>CM066033.1:67565754-69965754 GCA_033557465.1 Ichthyophis bannanicus
CAAGGGACACAGGTTCCACAATGCTTGTATTGGTTCAAGCATTGATATCCTGGGTCCCTTCTTAATAATGGTTTATGGACCTTTCCTCCAGGAACTTGACCAAACCTTTTTTAAACCCAGCTACACTAACAGCCTTTACTACATCCTCCGGTAACAAATTCCAGAGTTGGATTACACGTTGAGTGAAAAAATATTTTCTTTTATTAGTCTTAAATAGTTTACCCTGTAGCTTCATTGCATGTCCCCTAGTCTTTCTATATTCTGATAAGGTAAACAATCGATCTACGTTTACCCGTTCCACTCCGTTCATTAATTTATTTATTTTTATTTATTTAACAACTTTTATATACCGCACTATTTGTTATCAGTGTGGTTCACATATAACAAGGGTGCACAGTCAGAAGACTGTTCTGTGCTTACATTGTAACAGGAGTTTAAACTTGGAGCTTACACTGTAACAGGAGTTTAAACTTGGAGCAACAGGGTAACTATAAACATATGTACAAAATACAATTAGATTAGGTTTGTATATACAAGGAGGGCTAAGGCAAGCTCAAAATACTTGTGACAGGGTAAGGTTTGTGGACATTGGTGAGTGGGTGAGCAGAGGTGGGGTGGATGCTTGAGCAAAGTGAAGTAGGAAAATGTGGTGTTTGATTGCCTTACGGAACTGAATAAGGTTTTTGATGGATCTAATTTCTGGTGGAAGTTCGTTCCAGCATTTTGGTGCGTAGAAGGCGAAGGTTCTTTTCTTGGTCGTCTAGGTGCCCTTGATGGACTCTGGGGATGATCAAGGTGTTGTCGGTTACTAACCTTCTGATTCTGTTTTTCGGGGTGAGGGTGATAAGGTCACTGAGTGTCGTGGGGGCTAGGTTATTGATGATCTTAAAGATGATGAGAAGGATTTTGTATGTTAACCTGCAATGAATTGGTAGCCAGTGGAGTTCCTTAAGTATCGGGGTGAGCCGCATTCATGGCGAGTTGCAGCGGATTAAGGGTGTTCTTGGGGAGTCCATACAGGGCAACATTTGCGTAATCAAAGTGTGGTAGAATGAGGGCCTGGAAAATGGTCCTGAAGTCATTATGAGGTAACAAGGGCCTGAGGTGCCTTAGCATTCTAATTTTATTGTAGACAGATCTGGTGGTGTTTCGTATGTGCTCCTTAAAGTCGAAATGCTGGTCCAGAGTAATCCCTAGGTAGTGAATGGAAGGTTTACTAGGGAGTTCCGCATCTCTTACTCTTAGGGAGGATGGAGGGGAGAAATCTTTGTTCCTTGATATGAACAGAACTTCCGTCTTCTTGAAGTTTATGCAGAGATTTTGAGATAATAACCAATCGGTGATGGCGCTGAAACAGTTGATAAGGCTGGAGAAGTCTGGTTGTTTGATTTTGAATGGTGTAAACAGCGGGACGTCATCTGCATAGATTAGAGTGGAGATATTGAAGGAGCGTATGATGTCACATATCGGCTGCATGTAGACATTGAACAGCAGCGCGGATAAAGAGGAGCCCTGCGGAACACCTTGGTGTTGGTGGAAAGGTGCGGATGTGGTGGTACCAACTCTGACATGCTGCCAACGATCCGATAGATAAGACCTACACCATTCCCAGGCGAGGCCACAGATGCCCTTCTCCTGGAGACGAGTGAGAAGTTGATTGTGATTAACGGAGTCAAAGGCAGCGGAGATATCTAGGAAAATGAGAGCGAAGCCATTTTCAACCTTGTCCAATCCTCTATTCAAAACGTTGGTTAGGGTGGTGAGGAGAGTTTCTACGCCGTGAGACTCCCTGAATCCGTGTTGACAGGGGTCGAGAGGTGACACCTCATCAATGTGGTGTTGAATCTGCCGCTGGACAACCTTCTCAATTATCTTGGATAGTAGAGGTATACTTGAGATTGGGCGGTAGGAGTCAGTCTTTAGTGGGTCAAGTCTGTTATTCTTCAGAAGTGGTCTTATTGATGTTTGTTTGAGGAATGCGGGGAAAGAGCCTGTTGCAAAGGAAAGTCCAATGATGTTGATTAGAATTGGACTAAGTTCAACTCGCAGAGTTCTGACCCAGTATGCTGGGCAGGGGTCACTTGGAGCTGTAGAGGTGTTGATGATGGCAATGAGATCCTGGATGTTTTTCTCTGTTGGAGCTGTGAACCTTGTGATAGGTGGAAGTGAGGTGTGCGCTGTGATAAGGAAGCTTATCATAGTTCAGGAAGGAGTTATAATAGAGGTGAATTGGCTCTGAACAAGCAACCTGTCTTAGCTGGTAGAAATACTAAAACAGAATGTTTTCATAAAAGACTACCAGTCCCAGAATGCACCAGGTTTCAAACAGCCTCTAGAAGAGCTGAAGTGGGGAAACGTGTGTTCAATCAGGAGAGCTATGAGGTAATCCCCAATCACTCATCTCCAAGGGCAGGGCTCGATTCAGCACAGCTGAGCTGTGCTAGGGTGGAGTATCCCTCTAAACAAGTTAAAAGTAAAACATATTCTACACAGAAGGCGTTCAAGATCAGGAAGCAGCATCAACGTGGAAGAAAGAAGCGAAAGGCATCTTGGAGGTCTAAAGAAGGAGCCCACAGCACTACGTGTGTTGGGAGTCATTCCAGAGGCAAGCATACTCCATTGGACTGGAGGAAGCCAGAGGAGTGGGGTTACAGAGCCAGGAATTCCCAGACGGCACCTTTGAGGGAGACGGCTGCATTTGGAAGGGGCCCTAAGACCAGTGCAAGAAGGTATGCGAAGAGAGACCCAGTGTCCAGGGATCTTGATTGGAAGGCTGGACATAAAAGCTGGACTACTTACTGGCCAGGATATCTGGAGAGGAAACCTAACAGCAAAGGAAGCTCAGGTATGAACACTGATCTATGCCCTAGCTCTTCACTTGGAAGACAGCAGGGAAACAACTATTATTCTGAGAGTGCTCCATTAAGGAATTCCTCTGAGCCAGACCATGATATTGATTCTATGATATTTGAAGAAGGAGGAGATATTTTAAATGATCAGAATGAATACATGGATTGCTATCTGACTAGGCTGCTGTGGTAAAATACTTTCACAAATATAACAGCCATCAAAAGGAACTATAACTTGTTCTTTTATCTACCCAGAAAAGCCTGCAAGAAAACTTTAGGGTAGGATTTGAGCCACGTAGAGAAAGTGAACCAACAAAGGGGTTTGCAGCTGGCTAATGATTGGTAATTAAGCCATGCACAGTTGCACGTGAGCTCTGAAAGGAAACTACTGTTTGTGTGTGAAAATAGAAGAAAGTTATCCTTGAAAAAGAACAGTTTTTGGTTACTTTTTGGGTTTTGTTTTTGCTTTTGGAGCACTGTTAAAAGTTATTAGCAGGAGCCCTCAAAAAGACCTTTTCTGTTTCCCATCAAGGTCTTTTATTGTTTGATTGCCTAAGAAGTTCAGTTGCTTATATCATGATTTGTTTTTCCTAAGTACAATACTGAAGCAAGTGTCCTTTTGTGTTACCAAGTAAATCTGTGTGGGAGAATTAACCCCATGAATAAAATATATTTTTCTTTGCTTACACTCGAGCAACACAACTCATTATTTTGTGAACGGCTGATTCTGGTATGAATGGACTACATTCCCCACAATCCTTTGCAAGTCATAATAGTATTTTGCCTTTGCCAAGACTGTGGACATTCACGCCCAGCGCCCCCGTTTACAGCGCGTAGCAGGGAGTGGTAACTGAAACTGTGTCAGTTATGGAAGTTTTAGATTGGAGGTAGTCAGCATATGACTGGGGGGAAATAGGATCGAGTTGGGTAGGTGAAGGTTCCTTAGTTAGGGATTTTGCTAAGCTGAAAAGGTCTCTAGGTTTGTTTAGAGAGCGGAGAAGGAGTTTGGCATGGTATTCGCTCATTCTGAGGTATATGGTTTCGCGGTGGAGTTTAAGGCTGGTTAGGTATGTTGTTTTGTCAATTTCGGAGCGGGATCTTCTCCATTTCCTTTCAAGTTTCCTAAGGGAGAGGAGAGATGACCGAAGATCTGCTGTAAACCATGGGGCTGGATGTCTCCTTCTTTTAGATCTCTTGGGGGCTAATAATTTGTCTATGGCTGGTAGTTGAGCAAATGTTTTCAGCGTGACGTTCCAGTTGGTGATTGCTTCCTCAAGGTTAGGAGGCATTGGATTGAGCTTAGGTAAGGCGAGTTTAACGAACTCTTCTTTATCAAGTGGTCTGAAGTGAGAAGTAGTTCTGGATTCTGTACTGGAGTCATTGGAGGAGAAATGAGTAAGATGGATGGGTATCTGGAACGTGATTAGCTTGTGATCCGACCAAGGGATGGGGGTGATATCCATGTTTAGGTTGGCCTTCTGGCTGGCAGCAGAGTGGGGAGCGAAAATTAGGTCCAGCGGATTTCCTTTAAGATGGGTGGAGGTGTTCACTATTTGCTCAAACCCAAGTGTTTGCATAGCTTCTAGGAAGGCGTCTGCTTGGATGGACTGCAGGAAGGGTAAGTTGAAGTCTCCGAGCAGCCAGTTGGGGTTGTGAGGGTTAGTTGGGTTGCAGGCTAGATCAGTAAAGGTAGAGATGACCTCAGGTGGAGAAGAGGGGGATCTATAAATGAGGTTTATGGTGATCTCTTTATTGGCAATGGTGATTATGTCCGTGTGTATGGTGCTCTTGGCTGTGAGTAGTTGAAATCCGAGTTCGGTTTTTGCAAGGATAAAAACTCCGCCACCTTTCCGGTTGACCCTGTGGCAGGTATGAATGGAGAAGTTGGGGGGGGATTAGTTGGTTTATGAGGGCTGTATCAGTGTCCTTGAGCCATGATTCTGTCACCAAGAGGAGATCCAGGCCATGGACAGCTATCAGGTCAGGGATGACCGGCCATTTCTTGCGTACTGAGCGTGAGTTTACAAGGGCACATTTCAGGAAACGTTGCGTTTCTGTTTGGGATTGTCAGGATGATTGAGGGCCACGTACAGTAGGTGTGAGTGTCGAGAGTGGTGTGGGGGGCTGGTATCAGGGTGGATGGGGTTAGAATGATTCCTCTTGCCCAGGTAGGGTAAGGTAGTGATGTGATACTGTCCGGCAGAGAGGGCTACTGAGTGTTGAAAGGTGTTTACTAGGAGGATTATGGTGGAGAGGGTAAGTAGTGGGAGGGCCATGGTGGCTTGGTGGCTGCTGTGTGGCCTTGAAGTGTGAGAGTAGAGGTGCAACTTATTTATGCTGATGCTAGATAGTGTGTAAGAGGACGTGTCGCCACTTGGGACAAATTACAGTGGAGACAGCGTTTGAGGGAGACACAATAAGGGCCTTACAGATGGTTGTAGGAACAGCACTGTATATGGAGATGATTACCTAGTATCACAAAGTGGTAATTATCATGTAACAATGTTGCTTAGAGATGAACTTAAGGACAACAAAGGCAGCAGAGACAACTGACTAAACACTTGTGAGGCTTAACACAGGGAAGGATAACACTGAAGTGTATGGAACAGATTACTCTAAACCTCATGTAGCAATTATCGTGTAGCAATATTGTTAGAAATGACCTCCGGAACAGATAGACACTGCAGAAAACAAAGTTACAGAGAGTACCTCAAGCAGAGAGTTAAGAGATGTTGAGTTTGTGCAGCTAACAGGGCACAGCAGACTGTTCGAGAGATCGCCCTGAATGGTGGCCTTTCACGCCCCGCCGGCCCTCAGGCACAGGCCCGCCAGGCGGCGGCTGATTTTCAATGCCGGCTGGCTCCTCCTCCGTCTCCCACAGCCCCGATTGGGCTGGAGAACCCCGAGCGGGAAAGCTGGCAGGCCCGCTCGGGTTGCTCGACCCCGATCGGGGGAGCAGAAGATGGCTGCTGGTGAAGAGGCTGTCCCACCGACGGCGGCTGATTTTCAATGCCGGCTGGCTCCTCCTCCGTCTCCCACAGCCCCAATTGGGCTGGAGAACCCCGAGCGGGAAAGCTGGCAGGCCCGCTCGGGTTGCTCGACCCCGATCGGGGGAGCAGAAGATGGCTGCTGGTGAAGAGGCTGTCCCACCGACGGCGGCTGATTTTCAATGCCGGCTGGCTCCTCTTCCGTCTCCCACAGCCCCAATTGGGCTGGAGAACCCCGAGCGGGAAAGCTGGCAGGCCCGCTCGGGTTGCTCGACCCCAATCGGGGGAGCAGAAGATGGCTGCTGGTGAAGAGGCTGTCCCACCGACGGCGGCTGATTTTCAATGCCGGCTGGCTCCTCCTCCGTCTCCCACAGCCCCGATTGGGCTGGAGAACCCCGAGCGGGAAAGCTGGCAGGCCCCGCTCGGGTTGCTCGACCCCGATCGGGGGAGCAGAAGATGGCTGCTGGTGAAGAGGCTGTCCCACCGACGGCGGCTGATTTTCAATGCCGGCTGGCTCCTCCTCCGTCTCCCACAGCCCCAATTGGGCTGGAGAACCCCGAGCGGGAAAGCTGGCAGGCCCGCTCGGGTTGCTCGACCACGATCGGGGGAGCAGAAGATGGCTGCTGGTGAAGAGGCTGTCTTGTGGTGTAGTATGGGCTCTACAGCCCTGTCCCTGAGAAGGCCTGCAAGTTCTTGCATTAGCAGGGCCTGGTGCAGGGGAGTTTGAGGGGGCTCCCCAGGAAAGAAGGGCGGAGGGCGGCTAGTTCAGGTGGAGGAGGTACCACTCCCTGACCACCTGAAGTGCCCAAGTCAGTGGTGATGGATGTCCACCTGTGGGCAAAATGAATCAGGCGCCCCCCCCCCCCCCTGTTGGCAGCTGACCCTTCAGAGGAAGAGAGGCTATGTTGGAAGCGTCAAAACCCCAAACCAAGTTGGACTGGGGTTTGGGGCCCTTGGGTTTGCAAGGGCCCTGACCCGTACTCTTACCCTGGTGACCCTGTTGATGGATAACCCGATATGGTTGGCCCTTTCTGTAGAAAGGAGACTTCTTTCCCGGTAGTTTCTTCCTTGGGAGAGTGAAAGTCTTCCTCGAGAGTCGAGTCCTGGTGATGTACTCTGTCTCGATCTTGGCCACTTTGTCTTCCATCAGCTTTCCGAAGAGTAGCTTGGGAAATCAAGGAGCTTCTCTTGGACCTATTGCTCAAGGTCCGATGTCTAGAGCCAGGCTTGGCATGGGGTGCCAATGCCAGCAGCTGCTACCCTCGCGCTGGACTCAAAGTCGTCGTAGGCAGCTCGAGACAGATATTTAGAACACTCCCTGACTGACTTCGGAAGAGTCTGGAAGTGTCGGAGGTTGTCTCCATTGATGCCAGCCACGAAGCCTCTGAGTTCCTTAGTGAGGTCTCGGAGGAACATGCCAATGTACAGTTGGTAAGACTATATGCAGCACGCTAGCATTAAGCCTTGGTAGAATTTCCACCCGAGGGAGTCAAGGGAGCGGGACTCCCTGCCCAGGGCACCGATAGTGCGTCTTTGGGCTCTTCTGTTGACGCATGGTCGATGCAACCACCATGGAGGTGTGAGGGAGCTGCTCCTTTTGAAAGTCTGGTCCTCGCTGGACCCGGCACATATTGTCCAGGCATTGACTGATGAGCAGCACCAATGCTGGCGCTTCCCACATTTGGAGCAGGAGCTGACTTAGGATGTAGGGAACGGGGACCATAAGGGTCTCCTTAGGTGGTGCCTCATACTGGAGAATGTCGAGTTCCTCCATATGGGGGTCCTCCTCCTCAACTCAGTGGTGAGAGAGAGTGCCTGCGTCATGTCCCAGACAAACTTGAGGAAAGAAGTGTCCTTGGGTGGGGATCGACGCCTCGCAGCCAGGGGAGACGGGTCCAAATGGAGATCTCGGTGGGCCCGGGTTTCCAGAGACGTCTCGACATCGGACTCCCAGTCAGAGTAGTCTTCGGTGTCTCGAGGCCAGGGCATGGCTGGAGCCAGAGGCACTTGCCAGAGAGGACCTCGTCCCAGAGGATCGGGAGCAAGTTCGAGACCCTCGCCGAGGATCCTCACAAGGTGTCTGGCTCCCGGGGATCGCTTCGGTGACCTTTATTTTTATTTATTTTATTTATTTAACAATTCTTCTATACCGCGCTATTTCAATCAGTGCGGTGTACATTGAAACAAGAACATACTACAATGCATACAAGTAACATTGAGTTTTACATTGAACAGGAAGATTCAACATAGGACAACCGGGGGAACTATGTACAGATTGACTTAAATAATATATACAGTGATATAAAACATGATTTAGATGTTGCAATGTGGTTGACTAATAGGACTAGAGAGAAGACCTGGGGAATCCTCAGCATTGAGATCCCTGTGGTCTCGGCAGGAGCTCTGGTGGAGCTGGGCATCAATGCCTGTTGGGAGGCGATGAACGCAGAAATGCTGCATTCCAGCGCCAGCATTCATGCTTCCCACTCAGGAGAAAGAGAGTCTGTGACATCGATGCCGGGGTCACCAGGTTGAGTGTCAAGGAGGAAAGGGGTTGCTCGATGGGACGGCCCTCAAGAGACCGGGCTCAGTCATCAGAGGCCTTGGTATCGGTCCTGGGTACCTTTCGCGGCCGCTCCCGCTCCGAATCCTCGGATGCTCGTCAGGGGCTGAGGGACCACGGACGGGATTTGCCATGCTTGTCCGCCTCCGAAGACAAGGTTCGTGAGGCCATCTTCTTATTCTTATGCCAATGCCCCAGGGACCCTTGTTCGGAGTGTCTGCGAGCCCGCTCGGGGATCACAGGAGCTTTACGTAGCTATGAGGGTTGTGGGACCTTTGAGCGCAAGGCTACCGGGGATACCGGAGTCGAGTCAGCCATGTGAAAGATGTCATCCTGCTTCTGCCGACAGATCTGTATGGCCTTGGCGGACATCTTTTTACACAGGGGGCATTCCTCCAGGTCGTGGTCGGCACCCAGACACCAGAGGCAATAGTTGTGCATGTCGGTGAGGGACATGTTTTTGGACCGGTGGCCATTGGGGCCAAAAGTACCTCAGTGAGGTCGAAGACCCTTGGCGTGGCCAGCGGTTGAAGGCGGCGCAAAAACGCTAAGATGGAAAATAACCTAAAAATAAGGTCATGAGACCCATTGCTGGGGCAGCAGGGCTCAAGAGGCGGAAAAAGGACTGGCACTAGCCGGAAGACGCACAAAGATCAACTTTTTTCCAGGGGGACAAAATGAACGTCTGTAGGGTTCCAAAGAAAAAGGGAGAATGAGCAAGATGACACCCTTGGGCAGGAAGGGGACCATGCATGTTTAGTGGCATCTTCCAAAGGCTTTCTTTGAAAGCTGGGGAGATGCTTCCGCGAGGGCTCCGTCAGCGTCAACATCACCCATATGTGAGGACCAACTTCCTGCTTGTTCCTGAAGAATGGTTTTTACGATGTTCAGGCCTGATGTAAACTCTTAACCTTTGCAGTTACTTCTTTTAGTTTTTTGGGGGTTTTTTTTACTATTTTCCTCATTTTCCCATAGTCTCCCTTTTGAAAGTTAAATGCTAGCGCAGTGTATTTCCTTGTTATCCTCCTTCCATTTGCTGAATCAAATTTGATCATATTATGATCACTATTGCCAAGTGGCCCTAACACAGTTACCTCTTGCACCAGATCCTGTGTTCCACTAGGTCTAAAACAGCACTCCCTCATGTCAGTTCCTGAACCAGCTGCTCCATGAAGCAGTCCTTTATTTCATCTAGAAATTCTCTCTCTAGCATGTCCTGTGACATCAACCCAATCAATACAGAGTTATTTAAGTTATCCATAACTATTGTGTGTTATTTTTGTTAGCTTTTGATAATTTCTGTTGGCATTTCATCATTTGTTTGTTCGTGCTGGCCACATAGATAGTAGTATACCACCACTGCTATTCTCCCCTTTCTCACATAGATTTTTTTTTTGTAAACTTTGTTTTTATTGAACTTCATAACCAAAAACAAAGGCAAAGGCATATTGTACAAACTGCTGATATCTCAATATACGTATTGCATAAATATTTCAGGGCAAGCAAGGCATTAAACCCGCAGATTTTATCCAGATTACTATGGGATAAGCAAACAATAAGCAAGCACAGTATGGGGAATTTTTTTTACTTACTGATAATTTCTTTTCTTAGAGTCCTGCGAGACCAGTCCAAACCAGTAGGTTATCTCCCCCAACCAGCAGATGACGAAGACAAAGAAAAAAAACTAGAACAGCGCTGTGACATCATCACTAGCATAAAGTCTTAACAGACTTGCACGTTCCACAGCAAGAAGGCAAATGGCTGAGGATAGAGGGAGAAAGACAGCTTAAAACAGAAAGGAAGAGCTGAAAACAGAAAGGGAGAACTAAACAAGATCACAAAAAAACATAATGAAAATTAAGGCACTCTAATAATGATAAGATAAATAATATATACAAGCACGCAGAGTTTAAAGTAAGTGGCTAGGGGGGGATCACGTGTGCACATGAGCGGGTGAGGAGCTCCCTCGTCGCGCTCCCGGGCCGTCTGTAGAAATACTGCAATATACTCGGCAACACCGGTCCAATACTGCCCTAAGGGGTTCCAACACTTCTGCAATCACTGTGTTACCGTACTCGTGCAGTCTGGTGGCAGTCCTGTGCAAATGAGAGCGACGGTAAAGAGAGATAAAACCGAGGGTGCCAGGGACTCGAAAATGGCGGCTGCGACCCGGGCGGGCTCTGTACCGGACTCGCCGGGAAAGGACAGTGTCGACTCAAGCCCCGATGAGACAGCTCAAGAAGTGGTGAAAATGTTGGAACCCAAATTTGATAGGGTTATGAGAAAATTAGATGAGATGGGTGAGAAGTTTGGGGACTTTGCCAAAAGAATGGATGAGATGGAACAGCGGGTGACTGTGCTAGAGGAGGGAGAGCTGGCGCTGGAAAGTGCAGCTGCGAAGCAGCAGAAACAACTGGCTGACCTCTTATTGAAAGTGGATGATCTCGAAAACCGTTCGAGACGCAATAACCTAAGGTTGGTTGGCGTGCCCGAGTCCTGGACGGGGAGTCAGTTGTTCACCTTGTTTGAAGAGTGGCTACCTCAGGCGCTAGGCCTTGCAGATCTGCGGGGCAAAATACACGTGGAGCGCGCTCACAGACTGGGTCCACTGCGGGAAGGCCAGGGCCGAACTAGGCCGGTGTTGGCGCGCCTTTTGAACTTCCACCATAAAGCTTTATTGCTGCAAGCCTACCGGAAGAAAAGAGACTTGAAACTCGACAATGCGATGGTCCTACTCTTCCCAGACTACTCGGCCTCCTTGGCAGCGCGACGCAAGGAATTCACTCCCATCTGCAGTGCGCTGGTTAAGCGCGGGGTGAAATTCGCACTAATTTATCCTGCTACTCTAAAGATTTACTACAAGGGCGCTACCCACTCGTTTGAGCAAGCTGGGGCGGCGAAGAAGTATGTGTCCACGTTAGCTGACCCTGTTGAGCTGAACGGGGAGTGAGGGCCCTAACTGAGTAGACATTGATATAGCGCTGGTTTGCTGTGGAATTAACGCGCCGCTGGGTTATGGCGGGACTTTGGAGCCACCAAGTGCAAGAAGTTCTGTTTGTCATCTCATCTGACCGTGGGACTTGTTTGTGACTGGTTTGTTGCCATTTGGCATCTGAATATGTGCATCTTGCTGGCGGCCCGGAGGGGCACTGACTGTGATCCTACTCCCGTAGGGGAGTGCCCTGCTCTACAGGGTTCTATATTAGGTGTGTTCGTGGGGGTGGGGGAGGAATGAGTGGTATTATGAATGGAGATATGAAAGGATGTGAGCCTGGGAAGCGAGAGGAGTGTTTGGAGAAGTGTGTTTGGGGGACTGGCTGTGGTGCGTGTTTGATGGGGGAGGGGACCGGTGGGGGGGGAGTGTAATGGGGGGGAGTGCACTAGGGGGGTCTGGTTGAGTGGGGACGGTCGGGGGGCTTTTGGGAGGGGGAGGGAGGGTGGGGAAAGGCAGACTGAGAGGGGTAGGGGGGTGGGAGTTGAGGTCGGGATGTTTAGAAGGCTGTTTCTTCCTCTTCAATGGAGGGTGGTTTGTCTCCCACCTACTGTACTGATCTTTTTTTTCTCCGCTGAGTTGTGCGGTGGACACCTGGAGACGAGGCTGGGCGTCTCTAGGTGGGCTTACAGTTTTTACACCTTGCTGCGGGTCATAATATGCTGCTGATATGTTAAATGCCAAGATTATTTCATGGAATGTGGGGGGTATTGGGTCCCCGGTCAAACGCACCAAGATACTGCAGATGTTAAAAAGAAAGGGTGCACATATTGCGCTATTGCAAGAAACGCACTTGAGTGCACTTGAACACAACAAGCTAAAACGAGATTGGGTGGAGGCAGTATATGGAGCGTCGTCTGGAGGTAAGAAGGCGGGTGTGGTGGTATTAGTAAAACGGGGAGTTCCCTTTGAGGTGGCTAAGATGCAAGCAGACCCCCATGGCCGATATGTTTTGATAACTGCCAAGCTCTTTAATGAGGTGGTTTGGATAGCGAATGTCTACGCGCCTAATGTCTATGACCATGAGTTTTTCAAGAAAATGTTGCGTTTTGTGAGAGAGGCGGGGGCGGGTAAGATACTTATGGCTGGTGACTTCAATTGCCCGCATGACCCCTCGCTGGATAAATCTAAGGTGGATACGTCGGTTTCCTGGGCGCGTAGGGATGTGGCATATCTTTGCAGAATGGGTGATCTTGTGGATGTTTGGCGTCTGCTCCATCCGGGAGTCCAGGAGTATACTCATCAATCTAGAGCCCATCACACTTGGTCTCGTATTGATAATATTTTGGTGAGTGAAGGGGGACTCTCGAAGATTGTTCAGGCTGAAATTGACCCGATAGTAGTGTCTGACCATGGTATGGTGTGGGTGATGTGGGACTGTCGGGGACTGTTGCAGAAACGGTGGCGCTTCCCGGCATACTTGGGTCAGGATAAGGGGTTTCAGGCTTTCCTGGAAAAACAATGGGACGAGTATGTCGCTTTTAATGATACGCCTGATTGCTCTCCGCTCTTGTTTTGGGAAGCTAGCAAAGCGGTAATGCGGGGCGCCATCATTTCCTACACAATTCAACGGCGACGCCATATGGATTGTAGTATACCTGTGCTGGAGCGGAGACTACGGGAACTACAGCGGACACTCAGGAGGAGGGCCGATGGAGCCCTACAGCGAGAATATACGCGCACGCAGATGGCACTTAATGAGTTGTTACAACGACGCGCAGGCTTATCGATGTCCTATTATTGACATCAGCTGCATAGATACGGGAACCGGACGGGGCGGCTCCTTGCGAAGTTGGTCCGCGCTCTGGGGGGGGCTCGTTTTATCCCTGTTCTTCGGGACGAGCGGGGTGGTTTACAACACCAGTCTCGGAAGATTGCTAGCATTTTTCAGGATTTTTATGCGAATTTATATAGTGAGGAGGAGAGAGACTATGGGAAGGGCTGTGCGTTCCTGAGGGACCTGTCACTACCGCGGGTGACTGCGGAGCAGCTGCGGATCTTGAACGAGCCCTTGACAGTGCGTGAAATTCAGGCGGGGATTGTGCGGGGGAAATCCCACAAGGCACCCGGACCCGATGGCTTTAGTATTGAATACTACAAATTACTTATGTCCCGGTTGGCCCCTTCCATGGTGGTGATGTTTGACGCTATTCGACAGGGGGGGAGTCTTCCGAGAGATATGCGGTGTGACGACATTACAGTGATCCCGAAACCTGGGAAAGATGCTTTGGAACCAGCCTCCTATAGGCCTATCTCCCTTATTAACTGTGATGTGAAGATTCTAGCGTCAGTTTTAGCGGGACGGCTTAATGGTATTCTGCCCTCCCTTATAGCTCCTCGGCAGGTGGGTTTTGTGCAAGGACGTGAGGCGACCAAGAATATTACTAGGCTGCTCCTCGGTATGGAGCATTGTTTGCGGGAAGAAGCAGCTTTATTCCTGGTCAGTCTGGACGCTGAAAAAGCGTTCGACAGGGTGGCCTGGCAATATCTGTGGGACGTTTTGGAAAAGTTTGGGTTACAGGGTAACTTTGTGCAGTGGGTTCGAGCCCTATATCATCGTCCCATGGCGCGCGTGGTGCTGTGTGGGGCTAGTTCCGATGCATTTGAGTTGGGGCGTGGGACGCGTCAGGGCAGCCCGCTCTCTCCTCTGCTTTTCGTGCTCTCCTTGGAGCCTCTGTTGCATGCTATTCAACGCCACTCGGAAATCCGCGGCATCACGCTAGGGGATGAAGAAATGAAAATTAGTGCATTTGCGGATGATATGCTCCTGTGCTTGACGAACCCGCAGCCTTCTTTGGAACGAGTCCTACAACTCATTCATGAGTATGGCGAATTTTCGGGTCTTAAAATCAATATCTCTAAGTCAGTGGTATTGGATGTCGGCAAGAAAGGTCGGCCATTGTGGAAGGGTGCGTTCCCCTTGGTCTGGGCAGAGGGTGAGATTAAATACTTAGGTATTCAGTTACCGGACAATCCGGCAAATTTGTACCATGCCAATGTCCCTGGTATGTTGAGTAGAGCCCGTCGAACCTTTGCGAAGTGGCAGGGCCTGCCTATATCACTCAGGGGAAGAGTAGCCTTGTTCACCATGGTGGAGATGCCCCGCTGGCTATATGTCTTACGCTTATTACCTTTGTGGATTCGGGATGGTGACTGGCTGTGCTTTGAAAAATCGCTGCGCGGCTTTTTGTGGAGAGGCAGGCGTGCGCGCATCCCCTTACGGGCTCTGATGAGAAGACGGGAGGAAGATGGTCTGTTGCTTCCGGACCTACGAAATTATAACCTCCGTTACCTGCTTAGGCAAATCTGGTCCTTGGCGGGTGGGACTGGCGGATGTGCTCCGGCTCAGCAGGTCAATGCCAGTTGTGCGCCTTTCCATAGCTTATCGGTATTGCACTCGGCTAAGGGTCGGTGTAGTCGCTACTCGGGGGGATGGACTTATATGACGGCCCTCAAAGCGGCGTGGCGGGTGCTGTGTTCCCATTTTGGGTGGGACTGGCAGAGATCGGCGTTGTTGCCATTGGTGGGGAACCCGGATTTTCTCCCGGGCTTTACGAAACCCAGCATTTTCCATGAATGGGTCAAAAAGGGAATTCTTTGTCTCGGAGATCTCTTCACGTCAGATGGGTTGCGCCTGGAAACCTTTCGTATGTTGCAAGTTAGGTATCAGCTCTCACGGACTGATTTTTATGGGTACCTGCAGGCTCGGCACTATGTGGAGGGACTGCGTGGTGCAGGCGTAAATCCGCTCTACCCGGGGGTATCGGTGAGAACATGGTTTGAGCAGCTTGACGCGGGTTCCCGGGGGGGGGGGGGGCCGGTGCGGTGGGAGCTCTTGCACCCGGCGGGTGACGCCGCCTGCCTCTCAGACCTAGCCCACCGTTGGGCTGGGGATGGCTTGGCTGGAATGGCGATGTCGGATCTGCGCGAGGCTTTTGAGAGGATACCGAGAGGTGACCTCTGGATCTACTTGCAGGAGTTGCAGTTTAAATTCCTTTGGAGAGCCTATACTATGGATGAGTGGGCCTTTCGGGCGGGGTTGCATGTTTCACCTACTTGTGGTTGGTGTGTTTTAGACAAAGGCACGTTGCTTCATAAATTCTGGGACTGCCCTAAGGTACAGCGTTTGTGGAGGCACGCTTGTGGGCAGCTTGACCGTTGGCTTGGTATAGCTCTCAGTTGGAGCAAAGAGGTTTGTTTATTCCATCAGTGGGGATCTGCTAATCAAGCTCTTACGCCACCTCAGAAGATGTTGCTGACCCGGGGTTTATTGTTAGTGAAAAAAGTCTTGTTGGGCTGCTGGGCCGCTTTGGCCCCCCCTGGGGTGCAGCTGTGGGAGAACGCCCTGGGTGAATTGCTATACATGGAAAAATTGACGGCCAAGCAGAGGGGTGGTAAAGCTTGGGACTCTTTTTTGGAACTTTGGGCGCCACTTTTGACCCAGCTGCCCATGCGAGAATGCAGCATGGTAATGAATGTTTAACCCTTACATATGCTTTGCTCCTCCTCTGTTCTTCTGTCAAGTTGGACGTTGGCGGGGGGGAGCAACCTGCCCTGTGGATCTGTACCGGCTACGTACCTTACTCCTCTCTATGTGATACTTGGGGTGTCTGGTGATGGGTGGTGAGCTTAAGATGTTGCTTGTTTGTCGGGAGATGGCCTTCTCAAATCCATGGGAGAAACATGGGGTGGGCGGGTAGGGTGGGGGGGTTGGGGGGTGGGTGGGAGTGTGGGGGGGTCTTTTCTAAGGTTGTACACTGTAAAGCATGTCTTTTTACTATGCTGTACCTGTAACATGTATTGGGGTATTTCTGTGCTCAGGGATGTAGCTTAACCCTAGGTGTACTAGGGATGCCCTCCAAGTGTTGGGGGTGATTAGCTCTTTGTATTTGTGGAGCTTTTTCTGGAGGGCATATCCCTATGTTCTTTTCTTCAGCTACATGGTCATGTTTAAATTTTACCATTATCCTACTGTTTGATATGTCCTTGTTTGATACATATGGTTTGTTTAGATTGTATTACCAGAATGGCGTGCCTTACCCTACTAGTAGTGGGGGTCTGTTATAGAAAAACTTTGAATAAAAATGATTTGAACTAAAGTAAGTGACTAAAAAGTCAGGCGATAGCCAGAAGTTTGGAGCACAGTCTGCAATAGACTTGCATGTTCCACAGCAAGGCGGCAAATGTCAAACCCCTCCTCGAGAATTCCGCTCTTCTGGCAAATTGCTTCTATCTGAACCCTTCTTTTCTACTGCTAAATCCAGACTGTGCTCTTTTCATCTTGCTGCTCCTTATGCCTGGAACAAACTACCTGAGTCTGTATGTCAGGAGCCTTCTCTGACTCTTTTTGAATCCAGGCTGAAAACTCACCTCTTCGCTGGCGCTTTCGAATATTGACTCGCCTGATCTCCCTTGTGTTTCCTTACCATTCTCCCTAGATGTATCCAGTGACTACAGCTACTGTGTAGTCCATCTTAACTAAACTATAAGCTCTGATGAGTAGGGACAGTTTTTTACATGTGTCTGTGCAGTGCTGTGTACCTCTTGTAGAAATATACAAATGTTCAATAGTAGTAGCTAGGGGCACTCTCCGGTATTTTCAAATCAAAGCAAATGGAACCCACAGAGAATCCTCTGAAGGGGCCCCTGAATCAGAATATGAACCATGATGGAAACAGTATCAAATTAAATACAGAATCCAAAGGAGCAGAAATCAGTCTGCCAAAACAGACCGCCTCAAAGAAAAAAAGCATCAAGCAGAAAGGGATGTGGGTCCTACAATGGGCTAGCAGGACTCCAGGAAAGGAAATTATCAGTAAGTAAAAATTTCCCCTTCTAAATCTTCTTGCTAGACAAGAGGGAAATGCCAAAGCTGTGCCACTTCAAGGGAAGACACTACAGCTGCAAACACACTAGTGCCAAAATGAGTTGTCGCTCTAGCTTGAACATTCAAGTGTGTTGCCACTCTACAAATATCCAGCGGTAACACACAGGACGTCTCCGCCCAAGACGCAGCCTGGGCACAGGTAGAATGGACTTTCAATCCTGGCAGGTCAGGTTTTCCTGCCAGCTAATAGGTCAAAGCAATGGTCTCTTTGATTTAGCATCCAAGAGTAGCCTTGGATGCTGCCCGATCCTTGCAAAAACCAGCAAATAGGACAAACAAGAGATCAGAAAGACAGAAGGAGTTTGTGACCTCTAAGTACCTGAGTAATAACCTACAGACATCTAGGAAACAAAGGTGCTTATCCTTCCTGAAGCACTGATCTGCCGTAAAAGATGGCAGGGAAACCACCTGACTGACATGAAAAGGTAAAAGCACTTTGGGCAGAAAGGAAAGCATAGTTACTCACCTTTAACAGGTGTTCTCTGGGAACAGCAGAAATCAGTCCTCACATATGGGTCAGTGCCAATGGAACCCACGTAGTAACCTCTCCCCAGCTTTCAAAGAAAGCTTTTGGGAGATGTACTACGCATGCGTGGTCCTCTTCCCATCTAAGGATGCCATCTTGCCTCGGTATGATAACATAGTACAAGACAGCAAAAAGGAAAGTAATTCCACGGGGAGGAGGGATGGTCGTGAGGACTCATTCCTGCTATTCCCGGAGAACACCTGTTACAGGTGAATAACTACGCTCTCTCCGGGAACAAGCAGGAAGTCAGTCCTCACATATGGGACTCCGCAGGTACAAGCTACCGAAAAAAACTATAAAAGCCACAGGTGACCAGGAAAAGGTGAACCGTGATTAGCAGAGTCGAGGAACACCAGACCCAAGAGCGGCCCAAATGTCAAGCGAGGAACCAGTTCTCTGGTAGCCTGAACACACCAAAGGGCTGGAGTTGCCTTACAACCCAAAACAATGACGGAGCATTGCTGGCAAAAGGCAATGCCCCACTGGAACTCCCTCTCAAGGCAGTTTTTAGCTGCGAAAGTATGAACAGAGGACCAGGTGGCAGCCCGGCAGATCTCCGCCAAGGGGACAGAGCGCAAGTTCACTGGAGATGCCGCCATAGCCAAGATGCTGTGCTCCAGCAAAAGACTAGCCTGCTTGTAAGCAAAACCAATGTAGTCCAAAACCCAAGTGGACAAGGTACACTTAGAAACCACTATCTCCAGCCGATTCAGGTGGTATGAGACGAAGAGCTGTGAGGAGCGGCGGTGGGCCTGAGTATGCTCCAGGTAAAAGGACAAGGTTCACTTACAGTCCAAAGTGTGGAGAGCGGCCTCAGCCCTGCTGGAATGGGGCTGTGGAAAAAATGTGGGAAGTACCACCTCCCGATTGAGGTGGAATGGAGACATCACTTTGGAAGAAACTTGGGGTGTGTGTGGAGAACGATCCTGTTATTGAAGAACCTCGCATAAGGTGGGTGAGCCACCAGGGCCTGCAGTTTGCTGACCCTGCAAGCCGATGTGAGCGCCATGAGGAAGACCACCTTCCAGGAGTGATACTTGAGGTGGTATGAGTCGAGAGGCTCGAATGGTGGTGCAGTAAATCTTTGAAAGAACTACGTTGAAGTGTCAATCCGCCGGTGGGAGGGGAGGAGGGGGCAGTGGAAGATGGGTGGCTTATAATGGGCACCTCAAGAATTGAGTTACGAAAGGCTGAGCGGAGAGGGTCTGGTCACACAGAAGTGAACTCTGACTGAAATGGACTTCTGCCCTGCCTGAGACAGGTGGAGTAGGTACTGGAGCATCAGCTGGACCGAACAGGAGAAGGGGTTAATAAGCTTCTCCGGACGCCAGACCGAAAACCTTTGCCACTTGAAGGCATAAGCTGGAGAGATCGAAGTGCCAAGGCTACCCTTTCAGCAGCCAAGCTGTCAGAGACAGGAACTCAAGTTGGGGTGCAGAAGTAAGCTGTCCTCCTGCAAGAGCAGGCCAGGGTCGCACCCCAGAGGGACCAGGGACGCCTGGGAAAGGGGGAGAAGCTGTGGGAAACACAGCTGCCAAGCCCAATGAGACACCACCAATATCAAGGTGACTATCAATCTGGACCTTGAAGAGAGTCTTGGCGATCAGTGGCGTGGGAGGGAAGGTGTAGAAGAGGCTGTCCGTCCACAGGGTGAGGAACAAATCTGCTGCTACCCACGAAGGGTGCAACTGCCTGGAGCAAAAGCAGGCCAGCTAAACACTGGTCAGATTGGCAAAGAGATCCACCTGCAGAAGTCACCAGAAACGGAACAGCCGAATGGCCACCAGGTCCAGCCTCCACTCATGCAGTTGAAGGCTTGGCTGTCCACCAGGACACTGTCCTAGCTCGGGAGGTAGACTTGCAGGAATATCCTGCTGTTGTTGCTGCTGAAGGAGCAGAGGCTTAACACCTCCTGGCACAGAAGGAACGACCCCGTCACTCCCTGTTCGTTGATGTAAAACATCGCTACCTGGTTTTCAGTCTGGATCAGGACCACTTGCTGTTGAAGATGGTGATGAAAAGTCTGGAAGGCGAGCGCTATCACTCAGAGATCCAGGAGACTGATATGCTAGAGGCTCTTCATCTGCAACCAGCTGCCCTGGGTGCAGAGGTTGTCTCAGTGGGCTCCCCAACACAGTTTGGAGGGATCTGTGGTAAAAATCCTTTGGGATGCAGAGGCCTGGAAGAGCTTCCCGGCCAGCATGTGCTGGGGCTGTTGTCACCAGTCGAGGGAGTCAGCCAGAGAGCAGGCCATGGCCACTCTGTCCCATAGGCATTCTGTTGCTTACGACCACTGGGAGCTCAGAGCCCACTGGGCCAGGCACATGTACAGGCAGGCGTCTGGGGAGACGTGTACCGTAGACACCATGAGGTGGGCAGAGGCCGAGGATCGACTCTGGACAAGGCCCGCTGGTGCCTGGAGGCGATGGGCCCCATTTGGAGGCAGAAAGGCCTTTGCCTGGATAGTGTCCAGCACTGCTCCTATGAACTCCAGGTGTTGTGTCGGATGGAGATGAAACATAGAACATAAGAACATAAGATCATAAGATATGCCATACTGGGTCAGACCAAGGTCCATCAAGCCCAGTATTCTGTTTCCAACAGTGGCCAATCTAGGTCATACGTACCTAGCAGTTTCCCCAAGGGACACAGGTTCCACAATGCTTGTATTGGTTTAAGCATTGATATCCTGGGTCCCTTCTTAATAATGGTTTATGGACCTTTCCTCCAGGAACTTGTCCAAACCTTTTTTAAACCCAGCTACACTAACAGCCTTTACTACATCCTCCGGTAACAAATTCCAGAGTTTGATTACACGTTGAGTGAAAAAATATTTTCTTTTATTAGTCTTAAATAGTTTACCCTGTAGCTTCATTGCATGTCCCCTAGTCTTTCTATATTCTGATAAGGCAAACAATCGATCTACGTTTACCCGTTCCACTCCGTTCATTAATTTATAGACTTCTATCATATCTCCCCTCAGCCGTCTCTTTTCCAGGTTAAAGAGCCCCAACCTTTTTAGCCTTTCTTCATAGGAGTATCCTTCCATCCCCTTTACCATTTTGGTGGCTCTTCTCTGAACCTTTTCTAAAATCGCTATATCCTTTTTAAGATACGGCGACCAGAATTGCACACAATATTCAAGGTGCGGTCTCACCATGGAACGATATAGAGGCATTATAATATCTTTTGTTTTATTTTCCATTCCTTTCCGTATCATACCTAGCATTCTATTTGCTCTCTTGGCCGCCGCTGCACACTGGGCCGAGAGTTTTAACATGGTATCCACAATGATGCCTAAATCTTTTTCCTGGGTGGTGGTTCCTAATGTGGAACCTTGCATCGTGTAACCATAGTTATTCCACTTTCCAGGTCATTTATGAATATGTCAAAAAGCAGCGGACCCAGCACAGATCCCTGGGGTACACCACTATTCACCTTTCTCCATTGGGAAAATTGGCCATTTAGCCCTACTCTCTGCTTTCTATCTTTTAACCAGTTCCTGATCCACAATAGTACACTGCCTCCTATCCCATGACTCTTTAGTTTTGCCAAAAGTCTCTGATGAGGGACCTTGTCAAAGGCTTTCTGAAAGCCCAGATACACAATATCAACCGACTCACCTTTGTCCACCTGATTATTCACTCCTTCAAAAAAACAAAACAGATTAGTAAGACAAGATCTTCCTTGTATAAAGCCATGTTGGCTGTCTCCCATTAGGTCATTGTAAACATACAAATCTAAACGGCCTAACCGGAGTTTAACTATGATACAACATACAAAGCACAAACAACTCCACTAATTTAACCAATTGTAGCTATTGAAAAATTTTGTACCATATCAGCTAACAATACTGCTATGACAGGGGAGCACAGACCTCAGACAAAACCCCAAAGAGGTATTAAATACTTCAAAACCGGAAAAACCGGATTTCAGTAAACCATGGGGAAGAATAGCATCAACGGTCTGTGACCTACCCCCACCTTCCAACAAACAGTATTGGAAAGCTTAATTTTAAACAGAACTGATGGGAAAACAACACATTACATAAAAGAGATACAATATATGATATATATCAATAAGTAGCAAAATATATCAATAGGTAGCTAGTACTCTTCAACATGTAACTAGTACCTTAAGCAATCTATAACAAACAGATAACATATATCATATCCCTTAATGGCATTTGCTCAAAATAAACCCACACAGAACTTTAAAAAAACTCAAAAAAACTGCTGAAACCCATCAGTAAAAGTAGCAATCCTCAGCTTCAAGATGACATAAGAAGGCCAATGCCTTCTTATGTCATCTTGAAGCTGAGGATTGCTACTTTTACTGATGGGTTTCAGCAGTTTTTTTGAGCTTTTTTAAAGTTCTGTGTGGGTTTATTTTGAGCAAATGCCATTAAGGGATATGATATATGTTATCTGTTTGTTATAGATTGCTTAAAGTACTAGTTACATGTTGAAGAGTACTAGCTACCTATTGATATATTTTGCTACTTATTGATATATATCATATATTGTATCTCTTTTATGTAATGTGTTGTTTTCCCATCAGTTCTGTTTAAAATTAAGCTTTCCAATACTGTTTGTTGGAAGGTGGGGGTAGGTCACAGAACGTTGATGCTATTCTTCCCCATGGTTTACTGAAATCCGTTTTTTCCGGTTTTGAAGTATTTAATACCTCTTTGGGGTTTTGTCTGAGGTCTGTGCTCCCCTGTCATAGCAGTATTGTTAGCTGATATGGTGCAAAATTTTTCAATAGCTACAATTGGTTAAATTAGTGGAGTTGTTTGTGCTTTGTATGTTGTCCCATTAGGTCATGACTATCTACATGCTGAGTAATTTTATTCTTTATGATGGTTTCTACCATTTTTCCCGGTACTGATGTCAGGCTCACCGGTCTGTAGTTTCCCGGATCATCCCTGGAACCCTTTTTAAAAATTGGTGTTACATTGGCGATCCTCCAATCTTCAGGTATTAGAGATGATTTTAATGATAGTTCACAGATTACTAATAGCAGGTCTGCAATATCGTATTTCAGTTCTTTCAACACCCTTGGATGTATACCATCCGGCCCAGGTGATTTGCTACTCTTCAGTTTATCTAATAGTTGCAATACATCTTCCCGATGTATCGATATTTCCTTCAATTCTTCCGCACCTTTAAATACCACTTCAGTCATGGGTAACATCCCTACATCTTCCTCAGTAAAGACTGAAGCAAAGAATTCCTTCAATCTCTCCGCTATCGCCTTGTCGCCTCTTAGTGCTCCTTTAACCCCTTTATCATCTAATGGACCAACTGACTCTCTCACAGGTTTTTTGCTACGAATGTACTTGAAAAGGTCTTTACTTCGCGTTTTTGCTTCCGCAGCAAGGTTCTTCTCAAATTCTCCCTTTGCCTGCCTTATCAATGCCTTGCATTTGACTTGCCAGTGCTTGTGCTGTTTCCAGGTTTCGTCGTTTGGCTCTTTTTTCCATTTGATGAAAGATGCTTTTTTGGCAACAACAGCCTCTCTGACCTCACCTTTAAACCATGCTGGCAGTTTTTTGGACTTCCTTCCACTTTTCTTAAAGCGTGGAATACAGCTGGTCTGGGCTTCCAAGATAGTATTTTTCAACAACAGCCAAGCCTGATGTACGTCTTTAACCTTTGCAACTGCTCCTTTTAGTTTTTTCTTAACTGTTTTCCTCATTTTATCATAGTTTCCCTTTCGAAAGTTAAAAGGTAATACTGTGGATTTCCTTACTATCCCTCCTCCACTAATTAAATCAAAGGCGATCTTGCTATGATCACTATTGCCAAGTGGCCCCAACAACCTTATCTCTTGCACTAGATCCGGTGTTCCACTAAGGACTAGGTCGAATATGGCTTCCCCTCTGGTTGGTTCATGAACCAGCTGCTCCAAGAAGCTGTCATTTATTTCATCTAGGAACTTTATCTCCCTAGCATGTCCTGACGTGACACTGACCCAGTCGATACAGGGGTAGTTGAAATCACCCATTATTCTTACTGCACTGTAACTTTTGTTAGCTTCCTTGATTTCTTTGAGCATTTCATCATCCATTTGGTTATTCTGGCAAGGCGCTCGATAGTACACCCCCACTGCCATTGCCTTCCCCCTTTTACATGGAATTTCAATCCATATAGATTCTACAGCAGATTTTGTTTCCTGCAAAACTTTAATCCTTTCTGACTCAATGCCCTCTCTAACATAGAGAGCAACCCCTCCACCAATTTGATCAGCTCTATCATTATGATATAGTTTGTACTCAGGTATCACAGTGTCCCACTGGTTGTCCTCCTTCCACCATGTCTCTGATATTCCAATCATATCTAACCTTTCATTTAGTGCTATATATTCTAACTCTCCCATCTTATTTTTTAGACTTCTAGCATTTGCATACAAGCATTTTAGAGAATGTATTTTACTCATATTAATTTGGCTATTGGTAGATATGGGTAATTTGGGATCTTTAAGCTCAGTCTGCTCCATACTTGAAGGCATTTGGGCTACTTTACTCTTTTGTGGAACCTCTCTGCTTTTGGTAGTATCCTTCAAAGATACATTCTTCCGAACCATCCGCTCTTGGGCGACTGTCGGCTTTCCCCTAATATCTAGTTTAAAAGCTGGGTAGTTCCGTCTCCATCCGACCCGGGATATCCACTGCTCGCCCCAATACAAGCATTGTGGAACTTGTGTCTTTTGGGGAAACTGCTAGACACTTGTGACCTAGACTGGCCACTGCCATACTGGGCTTGATGGACCTTGGTCTGAGCCAGTATGACATATCTTATGTTCTTAATGATGAACCCAAAGTGCTCCAGAATGAGAATGGTGGGCCTCTGTAGCGGTACCGACCTTTATGAGCCAGTCCTCCAGGTACGGGAATACGAACACCCCATGGTGATGCAGGAAGGCAGCAACCACTATTAGGCACTTGGTGAAGACCCTCTGGGCAAAGGCCAGACTGAAGGGTAGAACCCTGTACTGATAATGGCAGCCTCCCACCATGAAGCGGTGGTACTGCCCGTGAAAGGGGTGGATGAGGATGTGTGTATAGGCATCCTTTAGATCCAAGGAGAATAGCAAGTCTCCCTGCCAGAGGTATGGCATCAATGTTTTAAGGGACAGCATCTTGAATTTCTCACTCACCAGGAACCAGTTGAGGTCTCGCAGGTCTAGGATAGGCCAAAACCTCCCAGTCCTTTTGGGCACCAGGAAGTAGCAGGAATAGAATCCTTTGCCCCCGTATTGGAGGTGAACGGGTTCCCCCGCCCTGTCTGCCATAAGGTTAGTGTCTGCCATAAGGTTAGCTAGTTCCTGCTGAAGCAGGTCCCGATGAAGGAGATGCATCAGGTTCTCTCCTGGAAAGAATGACAGGGGCATCTGTTAGAGGTGGAGGAGGTACCCCTCTTTCACCACCTGCAAAGCCTGGTGATGCCGAGCCAGCGGTCAACAAAGAATACCAGACGCCCCCTGGAATGCTTTGGGGCAGACCCTTCCAGGGGAAGAGAGGCTATGCCCCATGAGTCAAAGCTCCCCACCCCAGGTTGCGCCTGAGGCACAGACTGGAGAATGGGGGCCTTAGGCTTACGAGGGCCATGCCCTTGGCCTGCTGGTCCTTTTGAGGAGCTGGGAAGGCCATGTGCTGAGGGTAGTTTCAGTAAGCCTTCCTCTTTTTCAGATAGAAGGGCTTTTTACCCGAAGTCTTTCTTCTGGAAGGCTCAGACGTCTTTTTGAGAGGCTGGTCCAGATCATGAATTCGGACTCCAACTCAGCAACCTTGTCTGTCATGGGTTTGCCGAAGAGGTTCTCTCCCCAGTATGAGCCCGACCAATTTGTCCTGTACTCATTGCTCTAAGTCAGAAGACTGTAGCCAGGCATGGCGGTGGGCACTAATGCCTACTGATAATACTCTATCCACCAACTCGAAGCTGCCATAAATTTGGAGCGTTCCCTGACTGTTGAAACCAAGATCCAGAACCGCTGACAAGGTTCCTCGGAAAGACCAAATAAGAACCCGGTGAGTTCCCCCACTGTGTCCCGCAGGCTGGAAGATCTGGATTTGGCTGATGAGCATCGAGTCCTGGAAGCACTCCCTACCCAGAGCATCCATGGCATGGACACTGAGGCTATTGAGCATCCACATGGCCAACACAACCACCATGGAGTTGTGGGGCAGTTGAGCTTTCTGGAAGCCAGAGCTCCAGCAGACCTGGTACATCGAGTCCAGCCACCAACTCACAATGGGAACAGAGGCCAGGATTTCCCACATGTGGCAGAGCAACCGCTCCAGGATAGGAGGAACAGGCACCGTAAGGGCCTCCTTGGGGGGAGCCTCGTACTGGAGGATCCAGAGGTCCTCTGCCCAAGGCTTCTCTTCTGACTCAGTGGTAAAGGCAAGGGCCTTCGCATCTCCCTCATGAAGTCCAGGTCCTCTGGTGAGGGAATGGCTCCAGGCCTCCAGAGGGGAAGGGTCTGAGGGCACATGGCTGTTGAGCTGGGTGTCTGGGGACTTGTCGTCCTTGGAGGTTCCCTAGGCCACGGGTAGGAGCCCTGGGGAACCTCAGCACTGATGTCCAGGGGGTCCTGATGCTCCTGCACTCTGTCGGGTGTGCCATGGGGTGAAGTTCTTGGTCACAATTTGGACAGAGCGGGACCGGACTCAGGGAGCCTCAAGGCCAGTGGCATGTGAAGAACTGCTCCAACTTTGGGAAAGCCCTCACTAGGCCAGTGGTCGGGAGTGATGACCCAGAGGTACCGGGCATCAGAGCCTGCTGTTGGGCCATGAAGGCAGACAACCTGCGTTCTAAGGTCGCCATCTTGGCCTCAATGCCAGATGGCTCCACAGCCACCGGCATGGGCGCCAAAAACCTCGGGCAAGACGACGGCGCCGTCAAGCGGGTGTCCTCAATGAGGCTGGTCTTGGAGGACCAAGACCAATCCCTGGTCGCTAATGGCACTTTCTCCCGCCAAGGTAGCTACAATGACCGCTCCCGGCCATTGCCCTCAGCCTCACGTCAAAGGCTGGGTGCCAAGGGAATTTCCCATGGTCCTGGACTCGTCACCTGAGGCCACAGACAAAGGAGTCCCGGCTTGACACTCTGTGTCCTCAATGCTCCGAGGCAGTGAGGTTGCCATGCGAAGTTGAAGCCACTGTGGTGGCCCTCAAGGGTGCTGGCTCGTCAGACGACTTCAGGGCTGAGTCAGTCTTGTGGATAATTGACTCGTGCTGCTTCTTACAGCCTCAGAGGGCCTTGGGGGGGGGGGGGGGTCCATCGTCTGGCAGAGACCACATGCCAAGGCATCATGATCCATCCCAAGGCACCGAAGGGATCATACGGGACCATGAACACAACGGTCGCACGGCTTAAAGCCACTGACTGAGGCCATGGCAGGGAAGATGTTCCCCGTGAGGTCAAACTCCTATGGCCCAGCCAGAAAGGGCATGAAAATCTGTGAATTGATGAAAAAAGATAAAGGAACCCGAAAAATTGTGACATTGGTGGAAAGTGGAATCGGGAGATGGGAGGGAACCAGTACAAAATCGGAGAAGATAAAAAAAAGTCAACTTTTTCGGGGGGGGGGGGAGGGGGGAGGGAGATAGACACACGTCCGATGAGCTCCACGGAAAAAAGGACCGAGACAAGAAGGCACCCTTAGGCAGGAAAAGGACCATGCATGCATGGTACATCTCCCAAAGGCTTTCTTTGAAAACTGGAGAGAGGTTACGGTGCAGGCTACATCGGCGCCGACATCACCCATATGTGAGGACTGACTTCCTGCTTGTTCTCGGAGAAGGCACTGATTCTCAAGGTAACACTTTCAAATGAAAAGGATAGGAAAGGATCCCAGCACAAAAGGGCCTGCAACTCTAAGATACAGTATGAAAAGTCCATAGCCATCAAAAATATAGTTTTCAGAGACAAATTCTTAAGCATAGCTCACTTTAAAGGTTCAAAAGGCATGAGCATGAGAGCTCACAGAACAATGGTCAAATCCAAAGGGGGAACCACCGGACCAACAGGGCACAATGCCTGAACCCTCTTGAGAAAACCTGTGACATCCCAGTGACAAGCAAGGGAATAGCCAGCTACTGGGGCCTCAGAAGGAAGAAAGTGCAGCGACATGCACCCAAAGCAAGCTCTAAGCTAAACCCTTCTTGAGACCATCCTGCAGAAAAGTGAACACAGACGGCACTTGCACTAGCCATGGTGAAGCTTTGTCTAAGTGACACCAGGTACTTCTTTAACGACCGCCGAACATCCCAACTGTGTAAGTTGCCTGTTCCGGATTCCCTCGCGGACTGAGAAAACACCGGTAATGAAATTTCTTGATTCATATGAAAAGGCGAAACCACTTTAGGGAGAAAGGTAGGAACAGTTCTTAGAACCACCTTCGAAGAGAAGAACAGATAGGGCTCTTTGCAGGAGAGAGCCTGTAATTCCGAGATTCTCCGCGCTGAACAAATAGCCACAAGAAACACGACTTTCAAAGTGAGATCTTTGAGGGACGCCCGAGACAGTGGTTCAAACGGCTCGCCCTGCAAAGCATCTAAGACGGAGGGCAAATGCCACTGAGGAACAACCGGTCTCGACGGGCCGCAAGAGCGATCCCGCCCGCAGAAACAGCTTAACATCCCCATGACAAGAGATCGTTTGCCCCTCGATCTTTCCCCTGTAGCAGGACAGGGCCGCAACCTGCACCTGCAACGATGAAGGGGCCAAACCTTTCTCGAAACCATCCTGCAGAAAATCCAAGATCTGAGAAATGGATGATTTTAACGCCACATACTGTCTGTCTGCACACCAAGACTCAAAGACTCTCCAGACCCGAACATATGCCAGCGACGTAGACCTCTTCCTGGCTTTCAAAAGAGTAGCTATAACCGACGCCGAGTAGCCTCTTGTTTTTAACCGAGCCCTTTCAAGAGCCAGGCCGTAAGCGAGAATCGATCCACGTGGGGCATGAGAAGGGGCCCCTGCGACAGAAGATCCGGCCGGTTTGGGAGCCTCCATGGCTTTGCCACTAGCAGCCGTACGAGATCCCCATACCAGGGTCTGCGGGGCCAGTCTGGAGCTATTAGAATTACATGACCTCTGAACAACTGGATCCGTTGTAGCACTCTGCCTATGAGGACCCACGGAGGGAACACATACAGGAGCTGTTCCCACGGCCAGTCCTGACTGAGGGCATCCAGACCTTCCGACATCCTTTCCCTTCTTCTGCTGAAGAACCGGTCTACTTTCGCCGACGCGAACGTTGCCATGAGGTCCAGAACCGGCGTGCCCCATCTGCAGACGAGCATCTGGAAGACTTCGGGATGGAGGACCCATTCCCCCGGGTCCACGCGGACGCGACTGAGAAAATCCGCTTGCACACTGTCTATTCCTGCGACATGCGCCGCTGACAGGTCTAGAAGATTCGTCTTTGCCCACTCGCAGAGGGCTGCGGCCTCGATTTCCAGCACGGCGCTGCTGGTCCCCCCCTGCTTGTTGACATACGATACCGCTGTGGCATTGTCGGAAAACACCCGAACCGCTGCACTCTTGACGAGTGACCGAAACACCAGTAGCGCTAAAAATACTGCTCGCAGTTCCAGCCTGTTGATCGACCAGGCCCTTTCCTGGGGGGACCAGTGCCCCTGCGTGAACCTGCCTTGACAATGAGCGCCCCATCCAGATAGACTGGCATCGGTCATCACTGAGATCCAGGCCGGCGCTTCCAAGTTCTTCCCCGCCGCTAAGGACGTGGGACACAACCACCATTGGAGCGACTGACGCGCCTCCTCCGGACAGGGCAATCTCCGGGATAACAGATCCTGTTGATGCGACCACCGGCGAAGCAAAGCCCGTTGCAACGGTCTCATGTGTGCTCTTGCCCAAGGAACCGTCTCTATGGACGCGGCCATCGTACCCAGCACCTGGAGATAACGCCAGGCCGAAGGTGCCCGGTAGCGAAGGAAACGGGTCACCAGACGACGGAGACCCTGTGCTCTTTCGTTCGTTAGAAACACCTTCCCTACCTGCGTGTCGAAGTGGGCTCCGAGATATTCGAGATTCTGAGAGGGAGTCAAATGACTCTTTGCGAAATTGACAATCCAACCGAGCTCCTCCAAAAAAGCTACTACGCGAGCCGTGGCTGACACACTCTCGGACCTTGACTTTGCCCGAATTAACCAGTCGTTGAGATACAGATGCACCAGAATGCCTTCCTTTCGCAACGCCGCCGCCACGACCACCATGACCTTGGTAAAGGTGTATGGGGCCGTCGCTAAACCGAACGGCAACGCGCGAAACTGAAAGTGGCCGAAAGGGACTGCGAATCGGAGAAACTGATGGTGATCCAGCCGTATGGGAATGTGGAGATAAGCTTCCGACAAATCCAGGGAAGTCAGAAACTCCCCCTTTTGGACTGCCACTATTACCGACCGAAGGGTCTCCATATGGAAATGTGACATGCGGAGACACCGATTCACCCCCTTGAGGTCCAAGATGGGACGGATGCCTCCGCCCTTCTTTGGGACAATGAAATAGATGGAGTATCGACCGCCACCGAGTTGGTCGGGAGGGACAGGCACTATTGCTCTGAGCTGCAACAGCCTGTGGACCGTCTCCCTTAAAGCCGCGCACTTGGCGGGGGACTTTCCGGCAGACTGTACAAAGGCGGGATGAACTGGCTTCAGCAGCTCCAGTGCGTATCCCTCTCGAATAACTTCCAGAACCCACTGGTCTGAGATTACCCGGGCCCAGGCAGGGTAAAAGTCTTGCAACCGACCTCCTACCGGCAGCAAGCTTGCCTGGACCCCCCTTATCTCATTGTTGCTTTTTGGCCGGGAAGGCAGAGGAAGAGGAAGGGCCAAATCCCCTTCCAGCCCCTCGAAACCCCCGGAATCCATGACCTCTGTTAGAGTAACGTCCCCTCTGACTGGGGCTAAAGCGCTGAGACCGGAACCGCCGAAAATCTCTCAACTGCCCTCTTCCAGCCTGAAACTGCCAGGCTGGTTTGGTCTTGTCTTCTGGCAGCTTACCCCCTTTGGACTCACCCAAGTCCTTTACCAACTTCTCTAAGTCCTCCCCAAACAAAAGCCGCCCTTTAAACGGGAGCTTGATCAAACGAGCCTTGGAGGAACCATCTGCTGCCCAGTTGCGAAGCCACAAATAACGTCTTGCCGCTATTGCCGACGCCATGCTGTTGGCCAAGCTGCGCATAAGATCATACTGCACATCGGCTAAATAGGCTGCCCCGGACTCCAACTTAGCCAGCTCTCCAGAACCTTCGCCCTCCTGGCAGCCCTGTACTCGCTGCGACCAACAGAGACAGGCCCTAGCCCCCACGCTCCGCACATGGCCGCCTGAAGCGATAAGGCATTTACATCAAAGACCTGACGCAAGAGCACATCCAACTTCCGATCTTGCGGGTCCTTGAGAGCTGCACTACCCTCCACCGGGATGGTAGTTTTCTTGGTCAAGGCCGAAACGGCTGCATCCACCTTAGGAGACTTAAAAACCTCCTTATCCTGATCCAACAAAGGATAGAGGTGACCCATGACTCTGGACCCTTTCAGAGGAGCTTCCGGCATGTTCCACTCCTCCTGAATCATCTCCCGGAACACCCTGTGCACCAGGAACGCCTGCTGAGTCTTTCTGAACACCTGCAGCAAAGGATCTTCCAGGGTGTCATCTTTGGCTGCTCCTGGAACAGGCATATTCAAAACTTTCAGGGATTCCACTATCAAGGCTGGAAGCTCTTCCTGTCTGAAAACTCGCACCACCCTGGCTTGGTCCTCCCTTTCAGACAGCTCGCCTTCCTCCAGCTCTTCTTCACCGTCTAAGTCGCGGGTGTCATCATCTGACAACTGACCCTTGGAGGCTAGAGAACAATCCGCCGGTACCCCTTCAGTACGCGGTCTCTTGGCTCCGACGGAGGGATCCTCGGCCTGGGAAACCAGCGCAGGTCTCTTCTGCCCAGCTGACGTCCCCGGCCGCTGCACCTGCTGCGAACCTGAAAATAAAGCGTTTTGCAACAGCGTGACAAAATCGCTTGAAAAAATGGCTGTCCAGTCCTTTGGGCAAAGGAGCTGGAGGCCGAAGAGCATCCGGGGCAGAAGAGGGGCCCGCCACCGGCTCTTCCTGGGCTGCCTCAACTAAGGGAGTGGAAGCACCGCCGGACTCAGCCAGCTGGACCTCCTCTTTATCAGACTTGGAGGGGTCCATGCTAGAATCTCTCACGCAGGTTTTGCAAACGCCTGAGGAACTTTTCCGCAAGCCACAAACCAAACAAAGTGGCTTGGAGGACATTGTAGCCCCGAGCACAAGTGAAAAAATGTTTTGCCCTTTGAAACCATTTCACCCTCCCCAGGGCAGACACAAGTGCTTTAAGCACCGCGGGCTGAGCTGAAACCTCCGAAGTTTGTTTGTTTTTTTTTATCAGACCCCTCCCCTAAGGGAGAAATGCCTGTGACTGATACCCCAAGACAAATTTAAGGAGCAAGGGTAAAAACGCCCGAGCAGGGCCAGCCGGTCGCGCTGAGAGCCGGCGCTCACACTCGACCGTGCCACGCGGCTAGGCCCGACGCGCCAAGGCTGCGCGCCAAAAATATGCTCTCCTTCAGATGAAGTAAGCTCTGGCCTGCTTACCTTTGCCGGAATCGGACCAGGAAATTCCGTGGGGGCGAACCGCTTACCAGCTGTCTCGGAGCATGACTGACAGGCTAACGGTCTAGCAGCCTGCTCCAGTAAAATCTGTGTACGATCACCCCGAGCCTGCCAGCGCGCTTACAGGCAAACTTCTGTGTGGCGCTGGCTAGGCTAAGCTCCGTGTCGCTCCAGACAACAGTGCCCGCAAGAACTCAGAACCCCTATAAATAAGGTAAGCTCTGCTGAAACTGCTTCTGCTAAATACTGCAGAAAACCACAAGAATTGGAGAGGGAGGGAGGGAGGAGAGCAAGGAGAGATGGAGCGAGACGCCTGCAACTAATCCTTTAAAGGCACAGCTCTTTAAATCAACTTTTCCCTCTCACTAGGCTAACAATCCTGTCAAATACTAATCAGCATAACTCAAGTACACTTAATTGTTTCTCCAGTGAGCCCGGGACTCCGGGCTCCTATCTCACAAGCTGCTTGGAGACTGAGGTAACTGATGGCAGGAGGCAGATCCCGAATGGATATACCGGTGACATCATGAAAAAAAAAAGGAGGAGTTTCTCAGTCTCCAAAGCTGCTGGATAAGATAGGGAACCCAGAGGTCCGGGACTAGACTGGATACACGAACAGGAACTGTAAATTTGAGGAAGTGCTGATGACTCTGTCTGATGGGAATGTGGAAGAAAGCCTCTGCCAGATGTAGAAAGACAATAAACTCTCCCTACCACATGGACTGCATAATGGATCACAATGTCACCATTTGAAAGCATGGGACACGCAAACTGCAGTTGACTCTTTTGAGATCAAGAATGGGGCAAAAGCACCCGTCCTTCAGGACAACAAACTAGACAGAATACCTTCCCATGCCTCTCTCCAGGAGCGGCACTGCAAGAATGGCCCAGAGCTGTAGAAGGCACAGAAAGATGGACCTTATGGTTGCGACTTTGGAACCAGAGCCAGAAGGGGAAATCAGAAAGGGGCCTGAATGGGACTTTTGCATTCTAGAGCACAAAACTGGCTGATATCTATGACCCATCAATCTGTTGTCAAGTGGATACATTTGTGGTAAAAGAAATGAAGTTGATCTCCCAACTGTGGCACCTCGCAATGGCCAGCGGGACCGTCAGTGGGAGGGATGGGAAGATGATGATTTTTCAAAGGAGGTGGCAGTCCCCTGGGACCCATTGAACTGGATTGGCCCTTTGAACCTGAAGTCGAATAGGAGGCTGACCGCTTGCCCAGCCGATAACTCCCAGAGCTCGGAAGTGGGTAGAGCGATCCACCGGCAAGAAGGCTGAGTATCGAGGTGCTCCCCGATGAACTCGACAGCCTGCGCTGGCTCAAGGTGAAACTTTGGATAGCTAACCAAGAACCCCAAGGTCTCCAAGAGGAGGACAGTGCGCAACATCGCTTGCTGGGCCTCCTCAATGGAGGGGCCCATAACGAGCCAGTTTTCGAGGTAGGGAAAAACCGGGAAGCCCTGGCGCCGAAGGTGAGCGGCAACCACGACAAGGCACTTCATGAAGACCCGCGGGGCGGACGCAAGGCCGAAGGGGAGCACCCTGTACTGGAAGTGCTCTCCCTGCACCCTGAAGCACAGGTACTGCCTGTGTTGGGGGTGGATCAAGATATGGGCATAAGCGTCCTTCAGATCCAAGGAGCATAGCCAATCGCCCTGCCAGAGGAAAGGCAGCAGCACGCCTAGAGATAACATCTTGAACTTCTCCCGCACCAAGAACTTGTTTAGCCTGCGGAGGTCAAGAATGGGCCGGAACGAAGTAGTACCGGGAATAAAAGCCCCGACCTCGAAGGTGGGAAGGGACCTTTTCGACTGCCCATTGGGCAAGGAGGGAGTGCAATTCCCACCGTAGCAGAAGCTGATGTGCGGGGAGTCGAGGAGGCTCCGCCGGGGAGAAAGGTGGAGGAAGCCTGTCAACCTGGAGAACTCAAGTGTCCGAGGTGATGAATGCCCACGATGGGGCAAAACAGGACAGACGTCCTCCCACTGGCTGCTGCATCGCCGAATGGTGAGGGGCCATGCCACTGGTGTCAAAACCCCTGAGCGGGTTGTGGGGGAGCCGGCGTTTGGGTCTTGGGGCCCTTTGGTTTGCGGTGTCCCTGGTCCAGGCTTTGCCTGGGCTGGAGTAGTTGGCATGGGGGTAGCCGGGTATGGCGGATAGCCGCGATATTGGAGGCCTTTCCTGGGGAAGAAGGGCTTCTTGGTTGGCTGCTTCTTCCAAGGGAGGGTCAAGGTCTTACGGGAGAGACGGGTTCTGGTAACGAACCTCTTCTCGATCTCCGCAGCCTTCTCCTCCATTGGCTTCCCAAACAGTTGTTCACCAAGACAGGGCACGTCTGGGAGCTTCTCCTGGACCCATTGCTCCAAATCGGAGGATTGAAGCTATGCCTGGCGGCGAGCCCCACTGCCCACGGCCGCCACCCGAGCCGATGTCTCGAAGCCATCATAGGAGACTCGAGATATGTACTTGGAACAGTTGGCCACAGATTTCAGCAGGGTGCGGAATATGTCGAGGGGATCCCCCTCGAGGCCCGAGGAAAAACACCCAAGTTCCTTCGCCAAGTCGCGTAGGAACCAATATAAAATTGATAAGCCTGGATGTGACAAGAGAGCATGGAACATTAATAGGCTTTGCGGCCCAGGGCATCAAGGGCTCTCGACTCTGGGCCTGGTGGTACCGATGAGTGTGATTTCGGGCTTTTCTGCTTCCACATGGCTGACTCCAACACCATCGAGGTGTGTGGGAGCTGAGTTTTTCGGAAGCCTGGCCCACGCAGCACCTTGTACACTGTGTCAAGGCGCTTGCTCACAATGGGGACCGAGGCTGGGGCCTCCCACATGCGGAATAGCAGCAGAGATAGGATCGGCGGCACCAGCACGGTGAGGGATTCCCTGGGAGGGGACTCGTACTGAAGAATATCAAGTTCTTCAGCATGAGGATCTTCCTCAGCCTGGGTGAACAGGTTGAGGGCCTGAGCCATGTCCCGGATAAACACCAAGAAGGTGGAATGCAGGCGGAGAGGGGTCCGACGGAAGATCCCGGTGGGTGCGGGTTTCTGGAGAGGTGTCCCCATTGGACTCCCAGTCTGAAAAGTTGGTTGAGGGATCCGAGACAGGCGGTTTGCCCTGTCCGATGGCCGGCGGCCTGGAGCCGGAAGCCCTGTACAATCTCTCCTCTGAGGAACTGAAGGGCGAGCGAGACCTACATCGAGGACCCTCATGAGGCCTGTGGCTCTCGAGCGTTTCCTTGATTGATTTGGGTGTCCCATGCGAGGGACCTGCAGTCTCTGGGTGCGAGTCAGTGAAGCTGCCCGTGAGCACCTGCTGAGAAGCAATGAACGCAGAAACGCTGCATTCTAGCGCCAGCATTCGGGAATCCCACATGGGCATGGGGCCCTGGGATGCAGATACCGGGGTCACCGGATTGGGCTTGGAGGAGAGGGGATCCTCACCGGCAGACTAAGCACCTTTGCCGGAGGCCTCCATTTCTCTGCGAGGTACCTTGTGGGCCGCTCCTTGTCCAACTCTCGGGAACGCCGACGAGGGCTAAGCGACCGGGCACGGGAGCGCTCACGTTTGTCGGGGGCCCCAGACAGTGACTTTGAGACCTTCTTCTTTTTGTGCCGTTCTATCTCGGGGGACCCCTGGTCAGAGTGCTGCCTGGAACGCGGGGCCGCAAGGGGAGAACCCACCAGAGGAGAGACTACCGAGGGTACCACCGAAGACTCTGAGGAGGCCTTTCAAAAAATGTCTTCAGACTTCTGCTTACGCCTGAGCAGGGCCTTAGAGGACATTTTCTTACAGAGCAAACAGAGCTCTGGGTCATGGTCGGCTCCCAGGCACTGCAGACAACAGTCATTTGAGTCCGTAAGCAACATGTTCCTAGAGTATCTATCGCATTTTTTAAATCCGGTGGCCATGGGGGCAAAAATGGCCATGCCGAGGTCGAAGAGCCATGCGGCCAAGGGTTAGGAGAGAATAAAGGGTGCAAAGCCCGAAAAGAAAAAATAGGAGAAGGTATCCCCCGAAAGTTCAAAACGTAGAGCAAGGGGAAGGACGGGTGCAACCGGAAAAGAGAAAAAGAGCCTGTTAAGGTGAGGAAAACAAAACATTTTCCGAGGGACAAGGACGTACTTCCGAAGGGCTCTGCGGAAAAAGGGAGACTGAGCAAGATGGCTCCCTTGGGTGGGAAAAGGACCACGCATGCCTGAAAGCTGGGGAATTGCTCCGCATGGGCTCCGTCGGTGCAGACGTCACCCATAAGTGAGGACTGACTTCACGCTTGTTCCAGGAGAAATGCTGATGCCTGGTCAGCGTGGGACTTCGGGAAGTTGGTGGGCAGCACTATCTCTTGGTTGAGATGGAAATCCGAGACAAACTTCGGAAGGAACTTGGGGTGAGTACACAGGACCACTCTGTTCTTGTAGAACCTCGTGTATGGGGCTTTGGCCATCAGCACCTGGAGTTTGCTGATTCTCCAGGCAGAGGTGAGAGCCACCAGGAGGACCACCTTCCATGCCTAGTTCCACAGTGAGCAAGTAGCCATGGACTCAAAGGGTGGTTTCGTTTATGGTTAGGCATTTGACATACCGCCCTTTACTATACGCATCAAAGTGGTTTACAAATATATATATATGAACAGGTACTTTTTATTCCCTCGTCTCCGAACGGCTTACAATCTAAGCGTACCTAAGGCAATGGAGGATTAAGTGGCTTGCCCAAGCCCACAAGGAGTGGTCAGGGGACTAGAGACCCCAGTACTTCCGGCCTGAGGTTACTTGTCCCTTTTTATGTGCACATTCTAAAACTTTGTTATACTTGAGCTCAAATTCAATTGGACACATATGAGGCAAATTGAGAAATTCTTTTATTGGGTTACTTTATATCTTTCCAGATTGATAGTTTATAGATACTTTGAGCCCCATTCTGGGAGGAGGCCGTCTGAATGTCCCCGAGCAAGAAGGGGCTCTAATGACCCAATTCTGGTCCGTGCGAACAAAACATTACCGCAGATGCCAGAATCAGGCCCATGGACGGCTCAGCGTACCCCCTCCAACTGTGGAGACATCCTCCCCACGTGTGTCCCCGGTATCCACAGCACTGGCCCCCCCCCCCCCCATTCCCTGCTGCCCGACCGATGGCTGGCCCCGGGGGTGGTTCCCCTGCCCCGATTCGGAAAATTGCGCTGCCCACACCACCTCTGAGGTGGCACAAACAGCACATCCCAATAGGTCCAGCAGGACGCACGGGGCTGTGTCCTGAATCGGCCCTGTATGTGCTGCCGGGCGACCCACCCCCACTCCATCGCCTCCCACCCCCGCCAGCTCTCCCCGTCCTGAAGCACAGGACGTATAGAGAGCCGCTGGGGGAACAGGGTCTAGGTGGCCTATGGGGATGCACATAAAGCCCCGCAACCTACTTTCGAGAATGAGGGCTTTTGTGAATAAAACTTACCTAATGCGTCCATGGGCTCAAAGGGCGGTTTGGTGAGTTGCATGAGGACCCATTCTACAGGTGGTGGGCGGGCAGAGAGCCTGGAAAGAAGCAAGCTCCACATGAAGCGGGAGACCAGAGGTTGCCTCGAGAGGAGTTTCTCCTTGATGAGGTGGTAGTTCGCTGAGATGGCACTCTGGCGAACCCTGATCTAGTTAGTCTTCAGCCCAGCATGCGAGAGGTATAGAAGGTACTGCAGGACCAATCGAGTGGGCAAGGAAAATGGGTCCACTCGATCCTGCAAGCACCACACCAAGAGCTAGTGCCACTTGAAGGCATACGCTCGCCTTATCAAATCCTTCCATGAGGCCAAAAGAACTGCCTCGATCTCCATAGGGAGATGGTAGAAGGCTAGGGCGATCCTCTCAGCTGCTAAGCTGTAAGGGAGAGAGATCTCAAATTGGGGTGAAGTAGCAGACGCCCCTCCTGCGTCAGAAGCCCTGGTGAGTTCCCTAGAGGAACCAGGGGATCCATCGAGAGGCAGAGTAACAAAGGGAACCATGGTTGCCTGGGCCACTTCGGGACCACGAGGATCACCAAGGCCCTGTCCCGCTGGACCTTGAGAAGAGTCTGAGCAATGAGTGACATGGGGTGGGGGGAAGGCATACAGCAGGCCGGTGGTCCATGACAGGAGGAAGGCCCAGGTGAGGGAGGGAGCTGCAGAACCTGGGGAGCTGCAAGTTCAAAGGACTGGCAAAGAGGTCCAGATCTGGAGTCCCCCAATGCTGGAAGAACAGCTGCGCCATCCGGGGACACTTGTGTGGCTGGAGAACCCTGCTCAGCCGGTCCGCCAAAGTGTTATCCTGGCCTGGGAGATAGGTGGCTCAGAGGGTGATGTCCAGGCTCACTGCAAAAGAGCACAGAGCTATTGCCTCCAGGCAGAGGCTGTAAGAGCCGGTACCCCCTTATTTGTTCACGCATAACATCGTGACCTGGTTGTCCGTCTGGACAAGGACCGCTTGGTGCTGCAAACGGTGCCGGAAGGCCATGAGCACGAGAACGACGGCTCGGAGCGCCAGCAGATTAATCTGCTGCCAAGCCACCTCAGGGGACTAAGTCCCCTGCTTGCGCAGTTTCTCGCAGTGGGACCCCCAGCCCAACAGCCCCCCTCCCCACCTGATACATCGAAGTCTGGAAAGGCATGCCTCAGAGCAGGATCCGTGCATCCTGCCAACAGGTCAGGGACTCCGCCAGACAAGGTGTGACCGAGATGGGGTCTTGAAGATGGCCTGTCGCCTGGGTCCACTGTGCCGCCCGCATGTTGAGGTGGGCGTGGGGTACGACATAGACCGTGTAGGCCATGTGGCTGAGAAGGCGAAGCAACGACCGTGCCGAGACCATGCTGCAGCGTTGCATGTCGGATGCCAGGGACACAAAGTGGTCTGCCCTGTCCTGGGGAAGGAAGGCCATGGCTCACAGTGTGTCCAAGCGGGCCCCGATGAATTCTAGGGACTGCACCAGAGAGAGGTGGGATTTTGGGTAGTTGACCACAAACCCCAGATGCTCCAGAAGATGAGTGGTGCAGTCTGTGGCCCGACGAACCTCAGAGGCCGTGCCCCCCTGTCAGGAACCAGTCATCTAGAAAAGGATAGATGAAGGTGCCCTGCAATTGGAGGTGGGCCGACGCCAAAGCCAGCCATTTTGTGAAGACTCACGGGGCGGACGCAAGTCCGAAGGGGAGCACCCTGTATTGGTAGTGGTTCCCCTGTACCATGAAGCGGAGGTACCTTCTGTGTTTGGGATGGACAAGGAAGTGAGCATAAACATCCTTTAGGTCCAAAGAGCAAAGCCAATCGCCCTGATGGAGGAAGGGCAGTAGTGTTCCAAGGGAGAGCATCTTGAACTTCTCCCACACCAGGAACTTGTTTAGGTTCCGCAGGTTGAGGATGAGTCGGAGACTCCCTTTTCTCTTCGGGACGAGGAAGTATCGGAAATACTCTGAGGTGCGATGGGACTGTTTCCACTGCCTCATCATCGAGGAGGTCTACTAGCTCCTAAGGGCCTGGTGCAGAGAAAGCTGCTGCGGCTTTCTGGGGAAGTACTGAGGGGGGAGTTGGTCCAGACTGAGGAGATAGCCCTCCTGTAAGAACTGGAGAACCCAGGCATTGGTAGTGATGGATTCCCACCTGAGGGTGAAGTGGACCAGATGCCCACTGACCGGCAGCTGATTTGCTAGCCATCGAGAGGCTATGCCGATGGCATCAAAACCCGAGGCCGGTGGTTGGATCTTGGGACCCTTCGGCTTAAGAGGGCCATGGGTCGCGCCTTTTCCCTGATCGCCCTGGGTGGGGTGGGTTGGGTTGGTAACCCCTATACAGGAGCCCCTTCCAATGGAAAAAAGGCTTCTTGCCCTGCTGTTTCTTCTTGGGGGAGGGAGGAGGTCTTTTGGGAGAGGCGAGGACGGGTCATGTACTCCATCTCAATCTCCACTGCCTTGTCCTCCATGGATTTGCCAAACAGTTGTTCCCGAAGGCAAGGGACATCTAGCACTTTCTCCTGGACACACTGTTTGAGGTCTGAGGATTAGAGCCAGGCCTGTTGGCAGGCTCCAGTGCCAGAAGCCATCGTATGCTGCCAATGAGAGGTACTTAGAAGACTCGCCAATGGATTTCGAGAGGGCCTGGAAACAGCAGAGGTGGTCTCCATGGAGGCCCACCGCAAAGCCTCCAAGCTCCTTAGAGAAGTCACGGAGGAACATCCCAATGTACAATTGGTAAACCTGAATGCGGCATGCCAGCATGGAGCCCTGGAAAGCCCTCCACCCGAGGGCATCGATGGCATGAGACACACTGCACGGCGGGACAAAAGGATGAGTCTTCAGGCTCTTCTGCTTCCGCATGGCCGATTCAACCACCATCGAGGTGTGGGAAAGCTGGGCTTTCTGAAACCCAGTCCCGCCTGGACTCTGTACATAACGCCCAGGCGTTTGCTAACAATAGGGATGGAAGCCAGAGTCTCACACATGCGGAGGATGAGCCGGTTGAGGATGGAGGGAACCAGGACCGTGAGGGTGTCCTTCGGGGGAGCCTAATATTGAAGGATATCGAACACTCTGCATGGGGCTCTTCCTCTGACTTGGTGGTGAGCGCCAGGGCCCATGCCATATCCCAGATGAACTCCAAGAAGGAGGTGTCCTCGGGATGGGACCACCGCCTCTGAGCTGGCAGAGAGGGATCCGAGGGAAGGTCCCAGTGGGAACGGGTTTCCGGGGAGTCGTCCCCTTCGGATTCCCAGTCCGAGTAATCCATGGAGGACTCTGGGTCGAGTGGACCAAGAAGGATCAGTGACCCGCACCGGGCTCCCGAGGCCGAAGCCTGCCCGGAGCCAGAGGCGCTCGCCTGCAAAGATCTTGCGCCTGAGGACCAGGACGGAGATTGAGACCCTTGCTGAGGACCCTTGCGATGCCTCTGGCTCTTGTGGGTCACTGTGGCAGCCTGGGGAGTCCTCGAGGTCGAGGTCCCTGCGGTATCCAGGCGTGTGTCAGCAGGGCCTGGCAACAGCACCTGCTGAGCAGCGAGGAATGCAGAAATGCTGCGTTCCAAGGGCAGCATTCGGGCCTCCCACTTAGGAGTGGGGCCCTGCAACACAGACGCCGGGGTGACTGGGTTAGGTGTCGAGGAGGAGAGGGGGTCCTCATCGGGACGACCCTTGGGAGACTGGGCGCCATTGCCGGAGACCACCGTATCAGTTCGAGGTACCTTTCTGGGCCACTCCCTCTCAGACTCTGCCCCCTCAGCAGATCCCAGAGAGAGTAGGCGCGTGACCGCTCACGCTTGTCTGGCGCCCCCAAGAGTGTCCTCGCAGCCTCCTTCTTCTTCTTCCGCTCGCACTCAGGTGACCATTCGTCGGAGTGCCACAGACCAGAGAAGTCTTAGGGGACTCCAGGGGTTGCGGGACCGTGGAGCAGGCGGCTACTGGGGCTGCCTTACAGAACAGATCATCCAGCTTCTGCTTACGAATCTGGATGGCCTTGGAGGACATCTTCTTGCAGAGGGAGCATTGCTCCGGATTTTGGTCAGCTCCTAGGCAGTCTGGGTGTCCATGAGCAAATGTTCTTAGAACACCTATCGCATTTTTTGAAACCAGAGGCCATCAGAGCAAAAAGGACTCTGGCAAAGTCGAAGATCCTCGATGCGGCCAGCGTTTAAAAAGGGTGTGAAAGCGCAGGGAGAAAAAGAAGGGCAAAAAAAAAAAAAAGAATCTCGAGACCGAGAGCCTAAGCAGTGGAGATCAGGATGGCGGGAAGAGGACCCGTGAAGGCCAGAAAAGCAAAAACAGAGTTAGAATTTGAAAACCTTTTTCCGAGGATGAGATGCACATCTGAAGGGCTCCGCGGAAAAAAGGAGACTGAGTAAGATGGCACCCTTGGGCGGGAAGGGGACCAAGCATGCGTGGTGATATTCCCAAAGACTTTCTTTGAAAGCTGGGGAAATGCTCTGTGCGGGCTCCGTCGGTGCCGACGTCACCCATATGAGGACTGACTTCCTGCTTGTTCCTGGAGAAGGAAGTGGATGTACAAGTGGGATCATTTGAGGATAATGTTTTGATGGGGCAGGCAAGTTTTAGAAAAGGGAGTGGAACCAAGACAGTGCTGGAAAGCATAGTTACTCACCTGTAGCAGGTATTCTCCGGGATCAGCAGGCATCAGTTCTCACATATGGATAACATCACCAACAGAGCACATGAAGGAATGCTTCCCAGCTTCCACAGGAAGCTTTCGGAAGGTGCTCTTTGCATTCATGCCAGTCTTCCTGCCCGAAGGAGCCATCTTTAACTCAGAATAATGAAATACCTTAATTAAGCCAAAAAAGAAAGAAACTCCACAGGGAGGAGGGAAAGTAATGAGGACTGATTCCTGCTGATCCTGGAGAACACCTGCTACAGATAAGTAATTACGCTTTCTCTGAAACCAAAAGTCAGCCCTCACATATGGGACTCCCAAGCTACAGGCTACCAAAAAAACCTGTAAAAGACCAAATGGGGCAACCAGAAAAAACAAACCAAGAACAAACTGCATGAGCAATCGCGCGAGGTTCCAAGAGTCAGCATCCAGCAGGGATATCAACATCACTTCAAATCTAGGGTAGCCTGGACAGACAAAAGTGTTGGTGGGAAAAAGATGCTTCAATTCCCAAAGAGATGCTGGAGTACAGCTTGGCCGAAGTTCCTGTTATGTCAGGAATCTCCACCCAGACAGTAATGAGCTGTGAAGGTGTGGCCTGAAGACCACATAGCAGCCCTACAGATATCCACTGTGAAGGCTGAGCGCAAGCTGGCCACTGAAGCGGCCATAACTCGGATATTGTAGGCCGTAACATGGCGTTCCAACATCAGTCCAGGCGGAGAGTAAGCAAAGGAGATGCAGTCCACCATCCAAAGGGACAGGGTGCCTTTCGACACCACCACCCCTCCAACCTATTAGGGTCAAAGGAGACAAACAGCTGGGAGAAACGGCGATGGGCTGCCAGTGTTATCTTATAGTCCAATGTATGCACCAAGGCCTCAGCTCTGTTGGCATGAGGTCTTGGAAAAAGGTGGGTAGCACCACAGATTGATGGAGATGGAAAGCAGAAATTACCTTAGGTAAGAATTTCGGGTGAGTTCTTATGAAATCTGGTGCACCACCAGTACTTTCAATTCGCTGACTCTGCGTGCAGAAGCAAGCGCCACAAGAAAAATGACTTTCCAGGTAAGGAATTTGAGTAAGCAGGAGCTAAGCAGCTCAAAGTGTGAGGAGTTGCCAGAGCACCACATTGAGGTCCAATGCCAACAGGGATAGTTTAATGGGGAGATGAGATAGAAGGAGGCCCCACATAAAAGACTCAAGGGTCCAGGGGAGGAATATACAGAAACTAGTTAGGATAAAGAAGAACAAATATTTCTGTGCTGTGTTCACAGATGAAGAACCAGCAGCAGGACCTCAGAAAACACTCACAAATAGGAACAGAAGCGACGGGGATCTTGAACGATTTTCATTAGACTGTATTCATGAGAAACTAGCTAAACTAAAAGTCGACGAAGCCCTGGGTACAGATGGGATACATTCAAGAATACTGAGGGAAAATGGGGATGTTCTAGCGGCTCCACTGTCTGAGCTTTTCAATGCCTCTGAGTTGGGAGTTGTGCCCGAGGACTAGAGAAAGGCACATATGGTCCCTTTACACAAAAAAAGATGTAAGGATGACACTGAGGACTACAGACCACTTAGTCTAACCTCTGTAGTTAGTAAATTATTGGAAAGGCTACTAAAGCACAGTTACTTACCTGTAACAGGTGATCTCGCCTTCCTGACCAACTCTCCTCAGTTCGAGTTTAAAGCTGAGACAATAGAGAGAGGAAAGGAAGAGAAAGAGATACAACTCCTAGGGGAGGTGGGTGGGTTGTGAGGACTATTCCTGCTGTTCCCAGAGATCACCTGTTACAGGTAAGTAACTGTGCTATCTCCAGGAACAAGCAGGAATAAGTCCTCACATATGGGGACTCCCTAGCTAAGATGCCTGGGAGATCCCGTTCCAAGGGTTCGCCATCTTCGTATGGATCTCAGGCATCCATTAAGGGAAGGTGGGCAGGAGTTGTTTAAGAATGGAACAGGTGTTTGAGGACAGCCTGACCAAATAAGGCATCCCGGCGGGAGTCCTTATCCAAGCAGTAATGGGCTGTGAAGGTATGAACCGAGGCCCAGGTGGCTGCTCGACAGATCTGATCTATGGATACAGAGTGAAGATGAGCCATAGAAGTGGCCATGGCTCTCACATTGTGAGCTGTGACATGGCCTTCCAGAGAAATGTTTTTACTCTGGTAAGCAAAGGAAATACACTGAGCAATCCAATTGGAAAGTGTTCGCTTGGAGACTGGTAGTCCCAAATGAGAAGGATCAAAAGCCACAAAAAGTTGGGAAGACTTTCGATGTGGCTGAGTCCTGTTGAGGTAAAAGGCGAGAGCTCTTTTACAATCTAAAGTATGAAGGTTCCTCTCTGCACTGGATGCATGAGGAGCCGGAAAAAAAGACAGGTAGATATACCTCTTGATTAAGATGAAAAGGCGAGACCACTTTGGGCATAAAGTGGGGATTCGTCCTAAGGACCACCTTATCATGATGAAATCTGGTATAAGGTGGATGAGCCACTAAGGCCTGTAGTTCACTGATACGGCGAGCCGAAGTGACTGCAATAAGGAAAAGGACCTTCCAGGAAAGAAATTTCAAGGAGGTAGAAACCAACGGTTCAAAAGGTGGCTTCATAAGCTGACCCAGAACTAGGTTCAAGTCCCATGCTACCGGAGGAGGTCGGATGGGAGGCTTAGTTAGAGTCGGGCCTCTCATGAACCTTGCAACAAGCGGATGAGAGGAGACAGGTTGTCCATTTATAGGTTTTAAGGATGCTGCAATAGCACTCAAATGGACTCGTACTGAATTCGTCTTAAGGCCTGCATTAGAAAGATGCAGGAGATAGTCTAGTAGAGAATTCAAAGGAAGTGCTAGAGGGTCAAGACCCTGTTGAGCACACCAAATGGAAAAGCGTTTCCATTTGAAAGCATAGGAACGCCTCGTGGAGGGTTTCCTAGAGGCATGAAGGATTTTTCACTGGTTGAGAAAGATTGAAGTCATGAAGGCTTAGGCCTTCAGTAACCAAGCTCTGAGGTGTAGGGACTTGGGGTTTGGGTGCCACAAAGTCCCCCCCTCCTGAGACAGAAGGTCTGGCGCAGCTCCCAGGTCCAGAGGGGGTCCCTGGGAGAGATGCAGAAGTAGAGGGAACCACACTTGGCGTGGCCAGCGTGGAGCTATGAGGATCATCGATCTGTGATCTCTCTGGAGTTTGAACAGAGTCTTGGGAATCAAAGGAATGGGTGGAAAGGCATATAGGAATTCCTGACCCCAATGCAGGAGAAAGGCGTCGTTGGCCTGAGCTCCCTGACACGGATTCCTGGAACAGAACCGGGGAAGTTTGGCATTCCACGGACTTGCAAAGAGGTCTATGTCCGGGGTTCCCCATTCCTGAAAGATTCTGCGTATCTGTTCCATATGTAGGGACCATTCGTGTGGAAGCAGAACTCGACTGAGTCTGTCTGCCCGAGAGTTTTGAACCCCTGGAAGATAGACTGCCAGAAGATGAATTTGATGCTCTCTGGCGAAGGCCCATAATCTGAGAGCTTCGTTGCAAAGCGACAGAGAGCTGTCCCTCCTTGTTTGTTTATGTAGAACATGGCCACCTGATTGTCTGTCTGGACTAGGACGGTCAGGTTGACTAGGAGGGTATGGAAGACTTTGAGGGCAAAGAAGATTGCTCGTAGTTCCAGGAGGTTGATGTGAAGGGTGGTCTCTTGTGGAGACCAAATACCCTGAGTGGAGAGGTGTTGAAGATGGGCTCCCCACCCTGTTTGGGAGGCATCTGTTGTGAGGGTTGCTTGTGGCAACAAAGGTTGGAAGGGGGTCCCCAACAACAGATTCTTGGTGGATATCCACCATTGGAGGGACCAAAACAGACGCTTTGAGGTGAGTATTTGGTCGGAGAGCACTCCTGATGCTTGAGTCCACTGGGTGGCCAAGGTCCATTGAGCTGCTCTCATATGAAGACGAGCGTAGGGCACCATGTGTACCGTGGAGGCCATGTGGCCCAGAAGTCGTAGCATTTCTCTGGCTGTCAAGTGACCGCTGGACTGAGCTTGGGAGGCCAAGCACACCAGACGTTGGCCCTGGACTTGAGGTAGGTAGGCCCTTGCAGTGGTGGTGTCCAACTGGGCCCCTATGAATTCTAGAGACTGAGTAGGGGTAAGTTGAGACTTGGGAAGGTTTACCACCAGTCCCAGATACTGCAGAAAGTGCCTTGTGCGGTCCAGGGAAATCTGGGCCTCTGACTGAGATGGAGCTCGGATGAGCCAGTCGTCCAGATAGGGGAATACAAAAATTCCCAGACCTCTTAGAAATGCAGCCACCACTGCCATGCATTTGGTGAACACTCTTGGAGCAGAGGCTAGACCGAAGGGAAGTACTCTGTACTGGAAATGTTTTCCCTGAAACAGAAATCTTAGATATTTTCTGTGGGATGGGTGGATGAGTATATGTGTGTACGCATCCTTGAGATCTAGAGAACAAAGCCAATCCTGACTCTGAAGGTATGGAAGGAGAATACCTAGAGAAAGCATTTTGAATTTCTCCTTGTATAGAAATTTGTTCAATTCTCTCAGATCTAGGATAGGTCTGAATCCCCCTGTCTTCTTTGTTATGAGAAAATAAGGGGAGTAGAATCCTGTTCCTTGTTGAAGAACAGGAACCTCTTCTATTGCCCCTTGGGCAAGGAGAGAAGAGACTTCCTGATCCAACAGGCCCAGGAGAGATGGGGGAGAATTGAAGTGCCTCACCATGGTATATGGAGGAAGGTTGGAAAAATGAAGTTTGTAGCCCTCTCTGATGATAGAGAGGGTCCAGTGCTCTGATGTAATTTGCTCCCATCTGGGAGCAAAGTGAGCTAACCTTCCAGGAATGGTGAGGGGCTCTGGTTGTTCTAGAGCCAGAAATGTTAAGTTCTCTAGGGGCAAGTCAAAACCCCTGAGGGGGTTGAGCCTGCTGAGGAGTGGCAGACGCTGCAGGCTTTGACCTTGCCTGTTTAGGTTGCTGACGTTTAGCAGCAAAGCGAGGCTGAGAAGATTGTTGGCCAGTATTTGTGGAAAATCTGGCCTTCTTGTAGTAAGGCCTCTTGAAAGACTTTTTCTTGGCAGGAGTAGAGGTAGACTTAGAAAGTCTATCTAATGTAGCATTTTCTGCGTCCATTTGAGTGGCTTTAATTTGCCAGTCCTTACCAAATAAGTTCTCACCTGTACAGGGCAGATTCCGTAAGCCATCCAGGACCCAGGGTTCTAGGTCGGAGGCCTGGAGCCAAGCAAGTCGTCGGGCTGCAATAGCAATGCCCGAAGCTCTACCGGCACCTTCAAAGGAATCAAAAGCTGCTCTGTTGGAGAACTTAGAAACATCTAAAAGCTGTTTCACCAGAGAAATGAACTCCTCCTTTCTATCCTCAGGGATAAAGGAGGCAAAATGCTGTATCTTTAGGGCAAGTTCCCTGAGAAACATGCCCATATATAGACTGTAAGAATTAATCCTGGCTATAAGCATACTAGCCTGGAAAATTTTCCTGCCAAAAGAGTCTAGGGTCTTACATTCTCGCCCTGGATTGGTAGAAGAGTGCCTTTTGGTGCTCTTAATCTTTTTCAGCGCAGACTTCACCACAATGGAATGGTGAGGCAGCTGAGTCTTTTGAAACCCAGGAGGAGGAGGGACCCGGTACATGGTGTCCAACCTACGAGAGTAAGGAGACAACGTTAGAGGAGCCTCCCATAAGTCCATCAAGTGTTCTTGAAGGATTTCATGGATAGGCAGGGTGACTGCCTCTTTAGGAACCTTAGGGTATCCTAAAATATCCAATTTCTTTGACCTAGGTTCTTTCTCAGAGGATGTGGTAATAGAAAGTCCTTTAGCTAGTTCTATAATGAAGTCTTGAAAGGACAAATCCTCTGGTGGAGACATTCTCCTCTTTGGGGAAGAGGGGTCTTCATGAAGAACTAGAGACAGCTCATCAGAGTCCTCAGAGGAGTCAAAATCCTCAGAAGAATCAGAGTATTCTCTATTTGCTTCCAACGCACGATACGCATACCGATCGGTATCGACATCGGGCGTACCGGGTATGGGATCGGTATCGGGTGAAAACCCGGATCCAGCATGCGGAACCGATCTGCGTTTGGAAGTCGATGGTCTCGGTTCCGGTATGGGAGACGATACCGGAACCGGACCCGGTACCGAGGGCGTCGCAGCATTAATAAAAGCCAGCATGGCCTGCTGCATGGTCTGAACAGTATTGCTCATAGACGCCACTGCTGCCTGGATGTCGGTACCGGTATGGGCCGGTACCCCAGAGCAGTCTAACAGGTGATCAGTCGAGGCCGTGCCATCGATGTCAACCTGTAACCCCATAGATGGTGCTTTGGAAGCCAGAGCTTCCCGCCGGGGTTGTTTGGCTGGGGCATGGTCCTCAGATTCAAAATTGAGAGCCTCTCGATGCTTTGAAGGAGATTTGCTCTTTGAGGACCTGCCCGAAGAAGGTTTGGTTACCTGAGATCCATCCGGAGAGGAAGACCTGGATGACTGTGATGCTGGATTATCTGAAGCAAACAGCACATGGAATTTGTTGGCCCGGTTCTGCAAACCACGTTTAGACATCTGGGAGCAGGATGGGCAGTCCGGAATGGAGTGGTCAGGTCCCAAACATTTAAGACACCATTCATGGGTGTCTGTGACAGAAATAACAGCACTACACTTGGTACACTTCTTGAAACCAGGAGCTGGTTTCTCCATGAGGAGAATTTGTGTAGGCCTGAGGCCTAACCGAAGTCACCAAGTTGTGCAGAATAAAGATTTTTTTTTTTTTTTTTAAAGAAAAGAAGAGAGAGACCGGCGGTACCGGTTTCGGTATGGGGAAGGCAGGTACGCGGTCTAAAGAAACAAACTAAAACAATAATTTTTTCAGCGGTGACAGGAACACGACCTGCTGGCTCCGCGGAAAAAGAGAAACTGAGGAGAGCTGGTCAGGAAGGCGGGAAGGCAGCGCGCATGTGCAGTGGGAGGCCCCAAAAGCTTCCTTCTGGGAAGCTGGGGAGCTTTCCTGCGCAGGCTCCGTCGGTACCGACATACCCATATGTGAGGACTTATTCCTGCTTGTTCCTGGAGATGGAGCATTTTGAATTTTTCCTTGCACAGGAATTTGTTTAATTCTCTCAGATCTAGGATGGGTCTGTGTCCTCCTGTTTTCTTTGGTATCAGAAAATAGGGGGAGTAGAACCCTGAGCCCTGTTGGAGGAGGGGAACCTGTTCTATTGCCCCTTGGGCAAGCAGGGTATTCACCTCCTGATCCAACAGGTGTAGGAGAGATGGGGGAGAGACGAAATGTCTCACCCTGGGATAGATAGGAAGGCTGGAAAAATGCAGTTTGTATCCCTCTCTGATGATAGAGAGGGTCCACTGCTCTGATGTAATCTGTTCCCATCTGGGAGCAAAATGAGTCAGCCTTCCTGGAATGGTGAGAGGCTCTGGTTGCTGCAGAGCCAGAAAGGGTATGTTCTCTAGAAGTAAGTCAAAAACCCTGAGGGGGTTGGGACTGTTGAAGCGTAGCAGCTCCTGCAGGCTTTGTTCTGGCCTGTTTAGTCTGCTGTCGCTTAGGAACAAAGCAAGCTTGAGCAGATGACTGGCCAGCATTGGAACCAAATCTAGGCTTTTTGTAGAAAGACTTCTTAAAAGACTTCTTTTTGGCAGGGAGTGAAGTAGACTTAGAGAGTCTATCCAAAGCAGCATTCTCTGCATCCATCTGAATGGCTTTGACTTGCCACTCTTTGCCAAAGAGATTTTCACCTGTACAAGGTAAATTGCCTAGGCCATCTTGTACCCAGGATTCCAGGTCAGAGGCCTGGAGCCAAGCAATTCGACGAGCAGCTATGGCTATGCCAGATGCTCTACTAGCACCCTCAAAAGAGTCAAAGGCAGCCCTATTGGAGAACTTTGACACATCTTGGATATGCTTTAACAGAAGCAGGAACTCCTCTTTTCTATCCTCTGGAATAAAGGGGAGAAAATCTTGTACTTTAAGAGCAAGCTCCTTTAGAAACATGCCCATATAGAGGCTGTAGGAGTTGATTCTGGCAATAAGCATACTAGCCTGAAAGATTTTCCTGCCAAAAGCATCCAAAGTTCTACATTCTCTTCCTGGAGGGGTAGAAGAGTGCCTTTTGGTACTCTTAATCTTTTTCATAGCAGACTTCACCACAATAGAATGGTGAGGAAGCTGGGTTTTTTGAAAACCAGGAGAAGGAGGGACCCGATACATGGTATCCAACCGACGAGAATGTGGAGATAGTGTAAGAGGAGCCTCCCATAAATCCATCATATGTTCTTGGAGAATATTATGAATGGGTAAGGTGACTGCCTCTTTGGGAACCTTAGAGTATCCTAAAATGTCTAATTTTTGAGCTCTAGGTTCCTTTTCAGAGGATACTGTAATGGAAAGTCCTTTGGCAACTTCCAAGATGAAGTCCTGAAAGGACAAGTCCTCTGGAGGAGACATTCTTCTCTTTGGGGAAGAAGGCTCCTCAGGAAGAATAAGGGATGCTTCATCAGAATCATCTGAGGTATCGGCATCCTCAGAAGACTCGAAGTATCGCCTACTTGCTTCCAGAGATTGATACGGGTACCGACCGGTATCGACCTCGGGTGTACCGGGAGCCGGGTCGGTACCGAGAATATCGCAGGAAGCAAAAACCGGTACCGGCCTTCTACTGGAAGTAGATGCTCTGGGTACCAGTATCGGTTGTGGTACCGGAACCGGGGTCAGAACCGACGGTTGCGGTACCGAGGGCGTCGCAGCATTAATAAAAGCCATTATGGCCTGCTGCATGGATTGTACCGTAGTACCCATTGACACCACAACTGCCTGGATGTCGGTACCGGTTTGAACCGGTACCCCAGAGCAGTCTAACAGGTGATCGGTCGAGGCCGTGCCATCGATGTCAACCTGTAACCCCATAGGAGGAGCTTTGGAAGCCGGAGCTTCCCGCCGGGGTTGTTTGGCTGGGGCAGGGTCTTCAGGGTCGAACCCAAGGGCCTCTCTCTGCTTTGAGGGAGATTTGCCCCTTGAAGACTTGCCCGAGGAATGTTTGGTTACCTGAGATCCATCCAGAGATGAAGACCTGGATGATGCTGATGCTGGATTATCTGTGGAAAACAGCACATGAAATTTAGCTGCTCGGTTCTGTAAGCCCCGTTTGGACATCAGAGAGCAGGATGGACAATCCGGAACCGAATGGTCAGGGCCCAAACATTTAAGACACCACTCATGGGTGTCTGTGACTGAAATAGTACCAGAACACTTGGTGCATTTTTTAAAACCAGAAGATGGTTTCTCCATGAGGGAGAATTTGTAAAGGCCAGTAGGCCTTACAAAAAGAAATACACCAAGTGTGGAGAAAGAAAAAAAAAATATTTTTTTTTTTTGAAAGAACAAAGTAGTAAAGACCGGCGGTACCGGTTCGGAATCGGGGAAGGCAAATACGCGGTCAGAACAACTTTTTAAAACAAGAAATTCTTCAGCGGTGACAGGAACACGACCTGCTGGCTCCGCGGAAAAAGAAGAACTGAGGAGAGTTGGTCAGGAAGGCGGGAAGGCAGCGCGCATGCGCTGTGGGAAGCCCCAAAAGCTTTCCTTTTGGGAAGCTGGGGAGCTTTCCCGCGCAGGCTCCGTCAGTACCGACGTACCCTATATGTGAGGACTCATTCCTGCTTGTTCCTGGAGATAGGAGAGAATAGTGATGTTTCTATAGTCCAATGGATTGCAGGATCCGAGGCAGCATGAATTTACCAGAGGCAGGTCTTGTCAGACAAATCTGATTGATTTATTTGACTGGGTGACCAGGGACCGAGGGAGAGTCCTAGATGTGGTGTATTTGGATTTCAGTAAAGCCTTTGAAACCATTCCGCACAGGCGACTTATAAACAAACTGAACACCATAGGGATGGACCCTAAAGTTACTGATTGGGTTAGAAATTTGATGAGTGGGAGGCGACAGAAGGTGCAGGTAAATGGAACTCACTCTGAGGAAAAGGAAACTACCAGTGGTGTGCTGCAGGGATTTGTCCTTGGTCCAATTCTATTTTACATCTTTGTTAGTGATATAGCAGAGCAGACATGGTAACCAGGGTTGACTGGGCCAGTGTGGTGCAATGAGGATCATAGTCTGCAACCTGAAGAAAGTTTGGGTCACCAGACGAATCGGTGAGTAGGCATAGAGAAGACCTTTGCTCCAGTTTAGGAGGAAGTCATCGGGAGCCAAGCAATTCTTGCATGGCACTCTGGAGCAAAACAGTGACAAAGAGTCTATGGGTGGTGTGCCCCACATCTGGAAGATATGGTTGGCAACCTGCCTGTTCAGAATCCACTCATGTGGCTGAAGAACCCTGCTGAGGCAATCTGCCAGGACATTGAGCTCCCCCGGCAGGTATACCACTGTGAAGAGCATACCGTGCGATATTGCAAACTTCCAGAGAAGGACTGATTCCCAGCAGAGGCGGTAAGAAACCATGCTGCCCTATTTGTTGAGGCAGAACATGGCTATCTGGTTGACCGTCTGTATGAGGACTAACCGGTTGGAAAGCTGGTACTGAAACATTCAGAGGACTATGGCAATGGCAGGAACTCCAGCAAGTAGATCTGATGGCAGCTCTCTCCCACAGACCAGAGGCCCTGTGTGGACAAGCCATTCAGATGTGACCCCCAGCAGAGTTTGAAGCATCTGTCATTAGGACTTGCCGGTGTAGTAGGGCTTAGAAAGAAAGCCCTGCAAGCAGGTGAGCAGGGTGCTGCCACCAGGACAGGGACTCTCGGAGGGTGGAATCACTGACCCTCTCCAAAAGACGACCCATCACCTGATGCCACTGTGTGAAGAGAGTCCACTGTGCCTGATACATCTAAAGTTGGGCTGAGGGAGTAACACAGACTGTAGAGGCCATGTGGCCCAGGAGGCACAGCATCTGCCGAGCCATGACAACCGGGCAATGCTGGATGTCCTTCGTCAAGGTGACTAGGCATTGGGCCCTGTCCGCTGGAAGGAAAGCTTGATCAAGTGTGGTGCTGGGGAGAGCCCCAATGAACTTGAGGCATTGAGAGGGTAGCAGGTGGGACTTTGGGTAGTTGATGACAAAGCCCAGCTGTACCAGTACCTGAATGGTGTGCTGTACAGACTGCCGTATCTTGTCTAGCGTCCCGCCCCTGACCAATCAGTTGTCCAGGTAGGGTAAGACAAAGATCCCAGGATCCAGAGAAAGATGGCAAGAACCGCCACACATTCAGTGAAGACCCTTGGGGCAGAGGCAAGACAGAAGAGCAGAACCCTATACCAATAGTGCTGTCCACTGAGCATAAAGCATAGGTACTGATGGTGCAGGGAATGGATGAGGATGTGCGCGTAGGCGTCTTTGAGATCCAAGGAGCACAGCCAATCTTCCCATTGAAGGTAAGGCAGCAACATTCCAAAGGATACCATCTTGAGCTTTTCCTTCACTAGGAAGTGATTGAGATTGCAGAGATCCAGGATGGGTTGGAACCCTCCTATTTTCTTGGAAACCAGGTAGTAGTGGAGTAGAAACCCTGTCCTTTTAGGTTGATGGAACAAGTTCCACCACTCGTTCTGCCAGGAGGACCTGGACCTCCAGTTGGAGTAGTTCGTGATGGGGATGCTCTCCCCTGGAAAGAAGGTGGGGGAAAGAATCTGCTCAAAGGGCAGCAGGTAGCCTTTGCGGACCACCTGCAGTACCCAGGCATTGGTTGTTATGATGGGCCACCTGTGGACAAAGTACATCAGCCGCCCTCCACCTCCCACCTGTGACGGAATGGAGGTTGGAAGGGGAAGACTGGGCAAATACTGGATGTATGTACCATAGGCCTTTTTCTTTTTAGGGTAAAAGGTCTTCTTCCCTGAAGCCTTTCTCCTGGAACGGTCAGCAGTGTTTCTCAAGAGCCTGTTCATAGCGAGTTGCTCTATTTCCAACTCTGCGGCCTTCTTCGCATGGATTTGCCGAAGAGGTTCTCTCCCCGGCATGGGACATCGGCAAACTTGTCCTGAACCCATTGCTCTAAGTGCGAGGACTGCAGTCATTCTAGGAGGTAGGCACCAATACCCACCGTGACATCCCTAGCCACGGACTCAAACCTACAACCGGGTGAAGTACTTTGAGCATTCCTTTGTTTTTCCCCACCAGGCTCTAGAAGCATTCAAGGTGTTCTCCTAGCAGACCAGTCGAGAACCCAACAAGATCCCCTGCCAGGTCACACAGGTACATGCCCATGTATAACTAGTATGCATGGATCCAATTCTCCAGCATCAAGCTCTGGTAGCACTTCCTACCAAAATCGTCCATGGTGCGCGCCTCCCTATCTGGGGGCACCGAGAAATGCATCTTGGAACTTTTAATCCAGTGCATGACCACCACCATGGAGTTGTGAGGGAGTTGCGCCAGAGCCCTGGATTTGAAAAAACACCCTTGATACATGGAATCGAGGTATCAGTTGACTGTTGGAACCATATTTCCCACATCCATCCTAAAGAGAAGACATTACAGTATTGGGTGGATCACAACCATAATGGCATCCTTTGGGGGACTCGGGTACTGGAGGATTTCCAACTCCTCCGCCCGAGGTTCCTTTTCTGCCTCAATAGTGAAGGGCAAGCCTTTCCCATGTCCCGCACGAACTCGAAGAAGAAGAAGTCCTTGAGGGGGAGGAACCTCCTCTATTTGTATGGGGGTGAGGGATCGGAGAGGACACTGCGGTCACGACGATCTCCGGAGATTCCTCCTCTGTCTCCCAATCAGAGTCTGAGTCCAAGAGGAACATGAACTACTACTGTGAATGGTGACCGTGTCGGTGGCGCTTGGGCAGAGGCGGAGTCGTCCTTGGCTCCCATCTGTCTGAACCCAATACACTTGGGGAGAGGGGGGGGGAACACATGCGCTGCACTCAGGGGGACATCTGCTGCACCAAGAGGGACTTCAGACACACATGGGAACCAACCGAGAGAACAAGGACTGCTAGGATGGCCTGCATCTCTGAAGGCGAGGCACCCGCCGTGGATGAGGTAGTCACCGGTACCAAGGAACCCGAAGTAACTGTGTCCCTGGTAGCTTGGGGTGCCATGAATGCAGTGAGGTTATGCATGAGGGCCTGCATCCTCTCTGCGAGGATAGAGATCTCCGCTGCTGCTGGAGTTGCAGTGCAGCTTTCGGTTCCAATGCCAGTTCCCTCGGTGAGGTCTCCTCAATGGTCTTGGCCTCAGGACTCCCACACTGGCCCTCTGGGGCATCAGGAAGCATCTCATCCCACCAGGGCAGCTTGGAGGACCACGCCCGGCGTTTGTCCTCAGAGTTGCGCCAAAAGCTTTGATGCCAAGGCCCATGGGTCTTCGCCCTAGGCTCGGTATCAGCCTTCGACGCCAACGGGATTGAAGTCCGGTCCTTCTGGAGGCATTACATTATCAAAGGAGAGCCGCCATTCTGGTGCCCCGCAACCCCTTGGCTCCGAAAGGACTCAGCCACTACTGAAGCCAAAGCCTCAGCAGGGGCCTTTGAGGGCATCAATGCAGAGATCGATGTCGATGCCTTGGAACCAAATTGTGATTTCTGCTGCCTTTCCCAGTTCTTAAGCCCTTTGAGCATCATCTGCAAGCAGAAAGCACAGTTCAAGGGCTCGTAGTCTGAGGCACTGAAGGCACCAGCTGCGGGTGGTCCATGATGGAAATGGTCCAGCCACACTAAATGCACTTCTTGAAGACACTGGACAGTTTAAACATGATAGGGAGGACGGCTTCCACCAAGTCAAAGGAGTTCAATGTCCTCACCGACCAGGGGAGTGCGAAAGGAAAGTGTAGTTGCGCACCTGTAACAAGTATTCTTCGGGGACAGCAGGAATCAATTCTCACATATGAGTTACGTCGGCATAGACAGAGCCTGTGCGAATTCACTGTCCAGCTTTCAAAGAAAATCTCTGGGTGTTAGACCATGTATGCGCAGTCACCTTCCCACCCAAGGATGCCATTTTACCTCAGTATGATGACATAGCTTATTCAAGCATTAAAAAAAAAAACTCACGGGAAGGAGGGAGGGTTGTGAGGACTGATTCTTGCTGTCCCTGGAGGACACCTGTTACAAGTGAGTAACTATGCTTTCTCCGGGAACAAGCAGAAGTCAGTCCTCACATATGGGACCTCCAAAGCTATAGACTACTTAAAAAACCTGTAGGAGCCATGGGTGGCCCATATGCATTGGAGATGTGAAGGACAGCAAGGAGCACTGAATGGCAAAGTCCAGTGATGCAGCCCTAACATTGATGATGTAATCACCGCTCCAGTAGCCTGGACACAAAGGGCCAGAGGGAAGGAGTTTTACTATTCCCCAACAAGGTAACAGAGTATGGCCTGCCCAAGGGTGCGATTGCATCATGATCTCTCCTACAAGCAGTAATGCATTGCGAAGGTATGGACCGAAGATCAAGTGGTGGCCCGGCAGATGTCCAGCAGAGGGACCGAGCGCAGGTGAGTCACCAAGGCTGCCATGGCATGCACATTATGTGCAGTAACATGATGCTCCAGGGAGTGCAGCCTGCTCATAGGTGAAAGAGATGCAGTCTGTCAAACAGGTAGACAGAATTCACTTAAAGACCGCAACCCCGAGCCTGTTGATGTCATAGGAGACAAACAGTTGTGATGAGCGATAATGGGGTGGAGCGAGTGCTACCAGGAACACTACTTCTCATAACAAGAACTTGAGATGGCATGTAGTCAGAGGCTCAAAAAGGGGAGCCATCAGCTTCCCAAGAACAACATTCAGGTCCCATGCCACCAGCATTGGGTGGGCAGGGGGCTGTAAGAGGAGAATTCCCCTCATGAAGCGACACATAAGGGGTTGCACAGAGACAGGCTGGCTGTTGACAAGGTGGTAATGTGCCGCTAGGGTGCTGAGTTGCACCCTGACCAAGTTGGACTTTAGATCAGCCTGGGATAGGTGCAGAAGATATGGCAGGATGTCCTGCACTGAGCAAGAGAAAGGGTTGAGATTCCTGTCTGCACACCAGATGGAGAATCTACACCATTTGAAGGCATACGCGCACCATGTTGAATCCTTGCACGATGCCAGTAGGATGTCCTCCACCTCCTGGGTGAGATGGAGGTGTGCTATGGCTAGCCATTCAGCATCCCTGCTGTCAGGGCAAAGGACCAGAGTTTGGAATGGCGAAGGATCCTGTCCTCCTGCAACAGCAAGTCCGGGGTCGCTAGGGACAGTTTTAAGAGCAGTGGGAACCACAGCTGCCGGGGAAGTTAATCACGAGCTCCAGATGTTGCAGCACCCTTATCGTGTGCGTGACGTACCTCCTCTGGCGAGCTGACTTTCAGAAGCCAGTCATCCAGATAGGGGAAGATGAAGACTCCCAGTAAACTGAGATGAGCGGCAACTACCGCCAGGCACTTGGTAAACACCCTGGGGGTCGAGGCCAAAGGGGAGAACCCTGTACTGGTAGTGGCAGCCTCCGAAGATGAAGCGGAAGTACTGACGATGCCGGGGATGGATCAGCATGTGGGTATAAGCATCTTTGAGATACAAGGAGAATAGGCAATGTCACCGCCAGAGGTAGGGCAGCAACGATCCAAGGGATAGCATCTTGAACTTCTCCTTGATCAGAAAGAGGTTTAGGTCCTGCAGTTCCAGGATGGGCCAAAAGCCACCTGTCTTTTTTGGGACAAAGAAGTACCAGGAGTAGAACTCCATGGCCACAAGGGGCCGAGGGACTGGTTCTACTGCCCAAACCTCAAGTAGGGACGAGTTCCTTCTGCAGGAGCTCTGTGCAGGGAGGTCATGGGAACTTCCCCTGGAAAGAAGGGAGAGGCGCCTGGTTGAAGTGCAGAAGGTAACCGTCCCACACCACCTGCAGCACCCAGGCATCAGTAGTGATGCCCAGCCAGCCGCCTTAGGCCCTGGTCCTCTGGGGGAAGTTGGACTATGCCCAAGGAGTCAAAAGGCACCCAGTGGCTGGGGCACTGTTTGGGGCTTGGGGGCTTTCTGCTTATGGGCGCCGTGCCCAGGCCCTTGGCCTGCTGACCTTGTTGGGGAGCCTGATAGACCGGAAATTTGGAGTATTTTCCAGAAGCCTTTTTCTCCTTCAGGTCGAAGGGCTTTTTCTCAGAAGCCTTCTGATAGGAAGGGTCAGCTGTCTTCCAAGACAGCCTAGAACTAATTGAACTCTCTCCAACTCTGCCGCCGTGTCAGTCATGGGTTTGTCGAAGAGGTTCTCTCCTCAGCAGGGGACATCAGCCAGTTTGTCCTGCACCAATTGCTCCAAGTCTAAGGACTGTAGCGAAGCCAGGTGCGGGCACTGATGCCCACCGCAGCTACATGAGCAACAAAGCCATCAAAGGCTGCTTGAGTCTGGAATTTGGAGCATTCAAGAGATTCACCTGCCAGCCCAGCTGAGAACCTGGTAAGCTCCTTTGCCAGGTCCCTCAGGTACATGCCCATGTATAGCTGGGTAAGTCTGGATGTGGACTCGAGCATCGAGCCCTGGTAGCACTTTCTGCCAAACCCATCCATAGGGTGGGCCTCCCTATCAGGGGGCACTGAGGAATGCATCTTCTGACTCTTTATCCGATGCATGGCCAACTCCACCACCATGGAGTTGTGAGGCAGCTGTGTCTTCTGACAGCCGGGGCTCTTACCAACTCGATTCTAGGAATTGAGTCACCAGCTCACTATTGGCACTTGTTCTATGCAACGTACCTAGTTATTGATAAAGTTCCCTCTCCAAGTATAATGACCTGTTCTATGTAATGTTCAATGTTACTGCTCCATGTAAACCGCTTTGAATACAAGAAAAGCGGTATAGAAAAATTGTTAAATAAATAAATGGGCTCTCCCACATTCTGATCAGCAAGTGCTCCAGGATGGGGAGAATCAGCACTGTCACTGCCTTCTTCGGAGAGACCTCGTACTGGAGGATCTCTAAGTCCTCAGTACAAAGCTCATCCTCCGGTTCCACCACAAAGGCCAGGGTCTTCGACATCCCCCAACAAGGTCAAGGAATGTGAGATCCTCATATGGAGACCTCTGGCACTCCTGTGCGGGAGAAGGTTCAGAGGAGACATCTCTGTACAACATGGTATTGGGCAGCTCGTCATTCGTCTCCCAACCTGACTCGGAGTCTCAAGTCCTGGACAGTCATCAAGCTGCCAGTGCTGAAGGAAAGTGAGGTGCCCGATTGCCCAAGCCCAAGGTGCTCAGGGGAAAGTCGCGCCTCAAGCAGGAGGCCAACCAACGCAGTGCTAAGCAGGTGAATCGTTACAGCACAGGCTGGACATCCTCCAGGGAGGTCCTCACAGTAGAGAGTTCTGTTGTCAGCACAGATTTATTTATTTATTTATTTAACATTTTTTATATACCGCACTATTTACATCAGCGCGGTTCACATGTAACACAAATGTCCAGTGTGGGGAAACTACATTGGACTTACAATAAACAGGAAGACCCGGAGACTCTGGGAATCAAGCTCTACTGTATTTCAAGAAAGGCAGCCAGGCTGCAGTCCAAGCCGTCATCCTGGCTTCGATGCCAGTAGGCTCCGCAGTGACCGGTTCAGGTCTCGAAGGCGAGCCCGGAACCGGGTCCCCCGAAGGGGAATCACTGATGGTGATCACGTTGGAGGGTCGAGCCTGCTCCCCCAATGTGGTGGGAGTCTCCTTCTGCCAGGGCAGCTTCAAGGCCATCGCCCTCAGCGTCAGGTCGAGGACTCCTAGGCTGGGTACTGGAGGTCTTACCTCAGACTCTGGAATCAGATTTCGGTCTCGACGATGTCTTCAACCCACAGGAGAGGTCCTCAAAGGATGACCCCCAGTCCAAGGCTCCGTGACCTCGGAGCTCGGATCGAGCATGTGCACGCAACTCCGAGTCATCGAATGCAATCTCCAAGGGCTGCAATTCCATACTTGATGCCGGCCCCGCGTCACAGGCCTTTGAACCGAACAACTCCCCCCACTGCTTTTCACGATTCTTACTGCTTTTACTCTACATATGCAGGCAAAGGTGGCAAGTGGAGTCGTCATGATCCACACCGAGGCACATAAGAACATAAGATATGCCATACTGGGTCAGAACAAGGTCCATCAAGCCCAGTATCCTGTTTCCAACAGTGGCCAATCTAGGTCATATGTACCTAACAGTTTCCCCAAAAGAGACAGGTTCCACAATGCTTGTAATGGGTCAAGCATTGATATCCTGGGTCCCTTCTTAATAATGGTTTATGGACCTTTCCTCCAGGAACTTGTCCAAACCTTTTTTAAACCCAGCTACACTAACAGCCTTTACTACATCCTCCGGTAACAAATTCCAGAGTTTGATTACACATTGAGTGAAAAAATATTTTCTTGTATTAGTCTTAAATAGTTTACCATGTAGCTTCATTGCATGTCCCCTAATCTTTCTATATTCTGATAATGTAAACAATTGATCTATGTTTACTCGTTCCTCTCCGTTCATTAATTTATAGACTTCTATCATATCTCCCCTCAGCTGTCTCTTTTCCAGGTTAAAGAGCCCTAACCTTTTTAGCCTTTCTTCATAGAAGCACTTGATACAGCAACTGTGGCGGTCTATTATGGACATGGTATGGGAGCATTTGCTACACTGCTTAAAACCGCTGACCAAAGACATAGCGGGGAAGATAGCACCCGCAAGATCAAACTCAAAAGTCTCGGTTAGGGAGGGTATGAGAAAAGATGTGCGCACTGACAAAGAAAAAAAGGACCTGAGAAAAAATGTGATGCAGAGGCGAGGGCAGACTTGGGCGCCAAGGTGGTTATCAGGAATCGACAGGTAAAAAGAAGCACAAAACACTAAGAGAAAAGGTGTAGAAAAAGGTTAAATTAGACTTACCTGCTAATTGTTGTTCCTTGAGGAACTCAAGTCCAGTCCAGAACCTCTGGGTTGTGATCCTCCTCCAGCAGCTTGGAGACTGAGAAACTTCATTCTTGTGATGACACTGGTATATAACCATAGGATCCACCTCCTCACTCCAGTAACCTATTGACAAAGCAAACTCCCCGGAGCAACAATTAAGTAGTAACCACTACCTAGAAACTATGAACAAACTGAACCTGTAGTTAACTAAGGAACCCAATTAACAATATTTTATTGTTTTCCCTTACCAAACTAGAATGCCTTACAAATGCTGAGGTCCTTCCTCCTCACTTATGAAGGATGTTGACCCCAACTAGTATTCCCCCCCAGACCTTACATCCTTCTGAACCAGACCCCTCAGAAAAAAATGCTTCTTATCTTTGATAGATCTCCTGCTTCAGGCCATAGTCCAAGAAAAACCGGGTGGGATACGGGACTGGACTTGAGTTCCTCAAAGAACAACAATAAGCAGGTAAGTCACACGGAGTGGAAACACTACTCACAGCCATATTCAACAATATAATTTCCGACGTTGACAACATCCGACATGGTTTTGCACTCATTTTTTTAGATATAGCAGCAGCATTCGACTCAGTATGCCATGAGATTCTTCTCTGCCGGCTAAGAGAGAAAGGCATCAGCGGAACTGCACTCGAATGGTGCAGATCCTACCTGTCTGGAAGATGGCAGCATGTTCGAGCAGACGGGGCTACATCTGAACCATTTCAACAAAGGCAAGGAGTGCCTCAAGGATCCTCACTATCATCCTTGATGTTTAATATAGATATCCAACCCATCTGCAAAATCATTAGATCCTTCAATGTCAGTTGTATGATATATGCCGACGATGTGTTATTATACATGCCAGTATCATTGGATAAACTGGACCTCGCCCCTCTGACTAACTGTTTCAACGCCATATCGGAGTGGCTCCTCTCACAAAATCTGCGAATTCAACACAGGAAGATGGAGGTTCTTTTCATCTCGAGGAATCCAAACTTCATACCACCCAACTGCGTGAAGGTAAATGATGTATATCGGGTTTCACTTGTAGTTCTGCGTTACCTTGGAGTGACGCTGGATCAAAATCTCGACATGAAGAAACATATCGCTAACACCGTAAGAGCGATCTATTTCAAGATCAGATCCCTCAGACACCTACGCCCGCTACTTGATCCAGATGATTTTCGCACCATTTACCAAGCCCTGATCATTCCCCATTTCGATTATGCGAACTCTATACTACAAGGGCTCCCCCAATCCACCTTGAGCCCCCTGCAAATTGCTATGAACAGTGCAGCGCGGGTACTCTTTGGGGCTTCCAGGAGGAGAGACCATGTTACACCCCTCCTGAAACAGTTACACTGGCTCCCCATCCAAGCCAGAATCAGTTTTAAGACCTTGCTGATGACCTTCAAATCTGGCAAGGGGCTCTCCTCCTCCTCACTATCTGAACTCATTCAACCACTTGCACCTAACAGACCAAGAAGAACCGCAGAGTCCAACATGCTAACAATCCCAAAAGCAATGATAAGTTGCACCAAAACAACAGCTAACAGAGCTTTCAAACTCTGCGCCCCAAGACTATGGAATACGCTACCGGCACAGATCAGGGCAATCCCCAACGTGAGTCAGTTCAGGAAGGCCCTTAAACATTTCCTCTTCATCAAATATCTCACTGACAACACCGATCCTCAGTCCCACTTGAATAGCGAGCGCCTCAGCAATAGTAGTAGTCAACCAGGCATGACCACGCATCAGGTGTCCCCAACAATGTAAAACAACTAACAAGATCCTTTTCTCACTACACTTCTTATGTATATAGTTCACCCTGTTATCCAAGTTCCATATCCTTGTTAATTGTAATGACCAGACATATGCAATTTGTCGGATGTTTCTGTTCTATGTAAACCGCGCTGATGTCAAATAGTGCGGTATATAAGAAATGTTAATAAATAAATAAATAAGTCTAATTTAACCTTCCTTATCGTCCCTCAAGTCCAGTCCCAAACCTCTAGGGATGTAATAGAGCAGTACAAAGAAATCAATAGGAGGGACCTGCCAACCCCGCCTGAAGCACTGCCAAGCCAAAATAGGCATCCCCCTACGCCTGAATATCCAGACGGTAATGCTTAGAAACATAGTGCGACGCCCTTGCTTGGGCACGAAGGCTTACAAGCATAGAGCGGCCTTATAGTGTCCCTTTAAATAAAGCTTCCCTTGTTTGTCACCAGAGGGATTCTGGGACTTGTAGTTGGCTTACTTATATAAGGACAAATGTAGTTGTGAGACCGGTGGTTTAAGGCAGCAAGAAAATTTATTTTTTTGCGGGATTCCAAGGCATTAATGCTCAAAACACAAAAGCCAAAGGATGCTTCTCCAACATAAGAGAAAATCAGGTTAACAGAGGAAAATGCAACAAAAACCTTCTATCACTGGGCAGCAGCTTTCATCCAAATAAACTTTCACAGAGCACAGCTTCTTGTGGTGATTCAACGTAACAGGTAAACTTTTTAACAGCTGCTGTTTTCTTTTTCAAAAACCAAACTTTTAGTAAAGGCAGCTTCTTGGCTTCAGAAGCTCACATACTTAGTAGAACACAGTCTTGGCTTTTTCCAACTCTTGGCAGTCACAGAAATTAGTCACTATATTGTTTCACAGTCTTTCAACCCTGTTCAACAATGCTCAGTTCTCCTTTAGACGAAAAGAGCAATCCATTGGTGACAATTCTGACTCAGCTTCTGGCATACAAGAATCCACCTGCATCTCTTCTATGGATACCGGGTACTTCTTACTTCCACCAATATTAAAAACTTGCCCAGCCTTCCTGTCTTCTAAAAACTCTTGGAACTGCTTCAACAACCAATCACCCTGAGAAGGCACACTTGTATTGGGAGGGTAAAGCTTCCTCTCTGCAAACAGTTTTCTTAATGCTTCTAGTGTTAAAAGCTCAGTTTCTCTGCTCTTATCTGGGTTTTGGTTCTCTTCATACATAAAACTATCCACCCACCTCTTAGCAGACGTTAGGTCTGGCTCCTGGACACTAGCAGAAGCAAACTGTTTCTCTGCAAGCTGTTCAGGTTTACATGTACTGGCTTTACCTTGGGGCGGGTCTCTCAGACAGCTACTGACTCCTTTCCTCCTGATATCTTTCAGGCTATGGAACTCAGTCTTCTGGTGCCTTTCTCCACTCCTTCCCAGATAGACACTCTCTTGAAAGTTTCCTAGGAACCTTTCTCCCTTTCCAGGATCTCTCAGAGTTTCTCCTTCGTGTGCCTCTGTTGCTGTGTCTGCTCTGGCTGCAGATCTATTCCTTTCCAGCTTCTCCTGGACCTGATGGCTCTGCTCTCTCTGCTGCGTCTCCTCCTGTGTGTGTCTCCCTTCTCTCCTGTGTGTCCTTTCTTTGCTCTGAGTGTGTTTTTAAAAACCGTTTGCTGCCGGGCACTCCCTTGCCTTTGCACAGGTGTGACCAATCATTGAGCAAGCTTGGCTCTACGTCTGAACTAGGGTGTGGCCTGGCCTCAGCAGAGAGCTGAGTTTTTTTCTTGCCTGCCTTGCAAACACTGTGCACAACTGAACTGTCATTTGTTTTAAAGGGAAAAACAGGGTTTTCTTCCACTTCCATCTCTTCCTGGGAGCTCTCCTCACCACAACAGAAACATAGAAATATGACGACAGAAAAAGAACACATGACCTATCTAGTCTGTCCTTCCTTAACAACTACAACAGTCCCCTTTTTACCTTTAGAGATCCTCTGTGTTTGTCCCATGCTTTTTTGAATTCAGTTACTGTCCTCATCTCTACCACCTCCACTGGGAGACTATTACACGGATCCACTACTCTTTCCGTAAAGAAATATTTCCGCATATCACTCCTGAATCTATCTCCCTTCAACCTCATCCCATGTCCTCTTGTAGCAGAACTTGCTTTCAATTGAAAGAGGCTCTCTCCCTGAACATTTATGCCATGGAGGTATTTAAACAACTAAATCATATCACCTCTATCCCGCCTTTCCTCTAAGGTGTACATATTAAGATCCTTCAGTCTGTCCTCATATGCTTTATAATGAAGACCACTAATCATTTTAGTAGCCACCCTCTGCACCGACTCCATCCTGTTCACATCCTTTTGAAGGTGCGGTCTCCAGAATTGCACACTATACTCCAAATGAGGTCGCACGAAAGACTTATAGAGAGGCATTATCACCTCCTTTTTTCTGCTAGCCATTACTCTCCGTATGCACCCAAGCATCCTTCTAGCTTTGCCGTCGCCTTTTCTACCTGTTTAGCTACTTTAAGATCATCAGACACAACCACGCCTAGGTCCCGCTCTTCTTTAGTGGACAAAAGTACTTCACCCCCTATACTATATTGCTCCCTTGGATTGCTGCAGCCCAAATGCATGACCTTACATTTTTTAACATTAAATCCCAGCTGCCAAATTCTAGACCATTCTTCAAGCTTAGCTAGATCCCTCCTCATGTTATCTACCCCTTCCTGGGTGTCTATTCTATTGCAGATTTTGGTATCATCCGCAAAGAGGCAAACCCTACCTGAAAGCCCTTCCGCTATATCACTAACAAAGATGTTAAAAAGAATCGGACCAAGGACAGATCCCTGGGGCACACCACTGATAACATCCTTCTCCTCAGAGTGAGCTCCATTTACTTGTACTCTTTGTCGCCTCCCACCCAACCAATTTCTAACCCAAGCAGTAACTTTCGGGTCCATCCCTAGGGTGCTCAGTTTGTTTATACGTCGCCTGTGAGGAACAGTGTCAAAGGCTTTGCTGAAATCTAGGGCTCTCCCTTGGTCCAACTCCCTGGTCACCCAGTCAAAGAAATCAATCAGATTATCTAGGGCTCTCCCTTGGTCCAACTCCCTGGTCACCCAGTCAAAGAAATCAATCAGATTTGTCTGACAAGACCTGCCTCTAGTGAATCCATGCTGCCTTGGATCCTGTAATCCGCTGGACTCCAGAAACCTCACTATTTTCTCTTTCAGCAGCGTTTCCAATAATTTACTCAACACCGAAGTTAAACTAACCGGCCTGTAGTTTTCAACCACATCCTTACTTCCACTTTTGTGTAAAGGCACCACATGAGCCTCTCTCCAGTCCTTTGGCACCACTCCTGACTCCAACGAGGCATTGAAAAGGTCAGTCAGTGGAGCTGCTAGAACGTCCCCAAGTTCCCTCAGTATTCTCGGGTGTATCCCATCCGGTCCCATCGCTTTGTCTACTTTAAGTTGAGATAGTTTCTCACGAACACAGTCTTTTGAAAATTGTTCAAGATGTCCTTTGCTTCTGTTCCTATTTGTGGGTGTTTTCTGAGGTCCTGCTCCTGGTTCTTCATCTGTGAACACAGAACAAAAATATTTGTTAAGCAATTCCGCTTTATCCTTATCAGCTTCTATATATTCCTCCCCTGCACCCTTGAGTCTGACAATACCACTCTTGCCCTTCCTCTTCTCACTAATATATCTGAAAAATGTCTTATCCCCCCATTTTATTGCATTGGCTATTTCCTCCACCTTTTGAATCTTTGCCTTCTTGACTACTTTGCTAGCTTCTCTAAGTTTTTCCAAATAAAAATGCCTGACTTCCTCTCTCTGTGATCTTTTGTATTTCATGAAGGCCTCCCTCTTTTTCTTCACTTTTTCAGCTACTTCTTTCAAAAACCATGGCTGTCTCCTTTTCCTTTTACCTTTATTTACCATTTTAACAAAAAGGTTGGTTGCCCTTAAAATATCCCCTTTCAGTTTTTCCCACTGTTTTTCTACATCCCCCAGCTGTTCCCATCCAACTAACGACTCCCTGAGGTATTGGCCCATCTTCGCAAAGTTAGTCTTCCTAAAGTCTAAGATCCTCGCCTTTGAATGGATTCTAACAGCCCTAGTCCTAATACTGAACCACACCATCTGGTGATCAATGGATGCAAAATGATCTCCCACTACAACATCAGAAACACTTTCACCATTGGTAAGCACCAAGTCCAGTATGGCCCCTTCACGTGTGGAGTCTGTTACCAATTGCCTGAATAGTTCTCCCTGTAGAGAATCCAGGATCTCCTTACTTCTAGATGATACTGCAGCAGGAATGTGCCAATCAACATCTGGCATATTGAAATCTCCTATCAGTAGCACTTCCACTTTCCTAGCAATGCTGCGTATGTCTTCAATTAACTCTCTGTCCACCTCTTCCTCTTGTGAGGGAGGTCTGTATATCACACCAATGTAAATAGATTTCTCTTTCCCTCTTTCTAGTTTAACCGACAATGCCTCCCTTCTCCCTTTTAAGCTCTGTAATTCCAAAGCTTTAATAGTAGTTTTTACATATAGTGCCACTCCTCCTCCCCTACTTCCTACCCTGTCCTTTCTGAATAAAGTATAGCCAGGTATAGTTACATCCCAATCATCGTTTTCTGTGAACCATGTTTCTGTAACTGCCACTAAATCCAAGTCAGCCACTCCCACCAAAGCTTCAACATCAGGGATCTTATTTCCCATGCTACGGGCATTTATACACACTGCTTTCCATATGTTACCCCTGTTACCCATTTCCATAAAGGTATTTAATATATCACCTACCTGGGGGCTTTCACTTACCTGGGGGCTTTCTTCACCCATCCCCAACGAATCTAGTTTAAAGCACTCTTCAGTAGATTAGCCAGTCTACTACTGAAGACGCTTGACAAACGAACTTACCGACGACCAGGTCGCCGCTTTACAAATTTCCGCAACTGGTACTAAACAGCACTCCGTCCAAGACGCCGCTTGTGCTCTAGTCGAATGAGCTCTTAGACCTTCTGGAACACCTTACCTTTTAAGAGATACGCCGACCCTATCGCTTCCTTGAGCCATCTAGCTATGGAAGCTTTCGACGCCATGTCCTCTTTTCTAGATCCTCCAAACAAGACAAACAGCCTATCAGACTTTTGGAAACTTGCCGTCCTACTTATATACTTCTCTAATGCCCGATGGACATCCAACAGACATAACTTCCCTGCCGAAGCCTCAACCGTATTACCATTGAAAACTGGCAAGGAAACTACCTGATTCACATGAAAAGCCAAAACTACTTTGGGTAAAAAGGCTGGCACTGGTCGCAATACCACCTTCGAATCATAAAAGAACAGAAAAGGTTCCCTACAGGATAAAACCTGCAACTCGGAGATTCTTCGCACCGAACAAATAGCCACCAGAAATACCACTTTGAGAGTGAGATCCTTCATTGTTGCTCGCGATAACAGCTCAAAGGGCTCTCGCACCAACGCCTCCAGCACTATCTGTAGATCCCATGTTGAAACTACTTGTCTACACAGTGGCCTCAACAGAACCACCGCTCTCAGGAAACGCTTTATATCCGGATGGCTTCCCAGTGCCGCTCCTTTTACTTTTCCCCTGTAACAGGACAACGCCGCTAACTGTACCTGCAAGGACGCAGCCGCCAGGCCCTTCTGAAAACCATCTTGTAAAAATGCTAACACTTGCGGTACGGAGGCGTGTAATGGCACCACCTCCCTGTCCACACACCAAGCCTCAAATATACGCCATACTCAGACATACGCCACCGAGGTAGACCTCTGCCGCGCATTTAACAAGGTTTCAATGAATACTTTAGCCCTTCGCTTTCAGCCTTGCCCTTTCAAGAGCCAAGCCGTAAGCGAGAATCAATCCACCTGAGGCATAACCAATGGTCCCTGAGCTAACAGATCCCTTCCACAGGGCAGACACCACGGCTCCTCTACTAACAGTCTCATCAGATCTGCGTACCAAGGCCTTCTTGGCCATTCTGGCGCTACCAAAATCACCAGTCCTCTGTGACATTCTATGCGCTGCAACACCCGTCCTATCAACACCCACGGTGGAAACATGTATAGGAGTTGATGTTCAGGCCAAGGCTGTATCGGAGCATCCAGCCCACAACATGGATTCAGAGAAGCACATGGAGTCGACACAATCCTTACAACCCTATTCAACGATCTGATCACAGGAATAAACAACATCAAACAAGGATTTGTTCTCATCTTTTTAGACATTTCTGCTGCCTTCGATTCTGTAAACCACGATATACTAATTCAACGTCTGAGAGAGAAGGGGATTCGAAGCACAGCACTGGAATGGTGTAGATCCTACCTTTCCAACAGGTGGCAACAAGTTAAAACAGGCCAGAAATCCTCAGAGCCGTTCCTACAGTCTCAAGGCGTACCACAAGGATCTTCACTATCGGCGTTAATGTTCAATATTTATATGCAGCTGATTTGTGAATTGATCAGATCCTTCAACGTGCAATGCTTGGCATACGCTGATGACATCCTCATATACATGCCGTTCAAAACTGACCAACCAGTGTTTACTCCAATAACCAACTGTTTCGGAGCAGTAGCTGAATGGTTGCTGACTCAAAACCTAAGAATAAATCATAGCAAAACTGATGTCCTATTTGTTACAAGGAATCTTAAGTTTGTACCTCCGCCGTCACTGCTGGTCAACAACACAGAACTGACGTCCAAACCCACGATCAGATACCTCGGCATAACATTAGATCAACACCTGGACATGACAATGCACGTGAAGAATGTGACAAAGAATATATACCATAAGATCAGAACACTACGCCACCTCCGTCCACTACTACACTATACTGATTACCGGTCAACCTTCCAGGCACTAGTCCTGCCACATCTAGATTTTGCAAACATCATCCTCCACGGGCTCCCTCAATCAACCTTAAATCCACTACGTCTGGCTATGAATACAGCTGCTAGAGTCCTCTCTGGGTCACCAAGGTCTGCTCATATAACGCCTATCATGAAAGACCTACACTGGCTACCACTACAAGCCAGACTCTCATACAAGTCACTAGTTTTGACCTTCAAAGCCATGAATATCTACCCACCAACACCAATCAGAAAACTAATCCATAACACCCCTGAAAATAGAAACAGAAGGACTACAACTATGAACACTTTAATAGTTCCTAAGATGATGACTTCATGTACTAAAGCCACATCAAACAGAGCTTTTTCATTGTTCGCACCCAGGAATTGGAATAAACTTCCCCACGAAATCCGCGGCATCAAAAGTCTATTACAATTCCGCAAAGCCGTAAAGCATCACTTATTCACAAAATACTACCCAGAAGTGTCCATGGACACTCACACAGCCAACAGGCCTCCCACTCACACCAAACACCCTAGCACTTTAATCCAACCAGAAAACAGTTAGTCCCCACGAAAATCTACCTTACTACTATAGACTCATCCTACCCATGAATACATGTTCAATATTCACTCGAGTTTAAATATGGTACATAATTAAAGCATAAATAGTATATTGTTTATTGTACATAGTTATCCCTGTTATTCCATGTTTTATATTCCCTTGTTCTCTGTAAACTCGATGTTACCTGTACACATTGCAGTATATTTTGTTCGATGTACACCGCGCTGATTTTAATAGCGCGGTATATAAGAGATGTTAAATAAATAATAAAATAAATAAATTCCGACATTCTCTAATTCCCTACTCTAGCTCTCCTTAATTGTTCCTCAAGTAAGCCCCAAACTTCCAGGCTCACAATCCTCCAGCTGCTTGAAGACTGAGATAACTGGAGTGAGGAGGTGGATCCTGTGGTTATATACCAGTGCCATCACAAGAATGACGTTTCTCAGTCTCCAAGCTGCTGGAGGAGGATCACAACCCAGAGGTTCGGGACTGGACTTGAGGGACAATAAGGAATCAACTTTTACTGGGGACGACAGGATGTCTGCAGGGCTCCATGGAAAAAAGACGACTTAGTTAAGATGGCACCCTTGGGCGGGAAGGTGACCATGCATGCAGCACGGTCTAACTCTCAAAGGCTTTCCTTTAAAGCCGAGGAGTGAATCCACGCGGACTTAGTCGATGCCGATGTCACCCATATGTGAGGACTGACGTCCTGCTTGTTCCTGGAGAAAATCCCATGCACTAAAAAGGAACAAAGAAAAAACACCAAGAAAAACATGGTGCCAAGGCACTGATGTTCCTGGAGATAACAGAAAGATGCTGAACAACATGCAATCTGAATTAAATAGTGAAAACTAGTGAAAAAGGGGTCAACAACTAAATTCCAGGACACAAGACAACGTCTGGAGAGCTCTGCGGAAAAAAGACTGAGATAAAGATGTCTCCTTCGAGTGGGAAGACTGGCACATATGCATGGAGCACCTTCCAAAAGCTTTCTATGAAAGATGGGAATCATTCCCAGCGGGCTTCGTCGGTGACGTAACCCATATGTGAGGACTGACATCCTGCTTGGTCCCAAAGAATGTTGTTGTTGTTTGTGTCAATAAAAACTAGTTGAACATAAACCTATAAATGAAACGGCTGAAATAACATGGGAATACATTTGTGTCTGCCACAGACTGTAACCTTGCTTTTCACTATTGTTCTCATTTCTTTCAGACTGAGGACCTCAAAAAGAAGACCAAGCACCGCTGCCTGCATAACCAGTCTAGCTGGAGGAGGTATGCGTGAACTTACACTCCAAATCTCAGTCATTAGCCCCTTATTTTTTTAGAATTAAGTGCACAAATAACTGTCCATGTGAAGAAATCACTAAAAAATGGCCCCAAACAATTGCAGCTCAGTAATACTTAACCTTTGCTAGTTGGAAAAAGGGAAAAACGCCAACAGCCACTGCACCAATCCATACTGCTGTAATGCACCCATCACCATTTCTCTAGATCAACCTGGAGCCTGAGTTTCAATGTTTCTGTGTCAAGGATTTGGCGACAAAGCTGGTGTCTCACAATTGCCTGCTAGTTTCATGGAGTTTCCCCTAGACCTGGTACACTCTGAAGGCATAAATAATCATTTCCTATTTATCTGTTTTTCCTAAAATCATCATATCTTTTCTGTTGTCTTCTCCAAACTGGGCATAAATCTGCTCAGCCTCTCCTCATAAGGGAGCCATTCCATCTCCTTTATCATCTTTGCTGCCGTTCTCTGAACCTTTCCTAGCTCTGGCTATAATATTCAAGGTGTGGCTGTGACCTATAAAGTAGCATCATAATATTCTGTTTTATTCTCCATTTGCTTTTTTGATGGCCTCCACATCCTGAGCTGAGGATTTCAATGTTCTGCCCACGATGACTCTTAAGCTATTTATACTGGGTGATTCTTATAATATGAAATCCAGCATCATGTAAGTACAGTTAGGGTTGTATGACAAAATTCTTACTGGTAATCTGTCCTCCACAGATTCATGCAATCTTAGGATAAAATAGTATATAAACAGTATAGTCGTTATGCTTGCAGTGTTACTTCACACAAATACAATTATAATTAGTAGACCTCTCTCTCTCTCACATATTCATTACCTGGAATCAAAGCTACTGGATAGGTGCGTCTCCAGGACAAGGCTAGAAACTACTATAATTATTATGAATACAGCAATCTTGTCTCTAGATTAAAGCAAGATATCTTGCTGCCAAAGTACAATGCTGAAACATATGATACTTCTGCTGTTAAAAGATCCATCACAGACACACAAAAAATGACAGATTTCAATTATGAGTCTTGCAGCAAATGCATATTCAGATGCAGAGGAGGGATAGGGCAGAAGAATACATTTCTTATCCACTTACTGGCCTCACTTCTCCATTGGTGTTGGTGTACTGTCGTGCAAGCCCGAAGTCCAGCATGTAACATTTCCTGTAGGTTGAAGGCAATCGTCCCATGGCAAAATTGGACTGCAAAAAAAAATGTGGATAGAACTATTTCAATCGTCTTTGCCATATGAAAAGCTGCAGTAACCACTATACATCCACAACACAGTACAAACTGATGTATGACTAGCAAATAGCATTACAAAAATATATGTAAAATTTTGAGTATTTTGTTATACAACAAAGTTTCTGTGCAAACACATATGCAATTTCCATCACTATGTTATATAAAACAGCTTAGCTGTCAGCAAAAAGGCCACAAATCATTTTCCTATGTAAATCTGAAACATGCGAGCTTTGCCCAACACACAAAGCAAACCTTCCCACTAAAAGCTGAAGTCAATTTTCAAAGGGATCTAGATGGCTAAATACTTAGCCAGCTAGATCAAAGCCTTTAAAAATGTACCATTCCTGTTTCACCAGGCGGTAAGCTTTAATGGCCAAATTCTCGTTGAGCTGGAAGTGGGGGAGAGGTGGTAGAAAAGGCACAAAATTAGGAAGCTAACTGATTTCACAGGTACACCACCAAAAAACTGCCTCCAGTTTTGCAACTGATTCCTATAGATTTTGGGGTGCTGAATCCAGGAAAAATAGCCAAAATGTTCCATCACGTCACGTTTTCTTGCAAAATTAGATTTCTTACCCATATAAGGAATGTTCACATAATTTCTTTTTAGCCGACTGCAGTTTATTTTCTTGGCCCAAAATAGAGGTTGTAATGGTTAACTAACTAGAAACACTCCCTCATGATATTTTAGAGTGTTTTGTATTCATTTTATACATTAACAGGACAATTGGGAGGCGGGGGGCTAAATCCAGTACTCGCTCTGGCGCATGTTCTTTCCTGTTCGCCTCGCCTCGTTCGCTCGCTCAAACACGGTGGTTGCGACATGAACGTTCCTGTCAAATTTCAGTTTCTTGCAAGTTCATTATTACCTTTTGTTTGCTCAGTCGTAATCCAGCTTTATTCCGAAGTGGTTCACTACAGTTGTAGTTTGCAGTGCTGTGTATTTGTGATTTTATTTATTTATTTATTTAACATCTTTTATATACCGCGCTATTTGTTTTCAGTGCGGTTTACAAGTAACAGATCTGCACAACCAGAAAACACTGGTGTGCTTACATTATAACAGGAAACTTAAACTTGGAACAGAGGGTAATAAAACTATAACTATGTACACACAGTGAAACTATGTACAAAAAGCAGTGTAAAAACTGAGCTATGTATAAACATATTGGGTTCTTTAGTATTCACAGGCAGACTATGGTCGGAATAAGGTAGGAAATAAGAGAACTTGGGGCAGAAATTACTTGTGAGGGAATTGGGGAGAAGAGTGAGAGTTTGTCGGTTTAGGAGGGCTGATGATCAGATGAGGATTGGATGCTTGTGCAAAATGGAGAGCCAGAGGTTGCGTCAACTCTCCGGACAGTTTTTGTTTTATTTGTGGGGAATATACCGTGAAAAAGCGGCAGAGGAACATTTCTGCATTTATTAAAAAAGTATATTTCGCCTATTTCGGTTTGAAGTTAGGCGATCAAGACAAACCGTGGGCTCCTCACAAAGTGTGCAAGACATGTGAGGAAGATCTACGCTTATGGATGAAAGGTAAAAAACAAGCATTTCGTTTCGGAATACCTATGATGTGGCGTGAACAAAGAGACCACAGCAGTGACTGCTATTTTTGCTCTTGCATTGTGAAGGGATACAACTTAAAAAATAAGAACGTAATAAGTTACCCCAACCTTCCCTCAGCAATTAGGCCTATGCCTCATAGCAACGAAGTACCTGTGCCTGAACCACCAAAATCTTTGGATCATATTTGTGTGGACGGTTCTGATCATGATGAGACTCATCAGATGGCTTTTCCCGATGAGTCCAGTACTTCCGAGTTTGAAACTGAACCAGATCCGAAACCTGAACTTTTCTCTCAAGCTGAATTGAATGATTTAGTCCGGGATTTAGGACTCCCAAAAGATGCTGCCCAACTGCTAGGTTCTCGGCTTAAACAGAAAAATCTATTGTCACCAAGAACAACTTTTTATTGGTACCGCAACCGCGAGACACAATTTTTGAAGTATTTCAGCAAAGAGGAAGATTTGGTATTTTGCAACGATATATACGGAGTGATGGAAAAGTTTAAACTCAAGTATGATCCTGCTGAATGGCGGCTGTTCATTGATTCGTCAAAAGACAGCATAAAAGGTGTTCTTCTTCATAATGGCAACACATTTGCTTCAGTTCCTATTGCTCACTCTGTTATTCTCCAAGAAAAATACGAGAATTTGGCCCTGATTCTTCAGAAGATTCGTTATGATGAGCATAAGTGGATGATTTGTGGAGACTTTAAAATTCTATCCATGCTATTAGGGCAGCAATTCGGTTTCACCAAATATCCCTGCTTCCTTTGCTTGTGGGATAGCCGGGCCCGCGACCTACACTGGGGGAAAAAAGACTGGCCAATTCGGGAGTATTTGAGACCCGGTGAGAAAAATGTTCTTCATGAGAGCTTGGTACCTCGTGATAGAATTCTATTACCACCTCTCCACATTAAGTTGGGTCTCATTAAGCAATTCATCAAGTCCCTTCCAAAAGATGGTGAGTGCTTTCGGTACCTTTGCTCAAAGTTCCCCCGACTTTCTGAAGCAAAGCTAAAGGAAGGAGTGTTTGTTGGCCCTGATATAAGGAAACTCATTTCAGATGGAGCATTCGCTGAAACGATGTCTGAGAAGGAAAAAGAAGCCTGGGATTCCTTCAAGGATGTTGTTCTCAAATTCTTGGGGAACAGGCGGGATGAGAACTATAAGGATATTGTTGCCAGGATGCTCAATGCCTTCAAAGAACAAGGCTGTAACATGAGCCTGAAAGTCCATTTCTTGCACTCCCATGTGAACTACTTACCCGAAAACTTGGGGGCGTACAGTGAAGAACAAGGTGAAAGGTTTCACCAGGACATCAAGGACGCAGAGAGAAGGTACCAAGGAAGATGGAACACCACTATGATGGCTGATTTCTGCTGGTTGCTGCTGCGGGAAACCCCAGATGAAAAATACGCCAAGCAGCGCACCAAGAGAAGCATTCGGGGGAAGAAGAAACGGGCCCACCAGGAGATTGATTGACCCAAGAATGACTTTAAAATCTAAACTGTGTTGACAAATATCGTGTTTTTACTAAACTTTGAAATAAAAATTTGCTAGTTATTACCACAGTGTCGGATCTCATTTATTAGAATTTTATTTTCACACCATCGGGTGTTTGTCTTCATGTATTGCAATGGTGCGGTTTGCGTTTTCTATTCTTACATACATACCTGTACAACATTTTTTGCACATTTCTTTGCTTTGCTTTGTGTCTAACCTCGCTCTTATATGCTCAATGTTTGTGCACATGTATGTGGCTGTTTTAAGTGCAGACAATTTTGCTACCATCACAGTGTGTTTTGTTGACATTACTCTATTCTTATGTGCTGCCTTGTTACAATTTTCTTTATTCTTATTTGAATAACTACTAAACAATTAGTATAAAGAATTCATCCAAGAAACTTTTATCTCGATCGCACTCAATCTGAAACGTTCACCTCAAACTGCTAACCCAATGTAGCAAAAAATCTGTACGTGATGGAGCAAATTAGTTACCAGATTTGGATTCAGCGCACCAAAAAATGTAAAAATCAATCGAAACATTAGAGGCATTTTTTTTTGTGTACCTGTGTTTTCAGAGCTAGTTTCCTAACTTGGCCAGCCAAATGTAGGCACTTAAAAAGGAGGCCAAAATCTTATAGGCCAGTTCATCAAGCCTTCCTGGCAATCCCAATCCCCCCTTCCTATAACACCTGCACCAAATCCCAATGATGAAATTTTTACCCTCTGGCCCCAACTCCCTCCACCCACTGCCAAAAAAAGGCTAATGTTGAAAAACTGTCCATCAGCCCTGATCTCTCTCCCCCTAGTCCTTTTCTTTTAGTTCATATTCCTCTTGTGTCTATACAGAGCTGCATGTGCCTTTAGCGCTATACAAATGATAAGTAGTAGTAAGTAGCACTTTTCCCTCCAGAGACAGATTATTATATGCCTACAGGCTTCTACTGCTGCTGGTAGTGGGGGCTGGGAGATAGCTTTGTGAAGTTTCCTCCGCATATGCACTGGAGATGGACAGTAGACTGGCTGGTTCTGATGCAGATGCCTTTCAATGTCTTGTCATCAATGCCATGCCTCCAGGATTGACGGAATCTCCTTCGCCATTGGTGTCAATGCAGATGCAGCAATCCTTATCAGATGGACCTTCTTGTCCCTCCTCATTGAAGAGTGATGATGGCATTTGAGGTACCGGAGGGGAGGTGCCATCCTCCATGGTCACCTGAGGTTTAACAATGACTGAAGCCCAGGCCCTCAAAGACTGCAATTCCTTAGATCTGCCTGGATCCTTGAGAAGTGGGATGGTGCCTAACTCAGTCTCCTGTTCCCGGCATCATGTGGATCAATGCTAATTCTCTCTATCTTAATTCTCTCTATCTTTGCTGGGCACTGAAGTACCTAAATGCCATTATCAATACATATTATTGGGGACTGGCGTGAGAACCTCATTTGGAAAAGGTTGTCTTTCTGTCCATCCATATATCCCACATATCCAAGTGCAGATATTCACATGGGCCCTCCATCACACATCCGAGCACTCACAGGAGGAGGAGGAATCATCCCTTAGCCACTCCTCCTCCTCATATACGTGAGATCAGCAACAGAGCTGTGAAATGAACAACATTCTGGCAAACTGAAGAAATGCTTAAAATGCTTTTCCAGGCACGTACAAGGCCCCTTTATTCTCAAGTAAAAGAAAAGCCAACTCCCTGTGGAAGAAGGTACTGTAAATATGTATGGATTGTTATTTTGCTGTCCCTCCAAGACCACCTTTAACAGATAAGCAACTTTGTTTTCTCCAAAGCCAGAGCAAGATAAGAATCCACATGAATGAGAATTTTTAGCTAAGGATTACTTTCTTACAAAACAGGCACACAAAATTAGAACACTGCAATTGGTGAAGAGTATCATTTTCTTGGTTTAAACTTTTTATTTTAGACCACAGAAAAACACTGTAAAAATGGACCATAAATGCCATTACTCCAAATCTCTACCCAATCCCACTCTTTATCTAGGACAATCTTCCATACATTCAATGTCCCCAGTTTCACTGTGTATTTTGTCTTGGTTAGATTGTAAGCTCTGATGAGCAATGATTGTGTCTTACATCTATATGTACAGCGCTGAATATGCCTTGTAGCGCCAAACAAATGATAGTACTGCAGTAGTAGTAATGATTATCTGCACATCCCACTCCCTTCCCATTCTCTCTCATCAAGCCCTATGTGGATCCCATATTTCAGCATATGTTCTTGTCTGGTCCCATAATAACCAGGTAATCTTTTCCATATATGCGATCTCATGCCATCTAATTATACCAAAAGTGCATCTGAGGAGTAAGCTTCTAAAACTGTGCTACGGTAACCTAGCCACATGGGAGCATAAGAACATAAGATATGCCATTCCTGGGTCAGACCAAGGCCCATCAAGCCCAGTATTCTGTTTCCAACAGTGGCCAATCTAGGTCATATGTACCTAGCAGTTTCCCAAAAGAGACAGGTTTCACAATGCTTGTATTGGGTCAAGCATTGATATCCTGGGTCCCTTCTTAATAATGGTTTATGGACCTTTCCTCCAGGAACTTGTCCAAACCTTTTTTGAACCCAGCTACACTAACAGCCTTTACTACATCCTCCGATAACAAATTCCAGAGTCTGATTACACGTTGAGTGAAAAAAATATTTTCTTTTATTAGTCTTAAATAGTTTACCCTGTAGCTTCATTGCATGTCCCCTAGTCTTTCTATATTCTGATAAGGTAAACAATCGATCTACATTTAACCGTTCCACTCCGTTCATTAATTTATAGACTTCTATTGTGATAGGCGATGGCCTAGTATGTAGCAGAGCTAGGCCTGAAGCCCTTTTTCCCCTGCTTTAGAATGTTATTGCTGCCTTTGGAAAATTACAGAATGCTGTTAGCTGTTAGAAAGAAATACCGCTCTATACTGCCTTGATAACATGTTCTGCTCTCCTGTAGATAAGAGAATAAAACTTTCTTACTGTTTATTGTTTTGGAAAGCCAGATGTCTTTGCTGCTTCGCTGTGTTTTCGCGAGCTGTGCTCTGACCTTGCAATTAGGCTGAAAATACAGCAGAGAAGCAGAACAGTGTAAGAATATTTTGTCTAGCATCTTGAGCCAGGGCTAGAGAAATGTGCACAGAGGGAGGAAGGGGGGTCAAAGATGGCTATTGGATGAAGGTATGTGGGCTACCAGAACCAATGAGAAGTTTGGCCTGTATTAACTTGGAGAAGAAATGTATAAATGCTGTTGATGGACTGAGCTCAGGGCTCAGACATTTTGTATGCTAGTGCTGAGACTGTATATACAATAAAAGGGAGTTGAATCCTCGTCCATTGATTCCGGGTATTATTGGGGTTGCCGGCCCTTCGCTATTACAGTTTCTTGGTGCATTGGCCGGGAAGCATAATACGATTGGACTGCAAGCGAATATTACCGCGTATTACCGCCTCTAGGTTTGGTCTGGCTGGGACCGCAGCCGACTGACAGCGGAGAGGATCCCAGGCGCCGCCGGTCCCTTGTATCGGAGGGTTCCGCCCTGCCTCGGCGGCCTGCCGGGTCCAGCTGGCCAACACCTCGAACCCTGGTTGAGGGGAGTCCAGGATTCAACCCAAGGTGGAACGGGTTGCGCAGCGCATTAGCTACTGGATCCGGTGAGTATTGATTTTTCTGGTTCTTAGTCAGATAGCTTTGGGAAAGTCTCGAGACAAATCTGGTAAGGTAAAGGAAGTCTGATCAACTTCCACGGGCGGCCTTAGTACCCCTGCAGGTGCGTGCGCAGGGTGAAACCGCTGACCCTTTCGGTTTTGGTAATTCTGGTTTAGTCAGTTAGCCCGGGAATTTTGGAAATGCTAGCATGTTTGGTTGTGTGAAGAGTGTTTGAGAGGCTTTGCAACACAGGCCAAGCGAGAGCGGACTCCTTAGTAGCGCAGTTCTTGACCGGGCGACCGCGTTCAAGTCGCGAACAGGAGGAAGCGTCTGTTGTTTGTCCCCCTTATTGTTCTGTGGGCTACGCGGACCCCTTACCCGTAGCCATTCTACCTACCCTTTCTGTTTGCTGTCTTATACGTTGTATGTCATCATGGGAGGGGCAGAGTCTGTGCAAACTCCGTTAAACTGTATGATCACAAATTTTAAGAAAGGTTTTAGTGGTGATTATGGGATCAAAATGACAGCGCCCCGCTTAGAAATATTGTGTAGCAGAGTGTGGCCAGTGCTAGATGCCGGGTGGCCACCGGAAGGTACTTTTGATATCCAAACTGTGTCCCGAGTGCACAAGATAGTGCGCAGCTATAGTCCCGAACAGTTTTCCTATATAGACTCCTGGTTAGGCATATGTGAGAAGCAGCCCCCCTGGATGAAGAGTTGCAGTGAGGGACAGAAAAGGATTATGTTAGCCACTACCACGAGAGTCCCTGCTAAGACAGAGAAGCTCCCGATTTATGCAGAGCCAGAGCTCCCCGAGGTTCCGGCATATCCACCTGCCTTTCTGTATACCCCAGTCCCGTCAGCTCCACCCCGAGTACCCCCACCAGTATCCCGAGTAGAGCCGGAGGTGGCAAGCGCACCTCCAGCCGAAGTGCCTCCCCCTGAGCATCCACCTCCAAAGCGTGAAGAGCAGACCCCTCCTCGTAGAAGTCGCAGCCCTAGTCCTGAGCAGTACTCTGATGCGGAGCAGTCACCCCCTGAGGAATCCGCTAGTGGAGAGTCAGATGCCAGTCCAGAGCCATCCACCAAACCAGACGCCAGTAGCAGAGACACCTCCAGATCCACTAAGCTGCAGGACGCCCTCAGACCCCGGAAAAAAGGCCAGAAAAAAGAAGCCCGCCAATTGCCACTGCTGCAGGTCCCAGGATTGCCTATTAAAAATGACGAGGGTCAGGTTGTGACCGGACCAACCAGTTTAGTTTATGTGCCTTTCTCCACAACAGATTTATTAAACTGGAAAACACATTATGCCTCCTATACTGACAAGCCCCATGATTTGACAGAGTTAATGACTAGTATTATGCAAACCCATCAGCCCACCTGGTCTGATTGCCACCAGCTCCTGGCTACCCTCTTTACTATGGAGGAGCGGGCACGGATAGTGCAGGCAGCCACTAAATGGTTGGAGGAGAATCCTGTAGTTGGGAGAGACCAGAATCTAGATCCCCAGCAGGCAGCAGCTGCACATTTTCCTAACAAAGATCCCAAGTGGGACCCAAATAGCGATACAGGAGAAAAAGCCCTCACCCGGTTTCGCCAGGCTTTGCTACAGGGCCTGCGGAAGGGAGGTCAGAAAGCTATGAATATTGGGAAAGTAGCAGAAGTTCTTCAGCGCCCAGATGAGAGTCCGGCTGCTTTCTATGAATGATTATCTGAAGCCTATAAACTTTACACCCCATATGACCCAGCAGCTGAAGAGAATTTACGCATGGTGAATACTGCTTTTGTGAGTCAGTCCCAGGGAGACAAAGCGAAAACTGCAGAAATTAGAAGGATTTGCAGGCATGAATTCAGCGCAGCTAATGGAAGTCGCACAAAAGGTGTATGTGAATCGTGATGAAGAATGTAAAAGGGAAAGTGACAGAAGGATGAGGAGAAAAGTGGATCTGCTTGCTGCAGCACTAGTGGAAGGACGCGGAGGAGAATATCCTAACAGAAGAGCCAGAGGGCGAGGAAGGGGCAGAGGGAGCCAGAGGGCGAGGAAGGGGCCGAGGGAGCATTCGGCCCCCCTTAGGCACAAATCAGTGCGCTTATTGTAAAGAGGAAGGACATTGGAAGGATACGTGCCCGAAACGTGGCTCCACCCCCTGGAGGGGACGTGGGAGCACCAGGAGAGCGGGGGGGCAATTCCAGCAGCGAGGGGGGATGCAGCGCGCACAGTTTCAACAGACTCAGCAAAATGAGACTGCCATGGAAGGAATAGTCGCCGAGGGCTATTTCATGGATGATGAGGACTAGGCCAGACCGGGCTCCAAGTTCTTCTTGGGTCTCCAGGAGCCTATGGTCAAATTAAAGATTGGAGACCAGCATATGGACTTTATGGTAGACACGGGGGCTGAACATTCAGTAGTAGCCAAGCCTGTGGCCCCTGTGTCCTCTCGATCTGTTACAAATGTGGGAGCTACTGGAACTAGAACCACAAGACCTTTCCTGCAGAACCGCGCCTGTGAATTAGGGGGGCAGCAGATAACACACCAGTTCCTGTACATGCCTGAATGCCCCGTTCCCCTTCTAGGCCGAGACATGCTTGCAAAGCTACAAGCACAGATATCTTTCGTTGAAGGGGGAAAGATGGAAATGACTGTAAACTCAAAGACTGCTGGCCTGATGGTGTTAACTGTCCCCCGAGAAGAAGAGTGGCGGTTCTATTTACCTGCATCCAAAACAGCAAGTTCCTGTATACTTACCAGCATTGCAGCCCCACCTGGAGTATGGGCAGAGAATAATCCACCTGGCTTAGCAAAGAATATAGCTCCTGTGCTTGTTACTCTGAAACCAGGAGCAGAACCAGTGCATGTGCGTCAGTATCCCCTCCCAAGACCAGCAATTGAAGGCATTCATCGCCACCTGAAGAAATTATTGCAGTATGGACTTCTTAGAGAATGCCAATCACCTTGGAACACCCCCCTTCTCCCAATCAAGAAGCCTGGGACAGGTGACTACCGCCCAGTGCAGGATTTGCGTCGAGTGAACAGTGCAGTTGAAACCATACATCCAGTAGTACCAAATCCCTACACACTCCTGGGACTGATTCCAGCAGAAGCCACTCACTTTACTGTTTTGGATTTAAAAGATGCCTTTTTCTGTATACGCCTGGCAGAAGCCAGGCGTATTTTGTTTGCATTCGAATGGGAAAACCCTACCACGGGACGACGAGGGCAACTCACTTGGACTCGATTACCACAAGGATTGAAGAACTCACCCACTATCTTCAGTGCAGCCCTCAGTCAAGATCTGTCAAGCTACTCTGTGACCCCGGGAAAAAGAATTTTGCTCCAATATGTAGATGATCTGCTCATAGCCACCAACAATGAAACAGATTGTGTGCACGCTACCTCAAGATGCTAGCCCTCAACAGGGCATTATTCATAGGAAAATGACTTTTGCTGCTAGCCCTCTCTGGGGCATTACTAATAGGAATAAGACTTTGCACCTCTACCTCATTTCTCTACCTCATTACTAGTCCCCTGGCAATGTTTACAGCTAGCCCATGCCCTGCAGATACAATGGAAGTTACACACAGCATATAGGCCCCAGAGTTCAGGGAAAGTAGAGAGAATGAATCGGACCCTGAAGTCTCAGTTATCCAAACTCTGCCAGGAAGCCCACCTGAAGTGGCCCCAAGCTCTCCCCATTGCCCTTCTCCGAATACGGTCAGCACCCATCACGCCATTAGGAGTATCCCCATTTGAGATCCTGTATGGGAGGCCCCCGCCTATAATTCAGGGGATAAGGGGAGATATGAACCAAATTGGAGCGCAAATTACTACGCAAGAATTGTTGGCTTTAAGTTCTGTTTTGCAGGGTCTTCATACCTGGGTGCAGGACCAGTTGCCTATCAATCTAACAGAGCCATTGCACCCTTTTAAGCCTGGAGCCTCGGTGTGGGTAAAAGAGTGGAAGAAGACACCGTTGGCGCCTCATTGGAAAGGCCCATATATCGTTTTGCTATCAACCCCAACAGCAGTGAAAGTGGCAGAGATCGACTCCTGGATCCACCACAGTCGAGTGAAGCCAGCAACAGTTCCTGAGAGTCGCCCCTGGACGTCGATCGCTAATCCTGCATCACTGTTGCGAATCACACTGCGAAGAAGAGATCCATCATCGTAGAGAACGTTGCCAACTTGTTCCTGATCATCAAAGAAAGAGACGTTCTTCAGTTCTATTTAGCTACATTCCAGACCCTATCAATCCTTATCTATCTACCTCAATCGACCATCATCTACCTCAGTAATCATCAAAGACTATAATCATGATGATTACCAATTGCTGCTATTTTCTTCTTGCGGTAGCCCTAGGACTCTTGAGAACCACTCTTGCCTTGCCCCCTTGTGCAGCCTGTATAACCACCACCCGAACTGGAATGCAAGTCACCCAGACTCTACTTTACCACTCTTACTATACTTGCACTGGCATAGTCAGCCGGTGTATTTATAATGGTACCGAACTGAATGTTTGCACTAAGGGAAAGATTCGTACTTGTTTCAAACCTCGACAGAATCCGTCTTACTACGTCTTGGAATTGAGATGGAATGATGAAGATGGAGCCCTTATCAACGCTACGAGTCAACTTTCTGATCCCAATCAACCTGCGTACCTGTATTTTGATGCTTGTGACTTGATTAACAGAAATAATTATTACAGGTGCGGATCATGGGAACAAGCCTACTACTATGATGAGAAATATATGTGTCCTGAAGGTGCGTACAACTGGGGAGTATGCACTGGGATACATTCCCCGACAACCTACAGCAAATCATCGGAAGCAGATTACTTCTGTCCGAAATGGGATTGTGTGTACTATGCTACCTGGTCTGGTAGCCCTACAGGACAGACTGGAGACAATCGCAAAGCGCTGCTGGAAAGATTACCTTTACTGAAACCTGAACAGTGCAAGAAAAGTGCTTGCAATCCCCTACGACTTCAAATCTTCGATCCCAGCCAGTGGAAGCAAGGATTTCGATTTGGCCTGCGCGTAGCAGGAGGTGGAGCTGACCCTGGAACAATCATCTTCATCCAGCTGAATGTAAAGACTCATGTTTCTTCACCATATCGCATACATCATACCTTCCATGAGGCCATGAAAGAAGAATTTGTTCTTCCCCACCCTTCGCAGAATTTATTCATTGAACTGGCTGGAGCTGTGGCATCCAGCCTCCATGTTTCGGACTGTCTCTTCTGTGGAGGAACTCAAATGGGAGACCAGTGGCCTTGGGAAGCACAAGAACTGAACTATTCTGTGCCATATAACCAGACTGATGTGCACAATACTACCAATGAATGGGTCCTAGCCCACTCCATAGTGGGTAGACTGTGTTTTGTGCGAGCAGGACCACAATTGACTGCATTGGTAGGACAATTGGTCTGTTTGAACCAGAAATACTACTGGAACGACTTCTTGGTGGTCAGGTGCCAATACTCCAGAACCTTCTAATCCTCTGATCATCTTTCCTTATTTGGCCAGGATATGGACTAATCTGGCTACACACAGCACTTGGCAAGCTCCACCTGGACTATATTGGATTTGTGGCACCCGAGCATATGCTAAACTCCCTGCCAACTGGGGAGGAGCGTGTGTTCTTGGAACGATACGGCCATCTTTCTTTCTTTTGCCCCTTTCGCACGGAGAACAATTGGGGTTCCCTGTATATAAAAGCCGACAGACACGTGAATCTCTGAGAATTGGCCAGTGGGACAAATGGGATGCATCCTCTGAAGAATGGCCACCAGAGCGAATTGTTTCTTACTATGGCCCAGCTACCTGGGCACAAGATGGTTCTTGGGGCTACCGCACCCCTATATATATGTTAGATCGTATTATACGTTTGCAAGCTGTTGTTGAAATTATAACCAATGAAACTAGTAGAGCACTAACCTTGTTAGCTAAACAAGCCACACAGATGCGTACAGCCATTTACCAGAACCGCTTAGCTTTAGATTACCTGCTTGCAGCTGAAGGAGGAGTTTGTGGGAAATTGAATTTAACAAACTGCTGCTTACAAATAGATAATGAAGGACAGGTTGTGGAAGACATAGCCAACCACATGAGAAAGCAAACGTATGTCCCAGTCCAAACATGGCATGGCTTGCAACTAGATGGCTGGTTTGGTTCTTGGTTTTCAAGTCTAGGCGGCCTGAAGACACTTATTATACTTGTATTCTTGATTGTAGCTATTTGAATATGTATCCCATGTTTCCTACCCTTATGCTTGCGCATGCTGACTTCCATTATCGATAGTATTATTGACCGCAAGGCAGCGGCACATATATTAGCTTCATGGGATTATTACCCTATATCACGCAGTGATCCCTCTACTATAGTCTGACGTATTTTGCTATTTGTGTGATTAGATTCTCACCCTTTCTCACTTGCGGGTGTGAATAATCAAAAGGAGGGAATGTGATAGGCGATGGCCTAGTATGTAGCAGAGCTAGGCCTGAAGCCCTTTTTCCCCTGCTTTAGAATGTTATTGCTGCCTTTGGAAAATTACAGAATGCTGTTAGCTGTTAGAAAGAAATACCGCTCTATACTGCCTTGATAATATGTTTTGCTCTCCTGTAGATAAGAGAATAAAACTTTCTTACTGTTTATTGTTTTGGAAAGCCAGATGTCTTTGCTGCTTCGCTGTGTTTTCGCGAGCTGTGCTCTGACCTTGCAATTAGGCTGAAAATACAGCAGAGAAGCAGAACAGTGTAAGAATATTTGTCTAGCGTCTTGAGCCAGGGCTAGAGAAATGTGCACAGAGGGAGGAAGGGGGGTCAAAGATGGCTATTGGATGAAGGTATGTGGGCTACCAGAACCAATGAAAAGTTTGGCCTGTATTAACTTGGAGAAGAAATGTATAAATGCTGTTGATGGACTGAGCTCAGGGCTCAGACATTTTGTATGCTAGTGCTGAGACTGTATATACAATAAAAGGGAGTTGAATCCTCGTCCATTGACTCCGGGTATTATTGGGATTGCGGGCCCTTCGCTATTACACTATCATATCTCCCCTCAGCCGTCTCTTTTCCAGGTTAAAGAGCCCTAACCTTTTTAGCCTTTCTTCATAGGAGTATCCTTCCATCCCCTTTACCATTTTGGTGGCTCTTCTCTGAACCTTTTCTAAAATCGCTATATCCTTTTTAAGATACGGCGACCAGAATTGCACACAATATTCAAGGTGCGGTTTCACCATGGAACGATATAGAGGCATTATAATATCTTTTGTTTTATTTTCCATACCTAGCATTCTATTTGCTCTCTTGCCCGCTGCTGCACACTGGGCCGAGGGTTTTAACATGGTATCCACAATGACGCCTAAATCTTTTTCCTGGGTGGTGGTTCCTAATGTGGAACCTTGCATCGTGTAACCATAGTTTGGGTTGTTCTTCCCTAGGTGCATAACCTTGCACTTGTCCACATTAAATTTCATCTGCCATTTTGATGCCCAGTCTTCCAAGTTATCAAGATCTTCTTGCAATTTTCCACAATCCTCTTGGGTTTTAACAACTTTAAATAGTTTTGTGTCATCTGCAAATTTGATAACCTCACTCGTTATTCCACTTTCCAGGTCATTTATGAATATGTCAAAAAGCAGCGGACCCAGCACAGATCCCTGGGGTACACCACTATTCACCTTTCTCCATTGGGAAAATTGGCCATTTAGCCCTACCCTCCGCTTTCTATCTTTTAACCAGTTTCTGATCCACAATAGTACACTGCCTCCTATCCCATGACTCTTTAGTTTTGCCAAAAGTCTCTCATGAGGGACCTTGTCAAAGGCTTTCTGAAAGCCCAGATACACAATATCAACCGACTCACCTTTGTCCACCTGATTATTCACTCTTTCAAAAAAACATAACAGATTAGTAAGACACGTTCTTCCTTGTCTGAAGCCATGTTGGCTGTCTCCCATTAGGTCATGACTATCTACATGCTGAGTAATTTTATTCTTTATGATGGTTTCAAACATTTTTCCCGGTACTGATGTCAGGCTCACCGGTCTGTAGTTTCCCGGATCACCCCTGGAACCCTTTTTAAAAATTGGTGCTACATTGGCGATCCTCCAATCTTCAGGTATTACAGATGATTTTAATGATAGTTCACAGATTACTAATAGCAGGTCTGCTAATTCATATTTCAGTTCTTTCAACACCCTTGGATGTATACCATCCGGCCCAGGTGATTTGCTACTCTTTAGTTTATCTAATAGTTGTAATACATCTTTCCGATGTATCAATATTTCCTTCAATTCTTCCGCACCTTTAAATACCACGTCAGTCATGGGTAACAACCCTACATCTTCCTCAGTAAAGACTGAAGCAAAGAATTCATTCAGTCTCTCCGCTATCGCCTTGTCGCCTCTTAGTGCTCCTTTAACCCCTTTATCATCTAATGGACTAACTGACTCTCACAGGTTTTTTGCTACGAATGTACTTGAAAAGGTCTTTACTTCGCGTTTTTACTTCCGCAGCAAGCTTCTTCTCAAATTCTCCTTTTGCCTGCCTTATTAATGCCTTGCATTTGACTTGCCAGTGCTTGTGCTGTTTCCAGGTTTCGTCGTTTGGCTCTTTTTTCCATTTCCTGAAAGATGCTTTTTTGGCAACGACAGCCTCTCTGACCTCACCTTTAAACCATGCTGGCAGTTTTTTGGATTTCCTTCCACTTTTCTTAAAGCGTGGAATACAGCTGGTCTGGGCTTCCAAGATAGTATTTTTCAAAAACAGCCAAGCCTGATGTACGTCTTTAACCTTTGCAACTTCTCCTTTTTGTTTTTTCTTAACTGTTTTCCTCATTTTATCATAGTCTCCCTTTCGAAAGTTAAAAGGTAGTACTGTGGATTTCCTTACTATCCCTCCTCCACTAATTAAATCAAAGGCGATCATGCTATGATCACTATTGCCAAGTGGCCCCAACAACCTTATCTCTTGCACTAGATCTGGTGTTCCACTAAGGACTAGGTCTAATATGGCTTCCCCTCTGGTCGGTTCATGAACCAGCTGCTCCAAGAAGCAGTCATTTATTTCATCTAGGAACTTTATTTCCCTAGCATGTCCTGACGTGACACTGACCCAGTCGATACCGGGATAGTTGAAATCGCCCATTATTATTACTGTGCTGTAACTTTTGTTACCTTCCTTGATTTCTTTGAGCATTTCATCATCCATTTGGTCATTCTGGCCAGGCGCTCGATAGTACACCCCCACTGTCATTGCCTTCCCCCTTTTACATGGAATTTCAATCCATATAGATTCTATAGCAGATTTTGTTTCCTGCAAAACTTTAATCCTTTCTGACTCAATGCCCTAGGTTCTTGGAACTATTGGTACCCACATAATCAACCCATATTCCAAGCAGACGCAGAGGGGCTGTTAGTACGGGTGATATCTGAGACACTTCCCGGACTGCACTCTGCATCTATTGCAAAATAGCTGCACTTCCAAGCACCCCCACTACATGCACATGTAGTCCCCCCTGAGTCCCCTAGTCATGTGGAATTAAATCTGGCAAAATATGACAGTAATCTATAGGCCCATGCAGTAACTTACACATCAGTTCTTGGCTTTTATAACAGGCTGAAATGCTTGTAATAGAGCACCACAAACACTGCCAATCTATCTCCCCCAGCTCTAACCACAAGTCTAGATTCCAACAATTTAACAATGCCTCACTAGTCTCAGTCCTCTAACCCTCCAAACTAAATCAATCAATCAGTGTATGGAAGAGCTTATGTAAGAATTTTTGCTAGCCCAGATCTACCTTGAAGATGACTCAAATTTGCACCATGTCCTACCACTATCCTACAAAGTTCAAAGTATATATATCTAGTTTGTAGTGGCAGATTGATTATACTCCTCAAACTGAACAAATGTTGGTTTTCCAGACCTATTCTAAGAAATGAAATCCTGCCCAAACCAGCAGTTAAATGTCCATTGAAACCATCACTGTCAAGCAAGAGTACTTACTCACCAGTAGCAGGTGTTCTCCGTGGACAGCAGGAACAAGACCTCACGTATGGCTGACGTCTCTGATGGAGCACCAGGCAGGAACACTCCCAAGCTTCAATTGGAAGCTTTTGCAAGGATCCACTGTGCCTGCGTGTCTGCCTTCGCATCTGCTTCAATAGCATAATCTTCTGCAGTCTGATAGCAAAGCTGTAGAAGACAACTCCTCGGGGAGGTGGGAAGGTTGCAAGGACTTATTCCTGCAGTCAACAGAGAACACCTGCTACAGGTGGATAACCAAGAAGTAAGTCCTCATGTATGGGACTCAGTAAACCAAAGAGGCTGAGAAGCCCAACAGGGACAAAAATTAACTGAAAACTGGAGAATCAACTATTTAGAGAGGTAGTAGTTCACAAAAGGGAACTCATCTCATGCAGTTTCTTCACCCTATTTTTTTTTTGGTAGCCTGGAAGGACAGTTGGGCCATGGGGGCATGGAGTTGGATTTCAATCCCCAAACAGATGACGGAGAACTAATTGGATGAAGTTGCTGTCATGAGAGGAATCCCCATCCAGACAGAAGTGAGATGTGAATGAATGGAAAGAAGACCACCTTGCAGCCTTCCAGATCTTTTCCATGGAGACAGAGCACAAGTTGACCACAAACACAGCCATGGCTCTGACATTGCGAGCTGTGACATGACCATCAAGGCTCAGGCCAGTCTGGGCATAAACACAAGAGATGCCGTCCGTCAACCAAGTTGAAAGAGTGTGTTTCAAAATGGCAGCCACTAGCTTGCTGGGGTCAAAAGAAAAACAGCTGTATGGACGTTTGGAGGACTTCTGTTAGTTTCAAGTAGAAGATTAAGACTATTACAATCCAGCATGTGGATGTGAGCCCTCAGGAAGAAAGTTGGCAGAAAGACTGACGGATTAAGATGGAAACCGGATACCACCTTCAGAAGGAATAGAGGATGTGTGCGCAGAACCACTCTATTATGGTGGAACCTGGTGTACGGCGGATGAGCAACTACAGCATCAGTTCACCTACTCTGCGTGCTGACGTAACTGTCACCAGAAATAAGAACTTCCAGGACAAGAACGTCATAGGACAGGAATCGAGTGACTCAAAGGGAGCCAGCATCAGCTGAAAGAACCACCAAGCCACCACCAGGGGCTTAACGGAAGGCTTGGAGAGAGGCAAACCCTGCATGAAGCGGGCCACTAACAGTTGAGACGAGATCGACTTTCCTTCTAGTCGGGAATAGTAAGCTCCAGTCACGCTGAGGTGATCCCTAACAGAGTTGGACGTGAGACCAGATTCTGAGAGGTGTAGAAGGTACTACAGCAGTCTGCCAATGAAGCAAGTAAAAGGATCCAACAGTGGTTCTGCACAACAGATCACAAATCTCTTCCATTAAATGCATAAGACCTTCTCAATGAGAACCTCCTCGAGGCCAAAAAAATATCTATAACTCTGTCAGGCAGGTTAACATAGAAACATAGGAGCATGATGGCAGAAAAAGACCAAATGGCCTATCTAGTCTGCCATACCAAATCAACTACAACAGACCCCTTTTTACCTTTACAGATCCTCTGTGTTTGTCCCATGCTTTTTTCTATCGACCATCTCAACTGGGAAACTATTCCACGCATCTACCACTCTTTTTGTAAAGAAATATTTCCACATATTACTCTTGAGTCTATCCCCTTTCACTCTCATCCTATGTCCCCTCATAGCAGAGCTTATCTTCAATTGAAAGAGACTCCCCTGTGCATTTATGTCATGGAGGTATTTAAATGTCTCTATCACCCCTATAAGATCTTTAAGTATGTCCTCATATGCTACATAACGAAGACCACTAACCATTTTAGTAGCCACTCTCTGCAGACTCCAACCTGCTATATATCCTTCTGAAGGTGCGGTTTCCAGAATTTCACACAATACTCCAAATGAGGTCGCACCAGAGACTTATACAGAGGCATTATCACCTCCTTTTTTCTGCTGGCAGTTCCTCTCCCTATACACCCAAGAATCTTTCTGGCTTTCCGAGTCACCTTTTCTACCTGTTTAGCCGCTTTAATATCATCAGACATAATTACGCCCAGGTCTAGCTCTTCTTTGGTGGACAGAAGTAGCTCACCCCCTGCACTGTACCAGTTCCTTTAGATTTTTGCAGCCCAAATGCATGACTCTGCATTCTTTAGCATTACATTTCAACTGTCAAATTCCAGATCATTCTTCAAGCTTAGCTAGCTCCCACCTCATAATATCTACTCCATCCTGTACGCTATTGCAGTAAGTCTCACCTCAGTGGCGGGAAAAGTAATGGAGGCACTCCTGAAAGAGCGAATAGTGGACTCTCTTGAAACCAACAGGTTGCATGATCCGAGGCAACAGTTTTACCAAAGAGCGATCTTGCCAAACAAATCTGATTGAGTTCTTTGACTGGGTGACCAGAGAACTAGATCAAGGACATGCAATGGATGTGATCTACCTAGATTTCAGCAAAGCCTTTCATACTATTCCTCATAGCAGGCTTATGAATAAACTCAACAGCTTTGGGATGGGTCCCAAAGTGATGAACTGGATCAGAAATTGGTTGACTGACAGACGAGAGAAAGTGATGGTAAACAGGACTCAATCGGATGAAAGGAAGGAGATTAGCGGTGTGCCCCAGAGTTCGGTTCTGGCACTGTTCAATGCATGTGTGAGTGATATTGCTAAAGAACCGAATGGAGAAGTCTGTCTTTTTGCAGAGGACATGAAAATTAACAACAGAGTGGACTATCCTCATGAGGGAGTGGATAACATGAGGAAAAATTTACAAAAGCTGGAAGAATGGTTAATGCTTGGCAGTTAAGATTTAACGTGAGGAGGTGCAGTGCATTGCACTTGCAAAGCAGAAATCCAAGGGAATTGAATGTGATAGGGGGCGAGAGGATGGTTTGCATGGACTAGGAGAAGGGCCTCGGAGTGATTGTTTCTGAGGATCTCAAAGTGGCGAAACAGTGTGAGAAGGCGGTGGCTAAAGCCAGAAGAATGCTGGGTTGCATACAAAGAGGAAATACCAGCAGAAAGGAAGAGGTACAAATGTCGTTGCACAAGTCGCAGGTGAGGCCTCACTTGGAACACTGTGTTCAGTTCTGGAGACCATATCTCGCAAAGGATATAAAAAGACTAGAACAGTCCAGAGGAAGGTGACCAAAATGATTTCGAGCCTGTGTCAGAAGACTTATGAGAAGAGACTTGAAGACCCAAATATGTACACTCTGGAGGAGAGGAGGGACAGGGGAGATATAATTCAGACATTTAAATACTTAGAGTATTTATGAACAAACAAACCTCTTCCAAAGACGGGGAAGCTGTAAAACTAGAGCCATAACATGAAGCTGCAAGGGAGTAAAAACTGAAAGGCAATGTCAAGAAATACTTTTTCACTGAAAGGGTGGTGGATGCTTGGAACACCCTCCCGATGGAAGTGCTGGGGGCAAATACAGTGACAGAATTCAAAAGCATGGGACAGAGACAGTGGATCCCTTTATAGCAACAGGATAAAATCAAAATAAACATAACTACCTCTTATAGCTCAACAAACAGGGTGACCTACATGGAGCGGTGGGTACACCCCTAAACAAAGGCATGGGGAGGGGTTACCTGCACGGAGCGGCAGGTGCACCTACTCTTTCCGCCTTGCTAGGAAGACAAGATGGACCATACTGTTCTTTATCTGACATCATATACTATGTTACCATGATCTTGGTATCATCAGCAAACAAGCAAACCTTACCGACAGCCCTTCAGCAATATCACTAACAAAGATATTAAAAAGAATTGGACCAAGAACAGATCCCTGCGGCACAACACTGGTTACGTCTCCTCCCGGAGTGTCAGTGTTCAAAGGATCAATCTCCCCCAGTGCAGCTGAGACAGATATCAACCTGACAGGTAACAGTGTTGGGACTCTTTAAGGTGGAGGAGTGGAGGAGTGGCCTAGTGGTTGGGGCAAGGTAAGTCAGGCCGGAAGGTCGGGGATTCAAATCCTAGTGGTTGGGGCAAGGTACTTCAGACCGGAAGGTCGGGGGTTCAAATCCCATTAGAGGACAGCAACCTTAGGCCGGAAGGACTGGGGTTTCTAGTCCCACAGGTGCTCCTTGTGGTCTTGGGCAAGCCACTTAACCCTCCATAGCCCATGTTCCTTGTAAAATAGTTATCTCCAAGTTATAATGCCCTGTTCAATGTAATTTCAGTTTGTTCAATGTAAACCACACTGATGCAGAATAGCGCAGTATATAAGAGAATGTAATAAATAAATAATAAATAATAAAATATTTATTTAAGAAAAAAATTTCTATTAGTGTCTCGCAGGAAAGCGGTGCATCAGACCATTCAAACTGCTTTCTGATAATCTGCCAAAATGTAAATAAATAATTAATAAATAAGCAAGCCAACTGTAAATAGGTTACAGTTGGCTTGACTTGTTAAGTACACTGCATGACAACCTTTGATCCTTGTTCTCTGTATCCAGTTTAAGTTGTAGTGTACAAGTCTAGTTAAATAAATAAATAAATATAGGCTCAATGTTGTCAAAGCATCTGCTTTCGTGATAACACGCTAAAAAATGGTCTGTTCTTGAACGTTGAATCACTTCACAAAACAACACTATTACGTTCAGTGAAACATAGAGGGAATTATTCCCATAAATTAACAAGAAAGAGTGTTAATTTATGGGAATAATTCCCTCTATGTTTCACTGAACGTAATAGTGTTATTTTGTGAAATCATCTGCTTTGCCTAAGATAAAGATCATCCTCCTCCTCTCTTCAAGACGTCTCATGAGACACTCCTTGAGGATTGTCATCGACAAAGGCATGGGGCCTGCAGCAGAATTGGCCAATGTCTCTGGAATCTGATGGAGAGTATCAGTAGGCTATTCTTGGCCTCATGGAGGCTGACACAGCCCCTCCAATATCCAGGAAGATGAGCAATCTTCATGTCAGGGCTGCTTAGAGGGGCGGAATTCCTCTGATACCATACTCCTAACTTTGAGCTCCAATGAACTTCAATGTCGTTTTACTGCAGCATCCACCCAATGCTCAGCATCTTTTGTTCTTGATATATCAAAGGATGAAGACAAATCCTTCCTCTTTTTCAAGCAGTACTGGTGGGTGACCAATGTCAGTGGGACCTACCAGTGTTTGGCTCCAAGTGAATCCAAGAGCTCCTCAATGTCAATGCTCCGCCAGCTTATGGTGCAGCCCCTGAGGCCATGGCAACCAACACCATGATGCCAATGCCGAAGAATCCAGCTTATCTGCGACAAACATTAATTTGCACTGATCTTCACCACTTGGTCCTCAGAGATGCATATTCTGTGGGCTTTCCCCATGCCCCAGTGAATATCTAATAGGTTTCTCTCCAACCTTAGTGAAGGATATCCTGAAGGTTTCCTCTCTCTGTCTCCACCATGGATAAAGAAGTGTAGTTATTGTCTTAATCCAGTTTAATGCTCAGAAATAAAGCATAACAAAAAAAACATTACAAGGTGATGCTTTTTTTATTTTACTGGACCAACTAAATATATTTCTTGTCTAGATTTCAAGAGCTACACTTACCTTCATCGGGTCTGAAAAATTAGATGAGCAAGAGATGATTTAGCCAAAAAACACAAATTAAGCACAAAGGTACGGTATATCAAATGCTAACAAACATAAAATGTATGTCAATAATGATGTGAACAGGAAAGGGGTGATCAGAAGATGATACGCAGCAAAAAGTGTAGTTACTCACCTGTAACAGGTATTCTCTAGGGACAGCAGGAATCAGTCCTCACATATGGGTGACGTTGACTCTGATGGAGCCCACGCGGATCCACTCCCCAGCTTTCAAAGAAAGCTTTTGGGAGATACACTGCGCATGTGCGGTCACCTTCCCGCTCAAAGCTGCCATCTTGCCTCAGTACCATAGCACAAGACACCAAAAAGCAAAACAAAACAAAAAAAACACAACTCCAAGGTAGGAGGAAGGGTTGTGAGAACTGATTCCTACTATCCCCGGAGAACACCTGTTACAGGTAACTACGCTTTCTCCGGGAACAAGCAGGAAGTCGGTCCTCACATATGGGACTCCCAAGCTACAGGCTACTGAAAAAACCTGTAAAAGCCATGGGCAACCCAAAAAGAGGACTGTAAAGGGCAGCAGGGGGTGCTGGTTGGCTGGTAGTCCGACAGTGCAGTAGAAGCATCGAAGATGCAATCCCACCTCCGGTAGCCGGGAGACAGAGGGCTGGAGGGAAGGAGTTGCATTATTCCCTGAAGAGGTGATGGAGAACAGCCTGGCCGAAGGTACTATCCCTCCGGAAGGTCTCCTCCAGACAGTAGTGTGCCATGAAAGTCTGCATGGAGGACCAGGTGGCTGCCCAGCAGATATCCAATAAAGGCACTGACCGCAGGCTAGCTACAGAGGCCGCCATGGCCCACATGCTATGCGCTGTCACATGTCGCTGCAGGGAGAGCCCCACCTGCTGGTAGGCAAACATAATGCAGTCGGCCACCCACCGTGAGAGAGCACACTTAGAGACTGCGGCCCTCAAGTGGCTGGGATCAAACGACACAAAGAGTTGCGTCGACTGGTAGTGGGGCTGAATACTCTAGATGTAGAAGACCAGGGCCTGCTTGCAGTTCAGTGTGTGCAATGAGGCCTCTGCCCTTGAGGCGTGAGGCCAGGGAAAGAAGATAGGAAGCACCACTCCTGGTTTGCTGAGACTACTTTGGGTAAGAACTTCAGGTGCATCCAAAGGACCACCCTGTTGCTATAGAACCTGGTGTAGGGCTCATGGACCACGAGCGCCTGCAATTCACTCACTTGCCTGACAGAGGTGAGTGCCACCTTTCAGGAGAGAAATTTTAGAGGGCAGGTTGCCAGGTGCTCAAAGGGGACCTGCATGTGCTTCCCTGGGACCCTGTTGAGATCCCACGCCACCGAATCAGGGGCCACAAGAGGAGAAGCCCCCGCATGAAGTAACCCACAAAGGGGTGGACAGACACAACTTGGCCTTCCACTGCATGGTGATGTGCCGAGATGGTGCAGAGGTGCACTCTAACCAAACTGGATTTCAGGTCAGCGCCTGACAGGTGCAGCAGGTACTGCAGCACCTCCTCAATAGTGCAAGAGAAGGGATCAATGTCCCACTACCTGCACCAAAGGGAGAATCTGCGCCATTTAAAGGCATAAGCCCATCACATAGAGTCTTTACGGAAGGCCAGCAGGACATCCTCCACCATCCATGGGAGGTGATAGCATGAGATAGCTACCCTTTCAGCAGCCAGGCCGTCAGGGCCAGCGACTGGAGGTTGGGGTAACGCAGCACCTCCTCCTGCGACAGCAGGTCCGGGGCACACCCCAGTGGCCAGGGGTTTCCCCGCAACAACTGCAGCAGCAGAGGAAACCAGCGGGGTGCAATGAAGAACACTGAAGCCGCTTCTGCCTGAATCTTCAAGAGGGTCCACGGTACCAGGGGCGTTGGTGAGAAAGCATACAATAAGCCTCCAGACCACAGAAGTAGGAAGGCATCCTCCGCCTACTGGCACCAATCAGGTCTCCTGGAGCACAACCTTGGGAGTTGCACGTTCTCCAGGCTGGCAAAGAGACCGATCTCCGGAGTGCCCCACCGCCGGAAGATCTTCATCAGAACTGACGGATTCAGCCGCCACTCAGTATATTGTCCGGGTCCGTTAAGTAACTGCCCGGAAGCTGATGCCCCTCGCCACTGCAAAGTTCCAGATGCAAATTGCCTCTCACATAGGTGGTATGAATCTGTGCCTCCTTGCTTGTTGATGTACAACATTGCTACCTGGTTGACTGTCTGGACTTGGATGACCTGCCCCTCCAGATGATCCCGAAGACCCTCAGTGTATAATAGACCACCAGAACTTTGAGCAAGTTGATCTGTGAAGCACTCTCCTCTGGTGATCAAGGTCCCTGTGACTAGGGGTTGATGCACTGGGCTCCCCAGCCCATCTTAGAGGCATCCGTGGTGAGGACGTGCTGAACTGGTGGGCCTGGAATGGCAGCCCAGCCTTCAGGTTGCGGAGGTTCTGCCACCAGGCAAGGGAAGTTGCCAAGGCAGGCATAACCTAGATACGGTCCCCCCAGGTGATCAATCGCCTGCACCCACTGGGCATTTCCATTGGGCTTACCGCAACCGCAGGTAGGCAAAAGGGGTCACATGGATGGTGGATGCCATGTGCCCAAGGTGAAGCATTTGCCAGGCAGTCACAGTAATGCCAGCCTGTACCTGCTGTGCCAGAGTGGCGAGACGCTAAGACCAGCTCAGGGGCAGGAAAGCCCTTGCCTGAGTGGAGGTCCAGCAGTACCCTGATGAACTCCATGGATTGCGTCGGGACAAGGTTGGACCCTAGGTGCTGTAGCAGCTCCAACGTGTGCTAGGTCACTGTGTGTACCTCGTCCAGCGTGCCGGCCCACATGAGCCAGTCGTCCAAGTACGGGAACATGAAGACTCCGAAGAGCCAGAGGCAAGCAGCCATGACTGCCAGGCACTTTGTGAACACCCACGGGGCGGAGGCGAGGCCAAAGGGAAGCATCCTATACTGGCAGTGACGGCCTCCCAGCATGAACCGGAGGTACTGACGGTGCCTTGGATGGATCAAGATGTGAGTGTACGCGTCTTTGAGATCCAAGGAGCATAGCCAATCTCCCTGGAGAAGGTAAGGCAGCAAGGTTCTAAGGGATACCATTTTGAACTTTTCCTTGAACAGGAAGCCATCGAGGTCCCGAAGCCTCCTGTTTTCTTGGGGACCAGGAAATAGTGGGAGTAGAACCCCTGTCCCTGCAGATAAGGTGGGACGAGCTCAACTGGTCCTCGTGCAACGACTCAAGCTCTGTTTGGAGCAGCTCCCTATGTAAGGGGCCCATTGGTAATTCTCCTATAAATAGAGGGGGGAGGCTGCTGGGTTGAGTGACGGAGGTACCCCTCCATGACTACCCGCAGTATCCAGGTGTGCAAAATGGACAAGCCAACCCCCCCCCCCTCGTAAACATTGGGTGCGGTATGTTCCGAGGGAGAGAGGCTACGCCCAGGGAGTCTAAAGCTCCCCCCCCAGGCTGTGACTGAGTCGCTGTTTGGGGATTAGGAGCCTTAGATTTATGGGGGCCATGCCCTGGGCCCTTGGCCTGCTGCCCCTGAGGGAGGGCGGGATAGTCCTGGAATTTGAGGTAGTTTCCATAAGCCTTCTTTGTCTTCGGATGGAAAGTCTTTTTCCCCAAAGCCTTCCTGCAGGAAGGGTCTGACACATTCTTGGACAGCCTGGTCCTGGTCATGAATTTCTTCTCCAGCTCGTCAACCTTGTCGATCATGGGCCTCCCTAGAAGGGGCCTCCTACTGCAGGATCTCTAGGTCCTCAGCACAAGGCTCTGGCACCTTGGGACATTTCTTGTACAAATTCAAGGAAGGCCAAGGCCTCAGAGGGAGACCACTGCCGTTGGTGTGGCGGGGAAAGGTCAGAAGGGACGTCACGATGGAGTACGGTGTCGGTTGACTCCTCAGCCATCTCCCAGTCTGATTCTCGTGGTCCCTGATTCGCCAACCACCAGTGGCGTGGGATCTCAACAAGGTCCTAGGGAAGCACATGCAGGTCCCCTTTGAGTCCCTGGCGACCAGTCAATCAGCGCACCACAGTCTCCAGACTGACGGTGCCAATGACTCCCAAAGCTGGTGGTCCAATGTCATTGTGTCGGTTGTCGAGGGCCTCAACACCGACCAAGCAAGGTACTCCAGAAGTGGAGGTGCCTCCTCCGGGGACATCTTCAGCAAGGAGGTTCCCATGTGGGATAACAACGACCCAGAGGGACCAGGAGTCAGGGTCCTGCTCTGCCTCGGGGAAAGCTGTAAAGGACTCTGCAGCTACTCCAGACCCTAATAGCACCGGGATCAGAGTCAACTTCCTGGCCGGGGAGTCCCAGATTGTGATAGGAGTCAGGAGTGACTCGCCACTCCTTCGATGCTGGTGTCTTGACCCTGTGGGGCTGCTTCGACGGGCACTCCTGTCCGTCATCCCCCGAGTTGTGCTAAGAGCTCCAAGGCAGAGTCGAAGAGGAATCCCCCCCCCCCCCCCGGGTTGGCCCTTGGCATCGATTTCGAGGGCACTGTCGACGTACGCAGGAGGTCGCCCGATGATGACTCCAACCGAGCCCTGGCACGCGATGTTGCATCGCCGGTCACCGGTGTCGAGGGAAGAGATTCCACCCCGATGCCAAGCTGGAGCCAGGACTGCCAAACAGCTCCCTCTACCACCTTTCACAGTCTCTCCAGGTTTCAGCCGACATGAGGAGGCAAAACGGGCAGAAGGATCCGTTGTGGTCTGCCCCGAAGTACTTGATATAGGTTGAGTGGCAGCCCATGCAGGACATCGTGCGACTGCACTTACCACACTGCTTAAAACCGCTGGTCAAGGAAATAGCAGGGGAAACGAGGCCCGCAAGGTTAAATTCGGACATCTTGACTAGAGAGGCTGCAAGAAAAAAAATCCTGCATGCCGAAAAAGCAAAAATTAAAGGAAAGAACACCAGAGCGAAAACAAGGACGCAGAGGCGAGACTCGGGTACGGAAGGAGATCGAATCGAGCACTCGGTAATGGTAAAGGAAAAACAAGTAGGGTCGAAAAAAAATCAACTTTTACCGGGGTGCACAGACAGGATGTATGCAGGGCTCTGCGGAAAAAGACAGACTGAGGCAAGATGGCAGCTTTGAGCGGGAAGGTGACCGTGCATGTGCGGTGTATCTCCCAAAATGTTTTTTTGAAAGCTGGGGAGTGGATTTGCGCAGGCTCCATCGGCACAGACGTCACCCATATGTGAGGACTGACTTCCTGCTTATTCGCAGAAAAATGTATGTTTTGTAAGTGAACACACCCAGGACTCCGCTGCAAAGTGCCTGATCATTTTAATTTCTTATATTCCTGGATTGTTTTGTATTGCCTTTTTAGTAGCCTGATCATAAAGTCACTGGTCTGGCCCTGGTGTTGTTGCCCCACAGAATTGTTGCATTGGAATTCTGTGATGTATGATCTTGTGTCTATATACCAAATGTTGTATCCCTTCAGATTTCCTGTATTGAATAATAAATACTACATTAGAGGCGTAGCATGAACAGGATGCATGTAGGTAGCTAATGTGTGTTGGCATAGTCTGCAGCACAATATACTGCCGAGATTTGTGCCACTCAGATTAGATATTATCTGTCCCAGCAGAGCGGGCAATCTCTTTTTCAGAGACACTGCCTTCACAAGCTTTAGAGTTTTTACATTTCTCTCTATCCAGGAGTGATGAACATCCAATGATTTCTTTGCCTCACAGTGATGAGTATCCTGAAGTTTTCCACCCATCTCACAGTGAGGACTTGCGCTTTATCCCTGGCCAAAGGGCTGGGCCTTTTAGAAATTGATACACACAGGGCTACTATCATAGGTCTTCAGACCCAATTAAACAGCACCATCAACTTCAAATACACAAAAAATGCTGAAATATGAAAATAAATTTCCAGAATTTGTCTCCATCATTAAACCCGGACATGCATTCTGAAGAGTAGAAGGGATAAGTGAGAATCCACCAATAGACCTAGAAAAGGGAGCAACAGAATTTGCAAAACAAGAGAAAAACTCTTCAAAGAATCGTATCATCAAACGAAGAAAAACAATTGGCAGAAGAATAAATACAGTGGGAAGTACAAAATATTGCTCCAGGAGCCATTTGTCAACCAAGACTAAACACATAAGTGGCTAAGGAGAGGCAAAATGAAACCTAAAGATGAGAGATTGACAGTTGCAGCTCAGGACAGTGGATTATGGACAAAATGGTTTACAGCGACCTTAGAGGAAACTAGTAAAACGGACATATGCAGATTCTGTAAGAAAGACCTGGAAAGAGTTACTCATCTTGCATCCAGTTGTGAAGTCATGATGGCAAAATATTTCTTGTATACAGAAAGACACGGTTGCACGACTCATCCAGTGGAAACTATGTAAACTCTAAGACCTAAGACCCATGCTGGCACCACCCCATTTTGACTATGCTAATGCCATTCTGTACAGTCTCCCCAAGAACACCCTAAACCCACTACAACTCGCAATGAATGCTGCTGCCCACATCCTCTGTGGAGTATCCAGAAGAGACCACATAACTCCAATCCTGAAAGACCTACACTGGCTACCGATCAACTGCAGGCTCACATACAAGGCATTACTCCTGACATTCAAAGCCATCAACAAGATATCCTCCTCCTCCCTCACTGCCCTCCTCACCCCCACCCCCAACAACAGATCAAGGAGGACAGTAGCCACCAACACACTGGTAATCCCCATGGAAACAACAAAATGTGCTCAGGCAAACAGGAACAGAGCCTTTGCGTTCTATGCCCCGAAGTGCTGGAATAACCTCCCCCCCCAATATCAGATCGATCAGGGACCTCACCCAATTCAGGAAAGCCCTCAAGCATCACCTATTCCTTCTACACTCCTCGCAGCCTAACGGTACATCCCCACCTCTCACACCCCAATCCACACCAGCAGCTCCCCTCACACATCACATGCAAACCAGGATAATGCTAGACTCGAACCCAACCACCGGATATGTCAACGAGGTCAAACAAATTTAATTATAATAAATCTGTGATGCTAAATTAACGGAGATATATTAAGACTGTAAACAGATAAACGTAAATGTAAATATACTATGACTGTAAACTGTAAATAACCGATAAGATCCAGACCTAACCACACCGTTATACAGAATGGTGCAATGGTCTAACATGTATATAGTTACCCCAAGTTACCGCTCCTGTTCAATGAAAGCACAAGGCAGGTCCGCCCTGCCCTGCACAAGAATTGTTTATTGTTAACAGCACTGATATTAAAAAGCATGGTATAGAAAAGCTTTTAAATAAATAAATAAATAAAAATAAATAACATCGCTGCTCTGTAAAAAGAATTGGGCGCATGACTAAGAGAATTACAGAGAATAAAGAAGTTATATCACTTGGGACATTCCCATTCCAACTGATAAGAAGCAATGCAAAAAACACTAACCTAGTGGTAAAGGAGAAAAACACTAGAATCACATTGATAATAGATGTGTTTCGATGCGGTTACGGATTGGCTACATACACAGAAGCTAAAAATAAACTTTAAAAAAACAGAGGTCCTTTTCCTCACAAGGAACTCATCATTCACTCCACCTAGCTCCCTGAAGGTCCGAGAAGCTGAACTCACAAGCAAACCATCAATTCGGTACCTTGGAGTTATCCTTGACCAACAGCTCAATATGAAGGCCCAGATAAGCAACATGGTAAATGCAGTTTACAACAAAATCAGAACACTTCGCCACCTAAGACCGCTCCTGGAACCAGAAGATTTTCGATCTGTCTACCAAGCTCTTGTGACCCCGCATTTTGATTACGCGAACGTCATATTACACGGCCTTCCAAAAGCCACCATAACCCCGCTGCAACTAACCATGAATGCAGCCGCCAGAATTCTGCAGGGGGCTTCAAGGAAGGAACATATAACACCAATACTAAAACAGCTGCACTGGCTTCCAGTCCAAAGCAGGATAACTTTCAAGGTGCTGACACTTACATTCAAAGCCATTAACAACTGCTCCTCTACATCAATCATTGATCTTATCCAGATGACACCCCCAAAAAGAGCGAGAAGATCAGCCACTATAAATACTTTGATTCTACCAAGGCAGACAACAAAATGCTCACAAGCAGCAAGATCCAGAGCTTTTTCACTATATGCACCTACCCGCTGGAATGCCCTTCCCCCCGCTATCAGGTCTATCAAGATCATCTCCCAATTTAGGAAGGCACTTAAACATCATCTCTTCCTACAGTATTATACTGACCAGAGCCACTCCCCACAGCAAGCCACGCCCAGTGACCTACATAAAAAGCCAGTGAGTGACAACCACGTAAGCCTGAAACCAAGCATTAGGACCACCTTATCATGATGAAACCTTGTATAAGGGGGGATTAGCCACTAGGGCTTGCAGTTCACTGATACGGCGAGCTGAGGTGACTGCAATGAGGAAAATAACCCTCCAGGAAAGAAATTTCAAGGAGGTAGTGGCTAAGGGTTCAAAGGGTGGCTTCATAAGCTGACCAAGAACCAAGTTTAAGTCCCATGCTACCGGAGGAGGGCGAATGGGAGGCTTAGTTAAAGTTAGGCCTCTCATAAATCTTGCAATAAGAGGATGAGAGGAAACAGGTTGTCCATTGAGAGGTTTAAGGGATGCTACAATAGCGCTCAAATGGACCCTTACTGAATTTGTTTTAAGGCCTGCATTGGAGAGATGCAGGAGATATTCCAGTAAAGAATTTAAAGGTAGTGCTAAAGGGTCAAGACCCTTTTGAGCACACCAAATGGAAAATCTTTTCCATTTAAAAGCGTAAGAACGCCTAGTGGAAGGTTTCCTAGAGGAATGGAGGATATCCTTCACTTGCTGAGAAAGATTGAAGTCTTGAAGGTCTAGGCCTTCAGTAACCAAGCTCTGAGGTGAAGGGACTTGGGGTTTGGGTGCCACAAAGTCCCCTCCTCCTGAGACAGAAGGTCTGGGGCAGCTCCCAAGTCCAGGGAGGGGGCTTGGGAGAGATGCAGAAGTAGAGGGTACCACACTTGGCGTGGCCAGCGTGGAGCTATGAGGATCATAGATCCTTGGTCCCTCTGAAGTTTGAACAGAGTCTTGGGAATCAAAGGAATGGGTGGAAAGGCATAGAGGAATTCCTGACCCCAATGAAGGAGGAAGGCATCCTTGGCCTGAGCTCCCTGACACGGAATTCTGGAACAGAACCGGGGAAGTTTGGCATTCCACGGACTTGCAAACCCTGAACTGTAGCAGTCCCTGCAGGTTTTGCCCTGGCCTGTTTAGATTGCTGACGCTTAGGAGCAAAGCGAACTTGGGAAGATTGTTGGCCAGTATTTGTGGAAAATCTGGTCTTTTTGTAGAAAGGCTTCTTAAAAGATTTTTTCTTAGCAGGGGTAGAGGTAGACTTAGAAAGTCTATCTAAAGCAGCATTCTCTGCATCCATTTGAGTGGCTTTGATTTGCCACTCCTTGCCAAACAGATTTTTACCTGTACAGGGCAGATTGCCCAACCCATCTTGGACCCAGGGTTCTAGGTCAGAGGCCTGGAGCCAAGCAATTCTGCGAGCAGCTATGGCAATGCCTGAGGCTCTGCTAGCACCCTCAAAGGAGTCAAAGGCAGCTCTGTTGGAGAACTTTGAAACATCTTGGGTATGCTTTAACAAAAGAAGGAATTCCTCCTTCCTATCCCCTCTGGGATAAAGGGGAGGAAATGGCGCATCTTCAGTGCAATCTCCTTCAGAAACATGCCCATATAGAGGCTGTATGAATTGATTCTGGCAATAAGCATACTGGCTTGGAAGATTTTCCTACCAAAAGCATCCAAAGTCCTACATTCCTCTTCCTGGGGGAGTGGAAGAGTGTCTTTTGGTACTCTTTATCATTTTCATAGCTGACTGTACCACAATAGAGTGGTGAGGAAGCTGAGTTTTTTGAAAACCAGGAGAAGGAGGGACACGATACATGGTGTCCAAACAACGAGAATGTGGAGATAAGGTGAGAGGAGTCTCCCATAAGTCCATCATGTGTTCTTGAAGAATTTCATGGATGGGCAAGGTGACTGCCTCTTTGGGAACCTTAGAGTATCCCAAAATATCTAATTTTTTTGCTCTAGGTTCTTTTTCAGAGGTTACTGAAACTGAGAGCCCCTTGGCTAGTTCAAGAATGAAGTCTTGAAAGGACAAATCCTCTGGAGGAGACATTCTCCTCTTTGGAGAAGAGGGCTCCTCAAGAAGAGTAAGAGATACTTCAGCAGAGTCTTCTGAGGTATCGGAATCATCAGAAGACTCGAAGTATCGTCTATTAGCTTCCAAAGATCGATACGCGTTATCAACCGGTATCCACATCGGGCGTACCAGGAACCGGATCGGTATCGGGATAAACCCCGGAAATGGGAACAGGAACCGGTATCCTGGTGGAAGTGGATGCTCTGGGTACCGGTATCGGTTGTGGTACCGGAACCGGAAGCGGAACCGCTTGGTATGGTACCGAGGGCGTTGCAGCTTTAATAAAAGCCATTATGGCCTGCTGCATGGATTGAACGGTATTATCCATAGACGCCACGACTGCCTGGATATCGGTACCTGTATGGGCCGGTACCCCAGAGCAGTCTAACAGGTGATCGGTCGAGGCCGTGCCATCGATGTCAACCTGTAACCCCATAGGAGGAGCTTTGGAAGCCGGAGTTCCCGCCGGGGTTGTTTGGCTGGGGCAGGGTCCTCAGGGTCAAGCCCAAGGGCCTCTCGATGCTTAGAGGGAGATTTGCCCTTTGAGGACCTGCCGGAAGAATGTTTGGTTACCTGAGATCCATCAGGAGAGGAAGACCTGGAGGATGCTGATGCTGGAGTATCTGTAGAAAACAGCATATGAAACTTGGCTGCTCGGTTCTGTAAGCCACGCTTGGACATCAGAGAGCAGGATGGACAATCCGGAATGGAGTGGTCAGGCCCCAAAAATTTAAGACACCATTCATGGGTGTCTGTAACTGATATAGTACCGCTACACTTGGTGCATTTTTTAAAACCAGAGGCTTGTTTCTCCATGAGGGAGAATTCTGTGAAGGCCTAGAGGCCTCACAGAACAAACACACCAAGTGGGGAAAAATAAGATATGTTTTTTTGTTTTAAGAAATAAAGAAAAAAGACCGGCGGTACCGGTCCGGAATCGGGGAAGGCAGACACGCGGCCAAAGAAACAAATTAAAATAACAACTTCTTCAGCGGTGACAGGAACACGACCTGCTGGCTCCGCGGAAAAAGAAGAACTGAGGAGAGTTGGTCAGGAAGGCGGGAAGGCAGCGCGCATGCGCTGTGGGAGACCCCAAAAGCTTTCCTTTCTGGGAAGCTGGGGAGCTTTCCCGTGCAGGCTCCGTCGGTTCCGACGTACCCATATGTGAGGACTCATTCCATATGTGAGGACTCATTCCTGCTTGTTCCTGGAGATCAGGTGATCTCTGGGAACAGCAGGAATAAGTCTTCACATATGGGTATCGTCAGTATCGACGAAGCCTGCGCGGGAACGCTCCCCAGCGTCCAATAAGAAAGCTTTTGGGAGCATCCAACAGCGCCTGCGTGCTACCTTCCCGCCTTTCCCAACCGCCTCTCTCCAGTTTGAGTTTTAAAGCTGAGACAAAAAGAGAGAGAGGGAAGGAAAGATAGATAGAGAGATACAACTCCTAGGGGAGGTGGGTGGGTTGTGAAGACTTATTCCTGCTGTTCCCAGAGATCACCTGTTACAGGTTAAGTAACTGTGCTATCTCCAGGAACAAGCAGGAATGAGTCTTCACATATGGGGACTCCCTAGCTGCAGATGCCAGGGAGAGACCCCAGAGTTGTGTGTCCTTGAAAAGGGCTCCACCTCCCCCCATGGATCTCTGGCATCCAACCAGGGTAGGTGGGTAGGAGTTGATTAGGAATGGAACAGGTGTTTGAGAACAGCCTGATCAAACGAGGCATCCCGGCGGGAGTCCTTGTCCAAACAGTAATGGGCTGTGAAGGTATGAACCGAGGCCCAGGTGGCCGCTCGACAGATCTGGTCAATGGACACAGAGTTTAGGTGAGCCATTGAGGCTTCCATGGCCCTCACATTGTGAGCTGTGACATGGCCTTCCAGAGAAAGGTTCCTACTTTAGTAGGCGAAAGAAATACACTGAGCAATCCAGTTGGACAGTGTTCTCTTAGAAACTGGAAGTCCTAAATGGGAAGGATCAAAAGCAACAAAGAGTTGAGAAGACTTTCTATGTTGCTGTGTTCTTTGTAAGTAAAAGGCGAGAGCTCTTTTACAATCCAAAGTATGAAGATTCCTCTCTGCACTTGATGCATGAGGTCCTGGAAAAAAGACAGGTAAGTATACCTCCTGGTTCAGATGAAAAGGCGAGACCACTTTGGGCATAAAGTGTGGATTGGTCCTGAGGACTACCTTATCATGATGGAACCTTGTATAAGGAGGATTAGCAACCAAGGCTTGCAACTCACTGATGCGACGTGCTGAGGTGACTGCAATGAGAAAGATAACCTTCCAAGAAAGAAATTTCAAGGAGGTGGTGGCTAAAGGTTCAAAGGGTGGCTTCATAAGCTGGCCAAGAACCAGATTTAAGTCCTGAAAGTATGTTTGTTTGTACAGGGTGGTGTACACAACCGGACTGTCTAAGAAAACCTGAGAGAGTTAATTTTGTTCAGAACTTTGCTTAGAAATAAACTTCATATATTTGCTTACTAAGTAGGTGAAGAGGTACATGTCCTGTAAATAAAGAAAAAGGGCAGGCTGTACTCTAGCCTTTCTGTCTCAGGGTTATTAGATATCAAGCAGTCAGCAGTAAACAGTTATGTCTTGGAATACATGTATGTCTCCTCATACTGACCTACACTGATTAGAAGTTGACCTATGATGTGATAAATACGTAATATCTGACGTGTAACAATAAAGGGAAATTATGCTGTATCCTCCAAAAGAGCCTTATAAATAAAGTGAGCCATGGCTAACAGTTAGAGTAAACAAAGAGAACTTGTTTCTATTTGTTTCTCTCCACAAAGCTTTGGTGTATCTATATAGAAGTGTGTGGTATTTTATTGCTGTCTTTAGATTACCTTCTCATTGCTTTGAATGTAGTTTTTTGTGTCTCCAAGAGCCCTGCAGGTTGCTGGTGAGGGGGTGCTAAGAAAGCCCACAAGTCCCATGCCACTGGAGGTGGTCTAATGGGAGGTTTAGTTAAAAGAAGGCCTCTCATGAATCTTGCTATAAGAGGATGAGAGGAAACAGGCTGTCCATTGAGAGGCTTGAGGGACGCTGCAATAGCACTCAAATGGACTCTTTTTAATATTTATATTTATTAGAATTTTTTAAACATTCTGACAGTACAATATCAGAAAAGAAAAACAATATTGAATATATCAAGAAATATCAAACATTACATAATCTAAATCAAGTACAGCAGCCCACATCACGGGGAGAAAGAGACAAAACAAGAACAATTTCTCAAGAAAACAAAGTCAGGTACAACAAATAAGAGTCCCTGACTAACATCTTATTCTAACTAGCCTATACGCACCCTCCAAATACAAAGCTATTCATCAGGCAAAGAAGAAGAGGAAGAAGAAACCCTCTGTACCTGTTTCTCCTTTTCTAGAAGCCATCTGTCTAAATCAGTAGGAGTAGTAAAAATAAATTTATTTTGGTCCAGCGTGATAATACATTTGCAGGGGTAGCGGAGGAAAAAGGTGGCCCCAATTGTGATTACCCGAGCTTTATTAACAAGAAAAGATTTCCTACGAAGTTGCGTTGCCCGTGTCACATCAGGAAAGATGGAAACTTTCTCACCACAAAACAACAAATCCTTTTTCCGAAAATAAGCCTTAAGAATTAAAATTTTATCTTCCACAGAAGACAAAGTAATTAACAAGGTAGCCCTTGTGGAGATATTATCCTGAGTGTCCTCTAAAAAGGCAGTTAGATCAAACGCAACAGGCTCTTCCAAAACAGCTGGGTCATCACTATTGGTACGTAAAACCACCTTAGATGGCAAATAATAACACTTACTCACTAATATAGTATCTGCAGTAGGTATTTGTAATATATCCTTCATATATTTTCTAAAAAGAATAGACGGAGAGAGCAAAGAAATACAGGGAAAATTTAACAACCGCAAATTTTTAGACCTATGCACATTTTCCAGATTTTCCAATTTTTGAGAAAAAACTATGCTATCCCTCACACTATCAGACTGCCATGACGAAAATGCTTTAACTTGAGTGTCTAGCTGCACATATTTGGAAGACAAGTTCTTTACTTGCAAGTCCACCGATTGGAACTTGCAGTTAACATCTTTTGTGAATTGGCAGAGTAGAGGAACAGTCTCTAATAGGACCCGCTCAGTTCTTTTAACTACTTGCCAAATATCCACCAAAGAGATTGAAGCCCCGGAGGGACTTCCGACCGGGATAGCCGGCTCTTTCCAATCAACAGCTTTAGGTAATACTCCGACTTTCAAAGGATCCGAGGACTCTTACCAAATTCGTTATGAGGCCTGCATGGGAAAGATGCAGAAGATACTCTAGTAAAGAATTCAAAGGTATTGCAAGAGGGTTAAGACCCTTCTCTGAACACCAAATGGTAAATTCTTTCCATTTGAAAGCATAGGAACGTCTAGTGGAAGGCTTTCTAGAAGCATGAATAATATCTCTGACTTGCTGAGATGGAAAACTTGAAGGTCTAGGCCTTCAGCAACCAGGCCCTCAGATGGAGAGACTGGAGGTTTGGGTGCCACAACGTTCCGTCTTCCTGGGAGAGAAGATCTGGAGCAGAGCCCAACTCCAGGGACGGAGCTTGAGAGAGATGCAGAAGTAGAGTACTCATCAGGCAGGCCATACACTTGATTTATTCCTCACCCCCTCCTCTTCCAGCAGTTTGGTATCTCTACTTTTTTCTATGCGGACGACATTCTCTTGCTCCACCACACTTCCCCCTCCTGCCCTGATCTCTCGGCTCTAGACTCCTGTCTTGCTGCTGTCGCAGACTGGTTGACAGCTAACTGCCTCCACTTGAATCTTGCTAAAACTATTGCTATCTGGTTCTCTCACGGTGGCTCCTCCCCTTCTCTGGCTCCTTCTTTCTCTGGCTCTCCTGTACCCTTGGTCTCCACCTTCCGGTACCTTGGTGTGCACTTTGACTCCGACTTGTCTTTTCGTTCCCATATTTCTCATGTTACTAAATCGTCTTTCTTCTTTCTTCGCCAAATTCGCTCTATTCGTCCTTTTCTTTCCCCCTCAGCTCTGGTCACCCTGGTTTTGGCTTTAGTTATGTCTCGGGTGGACTTTGCCAACTCCCTCTTTATTGGTCTCCCAAAATGTCAACTTACCCGACTCCGACGGATTCAGAACACTGCTGCACGCCTGGTCACATGCTCTTCTCCCCGGGATCACATAACTCCTTTACACTTCCATCTTCACTGGTTGCCTATCCCTTTTAGGGCCACTTTCAAGCTTCTGATTCTGACTCATAAAGCCTTCCATACTAGCACTACCCAATACTTAACGGATCTCCTCTTTTTCCACTCTCCCATACACACTCCCCGCTCTTTTCATCTCAACCGCCTCACCCTCCCACCACCCTCTCGCGCTCACCTGCAGTCTACCCGCTCCTCTGCCTTCTTTTTTGCCGCTCCCGCCTTCTGGAATGCTCTTCCCCCCTCCCTCCGCCTCGAACCGCAGTTTACTAACTTCAAACAACAGCTAAAAACCCACCTGTTCTCCTTAGCCTTCGATGTTCCCTCCCCTTTTGTCCGATTACCTCTCCTCCCTCCTTTTGGTTTTCCCTGGCCTACCCCCTATCTATGTTTTTGTCCTGCCTTCTTGATCTTTCTGCTGTCCTGTCAAACATTGTAAATTTCTTTTCCTTTTCGTTGGCCTTGGCCTTCTTTTATTGAATTTTAATTGTACACCGCCTTGGTTCCAGTGAAAGGCGGTTTTTATCAAATATAATAAACATAAACGAACATAGAGGGAACCACACTTGGCGTGGCCAATGTGGTGCTATGAGGATCATAGAACCTCGGTCTCTCTGAAGCTTGAACAGTGTTTTGGGAATTAGGGGAATGGGTGAAAAGGCATAAAGGAAGTCTTGACCCCAGTGAAGGAGGAAGGCATCCTTGGCCTGAACTCCCTGACACGGAATCCTGGAACAGAACCGGGGAAGTTTGGCATTCCACGGACTTGCAAATAGGTCTATGTCCGGGGTTCCCCAAATTCGAAAAATCCTGGCTACCTGGTCCCTGTGGAGGGACCATTCGTGTGGAAGCAGAACTCGACTGAGTCTGTCTGCCCAAGAGTTTTGAACACCTGGAAGATATACTACCATAAGATGAATCTGATGCTCTCTGACGAAGGCCCACAGTCACAAAGCTTCGTTGCAAAGCGACAGAGAGCTAGTCCCTCCCTGCTTGTTTACATAGAACATGGCTACTTTATTGTCCGTGTGGATGAGGACTGTCCTGTAGCTGAGCAGGGAGTGGAACACTCTGAGAGCTAAGAAAATTGCTCTGAGTTCCAAGAGATTTATGTGTAGTGAAGTCTCCTGTGGAGACCAGATGCCCTGGGTGGAGAGATCTTGCAGATGAGCTCCCCAACCCATTGGAGAGGCATCTGTTGTAAGGGTTGCTTGGGGAAATGACTGTTGAAAAGGGGACCCCAGCAATAGGTTTTGAGAGGACTTCCACCACTGGAGAGACCAAAAAAGGCGACTGGAGTTTGCTATTTTGTCTGACAGGCAACCTGATGCCTGAGTCCATTGGGTGGGCAAAGTCCATTGAGCTGCCCTCATGTGAAGGCGACCATATGGAACCACATGCACAGTGGATGCCATGTGGCCTAAGAGCTGTAGCATTTCTCGAGCAGTTAAAAGGGGCTTTAACTGTATTTGGGAGGCTAATTGCACCAAGCGTAGGCAACGGGCCTGAGGAAGATAGGTCCTTGCAGTTATGGTATCCAACCAAGCCCCTATAAACTCGAGGGACTGAGTAGGGGTGAGACTGGATTTTGGGATGTTTATTACTAGTCCCAAATACTGAAGGACACGCATTGTGCAGGTTAGACAAGTCTTGGCCTCTGCTTGAGATGGAGCTCGAATGAGCCAGTCATCCAGATATGGGAAGACGAATATTCCTAGAGTGCGTAGAAATGCAGCTACTACTGCCATGCATTTCGTGAACACCCTTGGTGCAGAGGCCAGACCAAAAGGAAGCACACTGTATTGGTAGTGCTTTCCTTGAAAAAGGAACCGAAGGAACCTTCTGTGAATTGGATGGATGAGGACATGGGTGTACGCATCCTTGAGATCTAGAGAACAAAGCCAGTCCTGACTCTGAAGGTATGGAAGCAGAGCACCGAGAGAAATCATCTTGAACAGAAATTTGTTCAATTCTCTGAGATCTAAGATGGGTCTGTAGCCCCCTGTTTTCTTTGGAATAAGAAAATAAGGGGAGTAGAACCCTGTGCCTTGTTGAAGAAGAGGTACTTCTTCTATTGCCCCTTGGGCAAGAAGGATGGCAATCTCCTGACCTAGAAGGTTGAGGAGAAATGTTGGAGAATTGAACTGTTTAACCATGGTGTGGGGGGGAAGGCTTAAGAAATGAAGCTTGTACCCTTCCCTTATGATGGAGAGTGTCCATTGCTCTGCTGTGATTTGCTCCCATCTGGGAGCAAAGTAAGTCAACCTTCCTGGGATGGTAAGGGGCTCTGGTCCTTCCAGAGCTAGAAAGGCTAAGTTCTCTAGTAGCAAGTCAAAGGCCCTGAGGAGGCTGAGGCTGCTGGGCCGTGGAAGGTCTAGCTGCCTTTGACTTGGCCTGTTTAGGTGGTTGCTGGCACTTTGCAGCAAAACGACCTGCAGAAGATGCCTGCTGACCATAAGCAGGATAGTATCTTCCCTTTTTGGAAAAAGATGTCTTTTTAAACAATCTTTTCTTAACAGGAGCAGAGGTAGACTTTGAAAGTCGATCCAAAGCAGAGTTTTCAGCATCCATCTGAGTGGCCTTTGCTTGCCAATCCTTACCAAAAGGTTTTCACCTGTACAAGGGAGATTTCCCAACTGATCTTGGACCCAGAGCTCCAAATCAGAAGCTTGTAGCCAAGCAATTCTGCGTGCCCCTATGGCAATAGCCGAAGCTCTGCTTACACACTCAAAAGAGTCAAAGGCTGCACGGTTGGAAAATTTAGAGACATCTTGGGCATGTTTGAGACAAGTGAGAAACTCCTCTCTTTTATCCTCTGAAATGAAAGGGGTTAAAGTCTGCAGATGATCTGTGACTTCTTTTAGAAACATTCCTATATAGAGACTATAGAAATAGATCCTAGCAGCTAGCATAGCAGCTTGGAAAACCCTTCGGCCAAAAGCATCCAGGGTCCTGCATTCACGCCCTGGAGAATTAGATGAGTGTCTTTTTGCACTCTTTATCTTCTTCATGGCAGACTCTACCACAATAGAGTGGTGAGGAAGCTGAGTCTTGTGAAAGCCAGGACAAGGAGGGACACGATACATGGTGTCTAACCTGCGAGAATGAGGAGAGGTGGTGAGAGGTGTCTCCCACATCCTCAACACGAGATCATAAAGAATCTCATGAACAGGTAAAGTAGCTGCCTCCTTAGGAACTTTAGGATATTGTAAAATATCCAACTCCTTGGCTCTGGGTTCTGACTCAGGGGCCACTGTGATAGAGAGGCCCCTAGCCACTTCCCTAACAAAGTCTTGAAAAGACAAATCTTCTGGAGGAGACATTCTTCGTTTAGGTGAAGAAGACTCCTGAGGAAGAAGTATCGATGCTTCTACAGAACCCTCAGACTCATCAGAGTCCTCAGAGGAATCGAAGTATCGCCTGTCTGGATGCTCCTGTAAAGCCCGATAACCGTATCGAGTGGGATCAACATCGGGAGTAATCGGTACCGGTTCGGTACCGATGGGCATCATAGGACAGGGTACCGTTGCAGTCGACACCGAAGCCGATGTCGATGCAATCGGTACCGGGAGCGATGCCGGTACCGGAGCCGGTACCAGCAACGGGGATTGTTGTGGTACCGGAGGCGTCGCAGCCTGTATGAAAGCCGTTAAGGTGCACTGCTTGGTCAGAATCTTCTGATCCATCGACGCCACCAGAGTCTGGATGTCGGTACCAGTGGGAGCCACCGGTACCCCAGAGCACGGCAACAGGTGATCTGTCGAGGCCGAGCCATCGATGTCAACTTGTGACCCCATAGATAATGCTTTGGAAGCCGGAGCTTCCCGCCGGGGTAATTTTGCCGGTGCGGAATCCTCAAGGGCAAGCCCGGAGACATCTCGATGCTTGGAGGGAGATCTGCCCTTCAAGGACCGGCCAGATTTATGCTTGGTTACCTGAGATCCATGGGAGGAAGAGGAGGCCCTGGAAGATGTCGATGCTACCGAAGCTGCATCAGAGGGAAACAGGGTACTGAGCTTGGCTGCTCGGTTCTGCCGACCTCTCTTAGACATCATGGTACAGGACATACAATCCGTGATGGAATGGTCAGGTCCCAAACACTTTAGACACCAGTCATGGGTGTCATCATTGCGGATGTGAGATGGATCCTTGAAAAGACTAAAGAATACCAAAAGGATATCTATTTGTGCTTTATCGACTATAGCAAGGCTTTTGACTGTGTAAACCATGAGAAACTCTGGGCCACATTAAGAAGCATGGGTATACCAGAACACCTGATCGTTCTCTTGCGCAATCTGTACATTGATCAAGAAGCAACAGTTCGAACGGAACAAGGAGAAACAGAATGGTTTAAAATAAGCAAAGGTGTAAGACAAGGCTGCATACTTTCCCTCTACCTGTTTAATTTATATGCAGAACAAATCATCAGAGAAGCAGGATTGTATGAAGACCACAGAGGTGTGAAGATTGGTGGAAGACTCATCAACAACCTTCGCTATGCTGATGATACCACATTACTGGTTGAAAGTGAAGATGATCTGAAACATTTGCTTCTCACAATCAAATAACAGTCTCAAAATGGGCCTGCACCTTAATGTAAAAAAGACAAAGATCATGACAACTGGCATAATCAACAGGTTCATCGAAGGAGAAGAAATTGAAATTGTGAACAACTTTAACCTACTTGGATCAACTATCAATAAAGAAGCAACAAGCAGTCAAGAAATCAGACGACGCATTGCTCTTGGCAGAATGGCTATGAAAGACCTAGATAAGATTCTTAAGAGCAGAGATGTCTCTCTCCATACAAAGATTCGACTTGTTCAAGCCATGGTATTTTAAATAACATCATATGGATGTGAAAGCTGGACAGTGAAAAAGATAGACAAGAAGAAAATTGATGCCTTTGAATTATGGTGCTGGCGGCGAATACTGTGTATACCATGGACTGCCCGAAGAACAAACCAGTCGGTACTTGAGGAGAACAAACCTAAGCTTTCTTTAGAAGCTCAGATGACAAGACTTCGACTTTCATACTTTGGACACATCATGCGAAGAGCGAGATCATTAGAGAAAGACATTATGCTTGGCAAGATAGAAGGTCAACGCAAAAGAGGAAGGCCAGCAATGAGATGGATCGATACAATAACAGCAGCTACGGGTACCAGTCTGTCAACAATGAGCCACCTGACTGAAGACCGAACACAATTTAGGATAGCTATCCAGAGGGTCGCCATGAGTCGACTCCGACTCGACGGCACTTAACAACAACAACATGGGTGTCGGTGACAGAAATAGTACCGCCACATTTTGTGCATTTTTTAAATCCAGAAGCGGGCTTCTCCATGAGGAAAATATTTTTAGGCCTAGGACCAAAAACTGAAAATGCACAGCAGAAATAAAGTGCTTGGGTTTTTTTGAAAGAAAGAAAAGAAAGACCGGCGGTACCGGTCCGACGTCAAAGAAGGCAGACGCGACACAAAAGAAGAAAGAAAAAATAAAGAACTTCTTCTGCGGTGACAGGAACACGACCTGCTGGCTCCACAGAAAAGAAGACCTGGAGAGAGGCGGTTGGGAAAGGCGGGAAGGCAGCATGCAGGCGCTGTGGGATGCTCCCAAAAGCTTTCTTATTGGACGCTGGGGAGCGTTCCCACGCAGGCTCTGTCGGTACCAACGATACCCATATGTGACGACTCATTCCTGCTTGTTCCTGGAGATCATAAGATATGCCATACTGGGTCAGACCAAGGTCCATCAAGCCCAGTATCCTGTTTCCAACAGTGGCCAATCTAGGTCATACGTACCTAGCAGTTTCCCCAAAGGACACTGGTTCCACAATGCTTGTACTGGGTCAAGCATAGATATCCTGGGTCCCTTCTTAATAATGGTTTATGGACCTTTCCTCCAGAAACTTGTTCAAACCTTTTTTGAACCCAGCTACACTAACAGCCTTTACTACATCCTCCGATAACAAATTCCAGAGTTTGATTACACGTTCAGTGAAAAAATATTTTCTTTTATTAGTCTTAAATAGTTTACCCTGTAGCTTCATTGCATGTCCCCTAGTCTTTCTATATTCTGATAACGTAAACAATCGATCTACGTTTACCCGTTCCACTCCATTCATTAATTTATAGACTTCTATCATATCTCCCCTCAGCCGTCTCTTTTCCAGGTTAAAGAGCCCTAACCTTTTTAGCCTTTCTTCACAGGAGTATCCTTCCATCCCCTTTACCATTTTGGTGGCTCTTCTCTGAACCTTTTCTAATAACGCTATATCCTTTTTAAGGTACGGCGACCAGAATTGCACACAATATTCAAGGTGCGGTCTCACCATGGAACGATATAGAGGCATTATAATATCTTTTGTTTTATTTTCCATTCCTTTCCTTATGATACCTAGCATTCTATTTGCTCTCTTGGCCGCCGCTGCACACTGGGCCGAGGGTTTTAACATGTTATCCACAATGACGCCTAAATCTTTTTCCTGGGTGATCACCATTTGGGTTTCTTTCGGTTTCTGTCTGATTAATATCTTCTTTTTCTCCACTTTAGTATATTCTGCAAGCTTCTCCCTATCCCTGAATGATAGAAACAGAAATATGATGACAGAAAAAGACCACATGGCCTATCTAGTCTGTCCTTCCATATCAACAACTACAACAGTCCCCTTTTTACCTTTAGAGATCCTCTGTGTTTGTCCCATGCTTTTTTGAATTCAGTTACTGTCCTCATCTCTACCACCTCCACTGGGAAACTATTCCATGGATCCACTACTCTTTCCGTAAAGAAATATTTCCGCATATCACTCCTGAATCTATCTCCCTTCACCCTCATCCCATGTCCCCTCGTAGCAGAACTTGCCTTCAATTGAAAGAGGCTCTCTCCCTGAACATTTATGCCATGGAGGTATTTAAACATCTCAATCATATCACCTCTATCCCGCCTTTCCACTAAGGTGTACATATTAAGATCCTTCAGTCTGTCCTCATATGCTTTATAATGAAGACCACTAATCATTTTAGTAGCCACCCTCTGCACCGACTCCATCCTGTTCACATTCTTTTGAAGGTGCGGTCTCCAGAACTGCACACTATACTCCAAATGATAGCTCTGTGGGATACCCCAGGGGTCCACTCTCACCTATGCTATTTAATATCTTTCTTTGTCCCCTGGTTACCCTTATACAGTCTTGGAGTTTCTGCTTTCGTCTATGCAGATGATATTTTGCTGCTATAGTCAACCGACGAGCTCTCATCGGACATTTCACCCATTAATTCTTGCCTAGCAAGTATTGTTGTGTGGCTTCAGAGCAATTCCCTAAAACCTAACCCAAGCAAAACAGAGGCCACGTGGTTCACAGATTCCATAAATACCCAGTCCTTGCCCCAGAAATTGAAGGTGATCCTGTGACACTGCAAGCTACCCTCAAGTATCTCAGTATGCTTCTGGATTCTCAACTATCTTCCTGTCCACAATTGTCCAGAGTTGTTAAATCTTCATTTTTCACTCTCCGAGGTTTCCAGGCTATGCAACCTTTCTTCAATACAACAGCGCAAATAGAAGTGGTGCTTCACACTGTCATGTCATTGTTGGGACTATTGTAATACTGCATACTTAGGACTTCCTCTATACCAATTCAAGCGGCTGCAGAATGTGCAGAACTTAGCTGTACTTACCCTTACCTGTGTGCGACAGTTTGATCATGTTACACCTTTACTCATACATATCACTGGCTCCCTTTATATCCTCACATGTTCAGTTTAAGGCCTTAACCTTTACCTTTAAAGCCATTCACGACGTGGCTCTGGAATACCTTTCCACATTGGTCACTCTTCATGCCCCCACTAGAGCTCTCCATTCCCTCCATGGGTTTCACCTACACATGCCAACCCCATCTTCTGAGTCTACTCAAAGATCTGCCTTCTTTGCCGCAGCCCTGGCCTTGCCTGCCTTTTTAAGAATAGAACCAGATTTGAAGAGATTCAAAAAAACTCTGAAGACCCACTTATTTGAATCTGTTTCAGGGGTGTCCTCGGCATCTGCGTGAGTCATCTTTGGTTTATTTATTTATTTACATTCTCTTATATACCGCGCTATTCTGCATCAGTGCGGTTTACATTGAACAAACTAAAATTACATTGAACAGGGCATTATAACTTGGAGATAACTATTTTACAGGAATCATGCGCTATGGAGAGTTAAGTGGCTTGCCCAAGACCACAAGGAGCACCTGTGGGACTAGAAACCCCAGTCCTTCCGGCCCAAGGTTGCTGTCCTCTAGTGGGATTTGAACCCCCGACCTTCCAGCCTGAAGTACCTTGCCCCAACCACTAGGTCACTCCTCCATTTGCCAAATGCTACAGTCTTCCTTGCTCTATAAAGCCACCTCCCTATGGTACCTAGTCTTTTTGGTTGTGTGTCTACTCTGCTTGTATACCTTTCCTGTCACCAGAATGTTATTCTTTTCTTACCTTTGTGTTGCTTTTATCGTAAACCGCATAGGTTGATTCAGATATGCGGTACATCAAATAAAGAGAAACATAAACCTATGCACACAAACATAAAATATGAACATGCTTCATGGCTTTTTTCTCTCAGTTTTTGTTAAATTTAACCTTAAGCAATGAACTTTCTGGAGAATAATGAAGTCCAACCCATCACACTAATTCTAGAATAAATGTCATATTTATGTGAAAATTGATGAGCAAATTTTAAGAACAGAGTCTGATTGTAAACTCTCCTAAACAGGGGAGCACCACCTATAACTGGTTGCAACTCGCCTTGAGCTCAGAATTGGAAAGAAAAGTGAATATAGAATCCAGGCCCAAAATCCAAAAAATTCCAAATCTAAGCATCTGCAGTCAATTACCCATGCATCATACATGCAGAAGAGATTTACAAGACACATACAGGTTTGATGTCGCGGTGCAAGAATCCCACAGAATGAATGGCTTCTATGGACTCCAGGATCTGCTTGCCCAAGCGCAGTGTTGTGCTCATAGTGAATGTTCCCCGGGGTTGACTCCTTCGCAGGTCAGCAAGATTTCGGCCCTGCAACATCAAGATATCATGTTAATGCAAAATGCTGCCAAGCAACTCACATCCAGGAAAGCAAGATGCAATCCAAAATCTGCAAGTATCCAAATGCCTACAAAGCATAGTTACTCACCTGTAAGAGGTGATCTCTGGGAACAGCAGGAAGCAGTCTTTACATATGAGTGGCATTGGTATTGATGGAGCCCAGCGCAGGAATACTCCCCAGCATCCAATAGGAATAGGTTTGGGAGTGCCGCTCCATGCATGCATGTATGCCTTCCCAACTGGTCTCCTCAGTCAGGTAAAGAGCGGAGTGAAAACTCAAAAAAACAGATGGAAAAAACAACTTGAAGGGGAGGTGGGCAGGTTGTGGAGATCACCTGTTACAAGTGAGTAAATACGCTATCTCCAGGAACAAGCAGGAAGTCAGTCCACGACAACCTAGTGAGAGGAAGGATCCCAGGCCCATACAGGAGCTGCAGCAGGGATCCAACAGACCCAGCTCGTTTGGTACACTCCTTGCGGGTTAGTCGAACAGGCAGTGGGGCAAGTTGTTTTAGACCTGAAAGAGATTACATAGTATAGATTATCCGAATTGAGCATCTCTGCTGGAGTACTAGTCAGGCAATAGTGAGCCGCAAAAGTGGTCACTTCCTTCCACTTAAACCAATCTATCTTACCACCAGCAATTTTTCCCAGGCCTCACAACTCTCGAGCTGAGGCCAAGCGTCATACTCTCGACTGCAAGAGTGCTCGCTTTCTATCTTGACCGCACTAATGGTCAACGCCAATCCTCTCAACCTTTTGTCTCCTTTCACCCAAGTCATCTTGGCTTACGAGTTTAAGAACATAAGATATGCCATACTGGGTCAGACCAAGGTCCATCAAGCCCAGTATCCTGTTTCCAACAGTGGACAATCTAGGTCATACGTACCTAGCAGTTTCCCCAAAAGACACAGGTTCCACAATGCTTGTACTGGGTCAAACATTGATATCCTGGGTCCCTTCTTAATAATGGTTTATGGACCTTTCCTCCAGGAACTTGTCCAAACCTTTTTTAAACCCAGCTACACTAACAGCCTTTACTACATCCTCCGGTAACAAATTCCAAAGTTTGATTACACGTTGAGTGAAAAAATATTTTCTCTTATTAGTCTAGTTTACCCTGTAGCTTTGTCCCCTAGTCTTTCTATATTCTGATAATGTAAACAATCAATCTACGTTTACCCGTTCCACTCCGTTCATTAATTTATAGACTTCTATCATCTCTCTCCTCAGCCGTCTCTTTTCCAGGTTAAAGAGTCCTAACCTTTTCAGCCTTTCTTCATAGGAGTATCATACAAGCAATCCCACAAGAAAATGGCAGGCACCAGCAAAGGAGAAGGGCGGAGGGCCCTCACCTACCCAATGCCCAGCTACACAAGGCAGCAGGGACAAGTTCCCATTGCCTCCCATTTCTAATGCAGTCTTAACATTTTGCATAAGGGTCCATTATTCTTTCCAAGGAGGATGCTCTCAATAAACATACTAATTTCATTATTTGCTTGAGGATACAAATAAAATTGTAGCCATAATCTCAAGTGGAGTTTTTGGCTATACCATGAAATGGATCCTCATAAGTGGGAAGAGGCATAACACCTCACTGCCTGACTTGCCAAACAGCAAATATCGATTTCACACCACTCCAAGGGACACATCCATACAGTGTGTGCATGTTAATAAAATTCATCTGATGAAATCCTCTTATTTGAAAGTTCACACAAAAATTGAAAAAAGCAGATCTCTGGTACTTTAAAAGAGGGCATCAAAATCATATTTACAGTCCAATTTAAATAAGCAGGTATGTCTCAGTCCTCTTGTAAGTGGGTGACTATCCCTGGATCCCCAATGTACCCACCTTCTCACATTCTGCTTCTTCTTTTCTTCATATGAATCCTAGGCTGAGTACTCCAGACTCCTCCTTCAGTCTGTGAATGGTGGTCAACAATAGAAGCTTCTCCATAGGCATCAGAAAGGGGTGGGCCACAAGGGCCCTGGCCCCACCAAAGTTTCCAAAAGGACCCTGTCGAACTGGATTGCAGACTGCCTGGTTTTTGCTTATTCCCAGGCTGGAATGTCTCTCCAGGATCATGTCACAACCCAAAATGTCCGAGCTATGGCTAATGCTGTGACCAACCTTCAGTCAGTCTCAGTTCCAGAGATCTACCAAGCAGCCATATGGTCTTCCTTGCATACCTTCATGGCTCACTATTACCTGGACAATTACTCCAGCAGAGATGCTCAAATCGGACAATCTGTACTACGTTATCATGGTGGAATCTAGTGTATGGAGCACAGTCCACCAGAGCTTGTAGCTCACTGATTCTTCGGGCTGAAGTTAATGCAACAAGGAAAAGGACTTTCCAGGTTAGAAACTTTAAAAGGGTTGACGCCAATGGCTCAAAGGGGGGTAACACGACTTGCGTGAGAACAACATTTAAGGCCTGCATGATAGGTGGAGGACAGAGAGGCAGTTTTGTTAAGAGAAGGCTGCGCATAAAATGTGATACCAAAGGGTGAGTGGAGATAGAGAAACGCATCCATACTCTCACTGTGGGGAGATGGAATTCTTCAAACAGAAGCAAGGTAGTTGGGCATTGTATGGAGAAGCAGAAGTCTAGTACAGGCGTCCCCCACCCCCATAGTTGAAATAAGTGTTGTGAGACCCAAGCTCCAGCCTCCACTCATGCGGGTGAAGGACCCGACCGAGTCCCTAGGAGATAAACAGCATGCAGATGAATACCTCAAGTTATTACAAAGTTCCAGAGGTGGAATGCCTCCATGCAGAGGGGGCGAGAACCGTTCCTCCATTTGTTGACAGAACATGGCAACTTAATTGTCTGTCTGAATCAGGACTGACTGCCCTAGCAGGTGGGGGGAGAACACGCATAGGGCATTGGAAATCACCGAGTTCCAGAAGACTGATGTGAAGACAAGTCTTCTGATGAGACCACAGCCCCTGTGTCGTGAGGTCATTGAGGTGAGCTCCCCAGCCATGCTTGGATGCAGCAGCAATCAAAGTATACTGCAGTACAGACCGTTAAAAAGGTAACTCTACGTTTAGGTTGTGCGGTGTGCATCATCATTGAAAGGAGTTTATCATTTGAGGAGAAACAGTTATGAGATCAGACAGATGACCTATGGATTTGTTGTCACTGATGTGACAGGTTCCATTGTCCTACACGCATGTTGAGATGGGCATGAGGTACGACATGGACTGTGGAGGCCATGTGGCCTAGTAAGCGAAGAAAGTCTCTGGCATATATGGTTGTCTGCCCCTGAAAATGGGTGGTGAGAATGACCAGTCAAGCTCGGGCTTGAACCGTGTCTAGGCAAGCCCCTATAAACTTCAGGTCTTGAGCTGGAGTGAGGTGGGACTTTGGATATTTTATTATGAATTCTAGGAGGACATGGATGTCTGACAAACGGCATCGGTGACAGATTATGGGGTATCTCCCTTGATCAGCCAATTGTCTAAGTAAGAGAATCAAAAGACCCCCAAACTGCATAGACAGACTGTGACAATAGACAGACACTTAGTGAAAACTCTGGGGGTTGAAGCCAGACCAAAGCGAAGAACTCAATACTGGTAATGGTGTTTGAGAAACACAAACCTGTGAAATTTTTTGTAATTGGGGTGGATCAAAAGATGTGTTTATATGCACCCTTGAGATCCAGAGAGCATAGCCAGTCATTTGACTGGAGATAAGGGAGAAGGATACAGAGAAATCATTTTGAATTTTTCCTTGACCAGAAGTTTTTTGAGATTTCTGAGATCTAGGAGGGGCCTGTGGCCTCCCAACTTCTTTGGGGATAGGGAAGTAGAATCCTTAACCTTGATGGAGGGACCTTCTCGATTGCTCTCAGTGAAAGAGTGAGTATCTTCTGTTGGAGTAAGGTAGCCCGTTAGAGATCCATGGTGGGTTGGCCCAAAAGTTGAGCGGGTGGGGGCGATTTGAAACATAGTTGGTGGCCCCTGCTAACTGCAAGGTTCAGGGTTCTGAGATTATAGCGGTCCACTGATGTGTGAACAGCACCAATCTCTCTGGAATTTGGGGAGGAAGAGTAGATGTTATAGGACAACTGCCCATACTCTGCCGGAAAGTGTCAAAATCTCTGTGTAGGTTGTGGCTGAGAGACAGGCTGTGTCTTAGATGCTTTAGGCTTTTCAAGGTGCTTGGGATCCAGTTGTCTCTGCTGTTGTTGCGACTGGTAGGTGGAATAAGAATGGTAAGGCGGGAAGAATTTTTTTTTCTTGGGGTAGAATGGCTTCTTGCCAGGAGCTTTTTTCTTGGAAGAATCTGCCATCTTCCTAGATAGCTTCAGTGTGAGGTCATCTGTTTCTATTTCCCCTGCCTTTTCCCTCCACCACTGGCCAAAGAGGTTTTCTCCATTTTAGGGAATATTGATTACTTTATCCTGGACCCGTTGTTCCAGGTCTGAAGCTTGCGGCCATGTTTTCCTCCTGGCTGCTATACAGGCCACTGCTGTTCTGCTATTCGCCTTTGCTCTTGTGAGGAACCAAAGTGTTTTGGGCATGAGAGACAAGGACATGATGAGGGGCCTGCTACTCAGGAGGTAAAAGGGAACTAAATTCGGACAGGTCCCTAAAGACATCTCTGAGAAACATGCCCATGTAGAGCATGTCGGAATCTACTCTTGAGGCCAACATTCTTAATAAAGGCATTGGGGGGTTCTTAACTCTCTGCCTGGAGGAACCAAAGAATGATTTTTCTGGCTCTTGATCCTTCTCATTGCTGACTCCACTTCCATTGAATGGCGAGAGAGCTGTGGTTTTTGAAAGCCAGGACATGGAACCACCCTGTAAAGGGTATCCAAATGTTTGCTGACAACAGGAGTGGAAGTAGGGCCTTCCCACATTCTGGCCATCAGATTCTTGAGGATGTTGTGCACTGGAAGGGTTGCAGCCTCCTTTGGCACCAAAGAATATTGTAGGATGTTGAGTTCTTCGGCAATTGCTTCAGTCTCGGTTGGTACCGAAATACTGAGGGCAGCCGCAGTGTCCTTAATGAAATCTTGGAAGGACATATCCTCAGGAGGTGAAGGGCGCCGTTCATAAGGAGGCGACGGATCCGAGGATATGTCCTTCAGAGGAACGGAATCAACTGATTATAATCACAGGTATTGTTCAGAGATGTCCGAGGTCGAGTCAGAGTCCAGCAGAAAATCAAAGTAATCTTTGTCTGCCCCATTATAACGTCAATGTTCCCGGGTTCAAGGACAAGTCGACGAAAGTGGAACCGATCAAGGCAGTTCCAAGTGCATCATTACCGGCTTCTTCCCTGCAGCCTTATAGGGCTGCACTGAGGTCTTTTTAGAGAGTCTGGTCCTTGTCAGGAACTCAGTCTCTATTTCAGCCACCTTGTCTGCCATGGGTTTCCCGAAGAGATTCTCTGCGATACAGGGGGCTTCGATAACTTTGTCCTGACCCCAATGTTCGAGGCCAGATGACTGCAGCCATGCTTGGTGTTGGGTGCTGATGCTCACGCCGGCTACTCTAGCGGAGGACGCAAAGCTGTTGTAAGATGCTCTGGATAAACGCTTTGAGTACTCCTTGACCACCGAGGCCAGAGACTTGAACCATTCAAGGGGTTCCCCGTCAAGGCCTGCCGAGAAACCAGCGAACTCCCATGACAGTTCTTTGAAGTACATATGATGTACAGTTGATAAGCTTGGACTCGGCATGTAAGCATCAAGCCCTGGAAGGCTTTTTGGCCGAGGGCCTGGGCCTCCCTGCTGGGGGGCACCGAGGAATGGGTCTTTTGGCTCTTGAGTCTGCAAATGGCAGCCTCAACAACCACCGAGTTGTGGGGAAGTTGAGTCTTCTGGAATCCAGGGCTTCGGCAGAATCTGTATACAGAGTCGAGTCACCTGCTGACAATGGGCACCGATGCCGGTGTCTCCCACATACACAGAAGGAGGCACTCAAGAATCGGAGGGACAGGCACTGTAAGGGCTTCCTGGGGGGGCCTCATACTAGAGAACATCCAGTTCCTCCATGCGGGAATCCTCCTTGGCGGCGAGTGCCTTAGATATGTCCCGCACAACGTCGAGGAAGGTGACATCCTCGGGTGGGGAACAGCGCCAGGACACTGGGGGAGACGGGTCTGAGGGCACGTCTAAGTGTCGCAGAGTGTCCAGGGACTCCTCATCCTCAATCTCCCATTCCGACTCAAAGTCCGAGAACAAGTCTGAGGCAACTCGGTCACTGCTGTTCAGACTTGAGCCTGAAGGCCCATGACCGAACTACGTGCACTCGCCAGAGAGAACAAGTGTCCCAAGGAACAGGACTGGGACCTTGTCCGATGCCAATGGGTCTCTCAAGGCCGGTGGCGAAGATTGGTTCGACATACGGGGAAGACCTCGATGTCGAGGGTCCTGTCGTCAGGGCAGATGAACTGGACAAACATGCACTGCATGGCCACGAAGGCAGATATACTGCTCTCTAAGGCCGCCATCCTGGTCTCCATGCCAGTTGGAACCTTCGACGTGGGTACCGAGGGCTTCGGGCCCAGCATTGGTTCTGTCGAGGGGGAGTCATCGATGAGGATGGCATTGTATGTCTGAGGCTAATCGCCGGAAACAGACAACTCCTTCCAGGGAAGCTTGTGGGGCCACTCCCACTCTGACACCTGGGACTCACATCGGGGAATGCTGGGCCTGGAATGGGATTTTCCCTTCTTTCCGAATCCTTCCTCTGAGGTGGTCTTTGAGGATTTTGACTTCTTGCATTCCACCTCCAGGGAATTCCTCTTGGAGGCCCTGCAGCAACAGGACTCCAAGGCAGTCCATGCCTCACGGGGCACCAAGGTACCGGAGGGGACTCCAGAGCGTGATATGTGAAAGAAATGTTCCTGCTGCAGCTGACAGCTCTTGATGACCTTTGTGGTCATGGCCCTGCAGAATTTGCAGTCCAGGTTGTCATGCTCTGGACCAAGGCAGCTGAGGCAGTAGTCACGTGGGTCGGTACAGGACATCATCTTACTGCAGCGATCACATTTCTTGAAGCCACTGGAGGAAAAAAGGGGAAAGGCCCAGCCACCAGACATGGGTCCGAGGCCTGCAGCAAAAAACGGCATGAAGCGCCGGTCAAGGGATACCTTGAGAAAAAAAAAAAAAAACAAAGGAACGAGCCCGAGGAGCGACGCTGAAGCGAGCTGGCTCGGTGTCAGGAAAGGAACCAGTACATGTTCTGGACAAAAACAAGATAAAAAAAATCCACATTTTTTCCAGGGGAAACTGGACAGACGTCTGGAGCACTGTTCCCTCTAAGCTGTGCGCGTGTGCACGCGCACACACCTCGCCGAGCGAGCGCACATACTTTAAAACAGAGCGCACAAAAATTACGGCTCTGATTCTGATAGAAAACAACACAGACGTCTTAAAATTTAAAAGTTATGATTGTAATTACTAGCAATTTCCCACTTCATTTAGTAATCATCTATTTTCATTTAATTTGATTAAAATCAATGTGGTGTACATACTGTATTCTGACGTTAGTCAAATTTTAAAGTATATAACTCAGAGTGTCGTTATGTGGCGCACAAAAATTTAACCTTCCTTCAAAAGCTGCACACAGCTGATATTTTATGCGCACACAGCCTACAGAAAATTAGAGGGAACATTGGTCTGGAGAGCTACACAGAAAAAAAGGAGATTGAGGCAAGATGGCACCCTCGGGCAAGAAGGGGACCATGCATACATGGTTCATCTCCCAAAGGCTTTCTTTGAAAGCTGTGGAGATGTTTCGTGCGGGCTCTGTTAGCACTGACGTCACCCATATGTGAGGACTGACTTCCTGCTTGTTCCCCGAGAAGGAGCTGAGTCTGTCCAAAACAGCTTAGCCTTCTGTTGTTCACGGTTCCTCTTGAAGTCATCTTAATGCAGTGGGCACAGGTATTTATGTCGTGGTCCGGGACAGGGCATTTGAGACACCCAATCATGTTCATCAGTTAGGGAAATGGTGCTCAAGCACTTAGTGCAATTCTTAAAGCAACTGCGGGACTTTTCCATGTTTGAAAAAAGGAAGGAAGCTAAATCGAATTGGGCAATGGTGCCCAGGAGGGTATTGGGCTCCACAAAATCTAAAACTAAAAGAAAAGAAAGCGTAGTTACTCACCTGTAACAGGTGTTCTCCAAGAGCAGCAGGAATCAGTCCTCACATATAGGTGACGTCGGCGCCGACGGAGCCCTCGTGCGGAGCATTTCCCTAGCTTTCAAAGAAAGCCTTTGGGAATGCAGCACGCATGCGCGGTCCGCTTCCCGCCCAAGGGTGCCATCTTGCTCAGTCTGATGACATAGCTAAAAGACTGCAAAAAAATCAAAATAAAAGATAGGACTGCAACTCCAGGGGAGGAGGGAGGGTCGTGAGGACTGATTCCTGCTGCTCCTGGAGAACACCTGTTACAGGTGAGTAACTACGCTTTCTCCAGGTCCAAGCAGGAAATCAGTCCTCACATATGAGACTCCCCAGCTCTAGGCTACCATGAGCCCAAAGCTGAAATAATGGCTCCCTCTAGAGATCCACAGCATCAGTGACAAGACTTTTCTCTGAGAACGCACCCCGTATGGTAGCCCAACACGAAAGGCCGGAGGGTAGGAGTTTCCTAAACCTCAAAGAGTTTACAGAGTATCGCCTGGCCGAAAACACTGTCCCGCCGGGACTCTCTCTCCAGGCAGTAATGGGCTAAAAAAGTCTGGCTTGAAGACCAAGTTGCAGCCTGACAGATGTGTGCCAACGGAACAGAGCGGAGATGAGCTACTGACGCGGCTTTCGCCCTGACACGGTGGGCCGTGACCCGACCCTGCAAGGGAAGGTCGTCTGCCCTGTACACCCAGGTGATGCAATCTGCTACCCAAGTGGACAATGTGCACTTGGCGACAGGTAACCCCATCCTATTAGGGTCAAATGAGATGAAGAGCTGAACAGCCCTTCGATGCTCCCATGTATGCTCTATGTAAAAGGACAACGCCCTCTTACAGTCCAGGGTATGCAAGATTGAGGTGGAAAGAGGAGACCACTTTTAGGAGGAACTTGGGATGGGTCCATAGGACCACCCTGTTCCTATAGAACCATGTGTACGGTCTATCAGAAGCCAGAGCTTGTAGCTCACTCACACATCTGGCCGATCTAAGAGCCACCAGGAAGAGCGCTTTCCAAGAGAGGAAGCACAAATGGCAAGTAGCCATCGGCTCAAACGGTGGGCGAGTAAGTTGCTGCAAGATCACGTTCAAACCCCACTCAGTCGCCGGTGAACTAACCGGAGGCTTTGAGTTGAAGCAGACCTCTGATAAATCTAGACACCAAGGGGTGAACCGACAGACTGTCCTTCCACCGGTGAGTGGTGCACTGATAAAGCACTGAGGTGGACCCGAACAGAGTTAGACTTAAGGCCTAGGTCTGAAAGGTGAAGTAGATACTGCAGTACTACTGGGCACAAGGCAAGAGAAAGGATCTTCACTGCGCTGAGCACACCACATCGTAAACCTACGCCACTTGAGGGCATAGGACTTTCTGGTGGACTGCCTCCTAGAGGCCAATACCACCTCCTCAACCTCCTTAGGTAGAAGTAAGGGAGCTAGCACTAACCTTTCAGCAGCCAGGCCATCAGATTGAGGGAGATGAGTTTGGGGTGCAGAAGGGAATCCTGCTCTTGAGTCAGGAGATTGTGTTGCAGCCCCAGAGGGAATAGAGCTTCCACCGCCAACTGCAGAAGTAGAAGAAACCAAGGCTGCCTCGGCCATCTGGGGGCTACCAGAATCACCAAGGCCTTGTCCCGAAGGATCTTGAACAGAGTTCGGGCCACCAGGGGCGTGGGAGGAAATGCATACAGGAGGCCCATAGAACAAAAGATCAGAAAAGCATCCGCTGCCATCCTCAGGGGATGCGGCTGTCTGGAGCAAAACCTGGGTAGCTGACGGTTTAGCGGTCTTGCAAAGAGATCGATGGATGGAAGTCCCCAGCAGAGAAAAATCTGCTGGACCACCAATGGATTCAACTGCCATTCATGAGGCTGGAGAATCCTGCTTAGCTTGTCTGCTAGGAAGTTTTCTTGACCAGGTAGGTAGACTGCTTTGAGACATATACCCTGCCTGACCGCAAAGGAGCAAAGGGCCAGTGCCTCCTGACATAGGAGCCTGGACCCTGTACCCCCTTATTTGTTCACGTAGAACATTGCCACCTGATTGTCTGTCTGAACTAGGACGGACTGTTGAGAAAGGGCATGACAGAAAGTTTTCAGAGCTAAGCGGATTGCTTGCAGCTCTAAAAAGTTGGTTTGTTGTGTGGCCTCCTGAGGGGACCACAAGCCTTGAGTGCATGAGCCCTGGCAATGTGCAACCCAGCCTCTCAAGGGAGTATCTGTTGTCAGCACCCTTGTGTGTGCTGGAGCCTGAAAAGGTACACCCCTGAGGTTTGGTGGATGTAGCCACCACTGCAAGGAGTTCAAAAGTTGTCTGGAAACTTTTACTCTGTCTCGGAGTTCGCCGGTGGCTGGTGTCCACTGATCTCTGAGGCACCACTGAGCAGTCCGCATGTGCAGATGGGCATTCGGGGTCACATGTACAGTGGGGATGCCATGTGGCCCAGGAGACACAGGAAATGCCTGGCAGAAACATGAGTATTGCGTTGGATCTGGTTGACCAAATCCATAAGTCTGTGGACCCTGTCCTCGGGCAAGTAAGCTCTTGCCTGAAGGGTGTCCAACCTGGCCCCTATAAACTCTAGGTTCTGAGAGGGGAGCAAAGTGGACTTTGCGTATGTCACCTCGGCACGGGACATTGACCAACTTATCCTGCACCCATGACTCCAGGTCCAATGACTGCAGCCAGGATTGACAATGTGCACCGATGCCAGCCTCGGCTACCCGGGCCGAAGCCTCGAAGCTGTCATAGGCTGCTCAAGAAATAAACTGCGAGCACTCTTGGATCCCTGTAGACAAGGCTTTGAATCTCTGCAAGTGTTCCTCGGAAAGGCCAGCCGAGAACCCGGCAATCTCCTTTGCCAGGTCTCATAAGTACATGCCCATGTACAGCTGGTAAGTCTGGACACGGCAAGACAGCAATGAGCCCTGGAAGCACTTTCAACCGAGGGTATCCAGGAAGCATCGGAGGAACCGGTACAGTAAAGGCTTCCTTCGGAGGAAAATCATACTGGAGGGCATCGAGCTCCTCGGATCGAGGATCCTCCTCGGCATCCGCCGGGAATGCCAAAGCCTTCGCCATGTCCCTGTCGAAATCCGAGAACCGGGTATCCTCCGGGGGGGGAGGGGGGGATTTTCTTCGAGGCTCAGACTCCGGGGAGTCCGACGGGACGCATTGGGTCTGGAAGGTGTCAGGAGACTCCTCGTCCTCCATCTCCCATGCCGACACCTCCGAGGAGGAGTTGAGCGGCTCCGGCCGTGTGGGCCTCGATGCCACCTGCCCCGATGCCAAGGGCACCGGGAGGTCGAGGGAGACCTTGGCCGAGGATTGACTCGAGGATCGGCTCGGCCTCCGGGGCCTACAGGGCTTACGTGTCCAGCAGACTCTGGCTCCACGCGAGGAACTTTAGCAGGCTTCTCTTGCTCCACGGGCCCGGGGCGACGGTCGGGGGTCTTAGACCTGGCCCTCGAGGAGCCAGGGACCTCTTCCGACGACGCCCTCACGAGCCTCTTCTTCCTCTTTCGTTTCCGGTAGGGGGACCCCCTGTCCGAGGGGCCACGATGGCGCTCGGGATCCGAATCCCGAGGTGTCGAGGCCTCAGACGAGGTCCAGGCCCGGCCGGAGGCTGAGTCAGAGAAAAGCCTTTCTTTCTGCTGCTGGCGACTTCGCAGTGTCTTGGAAGACATCTTCCCCATGGTCCCCACGTCTTAGGGTCGTGATCAGGACCGAGGCACCGAAGGCAGCAGTCGCGTGTGTCGGTGAGAGACATCAACTTCTTACACCGATCACACTTTTTAAAACTGCTGGAAGCCATTGGGGAAAAAAGAGTCCCCGCGAGGTCAAAGGACCGGCCTTCCAGGGAAAAGCAAAAAAAGGGCGCGAACGCCAGCCACGAAGGGCAAAAACCGAAAAAGAAGAAACGGGCTCGATACCGGTGTACCGAACCTGGCGGGAGGGGAACTGGCGTCGAACCGGAGAGAAAAAATAGCGAGAATCGCCGAAAAAAATCAAACTTTTATCCGGGATGACAGGACACACGTCCGGTGGGCTTCTCGGAAAAAGAGAGACTGAGGTAAGATGGCACCTTTAGGCGGGAAGGGAACCGCACATGCGTGCCTGCATTCCCAAAGGCTTTCATGGAAAGCTGGGGAAATGCTCCGCTGGGGCTTCATCGGCGTCGATGACACCCATATGTGAGGACTGACTTCCTGCTTGGTCCTGGAGAATGCCACAATCCACGCTCCTATCTCTCCAGACAGTGTTCCACTTAACAGCAAAAATCCTACAGACAGCAACAAGAACAGAACACATCACCCCAATACTCAGACATCTGCACTGGCTCCCCCTCCAGAGCTGCATAACATACAAAACAATCATGCTAGTTCATAAAGCAATCCACTCAAACCCCCCCCCCCCCACCACACATACACACACACACCTACGATCACTTATACAGCCCTCACAACCACACAGAGCTAGAAGGACCTTGACAATGAATACCCTCAACATTCCCCACATCAAAACCAAATCAAACCAACAGGCATGCAAAAGAGCTTTCCAACTCTATGCATCTTCCATGTGGAACAGACTGCCGGACCAACTCAGGAACACCATGGACCTCAAGACCTTCCGCAAACATCTAAAGACACATCTATTTACCGAACATTTCATCTCAAGAGACTAACCCCCCTCCCCCCCAAAGAGCAATGCCCAACCAACTACCATTACTGTTGTATATAATCAAACCTGTATATAGTTAAGAGCCAAAAGCTCTTTGATTGCATGCTGTACATAGTTAATACCATTGTTTCAATGTAAGTTACGCTTCAGTTCTATGTAAACCACCTTGACCCCAAGAAAGGCAGTATATAAATACAGCTAGCTAAATAAATAAATTAATTAATTAACCATAGTTTGATCCCAAAAAGGCTACTAGAGGTGTCAGGCCAATAGAACCCTGAATTCCTTTTCATTTTTTCTACACAAATGTAGGCCTCAAAGCAAGACTTTTAGAATAGAGATCAGCACCCAGCAAACTACCTCCAGACTTTTGAGATGTGCCGAGCCCAAAGCTGTATAAACTACCCTGATACAAATCCTCTCCAAATGACCAACTACCGGACCTCTGAGGCTAAGAATCTGTGTCCTTGGCGCAACCAAGACCATCAACTACAACTTAAGTTAGACACACAAAGACAGCAAACCATTAAAATATGAGGAAAAATGTGTTTTCCCTCTCTGGACTCAGCCCTCTGAAGGCCCAAACTACCACAAGAGAGATACCACAGCCTCTGTGGACAGTCCATACCCACCCAGCACCAGCTCTTCTCTAAGTTCTGAAGCCACTGTCCTCAGAACCCTCTGGGGGAACACGCAGCGCAGACTTGGCTCCAAAATAGGACTCCAGGACTTCCTGCCAAAATATAACAGTTTGCAAGTACCTACTGTACCTAGAGGCTCTTGTCCACCCAGGCTGAACTCCCCCAAACTTGCAGCTAACACCTCTGAGTTGCAAGGACTCATGAACTACAACCAGCCTGACAGACTCACTGGCAATCACACTATGAACCACACACCATTGCTGTTCTAGGGGCTGACACTTGCCCTTATAAGCCAATCCTGCCCCCACAGTTCTAACAGCTTCACTGCTGACCAGGAATGTATTGGTGAAGAAGAGGAGCCCTACCGCCAGCTCCAGCTGCATTCCTGTTCCACTGCTGGAGCACAAAGAATCCCAAGGGCCCCGTACGCAAGCCCTGAACATCTGCTCCCAATTGATTTTCCTTTCTGTTGTTGGGTCGTCATCCCCCTCCATTTTGTGCCGTCCAGCAGTCCTACATCATGATGCACATCACTATTATAGAATCTATTCTCTGTAAATAGTCTGACTCACAATCTGTAAATAAGTTCCCCAAAGTTGAAATCCCAGTTGCCTTCCCTGTTCTATGTAAACTCAGGACAGCTTATTTGTCTGAGAGTCATTTTGTTTCATTGTAAACCGCACTGAAAACAAAGAGCGCGGTATAGAACTGCTGTTAAATAAATAAATAAATAAATATGCTGTACTACTGCCTCCCCGCCTCCCCACCTTTTGGAAGCCTTAAGTTCCCACCCCAGGGAACTGGGAAATACAGAGAGACACTCCATCACGTAAAATACACTATGGAGTAAGTACTTGAGCACAAAAATGCTTGCCTTCCAACTATGCCCTGTTTCTTGTTCCAAAGACAGACCTTGAAACAGTGCACTTTGAGCCAGAAAGCAGACCTCTTGAGGACAAGCCATCTAGGCCATCTCCCCCCTTCCCATGTCCGGAAGCAAATGTCCAAGATAAACATCTGTGATGATGTCCAGTAGAAACAACTAGCCAGAATGACAGACAGAACAATACAGTCCTATTAGAGGAGACTAAAAAATAGCACTTAAGGTGGTAAAACCAGAATACAGCATATGACCAAGTCTCTCAATGCCATTCCAACCTCATTCAGCCAGAGAAGAAACACGAAGAGAGTTCCAAAGGAACCAAAAGAAACAGCATAGGAGCAAGTCCCTCAACACTACTCCTATCTTACTCAGCTAGGGCAAAACAGTACAAATGTAAAAGCAACTGTACCTCTAAGCCATACAATAAAGAAGGATCTTAAGGACCTTCACTAAAGTATGCGCCCAAATCACACTAATGCCACAAACCAAAGGCATTACTCGCACCACAGGTCTACCATAGGTGAAAAGAAGTATTGGACCTTGCACACAGTTTAAACAGGTACCACTTCTTACTGCCTGTCCATGGCATTGCAGAAAACATAGCCAAAGATTTCCTGCTGCTAACATATTCTTTCAGTGGAAGCCGTGAACCATCTTGTTACACGCTAATGCTGCCCAACTGCAAAGCATGGTTCCTTATCCAACACCACCCGCAGTACGTTACAGCTCTCAACGTGAAACAGCATTCATGACATGCTAATGCCTAGCATTGTAATTGCAAGGCAATTCCTCAGAGTAATGTGCAGAAAATGGAGTAAATAACTACATACACCAAATCTTCTGCATTACTAGCATTAGCGAGAGGCAGGCCTGAACCAGCAATCCTTGAGCTAGAAGGGTTGCAGGTAAAGCTATTGCTGCACTTTCTTTTTTTTTTTTTTTAATAAAACTTCCCCGCTTAGTGGCCTGCCTCTAGGACCTATGCATGTCGTATGTACCGTAAAGGGCTGCCAACTAATCACCTGAAGCATTGATTAGGGTAGCAGACAAAGAGGAGATGCAGAGAATGCCATGATCCAAGATCAAGCTTCTCCTTCCAAGGAGAATCGTCCTGAAATAATGATCACCAGACCAACTCCGAACGACGACTAGCCCAGAAGACTCCCATTTGTGACATTCCATCCATTTCATGCACCCAGCGCTGTGATCGTCAGACACCGCTTAACTTGCTTGATAAGAAGTCCCAACATGGTCCTGGAAACAAACCCCTCAGAATAACAAAAAAAAAAACCAACCAACAATTTTGTCCTAACAGGCACTACTCCCAACCCAATGCAAAAGTCCCCTAAAAAAAAAAAAAGACAGGAGGACTCACTGGACCCTAATGGACTCCGATCTACCTCCATTTACTATGTCTTCCTTAAAGGACAGTTGCAGGTACTGTTTCTTGTTCTTTTTCTTTTCTCTCTGACTTACTCTATCCCTGGACTCTGGGGCAACCGCCACTCGTCCGCCTTTCAGCCTCTTTCATGAGGACCTCTGGTTCTCTTTCCGTGCACCACTTATACGGCACCTATCTCCTCCGGTTCTCAAACATTGTTGTTTATTGTTTATTTATTCTGGATATATTGCCTTTTGTTACATCAGGGCGGTTTACAAACAAGTAACAACATTTAAAGGTTGGCACATAGCCCGGGAATGGAAAAAAGAACTACAAAAAATAACAGGAGAGAGGAAGGAGTAGAAGACAAAGATTGGACATAGAGAGGAGAGTGGACAAACACACAAACTATGTCAGTGGTGGCTGTCAGAGAGATTATATGCAATGGAGAATAAATGTGTCTTCAGAAGGGATTTGAATATGGAGTAAATCTGTTCCTGACGGAGTGAAGTAGATAGAGAGTTCCAAAGGGCAGGGCCGTGAAAGAAAAAACGTAGACTGTAAGTGAGCACATGAGGGGGAGTGAAGGTGAAGACGATTTATATGAAGAGAACGAAGACTGCGAGAGGGAGTATGGAAATGAAGCAGATCTACTAGGTACTGTGGCGTGTGAGTGTGAGTAACTTGGTGCAAAAGGGTGAGAATCTTATATTGGATACGGTATTCTACAGGAAGCCAGTGCAGTTGGAAAAGTAAGGTGGTAATGTGATCTCTGCGTGAGGAGTGGGTTATGATCCAAGCTGCAGTATTTTGTATAAGTTGAAGACGGTGTAATTGAGTACGAGTGATACCTGTGAAAATAGAATTTAAAAAATCTAGACGAGTTATAACTGTAGATAGAGTAATGGTAGTCAGAGCAGAGGAGGAAAGAAAAGGACGAATTGAACGTATTTGGCAGAGGAAGAAGTATGATGTCTTGGCAATGTGAGAGATGTGATCCCGAAAGGTGAGATTAGTGTCAAGAAGAACCCCCAAATACCGAAAAGAGGAAACCATGGAGATTGCAGAGTTTCCGAGAGAAGGGGCAAGTGAATGACAGGGATTCGCAAAGGTGAACCAAGTAGAAGCAGCTTTTGCTAAATTGAGGTGGAGACAGTTCGAAAATAACCAGTCAGCTACAACAGCGAGGCAAGAGTTCAAAGGACCGAGATCAGGGTGAAGTGAATTAGTGTGATGCAGTATGTCGTCGTCATCGGCATAGAAGTAAGCTGACAAACCAGATTGTCTGATGCAAAGGGCAAGGGGTGCAACAGGTGATCTCTGGAAACAGCAGGAATTTAGTTTTCATATATGGATGATGTCGGTACTGATGAAGCCTGCGTGGTGACGCTCCCCAGCATCCAATTGGAGAGCTTTTGGGAGTTCTCCACTGTGCCTGCATAACTGCCTCCCTGCCTTCCCAACTCCCTCTCTTCAACAGAGTTTGTAGCTGAGAAAAGAGAGTAATTGAAACTCTATAACTCCTAGGGGAGAAGGGCAGGTTGTGAAGATTAAATTCCCGGAAATCACATGTTACATGTGAGTAAATATGCTATCTCCAGGAACAAGCAGGAATGTATGTAGTCTTCACATATGGGCCTCCCTTGCTCCCAGATGAAATGACCTCAGAATCCTTGTCCAGACAATAATGGGCAACAAAGGGAGGAACGGAAGACCAAGTTGCTGTTTTGCATATTTCATCAATGGCTACTAAGCATAGATTTGCCATCAAGGTTGCCATGGCATGAATGTTGTGAGCAGTTTCATGCCCTTCCAGGGAGAGTCCTGCTTTGTCATAGGCAAATGAAATACAGTCCATTATCCACCTGGAGAGCGTACACTTAGAAACAGGTAACCAGGTGGCTAGGGTCAAATTTATTTATTTAACTGTATTTCTATACCGCTTTTTCTTACAATCAAGGCGGTTTCACAGCAAACAATCAAAAGGGGTGATAGTGTTTTTCATGCAGTGAAGGATATATCGTGACTTGTGTGTATGTTGTGTTGTGTGTTTGATTATGTTGAGCTATGTACATTGTGCGCTATGATACATCGTGTTTTATAGTACATTCTTTTATACATTTAGTGTTAAGAAACATCATGTGCCATTATACATTCTCTTTTCAGTGGGTCGGAGGGAGGTATGTTGGTTGTTCCTGGTAGTTAGATCATGTGACGTGTCCATAGTGTTCTATGAACAGCGTTGTCTTCAGCTGTTTGCAAAAGTCTTTGAGGTCCGTCGTTGATCTCAGATCGTCTGGGAGGTTGTTCCAGATTGTAGGTGCAGCCAGGGAGAGTGCTCTTTCTGTGGTGTCCTTGCATGTGTTTCTGAAGTCTCTTGGGGTGCTGACTCGGTTGGAGGTTCCTTTTCTTCTTGGGCGTGTGCTGGTGTCTGGTTGTATGAGGGTGTGCAGGCTGTTAGCTGAAGTGTGTTGTTTGATCTTAAATATGTTTATGATTGTTTTGTATTTGATGCGTGAACTGATTGGGAGCCAGTGTAAGTCTTTCAGAATAGGTGTGATGTATTCATGTCTTGTTGGTCCAGATATTATGCGGGCTGCGGTGTTTTGTGCTAGTTGTAGTGGTTTGAGTGTTTGTTTTGATAGTCCAAGGTAGATTGGGTTGCAGAAGTCCAGTAAGGGGGTTATTAGTGCTTGGCATACGGTACGGAAGTGCTCAGTGGCGAGGAGGGGTTTCAGTCTTCTGATGATTCTCATTCTGTAGTATGCATTTTTGATTGTTTTGCTTATGTGTGTCTTGAGGTTCAGTTCATTGTCCAGAGTCACTCCGAGGTATTTTACTTCCGATTTTATTGGTATGGTTGTATTTTGTATCTTGATGTCCGGTGGGTGGATGAAGTCTGGGTTACGAGTGATGATTAGTGCCTCAGTCTTGCTGTAGTTGATTGCGAGGTTGTTTTGACACCATTTTGTCATTTGTGTGAGGCAGTTTGTTATTTTAGAGTAGTCTGGGTCGTGAACTGAGATAGGTGTGTATATCATGATGTCATCTGCATAGATAGTATAATGAATGCTGTTCTTTTTCAGGATGTCGCATATTGGCTGGATATAGATGTTAAACAGTAGTGCTGAGAGTGCGGATCCTTGTGGTATTCCTTGGAGGACTTTTATGGGTCGAGAGGTGTTGTGGCCTACCTTTACCTGTATCCGCCTGTCGGTTAGGTATGAGTGGAACCATTTTAAGGTGGGTCCATGTAGCCCAATGTTTTTTAGTCTTTCCAGGAGAGTTTTGTGATCTACTGTGTCAAATGCTGAAGAGATGTCAATGAAGATCATTATGATTCCATTCTTGATGTTGTCTATGGTTCGTAGGATGCTGTCGAAGAGGTAAATCAGTAATGTTTCGACTCCATGGTTGGGGAGAAAGCCGTGTTGGTTGTCATCCAGTGGTGCATGGTTGTCGATGTGTTCTTGTAGTTGTTGTTGTACTGTTTTTTCGATGATTTTTGCCAGAAAGGGTATGCTGGATATTGGTCGGTATGCTGCTGGGTTGTTCTTGTCAAGAGTTGTTTTCTTTGGGATCGTTCTTACTGTGGCGAGCTTTAGTTGATTCGGCATGAGACCTTGAGTGAGGGAGTTGTGCACTATGTTGTGGATGATGTGGATGAAGTTTGATTTGGTGGCTTTGACCCATGACACTGGGCAAGGGTCTGTAGGGGCGGTGCTTGTATTGATTGTGGAGATGAGGGATAGCTGCTCCGTTGAAGGTGAGGAGAATGTGTCCCAGGTCTTAGGGTGTGAGTTAGACCTGGTGGGTGCGCTGGGTCTTGTTCGCTCTGCTGAGTGAAATCTTTCCTTGATGTGGTCAGCAAATTTTTGCGGGTCTATTTGTACTTCATCTTCTGTCCTTTGCTCTTTTGTGAGGATTTTCATGATTTCGAATAGCTCTATGGGTTTGTTGATGGAGGTATTTATCATGTTTGTATGGTATTCTCTCTTTGATTGGTTGATGTGTTCATTGTATTGTTTTTGCTTTGTTAGGTATAGTTGCTGGTTTTCCGATGTCTTGGTCTTTCTCCATCTCCGTTCTATCTTTCTGAGTTCCCTCTTTTCTTGTCGTATGGTTTTTGAGTACCATGGTTTGTGCTGTATCTTGTTGTGACGGTGTTTCTTTGGTCTAGCATCAGTTGCTTTGGCGGCGTTAGATAGAGTGCGGTTCCATTTGGTGATCTGAGCCTCCAGGTCATCTGTTTCTATGGTCAGATGTTGTATCGTGTCCTGTAGGAACGTGTCCCTGTCGAAATTCTTGAATCGTCTTTGTGTGGGTGTGTTGTCTGAGCGTTCGTTTAGCTTGTCTTTTTGTAGTTGTATCTTTATCTCAATTATGTAGTGGTCTGACCATGGAACTGGGGTGATGGTGGGTGTTGATATTAGACCTCTCGAGGTTAGGTAATTGGATGCAAAGATGAGGTCTGGGGATGATCCGTGTCTGTGCGTTAGGGCATCGACTATTTGGGTGAACTGAAGTGAAGTCATTGCCTGAAGGAAAGCTTCTGCATCTTTGGTGTTGGTGGACTTGAGGTTGAAGTCTCCTAGCAGCAGCGCGAGTTTGTTAGATGCAGTGATAGCACAGACTGCTTCGAGCGTTGAGGCTAGTTCGTCAGGTGAGGCTCTGGGTGCTCTGTAGGTTAGGCAGATTGCAATGTGTTTGTTCTCAATGCTGATTGTGTTACATTGTTGTGTGTCAGTGAAACTCTGAGCTTTGAACCTTAGGTCCATTTTTGCAATTATCAAGACTCCTCCTCCACGCTTGTGGGTGTGTGGGCAGTTGTATGCTTGTATTTGTCTGGCACCAGTTGATTGAGTAGTACATTGTCGGTGGGATTGAGCCATGTCTCTGTGATGCAAAGTATGTCAGGCTGCTGGTCTTCTATGTGGTCTGCAATTGTGTGTATCTTGTTGCATATGGATCTGGCGTTTATGAGCTCAATTGTTGTCTGCTTTGAGGAGTTTGTTGTTTCGTGTGCTTCCTTTGAGCTAGTGTGGGAGTTTGATTTGTGTTTGGTTTGTCTTTTTGTCCCTGATGTTCTGTGTGTATCATTATGCGTGTACTGTGGTTCTATGTATGTCCAAGTGGTTGGTGGGTGCCATGGTGAGCTTGAGTGTGGGTAGTGGAAGTGTGTGGTTGGTGGCAAGAGTTGTGTGATGAGGAGGCTGAGTGGGAGAAACAGTGTTGTGTGCATGTTGATTTTTGTTAAGCCCCATTAGTGTTTTACTTGCGTTTCTGATGTCTTTCGCTTCTGTCTGCTCTCTGTTGTTTTCTTCTGTGGTATTGTCGGCGGTGCTGTCTCTCTTGTTTGGATTCCTTCTGCTCGCCTTCGTGCCATGCCTAATGAGATAAACAACTCGAGGCTTTACGATGATCTTGAAAGCCAACACATGTTTGCAGTCAAGAATGGGCAGAGTTGCTTCCACTCAAGATGCATGTGGTTTAGGAAAGAAGACTGGAAGGTAAATCGACTGGTTTAAATGGAAAGTAGACACCACCTTTGGCATAAAGTGTGGGCGAGTCCGAAGGATGACTGTCATAGTGGAAGCGGGTATAAGGTGGATCCGCCACCAAAGCCTGAAGCTCACTAATGCGTCTAGCTGAAGTGAGGGCAATTATGAAGATTACCTTCCAAGAGAGGAACTTAAGTGAGGTTGCGGCTAATGGTTCAAAGGGCGCCTTGAGAAGCTACGATAGAACGACATTGAGGTGCCAAGCTACCGGAGGTGGCTTAATGGGCTATATGGACAGCAGGAGACCTCTTATGAAATGCGCTACTAGCGGTTCCATGGAGACGGACTATCCATCCAGTTGGTGGTGAGAGGCTGCAATGACACAGAGGTGGACTCTCACCGAGTTAGTCTTTAGACCTGTCAAGGACATCTGGAGGAGATACTGGAGCAATGACTCTACTGGAGCAGATAAGGGATTGTGATATTTCTGGGAACACCAGACAGAGAATATATGCCATTTAAAAGCACATGATCATCTGGTGGACAGCTTTCTAGAAGCAAAAAGGATCTCTTTAACCTCTTGTGTAAGGTCAAAGCCTTGTAATGCTATGCTCTCAGCAGCCAAGCTGTGAGACAGAGACTATGGATTGGGATGGAGTAGTGAGCCGTCGTCCTGGGAGAGGAGATTTGGTGCATATCCCAATCACAGAGGATGAGTCTGAGTCAAACACAGTAGCAGTTGTTGTGGACAGTGAAGGGTTATGAGAATCATAGAGCCCTTGTTGGACTGAAGCTTGAAAAGCATCATGGGAATGAGGGGTATAGGAGGAAAAGCATAAAGCAAACCCTGTAGGTGTAGGTGTAGGTGGAAGGCATCCACATATTGGTTGCTGGATGTAGGAGTTCTTGTGCAGAAGCGAGGAAGCTTGGCATTTTGCGGAGTCGCAAACAGATCTATGTCTACAGTTCCCCAGGTTTGGAAGATGTAGGATGTTGATGGAAGATGTAGGATGTTGATGGAGAGACCATTCGTGGTGAAGAAGGATGTGACTCAGTCTGTCTGCCAAGACATTGAACTCCCCCGGGAGGTACACCTCTTGGAGATGTATTTGATGAGCAATGGCAAAGGACCACTAGTGTAGAGCCCAAGAACCTATTCCTCCTTGCTTGTTCACATAGAACATGGCAGCCTGATTGTTCGTCCTGACTAGGACTTGCAGTGCCCTGAGGTACTACTACTATTTAGTACTTATATAGCGCTGAGCACGCAGCACTGTACAGTGGTGTTGAAACACCCAGAGGGCATTCAAAGTTTCAGGAGATTGATTTGGAGTTCTGACTCTTGCATTGTCCAGAGCCCCTATGTAGTCAGGTTGCCATGGGGCTCTTTTCAGGTATTTTCCTGTGCCTGTTCAGTTTCCTTCTCACCACTTTACTGTCTCTGTGTCCTGACAACCTGACTGCACATTTTGTTGTGCTTTTTTCTCTCCTTCTCCGTATTCCTCTCAAGTTGGTATATTCAGTCCTCAGTTGTTGTTTTTTGTTTTTTTTACCAGAGGACATTCTGTGGACTCTGGCTGCTCTCACTTTATTTATTTGAGAGGTTTTATATACCGCTTTATCATTTCAATCAAAGCGGTTTACATTGAAACTTAAACTTGGTAATGTACATTAAACAGGGACAATGATAACTTGGATTTTTCTGAGCAATGTAGGGTTAAGTGACTTGCCCAAGGCCACAAGGAGTGCCAGTGGGAATCAAACCCTGGTCTCTGGGTTCCCAAGCCAAGTGCTCTAGCCATTAGGCTACTCCTCCACTCCACTTGCATTCAGCACTTTCCCAGCCCCACTTGTTCAGCTCTGTCTTCAGATGTGTGTGTGTCTCTCTCCTCTTCCTTATTATCTCACCCTCCCTCACCACAACCCACCCTCCCCTTGGCTTATAGTCTCCCATAACTGTCCTGTATTCAGTACCTCAATCCCTCATAGGTGTACCTTAACCCCTGCAAACTCTACCACCTATCCTTTTACATCCTCTAACTTCTGCGCTCCTCTCCATCTCTCTTTTATGGCTCCTCGTCACTTTCTCTTCCTATTGCTGATACTCCCTAATTGTCTCCCTGTCTCCCCTCCTATCAACACTTTCAAGCCCCTCCCCCTTATCTCCCCTTTACCATCCTCACTACCCTCACCATCTTCTCATCTTACCCTATCATCAGCTCTTGAGCTTCATCACTTTCTCCCTCTCATTCAGCCATCTCCTCTCTCTCTAAAAATCTCATCCTCATTACCGCCATGCTCTGCCCTCTCAGCCCCGCTCTCTTCTACGCCTCATCCTTCTCTTTTCTGGAGATATTAACCCCAAACCTGGCTCCCCTAGACTCCTGGCGCACTCCCAGAATAGATCCTTACGCAACAGTTCAAATCTTATTCATATCCCTCTCCTCTCTCTCTTTCTCATGTACCTTGCGGAACATCTTAAATAAACTTCTCTTTACTTATGATCACTTTATCTCTAATGCTCTCCATCTCCTTGCTCTAGCTGGCACCTGGCTCCTCCCCAAGGACTCAGCTTCAGTTGCTGTTTTCTGTCATGGTGACTATCAATTCTCCCACATGCCTCGTCCCACTAGCCGTGGTGGAAGTGTTGGGCTCCTTTCTCTCAGTTTCAACCCCTCCTTCTGCCTCATTCTCACTCCTTTTCCTGCTTTGAACTCCATTCCATCTGGCTTTTTACCCCACTACCTCTCTGACTGGTTGTTATTTATAGACCACCCTGACAAGTCCACCTCTACCTTTCTTCGACTTTGACACATGGCTTTCCTTCTTTCTGGATTCATCTTCCCCCTCCCTCATTCTCAGAGATTTTAACATTCATTTGATAACCCCTCTGGATCCATATGCTTTAAAGCTCCTCTCCCTTACCTCATCATTCAACCTCCAGCTTTGCAATACTGCCCCCACTCACCAGCAAGGCCACTGCCTTGACCTTGTATTCTTCTCTAATTGCCTACCCTCAAACGTCTGTACCTCACTTCTCCCCTTATCGGACCATCACCTGGCTAAGCTTCACTCTTCATCACTCACTACCTCAACCTTGCCCTGTCTCCTCTAAACTCTTTAGAAATCTTCATGCTATTGACCCGTTGACTCTTCTCCGCTGTCTCATCACCTCTTTCATCCAGTATGTCATCTGAATCTGCTGATGAGGCAGTAGCTTCCAATAACACTACACTCTCCTCTGCTCTGGATGCACTTGCTCTGCCTATGCCACATCCTATGAGGTGTACTGCATTTCAACCCTGGACTTTCTTCCACTACCCGCTATCTACGTTCATGTGCCTGCTCAGCTGAAAGTGCCTGGATCAAATCCCACACTGGCCAAACAAGACTATTATGTCCATATGACTAATTCTTTTGCCTCTGACCCTCGCCATCTCTTTACAACTCTCAACCCTCTCCTCAAGGTGACTCTGCCTCTGACCCCTCCCTCCCTTTCTGCCCAAACCCAGGCTGACCATTTCCATGACAAAATCCACAAGATAACACTCCAATTCCCCACGAGGTCAGCACTGCCCCTCCTCACTTCCAACCTTCCCCCCTACCTTTGCTACTCTTTCTTCATTTTCTAGGATCTCCGAGGAGGAAGCCATTTATCTTCTTTCCTCAACAAAACTCACTATCTGCTCCTCTGATCCTATTCCTGTCTCCTTAGCTCCATCTCCTCCCACTGTAGTCCCTTTCATCTCTCATATTCTCAACTTCTCGTTCTCCACTGAAACTTTCCTTGCAGCCTTCAAGCATGCTGTGGTCATTCCTCTCCTCAAGAAACCCTCATTAGACCCTACCTGTCCTCCTCCTATTGACCCATCCCCCTTCTCCCCTTCATTTCTAAACTACGTGAACATACGGTTCACCGCCATTGCCTTGACTTTCTCTCCTCTCAAGCCCTTCTGGATCCTTTACAATCTGGCTTTTCACCCTTACATTCTACCAAAACAGCTCTTGACAAAGTCTCCAGTGACCTGTTCCTGGTAAAACCCAAGGGTCTTTACTTGATTCTCATGCTTCTTGATGTTTCTGTTGCTTTTGACACTATTGACCACAACCTTCTCCTTGATACCTTGTCCTCGCTTGGTTTTAAGGGCTCTGTGCTATTATGATTCTCTATTTATCTCGCCCATCGCTCTTTCAGTGTTTGTTCTGGTGGATCTTCCTCTACTGCTACCCCGTTTTCAATTGGTACATCCCCAAAGATCAGTCTTGGGTCCAACTCCTTTTCTCTCTCTATACTTAGTCCCTTGGTGTACTCATCTATTCCCATGGCTTTCAGTACCATCTTTACACTGATGACTCCCAAATCTACTTCTCTACATCTGAAATTACTCTGGCAATCCATGCCTGGATATTTGCCTACCTTTCTGACATTGCTGCTTGGATGTCTCATTGCCGCTTGAAATTCAACATGGCCAAAACTGAGCTTATTTTTCCACGTAAAATCTCCTCTCCCCTTCCTTCTTTCTCTGTCTCTGTGGATTACTCCCTGCCTCCTCAGCTCGCAACCTTGGGGTTGTCTTTGACTCCTCTTTCCTTCTCCATACACATCCAACTGATAGCTATAACCTGTCATTTCTTTCTTTATAACAAAAACACAATTTGCCCATTCCTTTCTGAGCACACTACTAAGACACTTACCCACTCCTTAGTCACCTCAAATCTAGACTATTGTAAACTGCTCCTTGTTGGTCTCCCTCTCCTTCAATCTGTTCAACACTCTGCTGCATGGCTAATCTTCCACCAGCCTTATCATCGAGTTGTGGGAGAGTTGGGTCTTCTGGAACCAAGGGTTTCAACGTACTCGGTACATGGAGTTGAGTTGCCAGCTGACAATGTTTCCCATATCCAGAGGAGGTGGCACTCGATGTTCAGAGGCACCAGAACTGTAAGAGTCTCCTTACGCAATGCCTTGTACTGGAGTATCTCCAGTTCCTCCATGTGCGGGTCTTCCTCAGCCTCAGTCTCGATGGTGAGCACCTTAGCCATGTCCCGCACAAAGTCAAGAAAGGTGACACCCTCGGGCAGGGAATGGTATCGGGACACCGGGAGAGGAGTCAAAAGGTGCATCTCGGTGTCGCCAAGTGTCCAGAGACTCTCTGTCCTCTGTCTCCCATTTGGGCTCGAAGTCCAAGTATGAGTCAGAGGCTCCGTGATCATCACTGTCTGGGCAGGACTGTTCGTGACCTCCGGAGGATCTACGGTCCAAGCTGCAGGCACTCGCCGGTGAGGACCGGTATCCCAAGGAATGGGACCAGGACCCTGTCCTAAGCTGCTGTCTCTCTCAAGGTCGGTAACGCTCGAGAATATGCTCGACATCGGGGGAAGACCTCGATGTCGAGGATCCCGTCGGGGCGGATGAACCAGACAAATCGGACATAAATGCCTGCTGCATTGCCACGAGGGCACAGATACTGCTCTCTAAGACTGCCATCCTGGTCTCAATGGCAATTGACTCCACAGCCTTCAATGTGGGCACCAAGGATTTCAGGCCCAGTGTCGGTACTATCAAGGGGAGTCCTCGATAAGGATGGCCTCGGGTGTCTGAGGCCGGTTGGCTGGTGTCGACGACTCCTTGTGAGGCTGCTCCAGCTCTAACTCCTCAGACTCACGCCAGGGACTGCGGGACCTGGAGTGGGATTTCTCCTTCCCGGATCAGTCCTCGATGTGGTGTTTGAGGATTTCAACTTTTTATGTTCCACCTGCAGGGATTTCCTCTCAGAACCACAGCCATGGGACTCCAAGGTGGCCCAGGCTTCACAGAACATCTAGGTACCAGAAGGGGCCACGGAGCATGATGTTGCCAGAGACTCCGGCGCGGAGACAGAATTTTGGAAAAATTTTCATGCTGCTGGTGAATGCTTGTCAGGGCCTTTGAGGTCATGGTTCTGCAGAATTCACAGGAGTCATGTTCTGGGCCAAGGCACCGGAGGCAGCAGTCATGCAGATCGGTGAGGGACATCATTTTGCTGTCCCGATCGCACTTCTTAAAGTCACTGGAGGCTATTGGAAAAGAAGGTGATCCCTGCCACCTGGCAGGGATCCAAGGCCTCCTGCTGAAAAAGGGCACGAACGCCAGTCATGGGACACCGCGAGGTAAAAAAGGAAGAAAAAAACAACAAATGAACAAACCCAAGGAGCAAATATTTCTTGCGTCTGGAGACCCTCACAATGTGCTCCTTTGCTTAACGAATATTTATGTTCTGTGTTCACAGATGAAGGGCTGGGAACAGGACCTCAGACAACACCCACAAACAGAAACAAAAGCAAGGGGCATCTCAAACGATTTTCAGAAGACTGTGTTCGTGAGGAACTAGCTAAACTAAAAGTGAACAAAGCGATGGGACCAAATGGGATACATCCGAGAATACTGAACGGACTTGGGAACGTTCTAGCAACTCCACTGATTGACCTTTCCAATGCCTCGTTGAAGTCAGGTGATGCCAGAGGACTGGCAAAAGGCACATGTGGTCCCTTTACACAAAAGCAGAAGTAAGGATGTGGTTGAAAACTACAGGCAGGTTAGTTTAACTTTGGTGATGAGTAAATTATTGGAAACGCTGCTGAAAGAGAAAATAGCAAGGTTTCTGGAGTCCAACAGATTACCGGATCTGAGGCAGCATGGATTCACCAGGGACAGGTCTTGTCAGACAAATCTGATAGATGTCTGACTGGGTGACCAGGGAATTGGACCAAGGGAGAGCCCTAGATGTGGTGTATTTAGATTAAAGCAAAGCCTTTGACACTATTCCGCACAGGCAACTTATAAACAAACTGAGCACCCTAGGGATGGACCCTAAAGTTTCTGCTTGGGTTAGAAATTGATTGAGTGGGAGGTGAAAAAGGATACAGGGTAAGAGTACTTACTCACCTGTAACAAGTGTTCTCCAGGAGCAGCAGGAATCAGTCCTCACATATGGGTGACATCGACGTCGAAGGAGCCCCTGCGGAGCATTTCCCCAGCTTTCTATGAAAGCCTTTGGGAATACTGCACGCATGCGCGGTCCCCTTCCCACCTATAGGTGCCATCTTGCTCAGTCAAATGACATACCTAAAAAACAGCACACAAAAATGTAAAATAAACTATGTACAACTGCAACTCCCAGGGGAGGAGGGAGGGTTGTGAGGACTGATTCCTGCTGCTCTTGGAGAACACCTGTTACAGGTGAGTAACTACTCTTTCTCCAGGACCAAGCACGAAGTCAGTCCTCACATATGAGTGACTCCCTACCTCTGGGCTACCAGGAACCCAGGCTGAACAAGAGACCTCCCCTCTAGTCCCAGCATCAAAGAAAGGCTTTTCACTGAAAGAACCTCCACGGGTAGCCCAACGGAGGGCTGGAGGGCAGGAGTTGCCTAAACCTCAAAGAGATTCCGGAGTACTGCCTGGCCAAAAGCACTGTCCCTACGGGACTCCCTCTCCAGGCAGTAATGAGCTGCAAAAGTCTGGCTTGAGGACCAAGTTGCAGCATTGCAGATGTTTGCCAACAGTACAGAGCAGAGATGAGCTACTGAGGCAGCCATTGCCCTGACACGATGGGCCGTGACCCGACCCTGCAAGGGAAGGTCAGCCACCCTGTAAGCCCAGGTGATACAGTCAGCCACCCATATGGACAAGGTACGCCTGGACACAGCTAACCCCAAATTATTAGGGTCAAAAGAGATGAAGAGCTGAGTAGCCCTTCTATGTCCTTGCGTATGGTCAAGGTAGAAGGATAAGGCCCTCCTACAGTCCAGGGTATGCAGGACCGCTTCAGCCTGGCTTGAATGAGGCCTAGGGAAGAATGTTGGAAGAACCACCTCCTGGTTGAGGTGGAAAGAGGAAACAACTTTAGGGAGGAACTTTGGATGAGTCCTAAGGACTACCCTGTTCCTATAGAAGCGGGTGTAAGGCCTGTCACAAACCAGGGCCTGAAGCTCACTCACCCGTCTAGCCGAGGTCAAGGCTACTAGGAAGAGTGTCTTCCAGGAAAGGAAGTGGAGGGGACAAGTAGCCATCGGCTCAAAAGGTGGGCGAGTCAGTTGCTGCAAGACCACATTCACTCCCACTCAGGAGCTGGAATGCGGACAGGAGGCTTGAGCAAGAGCAAACCTCTGAGAAACCAGGACACCAAGGGGTGAACCGATAGAGAGTGTCCTTCCACCAGTGAGTGGTGAGCTGCTAGAGTGGAGAGGTGGACCCGAACAGAATTGGACTTAAGGCCCTGATTGGATAAGTGCAGCAGGTACTGAAGCACCACTGGTACAGCACAGGAGAAAGGATCTTCTGTACGCAGCTGACACCACACAGCAAACCTCTTCCACTTCAGGGCATAGGTTTTCCTAGTGGACTGCTTCCTAGAGGCCAGGACGACCTCTTCAACTGCAGGAGGTTGGTGCCAAGGAGCCAAAACTACCCTTGCAGTTTCCAGGCCATCAAATTGAGAGATCTGAGATTGGGGTGCAGAAGAGACCCCTGGTCCTGAGAGAGGAGGTCGGGCTGCACCCCTAGAGGTAGTGGAGTGTCCACTGCTAGTTGAAGCAGAAGTGGGAACCAAGGTTGCCTCGGCCACCTGGAGGCTACCAGAAGGACTGAGGCCTGGTCCTTTAGAATCTTGAACAGGGTTCGGGCCACCAGAGGCGTGGGAGGAAATGCATATAGGAGGCCCTGGGACCAGGAAATCAGAAAAGCATCCGCTGCTAGTCTCAGAGGATGCGGATGCCTGGAGCAGAACCTGGGCAGCTGTCTGTTCAGGGGACTGGCAAAGAGATCTATGGATGGAAGTCCCCATCTCAGGAAGATCTTCTGAACTACCAAGGGATGGAGCTGCCACTCGTGGGGCTGCAGAATCCTGCTCAACCTGTCTGCTAGGTAATTTTCCTGGCCAGGGAGATAAACCGCCTTGAGCAACACGTTGTGCCTGAGCGCAAACAAGCAAAGGCCCTGCGCCTCCTGACAAAGAAGCCTGGACCCAGTGCCTCCCTGTTTGTTCACATAAAACATGGCCACCTGATTGTCTATTGGCACTAACACAGACTGGTGAGCCAGGGTTTGAGAGAAAGCCTTGAGGGCTAAGCGAATAGCTCGAAGTTCCAGTAGAATGATCTGCTGCTGGACCTCCCAGGGAGGCCACAGGCCCTGGGTGCACTTGCCCAGACAGTGTGCACCCCAGCCCTGTAGGAAGGCATTGGTGGTCAATACCACGGTGGACCCAGGTGGCTGAAAAGGCATCCCTTTCAGTAAGTTGGGGGGATGCAGCCAAAAACGTAGGGAGTGTAGGAATGGTCTGGACACCCTTACTCTGTCGCTGAGGCTCCCTGTGGCCTGCGACCACTGACCCCGGAGACACCATTGCGCAGGCCTCATATGAAGCCTGGCATTGGGAGTCACATGTACTGTCGAAGCCATGTGGCCGAGAAGCCTCAGGCAGAGCCTGGCAGAGACCAGTGACCTGCTGAGAAACTGGTTTCCCAAGGTCATCAGTCATTGGGCTCTGTCCTCTGGCAAGAAAGCCTTTGCCTGTAGAGAGTCTAGCCTTGCCCCTATGAACTCCACGTTTTGGGAGGGGAGCAAAGTGGACTTTGCGAAGTTTATGACACACCCCAGATGTTGGAGTAGAGAAATCGTTCGGAGGGTGGCTTGCCTGGCCTCCTGGCACGTCTGACCCCTGATGAGCCAGTCGTCCAGATAAGGGAAGACAAAGATCCCTTGATTCCTCAAGTAGGCCGCCACCACTGCCAGGCATTTGGTAAAGACCCTGGGGGCGGAAGTGAGGCCAAATGGCAGCACTCTCTACTGATAATGGTTTCCTCCCACAATGAACCTGAGGTACTTTCTGTGGTCTGGATGAATGAGGATGTGAGTGTACGCAGCCTTTAGATCTAGAGCATAGCCAATCTCCCTGCTGGAGGTAGGGCAGAAGTGTTCCAAGAGTAAGCATCTTGAACTTTTCCTTCTCTAGGAACCTGTTGAGATTTCTGAGGTTGAGAATAGGCCTGAGATCCCCTGTTCTCTTTGGTACTAGGAAGTACCTGGAGTAGAAACCGTGACCTTGCAGGTGGGGAGGCAAAGGCTCCATCGCCTGGTCTCGTAACAGACCCAGGAGCTCCTGTAGGAGGAGGGCTGTATGGAGAGGAGGCCTTGGAGGCTCCCCTGGAAAATAGGGAGGAGGCAACTGATGAAAATGAAGCAAGTAGCCCTTGTGGAATATGCTTAAGACCCAGTTGTTCCCTGTAATGAGTGGCCACCAGTGGGCAAACAGGGTTAGGTGACCACCTGTGCAGGGATGGGACAGCAGAGACGGAGAGGCTATGCCTTGGGAGTCAAAATCCCCCATCCTGCTGAGTGGGAGCAGGAGCCGGAGGCTTGGGGGCCTTCTGCCTACAGGGCCCATGTCCCTGTGGGGGAGCGGGAGAGGCCTGATAAGTTGGGAACTGTTTGTAGGCAGTCGCCTTCCTCGGGTAAAAGGACTTTTTACCCGAGCCCTTCTTCTTGTTTGAAAGGGCAGAAGTCTTTCGAGACAGCCTTGTCCTCGTGAGGTGCTCGGTCTCGAGCTCAGCAGCCTTCTCAGCCATGGGCTTGCCAAAAAGGTTCTCACCTCGGCAAGGGACATCGACCAACTTGTCCTGAACCCATGGCTCGAGGTCCGATGACTGCAGCCATGCCTGGCGTCGAGCCGCGATGCCGGCAACTGCAACACGGGCCGAGGCCTCGAAGCCATCGTAGGCCGCTCGGGACATGATCTTAGAGCATTCCCGGATCCCCAAAGACAAGGACTTGAACCTCTGCAAAGGTTCCCCGGAGAGACCAGCAGAGAACCCGGCAAGCTCCTTTGCCAGGTCCCGCAAGTACATGCCCATGTACAGCTAGTAAGATTGGACACGGCAAGCAAGCATCGAGCCCTGGAAGCACTTTCTACTGAACGCATCCAGGTTTCGGGCCTCCCTGCCAGGGGGCACAAAGGAGCGCATCTTCTGACTTTTCAGACGATGCATGGCCGATTCCACCACCTTGGAATGGTGCGGTAGCTGCGCCTTTTGAAACCCAGGGCTCTTACGGAGTCGATAAATGGAATCGACCCGCTTGCTCAGAACCGGCGCCGAGGCCGGTGCCTCCCACATCCAGAAGAGGAGCCGTTCCAGCATCGGAGGAACCGGCACAGTAAAGGCCTCCTTCGGAGGAGAGTCATACTGGAAGGCCTCGAGCTCTTCGGCTCGAGGCTCCTCCTCAGGATCCGCCGGGATCGCCAAAGCAGTGGCCATATCCCGCACGAACTCCGAGAACCGGGTGTCCTCCGGAGGGGACCTACTCCGGGGCTCAGACTGCGGTGAGTCCGACGGGACGCACCGAGTCTTGAAGGTATCGGGGGACTCGTCATTCTCCGTCTCCCAGGCGGACTCGTCCGAAGAGGAGTCGGGCTCCGACCGCACGGGGCCCGGCAGCACCCGCCCCGACACCAAAAGCACCTGCGTCGACACCCTCGGTCCCGACCGGGAGGTCGAGGGTGACCGCGACCGAGGACGACCTCGAGCCTTCATGGTCTCGAGTATCGGCTCGGTCTCCGGGGTCGACTTTGATATCGATGTCCCGGTGGTCGGGGCAGATGGCCAGCCTCGCTGGTGCATCAGCACCCGCTGCTGATCCATGAAGGCAGACAGTCTGCACTTCAAGGCTGTCAGCCTGAGACCCAGCTCAGGAGACTCAGCAGCTACCAACTCGGACCCCGGTGGCGCCGCGCCCGACGTCGGCTCCCTGGGAGAAGAGTCCTCGAGGACAACAGGACTTACGTGTCCAGCAGACTCCGGCTCCACCCGAGGTACTTTTGACGGCTTCTCCTGTTCCATGGGCCCGGGACGGCGGTCGGGGGTCCGAGACCTAGCCCTCGAGGGGCCAGGGACCTCCTCCGATGCCGCCCTCGCGAGCCGCTTCTTCCTCTTTCGCTCCCGCTCGGGGGACCCCCTCTCAGAGAATCCCCGACGATGCTTGGGGTCAGACTCCTGAGACGTCGAGGCCTCAGACGAGGTCCGGGTCCGGCCGGAGGCTGAATTGGAGAAAAGCCTTTCCTTTTGGTGCTGACGACTTCGAAGTGCCTTAGTGGACATTTTTCCACACGGTCCACAGATCTTAGGGTCATGATCCGGATTGAGGCACCGAAGGCAGCAGTCGTGTGTGTTGGTGAGAGACATTAGTTTCTTACACCGATCACACTTCTTAAAACCACTGGAAGCCATCAGGGAAAAAAGAGTCCCCGTGAGGTCAAAGGACCGGCCTTCCAGGGAAAAGGAAAAAAAGGGTGCGAACGCCAGCCACGAAGGCCAAAAACCAAAAAAATAAGATCGGGCTCGATACCGGTGTACCGAACCCGGCGAGAAGGGGAACCGGCGTCGAACCGGAGAAAAACCGCGAAGAAATTGCAAGTAATTAACTGAAAAATCAAACTATTTTCCGGGTGAACTAGGACACACGTCCGACGGGCTCCACGGAAAAAGAGAGACTGAGCAAGATGGCACCTTTAGGCGGTAAGGGGACCGCGCATGCGTGCAGTATTCCCAAAGGCTTTCATAGAAAGCTGGGGAAATGCTCCGCAGGGGCTCCATCGACGTCGATGTCACCCATAAGTGAGGACTGACTTCCTGCTTGGTCCTGGAGAAAATGGAGTTCACTCTGACGAGGAGGAGGAAGTTACCACTGGAGTGCCGCAGGTTATCCTTGGTCCGATTCTTAACATCTTTGTTAGTGATACTGCAAAAGGGCTGTCGGGTAAGGTTGGCCTCTTTGCGGATGATACCAAACTCTGTAATAGAGTAGACGCCCAGGAAGGCGTAAATAACAGGAGGAGGGATCTAGCTAAGCTTGAAAAATGGTCTAGAATTTGGCAGCTGAGATTTAATGCTAAAACATGTAGGTCATGCATTTCAGCTGCAACAATCCAAGGAAGCAGTACAGTATAGGGGGTGATGTACTTCTGTCCATGAAAGAAGAACAGGACCTAGACGTGATTGTGTCTGATGATCTCTTAAAGATCTTTTAAAGAAAGCCCCGTCGGACGCGAAATCCTCTGCCCTCCTGCACCCCAGCTCAGCCACAGCTCTCCCGGCCGGGATCGAGCCGCCGGGGATACAGGGCCCGCCTCCAGCTGCAGCTGTCCAATCGGGGCAGCCAACGATCAAAATTTAAAGAAAGCGCCGTCGGGCGCAAAGTCCTCTACCCTCCTGCACCCCGGCTCAGCCACAGCTCTCCCGGCCGGGATCGAGCCGCCGGGGATACAGGGCCCGCCTCCAGCTGCAGCTACCCAATCGGGGCAGCCAACGATCAAAATTTAAAGAAAGCGCCGTTGGGCGCGCCTGCGCCTTGCGGGCCTGCGCCTGAGGGCCTCGCAAGAGGGCCCTTAGGCAGCTGGCCCATATACCTCATCGGCCACTACATACAGAACCAACGCACGACTGTCCAGCAGTTTGAGCTCCCACAAGGCTAAGCTCGCTTACTGACAGCACAGCCTACAGCACTGTACTTCCTTGCACAGCTCATGGCCAGCAATGCAGACACCACGCGACAGGAACTGTATTAACCTCTAGCCTCAGACATTCCTCTCCCATGCTGCCTACCACAAGTATAGCCTTGCTAATATAGCCACTGCATATCATGACTATGTTATTTATTTATCTACCATACTGTTGTCAGTAACCTTTAATAGTACCAGTCGCCACTGTTCCGTTGCTAGTAACCACTGTACTGTTGCCAGTAATCTTCCATTGCCAATCAACCTCTATACTGTTGTCAGTAGCCTTATCAGTTCCAGTCACCATTGTACTGCTACCAATAATCTACTATTGCTAACAATCTACTTTACTGTTGTCAGTAGCCTCACCAGTTCCAGTCAGTGTACTGTTACTAGTTATCTAACTTTAACCATTGCCTGTGATCATATTGTCTGTTGTCACCCAGCCTACTGCACTAAGTATCAAGAGTTTGTTAATAACTTCCTAGTAGTCTAACCTGATTGACCCGTTCCCAATTACACAGTGCTCTGCCAAGATGGGTTCCCCCATTACCACCATAATAGGATGTTATATCATCCTTTCAAGTTGGTTCTCCAACTCTCTCGCCTTAACCCCAGCATCCAAACAGATTCCTATATTACGGAGCCATGGGAGAAGGTGGACTAGTGCTTCCCACAACAACATAACTTGGGACACCCGCTCACACCACCCCCATCTGTTACACATTGCAGTTCAACACAATATGAAATCCAAACAAACTGAAAACCCCTACCCTCATAGCCTAAAATGTGCCCTCATCAATGCCCGTTCTATCCGGAAGAAGTGGCCAGCCGTCACCGACATCATTGCCAGCCACGGCCTCGATATACTCATGGTCACTGAGACGTGGTTATCCACCGAAGACAACGTCATACTCAACCAGCTCCTCCCCCAGAATTTCACCATACATTCAAGGCATGGACAAGACAAAAGAGGAGGTAGCGTGCTCATCCTCACCAGGACAGACCTTGTGATAAGGAAGCTTATCATAGGTCAGGAAGGAGCTATAGAAAAGGTGAAGTGACTCTGAACAAGCAACCTGTCAGTTCTGGTAGAAATAAGAAAACAGAATTTTCTTATAAAAGACTACCAGTCCCAGAATGCACCAGGTTTCCAACAGCCATTAGAGGAGCTGAAGTGGGGAAACGTGTGTTCAATCAGGAGGGCTATGAGGTAATCCCTAAGCACTCATCTCAAAGGGCAGGGCCTGATTCAGCACAGCTGCGCTGTGTTAGGGAAGAGCACTCATCTAGGCAGAATAAGAGTAGAGTTTATTCTACAGATGACCATCTTCATGATCACCTTGGATATCCAGAGAATCAGCTTGAGCTGCATCATCAGTTTCATCTGAAGGATCATCAGAAGCAGAAGCCAAACCGGACGGACAGAGAGGGAAAGAGACCCTCTGGAAGAAAGAGGAGAAAAGCCTTTGAGAGGTCTAGAAGAGTCCAAAGCAGTACGTATACTGGGAGGTATTCCAAGGGCCAGCATATACCATTGGACTGGGGAAAGCCAGAGGAATGGTGCTGCAGAGCTAGGAATCTCCAGACGCTACCTGTGAGGGAGACGGCTGCACGTGGAAGGGACCCTAAGACCCGTGCCAGAAGGTATGTGAAGAGAGATCCAGTGTCCAGGGATCTGGATTGGAAGGCTGGACATAAGAACTGGACTACATACTGGCCAGGCTATATAGAGAGGAACTCTAGCAGCAATGGAAGCTCAGGTATGAACACTGATCTATGCCCTAGCTATAACCTTGAAAGACAGCAGGGAAACAAGTATTCTCCTGAAAGTGCTCCATTGAGAGATTCATCTGTGCCAATCCATGATATTGAACCCATGCTTGTTGAACAAGGGGGAATAATAGCAGATGAAGATCCTATTTATATGGACTGCTCTCTATCTAAACTCCGTTGGTAACTTTCTGTTACAAAGTACAGCAACCATCACAAAGAAATATAAACTTGTTCTTTAATCTACTCAGAAAAGCTCCTGAAGCAGGATTTGACCCACACAGTAGAAAGCAAGCCAGCTAAGGGGTTTCAGCTGGATAACTGCTAGCAATTAAGCCTTACCTAATTGCTTGGGAGCTAGGAGAGAATCACTTCTGAATCTATGTGGGAAGTAATCAGAAGTTAACCTGAAAAGAACAGTTTGTTTCTTGCTTTGTGGCTTTTCATTTGTTGTTTTCCTGATTTTGACTTTGTTTTTCCAAGTTAACACTGAAAGCAAGTAACCTTATTTATGTGCTACCAAGCATATCTGTGTTGGGAGAAATAACCCCATAAATAAAAATCTTATTGGCTTTACCCAAGAGCACAACTAAATTATTGTCAGCAGCTGTGTCTGGTGTGAATGAACTACATTGCCCACAATACCTTGCAAATCATATAGATATATGCACTTGCCAAGACTGTGAAGATTCTCACCCAGGCAGCCGTCTGACAACCTCCATTTTCAAACAGTAGACTCCACTAGTACAAATCACCTGGAGACCGTCACCATCTCCAACAAACGCTGCTTAATCAACCTGCTTTACAGAGCACCTTCAGCTTCCCCAGATGATCTCGCGGCTATCATTGATCTGGCATCCAACACTCATAACCCAGGCATCCCAAATTGGATCCTAGGTGACTTTAACCTGCCTACACTACAAGATAATCAAGCATCAGCCTTCCTCAATGCCCTCGAAAATCTTGGCTTCAAGCAATTAGTTAATGATCCTACCAATATTAAGGGAAATATCCTGGACCTTGTATTCGCCCGCAAACCTCTCTTAACCCAGCCCAGGATCCCATAACTTCCATAACTTCTGTTCCTTGGTCAGATCACAAACTGATCATCATCCAGATTCCTTCTTACAAAGCCTACACAAAAATCAACAAAATACAAAGCAACACCGCAAGACCGCCCTCTCGATGTTTCAAGCCTTACAACAGAGATCTTATCCTTGCGGAAACGCAACAACTCATCTCTGAAACCACCCAGAACCTTGACGACCTAATTTCTCACTGGAACAATTGCCTCAGCTCAATCGCCCTACGTACGCCAACCAACAGGCCTCCAGGTAAAAGAGTGAGTGTCCCATGGTACTCAGCTGATCTTAAAGCATCGCTTAACCAATTACGGAAACTAGAGAAACGCTGGCGCCAATCTCATTCTTTAAATGACCAGACAACATACAACTGTCATCTGGCTGCGCATCGCAACGCAATCACCGACACGATGAAGCAGTACTACTCTGACACCTTAAAGAGATCGCTTAATAAACCACATGACCTCTTCGACCTGGTCAAGACTTTATCGAAGGAACCATCCTCTGGACCTCCATTTGAGTTACACCCACAAGATTTTGCAACCTACATACAATCCAAGATATGCCAGACCAACAAAACCTCTACTACAACCTCTACCACAGAGCAAGACTGCCAAACAACCCTAACCATGTTTTCTACCCCCACCAAGAGAGGAATTGAAGACACTATTGCAGCCCTTAATACCACTACTGCCCAGACCGATCCATGCCCAGCCTTCTGGATCAAGGAGCTTCGCAGTCACTTCAGCCCAGTACTGTCCAAAATAATGAACCTCTCCTTCTCAACCGGCTCTTTCCCTTCAGCCCTTAAACACACCTCTATCAGACCTCTGCTAAAAAACTGCAAGCTCGATCCCCAACAGGTGGAATCCTACAGACCCATATCCAGCATTCCACTACTCACGAAGATCATTGAAAAGGAGGCCCAAAGGCAATTGCAGGATCACATCGACTCCGCTGCACCGTTAGACCCCTGCCAACATGGTTTTAGGGAATTCCATGGAGTGGAAACCCTCCTTACCACTCTCTTCTGCAAGATAATCACCGGCATTGATGACATCCGTCAAGGATTTGCTCTCATCTTTCTGGACATCGCTGCAGCTTTTGATTCAGTAAATCACAAGCTTCTACTAGGACGACTGATTGACAAAGGCATTAATGGAAGAGCGCTCGAATGGTGCAGATCCTACCTGTCCGAAAGATGGCAGCATGTTCGTTCTGGAGGGATAAATTCTGAACCTTTCCACCAAAGCCAAGGAGTCCCACAAGGATCCTCCCTTTCTGGGCTCCTGTTCAATATTTACATGCAGCCAATTTGCAATATCATCCGGTACTTCAATGTTGATTGCATGTTATACGCAGACGATGTCCTGCTTTACATACCCTTCTCTACTGAGCATTTGGACCTCTCCCCACTGCCGAGTTGCTTCAATGCAATATCTGACTGGCTTCTTTCTCAAAACCTCAGAATACAACATAAGAAAACGGACGTACTCTTCATTATGAGGAATCCCAACTTTACCCCACCACAATATCTTAAAGTAAAAGAAGCTGAGCTGCAATCTAAATCCTCAATACGATAACTGGAAGTCACCTTAGGATCAACGCCTGGATATGAAGGCCCACATACGAAACATAGTCTGATCAGTTTACTACAAGATCCGCTCACTTAGGCATCTACGTTCCATGCTTGAACCAACTGATTTCCGGACAATTTTCCAGGCGTTGGTTATACCTCATTTCGACTATGCCAACGCCATATTACAAGGTCTTCCCCAATCTACATTAAACCTGCTGCAGCTAGCCATGAACGCAGCAGCAAGAGTCCTCCACGGAGCCTCCAGGAGCGACCACGTGACGCCTCTGCTAATACAGTTGCATTGGCTACCCATTCAGGCTAGAATAGTTTTCAAGACCTTGATAATCACTTTTAAAGTTGTTAACAATCTCTCATCTGCATCCTTAACCTCCCTCATCCATATCACATCCCCAAATAGAGCAAGAAGATCCACGGCTATAAACTCCCTAAAAGTCCCGAAGGCACTTACTGTTTGCACTAAATCGACAGCCAACAGAGCCTTCAGTCTCAGTGCCCCAAGATGCTGGAATGTATTAACCCCTGATATCCGGGCTATTAAGAGCCTACCACAGTTTAGGAAAGCCCTCAAATGCCACCTCTTCAACAAGTACCTTATAGAGCCCAACGGCATCCCCTAGAGCTCCAAGACACCCACTGATACCATTCCCAGACAAATTTATAGTATCTCAACAACACACCAAGTTTGATACTCAAACCCATAGTGGGTTTGTGTTTTTCTATGAAACCTCTGTGCTTATGATTCCATGTAGTAAGTTTTGTAAATAGTTTACCCCGGTTATCCAAGTTTTTTGTGCCCTGTTGCCTGTAAACTCATACGTGTTAACTGTACTGAGCATTTTGTTCCATGTAAACCGCGCTGATGATGAATAGTGCGGTATACAAGAGACTGTAAATAAATAAATCTCAAAGTAGCTAAACAGGTAGAAAAGGCAACAGCAAAAGCTAGAAGGATGCTTGGGTGCATAGGGAGAGAAATGGCCAGTACAAGAAAGGAGTTGATAATGCCTCTGTATAAGTCTTTGGAGCGACCTCATTTGGAGTACTGTGTGCAATTCTTGAGACTGCACCTTCAAAAGGATATAAACAGGCTGGAGTCAGTACAGAGGGTGGCTACTAAAATGGTTAGTGGTCATTATAAAGTATATGAGAACAGAAGAATCTTAATATGTACACCTTAGAGGAAAGGCGGGATAGAAGTGATATGATTGAGATGTTTAAATACCTCTGTGGCATAAATGCACAGGAGAAGAGCCTCTTTCAACTGAAAGCAAGCTCTGCTACGAGGGGACATGGGATGAGGGTGAAAGGGGATAGATTCAGGAGTGATATGCGGAAATATTTCTTTATGGAAAGAGTGGTGGATCCGTGGAAAAGACTCCCAGCGGAGAAGGTAGAGATGAAGACAGTACCTGAATTTAAAGAGGCATGGGACAAACACAGAGGATCTCTAAAGGAAAAAAGGGGACTCTTGTAGTGGTTGATACGGAAGGGTAGACTAGATAGACCATGTGGTCTTTTTCTGCTGTCATGTTTCTATGTTTCTAAATCTCAATAAACGATCTGCTGGTAGGCGAGCATAACTCACGCATCTGGACTGGACTGGACTAGAGAGACAATGAGGGAGATAAAGATAAGTGATGAGCAGGAGAATAAAAGCAGCCTTGAAGAGGTGGGTTTGTAGCCTGGATTTGAATATGGCCAGAGAGAGAGCCTGACGTACTAACGCAGGTAGTTTGTTTCATAAACACACAAGTTTTATTCCTTTTCTTTCTTTGTGGTAGCTTAGTATATGCATGAAAAAAACTACCCAAATCTATTTGTCAGGCTTCATCTCTTTCAAATTCAGGTTACAAACCCACCTCTTTGAGACTGCTTGTGTATCCTGCCCCCCTTATTCTTCTATTCACTACCTATCTATATCTTTGGCATTCCCCTAGATTTCCCCTAGTTCCCAGTTGTTAAGTGATCTGTCTTGATTAAACTGCAAGCTCTGATGAACAGGGACTGTCATCCAGTGTATTAATTAGGAAAGTGAAAGGAACATGACCACAAGAGACGTACTTTTAGGGCAGGGGAGCCCAAACTTGGATGGTGGCCCTCTAGGACTGATTGGGTACCCTTGCTCTAGAGAAATAAAATCCTGTCCCCACCACTTAAAGAGAACCACTTTTTAAATTTATTCTGTTTTTGAGTGATCAACTAAAGAGCAGTGGAAAGAATTACAATGGTAGGGAAAGCACAGTTACTTACCTGTAACAGGTGATCTCTGGGAACAGCAGGAATAAGTCTTCACATATGGATATCGTCGGTACCGATGGAGCCTGCGCGGGAACGCTCCCCAGCGTCCAAAAGGAAAGCTTTTGGGAGCATCCCAAAGCGCCTGCGCGCTGCCTTCCTGCCTTTTCCAACCGCCTCTCTCCAGTTCAAGTTTTAAGCTGAGATAAAGAGAGAAAGGAAAGGAAAGATAGATAGAGAGATACAACTCCTAGGGGAGGTGGGTGGGTTGTGAAGACTTATTCCTGCTGTTCCCAGAGATCACCTGTTAAAGGTAAGTAACTGTGCTATCTCCAGGAACAAGCAGGAATGAGTCTTCACATATGGGGACTCCCAAGCTAGAGATGCCAGGGAGATCCCAAAGGTTGTGAGTCCCTGATAAGGGCTCCACCTCACCCCCATGGATCTCGGGCATCCAATCAGGGATGGGGGGTAGGAGTTGATTAGGTATGGAACAGGTGTTTGAGAACAACCTGACCAAACAAGGCATCCCGGCGGGAGTCCTTCTCCAAGCAGTAATGGGCTGTAAAGGTATGAACCGAGGCCCAGGTGGCCGCTCGACAGATTTGGTCGATGGACACAGAGTTTAGATGAGCCATAGAGGCTGCCATGGCCCTCACATTGTGAGCTGTGACATGGCTCTCCAGAGAAAGGTTCTTACTCTGGTAGGCGAAGGAAATACATTGAGCAATCCAATTGGACAGAGTTCTCTTAGAGACTGGAAGTCCTAAATGAGAGGGATCAAAAGCAACAAATAGTTGAGAGCACTTCTATGTTGCTGTGTCCTCTGTAAGTAAAAAGCAAGTGCTCTCTTACAATCCAGGGTATGAAGAGTCCTCTCTGCACTTGATGCATGAGGTCCTGGAAAAAAGACAGGTAAATACACCTCCTGGTTCAGATGAAAAGGTGAGACCACTTTAGGCATAAAGTGTGGATTAGTCCTGAGGACTACCTTGTCATGATGGAACCTTGTATAAGGAGGATTAGCCACCAAGGCTTGCAGCTCACTCATACGGCGAGCTGAGGTGACTGCAATGAGAAAAATAACCTTCCAGGAAAGGAATTTCAAGGAGGTAGTGGCTAAGGGTTCAAAGGGTGGCTTCATAAGCTGGCCAAGAACCAAATTCAAATCCCATGCCACTGGAGGTGGTCTAATGGGAGGTTTAGTTAAAAGAAGGCCTCTCATGAATCTTGCAATAATTTATTTTATTTATTTTATTTATTTAGCTGTATTTATTTATTTATTTATTTATTTATTTGTATTTCTTCTATACCGCACTCTTTTTCATCAGCGCGGTTTACATTAAACAGGAATACTCATTTCAATCAACAGACTGTGGTGAGCTTACATATAACAGGAAATATACAACTGGGATTATAACTTAGGGAAACTATGTACATATTTGTAGCATGTATAGGACCTATATACACGGGTCAAAGCGGTCAATTGGGGGATACATTTAACACGAGGGGATATGAGACACATACACTAATACTTACAGAGAACATGGACAATGGAGGGTTAAGTGGCTTGCCCAAGACCACAAGGAGTGCCTACAGGACTAGAAATCCCAGTCCCTCCGGCTTGAGATTGCTGTCCCCAGGTGGGACTTGAACCCCCGGCCCTCCGGCCTGAAGTACCTTGTCCTAACCACTAGACCACTCCTCCCTATAAGAGGATGAGAGGAAATAGGCTGTCCATTGAGAGACTTAAGGGATGCTGCAATAACACTCAAATTGACTCTTACTGAATTTGTTTTAAGGCCTGCATGGGATAAATGCAGCAAATACTCTAGTAAAGAATTCAGAGGTATTGCAAGAGGGTTAAGACCCTTCCGTGCACACCAAATGGTAAATCTTTTCCATTTAAAAACATAGGAACGTCTAGTGTAAGGCTTTCTGGAAGCATGAAGGATATCCTTCACTTGCTGAGAAAGATGCAAATCTTGAAGGTCTAAGGCCTTCAGCAACCAGGCTCTGAGGTGAAGAGACTGGGGATCTGGGTGCCACAACGTTCCCTCCTCCTGGGACAGGAGGTCTGGAGCAGATCCCAAGTCCAGGGAGGGAGCTTGAGAGAGATGCAGAAGTAGAGGGTACCACACTTGGCGTGGCCAATGTGGTGCTATGAGGATCATAGACCCCTTGTCTCTCTGAAGTTTGAACAGTGTCTTGGGAATTAGGGGAATGGGTGGAAAGGCATAGAAGAAGTCTTGCCCCCAACGAAGGAGGAAGGCATCCCTAGCCTGAACTCCCTGACACGGAATCCTGGAACAGAACCGGGGAAGTTTGGCATTCCACGGACTTGCAAACAAGTCTATGTCCGGGGTTCCCCAAATTCGGAAGATCCTGGCTATCTCGTCCCCATGGAGGGACCATTCGTGTAGAAGCAGAAGTCGACTGAGTCTGTCTGCCCAAGAGTTTTGAACCCCTGGAAGATACACTGCCATGAGATGAATTTGATGCTCTCTGGCGAAGGCCCACAATCTCAGAGCTTCGTTGCAAAGCAACAGAGAGCCACGTAGAACATGGCTACTTGGTTGTCCGTGTGGATGAGGACTGTCTTGTAGCTGAGCAGGGTGTGGAAGACTCAGAGCTAGAAAAATTGCTCTGAGCTCTAAGAGGTTGATATGTAGAGATGTCTCCTGTGAAGACCAGATGCCTTGAGTGGAGAGATCTTGAAGATGAGCTCCCCAACCTCTTGGAGAGGCATCTGTTGTAAGGGTTGCTTGGGGTAACACCTGTTGAAAGGGGGACCCTAGCAACAGATTTTGAGTGGACTTCCACCACTGGAGAGAGCAAAAGAGGCGACTGGAGGTTGCTATTTTGTCTGACAGGCACCCTGATGCCTGGGTCCATTGGGTGGACAGAGTCCATTGAGCTGCCCTCATGTGAAGGCGAGCGTAAGGAACCACATGCACAGTGGATGCCATGTGGCCTAACAGTTGTAACATCTCTCGAGCAGTTAAATGGGATTTTAACTGAATTTGTGAGGCTAACTGCACCAAGCGTAGGCAACGGGCCTGGAGAAGATAGGCCCTTGCAGTTGTGGTATCCAGCTAGGCCCCTATGAACTCTAGAACACTGAAACCCTTAAGACCACTACTCGCCTCCAATGACTTCCGAACAATCTTCCAAGCCCTTATAACACCTCATTTCGACTATGCCAATGTCATCCTGCATGGTCTACCCAAGAGCATCCTCAACCCACTCCAATTGGCGATGAACTCAGCAGCCCGCATCCTCTGCGGTACATCCAGTAGAGACCACATCACCCCCATACTAACAGAGCTTCACTGGTTACCCCTACATGCCAGGATAACCTACAAAGCACTTCTGCTATCCTTTAAAGCAATCAATCAAATAGCCCCACCTTCCCTCTCATCACTTATTATCAACACCCCCACGAACAGACTGAGAAGATCCGCAGCCGCCAATACCCTTGTCGTACCAAAGGAGTACACTAAATGTAACCAAACAACCAGAGACAGGGCCTTCACCTTATTCGCTCCAACTTGCTGGAATAATCTCCCTCCTCATATCCGATCAATAAAAGACCTCTCTCAATTTAGAAAGGCCCTCAAACACTACCTATTCTGTCATCATCTTTTAGGCCCTAACCCTACACCTCCTCCCCCCATCTCACAAATCACTCACACAGCCTCTGACATTCCAACAACATAACCATAACAGAACACGAACTAGACGCTCTGCACACCCAAATTTATGACCCAATTTAACTGTAAATTTCCAGATGTAATTTATCTTTCTGTATATAGCTTGTATATAGTTTACCATGTTGTCTCCAAGTTACTGACCCTGTTATAATGTAAGCAAAAGACACTGTTATAATGTAAGCAAAGGACTGTTCTAATGCGAAATTTGTTATCTGTAAACCGCGCTGATACCAAAGAGCGCGGTATATAAAAACTGTAAAATAAAATAAAATAAATAAATAAATAAATAAACAAAATAGAGACTGAGTAGGGGTGAGATGGAATTTTGGGATGTTTATTACAAGTCCCAGATACTGAAGGATACGCCTTGTGCAGGTTAGAGAAGTCTGGGCCTCTGACTGGAAAGGAGCTCGGATGAGCCAGTCGTCCAGATATGGGAATACGAATATCCCTAGAGTGCGTAGAAATGCAGCTTCTACTGCCATGCATTTTGTGAACACTCTTGGTGCAGAGGCCAGACCGAAAGGAAGCACTCTGTATTGGTAGTGCTTCCCTTGATAAAGGAACCGAAGGAACCTTCTGTGTGTTGGATGAATGAGGACATGGGTGTACGCATCCTTGAGGTCTAGAGAGCAAAGCCAATCCTGACTGAAGGTATGGAAGGAGAGTACCGAGAGAAATCATCTTGAATTTCTCCTTGCATAGAAACTTGTTCAATTCTCTGAGATCTAATATGGGTCTGAAGCCCCCTGTTTTCTTTGGGATAAGGAAGTAGGGGAGTAGAACCCTGAGCCCTGTTGAAGAAGGGGTACTTCTTCTATTGCCCCTTGGGCAAGAAGGGTAGCAATCTCCTGACCCAGAAGGTCGAGGAGAGATGTCTGAGAATTGAACTGTCTCACCATGGTGTGAGGAGGAAGGTTTAAGAAATGAAGCTTGTACCTCTCCCTTATGATGGAGAGGGTCCATTGCTCTGCTGTGATTTGTTCCCACCTGGGAGCAAAGTGAGCTAACCTTCCTGGAATGGTGAGAGGCTCTGGATGTTCTAGAGCCAGAAAGGCTAAGTTCTCTAGCTGTAAGTCAAAGGCCCTGAGGAGGCTGAGGCTGTTGGGCCGTAGCAGTCCTAGTAGCCTTAGGCTTGGCCTGTTTCGGTTGTTGCTGTCTCCTTGTAGCAAAACGACCTGCAGAAGATGACTGCTGACCATAAGCAGAATAATATTTCCCTTTTTTGGGAAAAAAAACCCTTTTTGAACAACCTTTTCATAAAAGGAGCAGAAGTAGACTTTGAAAGTCTATCTAAAGCAGAATTTTCAGCATCCATCTGGGTGGCCTTTGCTTGCCAATCTTTGCCAAAAAGGTTTTCACCTGTACAAGGAAGGTTTCCTAGTCCATCCTGAACCCAGGGTTCCAAATCAGAAGCTTGTAACCAAGCAACTCTGCGTGCACCTACGGCAATAGCCGAGGCACTGCTGGCACCTTCAAAAGAGTCAAAGGCTGCACGGTTGGAAAACTTGGAAACATCCTGAACATGTTTGAGCCAGGTGAGGAACTCTTCCCTTTTATCTTCTGAAATAAAAGGAGATAAAGTTTGCAGGTGATCTGTAACTTCTTTTAGAAACATCCCCATATAGAGACTATAGGAGTTGATTCTGGCAACAAGCATATTGGCCTGGAAAAGTTTCCTGCAAAAGGCATCTAAGGTTCTGCATTCTCTTCCTGGAGGAGCAGAAGAGTGCCGTTTAGTACTCTATCTTCTTCATAGCAGACTCCACCACAATGGTGAGGAAGCTGAGTCTTATGAAAGCCAGGACAAGGAGGAACACAATACATGGTGTCCAACCTACGAGAATGAGGGGACGTGGTGAGAGGAGTCTCCCATATGCCCAACATGTGATCATAAAGAATCTCATGTATTGGTAAAGTGGCTGCCTCTTTAGGAGCCTTAGGATATTGTAAAATATCTAATTTTTTGGCTCTAGGCTCTTTCTAAGGGGCCACTGAGATGGAAAAGCCCCTGGCCACTTCCCTAATGAAGTCTTGAAAAGACAAGTCTTCTGGAGAAGACACTCCTTTTTGGAGAAGAGGGCTCCTGAGGATGGATCACCGATGCTTCGACAGAGGCCTCTGATTCATCAGAGTCTTCAGAGGAATCGAAGTATCGCCTGTCTGGATGCTCCTGCAGAGCCCGATATGCGTACCGGGTGGTATCGACATCAGGAGTGATCGGTACCGATTTGGTACCGATGGGCATCACAGAACAGTGTACCGCAGCAGTCGACACCAAAGCCGATGATATCGGTACCGGTGCCGGAGTCGGTACCGGCAACGGAGTTTGTTGCGGTACCGAAGGCGTCACAGCTTGTATGAATGCCGTGATGGCACGCTGCATGGCCAGGATATTCTGATCCATCGACGCAACCAATATCTGGATGTCAGTACCAGTGGAAACCACCGGTACCCCAGAATATGGCAACAGGTGATCGGTCGAGGCCGAGCCATCGATGTCAACCTGTGACCCCATAGATAAATCTTTGGAAGCCGGAGCCTCCCGCCGGGGTAATTTTGCCGGTGCGGATTCCTCGAGAGCAAGCCCGGAGGCATCTCGATACTTGGAAGGAGATTTACCCTTCGAGGACCGGCTGGACTTAAGTTTGGTTACCTGAGATCCATGGGAGGAAGAAGCAGCCCTGGAAGACGTCGATGCAACCGAAGCTGCATCAGAGGGAAACAGGGTACTGAGCTTGGCTGCTCGATTCTGTAGACCTTTTTTAGACATCATGGAACAGGACTCACAATCCGTAATGGAGTGGTCAGGGCCTAAACATTTTAGACACCATTCATGGGTGTCGGTGACAGAAATAGTGCCGCTGCCCTTCGTGCATTTTTTAAACCCGGAGGCGGGCTTTTCCATGAGGAAAAATTTCCTAGGCCTAAGGCCAAAGAAGAAAATGCACTGAAGTGAGAAAAACAGTAGTTTTTTGGGTTTATTTTTAGAATAAAGAAAGAAAAGACCGGCGGTACCGGTCCAGCGTCGAGAAGGCAGACGCGCAACCAAAGAAATAAAATAAAATAAAGAAATTCTTCAGCGGTTACAGGAACACGACCTGCTGGCTCCGCGGAAAAGAAGAACTGGAGAGAGGAGGTTGGGAAAGGCGGGAAGGCAGCGCGCAGGCGCTGTGGGATGCTCCCAAAAGCTTTCCTTTTGGACACTGGGGAGCGTTCCCGCGCAGGCTCCGTCGGTACTGACGATACCCATATGTGAAGACTCATTCCTGCTTGTTCCTGGAGATAGGTCATGCATAACTCCGACACATCCTGCCTCCCTCCCCAATTGAAAACTGAAGCATGCAAGCAATCCCCACAGTCTGTGGATCAGATCAAATTCTTGCCTATGACTCTAGCGATTTCAGGGAAGCATTCTATTGGCTAAACAGCTGTCAATCACAATGACCAACATTTCCTTTCAGATCCCATTCTTGGAAAGTCAATGAAAGAGATCGAAACTATTATATAGTTCTGTTAGTATTGTAATGTAGGGAGGGAAATAACTAGACAACAATTAGAGTCTGCAGTGCATTGCAAAAGGAAGGAAAGAGGAAAACTGTGTGGATGGTTAAATACATGCCAAGCTGTGATGATTCTATGAAGGTCTGATAGAGATGGGTAAGAAGAGAAATTGTGCATGATGATTCCCTGTTTCCAGGTGGACAGGAATGACAGGCGAGGCAATGCCAAAAGAAAAGGCTTTTGTGCAATAAACACATTTTAAATAAATTAGAAAAGAGGACGTAGTATTCAGCTCAGCCGTCCCAGGTTTACTGTAGAATGCATCCAGTAAGTCACTTACCTGAAGTTGCATAACCACATAATTAAACTTCTCATTTCTTCCACAGCCAATAAATCGACAAACATGATCCTTCCCTGCAGGAAAAGGACAAAAAGAGACTGTGAAATAGGCATGAGGAGGCAGAGAGCAGAACTAGCCACTAGTGGCTCAGTGGTTGGGACAGGTTACCTCAGGCCGGAAGGCCAGGGGTTCAATTCCCGCATGGCGACTAGTAACCACAGACCGGAGGGAATGGGGTCTCTAGTCCCATGGCCACTACTTGTGGCCTTGAACAAGCCACTTAACTCTCCATTGCCTCAGGTACACTTAGATTGTGAGCCCTTGGGGGACAAGGGAATACATGTAAACTGCTCTGATGCGCAAGTAAAGGGTGGTATATTAAGTGCCTAAACAATAAACCATAGTGATATATATGCCAATCGCCTTCATCTTCCCTCTGCTTCTCAGGCTCATCTCATTCAAAACCTAGTAAAGTTAATTGCTCCACGTACTCACTATTCCAAAAAATACCACATTGAATCGGGGAACAGGTCTCAGACTAAACCAGGGAGGAATATGAGAGGTAAAACTCCTCTCTTCACCTTTCCCCTTTATTGCATCAAGGACCTGAACTTTTTTTCCCCTTTTCTTTGTTTGAAAATCCTTTTTGTAAAATACTCGCTATTTCTAATGCCCTTCAATCGTTTTTCACTTAGTTCAATAATATTAATCTATAGAGATGAGAAGAGTCTGAACTCAGACTCCGTTATGCAGATACTCCTAGTTCATTTCAAAACTTAGCTCAATGCTTGTCTGTTGAGATGGTCGGAGTCGTGGCTCGGATCCCTTAGCGCTTATGCGTTTCACCGACTCTGCGGTTTCTTCGGGGGATGACTGTGTTTAGTGGAAACTTGCAACTAGCGTTCATCTCCGTCGATACTATCATGACTCTCAATACCACTACAGTGCAAACAGATCCTTGTCCAGCTTTCTGGATAAAAGAACTGCGCAGCGACCTCAGTCCGATAATAGCCAAAGTAATGAACCTACCGTTCACAAACGGTTACCTCCCATCTGCCTTCAAGCACACTTCAATCAGACCGCTGCTAAAAAATAGTAAACTAGACCTCCAAAAGGTAGACTCCTACAGACCCATTGCAAGTATACCTTTTCTTGCAAAGTTGATTGAAAAAGAGGTGCAAAGGCAATTACAAGACCACATCGACTCTGCTGCTCCACTAGACCCATGCCAACATGGTTTCAGGGAGTCACATGGAGTGGAAACTCCTTACCACCCTTTATAATAACATAATCATTGGCGTTGACAGCATCCGTCAGGGAGTTGCACTCATTATCCTAGACATAGCTGCAGCCTTTGACTCAGTAAACCATGAGCTTCTCCTAGGACGGCTAAAAGAGAAGGGCAGATCATACTTGTCCGGTAGATGGCAGCACGTACGATCAGGTGGAACAACATCGGAACCGTTTCATCAATGTCAAGGAGTACCACAGGGATCCTCTCTATCGACCTTGATGTTCAACATATATCTTTATCTTTATTTATTTGCTTGACCGCCCTTCAGTAGTAAGCAGAGCGGTTTACAGTAACAAAAATTTCAAAACAGAGTGGCACGAGGCCGGAAAATGAAAAAGAAGTTACAATGTAATAGGAAGAGGAGAAAGACGAGAGTGGGGTGGGATAAAGGGTGCGGGAGGAGGGTCAGGGCTGGGAAGGAGGGAGGTCAAAGGCAAGGGAGAAGAGATAAGTCTTGATGGAATGTTTGAAAGTATACATGCATATACATGCAACCCATTTCCAATATCATCCGGTCTTTCAATGTCTGTTGTATGGTATATGCCGATGATGTTCTGCTCTATATGCCGTTCTCCATAGATCAAATGGACCTCTCCCCTTTAACCAACTGTTTCAATGCCATATCTGAATGGCTCCTGTCACAAAACCTTAGAATTCAACCTAAGAAAACTGAGGTGCTCTTCATAATGAGGAACCCGTTCTTCAGCCCACCCCAATACTTGAAGGTGAAAGAAGCCGATCTACAAGCAAAACCCACAATTCGTTACCTGGGAGTTGCACTAGATCAAAACCTTGACATGAAGGCACACATAGCGAACACTGTAAGAGCAATCTATTTCAAGATCCGTTCAGACATCTATGCCCCTTGCTTGAACTGGAAGATTTTCGGACAATTTACCAGGCCCTGATAATACCACATTTTGATTACGCCAATACCATATTACAAGGTCTCCCCCAATCCACTTTGAACCCCTTACAGCTCGCCATGAATAGTGCAGCGAGGGTTCTTCATGGTTCATCTAAGAGAGACCATGTGACTCCCCTTCTAATGCAGTTACACTGGCTTCCTATACATGCCAGGATCTTCTTCAAGACAGCGCTGCTGACATTCAAAGCGGTCAATAATCTCTCCTCCTCTTCACTATCTGACCTTATCCAAACAGCAGCCCCTAATAGACCAAGAAGATCCACAGCAGTAAATATGCTAACATTGCCAAGAGAATTAACAAGATGCACCTCGGCAACTGCAAACAGGGCATTCAGTCTCTGCGACCCAAGACTCTGGAACTCCTTACCAACAAACATCAGATCAACCACCAACCTAATCCAGTTTAGGAAGGCCCTTAAACACATTCCTTTTCCTCAAATACTTCCTAGAGAGCAATGAATCACATTCCCACTCAATTTCCTACAACTGTTCCAACACATCTTGTCAGCCAGAGGACCACACCATGCAAGAGGTCCTTGACTAGTAAATCTCACTCTTTGTTTTTCTATGACACTGTTTTTTGTAACTAGTTATCTTTAGTTATCCAAGTTGGCTTTCCTGTTAATTGTAAACTCAGACTTATGTACCCGTCTGATTGTTATGTTCCATGTAAACCGCGCTGATAACGAATAGTGCGGTATAGAAGAAATTGTAAATAAATACATAAATAAATAAATTCTGTCTTCGCTATCACTTATATAACAATTCTGCTACTCCAGATAATTCCTTTCCCCCTCCCCCCTTCTAGATACTTCCAGTGCAAATAACAATATCACATACATGCTTGTACCCTACCCTACCCTATCACCCCCTCTATACTACCCCCCTTCCCCCCCTCACCCCTATAACCCTTTGTATTTATCTCAATGTCATCCTTGCACTCCACTCGCACACGATTCTGGTGCCCTGCCTTCCTCCTCAATGTCCCCCCTCTTCCTACCCACTCTCCCTAGGCCTCCAACCACCTCCAAACCCCCTGCCATTGTGCCTCACTCCTCCCGCCTTTCCCACATGGCAGCTCCGTCAATTTATGCATCAAGCTCACCTCTGCCACCCTCCGAACAACGCCTCCCAGGTAAGGCGTACTCTGTCCCCCCCAACACTGGGCTATCTCACACCTAGCTGCCGCTATGCAGTACTGCAATACCCCCACTTCTCATTTAGGGATGCCTTCATCAAGTTGGTGCAGCAAACACGCCTCCGGTCTCCGTTGCAAGCTATGCCCCGTCATACTATGAACCACCTCAAGGACCTGGACCCAATACGCCTGAATCCTATCACACTTCCACCACCATATCCGAATGTGACAATGCAATCATCAACCAGATGCTACCCTCAGGGTTCTCATTCCACGCATGCCATAGAACCAATCAGAGAGGAGGTGGAACACTCATCCTTGCCAAAACCGACCTAAGTTTCCAGATGAGCAATGCAACCAGCACAACCCACCTAGACTCACTTACTATAACAAACGACATCTGCACGATCAATCTACTGTACCGAGCACCAACACCATCTTCAGAGGATCTCGCAACGATAATTGGCCTCGCCTGCAACATAAACAGACCACGATCCCAAAACTGGATTCTAGGTGACTTCAACCTGCCCACGCTGCAAGAGTCCCAAGCCACTGCTTTCCTAGAAGCACTACACGAGTTGGGTTACTCTCAGCTATTCGACAGGCCCACACACGTCAAGGGAAATAAACTGGACCTGATTTTTGCCCCACAGACAGACACAGTACCTACCCAACAAATGATACCTGAAAGCATGTATATTGGTACAGGGTACCAATATACATGAGTTTTCTCTTGGAAATTTATCACAGGGTACGTCACAAACTAGATGAAAATCAGCTGGGTTATAAAATGCAGTTCTAAGCAAATTATCTAAAGCAGCCCAAGTAGGACAGAAAACTTATAGCACCATGTAATTGAATACATTTCTCTCTATAGGTCATAAAATGCTTATTCAGACCCTTTTCAATATCATCAACAAGTTTACTAGAAATTCCTAATTCCTCTGTAGCAGTAATATCATTTCTTACCGCTCCCTTTAGCCCTGTGGGGTTGTAGGGCTAGTCTAGGGACAGTATATACATATGCCTGCCTGTTGGATTCATTTTATTTTGATTTTGCAGCTTGTTTTAGTATCTGTTCTGTATCGAGGAGGGAGATGGTGCCCCTGACAGGGCACTCTGATACAGCCTCCGATTGCGTAAAAGCCTTTCCCTTTAGCCCTTATGGCAGAGTGTGTTTCCCCGGACACTATTTGAAATAATTAATGGATGCCTTGGCAGTTATCCCAGACCCCAGGTGTTGCGCAGCGCTATCTTAACTTATTGTGCACGGTTGCACTCAGCCCTGTTTGTTTTCCTTTTATTGCAAGTGACTCCTTAACGAGATGACAAGTTCTTTATATCCGGGATCCGCAGAATTCCATGGAAGCGTAGCAAAGTAAACTGATAATTATATGCTTTTGAATCCGCCTTAGGTGTAACTATGTATAGCCATGTAAAATATGTGAATTCCAAAATGTGTAAATATGTATTGTATAAATGTAAATATGTTTAACTCCATTCCCCAAAACATTAACCATGTGTGCTGTGACCCCCCTCAGAACTATGTATGTACTCTCCCCACCCAGTCCTGATTGACAACTCCCAAAAGAAGAATCAAACCGCTGCTGATCGCTGGAAGCAGCGGTATATAAATGTGTTCTAAATAAATAAATAATAAATAAATAAATCAGACGTGAAGTCACCAGATTGGGTCCTGCTTAAGACTGCATCCGAAGACACCCCCAGCACCGGAGTTCCTGGTCCATGTCGTGTATTCCTGGTGGGATATTCAGCTTGTAAAGTGAGAAGACATTCTCAACGAATGCATCCTATACAGTGGCCCCCTCACAAGTCCAGAAGGTGGCTTCCTGTGACGGTGAATCAAGAGTTTGCAATGCAGAGACTTATTGGACAACAGTGACTGAAGAAAAGGACTTTTATGATTCAAAGTATTTTCTGAAAGAACAACAGTGACATTGTAAAGAGATTATTGTATTAAGTGAATTCCAAATGGACTATTCATGTAAAATGCTTTTATATAGCATTTAAAATGTTTTTATGTATTTATAGTAGGACCTAGAGGGATGAGGTTAGTTTAGATTAGTATTTTCCTGATATATATGTAATGACCTTTAGGTACTGAACCTCTACTTAATAAAGTAATTGAGAATTAGAGAGCCAGTATAGTGATAGTATATCTCCTCATCATCTTAAGAAGAGTATTAAGAAGAGTAGGTATATCTTTAGTTTGTCTTAGAATATTTTTGAGAATATTTTTGTTGCTATGCATATTGGCTATGCATATTTCCTAATCTGGTCCTAGATGCGCTGTGGCAAATTATTAATGAAGCAGTATTGTATTCAGAATCATGAAGATGTTAGAAGGAATATCCAAATATTTTTGAAGCACATTTATACTTGATGGCAAAAATATTTTAAATTATCAAAGTTTGCTGTTTGTCTTTCAACAGTGACAGCTACTCAGTATGGATTTTTACCAAGAGTTAGGCCTAAGACCTTTGGGAGTTTTGTGACATATAGTCATATACAAACACAACTACAAACACAGAACCTAGAATAATTAATGATATAGGTATGAAGATCCTATGTACAGGTTCCTATATTTTAGTAATTTACAAGTAATGTCAGTTAATGGGAACCAAGAGTGTAGTTCTAGCTACCCTTTTTGGATACCTCTAGTTCAGACCTAGGCATACCTAACCGGAGTTAAAGTGAAATAATTTAATGGTCATGCCTCAGAGGGTTTTGAGTAATTGTATACAGAATATATCTTGTCCTCAGTGAGTTTTTGAATCTCACATCTTAGCAGTTCAGCATTTTTGCTGCAGCTCATTGTATTTGTTTTGCAAGCCAAACATTGCTGTTATCTGCCTCTTTTCAATATTGTCTGCTTGGTAATTTAGTTTCTGTGGTTTGGCAAAAGTAGAAGCACCTTTTGCATGTCTGTTCAGCTCCTTTAAAGATCTGTTCTCCTGCTGTAGTTCTTGTAGGCTCGCCTCACGACAGCCATGTTTCTTTTTCCATTGCAAAAGGGCTGCAGACATTTCTTCAAGTTGTCCAGGTTGTTTTTGCATTGTTAATTTTGGACTGTGCATTTCGGGTTTTTCATGTGCAAAATGATCACAAGTACTTCGAGGTTCTGGCACGTTTTCCCAAAACTGTGAACGTTTCTCTCTGCACTTCTAATTCTCTTTCTTAACCTCTCCAAACACTGGTTTACTGTTTGGTATATTGTGAAACATAGTCTTCTGGTATTTTATTTTTGTTGAGCTGGTTTTGTAATCTCCGATTTGAGAATTGATGTTTCAGTTAGTATTTTTATAGTGCAGAGTTTCCCAGAGGTTGGTTAGGTGCTTGCTATATTGTTATAGCAAACGCTGTGAAAAGCTCTTATTCAATCACTCACCCACAGAAGGAAAACTCACAGACAGGCTGGAATGCAAACAGGATCTTTAATGTGCACACAGGATCAGACAGAGAGCCGGTTCCCTCCAACAAAAGAGTCTGAGCCCCGAGGGACGTCCTTCAATGCCTTAAATACAGTATAATTTCAAACTCATTCTATAATCCCATTTGCCACAGGTATTTCCTGTCCACCAATCAGCAGCCCCTGGGGAAGGTACCTGGGTGACCTGTCCAAACCGGTGTGCTCTGGTCTGTTGGTTTCTGGGCTAGGGGATACTGTGCTCAGACCTGGATTGGGGGAAGGGTGTCCACTGAAATAGCAGGCTGATTACTTTATGTAAGAGCCTCATGGCTGCCTCATTCCCCCCTTTTTAAGTGAGACCTCAACCGCTAGAGGCGGTTGAGGGCTGCATTACTGGAGGCAAGCCGCAGAGGGGTATTGGGTCAGGGCCAGGACAGTGGTAATCGCCTTGCGTTCTACCAGGGTGTCAAGGGTGGTGGTAATGAAGCGGTAAAGAATGGGGATACAACATGGCAGAATGGCACATAGCAGTAAATAAAAAGAACCCCTACCACTGGGATTTTTAGTCCCCCTGGCCAACTGAACCACTTCATAAACCACCCAGGACCCATGGACGGGTCAGTAATATGATTAACTAGATCACTTAGATCTTGGATAGAGTGTTCAATGGAAACACTTGCATCAGTGAGTTTAAAACAACACATACCCTATACCCTCTATAGCAACTCCTGCACAAAAATTTTTGTTCCGTGTGCACAAGTTGCTGTTCTGACTGTAAAAGGTTGCAGGGCCTGCAGAGGCCTCTTTCCTTTGGGACAAAGGAGGGCCGTGTGCAAAAAGTCTGCAGAGGCCTCTTTCCTTTGGGGCAAAGGCTATTTCCCTGGGATCCACCCTTATCAGCATATTAATGGCTTTTATTCTTGCTAGTGTTGAGTCATTCTGGCTGCACCCTGCCATTCCCTTTGCTTCATTAATCACTGGCACTGTAGTCTTCAGGGCATATGAGTACTTTGTATCACCAGCTTTGTTTGGCCTGTTTAACTTGTCCAGGCTTGCCCAGCTTGCTCAGGCCTGTTTAACCTGTTCAGGCCTGGCATGTCTTTTCTTGTGCTGGGTCCATTTTCTGTGCACTTTCAGGCCTGACCTGTTTCTTAGCTAGGTCCATTCTCTGTGCACTTCTGTTCAGAGTATGGTTCCCCCTGGCTTTACTCTTGTTGTGCTGGGCTCTGGGTACTCATTTTCTTAGCCCACATGCTTTTTCCGTGTCATCATAATGTATTACAGCCTCAGGCAAGGATGCAGCCATACTAGACATACCTATCAGCCAATTTCCCTTCATTCCCAATTTTTCTTTTTCTTTTCTTGTTTATGGGGCAAGGTTAATCCCACTAAGGGCAATGGACAAGCAACCATTTGAGACAGATATTGAGACAGATAGGGGTCATCAGAAAAGCAGCTTCTGGTACTGTTCCCTAGAGACAACATACATTGTAACATCATTTTCTTGCAGCTGGTCAATAATATTGAAAACACATAACATGAAAGTATGTCAAAAGCAGCAGTGCTTAATAATGTGATAAATAAAGTTCTGAGAATAGTACAGCAAAAATTTGAGCTGGTGTGGGTATTGCAGTTGCTGAAGCCGAAATGGCTTGTAGATTTCAGTTACTTTCTAAGAAAACAATATTAAAAGGATAACAATACAATCATTCACAGAAGCCCCCCCCAAAAACCCCCAGTCAGTCCAACAGTTCTTTTTCCTGCCTCTCAGCAGTTCCCCAGGACCTCGCAGTGTGCTTCACCTTTCTCTGAAGTTCAAGTTCTGTCTCTCTCAAAATTTGAACCTCTCATTCTCATAGGCAGACACCCTGGCCCGTTTTCAATGTGACACACTGATCCAGATAGGGACTCCTTCACACATCTCAGCGGTGGGCAGCTCTGAGTTCTCGGGATGGTCTGCTCCATCTGGACCCCGGCCACCTCCCTCCGCTGGGCTCCCTGGATTGCAATTTGGTGACATGGCTCCAGGCTCCATTCAGGAATAAAATGCTCATCTCTTTTTTTCTTTTTTTTTTTTGTTTACATATTCATTAGCCAGATACATCACTTCAAATTACCTTCATCAGTTTAATGTCCATCAAAAGTCCTTCTTCTTAATATCCCACTTCATCCCTCACAACACTCCCCCATCACCTGCATCATTCCACCAATCACATACATAGGTACTAATGTATCCTTATTATTGCTGTGTATACTGGACCTCTACATAATGTACTGTTACCAGTATATTTGGTAACAAAGTGCAAGTGTATAAACTAAAAAGATTTGTTTCTCACAGTGCTATAATATACTGTACTCCTGAAACTGAAAACCCTTAAAACAAGGTACACTTTTTCTCTGGACACCAATGCGTCTATGATGTTACTGTTCTGTTCATCATTTGTCAGCACAGTGCTTAACAAGGCAAAGTAATTACCTTGAATCCTACAGTTCAAAACAAGCATGAAACTGATACTTTTCCATAAAAAGGTTGGTAGATACCTGGAATGCAATATCATTGTAGTATCAGAAAAATGAATACAGTTGATCAAGGCAGTTTAATGTACCAAGCAGTGAAGAATGCAATATTACTTGCTTAATTTTGTATGTGCAGTCAAAACCAAATATATGTACCAGAGATAAAATTCAGGCTTTAAAAAGACAAGTAAAAAAATCTTCATTTCTTCATAATCTTATAAGGATTTTCTCTCCCCTTTTTTTTTAAGTTCTAACAAATGTGTTGCAGCTAATTTTCACACATCAGCTTTGCCCTACAGATATTGCTAACAGTAATTTGACAGTCCTTCTTCAGCCTTACACAGTCAAGATGCCGCTCAGACATTTTGAGGATGCTCAAAGGAGGCACCCCCCATGGTTCCAGAAGCTTAAACTCTACAATCTAAATTGATGACCAGAGGATTGTTTGCAGACTAGGTGTGGCGTTTGCTAGGAGAAAGACTCCTAGGTGATTTTTTTTTCTTTTGTCCTCTCTAATGTGCCTCCATTTATCTGCTAGAAGAAGGAACTCCTCCCAGTATCTTTCTATAGCTATGCAAACTATCTCAGCAGTTTCAATCACACCCCCCACTCACTGCTGAGAGGTGTGACCAAAACACCTGGTTCCCTGACCATGCATGAAACATAGCAATGAAACTGGATATGCATCAAACAAAGCAATTGTCTTCCTTCACTGCTATACCAGTACTACAGTCCACACACAGCAAACCCCACCCCCCTTTCCAAACTGTCCCCTTCCCTGCAATCAGTAGACCTGGTGTTTTTCACTGTTTGGGGACACAGGGGCGACTCGTCAATAACTTCACCTTTTACTGATAGAGTATCAAAATCAATCCTGAAATATAAAGACCTAATGTCTGGACAAAATCTTTCTTTCCCTAATGTCACAACTAAACACAGAGACACTAAAGGTTTTTACATAACAGCACATTTACCACATGGGCCAGCCATGAATCTATACAGGGAAGCTGGTCCGGATACTCCCCCACCACAATTTAGCCTCCAGACCCCATGCTCTAATCACAATTTGCAAAATCACAATTTACAGTGCAAATCTTGTAATCCCAATTCTAGGAATGCAATGCTCAGTGTAAATTTTCTAATCTCACTTCTGGGAATACAATATACAATATAATCCAGGTAACAGGCAGAGTTTGGTTGCACAAAAAGCGTAGTTACTCACCTGTAACAGGTGTTCTCCAGGAGCAGCAGGAATCAGTCCTCACATATGGGTGACGTCGGCGCCGACGGAGCCCTCGCGGAGCAATTTTCCCCAGCTTTCAAAGAAAGCCTTTGGGAATTGCAGCGCGCATGCGCGGTCGCCTTCCCGCCCAAGGGTGCCATCTTAGCCAGTCAGATGACATAGCTAAAAGACAGCATAAAAATTTGCAAAAAACTTAAGCAGATGATTGCAACTCCACGGGGAGGAGGAGGGTTGTGAGGACTGATTCCTGCTGCTCCTGGAGAACACCTGTTACAGGTGAGTAACTACGCTTTCTCCAGGACCAAGCAGGAAGTCAGTCCTCACATATGGGACTCCCAAGCTTAAGGCTACCGGAGACCCTAAGCATAAAAATGAGCTCCCTCTAGCTCGGCAGTACAGAAGGATGGAATCTTCGCTGAATTATTACCCACCGGTAGCCCCCATCCGGGATGGAGGGTAGGAGTTGCTCAAACCTCGAAGAGATTTCGGAGGACTGCCTGTCCGAAAGCACTGTCCCTGCGGGACTCCCTCTCGAGACAGTAATGGACCGCAAAAGTCTGGCTCGAAGACCAAGTAGCGGCCCGGCAGATGTCTGCCAGCGGAACAGAGCGGAGGTAAGCCACTGACGTAGCCTTTGCCCGAACACAATGAGCCGTGACTCGACCTTCTAAGGAGAGTCCGGCTGCCCCATAAGCCCAAGCGATACAGTCAGCAACCCAAATGGACAGGGTACGCTTGGAGACCGGGAGCCCCTATTTATTGGGGTCAAAAGACACAAAAAGCTGAGCAGCTTTACGGTGCTCCCGCGTACGGTCAAGGTAGAAGTTCAATGCCCTTCTACAGTCCAGGGTATGCAGGACTCGTTCAGCTCGGCTGGAGTGAGGCCTGGGAAAGAAGGTTGGAAGTACCACCTCCTGATTGATGTGAAAAGGGGAGACAACTTTTGGAAGAAATTTTGGGTGAGTCCGTAGGACTACCCTATTTTTGTAGAACCGAGTGTAAGGGGGATAAGACACGAGGGCCTGCAATTCACTTACGCGTCTAGCGGAAGTGAGGGCTATCAGAAATAAGGTTTTCCACGAAAGAAAACGCAGAGAACAGGTAGCCATCGGTTCAAACGGCGGACAGGTGATCCGCTGTAAAACCACATTCAGATCCCAGTCAGGCGCTGGCGGGCGTAGAGGTGGTTTTAGTAGAAGGAGACCTCGGAGAAACCGAGCTACAAGAGGGTCGCTGGAAAGAGGTCTGCCGTCCACCGGCACATGGTGTGCTGAAAGAGCACTGAGGTGAACTTTGACGGAGTTGGACTTAAGTCCCATGTTAGAGAGGTAGAGCAGGTACTGCAAGATCACCGACACCGAGCAGGAGAAGGGATCCTGAGACTGCTGTACACACCAAACGGAAAAGCGACGCCATTTAAGGGCGTAGCATTTGCGGGTAGAAGGTCGCCGAGAAGCTAGGACGACCTCTTCCACCTCCGCGGGCGGGCAGGAGAAGGGGAGCAAGGACTACCCTTTCAGCCGCCAGGCCATTAGATTGAGAGATCTGAGGTTGGGGTGTAGCAGAGACCCCTGGTCCTGTGTTAGGAGATCCGGTTGAAACCCCAGAGGGAACGGATCCTCTACCGCTAATTGCAACAGGAGTGGGTACCACGGCTGTCTGGGCCAGCGAGGAGCCACCAGGATCATGGACGCTTTGTCCCGGAGGACCTTGAACAGAGTTCGGGAGACCAGCGGGATGGGAGGAAAAGCATAGAGAAGGTTTTCCGACCATGAGAGCAGGAATGCATCTGCCGCTACCCGAAGGGGATGTGGCTGACGCGAGCAGAAGCGAGGAAGTTGCCGGTTGAGAGGACTGGCAAAGAGATCTATCGTGGGGAGGCCCCACTTCAGAAAGAGTTTCTGGACTACCAAGGGATCCAGACGCCACTCGTGCGGCTGGAGTATCCTGCTGAGTTTGTCCGCAAGGCAATTCTCCTGGCCTGGGAGATAAACTGCTTTGAGAAGAATGCCGTGACTGACGGCCCAAGAGCAGAGCTTTTGGGCTTCTCGGCAGAGAAGGAAGGAGCCCGTGCCGCCCTGCTTGTTCACGTAGAACATGGCAACTTGATTGTCCGTTTGGACAAGGACGGACTGGTGAGAAGTCAGGTGGGAGAAAGCCTTGAGCGCCAGACGAATAGCTCTGAGCTCCAGGAAGTTGATCTGTTGAGCAGATTCCCACGCGGTCCAGAGACCTTGAGTACATGCCCCTTGGCAATGAGCTCCCCAGCCCAGGAGGGAAGCATCGGTCGTCAGCACTTGAGTCGGCTGAGGCGACTGAAAAGGCATTCCGAGCACCAGGTTCGGCCGATGAAGCCACCACTGTAGGGAAGAGGCCAGCGGTCTGGAGAGGCGCACTAAGTCGGCTAGCCCGCCGGTGGCTTGTTGCCACTGCTTGCAAAGGCACCATTGAGCCGGCCGCATATTCAGGCGAGCATTGGGGGTCACATGGACGGTGGAAGCCATATGGCCGAGTAGTCTCAGGAAGCGCCTGGCGGAGACCAGGGACTGGCTGCGAAAACGGCCGGCTAGGTCCATGAGCCGTTGAGCCCTGTCGAGAGGCAGGAAAGCTCGAGCCTGAGGAGTGTGCAATCTTGCGCCGATGAACTCGAGATCCTGTGAGGGGAGCAAAGTGGACTTTGCGAAGTTTATGACAAAGCCCAAGTACTGTAGAAGAGTCACCGTGCGGTGTGTGGCATTGGTGACTGCCAGAGGGGACGACGCTCTGATGAGCCAGTCGTCGAGGTACGGAAAAACAGAGGCCGTGAAGCCTGAGATAGGCCGCCACCACCGCGAGACATTTTGTGAAGACTCGCGGTGCGGAGGACAGGCCAAAGGGCAGTACTCTGTACTGGTAGTGATTTCCGGCCACCACAAACCGTAGGTATTGGCGGTGGCTGGGGTGGATGAGGATGTGCGTGTAGGCATCCTTTAGATCCAAGGAGCATAGCCAATCTCCCTGCTGGAGGTAGGGCAGAAGGATTCCAAGGGTAAGCATCTTGAACTTTTCCCGCACAAGGAACTTGTTGAGGTTGCGCAAGTCCAGGATGGGTCGTAGGCCTCCCGTTCTTTTTGGTATTAGAAAATACCTGGAATAAAAGCCTTGACCTCTCAGGTGGTGGGGCATCGGTTCCACCGCCTGGTCCTGAAGAAGACTTGCTAACTCCTGAAGGAGTAAGTCCCTGTGCAGAGGGAGTCGCGGAGGTTCTCCCGGGAAATAAGAGGGAGGGACCTGATGGAAGTGGAGAAGATATCCTTCTCGCACGACTTGAAGCACCCAGGCATCTGAAGTGATGTTGGACCACCTGTGGGCGAAGTGAACCAGCCGACCTCCGGTGCTGGGAGGGACCAGCTGAGGGGGAGAGGCTATGCTGAGGAAGTCAAAAACCCCCACCCTGCTGAGCAGGGGCTGGTGGTGCAGGCTTGGGGGCTTGCTGCCTACGGGACCCGTTACCCCGTCCCTTGGCCTGCTGACCCTGTTGGGGAGCTGGAGGGGCCTGATATTGGGGGTAGTGTTTGTAGGCAGCCGCCTTTCTCGGGTAAAAGGACTTTTTTCCCGAGCCCTTCTTTTTCTGGGAAGGGGCGGAGGTCTTCCTAGAAAGCCTGGTCCTGGTGAGAGTCTCCGTCTCGATTTGTGCAGCCTTTTCAGCCATGGGCTTGCCAAAGAGGTTCTCACCTCTGCAGGGGACATCGACCAACTTGTCCTGCACCCAAGGCTCAAGGTCAGACGACTGAAGCCAAGCCTGTCGGCGGGCACCGATGCCGGCTGCGGCCACACGAGCCGATGCTTCAAAGCCATCATAGGCTGCTCGGGACATGAATTTGGAGCATTCCCGATTACCAGATGTTAAGGCTAGGAACCTCCGCAAAGGTTCCTCGGACAGTCCAGCAGAGAATCCGGCTAGCTCTTTAGCCAGGTCTCGGAGATACATGCCCATGTATAGCTGGTAGGTCTGGACACGACAAGCCAGCATAGAGCCCTGGAAACACTTCTTACCAAGGCCATCCAGGTTACGGGCCTCCCTGCCAGGGGGCACCGAGGAGTGCATTTTCTGGCTCTTCAGCCTATGCATGGCCGATTCCACTACCATGGAATGGTGTGGTAGCTGTGCTTTCTGGAAGCCAGGACTCTTGCGGACTCGATAGATGGAATCGACCCGCTTGCTCAATACCGGCGACGAGGCCGGACTCTCCCACATGCGGAAGAGTAGTTGTTCCAGCATGGGAGGCACCGGTACAGTAAAGTGCTCCCGGGCGGGAGAGTCGTACTGAAGGGCGTCGAGCTCTTCGGCTCGAGGTTCCTCCTCGGGATCCGCCGGGAAGGCCAAAGCCTTGGCCATATCCCTGACGAAGTCCGAGAACCGGGCATCCTCCGGAGGGGACTGTTTCCAAGGTTCGGACTCAGGTGAGTCCGAGGGGACACACCGAGTCCGAAAGGAATCAGGTGACTCCTCCTCTTCAGACTCCCAGACCGACTCCGAGGAGGAATCAGTGGGGTCGGCTCGGGCAAGCGGAGGCGTCGGCCGCCCCGACGCCACGGGAGTCGGCGGCGACGACGACCTCGGTCCCGAACGGGAGGCCGAGGGTGACCTCGACCGAGGATCGACTCGAGTTCGCATGGACTCGAGGATCGGCTCGGTCTCCGGGGTCGACTTAGACGTCGACGTCCCGGCGGTCGGGGCAGCGGCGCCAGCGAGGCTAGCGATCAGTGCCCGCTGCTGGTCCATGAAGGCAGATAGTCTGCTCTCCAAGGCCGTCAACCTGAGTCCGACCTCAGGTGACCCAGCAGTCCCCGACTCGGGCCCCGACGGCGTCGGGCCCGACGTCGGACCTCTCGGAGGCGAGTCCAGAAGGACCACAGGACTTACCCGAGCAGGCAACTCCGACTCCAGGCGAGGTCGCTTCGGGAGGTGCTCCTTCTCCAAAGACCCGGGGCGGCTGTCGGGGCTATGCGACCTGGCCCTCGCGGAGCCAGGAGCGTCCACCGACGCCGCCCTTGCGGGTTTCGTCTTCCGTCGATGGTCTCCGGAGGGAGAACCCCTGTCGGAGGAGCTTCGGCGATGTTCAGAGCTGGAGCCTCTGGATGCCGAGGCCTCCGACGAGGTCCGGGTACGGCTGGGGTCAGCGAAGATTCTATCCCGCTGATGCCGCCGACTCCTCAACGCTTTGGAGGACATTTTGCCACAGGCTCCACAGATCATTTCTTCATGATCTGGGCCCAGGCAGCGGAGGCAATTATCGTGTGTGTCAGTGAGTGACATATTTCTGTCACACTGACCACACCGCTTGAAACCACTGGCAGCCATCGGGGGAAAAAGGGCCCCTGCAAGGTCAAAGGACCGGGCTGCCAGTGAAAAACCGAAAACGAAACTGACCAAAATCAGAAAAACCGAAAAAATAAGGGAAGGACTCGCAACGGCGTCGCGAGTCCGGGCAGGAAAACGACCGGCGTCGAAGCGAATTGAAAAACGAGTAAAACTCACGAAAATCAACTTTTTTAGCGGGGACACGACGGGTACGTCTGTAGGGCTCCGCGGAAAAAAGAAGACTGGTTAAGATGGCACCCTTGGGCGGGAAGGCGACCGCGCATGCGCGCTGCAATTCCCAAAGGCTTTCTTTGAAAGCTGGGGAAAATTGCTCCGCGAGGGCTCCATCGGCGCCGACGTCACCCATATGTGAGGACTGACTTCCTGCTTGGTCCTGGAGAACACACAGGACCACAAAGGGAAAAAGAAAGAGGGAAAACAGAAAACAGAGACGTCTCAGCAGCGAATACTCATACACTCTCTTTCCTCAGTAGCAGCTGTTACAAATACACATTACATACACACACACACATACTCTCTAGCTGTACCATAGGATTTAACTTTTACCATGTGGATAATAGTAATATGAGAAATATAGCTAGCTATTTTTCTAATGTCCACTAGATGGAGCTATAGGAGCACATGGCAACACAAAAGAAACCCCCAGCAACAAAAAAAAAAAAAACCCCAACACTATAGGAGCACATGGCAACACAAAAGAGATCCCCAGCAACACAAAAAGCCCCCAACACTATAGGAGCACATGGCAACACAAAAGAAACCCCCAGCAACCCAAAAAGAGACCCCCAGCAACACAAAAAGCCCCCAACACTATAGGAGCACATGGCAACACAAAAGAAACCCCCAGCAACACAAAAGGAGACCCCCAGCAACACAAAAAGCCCCCAACACTATAGGAGCTCATGGCAACACAAAAGAAACCCCCAGCAACACAAAAAGAGACCCCCAGCAACACAAAAAGCCCCCAACACTATAGGAGCACATGGGGCAAAGGCTCTAAATAAATCGCCCCGATCATCGGAGAATTGCGATCAGCGCAATTATTCTTGAAAGGCACACTTAAGGCGGTTAAGTACTAATATTTTAGGCAATTTTTAATAGCTTTGGCAGCACTGCACTTTAAATACCTTTAAGGGGCCCGAGGTGGCAAAGTTAAATTTATACTGCAGTCATTTACTGGCGCTCGCAAGCAAGCGCCCCCCCCCCCCTTTTTTTCTTATTCAGATTCAGATACAGATACAGACAGGACGAGCAATGGTTTCAGGGCCACTAAGGCCCCTATTAGGACTGCTCATTGCGGTTGATCGGGCCGCTACAGGTTCCCAGAAATTACCAGGACTCACAGATAGAGTACAGAATGTAGCAGTACTCACCAGAACTCTGATCAGACAGGTAGTTTGGATGCCAGTCTATCCAGCCGGTTTTCAATCGGGGATTCAGCCGCAGGGACCGACTGACCACACAAGTCAAAGAGTCCTTCGGAGCACAAAGGGGCCCCATGGCGCCAAGGATCGTTAATCACCTGGAGGGGTCGGTCCCTGACCGGTGGAGGCCCCGATCCTGCAAAAAGCAGTAGTCTTCCCACTGTGGGTGCGATGAGAGAGAGGCTTTTCTTTTAAATTTTCCCGGCCAATGCACCAAAATGTTATAGCAAACGCTGTGAAAAGCTCTTATTCAATCACTCACCCACAGAAGGAAAACTCACAGACAGGCTGGAATGCAAACAGGATCTTTAATGTGCACACAGGATCAGACAGAGAGCCGGTTCCCTCCAACAAAAGAGTCTGAGCCCCGAGGGACGTCCTTCAATGCCTTAAATACAGTATAATTTCAAACTCATTCTATAATCCCATTTGCCACAGGTATTTCCTGTCCACCAATTAGCAGCCCCTGGGGAAGGTACCTGGGTGACCTGTCCAAACCGGTGTGCTCTGGTCTGTTGGTTTCTGGGCTAGGGGATACTGTGCTCAGACCTGGAGTGGGGGAAGGGTGTCCACTGAAATAGCAGGCTGATTACTTTATGTAAGAGCCTCATGGCTGCCTCAATATAGCCCTGATGGATACCCCATAGTGAATTGAACTATTAATTCGTTGTCAATCTCGAACAGATCTTTAGGAAGAAAAAGGGATGTTCCCCTCAGGATGAAGTCATAGTGACTGCTTTGTTTTTTTTTTTACTGAGGCAATTAGTGTGTATTGCAAGGTCCAGTGAACATAGTGTCAGCTTATGCAGTCAGGAACTGAATGGTTTTTAGATTTTCTCCTAGCAAAGGAAAATGGTGTGTGTGGAATAATAGTTGATTTTTGTTGTAGTATGTTTGATACTAATGGAAAAATAGTGAAAGGCCTATTAGTTAAAGTTAGTAGATAAAGTTAGTAACCGTACTTTAGTTTCAAGTGAGAGTTATGTAAATTCCTTTTCAGCTCTCACTGATTCTGTTCCTTCATTTTGGAATTCAGTATTTAGGCCTTTGCAAGGCATGTTAGCATCTTTGCTTGGTATTTTGGGATTTTGGGATGTTTCATTTTAGAAGTATTACTCCTCTATGAACCGACAGCTGTTTCTCTGTCAGCACTGGTTTCTTTCCACCTCTTCACCTATCAGTTTTCTAAATCAGAAATCAGTAGAATCACTAATCCCTGCAATACTGTTATGGATTGGCCCAGAATCCAGTTGTATTTCCACTTCAATGGCAATATATGAGTTTCCTTACTTTAGAAATGATTCTTTCCAGAATCAGAGGAGGGACTGAAAGCATGTATATTGGTACAGGGTACCATACACTATTAGACTGACTAAACCTGAGAGAGTTAATTCTGTTCAGAACCTTGCTTAGAAATAAAACTTCATATATTTGCTTACTAAGTGAAGGTTTACATGTCCTGAAATAAAGAAAGGGCAGGTTGTACTCCAGCCTCTCTGTCTCAGGGATACCAGATAGCAGTCTCAGGGATACCAGATATCAGTCTCAGGGTCAGTAGCTAAAATACTCTCAGGGTTAGTAGATAGCAAAAAGTGCTCAGGGTTAGCCGATATCAAGTTATCAGCAGTAAACAATTATGTCAATTAGGTCAATTGTGGCTTGGAATCCTGTATGTCTCTTCATAATGACCTATGTAGCAGTAAACAATTATGTCTTAGGCTCCATGTATGTCTCCACACTGACTCACACTGAATAAAGTTGACCTACGATATGATAAATACATGACGTATAATGATAAAGTGAAATTATGCTGTATCATCTAAAAGAGCCTTATAAATAAAGTGAACCATGGCTAGTAAGTTAGAGTAAACAGGGAGAACGTGCTTCTCTCAGTTTCTCTCCACGAAAGCTTTGGTGTATTTTCTATAGAACTGTGTTGTATTTATTGCTGTCTTTTGATAACCTTCCTATTGTTTTTGAATGTAGCAGTCTGTAGCTCCAAGAACCCAGTAAGGTTGCTGGTGCGGAGAGGGTTAAGTAAGCTCTTCAATACCGACCATAATTCCTGTGCCATGGTCTGACCACAGCCTGCTCAAATTCCACATACCTATTAACACCTATAACCGAAAATCCAACGAAGCCAACACTGCTCCTGGAACATCTCTGAAGCGCGTCCGCCCCTTTGATAAAGAGGAAATTCGAGAAAAGATTCTTCCACTCCTCAAAAATGCAGCACAAGACCTAGATGCTCTGGTATCCACCTGGGACACTAGCCTCAAAACCGTCGCCTGCATACCAACCACAGACAAAAAAACAAAGAAACGAGACCATGCACCATGGTATACCAAAGAGCTCTGAGCATCACTCCTGTACCTGCGCAAGCTTGAGAGACGATGGCGTCGAGCACGCTCCACCGGTGCACAAAGTGCTTACAACGCTCACTTAAGAGCACACCGAGATGAATTAATGAAGAAGCGGAAACAATATCATTCAGACGTCCTGATGCGATCGTTAAACAAGCCCCACGACTTGTTCAATATAGTAAAATCTCTTATAAAAGAACCACCTTCAGACCAATCACAGATGCCACAGCCCCAAGCATACTCTGACTACCTACAATCAAAAATGGTCCAGACTGATGTAACCTCAAGCCCCACAGACAACACCCTACTGCATAATCTGTACAAACCATCGCCACTATCCAAATTTGACAAAATATCGCGCAGAGAGATTGAAGACACTATCGCCGCAATCAACCCCACCACTGTGCCCAACGACCCATGTCCAGCTCTCTGGATAAAGGAGTTACGCTGTGACTTAAGCCAATACCTGAGCAAGTTAGTAAACCAATCTCTTACAACAGGATCGTTCCCACAGAGTCTGAAACAAACTTCAATTAGACCACTACTGAAGAACAACAGGCTGGACCCAACGAACGTTGAGTCATACAAGCCAATTTCAAGTATCCCCATACTTGCCAAAATAATTGAAAAGATAGCACAGCATCAAATTCAACAACATATTGACACTGAAGCCCCACTGGATCCATCCCAACATGGGTTCAGAGAAGCACACGGGGTTGAAACCCTCCTCACCACTCTATTCAACAACCTAGTCTCGGGAACCGACAACATTCACCAAGGTTTCGCTCTCATTTTCCTGGACATCGCAGCTGCTTTCGACTCGGTGAGCCACGAGATCCTCATACAACGCCTCAGTGAGAAAGGAATATAAGAAACTGCTCTTGATTGGTGTAAATCGTACTTGTCTAATAGATGGCAACATGTAAGGTCAGGCACCACAACATCTGAGCCATTTTTGCAAAACCAGGGGGTGCCACAGGGCTCGTCACTGTCTGCACTGATGTTTAACATCTATATGCAGCCTATATGCACACTAATACGCTCATTCAAGGTCGAATGTCTGGCCTACGCAGACAATATCCTGCTATACATCCCATTCAGGACCGACCAACCAGAATTCTCCCCTCTAACAAGATGTTTTGAAGCAGTAGCAGACTGGCTCAGTACGCAAAACCTACGAATCAATTACAGCAAAACAGAGGTTCTCTTCATTTCAAGAAACCAGGACTTCACTCCACCACCCTCTTTAAAAATCAGCAATACAGAATTGAAAACTAAGTCCACAATCCGCTACCTTGGCGTTACCTTGGACCAGCAGCTAGACTTGAAGAACCACATAAGAAACACCGTAAAAACAATATATCTGAAAATAAGGACCTTGAAACACTTACAACCACTACTCGACCTCAGCGACTATCGATCAGTCTATCAAGCCTTGATTCTACCACACTTCGACTACGCCAACATAATTCTACATGGTCTCCCTCAAGCAACACTAGCCCCGCTCCAGCTTGCAATGTACACTGCCGCGAGAGTATTAACAGGAGCTACACGGAGGGAGCATATAACTCCAGTCTTGATGAACCTTCATTGGCTACCTGTTCAAGCAAGAACCCTCTACAAAGTGCTGACCCTGACCTTCAAAGCCTTGAACAATCAGACCCCCACAGCCATCAGCAAGATGATACACAGCGTGCCGCACAACAGAAACAGAAGACACAATGCAAAACACCCTGGAGGTCCCAAAAGCAATAACGAAATGCACAAAAACGACAACGAATAGGGCTTACACGATTTACGCACCTAGAGCTTGTAACGCCCTCCCCACATATATCCGAAACATCACCAACCTAACGCATTTCAGGAAGGCATTAAAGCATCACCTGTTCACTAGACACTACCCTGAAGCCAGCCTGAGTAAACCAGCAGGGTGCACCTCAGCCAATCACCCAACTTACTCGACTAATCAGACTCAGCATGAAAAAGGATAGTCAGCTCGGTCCCCCAACAGTACCCCCGGAAATAGATCTCATGCAACCAACGTAAATAAGATGTTCGATAGATCCTGTCTGAAAGTAGTCACCAGTGTAAATATGATGTAGATAGTTTCCCCAGTTACTTCCAAGTTGTTCTCCCCGTTCATTGTAAATACAACGCAGGGTGCCTGCGCTGTATAGTTGATGTTGAATGTGAACCGCACTGATCTAAATAGCGCGGTATAGAAGAAATGGTAAATAAATAAATAATGTGCATCCAATCCCCCCTCTCCTGACACCCCCTCCAACACAAATCATCATGTCTTTTCCCAGCTCTATGTCTACGCACTGGTGTCCAATACCATCTATATAATACTTTATAAGCATTTTTTTTCATTTGTGTTGCTACGGATACATTTGCTATTGTCTGGATTAGCTTATCCCAAACCTCAACATCCCAACACACCCTCAAATCTTCCTCCCATTTCAACATATAGCTCAGCTTGCATTCACCAGTCGCTATCAGTCCTTTGTAAATTCTGGACAAAACCCCCTTTTGGCCCATCTGGCATGAACATAGAGCCTCAAACCATCCTCTGTTTTCCCATAGATCTCTCCATACTCTCGGTTGTCTGATAAAATGGCAAAGTTGCAGATATGCAAAATAATCACTCTCCTTCAGCCGATATAGGTCCTTAATGTCTTCAAACTTACGAGTCCCCTGGGAGTGTACGACTTGGTGATTGTGCGTCAGCCCCACTCTAGCCCACCTACTTAGGATTTGCTCTCCTGGCCCCTGTCCCTTCTCAAAGCACGCCTCAAGGGTCATACCCTGAATGTAGCCTTTATCTTGGACTAACTGTGCCTTATATCGTTTCCAAATTCTCAAGCTATTTGCTACCATGGGGTTTAGTAGATATGTGGCAGTACCTTTACTCCCCCTCCAAATCACTCTTTCTAATCCCACCTCCCCAATCTGTTCATGCTCCATTTGGACCCACTGCTTCCGCATTCCTCTTTGCCACTCATAGATCGTTTTTAATTGGGCTGCCTCATAGTATTTACGCAGGTTGGGTACTCCCAGCCCCCCCTCTCCCTTTACCCTTTGCACTACCCTCATCGCCACCCTTGGGCACCATTGCACCCATATAAATCTATTGACTAACCTTTGTATCCGAGTCAATCTATTCTGTGGCACTAATATCGGGAGTGTTTGAAACAAGAACAGCAGTTGGGGTACTAGCATCATTTTAACCGTCGCTATGTGCCCGAACCACGAAAGGTAGCCCCTCCCCCACCCCTTCAGCCAACCCTCAATCTGCCCCATGACTTTCAAGTAATTCAATTCATAGAACTCATCCGTTTTGTTGCTTATCCGTATACTAAGATACCTAATACTCTCCCAAGCCCACTTAAAGGGATATTTCTTAGCCAAGAGACTTGTTACTCCCCCTCCAACCGCTAAATTTAAAATTTCAGATTTCATCCAGTTAATTATAAAGCCCGATATCTTACCATACTCTTCCAGTTCCCACATTAATACGGGGAGACTTACCCGGGGTCTAGCCAGGCTTAAAATAATATCATCCGCGAACAGGGAGATTTTATAATCTCTCCTCCCCACTCTTAAGCCTGATATATCCGCCCGTTTATCCGCCCGTTCTCTTACCCGCTGTGCGAACGGTTCTACTGCTATTGCAAATAACAGCGGTGATAGAGGGCAGCCCTGCCTCGTTCCCCTCCCCTGGTCAAAGAAACCTGAATGGGCCCCATTCACCCTCACACACGCTTTGGGATGGGCATATAGTGCCCCCACCCATAGTAAGAAATCTTTCCACAACCCCACTTTCTCCAACACCTGAAAGAGAAAGGGCCACGATACCTGATCAAAGGCTTTTTCCGCATCCAATGACAGGAGTAACGCCGCCTCCCTGCTTTGCTCTATGGACCATATGATAGTAAGAATCTTCCTGATATTATCCGCTACTTGTCTACCTGGGATAAAGCCCGCTTGGTCTTGGTGTATCAGTTTCACGATAATCCTATTTTATCTTGTGGTGAGTATCTTAGCTAACAATTTGGCATCTAAATTGAGCAGAGAAATGGGTCTGTAGGATGCGCATTCCTGTGGGTCCTTCCCCTCTTTGTGAATCACAGTTATACCCGCCCACCCCATCGTATCCGCTAACTGCCCACCCTCGCGTGGCTGGTTGAATAACCTCACCAGGGGCGCAATTAAGAGATCTCCAAATATCCTATAAAATCGTGCTGATAACCCGTCGAGCCCTGGCGCCTTCTCTAGTTTTAACTGCTGAATTGCCCGCCTCACTTCATCTCCTCTTATAGGCTGATTAATTTCCTCTTGCTCCCCCCCTCCTCCAATGTAGGCAGGTCTATGGAGTCTAAGTAGCGTTTTATCCTCTCATCCTGTGGGGTGTCTCTTGCTTTATACAGTTCCTGGTAATATTCTTTAAAGGCGTCCCTGATCTCTCCATCCTTAGTAACCAACTCCCCTCCCTTCCTACACATTCGTATGATATGCGAGCGCAGCTTCCACTGTTTCAACTTCTGCACTAGATACCTCCCCGCCTTATTTCCTCCCTCAAATACCTCTTGCCTTAATAGCTGCATCCGGTACTGTATCTTTTCAGCCTGCAGCTCGTTTAGCCGTGTGCGCGCTGCCAGTACCTGCCCTCTATATGCCCGTCTGCCCTTGCCCATCCAGTTCTTCCAATTCCAACAAGCACTCCTTCAGAGTCCACTCCCTGCTCTCTCGTTCCCTCTTTTTTCTTGCCCCCCATTTAATTAATACTCCTCTCACTACAGCCTTATATCCGTCCCATATCCCTCCCCACGTGGCCTCCCCATTGTCATTAATTGTAAAGTACTCACGAGTTTCTCTCTCTATTTCCTCCTGAACCCTCCCATCTTCCAAAAGTGATTCACTGAGCCTCCAAAACTGTAATCCCTTCCCTTCATCTTCCATTTGCAAACTTACCACTACTGGAGCATGGTCTGACCAAGTAATGGACTCCATTTCTGCCCCCATTAACCTCTCCCCACCTCCTTTGAGACCCAAATAGCATCTATACGTGAATAGGACCCATGTACTGGCGAGAAGTAAGAAAATTGCCTCCTCCCCGGTTGCTGCTATCGCCAGGCATCGACTAAGCAATGTTGCGTGAAAGTTGGAATAGCGCTTCCGATCCGCCTTCTTGCCTTCTCTCATCCCCGTTGTAAACTGCTATTTCTTAAAACTTGGCAATGGAGGGGGCCTGGGAAACCCAGAAAAAACACCTCTTGTGTGCTCTGGGTGCATCCAGGAGTCAATAAATGACAGGAAAGGTAAATTAAATTAAAAGACAAGCTTGTTTATGTTTATTTCAGCACTTGATATACCGCCCACCGTTACATCGGGGCAGTTTACAATACAATAAAATGTACAGGAAAAGGAAATGAAGTTACAATCTTTGTTCAGAAAAGGAAAGAGAAAAGAAAACTTTAGACACTAAATACAGCAGAGAGTAGGAAACAGAAAGTCAGGGGGGAAGGTTAAGGGCAGAGGAAAAGAGGTGGGTTGTCTAACACCTTCATCTGCTGGAGACAGAGAAAATACTGACTAGGACCCCTAGGGGTACACCTATACCACCCAGAGCCTGGCCAATCACAGCTCTGGAGTTTTTTCTCTGTCTCCAACATCTGGTGGCAGGGGAGCATAACCCGCTTGTCTGGACTGGTCTAGCAGTATGAACCGGAAGATACATTTTTTCATCACCTTGAGAGAAGCCTTACTCTAAATATTTCAAGATGGCTCCACAATTTCTTTTGTTCTACTACTTCTAATAATCATTTGTGTAGTGCTACAAGGCATATGCAGTGCTGTACAAAGACATGTAAGAGACGGTCCCTGCTCATCAGAGCTTACAATCTAGTCAAGATAGACAACACAACAGCTGGGGACTAGGATGTTTCTAGGAAAAGGCTTGGCAATCCCCAGGTGCCAAATCACCATGGCAATCAAAAGATTGTGCCTGGCGCCTGGGGTTCAAAACACATTTCCAAAATGGATAGAAGTGCTGCTGAAGACAATGATCACAGCCAGGGCCTGGGGGAGATAGATCCCCATGGGCAAAGATGAATGAATGGGAAGTAAAGGACCCACTCTGTATGTGCAAAAGGCATACCATACATACACACCTACATGCACGCACCCCAACTCTACACCACACAGATATAGCTTAAAGGGACAGTAGAGGGATGGGGGAAAGGGAGGAGAAGGAGTGAGACCACTGCCTTCTGTTGGCCCATCGGCATGGCATTATCTGTAGGTTCTGGGCAGTGGCCCATTGAAAGTCTGATTTATTAAGCTTCTAACCATAGAAAATAGCAAATCAGGCCATAAAAGCTAAAAAAGCAACTGTGATACACCTTTTCATGAGGGGCAGGACATGCATCATGACCTAGGTTTCGGTGGCCAACTAGATCTTTTGGCTGGCTCCTAGTTTTCAAAAAATTAGTCAAGGCCTGATCTAGGAGAATGCTGTGGTTCAGTATTAGGACTAGGACTGATTAAATATCCATTAAAAAGTAAGGGTCTTAGACTTTATAACAACTAACTTTGCCAAGATGGGACAATACCTCAAGGAGGAGTTAGCAAAATAGGAACAGCTGGGGGATGTAGAAAAACAGTGGACAAAACTGAAAGGGGATATTTTAAGGGCAACCAACCTTTTTGTTACAATGGTAAATAAAGGTAAAAGGAAAAGGAGGCCGCTATGGTTCTCAAAAGAGGTAGCTCAAAAGGTGGAGGTCTTTATGAAATACAAGAGATCACAGAGAGAGGAAGACAGGCATCTATATTTGAAAAAACTTAGAGAGAAAGCAAAGATACAAAAAAGAGGAAATGGCCAATTCAATAAAATGGGGGGATAAGACATTTTTCAGATATGTTAATAAGAGGAAGAAGGACAAAAGTGGTATTGTCTGACTCAAGGGTGAAGGGGAGGAATATGTAGAAGCTGATGAGGATAAAGCAGACTTGTTTAACAAATATTTCTGTTCTGTGATCACAAATGAAGGGCCAGGAGCAGGACCTCAGACAACACCCACAAATAGGAACAAAAGCGAGAGACATCTCAAAATGATTTTCAGAAGTCTGTGTTCATGAGGAACTGGCTAAATTAAAAGTAGACAAAGGGATGGCACCAAATGGGACACTTCCGAGAATACCGAAGGAACTTGGAGACGTTCTAGCAGCTCCACCGACTGATCTTTTCACTGCCTCTTTGGAGTTGGGGGTGGTCCCAGAAGACTGGAGAGAGGCACATGTGGTCCCTTTATACAAAAGCGGAAGTAAGGATGTGGTTGAAAACTACAGGCCAGTTAGTTTAACCTCAGTTGTGAGTAAATTATGGAAATGCTGCTGAAAGAGAAAATATTGAGGTTTCTGGACTCAAATGGATTACCAGATCCGAGGCAGCATGGATTCACCAGAGGCAGGTCTTGTCAGACAAATCTGATTGATTTCTTTGACTGGGTCACCAGGGAGTTGGACCAAGGGGGATCCCAGATCTGGTGTATTTAGATTTCAGTAAAGCATTTGACACTGTTATGCATAGGCTCCAAACAGCCTTTTGGCTTCCTCCTCCAGAGCTGCACTGCCTGTGCCTCCTTTGCAGGTTGATGTAAGCTACCGTGGTTGCATTGTCCAAGAGGACTTGGACCGCTTTCCCCTGAAACTATGGCTCGAAACCTTTTAGCGCTAAGGTCACCGCTCGCATCTCAAGCCTGTTGATCGACCACAGGGCCTCCTATGGACTCCACTGTCCTTGACAAAGAGTCCTTCGCAAAGGGCTCCACAACCTGACAGACTGGAATCAGTCATCAGCAGAACCCACACCAGGGACTCAAGTGTTCCCCCTTCCAGGCTCCCCAGATGCAGACAACACCTGAGGGATCTCCTGGTGTTCCACGGGCAGGGGAGTACTTGGGACAGGAGTTGACTATGATGGGACCAGCGTCGGTGCACAGCCTTCTGCAGCGATCGCATATGCACTTTTCCCTATGGGACTAGCTCGACAGAGGCTGCCACGGTCCCCAGAACCTACAGATAATGCCACGCCGATGGTCTCGCCATCTTCAGGAACTGTCGTATCAACTGTCATAGTTCCTACACCTGGTGATCCGGCAAGAAAACTCTGCCCATGCGGGTATAGAAGCACGCTCCCAAATACTCTAGCTCCTGGGCTGGCCGTAACCAACTCTTGGCCAGGTTGACAACCCAACTGAGACGTTGAAGGAACTCCACCACCCGTGCTGTTGCTCTTTTGCTGTCATCCTGGACTTCGCCCGGATCAGCCAATCATCTAGATACAGATGGACGAAAACCCCTTCCTTGCAGAGAGCTGCCGCCACAATCACCATGATCTTGGTGAAGGCACAGGGGCCGGTCGCCAGACCGTAGGGCAACACTCGAAACAGGAAATGGCCCCTTGGCACCGCAAAGCGGAGAAAATGCTGATGTTCTGGATGGATGAGAATGTGCAGATACGCCTCCATGAGGTCGAGAGACGTCAAGAACTCTCCACTCCTTATGGCCACTATTACTGATCTCAGCGTTTCCATGTGGAAATGTAGTACCCGGCGACAGCGGTTCATGCTCTTGGGTTCGAAAATCGGGCAAAAGGAACCTTCAATTTTTGGGCACCACGAAATAAATGGAGTATCAACTGCAGCCATACTGGTCTCGCGGAACCGGTTCCACCGCTCTTAGCTGCAGAAGATGAGTCAAGGTCTCTTTTACTGCTGCCGACACCACTGCATCCACTTTGGGCGATCGAAGGAGCTCTCGTTTTTGCTCCGGTAGCAAGTACAGGCATGTCATGGATTGCACCCCTTTAAGACCAGCCTCCGGCAGATCCCATCATCCTGGCTCATCTGTCATACTACTCTATGTACTGGGAAAACTTTCCGTGATTTCCGCACTGCCTGGAGCAGCAGATCCTCCAGCACCTCTTCCTCTGCCGGGAGATTAGCGAGCATATTCAGAGCCTTGAGGGACTCCAAAATGAGAGCCGGCAGCTCATTCCGGCAGAACACCCGAGCAATCTGGGCCTGATCTTCCTGTTCTGGGATCTCTCCTTCTTCCAACTCCTCCTGCAGATCTAGCTCTGTGTCACGGTCTTCCCCATCCAGCCCCTCCGACAATGGCACACCCCCGACCTAATCTTTGCACCAAACTTAAAGGAAGGAAGCCTCATCTCAGGGCCATACATCACACCGGTACCCTGGTCAGACCACCACCTAATAAAGATTAAACTACAAGTAACAGACTCAAAAAGGCAAAACGACCCACCCCGAACCAGGAGATTCAAAAGCTTCAACAAGGAACAGTTCACACAAGACACGCAACTACTCCTCAATGCCGAAACAATGGACATAGATGAGCAAATCTCCAAATGGAACAACATCATTTCATCTGCCGCCAGACCGCCCACCCGCAGAACACAACAATCACACAGCACAAAACCCTGCTCCACTTCATGGTACTCCAAGGATATACGAATAGCAAAGAGAGCACTAAGACGACTTGAACGCCGATGGAGACGCAACAAATCAACATCCCTACAGGAACAATACCAGACAAAACAAAAGGAATATAACAACCTCATCAACCAGCAGAAGAAAGAATACCATACTAACCTTATCATGAAGTCCACTAATAAACCCCGTGAACTCTATGAAATCAAAGAACCTCACCAAGGAACCCTCCAACAGAAACGAACAACAAATAGACCCACAGATCTTCGCTGACCACCTCAAGAACAAATTCACTGCAACACCCAAGAACAGCAGCGCGTCAGTGAAATACAAGACATCCGAACCTGAACGGAGCTGGGGCACATTCGACATCCCATCGAATGAACAATTCTTCAAGATCATCACTGACCTCAACACTAGCACCACCCCTACAGATCCCTGCCCAGTAGCCTGGATCAAAGCAACGAAAAAGGAACACCAGTCGTACGGAAAATAGTAGATAACTCCCTCTCCAAGGGAACAATGCCAAACTCCCTGAAGCTAGCCACAATACGTCCAATCCCCAAGAAAACCACCCTGGCTAAAACTGACCCAGCCGCCTACAGACCCATATCAAGCTTACCATTCCTGTCCAAGATCATCAAGAAAACAGTTCAACACCAGCTCCAACACCACATCGACATCTACAATCCACTGGACCCCAATCAACACGGTTTTCGACCCAGACATGGGGTTGAAACCATATTGATCCAGCTATTCGACAGCCTTTTGAGGACAATCAACACCACCAGAATTGGCGTCATCATGATATTCCTAGATATCTCCTCAGCTTTCGACACTGTCTGCCACACAACCCTACTAAACAGACTACATGAGGCAGGCCTACACAGTACTACTCTGAGCTGGTTTACATCTTACCTCACCAACAGACAACTACAAGTCAAGTGTGGAACATAGACCTCTCAACCGCTCAGAGCCACTCAAGAAGTCCCACAAGGCTCAGCTCTCTCCGCCCTGCTTTTTAACATCTACGTACAACCCATATGCACCATCAAGGACCACAAGATTCAATACACCATATACGCAGGTGACATAATGATATACACACCAATCAAACTGGACAACCCAGACTACTCCAACATAGCCAACTGCTTCCAACAAATGGCAACCTGGCTGCAAGAAAACCTATCAATAAATTACAACAAAACCGAAGCTCTATTCATCACAAGAAACAGGACATTCTCACCATCGGCCACCATCAACCTAAACAACACCATCATACCGGTAAGACAAGAAATAAAATACCTGGGAGTAACGCTCGACAAGGACCTCAACCTCCAGTCCCACATTGCAAAAATAACAAAGAGCGCTTACATCAAAATGAGGACAGTCAGAAGGCTCAAACCCATCCTTGCCCATGAACACTTCCGAACAGTCTATCAAGCCATCATCGCTCCAACCCTAGACTATTGTAATCACATCTACCAAGGACTACCTAAAAAGACAATAAAACCATTACAGCTAGCACAAAACACAGCCGCACGACTCACGACAGATCACACAATTCACGATCACATCACCCCCATACTGTACCACCTACACTGGCTCCCAATCAGCTCCAGAATCCAATTCAAAGTACTTCTACACATATTTAACCCTTTCAAGGCCTCCTTTAAATTTTTAATCCACATTCTGCAGTCGGGTTAATTCTTGCATATTTCAGGAAAATTGTACCCGTCTTATTCAATATGTTCTAATAGTGATCTTCCTTCTGCTATGGTCATGTATTATATACCATTTGATAGGAATATTTAGTCAGAATTTTGGATCCCAAGAGTTTTGGGCTCGGCCTGGAAAGGGTTAAAATAATACACAACCTATCAGCAGACAGCCTACGCCCTCTCATAAAAACCGATGACAACAGGAGACCAAGAAGAAAAGGAACCTCAGACACCATCAGAACACCAAAAGAATTTGCTAAAACAAGGCTGGCCACATCAAGGAGGGCACTCTCCCTGGCAGCACCCGCTATATGGAACTCTCTCCCAGACCACATAAGATCAACCAAGAACCTCAAGGACTTCAGAAAACTTCTTAAGACTGATCTATTTGCAGTACATTTCAAGGACCTCACATAAATTTTCTACCTCAAGACATTACAGGATCACGATCCTACCTCCCAAGACATTACAGAATCTCAATCCTAGCACGCCTCTCAAACAGCCCCATTTTCTATATATGTATATAGCTCATTATGTAAATAGTTCACCGATATAATCTAACGCACTGCCCCACACACTACACTTCTCAGTTCTCACACTGCATGCTACAAACCACACTTTATTATTGATTTTGATTGATGTGCCACACCGCCTTGATTTAACGATAAGGCGGTATACTAAATCCTTCTAAATAAAATAAAAAATAAAAAAATGGCGATTGCAGCCACTCCTCTGAGCCTCTATCCCACTTAGTCACCACTACCCCGGACTCGTGCTCTTTTGCGCCCAACACCACCTTAACCCTGCGTTCTGGGGCTGAAGAGCCATTTGCCAAGTCCTGTTGACGTAGCAAAATGCCTTATGCAAAAGTAAAACAAACTCCTGCAAGAACTTCCCTGGAGCCCTATTGCTCCCTGTGCTTGAGGGGTGGATGGTCCTGACATTGCACAGGGACAAGGTGCCCCCCACATCCAGGGTCTCTTGCAACCGGGAGGGATTCTCCTGATTCGTCTCATCTTGCAGGACCTGCTCCAATGACCTAGCCTCTTGCGTGCAGTCTAGGCAGACACCTGCCTCCGAGACCGCTCCTCATTGGGTCCCACATATCTTGAGGCTTTTTAGATTACGCTGCCCTGTTGTACCTCAAAATATGAAATGGACCAATCATTGATCCAATCAGAATCTGACACTTTCTCAGCATAAAAGTTTACGTTTTTATTATAAGTAATACCAATGGCTGTATGGAGTACAGCTTCCCTTACAAGCAATATCACAAATTTAGTAGGTACAGCATCTGGGATAGAGAGAAAAGATGATCATGTCAGGTTACTCACTGACCACAGACAGATGGAAGGATTTCATTTGTCTCCTATCCGCTGACGACTCTGTCTTTCTAGTTATATACATTTCTTGTATGCTGTTTCACAGAACAAAACTAGCTACTCAGCACTTTTTCCTGCTTATCTTTCATTTATTTCTGTCTCTGACTTTTTTGCCTGATCTTTCTCAGGAAAAAGTCGCAATGTCTCAACAAACTGTCACTTACATCTCAATGACCCACCTGACCAGGCACAACGGTTCTCTGAAATCTGCCCATCAACAAGACAATGGCACATTTAGTTAGGCTTTTGCCACAGGTCTGCATCAAGTCACTGAGCACTGAATAAGTTTTGAGATGTATAACACAAGGAATGCTTAAGGATATGGTATGAAGTGGGGTTCACCCTCCCCCCCTTGATACCGTCACATATCAGGCACTGTGGTCTGGCCGGCATGGTGGGAAGGGCTGCAGGTACTCCCCAGGAATGCCCTCAATCTGCACCCATGTAGGTATAAGGATCCCTAGCATAGTGCACCTCCATGGGCTCAGGCACGGAGCACTAGGGTACCTGAACTAAAATAAAAACAAAACAAAAACAATTTACTGAAATCTAATTAACAGAAACTGAAATTGAAAGGAAACTGCAAATGGCCCCCTAGAAAAAAGCTGCTCTGTCCTGTCTATTCTCCAGTGGCTACCTCTCCCAGGCGCCCAAACACAGCAGGGGGTTAAAATGGACATGGGCCTGAAGAAGAAGAAATTGCACCTAAACACAGCGGGAGTTTCCCTCAACACTGTAGGCCGCTCTCTGTCTCCTCGTGTTCCAGCGGTTGCTAGGGGTTCCTGCTGTCTCCCCTCCCCCCAGTCGCTCTTACCTTGGAACCTCTTTGCCGCGTGGCTTTTCTACCCCTCACACACTGCCTTCCTTCCCAGCTTCAGGGCTGAGGGGTGTGACTCTGGGCTGCCAGCTTTCACTCTTGTCAATCTACTGCTGCACCCGCGGCAGCCCCTCACCCGATAATTGGTTCAGGAGCCGCCAGGCTACCACAGAACTCCCCCCCCCTAAAATCCTGGGAGAAGGGGGGGGGGAAAGAATATCCTCCCCGCAGCCCTGTTGTCCCCTGGGTTCTTTCTGATCCGTCTGTTTTGTTTTTTTGTTTTATTTTTATTTTCTGCCTTTAAAAACAAGGAAACCAGAGGTGCGGGACTGGACTGGAGGAATGATAAGGAACAAATATTTCTGTTCTGTGATCACAGATGAAGGGCCAGGAGCAGGACCTCAGACAACACCCACATGTAGGGACAAAAGCGAGAGGCATCTCAAACGATTTTCAGAAGTCTGTGTTCGTGAGGAACTCACTAAACTAAAAGTGGAGAAAGCGATGAGACCAAATGGGACACTTTCGAGAATACTGAAGGAACTTGGGGCCGTTCTAGCAGCTCCATTAACTGAACTTTTCAATGCCTCTTTGGAGTTGGGGGTGGTGCCAGAGGCCTGGAGAGAGGCATATGTGGTCCCTTTACACAAAAGCGGAATGTGGTTAAAAACTACAGGCCAGTTAGTTTAACCTCGGTGATGAGTAAATTATTGAAAGAGAAAATAGTGAGGTTTCTGGAGTCCAATGGATTACTGTATCAAAGGCAACATGGATTCACCAGGGGCAGGTCTTGTCAGACAAATCTTACTGATTTCTTTGATTGGGTGACCAGAGAGTTTGACTAAGGGGGAGCCCTAGGATCTGGTATATTTAGATTTCAGTAAAGCATTTGACACAGTTCCGCACAGGTGACAAACAAACTGAGCACCCTAGGGATGGACCCTAAAGTTACAGCTTGGGTTAGAAATTGGTTGTGTTGATCGGTGAAACGGATCCCGACACTCTAGTTAGGCACCATTACGGCGTTTCAAAAAGACTTTCTTCAGGAGATCCTTCCCCATGCTATAAAAGACACACAAACCCAAACCTTAAAATCTAATCCTAAAAGACACCATATTACTATTCTCTCACAAAGTACATAAAAACTCTAACTCACTTTCAGAGATGCTGCCCACATCCTCTCCCATTCACTGGTAGCTCCAGGCTCCAAAAGACGCCACGCATGTGGGGTGGAATTCCCTGCTTGTCTTTTCCCTGGAATTCCCTGGTGTCTTTTAGGATTAGATTTTAAGGTTTGTGTTTGTGTGTGTGTGTGTTTTATAGCATGGGGAAGGATCTCCTGAAGAAAGTCTTTTTGAAACGCCGTAATGGCGCCTAACTAGAGCGTCGGGATCCGTTTCACCGATCAACACATTGGGTGATGCCCTTTAAGTTAAGTCAAAGCACCATACAAAGTTAAATCTCAAAAAAACCACACTGGGGTCATTGATGTTAATCACGGCACAAGATTATCGGACGTCAGTCCAGAAAAAAGTGCCACGTGAATCTGAGACCTGTTAACAGTGTAATGAAAATAACGAAAGAGAGTATTCATTTATCCTAATTTGCTTTTGTGTTGTAATTGAACGTAATTTTAGTGGATGCAATGGATCTGGCATCCGAAGAAAAGAGGGTACCAAGCTTTGCAGCCCGGTTCTACCTTCCTCTTTTAGTTATCCCCATACAGGAGAGACATTCAGTTGGGGAATGTTCAGGTCCTAAACATTTAAGACACCAATCATGGGTGTCAGTGACGGAGATGGTACTGCCACACTTAGTACATTTTTTTTAAAACCACTAGTTGGCTTTTCCATGTTTTAGGAATATGGGGCCTAGTGCCCAAAATGGAGCCTGGCACCAAAGAGAAAAGTTTCTGAAGAGAAACAGTCTAAGTCTTAAGGTTTTTTTTTTAAAGAAAGAAAAGAACTGGCGGTACCGGTAAGCGTCGTGCGGTAGGCAAATGCGACCACAAGAAAAGAAATTTAAAGATGGAATTTTCTGCGGTGACAGGGAATAGATCCTGTCGGCTCTGCGGAAAACAAAGAACTGAAGAGGGACAGTTGGAAAGGCGGGAATGCAGCGCGCATCTGCTGAGGGATGCTCCCAAAAGCGTTCCTATTGGACGCTGTGGAGCATTCCCGCGCGGGATCCGTCGGTGACAACGATACCCATATGTGAAGACTACATTCCTGCTTGTTCCTGGAGATCTAAGTGGATCAGGATACAAAAGCAGCATCAAAAAACTAAGTTTTTAGCTTGGATTTGAAAAGGGCCAGAGATGGAGCCTGATGTACTGACTCAGGTAATTTATGAACTGCCCAAACAGTGATTCAAAGGTCAGGCTTTGAAATAGATACTGTTGGGAATACCAGTATTGCAGTCTTGAGCTAGAACTACACCAAGCTGGCGCCCTGTTTATTTTATTTATTTATTTATTTAAATAGTAATTACACTTACCTGGTAATTGTAGTTCCTTTAGCGACGACAGTGCAGTCCTCAACTTCTGGGTTGTCAACCTCCTCCTGCAGCTAGGAGACTGGCATGTGCAAAATCATGACATCACTGGATATATCCTGTCAGCTCCCCTCCTACTTCCAGTGTGAACTATTAACAAAGCAGACTCAAAGGAGCAAGAAATAAGTAGCTAGTACGTGACAGACAACCAGAAAACTTCTTTTTTTTTTTTTTTTTTCATACGTTTTTTTTTTTTTTTTTTGAAAACACTACGGCAACAGTGCGCCCGTCTGGTGTTCCATCCCTGCCTGCCACGCAACAGCCGCAGAGACAAGAGGCAGACTACAAAGACAGCGAAAAGAAACAGGAGAATGGAGTCGGCTCACCTGTATAAATTCTTCAATCCGAAACTCCACTCCGGAACCCTGAAAATGACCGAAATAGGGCGGGATGGAGGACTGCACTGTCGTCACTAAAGGAACTACAATTACCAGGTAAGTGTAATTACTATTTCCTTAGCGCTCCGCAGTGCAGTCCTCAACTTCTGGGATGTACCAGAGCAGTACCTAATGGGCGGGATCGTTCCGGACGACAGACAACACAGCCGCCCCGAAGCGAGAATCCTTCGCCGCCTCCACATCTAAACGATAATGCTTACTAAAGGTATGCAAGGACGACCACGTAGCCGCCCGACAAATATCCCCCGGCGGAACCAATCGATGCTCCGCCCAAGAGCAAGCCTGCGCCCTGGTGGAATGCGCCCGTAAGCCCGACGGCACCACACGACCCTGAAGCAAATAAGCCGCCGAAATCGCCTCCTTCAGCCACCTGGCGATAGAAGCTTTCGCTGCGGCCTCCCCTTTACGCGCGCCGCCAAACAGCACAAATAAACGATCCGACTTACGAAAAGAATCTGTGACTTGCAAGTAACGACGCAACACTCTTCGAACATCCAACCGGCGTAGATCGCGATCGAGGGGAGGCTCAGAGCGAGAACCGAGAACCGGCAAGGTAACCACTTGGTTGATGCGAAAAGGAGAGACCACCTTAGGTAGAAAGGATGGCACGGTACGCAACACCACCTTATCATCCGAGAAGGTCAGGAACGGCTCCCTACAAGACAGGGCTTGCAACTCGGAAATACGCCTCGCCGAGCAAATTGCCACCAGAAAGACAGCTTTCAAGGTGAGATCCTTCAGAGAGGAGCTTTTCAACGGCTCAAAAGGAGAGCGAGACAAGGCCCGAAGAACTAAATTAAGATCCCAGGCGGGAACGCCAACCCGAAGGGAAGGCCGCAACTTGGAAATCGCCGTTAAAAACCGTCGAACATCCGGATGAGACCCCAACGACACACCATTGATCTTACCTCGATAACAGGCCAACGCTGCCAGCTGCACCCGCAAGGAGCTGGCCGTCAGCCCTTTCGCGAAACCATCCTGCAGAAAATCCAGAATAACGGGAACGGCCACCGTAGCCGCCCGGATCCAATGTCGAGAACACCAATCCTCGAAGATGCGCCAAATCCGCACATAGGCCAACGACGTGGAGCGCTTTCTAGAGGCGAGCATCGTGGCAATCACCGATGCCGAGTATCCCCGCTTTCTTAAGCGTGCCCTTTCAATGGCCAAACCGTAAGCGAGAACCGATCCACTTGTGGCATGAAAAGAGGACCCTGAACCAGGAGATCCAATCGCACCGGGAGCCGCCAGGGACGACCGTCCAGGAGGCGAACTAGATCCGCATACCACGGCCGACGAGGCCAATCGGGAGCCACCAGAAGAACTTTCCCTGGGTGACGACCTATCCTCTGAACGACCCGACCGATCAACGCCCACGGGGGGAAAACGTAGAGAAGACCCTGACGCGGCCAAACTTGGAGAAGCGCATCTATGCCCTCCGACATCCGCTCTCTTCGCCTGCTGTAAAATCGAAGGACCTGCGCAGATAGGAAGGTCGCCATGAGATCCATCACCAGCAGACCCCAGCGCTCCACAATCTGACTGAAGACGTCGGGATGCAACCGCCATTCCCCGGCGTCCACGTGAACTCTGCTGAGAAAATCGGCCGTCACGTTGTCTTTTCCGGCAATGTGAGCCGCCGAAATCAACGGGAGACGCGGTTCCACCCAACGGAACAACTGATCTGCCTCCTGCTCCATTGCGGCACTTCCCGTGCCGCCCTGCCGATTGATGTAAGCCACCGTCGCCGAATTGTCGGACAGCACCCGCACTGCTCGACCCCGTATCAAGTGCTGAAAAGCCTGAAGAGCTAGAAAGACGGCCCGCAGCTCCAGGCGATTGATCGACCACGCCGCCTCCACTCTTGACCATAGGCCCTGCGCAAAGCTGTCCTGGCAGTGCGCCCCCCAGCCCGTTAGACTGGCGTCTGTCAAGAGAGGCAACCAATCGGGTTGATCCAGGGGCATCCCGGTCGCCAAAGATTGAGGGAGAAGCCACCACCGGAGGGACCTGCGGACTGTCAAGGGACAAGGCAGCCGCCTGCTTAAGGGGTCCGCCTGATGCGACCAGCGACAGAGCAGGGCCCGCTGCAACGGACGCATGTGTACCTTCGCCCACGGGACCACTTCTAGAGTCGCTGCCATGGTGCCGAGCACTCGCAGGTAGTCCCAGGCTGTCGGAGCCAGAGTGGCTCGGAATCTCCGAATGAGCGCGCGCAAGGCTTCGGCCCGCGGAGACGGAAGAAACACGCGACCCGAACGCGTGTCGAAACGGACTCCGAGGTATACGAGATCCTGGGTAGGTTCCAGATGACTCTTCGCAAAATTGATCACCCAACCCAGGCTCTGCAAAAAACGGACCACCTTGTCCGTAACCTGCAGACTTTCCTCCCTGGACTTCGCACGAATCAACAAGTTGTCTAGATAGGGATGGACTAGGATCCCTTCGCGCCTCAAGGCCGCCGCCACGACCACCATTATCTTCGTGAAGGTGCGAGGAGCCGTCGCCAGACCGAAAGGAAGCGCCTGGAACTGATAATGCCCCCACGGGAGAGCAAACCGCAGAAACCGTTGATGAGCCTCCAGAATGGGGATATGCAAGTACGCCTCCGTCAGATCCAGCGACGTCAAGAACTCCCCGGGATGCACCGCGACGATAACCGACCGCAAGGTCTCCATGCGAAAGTGCGGTACCCGCAGGCAGCGGTTGACCGCCTTGAGATCCAGGATGGGTCGCAAATCTCCGCCTTTTTTGGGCACCACGAAATAAATCGAGTAGCGCCCCGTACCGTAATCGCTTTTGGGCACCTCCTTTACCGCACCCAACAGTAACAATCTTTGGAGGGTGGTGGCTACCGCTGCCGCTTTGGAGACCCCTTTGCATGGTGAGCGGATAAAGGAATCCCGAACGGAGTGAGCAAACTCGAGGGCGTAACCGTGTTGAATGATATCGAGGACCCACTGGTCCGAGGTAATGAGGGTCCAAGCGGAGAGGAACTCCCGCAGACGGCCCGCCTACCGAAACGCCCACCGCTGGGACCCGCCTCATTTCATTGTGGTTTACGAGACGTGGAAGGGGAGGCTGCAGAGAAGCCTCTCGCGGAACCTCTGTAGCCCCGAAACCCCTGCGCGCGGGTCTGGAAGCGGCCCCTAGAAAAACCCGCATAGCGAGGGGACCGAAACCGGCGAAAATCACGAGACTGACCCCTAACCGAGGAAGTCAAACGAAGCGGCTTAGGCCTGTCCTCAGGGAGGCGACCAGCCTTGGACTCCCCCAGGTCCTTGACCAGCTTGTCCAAATCTTCTCCAAAGAGAAGACCGCCTTTGAAAGGAAGCTTACTAAGACGAGATTTAGACGGACCATCCGCCGCCCAATTCCTGAGCCAAACGGAACGTCTGGCCGCCACCACCGAAGCCGTACTATTAGCCAACGCGCGAATCAAGTCATAATGAACGTCCGCTAGATACGCCGCCCCAGACTCCAGGCGATCTAACTCCTTCACATCCTCCTCCTCGAGGTGTGAGGACATACGCAACCGCTGGGCCCAGCGTAAACACGCCCGAGCCACCCAAGCGCCACACACCGACGCCTGCAACGAAACGGAATCGGCCTCAAAGGTCTGCCGCAACAAGCCATCGACCTTCCGGTCCTGGGCATCCTTCAAGGCCGCACTCCCTTCAACCGGGATAGTGGTTTTCTTAGTAACCGCCGAAACCACCGCATCCACCCACGGAGCACGAAAACGTTCTTTATCCGGCTCCGCCAAGGGATACAGACGAGACAGGGTGCGAAGGCCCCGCAATCCGGCTTCCGGCTTATCCCACTCATCCTTTATCATTTTGTCCACTACCCGGTGCAAGGGAAAAACAATGCGCAATTGGCGCTCCGCCTGAATAACCGGATCCTCGATCTCTACATCCTTCACCACCGGAGACGCCATATTCAGGACCTTCAAAGACTCTGATATGAGCCCGGACAACTCCTCGCGGCGAAACACTCGAATAATCTTGGCCTGGTCTTCAGGCTCCGGAAGCTCCCCTTCTTCGAGATCCAGGGGATCCCCCTCCGTATCCCAGGCCTCCTCAGGCCACTCCTCATCCGCTACCACTGCTGCGGACTTACGAGCCTTCTTTGGAGCCGGTGGGGGGACACTCGAAGACCCCTCCACGTCCTGAGTGACTGCAAGGGACAGCAGAGGAGCCGACCCCGGCACCGCGCCCTGCTGTCGCAAACAGAATGCCTGGTGCATTAGCAGAACAAACTCGGGACTAAAACCCCTGGGTCCCACCGCCAGGCCGGTTGGCGGGGGCGCCGAGGGCCCAGCCGACCCCTCGGGCCGGGCCTCCGGCGCACCCTGGCGTGAAGACTGCTCAGCCTCCATGTCTGGAAGCTCAGCCATGCCTGCAGGCTCTCCAACCTCTAACTTCTGTTCCATAAGAGAGGAAAGGGTCGCGCAACCCCTGCAGACCCCCAAAACCGATAAAGGACCTCTCCGGGCTCCACAAATAATGCAGAGGGGCCTCTGTGGCATTGGCCTGACCAGAAACGGTATGCCAGCAAAAAACACACGAGGGGAAACCCCCCCCCCCCCCCGGGGAGAAGCCCTCCGCGGGAAAGAAAAGGGAGAGAAAAGAATCTGAAACGAAACTCAAAGCAAACTCAAAAGAAAACAAAAGAATAAAATAACGTTTGCAGAAACCAAATACAAATGAGACTTACCGCAAGGCCCCGGAGCCCAGGAGAGCGAAAAGCACGCGGCGGGCCAAGCGCAGTCAAAATGGCCGCCGCGTCCAAAGCCCCGCGGCAAAAAGGGCGCCAGAAACAGCGAGCAGCTAGAAAAACAGCCCCGATGTTCCTCAGCCCAACGGAGCCTTTGCCGCTGCCGCACAGACCGCCTCGGGGGAAAGGAACCCCGCGATCAGCTGCCTCAAGGACCAGCACCCGGGGAAAACACCGGAGGTCCTCAGCCGACGAAGGGCTCTCCCCCGTATGGTCCGGGGGGAGAGAACTTCCACGGAGCCCGAACAGCCTGCTATTAAAGGACCCGATCAAAAAATAAAGAAAGGAATAAAATAAGAAAAAGCAGTTAACTGAGCTAGGCAGGCAGGGCTGACACGGAGGAGAGACAGGAGGCCCCACTAGTGCTGAGCACTGACCCCTCCTCCCTGCAAACGGGCTGACTAAATTTAAAGAAACAGAAGCCCAGTAATTAAAGAAAGAAAGAGAAATTAAAAAGGGGATAAAACAAATGCCCAAAAAAAAGCACGAGCTGCTTATTATTTCCTCACAGTGAGTCCCAACCTGGGGCTCACAACAACCTCCTGCTGCAAGGAGACTGGTCACACTGGAAGTAGGAGGGGAGCTGACAGGATATATCCAGTGATGTCATGATTTTGCACATGCCAGTCTCCTAGCTGCAGGAGGAGGTTGACAACCCAGAAGTTGAGGACTGCACTGCGGAGCACTAAGGAACATTTCTTTCATGATATCAAGACGGTTTACATTGAACAAACTGAAATTACATTGAAATAGAAATTACACTTACCTGGTAATTGTCGTTCCTTGAGTGACGACAGTTTAGACCTCCACCTCTGGGTTGTGCACCTCTTCCTGCAGCTTGGAGACTGGGCATGTCAAAGTGGTGACATCACTGGATATAGCCTGCTGGTATCTCCCATCAGCCTCCAGTGTACTACTGACAAAGCAAACTCAAAGAAACAACAAATAAGTAACTATACCATAACTTTAAATAACTCCCCATTCCTCAACCCGAGGAACCTTTTTAACCATATCCGTCTTATATTTTTTTTTTCTTTTTTTTAAAACTTTACATTCACGTCCCCCCTATGCAAACACCTATACTATCCCCTTGTTTCCTATACTATCCCCTTGTTTAAATAAGAGAGAAGGAAGAAACAACAGAGAGGGATACTCACTGCGATCTAGAAACTGAAAGATCTGTCTACTCCTTGAGATTGATGCTCCACTCCGCCTGAAAATAAACTCTGAAGAAATCACACCCCTGGGCGGGAATGAGGACTAAACTGTAGTCACTCAAGGAACGACAATTACCAGGTAAGTGTAATTTCTATTTCCTTATCGTTCCTCCAGTTTAGTCCTCCACCTCTGGGATGTAACAGAGCAGTAATCATTGGGAGGGACCTATCCAGCCAACTCACCACACCGTCGACCCGGAACAGGCATCCTTTACTACCAAAACATTTAAGCAGTAGAGGTTACTGAGGAAATGAAGAGACGACCTGGAAGCTGCTCTACCAATCCCCCCCTGGTGGAATGACACAGTGATTCACCCATGAAGCTGCTTGCGCCCTGGTGGCAAGAGTCAGAAAGCCCCCCAGAATCATACAACCTCGCCACCAGAAAGCTGAGGCAACCACCGCCTTAACCCAGTGCAAAATGGCCGCCTTCGCTGCTGCTTCCCTTTTGCGGGGACCTCCAACCAACACACAAAAACAAAGAAACGAACGCCGCACCCTGCATTTTATGTTTCCTTTCGGCGTAAGCTACGAATAAAAACCTCCCCTTCCAGAAAAACCGAGAACTGGAAGAGAAACCAATGGGCTCAGGAGAAAAATCAGATACCAGCTTTTGGAAGGACGACGGGACTGCTCGCAAACACCACCCTCTATCCAGAAAGGGTGAAAACGGCTTATTACATGACAATGCCTGAAACTCCGAAACTCATCGCGCCAAACAAAGAGCTATCAAAGCCACTGTCTATAACAGCAAATCCTTTACTGACGCCTGGAGTAAAGAATCAAAAGGGCTCTTTAGTTAACGCCTCTAAGGCCCAATCAGGATCCCCCGGCAGCATCCGAACTCCCCTTGAGGAGCGCAGTCGGGTCCCAACTTAAGGAAACGCTACACATCGATCCGAACACCTAGCGCTATTCCCTCCACAGAACCTCTACAGCCGGAAACAGTCACCCGCTGGACCCTCTAAGGAACTGGCCGCTAGTTCCTTCAGACACTGTCCTGCAGAGAACTCAGACCAAGGATACCGACACTTTTGTCACCCGGACTTGCTGCCGTGAACAGCAGCCTTCAAAAAGGCGCTAAGCACGGACCTATGTACCAGAAGCAGCCTGCCTCCCTGATCTCAACAAGGTGGCGAAGACTGCCGCAGAATAAGCCTTCTTCTTCAGCCCCGCCCATTCAAAGGCCAAACCGTAGGCGGGCACCGATCCACCTGAGACATTCGTCACGGACCTAGCCACAGCAGAACATCCGCTACCGGCAACTTCTAGGAAAAGCCTAGTACGGCTGTCTCGTCCAACCGGGCGCTACCAAGAGTACCTTATTTATTTATTTATTTTATTTAACATTTTTTATATACCGCACTATTCATCATCAGTGCGGTTTACATTGAACAACAACATACCTGTCAGTACATGACTGATCTAGGTTTACAGATAACAGGGAAAATCAACTGGGTGTGAACTGGGGAATAACTATCTAAATAATTATACATAATTATATATACATTGAATAGGTTACAACAAGATTTGATATTTGATAAGAATACAGTGTTTTCACATTTTGATCTTTTGTTCTGGGTTGTTGTTATGTGTAGTAGTTTTCTGAGTAATACGGGAGCCGGTTTTATTGTGTGTATGGTAGCTTGAAGTGTAAAGTGAATAAATAGTGCTTGATGGACTTTCTAAATTGAGTGATATCCCTGATTGATCTGATGTTTGGAGGTAGTCTGTTCCAGCACTGGGGAGCATAGGACACAAAAGCTCTGTTAGTAGTTTGTTGTGTCCATTTTGTGGAGGTACTAGGAGTAACTAGTGTGTTTTCTGCTACTAGTCTCCTGGGTCTGTTGTTTGGTGTGTGGGTGATGAGATTTGAGATCGATGCAGGAGATAAATTATTAATAGCCTTGAATGTGATGAGGAGGGTTTTGTATGTTATTCTGCAATTTATCGGAAGCCAGTGCAGATCGATCAGTATTGGTGTTATATGATCTCTTATAGAAGCTCCAGATAGGATGCGGGCTGCTGCGTTCATCGCCAGTTGAAGTGGATTTAGTGTGTTCTTGGGGAGACCATGAAGGATGATATTTGCATAGTCAAAATGCGGTGTGACTATTGCTTGGAAAACTGTACGGAAGTCCTTGGTCTCCATCATTGGTTTCAGGTGGCGCAGTGTTTTTAGTTTGTAGTAAATTGATTTTTTTTTTTTATAACTTTATTTTTATTGAAAGAAAAAACAAGTTTTTCCCCCTCCCCACCCAAGTGGGGAGCGGGTACTAATTAACAACACATTCAAATAGTAATCATACAACTATAAAGAGATCACAAGGTACATATCCAGCGATCATATAACCCTAGTAAACATTCTAGTAAGCATATAATCAGAACCCAAGTAAGTACCCCCTCCCAACCTCATTCCATCTCCTCCCCTCCCCTCCCCCCCCCCCCACCTTCCCCTACCCCCTCAGACCTAACCCCCCCATGCCCCCCCCTGTTCTTCCTATCCCCCCTTCCACCCCCACCCCCGCCCCCCCAATGCTCGTCCCTTACCCCTCCTTCCGTAAATATTCCAATAAGGGCTTCCACTGTGTATCAAAGCTGGCCTCCTTAGCTCTACGCAGCATCGTTAATCGTTCCATCAGGACGACCCTGCGCAGCCGGGTCACCCACGCCTCCAAGCTAGGAGGGTGGGGCTGTTTCCATCGCCAAGCTATTTCACACCGAGCCGCTATTAAGCAGGCTCGAATCGGTCGAGACCAACAACGTGGTAAATCCTCCGGCCATATCCCCAGCAGAAAGAGAGGTGGAGAAAGAGGGAAAACTGCCCCCAAAGCAAATATCTCGCAGATTTTATCTTGGATCCCCTCCCAATAGCCCTGTATGATTTCACATGCCCACCACATATGCAGATAAGTCCCCTGTGCCCCACAGCCCCTCCAACACCGATCTGACGCTCCCAACCCCATCTTACTATAACGAACAGGAGTATAATACCAGCGCATCAGGATCTTATACGAATTCTCCTTTATTATCGTACAGACCGAGGAGCGCTTGATCTCCCTAAAAATCCGGCTCCACTCCTCCTCCCCCAGATTACCCCCAGGTCTTGCTCCCACTCCGTCATGTACCGAAATTTCTCTCCGTCCGTCCGCCCTGGATAGGCTCAAAGTAGCATAAAGCACCCGAATTAGACCCCGGGATTGACCATGTCCCCACCAGATCCCCTCAAGCCCATTAAGACCATCTTTAATCACGGCCAGATTCGGTTTAGTTTGCAAAAAATGCACTAGTTGTAAATAGGCAAAAAAATCACGGGTTCCCAATTGGTACTCCCCTTTCAGCTGAGAGAAAGATTTAACCTCCCCGGAGTCAAGCAGATGTATAAATCTATCCAATCCCTTCACCGCCCACTGACGGAAAATCCCTTCCCTCCCGGGCCCAAAAGCCTGAGTGCAGCCAATGGGGGCCAGCATGGAGACCGAATCTCGGGGCCTGGTATTAATCCTTCGCCACCCAGCCTGCCACACCTCCCACAGATGTCGAAGGTACGGATTCTCCGTCCAATTCCGGTGCACCCCCCCCTGCGACAGCCATGGAAGAAACTGCAAATTATGCTCCCCAGCCCAGAACTGTTCAATACTCCCAAAGCGCTTAGTTCCCTCAGGCTCTCTCCAGTCCATTATTTGTCGCAATTGCGCCGCCATGTAATAGATCCCTATCTCCGGCATACCCAAGCCCCCTGCAGTAGCGGTACCATATAACACCCTCCTCGCCACCCTGGGCGGCCGATGTCGCCACACAAAGAGAAACATCTTCCGCTGTAGGGTTTGCAACACCAATCTCGGCACCCTCAGTGGTAACACCTGAAAAAAATATAGTAGGCGCGGCAACACCACCATCTTTAAGGCTGCGATACGCCCTAACCAAGACAGATCGTCCTTATGCCAGCGCAGAAGATCTTTGTCGATTTGAGCAATCAGAGGGGGATAGTTTGCACCATACAGGCCCTGAAAATCCCTATGCAGCTGAACTCCAAGATACTTAATGGACCTCTGAGCCCAACGAAACTTGAAGGTCCGTTGGAGATGTTGTTGTAAACCACTACGGAGGGACACATCCAAGGCCTCTGTCTTGTCCCAATTAATTTTAAACCCGGACAACCGCCCAAATCGCTTCAGTTCCAACATATAATTAGGCAATGCCAACAATGGTTGTGTAATAAACAGCAAAATATCATCCGCAAATAACGCTATCTTATGTTCCTCGCTCCCGATCTTCACCCCTGATGCATCTAGATTCCTCCGCAACCGTTCCGCAAGCGGCTCCATCACCAGGGCAAAAAGCAGTGGAGATAGAGGGCACCCCTGCCGCGTCCCCCAGTAAATTGATTTTACTGTGTTCTTTATGTGCTCTTTAAGATTGAGTTGTTGATCAAGTATCACACCGAGGTACTTTATGGAGGCCTTGATTGGGAATTCTGCGTCTCTTACTGTGAGGGTGGTTGGCGGAGCAAATTGCTTGTTTCTTGTTGCTATGAGTACTTCGGTTTTCTTGAAGTTTATTCTCATGTTTTGATTGAGGAGCCAGTCAGTTATTGCATTGAAACAGTTGATTAGTGGAGAGTAGTCGGGATTTGATATATTGATCGGTGTGAATATTAGCACGTCATCTGCGTACAATAGGCAAGATATACCGAAATCTCTGGTGATTTGGCAGATAGGCTGCATGTATATATTAAAAAGCAATGCAGATAGAGATGAGCCTTGAGGTACTCCCTGTTTCTGTTTGAAGGGTTCAGAAGTAATGTTGCCTGTACGGACCTGTTGCCAGCGCTCATCTAAGTAAGATTTGCACCAGTTCCAGGCTTGGTTGCGGATGCCTTTTTCGTGGAGTCTAGCTAGCATGATCTTATGGTCGACTGAGTCGAATGCCGCTGATATGTCCAGAAAAATCATTGCAATGGCCATGTGAATGTTGTCAATCCCACAAATGAGTTTGTTAAGTAGTGAAGTCATGAGTGTTTCTGTTCCGTGAGCTTCTCGGAATCCGTGTTGGCATGGGTCCAACGGGGCTGCTGTATCAATGTGGTGTTGGATCTGCCTCTGAGTTTCCTTTTCAAGTATCTTGGCTAGATAGGGAATGCTGGAGATTGGGCGGTAGGATTCTTCCTTTGTTGGGTCCATCTGGTTGTTTTTTAGCAGAGGGTGAATTGATGTTTGTTTAAGGGCGGTAGGGAAGATGCCAGTTAGGTAGGAGATATTTGCGATCTTAGCTATGTAAGGGCTAAGCTCGGCACGTAAGGTTTTGATCCAGTGTGCTGGACATGGGTCATTTGGTGCTGTGGTGGTGTTTATGGTAGCGATAATTTCTTCGATGGTTTTTCTTGATGGTGGTGAGAATTTATCGAGTGATGCTTGGGCCTGTGGGAGTTGGATTAGTATTTGTGATGACGTTGTGTTCGCCTTGATCATTTTGGCTTGGATGAAATTAGCATATAATTGTGGTTGTATGGATTCTTGATGCGGTGGCGATGGGTCTTTGGTTAATGTTTTTACTAAATTGAAGAGATCGCGTGGTCTGTTTAGTGTTTTGCAGAGAAGATTGGAGTGGAATTCTTTCCTTGTAGACCAAGTTAGATCGCGATGCTTTTTGAGTTGGGTGAGATACTCTTCTTGAACTTTGCTGTTGTGGGTGTGTCTCCATTTTCTTTCTAACTTCCTCAGTTGGAGTAGAGATGTACGTAGTTCAGAAGAGAACCAAGGGGCATCCTGCTTTTTATTGGAGCGATTCCTGGGTGGGAGCTTCTTGTTCATGCTTGGTTTATGTGCATACTGATAGAGAGTGTCATTCCAGTTAGAGATCAACTCATTTAGATTGTCCGTTGGCTTGTCTAGTTTTGGCAACGCTTGTTTAGTGAGGGTCTCTATGTCTAATGGCTTAAATCGCCCTGTGCTAGTTGTTGAGGTGACTGGCTGGGTGAGTGTGTTTGAATTTGTTGGAATCAGGAATAAGATCAGGCTATGGTCTGACCAAGGGACTGGGATAATAGATGGTTTGGTGTAATTATTTAAGCTTGAGACTGCTGATGGAACGAATATCAAGTCGAGGATGTTCCCTTGTTTGTGTGTGGGGTTGTGCACGATTTGTTTGAATCCAAGGTCTGTCATGGCATCGAGGAATGTACTGGATAAGTCATGATGTAGAGAAGGGAGGTTAAAATCACCTAACAGCCAGTTTGGTTTGTTAGGGTTGTCAGGATTGCAGGCTAAGTTTATTATATCTGAGAGATCTTCTGATACTGCATTTCCCCGAAAGCCTCGATACGCCAACTAGTTGCCCTATGAGAGCCCACGGGGAAAGGACAAGACAAAGACTTAAATGGGAGCTTACTGAGCCTCGACTTGGATGAACCATCAGCCACCCCATTCCTCCACGAGAGAGATCTCCGGGTGAACCCCAAGGAAGCCAACAATATTAGCTAGCGCTCGAATTAAGCCATAATGCACATTTGCCACATAAAGCAAATCAGGCTCTAGTCGATTCAACTCCCTGATCCTTTCCTGTTCCAGGTGAGTAGACTGCCGTAAACACTGCGACCACTTGAAGTATGCTCTCGCCTCCCCAGGCTCCACAAATGGGAGCTTGTAAGGACAGAGCATTGCCCCCAACGATCGCTTCAGTGAACCATCTACTTTCCTATCTTGCGCTAAAGAAGATTGCTAGGGCTCTCTTCCATAGAGTCCACACCCCCTGGTAGTGCAAGGTGTGCACCCACCCACGTAGTACCCAGGCCTGCCCCTGCTTAGCCTCAAAATGTCAAACAAGAACAGGCAAATTCAGGACAGCTGAATACTTCCCCCCCCCCCCCCCTACAAAGACATCTCTTAACCAAAAATTCCTTCAGCATATGTTGAGACGCTCTTTCTGTGCCAACAATATGAAGTAGAAAGAACTCCCAAACACAGGCATACTAATCCACGGCCTTCCTGCTAGAGTAACGTCCCATTCCGTCTGACTGCACAAAGATGGACTTTATATTTTAAGTTCAACTAGCACCTGGTGTTAGGAAATACAGCTTTCTCATTCCACAGTGGCAATTGAGTCAGCAATGAAGAAGCCGAGAAACTGCAGACAAGTTACCATTATACCACCTGGTAAAGACTCCACTTTTAGACCACTGAAGCAAAAAAGCATGCGAGAATGCCTTGTGCCCTGCCAGTAGCTGATAGAATTGAAATGATTCAGTGTATGCAGGGCATTTTCCAGAGAACGCAAGGTCCCCCATCCAGGCTGACTCCACATTCACAGTCTAAACCGGCAGCCATCTTGGCTGATGCCGATCAGCGTGGAAGCCATCTTGTAAGCCCAGCATAAGATGTATGCCTACTAGAATCTGAGCTGCTGCCATTGCTGCTAGAGAACTAGCCTGGCTGCGTGCTTCTGGCCCCCATTAAGGCATTCGCTGAACACTAGCAGATACTCTCCGTACTGGAGAACCTCTCATAAATGGAATGGGAGCATAGATAGCTTCAAAGGCTAGAGTTCTATTTTGCAACCTCTCTCCGCTGAGCTGCCTTTTTCATATGTAAAATTAAACCACATATAGCCAAAATTAAGACATTACAAATCTACCATAAAATCTTATAATTTGGGCAAAGCCAAACTAAACGGGAATATTTTCCATTAAGAAACCACAAAACTATAAAACCCCTCTCATGACATAATGCTCATGGCAGAGCATTCCACATCTGTGGAATGGCCATGGCGCTCACCCAAGCACCTGTTACAACTGTCCAAGAGAGTTATCACCATAATTCCTTGTAACTTGAATATGTTTACAGCGGATCATAGTGCTATATCACAGCAGCTAAGCCAAAATATTACCCTGCCATATAAACCGACTTTAACGTGTTATAGGACCTTCTATGGATAGCGGAAGGAGATTCTTGTAAATCTTTTTTTTTTCTTTTAAAGTATAGGACTCCAAAAACCAAGTTTCTGCCGACTCCAATGAAATCAAAGCAGATCAGCTAAAATTACCAGAACTGCTCCTATAGCTTTGCAAGAAGCTACCAGCCCCTGCTGCACCAGTTTTCCTTCCCCCCTTATCCTGAGGGATTCAGCATTGCAGGACGTGTTGCGCACCCCCTGCCAGCCAGCTGCGTCTGCCAGGGAGCTGAAGAGCAAAATAGAAAGTAGAACCCCTGGAAGCAAACAGTGTCCTGACACAAAAGGCCACTGAATAAATCAACAGTGTTAGGTAAAAATGAACAAGGCTCTCTCTCACTAAAGAGAGTTTCTTTTTCTTTTTGAAATCCCACCGAAGTCCGTGGGACCCAAGCTTTCGAACACAGCCCCTAACGCTGTGCATTAACCACAAACAGAGAAATGAAATGAAACCCCGCTCTAGAAATAGATGAAAATTTCCTGGGAAGGGCATGCGAAGTGGAGCTAAGAAACACACAGGCACCCCCCCCCCCCCAGCCTTGAACCTGATGAGTAATACGATTTTGTATTTTACCAGCCCCCCCCCCCCAGGGATGGGGGCACTGAATACTATATGTGATTCATGAGTAGCGCTACCATCCGGTGACAAACGATACAGAAGTTAAGAGCTTTAAATCTTGGTCATATAATCTTGATTTGCAGAACATTATTTATTTATTTTATTTATTTACATTCTCTTATATACTGCGCTATTCTGCATCAGTGCGGTTTACAACTAGACTAGAAACCCCACAGTACATTACAGCTGCTTGTTTAGTCACTAACCCCTGAGAGCCCATGAGGTGGCTCTGTGGGTATTTCTTCCCTGACTTGCAGAGAATGATCAATTTGATAATGGCTGCATACCCACAGTCATAGAAAGGCACTATTGAGTGTACCAGCTGCCCTCTGGTGGCCATAGAGCGTAGCACAGGCACTTCTTTGTTGACAGTTTAACTGTCAGTCTATTTTTTTATATCCTAAGGTTTCCTAAACCTGTCCCTGTGAATTTTGGGCAACTTTCACTATAGAATACATAAAAGCATACTTCCAGTTCGATGGACTGGCTCCTTTGTAGTACTTGACCAGATGGCGGTCCCAGGGCCTGCGAAAGTAGGTGAACGTTTGCTCGTGCGAAAGGCCTGTTTGGTGGGTAAGGGGCCGATTCTCCGTCTGTGGAGAGAACGCCACTCGCCTACTTTTGGTGAATGGCGGAACAGCTTCCATCAGTTGATGCTAACGGAGCGCTGGTTGGCGCGGGGCAGTGCCAAGCGTTGGACAGTTTTTCTGTCAATTTGGGAACCTTATATTCAGCAACTTGGGGCTCGCAGTCGCAATGAAACCCTCCAGTTGGGGAGTTAAGTGAGATTGGCTAAGGAGAGTAGTGATGGTGGATTAGTTCGAGCTCCCCTTTGATGACCAGCTTGGATTAGGATGTTGATAGTGGAGTGTGGGACGGTTGGTGGGAGGGGGGGGTTGGGGAGGGAGGGGGGGGATGGGATAACATGTAAACTATCCACCTATTATATTTTTGTATGTTGACTCCCGGAGGGGATCAGAGTACACACCCCCCCCCCCCCCCCCCCCCCCACCCCCCCCTGTGGAGACGTTTGCATGATGTTTTGTCTTGACTTGTTGGTGGAATTAAATAAAGTTTATTAAAAAAAAGCATACTTCCAGGCTGTCCCTCCTTCCAACTACAAGTTAGGGCTCTGCTCTTGAACCTAAAAACTGGCAATTTGCCTAATATCCTGGGACTTAACATGCTCCTCGGAGACATGATTAGGAGGGAAAGAACATGTGGTATCAGGGATCAATCTTTATCTTTATCTTTATTTACATTTAATATACCACCCTTGTCGAAACGTGAGGGCGGTTTACAATAAAATAATACAATAAAAGAGTTAAAAGGAAAAGAAATCCATTAAAATAGAGAGAAGATAGACCAAAGAGGTCACAGGACAAAGCAAACAATAAACAATCAGACAGACCATGGGTAAACAAAACCAAACAAAACAAAACAAATAGACAGGACTACTAGGAGGGGAGATCGAATGCCTGTTTGAACAAGTGAGTTTTCAGTGAGCTTTTAAAGAGTTGATAGGAAGGCTCTAGGCAAAGAGGTGCAGGAAGAGAGTTCCAAAGCGAGGGACCCAAGAAAAAGAAAGCAGCGTGACGGGTTTGTTCAAGGTGAGCTCGTGAAGGTGGGGGGAGAAACATACGGTTAGCATGCAGTGACCGGAGTTGCCGATAAGGGGTGTGAAGAGAGACCAGGTTTGCTAAATACTGCGGATTGGAAGTGTGAATGACTTTATGCAATAAAATAAGAACTTTGTATTTAAACCGAAAGTGTAGAGGAAGCCAATGAAGGTGGAGCAGAAGGGGAGTAACATGATCTGATTTCCGGGCAAAAGTGACAAGACTGCCAAAACTGCTGTCCTATAAAACTAAGAATAAACTTAAAAATAAAGAGGATTGACAACAGCCCCCCTTAAGGCTGAGGAACCCCCCGAGCCTCAAAAAAAACCTAAAAACAAAAGAAAGAAACAAACACTAGGCCCAAAAATCTAGCTATTCTGCCTGTTTTCCTCACACAGGCAGCTCCCTACAGCTCTCGTCATGCGGTCCAAATACCTAGAGAGAAAATGGCCACCCCTTCGCCAAAGAATTTTGGCGCCAAGAACAGCCACCACTACAAAAAGGAGGCCTCAGTAGACCGACAGAGCCCGAAGGCCTTACCTGCAGGGCAGAAAGCCACACAGCCTGCTCCTACCACCTTGAATTCGTCCGATCCTCAAGCCGCGCTGATGCGCCTGGCAGCCACGGCGAGGACCACTCAGCCGGTTCCACAGAGTAAAATTAAAATCCCGCAGCAACGGAGAGGCTCCGTCTCACACAGCTTCAGTGTGGCTGTACGGGTCCCGGAGCTCTCTCCCGTACAGTCAAGGGAGAGAGATCCGCACCGGCAAATGCCTGCAGCAAGTGAAAATCACTGACAAGGAGGGAAGGCAAGAGCTGCTACTAATTTAAAGAGCCAGGCTCAAATTTAAAATTACTGTAAATAAGGAAAATTGCTCCTAAAGGGAACTAATCCCTGATTGCCAATTAACCAAAGGTAACTGAATTAAAAGTAAAATTAAAAGTAAATTAAAGGTAAAAATCAAAAGTAAAATCAGAATAGAATTTGTCACACTAAATGTTCCTTATCTGTTCCCTCCAAGTGAGCCCAGAAGCTAGGCTCACTACATCTTCCTGCTGCATGGAGACTGGACACACTGGAGGCTGATGGGAGATACCAGCAGGCTATATCCAGTGATGTCACGACTTTGACATGCCCAGTCTCCAAGCTGCAAGAAGAGGTGCACAACCCAGAGGTGGAGGACTAACTGGAGGAACGATAAGGAACAGGGCATTATAACTTGGAGATAACAATTTTACAGGGAACATGGGCAATGGAGGGTTAAGTGGCTTGCCCAAGACCACAAGGAGCACCTGTGGGACTAGAAACCCCAGTCCTTCTGGCCCAAGATTGCTGTCCTCTAGTGGGATTTGAACCCCCGACCTTCCGGCCTGAGGTAACTTGCCCCAACCACTAGGCCACTCCTCCCCCCTTCTGGGCCATAGGAACTCACTTCTGTGTTTGTACTATATATAGGAAAAATAAAAATTAGTGAAGGCTGCACAGGATGGTTCCCTCAAAGTCAGATGAAAAACAGGAAGCAGAAAATAGGATCTCACGTGGCAACTTAGAAAAGAACCCCACTTTACAGATGCCACTTTCCACAATTCCCGAAGAACACAAGTAACAGAGAGGCAGTGCAGACTGCTAATGTTCGGTTTCTTACCTTGCAGTTTTTTCAGTACAGCCACCTCCATCTTAAGAACCTGCTTGGGCTGCTGAGCAGATTCTACTTTCAGGGCTACATTCTCCCGGGTCAGTAAATCCATTGCTTCATAAATCTCCCCAAAACCACCACCACCAATCTTCTTCAACTAAAAAGAACAAACATATTTAAATTAATGTCAACCAGCTAGTTTCATATATAATGAATTCACTATGCTTTTTAAAACAGACAATTATCATGGAAATGAAATACATACTTATTCTATTTATTTATTTATTCGTTCTTATAACACGCACTTTTTCGGATCAGTGCGGTTTACATATAACACATGAACAATGAACTGGTTTACATAGAACAGGTTACATAGAACAAATTTACATCAAATTGGCATTAACATGAACGGTTAACAGTGAACATTGAATTAAAATTTACATCAGCTTGGCATACCATACCATAGAAAAAGTCAACTATATTTATAAACTGTTGTAGTGGACAACAGAAGGGTTTCTGTAGAGCACTGACTGGGAAACTGTTGCAGATTCTTGTACTAATCTGATGACAATATGCAGTAATCTTCATCTGAGCGCCTTGTGACAAATTCTCTATTGGGTCAGACCAACGCCCTAGGAAGTCCAAATCCTGTTTCCAACAGTGGCTAAGCAAGGTCACAAGTACTTGGCAGGTTCCCAAAGAGCAGATTCATTCCTTGTTGCTTACGCTCAGGTATAAGCTGTGGCTATCCTTACCTTTCCTCCAGGAAGTCACCTAAACCCTTTTTAAACCCAGCTGGGTTAACACTTTTACCATACTTTCTGGTGACAAACTCCACAGCTTAGTTGTTCACAGAGTGAAAAATATTTCTTACTATTTATTTTGAAAGTGCTACCTATTAGCTTCATTTTTGTTATTTATTTATTTAATAAGTTGTTTATACCGCTTTGTCATTTGAATCAAAGCAGTTTACATTATAACTTAAACTTGGTAATGTACATTAAACATGGACATTGATAACTTGGATTTTTCTGATGCAATGGAGGATTGAACTACTTGCCCAAGGCCACAAGGAGTACTAGTGGAAATTGAACCCTGGTCTCTTGGGTCCCAAGCCAATGCTCTAACCATTAGGCTACTCCTTCACTTCATGAAGTGTCCCCTAGTCTTGGTAGTCTCTGAAAGGGTAAAGAAGATTCTTCATTTGCTTTTTTCACCCCACTCATCAACGTAGTCACCACTATCATGTCTCCTTATTCTTGAAGATTAATAACAAAAGAGGCAAGTTAGGGCATCCCAGCAGAGAGATTGCAACAAAGGTAAAAGTCTAAGTACAGAACTGAAAGAGCTGAAAGGTACCAAATTACTCCGTCAACTGATAAAGCGTAGTTACTGACCTTTAACAGGTGATCTCCAGGAACAGCAGGAATTAGTCTTCACATATGGGTGATGCTGGTATTGACTGAGCCCGCGCAAGAACGCTCCCCAGCGTCCAATCAGAAAGCCTTTGGGAGCCCTCCACTGAGCCTGCGTGACTGCCTTCCCAACTCCTCTCCTCAGTTGAGTTTATAGCTGAGAAAAAAGAGAGAAAAGAATACCCTGCAACTCCTAAGGGAGGAGGGTGGTTTGTGAAGACTAATTCCTGCTGGTCCCGGAGATCACCTGTTACAGGTGAGTAACTATGCTATCTCCAGGAACAAGCAGGAATATAGTCTTCACATATGGGACTCCCTAGCTGCCAGGAGCCAGGTTGTTCCAGAGATCAGTAGGGTGCCCTAAGGATAGGGAAAAACACCAGGAAAAGGAACTATAGATATTACAGACTCTGGATCCCCGGCATGGCTAACTGGTATAGAAGAAGTCTGGTAGGAGTTGCATCTAAATACCGAATAGATGCTGAAGGACCGCCTGTCCGAAAGCTGCATCCTGGTGGGAGTCCCAGGAAGTGGACAGCAAATGTGTAAATGGAAGACCAAGTCACTGCCCTGGAGATCTCTTTAATGGCCACTGAGCATAGGTCGGCCACAGAGGTAGCCATGGCACTTACATTATGAGCAGTGACATACCCTCCAAGGAGAGACCTGCTTGGTCATATGCAAAAGTGATGCAGCCAGCGATCCATTTGAAGAGGTGCGCTTGGACACAGGGAGATCCAAGTGGCTGGGGTCAAAGGAGACAAACAACTGCAATGGATGTCTCTCTGTCCTCTGAAAGTAGAAAGCTAAGGCACACTTGCAGTCTAGGGTGTGCAGGGTCGCTTCTGCATGAGAGGCATGCTGTCTAGGAAAGAAGATCAGTAGCATGATGGACTGGCTTAAGAGGAAGGGAGATACCATTTTTGGGAGAAGTGTGGATGCGTCCAGAGGACGACCTTGTCATGATGGGACCTTGTATAGGGAGGGTTCGCCACTAGAGCCTGTAGCTCAGTGATGCATCTAGCTGAAGTGAGGGTAATGAGGAATATGACCTTCCAAGATGGAAATCGGAGCAGAGTAGTGGCTAAGGGTTCAAACGGCGGTTTTAGAAGCTGAGCCAGCACCACACTGAGATCCCAAGCCACCGGCGGTGGTTTGGAGAGCAAAAGGCCCCTCATAAAGTATGCTACGAGTTGATGTGAGGAGATTGGCCATCCTTTCCCTGGCTTGTGGGAGGCTGCAATGGCACTATGGTGCACTTTGATCAAGTTCGTTTTGAGACCCATGGTAGAACAATGAAGCAGATATTGGAGGAATTCCACCGGTGCGGTAAAGGGATTAAGGTCCTGTTCTGTGCACCAGAGAGCAAACCTGCACAATTGGAATGAGTATGCACATCTGGTAGACTGTTTTTCTTGAACCTAGAAGGATGTCCTTGACCTGTTCTTGTAGGTCCAAGCCCTGCGTAGCCAGGCCATCAGGTGTAAAGAATGGAGATTGAGATGCAGGATTGTGCCTTTGTCCTGTGAAAGGAGATTGGAGACACATCCAGTCTGAGCTGTTGCACCTGGGCTTAACGGAGAAGAGGAGGAAACCAGGGTTGCCGGGACCAGAAAGGGGTCATGTTCCTCGTCGGCCTGTAGTTTGAAAAGTGTTTTGGGGATCAAGGGCGTTAGAGGAAAGACATACGGAGCCCATGGTCCAAGATGAGCAGGAAGGCATCCGATGCTTGACTGTGGGTGGATGGTAATCTGGAGCAGGAGAGCATAAGTTACATGTTCTGCGGAGTGGCAAAGAAATCTATGGACAGGGTCCCCCACATCCGAAAGATTCAAGCTGCTTGATTGGGTTTAGAGGCCACTCATGTGGATGCAGGATGTGGATCAGTATGTCTGCCAGGATGACAAGCTCTCCTGGGAGATACACTGCTCTAAGGTGGATTCATTGAGCAATGACAAATGACCAGAGACGGAGAGCCTCATCGCAGAGGGGGTGTGAACCTGTTCCACCCTGCTTGTTCACATAGAACATGGCTACTTGGTTGTCTGTACCGACTAGGAACTTGTTTCCTCGAGAGTTGGTCTTGGAAGACTCGAAGTGCATTCGTCAGTGCTCATAGTTCTAGCAGAATGATATGTAAGGCTGATTCTTGGGCCGTCCACAGACCCTGAGTAGAGAGCTCGCCCAGGTGGGCTCCCCAAACTAGCTTTGAAGCATCCGTGGTTAGGGTGCACTGGGGTGGGATGTCCGAAAAGATGACTCTACACACAAGTTTTCTGGGAAACACCATCATTGAAACAAGCTAATCAGAGTAGGTGTGACCTCTATCTGGGTCTCATAAGCTTCCTGTGGCTTGTGTCCACTGTGGAAAGAGTCCACTGTGCCTGACGCATGTGCAGCCAAGTGTAGCCGATCACATGGACTGTGGAGGCCATGTGCCTTAGGAGGTGCAGGAAATCCCGAGCCATTGCTTAATTCCTCTTCTGCAACTGGGTGGCCAGTTCGATCAGGTAGAACTTTCTTGATGGCGCCTTGGGTTAACAGAAAAGCTACTTCTTCTGAGAGGAGCAGTGTGGGGGGGTTGAGTTGGATGAGCCCCTGTGAAATTTGAGGGAGGCAGATCTTGAATGTTTAGTTCGTACCCACTGTGGACAATCTGTAAGGTCCACTGCTCCGATGTGATGAGGTGCCAGCAATGAGCATAGTGGCACAGCCTTCCTGGGGCATTTTCTACAAATGGGTTAATTTTGCAAATACCACGACAGTTGTGAACCTCATTTCTAAGCCAAGGTATTTGGAGTATGATCTTAGTCTCTCAAATTTACTGCTAATGCTCAGCGTACTACTTACGTCGTGCCAAACAGAGCTTCCTTCTGGAGTTTGTAAGATGGAACAGGTATGGTAGTTTCTCAAGATGTGCTTGGAAATTCTTCTTTATCAAGCCTGTCGCTCCAATGGGAAAGATTTCTGCATCTTTCTGCCACATTTTCTTCATCTCTGACTGCATTTCTTGGTACTTCAGGATCTTCTACCTCACCACTCGATTCACAGAATAATCACTCGGTACAGACATTTATATTATCAATGCCGTTCTGGTATTCTTCTCCTTTACCACTATGTCAGGTTTCCTCACATCCAGTTTCTTATCTGTCGGAATGGGCATGTCCTACGTGATCATAACCTCTTCATTCTCTGTTATTCTCTTAGGATCATAATCCCAGTGCTTTCTCCTTCCTGCTATTTGAAGAGGCTGAGATCCCTCCAGAGGCAAGGTGGCAATGTTCTCTAGGAGAGAGTCAAAAATTAGACGCAGACTGGGGCTTAGCTGCCTTGGGATTTTAGCTTGTCTAAGCTCTTGCTGCTTTTGCTTTGGTGGTATGAGGCTGCTTGGGGATATAACATGTAATATCTTTTCTTTTTGAAACTGAAGGGCTTTTTATATGCCGCCTTCTTCCTAGAAGTGTAAGCTGTCTTCCTGGATAGCCTCTTGAGAGTGGTATCATCATTCTCTAGCTCGCCAGACTTTTCCCTCCAATTCTGTCTAAAGAGGTTCTCTCCATTGCAGGGAATGTTTGCCCAGCTTGTCCTGTAACCATTGTTCGAAGTCTGAAGCATGCAGCCACGCTATTCTTCGTGCTCCAATAGCCACAGAAGAGGCTCTGATGGAGGACTCAAAAGCATCGAAGGCAACTTTGTTAAATTTGGAAACATTCTGGTTATGCTTCAGAAGGCTCTGAAAGCAGAAGGGAGAAGAAGGGAGAATGCCTCGAGATCCCTGTTGAACTCTTTCAAAAACATTCCCAGGGAGATAAAGTTTCTAGATGAAATAAATGACTGCTTCTTGGAGCAGCTGGTTCATGAACCGACCAGAGGGAAAGCCATTTTGGATTAGTCCTTAGTGGAACACCAGATCTGGTGCAACAGATAAGGGTGCAACAGATAAGGGTGTTGGGACCACTTGGCAACAGTGATCATAGCATGATCGTATTTGATTTAATTAATGGAGGAGGGATGGTAAGGAAATCCACAGTACTACTTTTAACTTTCGAAAGGGAGACTACGATAAAATAAGGAAAATAGTTAAGAAAAAACTAAAAGGAGCCGTTGCAAAGGTTAAAGACTTACATCAAGTTTGGGTGTTATCTAAAAATACTATCTTGAAAGCCCAGACCAGCTGTATTCCACACTTTAAGAAAAGTGGAAGGAAATCCAAAAAACTGCCAGCATGGTTTAAAGGTGAGGTCAGAGAGGCTGTTGTTGCCAAAAAAGCATCTTTCAGAAAATGGAAAAAATGAGCCAAATGACGAAAACTGGAAACACAAGCACTGGCCAAGTAAGATGCAAGACATTGATAAGGTAGGCAAAGAGAAAATTTAAGGAGAAGCTTGCTGTGGAAGCAAAAAACGCATAAGACTTTTTCAAGTACATTTGTAGCAAAAAACCTGTGAGAGAATCAGTTGGGCCGTTAGATGATAGAGGGGTAAAAGGGGCACTAAGAGGGGACAAGGCCATAGCGGAGAGACTGAATGAATTCTTTGCTTCGGTCTTTACTGAGGAAGATGTAGGGATGTTACCCAAGACTGAAGTGGTATTTAAAGGTGATACTGCAGAGGAATTGAGAGAAATATCGCTACACCGAGAACATGTATTACAATTATTTGATAAACTGAATAGTAGCAAATCACCTGGACCAGATGGTATACATCCAAGGGTGTTGAAAGAACTGAAATGTGAGACTGCAGACCTGCTATTAGTAATCTGTGAATTTTCATTAAAATCATCTGTAATACCTGAAGATTGGAGTATCGCCAATGTAATAACAATTTTTAAAAAGGGTTCCAGGGGTGATCCGGGAAACTACAGACCGGTGAGCCTGATGCCAGTACCGGGAAAAATGGTAGAAACCATCATAAAAGGAAGATCTTGTCTTACTAATCTGATATGTTTTTTTTGAAGGTGTGAATAAACAGGTAAACAAAGGTGAGTCAGTTGATATAGTGTATCTGGACTTTCAGTACCCCAGGGATCTGTACTGGGTCCGCTGCTTTTTGACATATTCATAAATGACCTGGAAAAGGGAATAACTAGTGAGGTTATCAAATTTTCAGATGACACAAAACTGTTTAAAGTTGTTAAAACCCAAGGGGATTGCGGAAAACTGCAGGAGGATCTGGGTAAATTGGAAGACTGGGCATCCAAATGGCAGATGAAATTTAATGTGGACAAGTGCAAAGTTATGCACCTAGGAAAGACAAATAAGAGAAAATATTTTTTCACTCAATGTGTAATCAAACTCTGGAATTTGTTACCGGAAGATGTAGTAAAGGCTGTTAGAGTAGCTGAGTTTAAAAAAGGTTTGGACAGGTTCCTGGAGGAAAGGTCCATAAACCATTATTAAAAAGGGACCCAGGATATTAATGCTTGACCCAATAGAAGCATTGTGGAACCTGTCTCTCTTGGGGATACTGATAGGTACATATGACCTAGATTGGCCACTGTTGGAAACAGGATGCTGGGTTTGATGGACCTTGGTCTGACTCAGTATGGCATATCTTATGTTCTTATGAGGACCAAGGTGTCCGAGGTGATAAGCACCCACGATGGGGCAAAACAGGACAGGCGTCCTCCTACAGGCTGTTGTATCGCCGGAGGGTGAGGGGCTATGCCACTGGTGTCAAAGCCCCTGAGGTGGTTGTGGGGGAACCAGCATCTGGGCCTTCGGGCCCTTTGGTTTATGACGACTTTGGCCGGGCTTCCCCTACGCAGGAGTGGTTGGCGCGGGAGTAGCCAGGTATGGCGGGTAGTCACGATACTGGAGGCCTTTCCTGGGGAAGAAGGGCTTCTTGGCAGGCTGCTTCTTCCGAGGCAGCAAAGAGGTCTTGCGGAAGAGATGGGTCCTAGTAACATACTCCGTCTCAATCTCTGCAGCCTTCTCCTCCATCGGCTTACCAAAAAGTTGTTCGCCGAGACAGGGCACGTCCAGGAGCTTCTCCTGCACTCACTGCTCCAAATCCGAATATTGGAACCAAGCCTGGCGGTGGGCTCCGATGCCCACGGTTGCCACCCGAGGCAATGTTTCGAAGCCATCGTAGGAGGCTCGGGAGATATACTTGGAGCAATCAGCCACAGATTTCAACAGGGTGTGGAACCTAAAGAGGGGCTTGCCCTCGAGGCCCACAGAGAAACCTCCAAGTTCTTTTGCCAAGTCGCGGAGGAACATACCAATGTATAATAGGTATGTCTGGATGCGACAAGACAGCATGGAACCTTGATAGGCCTTGCAGCCCAGGGCATCATGAGCTCTCAATTCTCGGCCCAGCAGGACCGATGAGTGGGACTTCAGGCTTTTCTGCTTCCTCATGGCTGATTCCATCACCATCGAGGTGTGTGGATCTTCCGGAAGCCTGGCCCTCGCTGCACCTTGTACATTGTGTCAAGGCGCTTGCTCACAATGGGAACCTAGACCGGGCCCTCCCACATGCGGAACAATAGCCGGGAGAGAATCAGCGGCACCGGCACGGTGAGGGATTCCCTGGGCGGGGCCTCGTACTGAAGAACATCGAGATCTTCAGCACGAGGGTCTTCCTCGGCCTGGGTGACCAGGTTGAGGGCCCGAGCCATGTCCCGAATAAATACCAAAAAGGAGTTGTCCTTGGGCGGTGAATGCCACTGGAGACCAGGCGGCAAGGGTTCCGACGTAAGATCCCGGTGGGCGCCGGTCTCCGGTGATGTGTCCCTATCGGATTCCCAGTCTGAGAAGTTGGTTGAGGTGTCCGAACCGGGTGGTTCGCCCTGTCCGATGGCCGGTTGCCTGGATGATCTCGCCCCTGAAGAACAGGAGAGCGAGCGAGACCGAGGCCCATGGCTTGTGGGGGTTTCCTGGACGGATGTGGGTGTCCCACGCGAGGGACCCGCAGTCTCCAGGCACACGTCAGCACCTGCTGGGAAGCAATGTACACAGAAACGCTGTGTTCCAGCACCAGCATACGGGACTCCCACGTGGGTGTGGGGCCCTGGGACGCCGATACCAGGGTCACTGGATCAGGTGTCGTGAAGGAGAGGGGGTCCTCACCGGGATGGCCCTCAGGAGACTGGGCACCTTCATTGGAGGCCTCCATTTCTCTGCGAGGTACCTTGCGGGGCCGATCCTTGTCCAACTCTTGGAAACGCCAAAGGGGGCTAAGCAACCAGGCGCGGCAGCGCTCGTGCTTGTCGGGAGCCCCAGACAGCGACTTAGAGGCCCTCTTTTTAAGCCATTCCATCTCAGGGGACCCCTGGTCAGAATGCCGCTTGGAACGCAGTGCCGCAGGGGGAGAATCCACTGGAGGGGAGACGACCGATGGTGCCACCGGAGACTCCGAGGCAGCCTTTCGAAAAATGTCTTCGGGCTTCTGCTTACAGCTGAGCAGAGCCTTAGAGGACATTTTCTTACAGAGCGAACAGAGCTCTGGGTCATGATCGGCTCCCAGACACCGTAGACGTAACAAGACATGTTCCTAGAGCATCTATCGCATTTTTTAAACCAGGTGGCCCTAGGGGCAAAAATGGCCCCTGCGACGTAGAAGACCCATGCGGCCAGCGGTTGGGGAACCCGGGGAAAAAAAAATTTAGAAAAGATGTCCCCGTAAGCTCCAAAAGAGGACCAGTGAAAAGAAATGAGAACCTGTTAAGGTCAGGAAACAAAAACTTTTTACACGGGACGAGGACGTGCATCCGAAGAGCTCCGCGAAAAAGGGAGACTGAACAAGATGGCACCCTTAGGCAGGAAGAGGACCACGCATGCGTGGTAGCAATCCCAAAGGCTTTCTTTGAAAGCTGGAGAATTGCTCCGCGCGGGCTCCGTCGGTGCAGACATCACCCAAAAGTGTAATTACGTAAAGTATGTATATATGTAAAGCCGCTTCTTATGCAATCAAATGTATATATGTAAGATTCCTCTCAAACAAATCAAATGTAAACTTGTAACCGTTTGCTATGCTAATTACCCATCCCTGCAATCATACTGTATGTTCTAATTCTGGCCTGTACAGCCTCTCCCTTATGTATAGAAAACCGCTGCTGATCGCTGGAAGTAGCGGGATACAAGTGTACGCTAAATAAATAAATAAATAAATAAAATAAATAAAGTGAGGACTGACTTCCTGCTTGTTCCTGGAGAACATGACCAATTTCATAATGAAGATGACCTTTATGTCAGGACTGTCAGAGATTTTGTTTGTTTAAAATGAATACTCCAGCCTCTTGAGAATTGAGTGTACAAGCTGTTTTGTGAGGTTGCATACATTTCCACTAGAAAAACCCGTAGCGGGTGTTCTAGTCAATTTGTGAGCACTTCAAGCTCTTTTACAATTATGCACTACGATAGTGAAATTTGTAACATTAATACAATCTATCATAGCTTCTAGCAATTTTTATATTGGGAGTTTGACTATTCTATATCTTATGAGTAAATACAGGTTCTTGGAACATTTGGCCCCTTGATCACATAGGTATTTGCATTTGAGAATTGTTCCATTGTGACCACTAGTTTGCTGTCAGTTTACCCTTTGGAATACGAACTATGTTCCCTCCTCCTTTCTAGTTTTTAGCATTTTCTTTCTTGGAATCTTCTCTGGGTGTTAAGAACACTCAGTGCATTTATAATTCATAGTTTGTTTCATATTATCATTTGCCCTTTTTGTGTTACCATCTTCTTCTATTTCAGCTTCAGCGTTTTGTCGGTACTTTTTGTGAGAACATACTGTATCTTCAGTATCTGGTGAGTTTGTAATTGTACTAGTTTCTGCAAGGCTTTTATTGATGCAATCTGCACATTAAGGATCTACATATGTTCTTTTTGGCACATCAGTAGTCTATACACATTTTTAATGTATGTATTTAATGTCACTTAAGTTGGCTTTATTTAGTTATTTATTTACTGATTTGTTTATTCATCTTAATTGTCTGTAACAAGAAACATTATGATTTTCTAATCAATCATCATTTGATATATAGCTTCATAATTAGGTATCCTCATTCACTATTGTTTGTATTGGTTTCCCATATGCAATCTGTTTTTCAATGAGATTGATTTATAGATTATTTATGGAGTTTTTTACATTTATTATGAGTTAATATATATGTATTTTTATAATTTTAGTGGTCACAGTCCCCTGAAGGCAGCCAATTTGTCAGAAACACGTGTAGGGTGGACCATCATCAATAAAGTATTCTTCCTTCTAAGTGCTCTTGCTGTCCTGCTTTTTTTCTGTGTTTGCTGCCTGCAATTGGGGCGCATTTCTGTGCCTGCTTTGCTACGCCATGTTTATTCCTTGGAAGGAAGTACTTAGCTATAGTGGTGAAGAATTACAACAAATGCTTCCATTCTTCAGCAGTGATGATGCTATTTCTGATAAAGATCGTGCCTGAGAAGAAAGCACAGTTACTTACCTGTAACAGGTGATCTCTGGGAACAGCAGGAATAAGTCTTCACATATGGGTATCGTCGGTACCAATGGAGCCTGCGCAGGAACGCTCCCCAGCGTCCAAAAGGAAAGCTTTTGGGAGCATCCCACAGCGCCTGCGTGCTGCCTTCCCGCCTTTCCCAACCGCCTCTCTCCAGTTCGAGTTTTAAGCTCAGACAAAGAGAGAGAGAGGGAAAGGAAAGACAGATAGAGAGATACAACTCCTAGGGGAGGTGGGTGGGTTGTGAAGACTTATTCCTGCTGTTCCCAGAGATCACCTGTTACAGGTAAGTAACTGTGCTATCTCCAGGAACAAGCAGGAATGAGTCTTCACATATGGGGACTCCCCAGCTAGAGATGCCAGGGAGATCCCAAAGGTTATGAGTCTCTGATAAGGGCTCCACCTCAGCCCCATGGATCTCGGGCATCCAACCAGAGATGGGGGGTAGGAGTTGATTAGGTATGGAACAGGTGTTTGAGAACAGCCTGACCAAACAAGGCATCCCGGCGGGAGTCCTTGTCCAAGCAGTAATGGGCTGTAAAGGTATGAACCGAGGCCCAGGTGGCCGCTCGACAGATTTGGTCGATGGACAAAGAGTTTAGATGAGCCATAGAGGCTGCCATGGCCCTCACATTGTGAGCTGTGACATGGCTCTCCAGAGAAAGGTTCTTACTCTGGTAGGCGAAGGAAATACACTGAGCAATCCAATTGGACAGAGTTCTCTTAGAGACTGGAACTCCTAAATGAGAGGGATCAAAAGCAACAAATAGTTGAGAGGACTTTCTATGTTGCTGTGTCCTTTGTAAGTAAAGAGCAAGTGCTCTCTTACAATCCAGGGTATGAAGATTCCTCTCTGCACTTGATTCATGAGGTCCTGGAAAAAAGACAGATAAATACACCTCCTGGTTCAGATGAAAAGGTGAGACCACTTTAGGCATAAAGTGTGGATTAGTCCTGAGGACTACCTTGTCATGATGGAACCTTGTATAAGGAGGATTAGCCACCAAGGCTTGCAGCTCACTGATACGGCGAGCTGAGGTGACTGCAATGAGAAAAATAACCTTCCAGGAAAGGAATTTCAAGGAGGTAGTGCCTAAGGGTTCAAAGGGTGGCTTCATAAGCTGGCCAAGAACCACATTCAAATCCCATGCCACTGGAGGTGGTCTAATGGGAGGTTTAGTTAAAAGAAGGCCTCTCATGAATCTTGCAATAAGAGGATGAGAGGAAATAGGCTGTCCATTGAGAGGCTTAAGGGATGCTGCAATAGCACTCAAATGGACTCTTACTGAATTCGTTTTAAGGCCTGCATGGGATAAATGCAGCAAATACGCTAGTAAAGAATTCAGAGGTATTGCAAGAGGGTTAAGACCCTTCTCTGCACACCAAATGGTAAATCTTTTCCATTTAAAAGCATAGGAACATCTAGTGGAAGGCTTTCTGGAAGCATGAAGGATATCCTTCACTTGCTGAGAAAGATGCAAATCTGGAAGGTCTAGGCCTTCAGCAACCAGGCTCTGAGGTGAAGACACTGGGGATTTGGGTGCCACAACGTTCCCTCCTCCTGGGACAGGAGGTCTGGAGCAGATTCCAAGTCCAGGGAGGGAGCTTGAGAGAGATGCAGAAGTAGAGGGTACTACACTTGGCATGGCCAATGTGGTGCTATGAGGATCATAGACCCCTTGTCTCTCTGAAGTTTGAACAGTGTCTTGGGAATTAGGGGAATGGGTGGAAAGGCATAGAGGAAGTCTTGCCCCCAATGAAGGAGGAAGGCATCCGTGGCCTGAACTCCCTGACACGGAATCCTGGAACAGAACCGGGGAAGTTTGGCATTCCACGGACTTGCAAACAGGTCTATGTCCGGGGTTCCCCAAATTCGGAAGACCCTGGCTATCTGGTCCCCATGGAGGGACCATTCGTGTGGAAGCAGAACTCGACTGAGTCTGTCTGTCCAAGAGTTTTGAACCCCTGGAAGATACACTGCCATGAGATGAATTTGATGCTCTCTGGCGAAGGCCCACAATCTCAGAGCTTGGTTGCAAAGCGACAGAGAGCCAGTCCCGCCCTGCTTGTTCACGTAGAACATGGCTACTTGGTTGTCCGTGTGGATGAGGACTGTCTTGTAGCTGAGCAGGGTGTGGAAGACTCTGAGAGCTAGAAAAATTGCTCTGAGCTCTAAGAGGTTGATATGTAGAGATGTCTCCTGTGAAGACCAGATGCCTTGAGTGGAGAGATCTTGAAGATGAGCTCCCCAACCTATTGGAGAGGCATCTGTTGTAAGGGTTGCTTGGGGTAACACCTGTTGAAAGGGGGACCCTAGCAATAGATTTTGAGTGGACTTCCACCACTGGAGAGAACAAAAGAGGCGACTGGAGGTTACTATTTTGTCTGACAGGCACCCTGATGCCTGGGTCCATTGGGTAGACAGAGTCCATTGAGCTGCCCTCATGTGAAGGCGAGCGTAAGGAACCACATGCACAGTGGATGCCATGTGGCCTAACAGTTGTAACATCTCTCGAGCAGTTAAATGGGATTTTAACTGAATTTGTGAGGCTAACTGCACCAAGCGTAGGCAACGGGCCTGAGGAAGATAGGCCCTTGCAGTTGTGGTATCCAGCAAGGCCCCTATGAACTCTAGAGACTGAGTAGGGGTGAGATGGGATTTTGGGATGTTTATTACAAGTCCCAGATACTGAAGGATATGCCTTGTGCAGGTTAGAGAAGTCTGGGCCTCTGACTGGGATGGAGCTCGGATGAGCCAGTCGTCCAGATATGGGAATATGAATATCCCTAGAGTGCATAGAAATGCAGCTACTACTGCCATGCATTTTGTGAACACTCTTGGTGCAGAGGCCAGACCGAAAGGAAGCACTCTGTATTGGTAGTGCTTTTCTTGATAAAGGAACCGAAGGAACCTTCTGTGTGTTGGATGGATGAGGACATGGGTGTACGCATCCTTGAGGTCTAGAGAGCAAAGCCAATCCTGACTCTGAAGGTATGGAAGGAGAGTACCGAGAGAAATCATCTTGAATTTCTCCTTGCATAGAAACTTGTTCAATTCTCTGAGATCTAATATGGGTCTGTAGCCCCCTGTTTTCTTTGGGATAAGAAAGTAGGGGGAGTAGAACCCTGAGTCCTGTTGAAGAAGGGGTACTTCTTCTATTGCCCCTGCTAAAAACCATCCTTTTCCAGGAATACCTCAACTCGAATCCCACCGAAAAACCCACAAACCCCTGATCTCACCCACAATGAACCTCTAACTCAAAGCTACCCTAACCTGTCTATGTCCAACGTCTGTCCTATGTCAAAATCATCAATGTTGCCTCCCCGGTGATGGCCCCACCCTTGTACTTAATTCCCCCACCCCCTATGTAACACAGCTTTGACCCGGTGAAAAGCGGTATATAAATACAGCTAAATAAATAAATAAATTGGGCAAGAAGGGTAGCAATCTCCTGACCCAGAAGGTCAAGAAGAGATGTCTGAGAATTGAACTGTCTCACCATGGTGTGAGGAGGAAGCTTTAAGAAATGAAGCTTGTACCCCTACCTTATGATGGAGAGGGTCCATTGCTCTGCTGTGATTTGTTCCCACCTAGGAGCAAAGTGAGCTAACCTTCCTGGAATGGTGAGAGGCTCTGGATGTTCTAGAGCCAGAAAGGCTAAGTTCTCTAGCTGTAAGTCAAAGGCCCTGAGGAGGCTGAGGCTGTTGGGCCGTAGCAGTCCTAGCAGCCTTAGGCTTGGCCTGTTTCGGTTGTTGCTGTCTCTTTGTAGCAAAACGACCTGCAGAAGATGACTGCTGACCATAAGCAGAATAATATTTCCCTTTTTTGGGAAAAAATCCCTTTTTGAACAACCTTTTCTTAAAAGGAGAAGAAGTAGACTTTGAAAGTCTATCTAAAGCAGAATTTTCAGTATCCATTTGGGTGGCCTTTGCTTGCCAATCTTTGCCAAAAAGGTTTTCACCTGTACAAGGAAGGTTTCCTAGTCCATCCTGAACCCAGGGTTCCAAATCAGAAGCTTGTAACCAAGCAACTCTGCGTGCACCTATGGCAATAGACGAGGCTCTGCTGGCACCTTCAAAAGAGTCAAAGGCTGCACGGTTGGAAAACTTGGAAACATCCTGAACATGTTTGAGCCAGGTGAGGAACTCTTCCCTTTTATCTTCTGAAATAAAAGGAGATAAAGTTTGCAGGTGATCTGTAACTTCTTTTAGAAACATCCCCATATAGAGACTATAGGAGTTGATTCTGGCAACAAGCATATTGGCCTGGAAAATTCTCCTGCCAAAGGAATCTAAGGTTCTGCATTCTCTTCCTGGAGGAGCAGAAGAGTGCCTTTTTGTACTCTATCTTCTTCATAGCAGACTCCACCACAATGGAGTGGTGAGGAAGCTGAGTCTTATGAAAGCCAGGACAAGGAGGAATATGATACATGGTGTCCAACCTACGAGAATGAGGGGAAGTGGTGAGAGGAGTCTCCCATATGCCCAACATGTGATCATAAAGAATCTCATGTATTGGTAAAGTGGCTGCCTCTTTAGGAGACTTAGGATACTGTAAAATATCTAATTTTTTGGCTCTAGGCTCTGTCTCAGGGGCCACTGAGATGGAAAGGACACTGGCCATTTCCCTAGTGAAGTCTTGAAAAGACAAGTCTTCTGGAGGAGACATTCTCCTTTTTGGAGAAGAGGGCTCCTGAGGATGGATCACCGATGCTTCGACAGAGGCCTCTGATTCATCAGAGTCTTCAGAGGAATCGAAGTATCGCCTGTCTGGATGCTCCTGCAGAGCCCGATACGCGTACCGGGTGGTATCGACATCGGACAGAACAGTGTACCGCTGCAGTCGACACCTAAGCCGATGTCGATGCAATCGGTACCGGAGTTTGTTGCGGTACCGAAGGCGTCGCAACTTGTATGAATGCCGTGATGGCACACTGCATGGTCAGGATATTCTGATCCATCAACGCAACCAATGTCTGGATGTCGGTACCAGTGGAAACCACCGGTACCCCAGAACATGGCAACAGGTGATCGGTCGAGGCCGAGCCATCGATGTCAACCTGTGACCCCATAAAGCAAGCTTTGGAAGCCGGAGCCTCCCGCCGGGGTAATTTTGCCGGTGCGGATTCCTCGAGAGCAAGCCCGGAAGCATCTCGATACTTAGAGGGAGATTTACCCTTCGAGGACCGGCTGGACTTAAGTTTGGTTACCTGAGATCCATGGGAGGAAGAAGCAGCCCTGGAAGACGTTGATGCAACCGAAGCTGCATCAGAGGGAAACAGGGTACTGAGCTTGGCTGCTCGATTCTGTAGACCTCTTTTAGACATCATGGAACAGGACTCACAATCCGTAATGGAATGGTCAGGACCTAAACATTTTAGACACCATTCATGGGTGTCGGTGACAGAAATAGTGCCGCTGCACTTCGTGCATTTTTTAAACCCGGAGGCGGGCTTTTCCATGAGGAAAAATTTCCTAGGCCTAAGGCCAAAGAAGAAAATGCACTGAAGTGAGAAAAACAGTAGTTTTTTTGGGGGGTTTTTTTAGAATAAAGAAAGAAAAGACCGGCGGTACCAGTCCAGCGTCGAGAAGGCAGACACGCGACCAAAGAAATAAAATAAAATAAAGAACTTCTGCGGTGACAGGAACACGATCTGCTGGCTCCGCGGAAAAGAAGAACTGGAGAGAGGCGGTTGGGAAAGGCAGGAAGGCAGCGCGCAGGCGCTGTGGATGCTCCCAAAAGCTTTCCTTTTGGACGCTGGGGAGCGTTCCCGCGCAGGCTCCGTCGGTACCGACGATACCCATATGTGAAGACTCATTCCTGCTTGTTCCTGGAGATCTGGTTCATTTAACCAAGAAAAATGTAAGGGGGGAGATGCACGCTGCCTCCCTATTAGACTACCGTCATGCCAAAGTCATACCCTGAGGGTTAAGGGTTCTCAAGGCTCCGGGTATGTATCTTGATAATGAACATTTTATACAAAACTGGAATTCCATTTTAAATAAATGTTCATTGGACTTAATGATCCTTTTGATCCGGACTTCAAAAACCAGATCAGAATATAATGTTAGAGAAATAGAAGCGAAACAGAATACACTTAAACTGAACGACAATAGATTCTAATAAAAATTTGGAATCCTATAGAAAAGAAATTAAGGAGAAAAAACTCTCCAAATTTAGAAGGATGAGGATGAGGATGATTACCGGTTTGGTTATGTCTATCCCTGGAGCAAGAAGAAAGGAGCTTCAGAAGATTACCATCAGAGAAATAGGAGTAACTCCAAGAACAAACCGCTCCCTGTTCAGAAGGTTGATATGGACTTGGAAGCAAGTCCTGCTAAAAAGAGGAGTAGGAGTCAGTCGGAGGAGAACTTGGACTCTTCTGCACCTCTGTTCAATTTGGACAGAATACCTTCATAGGATTTTTCAATGGACAGACTATGGAAAGGAGGAGGGACGGGGCCCTTCAAATCCAGATACAAAGAGAAGTGGAGTGGAGGAGTGGCCTAGCGGTTGGGGCAAGGTACTTCAGGCCGGAAGGTCGGGGGTTCAAATCCCACTAGAGGACAGCAATCTTGGGCCGGAAGGACTGGGGTTTCTAGTCCCACAGGTGCTCCTTGTGGTCTTGGGCAAGCCACTTAACCCTCCATAGCCCATGTTCCCTGTAAAATAGTTATCTCCGAGTTATAATGCCCTGTTCAATGTAATTTCAGTTTGTTCAATGTAAACCGCACTGATGCAGAATAGAGCGGTATATAAGAGAATGTAAATAAATAAAATAAATAAAGAGAAAGAACAACATGGAGAAGAAATACATCACAAATTGAATTACAAGTTCCATTATCCTGGTGCGGGGAGGGGACAAGAGAGGAGATGGCAAGAGGGAACACGGCGGGTTTCCTATAAGAAATAAGGGGCAATGTTCTCAATCCTTCTGATATTCTTTTGACTTCTATTCAGACTGAAGTTTTTGATAAAAGTCCTCTCCTTTCTCCCTCAGCACAATATTTAGTAGTAAAGTTGATTTGTTCAAGTTCATTAGGAAACTGAAAATGAAAGAATTTTTTTCAAATGTGCAACAATTGTTGATCCATCCATTATCCATAAAAAAAATCCACATGGCTACCACCAAATAGCACTAATTCTGCCACTGACATATTAGAGAAAGCAGTGCTTAAAGGTATTAAAGAATTAGAAGATAAACAATGTCATACTTTTCATAACATCACACGAGAACAGTGATAAGTACTTCACGAATTACGTAATAGGTTGGTCATAAAACCGGCAGATAAAGGAAAGGCAATAGTTGTCATGAACCGTAAAGCGTACTTACTCACCTGTAACAGGGGTTCTCCAGGGACAGCAGGAATCAGTCTTCACATATGAGTGACGTCGGCACCGACAGAGCCCTCGCGGAAGCAGCCCCCCAACTTTCAAAGAAAGCCTTTGGGAGATGCCACCACGCATGCACGGTCCCCTTCCTGCCCAAGGGTGCCATCTTGCTCAGTCAGATGACATAGCTAAAAGACAGCAAAAATGAAAGACGGGGAGACCTACAGAGGCAGTGCAGTGGTCCGGAGGTGTCAGGCTCCTATTCCGGCGGCCCTGACGTCATCGGGGGCCTCTTCAAAAGTGGAACAGGTTGGAAGCAGCCCCGGGAGACCTACAGAGGCAGTGCAGTGGTCCGGAGGTGTCAGGCTCCTGTTCCGGCGGCCCCGACGTCATCGGGGGCCTCTTCAAAAGTGGAACAGGTTGGAAGCAGCCCCGGGAGACCTACAGAGGCAGCGCAGTGGTCCAGAGGTGTCAAGCTCCTGTTCCGGCAGCCCCGACGTCATAAAGTGCCTCTTTAAAGATTCTGTGAGTTAGGCGCAGCCGGAGGCGTTAGTCGGGGCAGCGATATAAGGGGCTAGATACAAGGGGCATATTAGGCCCCTTGGAGCCCCTTGGAGCACCGCAGGAGAGCAGGACCAGGTGCTGAGTTTCCGTGGTGGTGTTTAGATGGGTAAAAGGAAGAAGAAGATCTTGCCAGCGGAGCAAACTGAGGACTCCGTGGGGCCTATGGACAAACATGTTAAGGTATTAGCCAGTACCAATGTTTCACTTGACCCTGACTTTCTTGTACTTCGTTCCTCTCCGGTGTCTCTGAGTTCCCCGGACCGGTTACCACCTTCTCCTCCAGTATATGTATCCCCACCCTTTTCGCCCCTGAGGGTGCTTGGTTTCAGCAGAGTACCCCAATTGAAGTTGGGGAAAAGCTGAAACCTGTCGTATGGGTACCTGTTCCAGGTGAGGACAGGATGGTGCCTGATGATCAGGTCACCTTGGACGACATTTGGAGAGTGGTAACCCGTACTGAAAATTCCTTAGTACCTACCGTTACACAACTTTGTGGTTTCTCTTCTGAGATTACCACTCAGTTGTTTGAGGTGGATAATAAGGTGGGGAATATTTCCACTCAGGTTGCTAACTGTGAGAGCCAGTGTCAGGCTCTTAAAGCGCTTAATTCTTCTCATATAAAAGAGAGCTTGTTTTTCCATAACAAGATGGAACAGTATGATAATATGTTTCATGCAAAAAATATCCGATTGTTAAATTTTCCTATTTGTTATTTACTTTCTGCTGAAATTCTACTGAGAAAGTATTTGAGAGAGGCTCTGGGATTAGCTACGGCTGACTCCATTGTCCTCTCTAAGGTTTATTACCTAACTGGTAGGAGGCTATCTGTGGGTACTCCAGGGGGGGTTTGATGTGGTTCAGGGCCAGGATTGCCTAGAGCTCACCAAATTCCTAGAGGACTCCCAAGATAATATTGCTTCTAGAGCTACCTTGGTGGTTTCTTTTATCTCAGACCAGGATAGAATGCTTGTTTTTCGCAATTACTTTAAGAATATGTCAGTTCTGTTTTGTGGTGCAAAGGTTCAAATGTTTCCTGATATTTTTAAAACGACACAAACTAGGAGGCAGGCCTTTTTGGCTCTTAAACCTAGGGTGGTCGCTCTTTCCGCTATATTTTTTCTTAGATACCCTTGTAAATGTTTGGTTTCATTTCAGAGTTCAAAGTTTGTTTTTCTTGATCCCTCTCAGCTGGAAGTATTTCTCTCTGATAAGGAGCGGCATGGTAGTAAGTAACTGGAGTGGGGTGGGTTAGTTTAAAGCTGCCATTTAAATTTAGAGTTTTGCTCTCTGTTTCTTTTGTTTCTTTTTCCTCTTCTTAGTGTCTCCCCATATTGTGGGCTAAGCAGATGTATTGCTGTTAATTGTCTCTTTTTGTTTTGTATTTAATATTTGCTTATATGAAACATCTAAAGTTCCTTTTTGCTTGCTTTTGTAAGTTTTGATGAAATTTTCAATAAAAAAAAAAAAAAGAAAGACGGTACAGTAGCAACTCCAAGGGAAGGAGGGAGGGTTGTGAGGATCGATTCCTGCTGTCCCCAGAGAACACCTGATACAGGTGAGTAACTACATTTTCTCCAGAAACAAGCAGGAAGTCAGTCCTCACATATAGGTCTCCCCAGCTACAGGCTACAGAAAACCCATAGCAAAAACAGGGCTCCCGCGAGGGGAGCCGCATGCAGCAGCAATTTTAGTCCGTTCACACAGACCACAGTAGGACCCCTGTGTCCAATGAAACCCGCACTCTGGTAGCCTGAACACAGAAGGGTCAGAGGGAAGGAGTTGCTTAGACCCCGAAAAGCTTACTGAGCACAGCCTGGCCAAAGGCACTGTTCCGTCGGGACTCTCTCTCCAGGCAGTAATGAGCTGCGAAAGTATGGACAGAAAACCAGGTGGCAACCCGTCAGATGTCCACCATTGCGACAGAGTGCAGGTTTGACATTGAAGCCGCCATGGCCCGCTCACGGTGGGCTGTGACGCGGCCTTCCAGTGGGAGCCTCGCCTGCCCATAAGCAAAGGCAATACAGTCCGCCACCCGAGTGGACAGCATACGCTTGGTCAACGCCTGCCCCAGCTTACTGGGGTCATAGGAGATGAAAAGCCGAGAAGCTCTGCGGAGGCCTTGGGTGCATTGGATGTAGAAGGATAAGGCCCTCTTACAGTCCAATGAGTGAAGGACCGTTTCCGCCCAACTGGAGTGATGTCTTGGGAAGAAGATAGGAAGCACCACTTCCTGATTAAGATGGAAGGGCGACTACTTTCAGCAGGAACTTGGGATGCGTGCGAAGCACCACCCAGTTCTTGTAGAACCTGGTGTAGGGCGCCTCTGCCACGAGGGCCTGGAGCACGCTAATTCTGCGAGCGGAGGTGAGCCCAAACAGGAAAACTACCTTCCAAGAGAAGTAGCGAAGGTGGCAAGTCGCCAGAGGATCGAAGAGCAGGCGAGTGAGCTGACCCAACACCATGTTGAGGTCCCATTCAGTCGCCGGAGGGCAAACTGGGGGTTTTGACAGGAGCAAGCACCGAAGGAAGCAGATCACCAACGGTTGGACTGAGAGGGGGCTTACCATCTACTGGGTGGTGGTGCACCGCCAGAGCACAAAGGTGCACTCGGACGGAGTTAGACTTGAGTCCAGATTGGGAGAGGTAGAGAAGGTACTGCAACATCAAAGCCACCGGGCAGGAGAAGGGATCAGCCCCATGATCGGCACACCAAACAGAGAACCTGCGCCACTTGAGGGTGTACGCCTTCTTAGTGGAGGCCTTGCAGGAGGCTAGCAGAATGTCTTCAACCTCAACCAGAAGGTTGAGGGGGGCGAGAGTCACCCTCTCAGCCGCCATGCTGTCAAAGAGAGGGACCCCACGTTGGGGTGCAGAAGAGAGCCCCCCTCCTGAGATAGGAGTCCAGGGGCAATGCCAAAGGGGATGGGGGCCTCCACTGCCAACCGCAGAAGCAACAGTAACCACAGCTGCCTGAGCCACCTGGGAGCTATCAAGATAAGCGATGCCCTGTCTCAGTCTTGGCGATCAGCAACGTCAGAGGGAAGGCGTACATGAGGCCTTCCGACCACAAGACTAGAAACACATCTGCTCCCACCCTGGAGGGGTGGGCCTGCTGGGTGAAGAAGCGAGGCAACTGAAAGTTGTCCGGACTGATGAACAAGTCCATTACGGGTTCCCCCCAGAGCCGAAAAAGCCGACTGGCTATCATGGGGTCCAGCTGCCACTCGTGCGGCTGGAGAACCTGCTGAGTCTGTCGGCCAACAGGTTGTCCCTGGCCTGGCAGGTACACTGCCCTCAGGAGGATACCCTGTTGGATTGCGTATGAACAGAGACCCAGTGACTCCTGGCAAAGGACACAGGACCCCATACCCCCTTGTTTGTTCACACAGAACATTGCCACCTGGCTGTCTGTCTGGACAAGGACCAGCTGGTGGCACAGGTAGTGACAGAAAACTCTCAGAGCGAGGTGTATCGCTCGGAGCGCCAGAAGGTTAATCTGTTGGGCGCTCTCGTCTGGCGACCAGGTGACCTGAGTGCAGAGGGCGCAGTGAGCTCCCCAGCCGAGGGACTGTCACCAGACCAGGGAATCCATCAACTGGTGGGTCACTGCAACCCTGTCCCAGAGGCGGACTGTGGCCTGAGACCACTGCGCGCCCTCATATGGAGGCAAGTGTCTGGGGTGACGTGGACTGTGGAGGCCATGTGCCGAGGAGATGCAGAAGGTGGCGGGCAGGCACCGAGGGACAGTGTTGTACTTCTCGAACCAGAGATCTGAGATGATCGGCCTGGTCCTTGGGCAGGAAGGCCTTGGCCTGAAGGGTGTTGAGCTTTGCCCCGATGAACTCCAGGCATTGTGCCGAGAGGAGGTGAGACTTGGGGTAATTTATGACGAAGCCCAAGTGCTGCAGAACCTGGATGGTGCGTGCAGTGGCCTGCTGCACCTCGGAGGCTGTGCCTCCTCTTATGAGCCAGTCGTCCAGGTAGGGAAACACGAAGACCCCTTGGAGCCTGAGGAAGGCAGCCATGACCGCCAGGCATTTAGTGAAGACCCTCGGGGCAGACGCTGCGCCGAAGGGAAGTACCTGGTATTGAAAGGGATTGCCCCCTACCACAAAACGCAGGTACTGCCTGTGGTTGGGATGGATAAGGATTTGGGTATATGCATCCTTGAGGTCTAAAGAGCATAGCCAACCTCCCTGCTGGAGGTATGGCAGCAATGTTCCAAGGGAGAGCATCTTGAACTTCTCCCTCACCAGGAATTTGTTGAGGTTGTGCAGGTCGAGGATGGGCCTTATGCCCCCTGTCCTCTTTGGGATGAGGAAGTATCTGGAGTAGAACCCTCTGCCTTTGAGATGGTGGGGAACTGGTTTCACCGCTTTGTCCTCGAGAAGACCTGCCAACTCCTTCAGGAGAAGGTCCCAGTGGAGGGGAGACCTGAAGGGCTCTCCCGGGAAATAAGGGGAAGGTGTCTGAGTCAGGTGGAGGAGGTAACCCTCCTTGACTACCCTCAGAGCCCAGGATTCAGTGGTGATGGACAGCCACCTCTGGGCACAGAAGCCAAAGGTCACCCTGTGGGCTGCCGATCTCCTTGGGGTAGAGAGACTATGCTCAAGGAGTCAAAAGCTCCCCCCTTGCTGGGCAGGAGCCGGTGCCTGGGTTTTTTGGGGCCTTCTGCTTACATGGGCCATGCCCATGTCCTTGGCCTGCTGACCCTGCTGGGGAGCCGGGGAGGCCTGATGGGGTGGGAAGTTTCAGTAAGCAGCCCCCTTCCTCGGGTAAAAGGGCTTTTTACCCGAGCCCTTCCGTCAGGGAGGGGCAGTGGTTTCTTGGAGGCTAAAGTAGCAGACTTGGAAAACATAAGACAGACAGAGAGATACATAGACGAGACCTACAGGGATATAGTCCTGAAGTCCCACCTCCAGTATGGTAGCACCCCTGTTGCCATGGAGGAGAGAGGTCACGTGACAGGAGAGCATCACCCTGGTGTGGCAGGAAGTGATCCTGTAACTAGGACCTGTCCTCCAGGTGACGTAAAACTCTCTCGCACCGAGGAAGTTTCTCCAGGGCCATGTGCCCATGAGGGAAGGGTTAGGACAGCCGTTATAGTTGGTGATTCGATCATTAGGCATGTAGATAGCTGGGTGGCTGGTGGACGTGAAGATCGCCTGGTAACATGCCTGCCTGGTGCGAAGGTAGCGGACCTCACGAGCCACCTAGATAAGGTCTTAGATAGTGCTGGGGAGGAGTCTGCTGTCTTGGTACATGTCGGTACCAATGACATAGGAAAATGCGGTAGGGAGGTTCTGGAGGCAAAATTTAGGCTTTTAGGTAGGAAGTTGAAATCCAGAACTTCCAGGGTAGCATTCTCCGAAATGATTCCTGTTCCACACGCAGGACCCAAAAGACAGGCAGAGCTCCGGAGTCTCAATGCGTGGATGAGACAATGGTGCAGAGATGAGTGTTTTGGATTTGTTAGGAACTGGGGAACATTCTGGGGAAAGGAGGGGCTCTACCGAAGGGATGGGCTTCACCTTAACCGGGATGGAACCAGGCTGCTGGCATTAACCTTTAAAAAGGAGATAGAGCAGCTTTTAAACTAGATATTAGGGGAAAGCCGAAAGTCGCCCAAGAGCGGATGGTTCGGAAGAAAGTATCCTTGAAGGATACTACCAAAAGCAGAGAGATTCCACAAAAGAGTAAAGTAGCCCAAATGCCCTCAAGTATGGAGCAGACAGAGCTTAAAAATCCCAATTTACCCATGTCTAACAATAGCCAAATTAACACGAATAAAATACATTCTCTAAAATGCTTGTATGCAAATGCTAGAAATCTAAAGAATAAGATGGGAGAGTTAGAATATATATAGCACTAAATGAAAGGTTAGATATGATTGGAATATCAGAGACATGGTGGAAGGAGGACAACCAGTGGGACACTGTGATACCTGGGGTACAAACTATATCGTAATGATAGAGCTGATCAAATTGGTGGAGGGGTTGCGCTCTATGTTAGAGAGGGCATTGACTCAGAAAGGATTAAAGTTTTGCAGGAAACAAAATCTGCTGTAGAATCTATATGGATTGAAATTCCATATAAAAGGGGGAAGGCGATGGCAGTGGGGGTGTACAATCGAGCACCTGGCCAGAATGACCAAATGGATGATGAAATGCTCAAAGAAATCAAGGAAGCTAACAAGAGTTACATCGCAGTAATAATAATGGGTGATTTCAATTACCCCGGTATCGACTGGGTCAGTGTCACGTCAGGACATGCTAGGGAGATAAAGTTCCTAGATGAAATAAATGACTGCTTCTTGGAGCAGCTGATTCATGAACCGACCAGAGGGGAAGCCATATTAGACCTAGTCCTTAGTGGAACACCAGATCTAGTGCAAGAGATAAGGGTGTTGGGGCCACTTGGCAATAGTGATCATAGCATGATCACCTTTGATTTAATTAGTGGAGGAGGGATAGAGCGTAGTTACTCACCTGTAACAGGTGTTCTCCAGGAGCAGCAGGAATCAGTCCTCACATATGGGTGACGTCGGCGCCGACGGAGCCCTCGCGGAGCAATTTTCCCCAGCTTTCAAAGAAAGCCTTTGGGAATTGCAGCGCGCATGCGCGGTCTCCTTCCCGCCCAAGGGTGCCATCTTAGCCAGTCTGATGACATAGCTAAAAGACAGCATAAAAATTTGCAAAAAAACTTAAGCAGATGATTGCAACTCCAAGGGGAGGAGGGAGGGTTGTGAGGACTGATTCCTGCTGCTCCTGGAGAACACCTGTTACAGGTGAGTAGCTACGCTTTCTCCAGGACCAAGCAGGAAGTCAGTCCTCACATTGGGAACTCCCAAGCTTAAGGCTACCGGAGACCCTAAGCACAAAAATGAGCTCCCTCTAGCTCAGCGGCACAGAAGGAAGGAATCTTCACTGAATTATTACCCACCGGTAGCCGCCATCCGGGATGGAGGGTAGGAGTTGCTCAAACCTCGAAGAGATTTCGGAGGACTGCCTGTCCGAAAGCACTGTCCCTGCGGGACTCCCTCTCGAGACAGTAATGGACCGCAAAAGTCTGGCTCGAAGACCAAGTAGCGGCCCGGCAGATGTCTGCCAGCGGAACAGAGCGGAGGTAAGCCACTGACGTAGCCTTCGCCCGAACACAATGAGCCGTGACTCGACTTTCTAACGAGAGTCCGGCTGCCCCATAAGCCCAAGCGATACAGTCAGCAACCCAGATGGACAGAGTACGCTTGGAGACCGGGAGCCCCAATTTATTAGGGTCAAAAGACACAAAAAGCTGAGCAGCTTTACGGTGCTCTCGCGTACGGTCAAGGTAGAAGTTCAATGCCCTTCTACAGTCCAGGGTATGTAGGACCATTTCAGCTCGGCTGGAGTGTGGCCTGGGAAAGAAGGTCGGAAGTACCACCTCCTGATTGATGTGAAAAGGGGAGACCACTTTTGGAAGAAATTTTGGGTGAGTCCGTAGGACTACCCTATTTTTGTAGAACCGAGTGTAAGTTGGATCAGACACGAGGGCCTGCAATTCACTTACGCGTCTAGCGGAAGTGAGGGCTATCAGGAATAAAGTTTTCCAAGAAAGGAAACGGAGAGAACAGGTAGCCATAGGTTCAAAAGGCGGACAGGTGATCCGCTGTAAAACCACATTCAGATCCCAGTCAGGAGCTGGCGGGCGCAGAGGTGGTTTAAGTAGAAGGAGACCTCGGAGAAACCTCGCTACGAGAGGGTAGCTGGAAAGAGGTCTGCCGTCCACCGGCACATGATGTGCTGAAAGAGCACTGAGGTGAACTTTGACGGAGTTGGACTTAAGTCCCAGATTAGAGAGGTAGAGCAAGTACTGCAAGATCACCGACACCGAGCAGGAGAAGGGATCCTGAGACTGCTGGGCACACCAAACGGAAAAGCGACGCCATTTAAGGGCGTAGCATTTGCGGGTAGAAGGTCGCCGAGAAGCTAGGACGACCTCTTCCACCTCTGCCGCCAGTAGAAGGGGAGCAAGGACTACCCTTTCAGCAGCCAGGCCATTAGATTGAGAGATCTGAGGTTGGGGTGTAGCAGGGACCCCTGATCCTGTGTTAGGAGATCCGGTTGAAACCCCAGAGGGAACGGATCCTCTACCGCCAATTGCAGCAGGAGTGGAAACCACGGCTGTCTGGGCCAGCGAGGAGCCACCAGGATCATGGAAGCTTTGTCTCGGAGAACCTTGAAAAGAGTTCGAGAGACTAGCGGGATGGGAGGAAAAGCATACAGAAGGCTCTCCGACCATGAGAGTAGAAAAGCATCTGCCGCTACTCGAAGGGGATGTGGCTGACGAGAGCAGAAGCGAGGAAGTTGCCGGTTGAGAGGACTGGCAAAGAGATCCATCGTGGGGAGTCCCCACTTCAGAAAAAGTTTCTGAACTACCAAGGGATCCAGACGCCACTCGTGCGGCTGGAGGATCCTGCTGAGTTTGTCCGCCAGGCAATTTTCTTGGCCTGGGAGATAAACTGCCTTGAGAAGAATGCCGTGACTGACGGCCCAAGAGCAGAGCTTCTGAGCTTCTCGGCAGAGAAGGAAGGAGCCCGTGCCCCCCTGTTTGTTCACGTAGAACATGGCAACTTGATTGTCCGTCTGGACAAGGACAGACCGGTGAGAAGTCAGGTGGGAGAAAGCCTTGAGAGCCAGACGGATTGCTCTGAGCTCCAGGAAGTTGATCTGCTGAGCAGACTCCCACGCGGTCCAGAGACCTTGAGTACATGCCCCTTGGCAATGTGCTCCCCAACCCAGGAGGGAAGCATCGGTCGTCAGCACTTGAGCCGGCTGAGGTGACTGAAAAGGCATTCCGAGCACCAGGTTCGGCTGATGAAGCCACCACTGTAGAGAAGAGGCCAGCGGCCCGGAGACGCGCACTAAGTCGGCTAGTCCGCCGGTGGCTTGTTGCCACTGCTTGCGAAGGCACCATTGAGCAGGCCGCATATTCAGGCAGGCATTGGGGGTCATGTGGACGGTGGAAGCCATATGGCCGAGTAGTCTCAGGAAGCGCCTGGCTGAGACCAGGGACTGGCTGCGAAAACGGCCGGCTAGGTCCATGAGCCGTTGAGCCCTGTCGAGAGGCAGGAAAGCTCGTGCCTGAGGAGTGTGCAGTCTTGCGCCGATGAACTCGAGATCCTGTGAGGGGAGCAAAGTGGACTTTGCGAAGTTTATGACAAAGCCCAAGTACTGCAGAAGAGTCACCGTGTGGTGTGTGGCATTGGTGACTTCCGGAGAGGACGATGCTCTGATGAGCCAGTCGTCGAGGTACGGAAAGACATAGAGGCCGTGAAGCCGGAGATAGGCCGCCACCACCGCGAGACATTTTGTGAAGACTCGCGGTGCGGAGGATAGGCCAAAGGGCAGTACTCTGTACTGGTAATGATTTCCTGCCACCACAAACCTTAGGTATTGGCGGTGGCTTGGGTGGATGAGGATGTGCGTGTAGGCATCCTTTAGATCCAAGGAGCATAGCCAATCTCCCTGCTGGAGGTAGGGCAGAAGGATTCCAAGGGTAAGCATCTTGAACTTTTCCCGCACGAGGAACTTGTTGAGGTTGCGCAAGTCCAGGATGGGTCTGAGGCCTCCTGTCCTTTTTGGTATTAGGAAATACCTGGAATAAAAGCCTTGACCTCTCAGGTGGTGGGGCACCGGTTCCACAGCCTGTTCCTGAAGAAGACTTGCTAACTCCTGAAGGAGTAAGTCCCTGTGCAGAGGGAGTCGTGGAGGTTCTCCCGGGAAATAAGAGGGAGGGACCTGGTGGAAGTGGAGAAGATAGCCTTCTCTTACGACTTGAAGCACCCAGGCATCTGAAGTGATGTTGGATCACCTGTGGGCGAAGAGAACCAGCCGGCCTCCGGTGCTGGGAGGAGCCAGCTGAGGGGGAGAGGCTATGCTGATGAAGTCAAAAACCCCCACCCTGCTGAGCAGGGGCTGGTGGTGCAGGCTTGGGGGCTTGCTGCCTACGGGACCCGTTACCCCGTCCCTTGGCCTGCTGGCCCTGTTGGGGAGCTGCGGAGGCCTGATATTGAGGGTAGTGTTTATAGGCAGCCGCCTTTCTCGGGTAAAAGGACTTCTTTCCCGAGCCCTTCTTTTTCTGGGAAGGGGCGGAGGTCTTCCTAGAAAGCCTAGTCCTGGTGAGAGTCTCCGTCTCGATTTGTGCAGCCTTTTCAGCCATGGGCTTGCCAAAGAGGTTCTCACCTCGGCAGGGGACATCGACCAACTGGTCCTGCACCCAGGGTTCAAGGTCAGACGACTGAAGCCAAGCCTGTCGGCGGGCACCGATGCCGGCTGCGGCCACTCGAGCCGATGCTTCAAAGCCATCATAGGCTGCTCGGGACATGAATTTGGAGCATTCCCGAATACCAGTTGTCAAGGCCAGGAACCTCCGCAAAGGTTCCTCGGACAGCCCAGCGGAGAATCCGGCTATCTCTTTAGCCAGGTCTCGGAGATACATGCCCATGTAGAGCTGGTAGGTCTGGACACGACAAGCAAGCATAGAGCCCTGGAAACACTTCTTACCAAGGCCATCCAGGTTTCGGGCCTCCCTGCCAGGAGGCACCGAGGAGTGCATCTTTTGGCTCTTAAGCCTATGCATGGCCGATTCCACTACCATGGAATGGTGCGGCAGCTGTGCTTTTTGGAAGCCAGGACTCTTGCGGACTCGATAGATGGAATCGACCCGCTTGCTTAATACCGGCGACGATGCCGGACTCTCCCACATGCGGAAGAGTAGTCGTTCCAGCATGGGAGGAACCAGTACAGTAAAGTGTTCCCTGGCGGGAGAGTCATACTGAAGGGCGTCGAGCTCTTCGGCTCTTCGGCTCCTCCTCAGGATCCGCAGGGAAGGCCAAAGCCTTGGCCATATCCCTGACGAAGTCCGAGAACCGGGCATCCTCCGGAGGGGACTGCTTCCGAGGTTCGGACTCAGGGGAGTCCGAGGGGACACACCGAGTCCGAAACGAATCAGGTGACTCTTCCTCTTCAGACTCCCAGGCCGACTCCGAGGAGGAATCGGTGGGGTCGGCTCGGGCAGGCGGAGGCGTCGGCCGCCCCGACACCGAGGGAGTCGGCGTCGACGACCTCGGTCCCGAATGGGAGGCCGAGGGTGACCTCGAACGAGGATCGACTCGAGTTCGCATGGACTCGAGGATCGGCTCGGTCTCCGGGGTCGACTTAGACGTCGACGTCCCGGCGGTCGGGGCAGTGGCGCCAGCGAGGCTAGCGATCAGTGCCCGCTGCTGGTCCATGAAGGCAGATAGTCTGCTCTCCAAGGCCGTCAACCTGAGTCCGATCTCAGGTGACCCAGCAGCCCCCGACTCGGGCCCCGACGGCGTCGGGCCCGACGTCGGACCTCTCGGAGGCGAGTCCAGGAGGACTACAGGACTTACCCGAGCAGGCAACTCCAGACGAGGTCGCTTCAGGAGGTGCTCCTTCTCCAAAGACCCGGGACGGCTATCGGGGCTATGCGACCTGGCCCTCGCGGAGCCAGGAGCGTCCACCGACGCCGCCCTCGCGGGTTTTACCTTCCGTCGATGGTCCCCGGAGGGAGAACCCCTGTCGGAGGAACTTCGGCGATGGTCAGAGCTGGAACCTCTGGACGCCGAGGCCTCCGACGAGGTCCGGGTACGGCCGGGGTCAGCGAAGATTCGTTCCCGCTGGTGCCGCCGACTCCTTAACGCTTTGGAGGACATTTTGCCGCAGGCCCCACAGATCAGTTCTTCGTGATCCGGGCCCAGGCAGCGGAGGCAATTATCGTGTGTGTCAGTGAGTGACATATTTCTGTCACACTGAACACACCGCTTGAAACCACTGGCAGCCATCGGGGGAAAAAGGGCCTCTGCAAGGTGAAAGGACCGGGCTGCCAGCGAAAAACCGAAAAACGAAACTGACCAAAAATCAGAAAAACCGAAAAATAAGAGAAGGACTCGCAACGGCGTCGCGAGTCCGGACAGGAAAAAGACCGGCGTCGAACCGAAGGAAAAAAGAGAAATAAATCACTAAAATCAACTTTTTCAGCAGGGACACGACGGGTACGTCTGTAGGGCTCCGCGGAAAAAAGAAGACTGGCTAAGATGGCACCCTTGGGCGGGAAGGAGACCGCGCATGCGCGCTGCAATTCCCAAAGGCTTTCTTTGAAAGCTGGGGAAAATTGCTCCGCGAGGGCTCCGTCGGCGCCGACGTCACCCATATGTGAGGACTGACTTCCTGCTTGGTCCTGGAGAATAAGGAAATCCACAGTACTACCTTTTAACTTTCGAAAGGGAGACTATGATAAAATGAAGAAAACAGTTAAGAAAAAACTAAAAGGAGCAGTTGCGAAGGTTAAAGACGTACATCAAGCTTGGGTGTTGTTGAAAAATACTATCTTGGAAGCCCAGACCAGCTGTATTCCACGCTTTAAGAAAAGTGGAAGGAAGTCCAAAAAACTGCCAGCATGGTTTAAAGGTGAGGTCAGAGAGGCTGTTGTTGCCAAAAAAGCATCTTTCAGGAAATGGAAAAAAGAGCCAAACGACGAAACCTGGAAACAGCACAAGCACTGGCAAGTCAAATGCAAGGCATTGATAAGGCAGGCAAAGAAAGAATTTGAGAAGAAGCTTGCTGCGGAAGCAAAAACGCGAAATAAAGACCTTTTCATGTACATTCGTAGCAAAAAACCTGTGAGATTGTCAGTTGGTCCATTAGATGATAAAGGGGTTAAAGGAGCACTAAGAGGCAACAAGGCAATAGCGGAGAGACTGAATGAATTCTTTGCTTCGGTCTTCACTGAGGAAGATGTAGGGATGTTACCCATGACTGAAGTGGTATTTAAAGGTGCGGAAGAATTGAAGGAAATATCGATACATCAGGAAGATGTCTTACAACTATTAGATAAACTGAAGAGTAGCAAATCACCTGGGCCGGATGGTATACATCCAAGGGTGTTGAAAGAACTGAAATATGAGATTGCAGAACTGCTATCAGTAATCTGTGAACTATCATTAAAATCATCTCTAATACCTGAAGACTGGAAGATCGCCAATGTAACACCAATTTTTAAAAAGGGTTCCAGGGGTGATCCGGGGAACTACAGACCGGTGAGCCTGACGTCAGTACCGGGAAAAATGGTGGAAACCATCATAAAGAATAAAATTACTCAGCATGTAGATAGTCACGACCTAATGGGAGACAGCCAACATGGCTTTAGACAAGGAAGATCTTGTCTTACTAATCTGTTATGTTTTTTTGAAGGAGTGAATAAACAGGTGGACAAAGGTGAGTCGGTTGATATTGTGTATCTGGACTTTCAGAAAGCCTTTGACAAGGTCCCTCATCAGAGACTTTTGGCAAAACTAAAAAGTCATGGGATAGGAGGCAATGTACTATTGTAGATCAGGAACTGGTTAAAAGATAGAAAGCAGAGGGTAGGGCTAAATGGCCAATTTTTCCAATGGAGAAAGGTGAATAGTGGTGTACCCCAGGGATCTGTGCTGGGTCCGCTGCTTTTTGACATATTCATAAATGACCTGGAAAGCGGAATAACGAGTGAGGTTATCAAATTTGCAGATGACACAAAACTATTTAAAGTTGCTAAAACCCAAGAGGATTGTGAAAAATTGCAAGAGGATCTTGATAAATTGGAAGACTGGGCATCAAAATGGCAGATGAAATTTAAGGTGGACAAGTGCAAGGTTATGCACCTAGGGAAGAACAACCCAAACTATGGTTACACGATGCAAGGTTCCACATTAGGAACCACCACCCAGGAAAAAGATTTAGGCGTCATTGTGGATACCATGTTAAAACCCTCGGCCCAGTGTGCAGCGGCGGCCAAGAGAGCAAATAGAATGCTAGGTATGATAAGGAATGGAATGGAAAATAAAACAAAAGATATTATAATGCCTCTATATCGTTCCATGGTGAGACCGCACCTTGAATATTGTGTGCAATTCTGGTTGCCGTATCTTAAAAAGGATATAGCGATTTTAGAAAAGGTTCAGAGAAGAGCCACCAAAATGGTAAAGGGGATGGAAGGATACTCCTATGAAGAAAGGCTAAAAAGGTTAGGGCTCTTTAACCTGGAAAAGAGACGGCTGAGGGGAGATATGATAGAAGTCTATAAATTAATGAACGGAGTGGAACGGGTAAACGTAGATCGATTGTTTACCTTATCAGAATAAAGACTAGGGGACACGCAATGAAGCTACAGGGTAAACTATTTAAGACTAATAAAAGAAAATATTTTTTCACTCAACGTGTATTCAAACTCTGGAATTTGTTACCGGAGGATGTAGTAAAGGCTGTTAGTGTAGCTTGGACAGGCTCTTGAACCGCTACAAAGGTTCCTCGGAGAGACCAGCCGAGAACCCGGCGAGTTCCTTTGCCAGGTCTCTCAAGTACATGCCCATGAACAGCTGGTAGGCCTGGACCCGGCAGATGAGCATCGAGCCCCGATAGCACTTCCTACCGAGGGCATCCAAGGTGCGGGTCTCCCTGCCAGGGGGCACCATGAAGTGCGTCTTCTGGCTTTTCAGCCGACACGTGGCCGACTCCACCACCATGGAGTTGTGCGGCAGTTGTGACTTCTGGAAGCCAGGGCTCCGGCGGACCTGATACATAGAGTCATGCCGTTTGCTCACCACCGGCACCGACGCCGGTCTCCCCCACATGCGGAGTATGAGCCTTTCCAGGATGGGAGGAATAGGCACAGTGAGCGATTCCCAAGGAGGGGCCTCATACTAGTGGATCTCCAGCTTGTCCGCCCGAGGGTCCTCCTCTGACTTGGTCGGGAACGCCAGGGCCTTGGACATGTCCTTGACAAAGTCCAAGCAGTCCATGTCCTCTGGAGGGGACCGCCTCCGAGGTTCTGAGACTGGGGAATCGGAAGGGACATCACGGTGGCAATGGGTATCAGGAGACTCCTCATCCTCCATTTCCCATTCGGAGTACTCCAAGGATGACTCATAGGCAGGATGCTCGATGGGCTTCGAGGCACCCGAAGCCCTGAGGTCAACAACCAGTAGACTGGCCGGGGATGACCGAGCTCCTGTCGAGCGTGACCTCGGCTGAGGATCGGCTCGGCCTCCAGGGATGTCTTAGACATCAAATACCCGGGACAGAGCGGATGAACTGGACGTGCCGGATAACAGGGCCCACTGCTGGCCAATGAAGGCAGATAAACTGCACTCCAGGGACGCCATTGTAAACTCCAGGCCAGAAGGTTCAGCTGCATTCAGTGCAGGCACCGAGGAACTCGGGTATGATGCCGGCTCCCCCGAAGGGGAATCCTCGACGAGGATAGTGTCTGGAGACCGAGGCCGGTCCGCGGCCAGGTCCTTCCGGGAGTCCTTTGCAGTTCTCTCCTTTTCCGATGACTCGGACTGCGGGAGCAGGTCCGAAAGGTTTCTGGCCGGTCGGAACCATCCAAGGACGCCGCCTTCGAGGGTTTCTTCTTCTTCCGGTGTTCCCTCGAGGGGGGACCCCCTCTCCGAGAACAGATGACGGCACTTGGGTTAAAAAGCTCCTCCTGAGATGTCAGGGCCTCAGACGAGGCCCTGGCCTTCGGCAGCATTAGAGATTCGGGGAAGAACTTATTATGCTGCTGCTGGCGGATCTTCAGGGCCTTGCTGGACATCCTTTTGCAGAGACTGCAGGCCGCCGGGTCGTGGTCCGGCCCGAGGCAACGGAGGCAGCAGTCGTGTGTGTCAGTTAAGGACATTATTTAGAGCACCAATCACAGTTTTTAAAGCCTCTGGTAGCCATGAGGGAAAAATAGTACCCCTGCGAGGTCGAAGACTCTTTGGGCTGCCAATGGGGAAAAAGGGCACAAAGGCGTCAGAAAATAAAAAGAACAAAGACTATAAAAATGGAACGAACTCGACACCGAGGACGGTAGGCAGGAAGAGTACCAGTGCAAGACCAGATTCGAGTTTAAAACTCAGGCACAAAAAAAATTAACTTTTTCCAGGGGAAAGTCAGACAGCGTCTGAAGGGCTCTGTGGAAATAGACAGACTGAGCAACATGGCACCCTTGGGCAGGAAGGGAACTGTGCATGTTTGGTGGCATCTCCCAAAGGCTTTCTTTGAAAGCTGGGGGGATGCTTCCGCGAGGGCTCCGTCGGTGACAACGTCACCCATATGTGAGAACTGACTTCCTGCTTGTTCCCGGAGAAAGATGATATTGCAGAAATTAAGAGACAAATTCAAGATCAGACATTTTATGTATGGTTGACAAGGATCCTATTCCGATGTTGAAACAAAAGTTAGATGCTCTTATTCAAACAGGGTTAGAGGCAGGCTACCTTATTAACAATGAGAGGGATTTTTTCATAATAGCTCACTCAGTTGTTCCTACTATCTATGTTTTACCAAAGATCTATAAATCATTACATAATCTGCCCAGTGGCCCAATTATTTTTACAATTGGTTCCCTGTTTGAACCAGTGTCTCAATTTTTGGATGTACTGTTGCAACCGTTTGTTACTCAAGTTCCCTCATATTCTGCCCATATGATACAAATTTTTACAGATATTCACAGGGTATCATAGAGACCTTCCGTTGGTAACACTGGATATTTTCTCCTTGTATACAAATATACCGTATCACAAATTGAGGCTATTAATGTGTTAGAGGATGTTTTACTTCGGCATGAACAGAAATTTAGACTGTTTCCGACCTTTTTTCACATGCAGATGGCTCAGTTTGTCAAACCAAAAAAATTTATTGGTCAGGGCTGTTTGTTTTCTCAACAGATTAAGGGGGTGGCTATGGGGTCCTCCATGGCACCAAATGTAGCAAATTTGTATGGTGTTTTTTTCGTCCAGTCACTCTTTTAAAGATATCAAACTATGGCAGCGATATATTGACGACATTCTTTTTATTTGGGAAGGTGACCGTGGCACATTAGATGTTTTCCTTAGCTGGCTGAGCACCCTTGACCAACATTTGCAGTTCCAAGCACAGGTGGGTGAGAAGGAAGTTCTTTATTTAGATATTAGGATTATCAAGGGTGAGCAGGGTTTTGACACAGATCTATTTTGTAAAACAACTGACTGTAACCTTTTTTTTTTTTACACTTTCAGAGCTTTCACAACTACTCTCTAAAAAATAATCTCCCTGTAAGCCAGTTCCTAAGGGCCAAGTGGATTTGCTCAGATGCTAGCAATTTTGAGAACAATGCATCTATCCTATATGATAGATTTCAAGAAAAAAGATATCTTGTGAAGCAGATATCTCAGGCATATATGAGAGCAAAGTATACCCAATGGGATACACTTTTTTTTCTTAATCAAAAAGAAATCGTGTACAGATAGAATTGTGTGCCCTCTTCTGTTCCCTACAAAATCTAGACAGATTTTAGTGAAATTATTCGCAGAGTGGCACATTGTTCAAACAATTCCAGCCTTTGAGTCCCAGCAAGTGATGATAGTGCACCATAGAAATCCTAATTTATCTAACCTCACTGTACCCTCTGCCACGTCAGTACCACGTCGCAAACCGATCATCAAGGGACATTTTTAGCGTGGAGCTTGTTCGTTTTGTGATCATGTTATCATGACTAAAGGTGAATTAATTTATCCATCCACCTCCTTTAGGTTTCCTTTGACTAGCTTTATTAATTGCCAAACAAAGAATGTCATCTATGTGATCATCTGTCCATGAAATTTGATTTAGATTGGTTAAGATGAATAGAATTGTTCAGATGATGATCATTGAACATAGGCGCTCTATTGAGTGTAACGTCCCCCAGAAGTAACTAGTTGAACATTAGGCGTCTGCTAAGCATAAAATCAGTGATTTGAAATTTCTGGTTCTGCGTCAAGTCAATCCACACTGGTGGGGGGTGGGGGGTGATGTGGACAAAACATTACGTTATCAGAATATAGAAAGACTAGGGGACATGCAATGAAGCTACAGGGTAAACTATTTAAGACTAATAAAAGAAAATATTTTTTCACTCAACATGTTTTCAAACTCTGGAATTTGTTACCGGAGGATGTAGTAAAGGCTGTTAGTGTAGCTGGGTTTAAAAAAGGTTTGGACAAGTTCCTGGAGGAAAGGTCCATAAACCATTATTAAGAAGGGACCCAGGATATCAATGCTTGACCCAGTACAAGCATTGTGGAACCTGTGTCTTTTGGGGAAACTGCTAGGTACGTATGACCTAGATTGGCCACTGTTGGAAACAGGATACTGGGCTTGATGGTCTGACCCAGTATGGCATATCTTATGTATTTAGAAACAGAAACTCATGTTTCTGCAGTTTTTATAGAGAAAGTTGAAGAATATTCAGTCCACGGACAAATTTATTTTTTTCATATTTATATCTTTTGAACATTCACACTTTAAATATTCTCAATGATTTTTAAAGGCCATGGAGTGACAGGTTATGATTTCTCTTAGTCTTAACTGAGATACAGATTTTAGTGCCTTTTTACAGATTTCTGGAGCTCTTATGGATTAGGTTGAAGAATGGTTGATCCTTGTATCATTTTTATCTATCATTTTATCATTTTTTCATATATTTTTTTTTTATTATTATTATTATTATTATTTTAGGGATTTCCAAAGGCCATGGAGCAGTAGGGGTTTTTCTGCTTTTCACTTGGTCTTTTACTTGGTTTTGATCACTCAAGTGTGGTTTACTATTTATTGACAACTTAATATGTTCCAATGGGTTTTTATTTATATTTAGAAACATAGAAACATAGAAATATGACGACAGAAAAAGACCACATGGCCTATCTAGTCTGTCCTTCCATATCAACAACTACAACAGTCCCCTTTTTTCCTTTAGGGATCCTCTGTCTTTGTTTTAATTCAGTTACTGTCCTCATCTCTACCACCTCCACGGATCCACCACTCTTTCCGTAAAGAAATATTTCCACATATCACTCCTGAATATATTCCCCTTCACCCTCATCCCATGTCCACTCGTAGCAGAACTTGCTTTCAATTGAAAGAGGCTCTCCCCCTGTACATTTATGCCACGGAGATATTTAAACATCTCAATCCTATCAACTCTATCCCGCCTTTCCTCTAAGGTGTACATATTAAGATCCTTAAGTCTGTCCTCATGTGCTTTATAATGAAGACCACTAACAATTTTAGTAGCCACCCTCTGCACCAACTCCATCCTGTTTACATCCTTTTGAAGGCGCGGTATCCAGAATTGCACACTATACTCCAAATCAGGACGCACCAAAGACTTATACAGAGGCACTATCACCTTCTTTTTTCTGCTAGCCATTCCTCTCCGTATGCACCCAAGTATTCTTCTAGCTTTTGCCATCACCTTTTCTACCTGTTTAGCTACCTTAAGATCATCAGACACAACCACGCCTAGGTCACGCTCTTCTTTAGTGGACAAAAGTACTTCACCCCCTATACTATATTGCTCCCTTGGATTGCTGCAGCCTAAATGCATGACCTTACATTTTTTAACATTAAATCCCAGCTGCCAAATTCTAGACCATTCTTCAAGCTTAGCTCGATTCCCCCTCATGTTATCTACACCTTCCTGGATTTCTACTCTATTGCAGATTTTGGTATCATCCACAAAAAAACAAACCTTACCCGACAGCCCTTCCGCTATATCACTAACAAAGATGTGAAAAAGAATCGGACCTAGGACAGATCCCTGGGGCACACCACTGGTGACATCCTTCTCCTCAGAGTGAGCTCCATTTACCTGTATTCTTTGTCGCCTCCCACCCAACCAATTTCTAACCCATTAGTAACTTTAGGGTCCATCCCTAGGGTGCTCAGTTTGTTTATATGTTGCCTGTGAGGAAGGCTTTACTGAAATCTAAATATATCACATCTAGGGCTCTCCCTCGGTCCATCTCCCTGGTCACCCAGTCAAAGAAATCAATCAGATTTGTCTGACAAGACCTGCCTCTGGTGAATCCATGCTGCTTCAGATCCTGTAATCCACTAGACTCCAAAAACCTCACTATTTTCTCTTTCAACAGCATTTCCAATACTTTACTCACCACCGAAGTTAAACTAACCGGCCTGTAGTTTTCAACCACATTCTTACTTCCGCTTTTGTGTAAAGGCAACACATGAGCCTCTCTCCAGTCCTTTGGCACCACTCCTGACTCCAACGAGGCATTGAAAACGTCAGTCAGTGGAGCTACTAGAACGTTCCAAGTTCCCTCAGTATTCTAGGGTGTATCCCATCCAGTCCCATCGCTTTGTCTACTTTAAGTTGAGCTAGTTTCTCACGAACACAGTCTTCTGAAAATTGTTCAAGATGCCCCTCGCTTCTGTTCCTGTTTTTGGGTGTTTGAGGTCCTGCTCCTGGTTCTTCATCTGTGAACACAGAACAGAAATATTTGTTAAGCAATTCCGCTTTATCCTCATCAGCTTCTACATATTCCTCCCCTTCACCCTTGAGTCTGACAATACCACTTTTACCCTTCCTCTTCTAACATATCTGAAAAATGTCTTATCCCCACATTTTATTGCATTGGCTATTTCCTCCTCTTTTTTAATCTTTACTTTCCTGACTACTTTGCTAGCTTCTCTAAGTTTTTCCAAATACAGATGCCTGTCTTCCTCTCTCTGTGATCTCTTGTATTTCATGAAGGCCTCCCTCTTTTTCTTCACTTTTTCAGCTACTTCTTTCGAAAACCATAGTGGTCTCCTTTTCCTTTTACCTTTATTTACCATTTTAACAAAAAGGTTGGTTGCCCTTAAAATATCCCTTTTCAGTTTTGTCCACTGTTTTTCTACATCCCCCAGCTGTTCCCATCCCGCTAACGACTCCCTGAGGTATTGGCCCATCTTGGCAAAGTTAGTCTTCCTAAAGTCTAAGACCCTCACTTTTGAATGGATTCTAACAGCCCTAGTCATAATACTGAACCACACCATCTGGTGATCACTGGATGCAAAATGATCTCCCACTATAACATCAGAAACACTTTCACCATTGGTAAGCACCAAGTCGAGTATGGCCCCTTCACGTGTGGGGTCTGTTACCAATTGCTTGAATAGTTCTCCCTGTAGAGAATCCAGGATCTCTTTCCTTCTAGATGATACTGCAGCAGAAATGTGCCAATCAACATCTGGCATATTGAAATCCCCTATCAGTAGCACGTCCCCTTTCCTAGCAATGTTTCTTATGTTTTTTTTTTTTTGTTTGTTTTTTTACAGTCCGGTGCCACTGTTTCATTGGCTTTTAGACACCCCATGGCCTCTACTTCATCTGGTTTTATATGGGTCTTTCATATGGTTTTCTATTGTCCTTACATCGCATGAGGTTTGTTCTTTAGTAACAACTGCTATCCCATTTATAACATTAATCTTTAGTCTATCTGAGCTTGGAAGTATGGACTTTTAGCTGTGAGCTTCTTTTATTTATTATTTTACTATCAAGGGTGCGCGGTACCACATGTCCTATGTTTATAGTGCATTGTTTCGGTGCTGTTTGAGGTGAATGAAGGGTCTTTTCTAAGCAAATATTCACATGATCTATATCTATTACACAGGTACACTACCAAAAAACTGCCTCCAGTTTTGCAACTGATTCCTATAGATTTTGGGGTGCCGAATCCAGGAAAAATAGCCAAAATGTTCCATCACGTCACGTTTTCTTGCAAAATTAGATTTCTTACCCATATAAGGAATGTTTACATAATTTCTTTTTAGCCGACTGCAGTTTATTTTCTTGGCCCAAAATAGAGGTTGTAATGGTTAACTAACTAGAAACACTCCCTCATGATATTTTAGAGTGTTTTGTATTCATTTTATACATTAACAGGACAACTGGGAGGCGGGGGGCTAAATCCAGTACTCGCGCTGGCACATGTTCTTTCCTGTTCGCCTCGCCTCGTTCGTTCGCTCGCTCGCTCAAACACGGTGGTTGCGACATGAACGTTCCTGTCAAATTTCAGTTTCTTGCAAGTTCATTATTACCTTTTGTTTGCTCAGTCGTAATCCAGCTTTATTCCGAAGTGGTTCACTACAGTTGTAGTTTGCAGTGCTGTGTATTTGTGATGGCTCACAGAGCCAGAGGTTGCGTCAACTCTCCGGACTGTTTTTGTTTTATTTGTGGGGAATATACCGTGAAAAAGCGGCAGAGGAACATTTCTGCATTTATTAAAAAAGTATATTTCGCCTATTTCGGTTTGAAGTTAGGCGTCAAGACAAACCGTGGGCTCCTCACAAAGTGTGCAAGACATGTGAGGAAGATCTACGCTTATGAATGAAAGGTAAAAAACAAGTATTTCGTTTCGGAATACCTATGATGTGGCATGAACAAAGAGACCACAGCAGTGACTGCTATTTTTGCTCTTGCATTGTGAAGGGATACAACTTAAAAAATAAGAACGTAATAAGTTACCCCAACCTTCCCTCAGCAATTAGGCCTATGCCTCATAGCAACGAAGTACCTGTGCCTGAAACACCAAAATCTTTGGATCATATTTGTGTGGACGGTTCTGATCATGATGAGACTCATCAGATGGCTTTTCCCGATGAGTCCAGTACTTCCGAGTTTGAAACTGAACCAGATCCGAAACCTGAACTTTTCTCTCAAGCTGAATTGAATGATTTAGTCCGGGATTTAGGACTCCCAAAAGATGCTGCCCAACTGCTAGGTTCTCGGCTTAAAACAGAAAAATCTATTGTCACCAGGAACAACTTTTTATTGGTACCGCAACCGCGAGACACAATTTTTGAAGTATTTCAGCAAAGAGGAAGATTTGGTATTTTGCAACGATATATACGGAGTGATGGAAAAGTTTAAACTCAAGTATGATCCTGCTGAATGGCAGCTGTTCATTGATTCGTCAAAAGACAGCATAAAAGGTGTTCTTCTTCATAATGGCAACACATTCGCTTCAGTTCCTATTGCTCACTCTGTTATTCTCCAAGAAAATACGAGAATTTGGCCCTGATTCTTCAGAAGATTCGTTATGATGAGCATAAGTGGATGATTTGTGGAGACTTTAAAATTCTATCCATGCTATTAGGGCAGCAATCCGGTTTCACCAAATATCCCTGCTTCCTTTGCTTGTGGGATAGCCGGGCCCGCGACCTACACTGGGGGAAAAAAGACTGGCCAATTCGGGAGTATTTGAGACCCGCTGAGAAAAATGTTCTTCATGAGAGCTTGGTACCTCGTGATAAAATTCTATTACCACCTCTCCACATTAAGTTGGGTCTCATTAAGCAATTCATCAAGTCCCTTCCAAAAGATGGTGAGTGCTTTCGGTACCTTTGCTCAAAGTTCCCCCGACTTTCTGAAGCAAAGCTAAAGGAAGGAGTGTTTGTTGGCCCTGATATAAGGAAACTCATTTCAGATGGAGCATTCGCTGAAACAATGTCTGAGAAGGAAAAAGAAGCCTGGGATTCCTTCAAGGATGTTGTTCTCAAATTCTTGGGGAACAGGCGGGATGAGAACTATAAGGATACTGTTGCCAGGATGCTCAATGCCTTCAAAGAACAAGGCTGTAACATAAGCCTGAAAGTCCATTTCTTGCACTCCCATGTGAACTACTTTCCCGAAAACCTGAGGGCGTACAGTGAAGAACAAGGTGAAAGGTTTCACCAGGACATCAAGGACGCAGAGAGAAGGTACCAAGGAAGATGGAACACCACTATGATGGCTGATTTCTGCTGGTTGCTGCTGCGGGAAACCCCAGATGAAAAATACACCAAGCAGCGCACCAAGAGAAGCATTCGGGGGAAGAAGAAACGGGCCCACCAGGAAATTGATTGACCCAAGAATGACTTTAAAATCTAAACTGTGTTGACAAATATCGTGTTTTTACTAAACTTTGAAATAAAAATTTGCTAGTTATTACCACAGTGTCGGATCTCATTTATTAGAATTTTATTTTCACACCATCGGGTGTTTGTCTTCATGTATTGCAATGGTGCGGTTTGCGTTTTCTATTCTTACATACATACCTGTACAACATTTTTTGCACATTTCTTTGCTTTGCTTTGTGTCTAACCTCGCTCTTATATGCTCAATGTTTGTGCACATGTATGTGGCTGTTTTAAGTGCAGACAATTTTGCTACCATCACAGTGTGTTTTGTTGACATTACTCTATTCTTATGTGCTGCCTTGTTACAATTTTCTTTATTCTTATTTGAATAACTACTAAACAATTAGTATAAAGAATTCATCCAAGAAACTTTTATCTCGATCGCACTCAATCTGAAACGTTCACCTCAAACTGCTAACCCAATGTAGCAAAAAATCTGTACGTGATGGAGCAAATTGGTTACCAGATTTGGATTCAGCGCACCAAAAAACGTAAAAATCAATCGAAACATTAGAGGCAGTTTTAAAAATTTTTTTTTAGTGTACCTGTGTTATTTATTGATATTTCCTTTGAAATTTATTATGGTTTATTTTATGTCCTCTATAGGACATTTTTAGTTAATTTAGGGTGCGAAACTCTTTAAAAAATGTGTTTTGAGGAGTTTCGTGCACAGTATGGGCTTTGGAAGTGCTCTGGATGTCAGATTTAATATAGTTTCAATATAAGGATTTATAGATAAAATGTGGTGTTCCTAAAAGCAAATTAATTGTATTCATATGCTCATGACGTCAATGTGGAGTGGAGGAGTGGAGTGGAGTAGCCTAATGGATAGAGCACTGGCTTGGGACCAAAGAGACCAGGGTTTGATTCCCACTAGCACTTCTTGTAGCCTTGGGCAAGTCACTTAACCCTCCATTGCCTTAGAAAAGTCCAAGTTATCAATGTCCCTGCTTAGTGTACATTACCAAGTTTAAGTTACAATGTAAACCCCTTTGACTGGAATGAAAGCGTAGTTACTCACCTGTAGCAGGTGTTCTCCAGGGACAGCGGGAATCAGTCCTCACATATGGGTTATGTTGGCACCGACGGAGCCCGCGCAGAGCATTTCCCCACCTTTCAAAAAAGCCTTTGGGAATGCCACCACGCATGCGTGGTCCCCTTCCCGCCCAAGGGTGCCATTTTACTCAGTCAGGTGCCATAGCTATAGCTCCTTCAAGATGGCGGCAAAAAAGGATAGCAACTCCAAGGGGAGGAGGAAGGGTTATGAGGACACCTGTTACAGGCGAGTAACTACGCTTTCTCCAGGAACAAGAAGGAAGTCAGTCCTCACATATGGGACTCCCCAGCTACAGGCTACCAAGGACCTGTAGGAAAAAGCATGGCAGAGCAGTGAGCAGTTGCCATTGAAGGATGAAGGCAGCCAGAGGACCCCAGGTCCATGGATGGTCACGTTCCTGGTAGCCGGAACAAGAAGGGTTGGAGGGCTGAAGTTGCTTAAACCCCAAACAGATTGCGGAGTATGGCCTGGCCGAAGGCACTGTCCCGACGGGACTCCCTCTCCAGGCAGTAATGCACCGCAATGGTGTGAGAGGAGGACCAGGTGGCGGCCTGGCAAATGTCTGTCAGTGGCACCGAGTGCAGACTAGCAACAGACGTTGCCATCGCTCGGACACTGTGAGCCGTGACTCAGTGGTCCAGGGGAAGCTCAGCCTGGGCAAAAGCATTGCAGTCCGCCACCCAGATGGACAAGGTACGCTTGGAGACTGCCAGCATCAGGCGACTGGGATCATAGGAGACAAAGAGCTGCCCAGATCTGCGGTGGTCCCGAGTCCGTTGCAGGTAGAAGGAGAGAGTCCTCTTAGAATCCAATGTATGGAGAATCGCCGACACCCGGTAAGCATGAGGCTTCGGAAAGAAGGTGGGCAGCACTATCTCCTGGTTGATGGGGAAGTCTGAGACAACCTTCGGGAGGAACCTGGGATGCATGCGCAGAACTACCCTGTTCCGATAGAACCTCATGTATGGCACTTCAGCCATCAGTGCCTGGAGCTCGCTGACTCTCCGGGCAGAGGTGAGAGCCACCAAGAAGGCCACCTTCCATGACAGGTACCGCAGTGATCAGGTAGCCATGGGCTCAAGGGGCGACTTGATCAGCTGCTAAGGACCACACTGAGGTCCCATTCCGCCAGGGGAGGGCAGGTGGGGGCTTAGATAGGAGCAGGCCCCGCATGAAGCGGGAGACCAGCGGTTGCCCTGAGAAGGGTTTACCCTCAATGAGGTGGTGGTTCGCTGAGATGGCACTCAGGTGAACCCTAACCAAGTTAGACTTCAGTCCAGCTCACGAGAGGTGTAGTAAGTACTGCAAGACCAAGCTGGTAGGGCAGGAAAACAAGTCTGCTTGGAGCTCCGAGCACCACACCGAGAACGGCACCACTTAAAGGCATATGCCCATCTGGTTGAGTCTTTTCATGAGGCCAAAAGAATATCCTCGATCTCCATGGAGAGATGGTAAGGAGCTAGAGTGATCTGCTCAGCCGCCACCCTGTGAGCGATAGAGACCTCAAGTTGGGATGGAATAGCAAACTCCCCTTCTGCATCAGCATCTCCAGTGAGTTCCTAAGAGGGACCAAGAATTCTGTCGAGAGGCGGAGCAGCAGGGGAAACTACAGCTGTCTAGGCCACAGGGCTACAAGGATCATTGAGGCCTTGTCCCGCTGGACCTTGAGAAAGGTCCGAGCAATGAGAGGCGTAGGGGGGGGGAGGCATACAACAGGCCCATTGCCCATGAAAGGAGAAAGGCGTCTGGGTCTACCCTGTCCGTGTGCGGGAGGGGACCACAGAACCAGGGGAGCTGCGAATTCTCAGGGCTGGAAAAGAGGTCCAGGACCGGGGTCCCTCAATGCTGGACGAGCCACTGCGCCATCCGGGGACACAGGTGCCACTCGTGCGGTTGGAGGACTCTCCTGAGCCGGTTCGCCAATACACTGTCCTGGCCCGGGAGGCAGGTGGCTCGGATGGTCATGCCCTAGCTCATGGAGAAGGAGCACATGGCCACCGCTTCCGAACAGAGGCTGTAGGAGCCATCCCTTCTTGCTTGTTCACAGAGAATATTGTAACTTGGTTGTCCGTCTGGACAAGGATCGCTTGGTACTGTAGGCGGTTCTTGAAAGCCTTGAGTGGAAGGCAGATGGCCCAGAACTCCAGCAGGTGGATCTACTGCTGGGACTCCTTGAAGGACCAGGTCCCCTGAGTGCACTGCCCCTCACAGTGAGCTCCCCAGTCCACCAGGGAGGCATCCGTAGTCAAGACCACCTGATACGTCGGAGCTTGGAAGGGCATGCCTTGAAGCAGGTTCCGAACCTCCCGCCACCATGCGACAGACTCCGCCACGCCAGGCGTGACCGAGATGGGGTCTCAGAGGCAGCAGGTCGATTGAGCCCATTGCGCTCGGAGGCACCACTGTGCCGCCCGTATGTTGAGGCAAGCATTGGGCACGACATGAACCGTGGTGGCCGAGAAGGCGAAGCATCGCCGGGCCAAGACGGCGCTGCAGCACCTCACCACGGACACCAGGGACACGAGGTAGTCCGCCCTGCCCTGAGGAAGGAAAGCCATGGCCCGCAGGGTGTCCAAGCGAGCCCCAATGAACTCTAGGGACTGAATTGGAGTGAAATGGGACTTTGGCTAATTGACCACGAACCCCAAATGCTCCAGGAGGTGAATGGTGTGGTCCATGGCCTGCCGGGCTTCAGAGGCCGTGCCCCCTGTTATGAGTCAGTCGTCTAACTAGGGATAGTCTAAGATGCCCTGCAGTGGGAGGTGGGCTGCAGCCACAGCCAGGCATTTTATGAAGACCCACAGGGTGGACGTGAGGCCAAAGGGAAGCACCCTGTACTGGTAGTGGTTTCCCTGAACTATGAAGTACTTTCTGTGCTTGGGATGGACGAGAATGTCAGTGTAAGAATCCTTTAAGTCCAAGGAACATAGCCAATCGCCCTGCTGGAGGTAGGGCAGTAATGTTCCAAGGGAAAGCATTTTGAACTTTTCCCGCACCAGGAACTTGTTTAGGTTCCGCAGGTCGAGGATGGGCCAAAGGCCCCCTGTCGTCTTTGGGATGAGGAAGTATCAGGAGTAAAACCCCTGTCCTCTGAGGTGCAGTGGGACTGGTTCTACTGCCCCATCCTCAAGGAGGCCTGCAAGCTCCTGACTCAGGAGGACCTGGTGCTGGGAAGCCATCTTGGCTCCCCAGGGAAGTACGAAGAGGGGAGCTGCTCCAGATGGAGGAGATAGCCCTCCTGAACGACCTGGAGGACCCAGACATCAGTGGAGATGGACTCCCACCTGTGGGAGAAGTGCACCAGACACCCCTGACAGAAAGCCAATTTGTCAGTAGACGAGAGGCTATGCCGATTGTGTCAAAACCCCGAGGACGGCTGAGCCAGCGCCGGGGATAGGTCTTGGGACCCTTCGGCTTATGAGGGCCGTCCTCTTACCCCAACCGCACTGAACAGGGGTCAATGCCGGCAAGTAGGACGGGTAGCACCTGTATGGGAGTCCCTTCCGGTGGAAGAAAGGCTTCTTGCTCTGCTGTTTCTTCCTGGGGAGAGAGGAAGTTTTCTGGGAGAGGCGAGTACGAGTCACTTACTCCGTTTCAATCTCCGCTGTTTTAACCTCCATGGGCTTGCCGAATAGCAGCTCCCCAAGGCAAGGCACGTCCAGCAGCTTCTCCTAGACTCACTGCTCTAGTTCCTAGGACTGGAGCCAAGCCTGCCGGCGGACTCCGATGCCAGCCGCCGCCACACGGGCGAAAGACTCGAAGCCGTAGTATGCTGCTCCCGAGAGGTACTTCGAGCATTCTCCGACGGACTTCGAGAGGGCCTGAAAACGTCGGAGATGGTCTCCGTCAAGGCCTGCCACAAAGCCTCTGAGCTCTCTAGCAGGGTCATGCAGGAATATCCCAATGTATAAATGGTAAACTTGGATGCGGAATGATAGCATGGAACCCTAATAAGCCTTGCGCCCGAGGGCATCGAGGGTACGACACTCTCTACCCGGCGGGACTGAAGAATGAGTCTTCAGGCTCTTTAGCTTTCGCATGGCCGATTCAACCACCACTGCGGTGTGAGAAAGCTGGGCTTTCCGAAACCCTGGGCCCCGCTGAACCCTATACAGGCCTTACAGGCCTTCAGAAAAGAGCTTAAAACACACCTATTCCAAATACACTACGGCATCACATAGATGGTTTCAACTATCTCCTCCTATGCTGCCCACCTACTTCAAAAGCCTAGGCCTCATATGAACCTAATGCTCATATGATGTCCATTTCCATGATGATCAAAATGTCGATATGTTTATAACCTCTCCTATCATGCCTTTATTATTGCGACTTGATTGTATATTTACTCTGGAGTTCAAACTGTTATTTTTGCCAATGATATATATAACTGTAATTGTGCCGTTGTTAATCACCCCCTTATCTTGTCCCCTCCCCTATGTCGTGTACAATAAGTTGTAATTCACACTGGTGTTTAAACAGTAATTTATTTTTCAATCAATTGTATAACTGTAATCTTCTCGTTGTTGATCCTTCCACTGCCTGTTCCCCTCTCCCTTTCATGTACAACGATGGACCGCTTCTGATTGCTGGAAGGAGCGGTGTATAAATGTATGCCAAATAAATAAATAAATACATATCGTCCAGGTGCTTGCTCACAATAGGGACAGAGACCAGGGTCTCCCACATGCGGAGGAGTTGGTTCAGAATGGGAAGAACTGGCACCGAGAGAGCTTCCTTCGGAGGGACTTCATATTGAAGAATATCAAGCTCCTCCGAGCAGGGCTCCTCCACCATAAAGGAGGTGTCCTCAGGAGGTGACAGCCGCTTTTAGGACGGCGGAGAGGGGTCCGAGGGGAGGTCTTGGTGGGACAGAGTCTCTGGGGAGATTTCCCCGTCTGAATAGTCCATGGAGGACTTGAGGTCGGGTGGCTTGAGATGGGTCGGTGACCCGCGCCAGGCTCCCAAGGCTGAAGTCTGCCCAGAAACAGATCTTGCGCCCAAGGACCAGGACGGAGATCGAGACCCACGCCGAGTATCCTCATAAGACCTCTGGCTCTCGGGGGTCACTGCGGCGGCCAGGGGAGTCCTCGAGGTTGAGGTCCCTGCGGTCTCAAGGCACATGCCGGCGGGGTCAGGCACCAGTGCCTGCTGGGCAGCGAGGAACGCAGAAACACTGCACTCCAAGACCAGCATTCGGGCCTCCCACTTGGGAGTGGGGCCCTTCAACACCGACACCAGGGTGAGGGGGTCCTTGCCGGGACGATCCTCGGGAAACCGAGTGCCTTCGCCAGAGGCCTCCATATCGGTTCAAGGTACCTTACTGGGCCACTCCCTCTCTGACTCCAAATTTGCCAAGGGGGGCTGAGAGACTGGGCACGTGACCTCTCACGCTTGTCTGGCACCCATGACAGAGTCCTCGTGGCCTTCTTCTTCTTCCACTTATGTTCGGGCGACCCCTGGTCAGAGTGCCACTGGGCCCGGGGAGGAGACTTGGGAGACTCTAGGGGTTGCAGGGCCGAAGAGCAGGAGGCTACCGGAGATACCGTGGCTTATGGAAGAGATCATCCAGCTTCTGCTTACGATTCTGGATGGTCTTTGAGGACATATACATCCAGCCAATATGCAACATCCTGAAAGCAAACAGCATCCAATACACAATCTATGCAGACGACATTATGATATACACGCCTATCTCAATTGACAACCCAGACTACTCTAAAATAACAGACTGCCTAACACAAATGACAAGATGGTGTAAAGACAACAACCTCGCTATCAACTACAGCAAGACGGAGGCACTAATAATCACTCGCAACCCAGACTTCATCTACCCACCGGACATCAGAGTACAAAACACAACCATACCAATGAAATCGGAAGTCAAATACCTCGGAGTGACCCATGGACAACGAACTGAATCTAAAGACACACGTAAACAAAACAAGACCATGGGATGCTGTTCCAAGGGTTGCAGAGCAGAGATGGCATCCATCTGTCCAAGAAAGGTCAACACATCTTTGGTAGTAGACTGGCTAATCTACTGAAGAGGGCTTTAAACTAGATTCGTTGGGGATGGGTGAAGAAAGCCCCCAGGTAAGTGAAAGCCCCCAGGTAAGTGATACATTAAATACCTTTATGGAAATGGGTAACAGGGGTAACATATGGAAAGCAGTGTGTATTAATGCCCGTAGCATGGGAAATAAGATCTCTGAAGTTGAAGCTTTGGTGGGAGTGGCTGACTTAGATTTAGTGGCAGTTACAGAAACATGGTTCACAGAAAACCATGACTGGGATGTAAATATACCTGGCTATACTTTATTCAGAAAGGACAGGGTAGGAAGAAGGGGAGGAGGAGTAGCACTATATGTAAAAACTACTATTAAAGCTTTGGAATTACAGAGCTTAAAAGGGAGAGAGGAGGCATTGTGGGTTAAACTAGAAAGAGGGAAAGATAAATCTATTTGCATTGGTGTGATATACAGACCTCCCTCACAAGAGGAAGAAGTGGACAGAGAGTTAATTGAAGACATACGCAGCATTGCTAGGAAAGGGGAAGTGCTACTGCTAGGAGATTTCAATATGCCAGATGTTGATTGGCACTTTCCTGCTGCAGTATCATCTAGGAGTAAGGAGATCCTGGATTCTCTACAGGGAGAACTATTCAGGCAATTGGTAACAGACCCCACACGTGAAGGGGCCATACTGGACTTGGTGCTTACCAATGGTGAAAGTGTTTCTGATGTTGTAGTGGGAGATCATTTTGCTTCCAGTGATCACCAGATGGTGTGGTTCAGTATTAGGACTAGGGCTGTTAGAATCCATTCCAAGGTGAAGATCTTAGACTTTAGGAAGACTAACTTTGCGAAGATGGGCCAATACCTCAGGGAGTCGTTAGTGGGATGGGAACAGCTGAGGGATGTAGAACAACAGTGGGCAAAACTGAAAGGGGGTATTTTAAAGGCAACCAACCTTTTTGTTAAAATGGTAAATAAAGGCAAAAGGAACAGGAGACCGCTATGGTTTTCGAAGGAAGTAGCTGAAAAAGTGAAGAAAAAGAGGGAGGCCTTCATGAAATACAAGAGATCACAGAAAAAGGAAGACAGGCATCTGTATTTGGAAAAACTTAGAGAAGCTAGCAAAGTAGTCAAGAAGGCAAAGATTCAAAAGGAGGAGGAAATAGCCAATGCAATAAAATGGGGAGATAAGACATTTTTCAGATATATTAGTGAGAAGAGGAAGGGCAAAAGTGGTATTGTCAGACTCAAGGGTACAGGGGGGGGGAATATGTAGAAGCTGATAACGATAAAGCGGAATTGCTTAACAAATATTTTTGTTCTGTGTTCACAGATGAAGAACCAGGAGCAGGACCTCAGAAAACACCCACAAATAAGAACAGAAGCGAGGGACATCTTGAACAATTTTCAGAAGACTGTGTTCGTGAGAAACTAGCTCAACTTAAAGTAGACAAAGCGATGGGACCGGATGGGATACACCCTAGAATACTGAGGGAACTTGGGGACGTTCTAGCAACTCCACTGACTGACCTTTTCAATGCCTCGTTGGAGTCGGGAGTGGTGCCAAAGGACTGGAGAGAGGCTCATGTGGTGCCTTTACACAAAAGCGGAAGTAAGGATGTGGTTGAAAACTACAGGCCGGTTAGTTTAACTTCAGTGGTGAGTAAATTAATGGAAACGCTGTTGAAAGAGAAAATAGTGAGGTTTCTGGAGTCCAGCGGATTACAGGATCCGAGGCAGCATGGATTCACCAGAGGCAGGTCTTGTCAGACAAATCTGATTGATTTCTTTGACTGGGTGACCAGGGAGTTGGACCGAGGGAGAGCTCTAGATGTGGTGTATTTAGATTTCAGTAAAGCCTTTGACACTGTTCCTCACAGGCGACTTATAAACAAACTGAGCACCCTAGGGATGGACCCTAAAGTTACTGCTTGGGTTAGAAATTGGTTGGGTGGGAGGCGACAAAGAGTACAAGTAAATGGAGCTCACTCTGAGGAGAAGGATGTTACCAGTGGTGTGCCCCAGGGATCTGTCCTTGGTCCGATTCTTTTTAACATCTTTGTTAGTGATATAGCGGAAGGGCTGTCTGGTAAGGTTTGCCTCTTTGCGGATGATACCAAAATCTGCAATAAAGTAGACACCCAGGAAGGTGTAGATAACATGAGGAGGGATCTAGCTAAGCTTGAAGAATGGTCTAGAATTTGGCAGCTGGGATTTAATGGTAAAAAATGTAAGGTCATGCATTTGGGCTGCAGCAATCCAAGGGAGCAATACAGCATAGGAGGTGAAGTACTTTTGTCCACTAAAGAAGAGCGGGACCTAGGCGTAGTTGTGTCCGATGATCTTATAGTAGCTAAACAGGTAGAAAAGGCGACGGCAAAAGCTAGAAGGATGCTTGGGTGCATACGGAGAGGAATGGCTAGCAGAAAAAAGGAGGTGATAATGCCTCTGTATAAGTCTTTGGTGCAACCTCATTTGGAGTATGGTGTGCAATTCTGGAGACCGCATCTTCAAAAGGATGTGAACAGGATGGAGTCGGTGCAGAGGGTTGCTACTAAGATGATTAGTAGTCTTCATTATAAAGCATATGAGGACAGACTTAAGGATCTTAATATGTACACCTTAGAGGAAAGGCGGGATAGAGGTGATATGATTGAGATGTTTAAATACCTCCATGGCATAAATGTTCAGGGAGAGAGCCTCTTTCAATTGAAAGCAAGTTCTGCGACGAGGGGACATGGGATGAGGGTGAAGGGAGATAGATTCAGGAGTGATATGCGGAAATATTTCTTTACGGAAAGAGTAGTGGATCCGTGGAATAGTCTCCCAGTGGAGGTGGTAGAGATGAGGACAGTAACTGAATTCAAAAAAGCATGGGACCAACACAGAGGATCTCTAAAGGTAAAAAGTGGACTGTTGTAGTTGTTGTTATGGAAGGACAGACTAGATGGGCCTTGTGGTCTTTTTCTGTCATCATGTTTCTATGTTTCTATGCCTACCACAGGATGAGAATCATCAGAAGACTTAAACCCCTCCTCACCACTGAACACTTCCGTACTGTATGCCAAGCTCTAATTACTCCCCTACTGGACTTCTGCAACCCCATTTACCTTGGGCTAGCAAAACAAACACTCAGACCACTACAACTAGCACAAAACACTGCAGCCCGCATAATATCTGGTTCAACAAGACATGAACACATTACTCCAGTACTGAAAGACCTACACTGGCTCCCAATCAGTTCACGCATCAAATACAAAACAATCATAAACATATTCAAGATCAAACACCACACATCAGCCAACAGCCTGCACACCCTCATCCAACCAGACACAGCACTCGCCCAAGAAGAAAAGGAACCTCCAACAGAGTCAACACCCCGAATGACTACAGAAAAACACGCAAGAACAACACAGAGAGAGCCCTCTCCCTGGCTGCCCCAACAATATGGAACTCCCTCCCAGACGAACTGCGATCAACAACGGATCTCAAAGACTTTCGCAAACAGCTGAAGACAATGCTGTTCATTGAACGCTATGGACATGTCACTTAATCGTACCAACGGGAACCACCAACTTACCTCTACAAACCCTGACCAGAAACTGTACAACGGCACATGATATATCTTCAACCCCAATTGTATAGAACAATGTATTATAGCTCATGCTGTACCATAGCTCACAATGTACATAGTTCAACCTAATCTAATACACTAAACCTCTTACACGCAGCTCATGACATTTTTTCACTGCATGAAATACCCTTCCACTACTTTTGATTGTATTGCTGTGTCACCGCCTTGATTGTAGGATAAGGCGGTATAGAAATACTGTTAAATAAAATAAATAAATAAATAAATCTTCTTATAGAAGGAGAATAGCTCCAGGTCATGGTCATCTCCCATACACCTGAGACAAGAGTCATGGGTGTCCATGAGCGATATGTTTTTTGAACAGCTATAACATTTCTTCAAACCAGAAGCCACTGGAGGGAAAAAGGACCCCTGCGAGACCGAAGACCCTCGACACGGCCAGCGGTTAAAAAGAGTGCGAAGCGGAGTGAAACATAAAAAGGCAAAAAGGGAAAAACCCAAGACCAGGGCTGAAACAGAGGTGCTGGAGAGGAGGGAAGAGGACCAGCAAAGGCCGGAAAGCAAAAAACTGTTTGGAATAGAGAAACGTTTTCCGGGGACGAGACACACGTCCGAAGGCTCCAAAGAAATAGGGAGACTGAGTGAGATGGCACTCTTGGGCGGGAAGGGGACCACGCTTGCGTGGTGGCATTCCCAAAGCCTTTCTTTGAAAGCTGGGAAAATGCTTCGCACAGACTCCGTCGGTAACAATGTCATCCATATATGAGGACTGACTTCCTGCTTGTTCCTGGAGAAAAAGCGGTATAAAAAACACTGTTAAATTAAAATAAATAAATAAACAATCCATCCCTCCAGTCTATATTTAAATGCAATTTGCACGGGCTCCCTCTTTCATTTGATTTCCTTCGTTTTAGAGGAGGTAAGTGTTAGGCACGGTTTAACTTCATCTAGAGGCTGGTGTTATTAACATAATGATTGATGGCACTATGTACATTTTTGAATTGATCAGGAATGATATGCATTGATGTCAAGCTGGCCTTAACCCCGTGAACCGCATAGATATTAATAGCAAGTGCTGATAGCCTAACATGACCAATTTCATATTGATGATGACCTTTATGTTAGGACTGTCAGAGATTTTGTTTGTTTAAAATGAATACTCCAGCCTCTTGAGAATTGAGGTTGCATACAATTCCACTGCAAGTACCCATAGCAGGTCTTCTAGTCAGTTTGTGAGCATTCCAAGCTCCTTTATAATTATGCACTACAATAGATTGTGTTAATGTTACAAATTTCACTATCACAGTTTCTAGCAATTTTTATATTGGGAGTTTCACTGTTCTATATCTTATAAGTAAAGCACAGTTACTTACCTGTAACAGGTGATCTCTGGGAACAGCAGGAATAAGTCTTCACATATGGGTACGTCGGTACCGACGGAGTCTGCACGGGAACGCTTCCCAGCGTTCAATCAGAAAGCTTTTGGAAGCATCCCAGCACGCCTGCGTGCTGCCTTCCCGCCTTCCCAACTGCCTCTCCTCAGTTAAGCTTGAAAGCTGAGACAAAGAGAGAGAGAGAGAGCAAGGAAGGGAAAGATAGAGATAGAGAAAATGCAACTCCTAGGGGAGGTGGGTGGGTTGTGAAGACTTATTCCTGCTGTTCCCAGAGATCACCTGTTACAGGTAAGTAACTGTACTATCTCCAGGAACAAGCAGGAATGAGTCTTCACATATGGGGACTCCCAAGCTCAGATGCCCAGAGGGAGTCCTAGCATGCTGCAAGTCTAGAACGAGCCATGCTATTCCTTAAGACCTCAGGCATCCTGGGGATGGAGGGTAGGAGTTGAATACAGAAAAGGAGCTGTGGAACAGCTGGCTAGAACATGGTTTCTAAAGGGGAAGACCCTGTATAGAGGGCATTTTGTAGTAAAATATTGTAATCTGGGCCTCCCTTGTTGGCTTTGCACAAGTCCACTGAGGTACATATGGAACTGTTAGAAGAGCCAGTGAATGTGCTCAAGGGGTACCTCACTGAGAAGTAGAGGTAATAAAGGTAGAGAAAAACAAGTGGAGGTCAGAACCCTTCAGTGTGAGAAATAGCCCCAGGGGGAAAAACTGGGGTAGTATAAGAGGTAGAGCTTCAGCGGAGACGCAGAAGGTAGTATTAAAGAAAGCTTAAGCTGTTTTGGTCCAAAAACAGTACAAATTTAGGACCAAAAGAAAAAATGAGTCTGACCTAACTCGACTGGGGATGGAATCAGTCCATGTAGGGGAGAAAGGGTATGGAGACCCTTGTATCTGATAAGAAAGTAAGGACAGACTCAGGAGCGCTAAGCTTTAGATTAACTGAAGCTCCGCAATGTCTTTCCTAAATGGGGTCAATTAGGAAATAAAAAAGGTACATGGAGAGCTTCAGGAGTACGTAACCTATATGGTAAGGAAAAAATTGTTAATTACCACAGGAAGTGGTTATAAGTGTAGCCCCCTAAGTATGCTGGCATAGCATTGATAGGGGTAGTGCCCATCTGTCAGGATCATATAGGAATGTAAGGATATCTGAACCTAACAGACAGATAGATGAGTATATGGATACATATCTATCTAAAAATATATCTCACTAGATCTATATAAATATATATATATATATATATATATATATTTAAATATATACACATATAGGGTATATATGCATATATCTATAAGATATGTATGGGCAGAAGACACACAGATAGATATAGATAAATATAAATATATATAAATATATTTGCCTCAGTACGACCAATCACAAAGAAAACAACTCTCGACAAAAAAGATCCAGCAGCATACCGACCAATCTCCAGCATACCCTTCCTCGCAAAAGTAATCGAAAAAACGGTTCAACTACAACTTCAGGATCACATCGACAAACACGAAACACTCGACAACAACCAACACGGATTTCGTCCCAACCACGGTGTCGAAACGCTACTGATCTACCTCTTCGACAGCATCCTACGAATAATTGACAACACCAGGACTGGAATCATAATGATCTTCATCGACATCTCCTCAGCCTTCGACACAGTGGACCACAACACGCTACTGGAAAGACTACAGAACACTGGTATACACGGGATCACACTGAAATGGTTCCACTCGTACCTAACCGAAAGACAGCTACAGGTCAAGGTGGGACACATCACCTCCCGACCCGTCAAAGTCCGTCAAGGAGTACCTCAAGGATCTGCGCTATCAGCACTCCTATTTAACATATACATACAACCAATATGCAACATCATGAAAGAGAACAACATTCAATACACAATCTATGCGGACGACATCATGATATACACCCCTATATCAATCGACAACCCGGACTTCTCTAAGATAACAGACTGCCTTACACAAATGACCAGTTGGTGTCAAGACAACAACCTCGCAATAAACTACAACAAGACTGAAGCTTTAATCATCACTCGGAACCAAAGCTTCATACACCCACCAAATATAAAAATACAAAACACTACTATACCAATAAGATCAGAAGTGAGATACCTCGGGGTTACGCTGGACAATAAACTCAATCTCAAGCCACACATAGACAAAACAATACAAAAAGCCTACCACAAGATGCGAATCATCAGGAGACTGAAACCTCTACTCGCCCCAGAACACTTCCGTACCGTCTGTCAAGCCCTGATAACCCCACTACTGGACTTCTGCAATCCGATATACCTTGGACTACCGAAACAAGCCATCAAACCACTCCAACTGGCACAAAACACCGCAGCACGAATCATATCCGGAACTGCAAGACAGGAGCACATCACACCCACCTTAAAGGACTTACACTGGCTTCCAATCGGTGCACGCATCAGATACAAAACTATCATAAACCTATTTAAGAGAAAACAGCACACATCAGCCAACAGCCTGCACACCCTCATACAACCAGACACCAGCACACGTCCTAGAAGAAAACAAACACACAACCGAGTCAGCACCCCAAGTGAATACAAACACACACGCAAGGACACAACAGACAGAGCACTCTCCATGGCTGCTCCAACAATATGGAACAAACTACCGGACGAGTTGAGGGCAACTACAGACCTCAAGGACTTCAGAAAACAGCTGAAAACCATGCTGTTCATAGAACACTATGGACACATCACATAAACTAAGTGACTGTATAGCAGCACACGTCACCACCTGACACTGTATGTATATAAAATGTTTTTAGCACCACTGTATCTAGCCCACATTGTACATAGCTCAAATCAATCTAGCACACAATACAACACGCACACAACTAAATTTTCACCCTCACTGCATGTATAAACACACTCACACTACCAGATTGTTTGCTGTGATACCACCTTGATTATTATGATAAGGCGGTTTAGAAATACTGTTAAATAAAATAAATAAATATATATATATATGTAGACATATAGACACATGTCTCCAGGTATGTGGGAGGAGAGATGTCTATAAAAGCTGATCCCCCCTAGGAATATAGGGAGAGAGGAAGGGAGGGGGAGGGGGGAGGAGCAACAGGCGGCCATAAAAGCAAGCCGCCGCCGGCGGGAGAATTCGCCATCTTCAACCCCTGATAGGGGACGCCTGACCCGGCCAGCCTGCACTCCCAAGCAGCACCTCCGGCTCAATCGGGGCTGTGGGAGGGGGGAGGAGCAGCAGGCGGCCATAAAAGCAAGCCGCCGCCGGCGGGAGAATTCGCCATCTTCAACCCCTGATAGGGGACGCCTGACCCGGCCAGCCTGCACTCCCAAGCAGCACCTCCGGCTCAATCGGGGCTGTGGGAGGGGGGAGGAGCAGCAGGCGGCCATAAAAGCAAGCCACCGCCGGCGGGAGAATTCGCCATCTTCAACCCCTGATAGGGGACGCCTGACCCGGCCAGCCTGCACTCCCAAGCAGCACCTCCGGCTCAATCGGGGCTGTGGGAGGGAGGAGGAGCAGCAGGCGGCCATAAAAGCAAGCCGCCGCCGGCGGGAGAATTCGCCATCTTCAACCCCTGATAGGGGACGCCTGACCCGGCCAGCCTGCACTCCCAAGCAGCACCTCCGGCTCAATCGGGGCTGTGGGAGGGGGGAGGAGCAGCAGGCGGCCATAAAAGCAAGCCGCCGCCAGGCGGGCCCGCGCCTGGTCGGGCCCGCGCCTGAGGGCCTCGCCAGAGGGCCCTTTGGCGTGGCCCTTAGGTGGAAGCCCCCCACCCAGGACCTCCTCCTACCAGTCGCTATAACCGGGAAGTCACTAAACCCTCCCTATTCAACACTCCAGCCTCTCCAGCAGCTCTCCCAACGGGGATCAAGCAGGCCAGAACTTTAAACCACCCCCACCAAGAAGCATTGCCCAAGCAGGGCAGACGGCGGCACACCTAAAGGAGCGCCGAACAAGCACACGGCCGATAGGCAGAGGCCTACAACAACAAAACACCCGATTAACCTCCGACGGAGCCACCGCGACTCTACCTTACAAACAAGAAGCAGCTAGAGCTCCCCTTTGGGTTGAGCTCGCGCCCATCAACGCACACCGTTAAACGACAGAACGGGTTGCACAGCAATTGACTACAAGTACCTAACAACCAGAGCTCCTGGAGAACCGTGATCACCCCTTTAGCAACACGACCAAAGACCCGGATCGCAGCAAGTACAACTGTTCTATTGACGATAACTAGCGTTAAATTTTACCTCAGCCAACAACATTGTATCCAATTTTACAATTCTACTATATACTAGTAACCACATCTTATCTGTACTGATCTCAGAAATTGATCTGTAATGATCTCAGAAACTCATTACACTGATGCCAGTATTAGCCTTTCTACTGTTGCCAGTAATAATCTCCCATCATACTGTTGCCAGTAACTAGTTCTTTATACTGTTACCAGTAATTTAGCCTTTATACTGTTGCCAGTAACTAGCTCTTTATACTGTTACCAGTAATTAGCCTTTATACTGTTGCCAGTAATAATCACTCACTATACTGTTACCAGTAGCTAGTTCTCTGTTGTCTGTAACCCATATACTGTCATATTGTTATCTGTAACCCAGTAGTCATTACACTGTTGAGTGCAACCCGGTAGTCATCTACTGTTGTCAGTAGCCTCCCAGACCATTGAGAACCGTTGCAGACAGCTATATATTAATTCTCTTACACACCCTTCATACGCTATTATATTACTGCCTGTAACCTTCAATACACAGACTCATCCACTAGTCCCCCGTTCTCAGAGTTCCCTCCCCCCCCTCAAAATATATACACAATGTCTCCCACAAGACAGATAAACCTCACACTCATTCTCATTCTAATAACTCTCCTATCTCAACACATCTATTCGTACAAAACCAATCATAACCACTACAATAATATCCCCATCATACATAATCACTACCGAAATCCATACAACAACATCATTACTATCCACAATCCTCACCAAAACACACCACACTGTTCAACGTTTACACACACCCACAATAATCATTCACACCATGACTCAGACAGACACCAACGCAGACTCATCCAAATAAAACACCAGCCACACAGTGGTTTAAGTGACAACACAACCAACATAGACACCCAAACTAAGCTCATCTTAATAAACGTGAGATCCATACGTAATAAGATACCAATCATCAATGACATGATAAAAGACAAAAACCCTTACATCATCTGCATTACTGAGACATGGCTCACTCCCACAGACACCGTACTACTAAACCAGCTAAACACACATCAATATGATACATTCAGCTGCCATCGGGATGCAAAAAGAGGAGGTGGCGCTCTCATATTCACCAAAAAAGACCTACAATTCACCTTATCATGCTTAAATAATATAGATGGAATAGACATTATTAATATAGAAAATAGAGCCCTTGCACTCACACTCATATATAGACCCCCATCAACTGACCAAAAAAACCTCTCCCCCATCCTTGAACTCGCATGCACAGCATCACCAAACAAACCACTCATAATCCTAGGTGATTTGAATCTCCCTTCTCTGAACAGTTCCCAATCAGACAACTTCATGGACGCTATGACCCAAATGGGTTACACTCAGATAATACATGCCCCCACCCACATAAAAGGCAACACTTTAGATCTCATCTTTCTCCCCTCTTCTCTTAATAACCACCATCAACATACCCCTCCAACTATAACAGAAGTACCATGGTCCGACCATCACCTTATTACACTCCACCTCCCAGCTCGAGCAACACTGAATACGACAAACTCCTCACCCCATATATCACGCTATGCACGCTTTGACAAAGATAATTTCCTTGACAAAGTATTACCCATACTCAACACAAACCTCCCAGACATCGACTCCACTGTAAACCATTGGAATCTAACAGTCCAGAAAGCAGCTGCCCCCACACACACCATGCATAAACAAATAAAAAAGACAGAAAAATGGTTCACGAAAGAACTAGCAAATCTAAAAAAACAATTAAGGAAACAAGAAAAGAAATGGAGGAAAACTAAATCGGACGAAAATAAATCCCAATATATGAACACCCTCAACAATTACAAAAATGCAATTAACAAGTCAAAGAGGGACTACCACTCCAAAGTAATAAATATGGCTATCAACCGTCCCAGAGAACTATTCGCAATCGTAAAAACTGACAAAAACTAAAAACCAAGAGCCAAAACAATCAGCAATAAGCATACAAACCTTAGCAACCCACTTTTCAGAAAAACTAAAGTGCAAACTTAACACCATACCAACGATACTACCTCCAAACACTGAATCTAATAACACCTGGACTTCCTTTCACACGATATGATCCTAAGGAGGTGTTTTTGATCTAACACTTATCAACACCACAACTTCTCCACTCGATCCATGCCCTGTGTCATGGATCAAATGTACAAAGGAAGAACTCGCAGAAAACATTCAACACATGGTGAATCAATCCCTTGATCAGGGCATCATGCCCAATGCCCTAAAACTCACTACACTTCGCCCAATAATAAAAAACAATAAACTTGACCCAAAAGACCCAAACTCTTACAGACCGATAGCCAGCATTCCATTTATAGCTAAAATAATAGAAAAAAACCGTCCAACTACAATTACAAGACCATATTGATGAGCACAAACCCCTAGACTCACACCAGTTTGGTTTCCGCCCCTTCCACGGTGTAGAAACCCTCCTAATTACACTGATAGACTTCCTCATCAAAGGCACTGATGACAACAATCAAGGCTTCCTACTCCTTTTCATAGACATTTCTGCCGCCTTTGACAACATCAACCACCTTACTCTCATCAATAGACTGGAAAACCTAGGAATAGGTGGGACTGTCCTCAAATGGTTTAAGTCCTACATCACACACAGACTAATACGTGTTCAAATAGACCAGGAAGTATCAGAAACCTTCCCCCCAAGGACAAGGAATACCCCAGGGATCTGCCCTTTCTGCCCTCCTTTTCAACCTGTACCTCCAACCCATTACAAAAATATTCGTAAAACACAAGATTAGTCACTTTATCTATGCTGACGACATCATGCTTGCTCTCCCCATAACCACCAAAAACCCTACCTACGATGCCCTATCCGAATGCATGGCTGAGACCACCTCTTGGATGGAAACTAACGACCTCAGCATCAACCTCAAAAAAAACCGAAGCAATGTTCGTAACAAGATCACCCGTGACCGAGGACACTTATCCAACATCAATCACAATCAACAATACGACTATACCTGTCAAAAAAGAGGTAAAATACCTAGGTGTAATAATTGACCATACACTCACCATGCTACCACACATAAAACAGACAGTCAAAACCATATTCTACAAACTCAAAACCATACAACACCTAAGGCCCCTTCTTGACACCCATTTATTTATTTATTTATTTAACAGTTCTTCTATACCGCGCTTTTCAGATCAGTGCGGTTTACATTCAACGTCAACTATACAACACAGGCATTCTGAGTTGTAAACTTTACAATAAACAGGGAAATCAACACGGAAACAACTGGGGAAACTATCTACATTGTATTTACACTATTACCTTTTTCAAGCAGGGTCTATCTACATCTTATTACTTTTGAAGGATCGGTGGGTTAGCCTTTTTCATACTGAGTCTGATTGTTTAGGTGTGGTGCGTGATTGTCTGAGGGGCAACATGTATGAATACTGAGGCTGGATTCAGGGTAGTATGTGGTGAACAGGTGGTGCTTTAATGCTTTCCTGAATTGGGTTAGGTGGGTGATGTTTCGTATATAGGTGGGGAGGGCATTCCATGCTCTAGGTGCATAAATTGTAAAGGCTCTGTTTGTTGTTATTTTTGTGCATTTCGTTGTTGCCTTTGGGACTTCGAGGGTGTTTTGCGTCGTAGGTCTTCTGTTTCTGTTATGTGGTACTTTGTGTATCATCTCGCTGATAGCTGTGGGAGTCAAAGTGTTTAACGCTTTGAAGGTCAAGGTTAGGACTTTGTGGAGGATTCTTGCTTGAATAGGTAACCAATGGAGGTTCATCAGTACTGGCGTTATGTGCTCTCTCCGTGAGGCCCCTGTTAGTACTCTCGCAGCAGTGTTCATTGCGAGCTGGAGTGGTGCTAGTGTTGATTGGGGGAGACCGTGTAGGATTACATTGGCGTAGTCAAAATGTGGTAATATTAATGCTTGATAGATTGATCGATAGTCGCTGAAATCTAGTAGTGGTCGGAGATGCTTTAAAGTCCTTATTTTCATGTATACTGTTTTTACTGTGTTTTTTATGTGGGTTTTCAGATCCAGGTGTTGGTCCAGAGTAATGCCAAGGTAGCGGATTGTTGATTTGGTTTTCAGTTCTGTGTCGCCGATTTTTAAGGAGGGTGGAGGGGTGAAGTCCTGGTTCCTTGAGATGAAAAGGACATCTGTTTTGCTGTAGTTGATTCTTAAATTTTGTGTGTTGAGCCATTCTGCTACTGCCTCAAAACAGCTTGTTAGAGGGAAGAGGTCTGGTTGGTTGGTCCTGAAAGGGATGTATAGCAGGATATCGTCTGCGTAGGCTAAACAGTTGACCTTGAATGAACGTGCTAGGGCACATATGGGCTGCATGTAGATGTTAAACATCAATGCAGATAGAGAAGAACCCTGTGGCACGCCCTGGTTTTGCAAAAATGGTTCAGAGGTTGTGGAGCCAGACCTTACATGTTGCCATCTATTGGTCAAGTATGACTTGCACCACTCTAGGGCTGTCCCTTGAATTCCTTTTTCGCTGAGGCGTTGTATGAGGATCTCGTGGTTCACAGAATCGAAGGCCGCTGCAATGTCGAGGAAGATGAGAGCATATCCCTGGTGAATTTTGTCTGTTCCGGAGACTAGGTGGTCAAGTAGGGTGGTGAGGAGGGTTTCCACCCCGTGTGCTTCTCTGAACCCATGCTGGGAGGGGTCCAGTGGGGCTTCAGTATCAATATGCTGTTGAATTTGGCGCTGTACTAACTTTTCAATTACTTTGGCAAGCATGGGGATACTTGAAATTGGCCTGTATGATTCCACCTTCGTTGGGTCCATCTTGTTATTCTTCAGCAGTGGTCTGATTGATGTTTGTTTCAGGCTCTGTGGGAATGATCCAGTTGTGAGGGATGGTTTATTAATTCGCTCAGATATTGGCTTAAGTCACATCGCAACTCCTTTATCCATAGGGCTGGGCATGGGTCGTTGGGTGCAGTAGTAGGGTTGATTGCAGCGATGGTGTCTTCAATCTCTCTGCGTGATATTTTGTCAAAATTGGCTAGTGGTGATGGTTGGGGTAAGTTATGCTGAAGGGTGTTGTTTGCGGAGCTCGAAGTTTCGCCAGCGTGGGTTACTCCTGGTTGTAGATAGTTGGTTGAGGTTGCGCCAGTCTGGATTATTTTTGTTTGTAGGTAGTTAGAGTATGCTTGGGGTTGTGGCATATGTGATTGGTCTGTGGGAGGTTCTTTTATGAGGGATTTTACTATATTGAAGAGGTCGTGGGGTTTGTTTAACGATCGCTTCAGTATGTCGGAATGATATTGTTTCCGCTTCTTTGTTAATTCATCACAGTATGCTTTTAGGTGAGTGATGTAAGTACTTTGTGCTTCGGTAGAGCGAGTCCGACGCCATCTTCTCTCGAGCTTGCGCAGGCACTGGAGTGAAGTTCGGAGGTCCTTGGTATACCATGGTGCGTGTTCTCTTTTCTTTTTTGTTTTATGTGTGGGTGGTATGCATGCGATGGTCTTGAGGCTCTCGTCCCATGTGGACACCATCGTATCTAGGTCGTGTGGTATATTGTTGAGAAGTGGGAGGATCTTCCCTCGAATCTCTTCTTTCTCAAAGGGGCGGAAGTGCTTCAGCGAGGTTTCGTGGACAGCGTTGGTTTTGTGGGAGTCTTGGTTGTAGGTGTTAATAGGTATCTGGAACTTGAGTAGGCTATGGTCAGACCATGGCACAGGAGATATGGTTGGTAGCATTGGTTCGGTGGTATCCATATCTTTCTGTGGAGCAAAGATCAGGTCAAGTTTGTTTCCCTTGATGTGAGTTGGACTATTGACTAGCTGATCGTACCCTAGTTCTTGTAGTGCTTCTAGGAAGGCAGTGGCTTGCGCTTCCTGTAGCGTAGGAAGGTTAAAGTCACCTAGGATCCAGTTTTGGGATCGTGGTCTTTTTGAGTTGCAGGCAAGGCCAATTATTGTTGCGAGATCCTCAGAAGATGGTGTTGGTGCTCGGTATAGTAGGTTGATTGTGCATGTGTCATTTGTTATAGTAAGGGAGTCCAGGTTAGCTGTGCTGGTTGCATTACACATCTGGAAGCATAGGGCAGTTTTGGCCAGGATGAGTGTTCCGCCTCCTTTCTGGTTGGTTCTATGGCATGCATAGACTGAGAATCCTGTGGGTAACATCTGATTGATGATTGCGTTGTCACATTCCGATAGCCAAGTCTCTGTGATCATGAGGATGTCAAGATCAAGAGATGTGACCAGATCGGTGATTATCGGCCATTTAGTACGTATTGATCTGGCGTTGATGAGTGCACACTTCAGGTCATGTTGTTGTTGCTGACGGTCTAATTGTGACTTCTTAATGTGTTGAAGTGGGATGTGTAGCAGATGTGAGTAAGGTGTTTCTTTGGGTTCTCTAGGGGAGTGTTGATGATTCTCCGTCCATCTCCTCCCATCACTGCGGAGTATTGGGATGTGGTTGGTGCTTGTGTGAAAGGCGTGGGATGTGTGGGGGAGCCAGGTGGCTAGGTGTAGAAATGCCAGGGCTAGTAGTGAATGCATCTTGTGGTTGGCCTCGTGGAGAGATGGATAGTATGTGAGCTGTTCTTTGCTTGGTAGATAGATAGATAGATAGTAGGGTCTGGTGCTGACTACTGTGGAGGCTACCAATGGGGTCTAAGCTTACTGCCTAACAATGCGTAGTTATTTGGAACAATGTGGCAGCAAGCAAGACATGAAACAGTACAGCAGCAAGCAAACACTGAAGTAATGTGGCAGCCAGCAGATAATGAGATAATGTAACAAACAGCAGTTAACAAGCCAGCAGATAATGAGATAATGTAACAAACAGTAGAGACTGAGACAGTAACTGTGAGATAATGCGAGATAATGTAACAATCAGTGGGCCATGATACAATGTTGCAGTATCCTGCCTGCAACTGCTACAATCAGTGTATAAGACTGCCGTTGATAACCTATATATAGTACGGTCAGGCTCAGTGTATATATAAGGTACAGTTAAGATGATAGTAAGACAGATGCAAAGTTGTACGTTTTTACATTAAGGGAAATGGGAATTGGTTACTGGCAGCAATATAGGATATGCTACTGACAACAGTATAGTATATGTGTGTTAAGTAGAATCATTATAGTCAGATCGTTTTGCAATGTTATACTTGCTATGATCGCTGTGAGAAGTCTGTTGAGGGTGGAAGCGAGCTCGACCCGAGGGGAGCTCCAGCTACTTGTATCGTGCTTGCCTGAGCTCTCGGCGTGTTTCTGGGTTTCGTTGGAGGTTTTATTCGGGACGGCAGGTCCTGCAGCTTCTTATTTAGCCCCAAGCCGTTGTATAGTAGCAGTGGATGCAAGGCCGTTGGTTGGAAAACGGTGAAGGTGGAGCGGATGATCGCCGGTGCTCAGTCCCTCCTGGGAGAGCTCAGCTGCTGAATTGAGGGGTTTTGGTGTCTTCCCAGCTTCAGCGACTGGTAGAAGAAGGTGTTGTGTAAGGGGGGGCCTTCAGGGGCCGCCGCCTAAGGGCCACGCCAAAGGGCCCTCAGGCGCGGGCCCGACAGGCGCGGGCCCGACAGGCGCGGGTCCACCTGGCGGCGGGTTTCTTTAAAGGAGCTGGTGCTCCGCCTCCCACAACCCCGATTGGGTTGGAGGTGTGCTGCCGGGATCGCCTCTCACCGGGGGCAGAGGAAGATGGCTGATTCTTCCCGCCGGCCGCGGGTTTCTTTAAAGGAGCTGGTGCTCCGCCTCCCACAACCCCGATTGGGTTGGAGGTGTGCTGCCGGGATCGCCTCTCACCGGGGGCAGAGGAAAATGGCTGATTCTTCCCGCCGGCCGCGGGTTTCTTTAAAGGAGCTGGTGCTCCGCCTCCCACAACCCCGATTGGGTTGGAGGTGTGCTGCCGGGATCGCCTCTCACCGGGGGCAGAGGAAGATGGCTGATTCTTCCCGCCGGCCGCGGGTTTCTTTAAAGGAGCTGGTGCTCCGCCTCCCACAACCCCGATTGGGTTGGAGGTGTGCTGCCGGGATCGCCTCTCACCGGGGGCAGAGGAAGATGGCTGATTCTTCCCGCCGGCCGCGGGTTTCTTTAAAGGAGCTGGTGCTCCGCCTCCCACAACCCCGATTGGGTTGGAGGTGTGCTGCCGGGATCGCCTCTCACCGGGGGCAGAGGAAGATGGCTGATTCTTCCCGCCGGCCGCGGGTTTCTTTGAAGGAGCTGGTGCTCCGCCTCCCACAACCCCGATTGGGTTGGAGGTGTGCTGCCGGGATCGCCTCTCACCGGGGGCAGAGGAAGATGGCTGATTCTTCCCGCCGGCCGCGGGTTTCTTTAAAGGAGCTGGTGCTCCGCCTCCCACAACCCCGATTGGGTTGGAGGTGTGCTGCCGGGATCGCCTCTCACCGGGGGCAGAGGAAGATGGCTGATTCTTCCCGCCGGCCACGGGTTTCTTTAAAGGAGCTGGTGCTCCGCCTCCCACAACCCCGATTGGGTTGGAGGTGTGCTGCCGGGATCGCCTCTCACCGGGGGCAGAGGAAGATGGCTGATTCTTCCCGCCGGCCGCGGGTTTCTTTAAAGGAGCTGGTGCTCCGCCTCCCACAACCCCGATTGGGTTGGAGGTGTGCTGCCGGGATCGCCTCTCACCGGGGCAGAGGAAGATGGCTGATTCTTCCCGCCGGCCGCGGGTTTCTTTAAAGGAGCTGGTGCTCCGCCTCCCACAACCCCGATTGGGTTGGAGGTGTGCTGCCGGGATCGCCTCTCACCGGGGGCAGAGGAAGATGGCTGATGACTTCCAATGACTTTAGATCAGTTGTTAACACACTCATCACCCCCCACTTTGACTATTGTAATAGTCTCCTAATTGGCCTACCACAAAAAAGTACATACCTACTTCAAAGAGCCCAGAACATCTGTGCAAAAGTAGTCACTAAAGCCCGCCTAGCAGACCATGTAACCCCTATAATGCTAGAACTGCATTGGTTCCCTATAAACAGCAGAATCAGATACAAAATTCTCCTAACCACATTCAAGCTCCTGAACGACATCGCCCCCTCATATCTATCCACACTATTACACGCACCATCTGAATCAAGAGCTCGCAGACTAAACGCAGCACACTCACTTGAATTACCAAAATCATTCAAGAAAACTAAAAAATCCACCAGCACCAGGGCCTTCACATTCACTGCCCCCATGCTCTGGAATGATCTCCCAATAGACCTTCGTATCATAAAAGACCTCACCCAATTTAGGAAGGAACTCAAAACATACCTATTCTCCAAACACTTTGAAATCTCCTACCCCCAACTCCATCCACACAGCATCCCCAGACCCACAAACACAAAGCCCTAAAATCTCACTCAACCAACCACACACAGACACCCACCACAGACACTCCAAAAAACACACGAATAAAAAAAAAAAAAAAAAAAAAAAAAAAAATGGAAATAAATTCCACCACTCACACATGACTAACAAATGCTTCACCCTGTAATTCATTGTATATAACCTTTTGGTAAATAAGCCATTGTAATAGTTTCGGTAGTTCCTCGCCTCACTACTTATAAAAAGTTAGATAATTCTGCTCAATATTATAATACAGGAATTTATAAAAGTATACAAAATGTAAATAGTTCCGACAGTTTAATGCACTGTTATCTGTATAAAGTTAGAAATCTCTGTTCCATGTAATATAGTATCTAATATCTGTATAAAATTAAAAATCTCTGTTCCATGTAATGTATACAGCAGTATACAAATGTTTACTTGTTCCATGTAAACCGCCCCTGATCTCTGGAAGGGGCGGTATAGAAGAAATAGATAAATAAATAAAATAAAATAAATAAATAAAAATAAGATTCATCTAAACAGCAAGAAGGTTAATACCTGCTTGAATAGATACATAGAGAATTCTCTTTTCCTGGTTATGATTGGCAGAGTCAGAGGAAAGGTCTCCCTGACAAGAAGTCTGGATTCTTTTCAGAATTTGAGCTTTTGAATAACCAGGATGGCCTACGTGAAAAATGCAGAGGATAACTTCAGTCTGCAGGCAGGAAGTCCAGATTTCTCCAGAACTGCAGTATGTAGAATGGATAGAGGACGCCACTGGAGGAAGATACCCTAGTGACTTGCCTACGAGGGCAAGAGGGGTATTAGGCGTCCTCTAGCTGCCATTGAAGAAAATTATCTCTGACGAGAAGACCAAAGGAGATATGGGCCAAGCCAGGGAATTGGCCCTTCTTTAGGTTTTCACGTAATGAAAGGCCTGAGACTTATGTCTCAAAAGAGATTAAAGATGAGATGGTAAGGGTAGGGAATACCTACCAGTCATGAAAACATGACTGGGGGAACCCCTTTTAACCATCTGGGGTTATGTGCTAGGCAAGATACTAATGCTCTCTAGCAAGGGCCCATAGTGCAAAGCTACTCTGTAGAGCTGCAGAGAGCATGCTGCAGGTTGGTTAGAAGAAAAAACTGACTGTGGAAAGCCAGCAGGTAACCAACTATTCTGCCAAGGACAAGGGGGCGAAGAATAGAAGTTAACCAACCAGGCTGTGATAAGAAGAAATTAGACCTTACCTGCTAATTGTCTTTCCTTGGGTACTCTCCGGGCCAGTCCAGAACCAATGGGTAGTCAAATCCCCCTCCTCTAGCAGCTGAGGACTGAATGCTGATTCTTGTTGCTAGGATATTTATCTCTCCCCTGGCGACAGAAGGCAGTCTTAACGTAACAAGCAGATGAAAAACAAAGTGACACAGGAAAAAGGAGGAGAGGTACACCAAAGGTCTTGGAGCGTGTTCGGAACGCCGTCAACGAACACGGCTATACTGCGTAAAACTAAACACTCTGGCACACGGACTAGACGCCGCGCCCAAGGAATCACTCACTGAGAACTTTTTTTTTTTTTTTTTTTTTTTTTAGAATGTGACAAACTGACTATGAATAAGACCTTGAGCTCACAGAAACCACAGAAAATACAGCAGGGCGGGATCTGGACTGGCCCGGAGAGTACTCAAGGAAAGACAATTAGCAGGTAAGGTCTAATTTCTTCTTCCTTATCGTCTCTCTGGGCCAGTCCAGAACCAATGGGTAGTACCAAAGCAGTGACTAACCCACGGAGGGACCTGTGAGCCCTGCTATCACGGCGGAAGCCCCCACCGAAGCATCCTGACGCGCAAGCACATCTAAACGATAATGACGCGAAAACGCATGAAGAGACGACCAGGCCGCCGCCCGACAAATATCCACCGGCGGAACCAAGGCCGATTCCGCCCATGACGTGGCTTGCCCTCTAGTAGAATGAGCCCGCAGCCCGACCGGTACGGGCTTGCCTCTCGTCTCATACGCAATCCGGATGGCTTGCTTCACCCAACGCGCAATGGAAGCCTTAGAGGCCGCCTTACCCTTGGACGGCCCTCCAAACAGCACAAACAACCGGTCGGATTTCCGAAAAGACTCCGTCTCCCGAAGGTAGCGCCGCAGCACGCGACCCATATCCAATCGTCGTAGCGAACGATCAACAGAAGGCCCGGCTCCGGTAGCCACGAAGGTGGGAAGCGAAATCGACTGATTCAAATGGAAAGCAGAGACCACCTTAGGGAGAAAAGATGGAACAGGACGCAACACCACTTTTTCCGCAGAAAACTGAAGAAAAGGAGGCCGACAGGACAACGCTTGCAAATCGGAAATACGGCGAGCGGAGCATAAGGCAACCAAAAAGGCTGTTTTCCAGGACACCTCCCGGATGGAACTGGAGGAGCGCGGTTCAAAGGGAGCGGAGGTCAAAGCCTCCAGCACTAGATTCAAATCCCATGGAGGAATCACCTGCAAGACAGGCGGCCTGATATGCTTGGCCGCTCTGAGGAACCGCAAGATATCTGGATGCGAAGAAAGCCGCGACCCGCGAACCGAGCCCCAGAACACCGCTAACGCCGCCAACTGCACCTTCAATGTGCTCAGAGCCAGACCCTTTTCCAGACCACTCTGGAGAAACGCGAGAATATCCGGAATGGAAGAGAAACGCGCTAGCAAGGAGCGATCGCCACACCAAGCTTCAAACACGTGCCACACTCGGATGTACGCCAGCGACGTGGAGCGCCGGCGAGATTGCAATAACGTGGCAATCACCGATGAGGAATAACCCTTTCGGCGCAAGCGAGCCCGCTCAATAGCCAGGCCGTAAGCAAGAACTGATCCACCTGCGGCATTGGAACGGGCCCCTGCATTAGCAGATCCGCTCGAGCGGGCAACCGCCAGGGTGGCGCTACCAGCAGCCGCATCAGATCGGCATACCAAGGGCGCCTGGGCCAATCCGGAGCAATAAGGATCACCTGACCCGCGTGAGTGGCTGCTTTCTGAAGCACCCGGCCTATCAATGGCCACGGCGGAAACACAGAGAAGTTGACCCGACGGCCAGGGCTGAGCGAGACCGTCGAGACCCTCCGACATATGTTCCCTGCGCCTGCTGAAAAAACGCTCGGTCTTGGCATTGCGCAGAGTTGCCATCAGATCCATGACCGGGTGAACCCAACGCCGAGTGACCTCCTGAAACACATCCGCATGGAGCTCCCACTCCCCGGGATCCAGCTGGTGACAACTGAGATAGTCGGCTTGCACATTGTGCTTGCCTGCGACATGCGACGCCGAAAGTGCTACCAGATGCACCTCCGCCCATTGAAACAAGCGCTGACTCTCCTCCAGGAGAGAGAGACTGCCCGTTCCGCCTTGGCGATTTATGTAAGACACTGTCACGAGATTGTCGGAAAAGACGCGCACCGGCTTGCCCTCCAGCAACGTGGCAAACGCCAGTAGTGCCAGAAAGACGGTTTTGAGCTCCAGACGATTGATGGACCACCGAGCCTCCTCCGTCGACCAGGAGCCCTGTGCTATGCGTGTCAAGCAATGTGCTCCCCACCCGGACAGGCTGGCATCCGTAGTGACCAAAACCCAATCCGGCAGAGACAAAGGCACGCCCGCTAGGAGATGACGGGGAACCAGCCACCAGTGGAGACTGACTCTCACATGCTCGGGGCAGCCCAAGCGCCGGGAGAGCGGATGGCGTTGCGGAGACCACCGCGAGAGAAGAGCCTGTTGAAGTGGTCGCATGTGCACTCGAGACCAAGGCACCAGGTCCAAGGCCGCCGCCATTAGACCCAGCAACTGCAAGTACTTCCAAGCTGTGGGAGCACGAAGACGTAAGAATCCGGAGACGTGAGAGAGAAGCTTGCGAACACGGTCCAGAGGCAAGGAGACGAGCCCCCTGCCCGTGTCGAAAAAGGCCCCCAGGTAGGGAAGCTGTTGAACCGGTTGCAGGCGACTCTTGGTCTGGTTCACTATCCAACCCAGATGTTCGAGGCAAGAAACCACCCGGGCGGTGGCCGCGACCGATTCCTCGCGGGACGGAGCCCGAATCAACCAGTCGTCCAGATAGGGATGCACCTGAATGCCCTCCTTGCGCAGCGCCGCCGCCACCACCACCATCACTTTGGTGAAAGTGCGTGGCGCCGTCGCCAGCCCGAAGGGCAAGGCCCAAAACTGAAAATGACCCATGGGAACCGCAAACCGAAGGAAGCGCTGATGAGCCGGATTGATCGGAATGTGGAGGTAAGCCTCCGTCAAATCGATGAAAGACAGAAACTCCCCCGGACGCACGGACCGGATCACCGATCTCAACGTTTCCATTCGGAAATGTGAGACCCGCAGACAGCGGTTGACGTGCTTCAAATCCAAAATTGGCCGGAAGGAGTCTCCCTTCTTGGGAACCACACAGCGGTTGACGTGCTTCAAATCCAAAATTGGCCGGAAGGAGTCTCCCTTCTTGGGAACCACAAAATAAATCGAGTATCGACCGAAACCGCACTGGTCTCGAGGAACTGAAACCACGGCCCGAAGCTGCAGCAGACGCAGCAACGTGTCGTGAATGGCCTGCCGTTTGACCGGCAGCCCGCAGGGAGAAAAAAGGAACGCATCCAACAGAGGAGAAGCGAATTCGAGCGCATAACCCTCTCTGATAATCTGCAGCACCCAGCGATCGGTGGTAATGGCGGCCCAAGCGGAAGCAAACTCCTGCAAGCGTCCTCCTACCGGAAGCTCCGCTTGGACCTGCCTCGTTTCATTGGGGCTTCTTGGTGGCAGCCGAAGAGGCTCCAAAATAGCCTCTTCCGGAACCTCTAGCTCCCCGAAAGGAATGACCCCGAGACGGAAAACGACCGCGCTGATACGGGCTAAAACGAGCCCCTCTAAAGCGGCGAAACTCACGCCCTTGACCTCTAGAGAAGGAACCTTGCTTACCCGTCTTAGGACGGTCCTCAGGAAGGCGACCCCCTTTGGAGTCACCCAAATCCTTAACAATCTTTTCCAGGGCTTCACCAAACAGAAGCTTACCCTTATACGGTAGCTTACTAAGCCGCGCCTTGGAGGAGGCATCCGCCGCCCAATTACGCAACCAGAGAAACCGACGGGCGGCAATCACGGAAGCCATCGCCTTCGCGGTGATGCGAATCAAATCATAGAAGGCATCCGCCAGGTAAGCTGCCGCAGACTCCAGCTTAGCCCCTTCAGAAACCGCAGACTCCCCCTCGGAACTGGACGCCAGTTGACTCCACCGAATAGAAGCCCGAGAGACGAACGCTCCGCAGACAGACGCCTGCAGTGCCAGGGCGCTCGCATCAAAGGCCTGCTTCAAGAGCCCCTCCAAGCGACGATCCTGCACATCCTTCAGGGCAGTAGCCCCTTCCACCGGAATGGTGGTCTTCTTGGTGACAGCCGAAACCAGCGCATCCACCTTTGGCATGCGCAAGAGCTCCAGCTCCTCCTGGGGCACCGGATAAAAGCGAGCCATGTTCCGAGCCCCTCTCAAGGAGGCCTCTGGAAACTCCCACTCCAACTCGATCATTTGTTTGATGATTCTGTGGAAGGGAAAACATTTCTGTTCGGACTTAAACCCCTGTAACAAGGGATCCTCCAAAGGCTCATGTTGCACCACCGGCGGAACAATATTGAGCGCCAGCAGGGACTGCGCAATTAGGGCAGACAACTCTTCCTTCCGAAAAACCCTAAACATATTAGGATCCTCCCCTGGCCCCAATTCACCTTCCTCCAAATCAGCAGGCCAGGGGTCCAAACATGAGTCGTCCTGGAGTTCCCCCTCCTCTGGCCCCAGAGCCTCTGTAGCCAGAGAAAAAACATCCCCCCTAGACGCTGTAAGGGTAGGTAAGGCTGGAATCCTTTCTGCGGGGTCTGAAGAATCAGAAACCCCAGCCTGAGACCGCGGAAGAGAACCTGTTCCCACAGGCATAGGAGCCTGCGACTGCTTAAGGAGGTACGCTCTGTGAAAGGCCAAAATGAATTCGGGACTAAGAAGAGGATCCAGCACCTCAGGGAGAGTAGGCAACAGAGGCTTCTCCTCCTCCACTACAACATGCCGTGATTTGGCCTTCCTCTTAGCCAGCTTAGCCGGCGGTTCTGAAGACGCGGCTGGCGCGGACAAAATGGCCGCCGCTCCCGCACTTTCAGCGGGAGCGCGGAACTTCTCAAACTGCTCCCCCTGAGAACCGGAGTGTTCGGGCATCGTGAGGAAGCGGAGCGCCGCCTAAAAGAAGCAAATATACGCAAAATATGGCGCGAGTACCGGCAAACCCCCACTCTGAACCTCGCGCCCGTGGGCAGCTGACAGAACGAAACGGGACCAGAAAACAAACACACCAAGTACCTGGTAAGACGCCGCTTCAGGCAGACACTCCCGACCTGCCAGAGAACCGCTGCTAGCGAGTCCAGAAAAAAGGCAGGAGTTCAGAAAAAGGCAGGGCACCTGCGAGGTAGGACAGCAACTGGGGCTCCCAGGTCTGATTCCTAGTAGCACATCGCACAGCGCAGAGGAGACAGGCTCTGTCCCGTTCAAAGTGCACAGCAGGGCAGGTACCCACAGCAATAGTAAAGTGCTTAAACACCCTGCTAGGGCTAAGCACCAACCCCTAAGGTGAAACTCTCCCAGAGAAAATAATAAAGGAGGCCAGAGAAATAAGCCAAACAGGACAGCAATGGGGAGACAAATCTCTACACATCCAGTTCAGCTGCTGAGGACATTAAAACTGCCTTCTGTCGCCAGGGGAGAGATAGTTATCCTAGCAACAAGAATCAGCATTCAGTCCTCAGCTGCTAGAGGAGGGGGATTTGAATACCCATTGGTTCTGGACTGGCCCGGAGAGACGATAAGGAATAGGGTTTCCCAAACGAGGTTGATAACCTGTTTGGGACTTAGCACTGAGGCTAGAAGGATTGCTAGTGGAGGGGAAGCCCTGTTTGTGTGGTGAACAGAACCAGTGGCTTAACCTCTAGGAATTGCTGTATATGCAGCAACTTACGAGGGCAGCAGAGAAAATTTCTTTTCCCTCTCCCTTCTTTAGATTGGGAAAAAGAAACAACAGACCTGGTAGGACTTCCTATTGTCTGATGAGCTGCCCTAAGATAACAAAGGGGGAGACAACTCCGGAAAGCACAGTTATTTACCTGTAACAGGGGATCTCTGGGAACAGCAGGAATAAGTCTTCACATATGGGTATCGTCGGTACCGATGGAGCCTGCGCGGGAACGCTCCCCAGCATCCAAAAGGAAAGCTTTTGGGAGCATCCCACAGCGCATGCGCGCTGCCTTCCCGCCTTTCCCAACCGCCTCTCTCCAGTTCGAGTTTTAAGCTGAGACAAAGAGAGAGAGAGAGAAAGTAAAGGAAGAGAGAGAGAGAGATACAACTCCTAGGGGAGGTGGGTGGGTTGTGAAGACTTATTCCTGCTGTTCCCAGAGATCACCTGTTACAGGTAAGTAACTGTGCTATCTCCAGGAACAAGCAGGAATGAGTCTTCACATATGGGGACTCCCCAGCTAGAGATGCCAGGGAGATCCCAAGGTTGTGAGTCCCTGAGAAGGGCTCCACCTCAGCCCCATGGATCTCGGGCATCCAACCAGGGATGGGGGGGTAGGAGTTGATTACGTATGGAACAGGTGTTTGAGAACAGCCTGACCAAACAAGGCATCCCAGCGGGAGTCCTTGTCCAAGCAGTAATGGGCTGTAAAGGTATTTATTTATTTTATATTTATTTATTACAGGCTCTTATATACCGCTCTATTCAGCATCAGCGTGGTTCACAATATAACAACAGACCAGAACAACAAACTGTTTGGTTTTACAGAGAACAGGTCAGAGAACTTGGATAAAACATGGGGAAGTCATTGGATAAAACATGGGGAAGTCATGAACCGAGGCCCAGGTGGCCGCTCGACAGATTTGGTCGATGGACACAGAGTTTAGATGAGCCATAGAGGCTGCCATGGCCCTCACATTGTGAGCTGTGACATGGCCCTCCAGAGAAAGGTTCTTACTCTGGTAGGCAAAGGAAATACACTGAGTAATCCAATTGGACAGAGTTCTCTTAGAGACTGGAAGTCCTAAATGAGAGGGATCAAAAGCAACAAATACTTGAGAGGACTTTCTATGTTGCTGTGTCCTTTGTAAGTAAAATGCAAGTGCTCTCTTACAATCCAGGGTATGAAGATTCCTCTCTGCACTTGATGCATGAGTTCCTGGAAAAAAGACAGGTAAATACACCTCCTGGTTCAGATGAAAAAGTGAGACCACTTTAGGCATAAAGTGTGGATTAGTCCTGAGGACTACCTTGTCACGATGGAACCTTGTATAAAGGAGGATTAGCCACCAAGGCTTGCAGCTCACTGATACGGCGAGCTGAGGTGACTGCAATGAGAAAAATAACCTTCCAGGAAAGGAATTTCAAGGAGGTAGTGGCTAAGGGTTCAAAGGGTGGCTTCATAAGCTGGCCAAGAACCAAATTCAAATCCCATGCCACTGGAGGTGGTCTAATGGGAGGTTTAGTTAAAAGAAGGCCTCTCATGAATCTTGCAATAAGAGGATGAGAGGAAATAGGCTGTCCATTGAGAGGTTTAAGGGATGCTGCAATAGCACTCAAATGGACTCTTACTGAATTTGTTTTAAGGCCTGCATGGGATAAATGCAGCAAATACTCTAGTAAAGAAGTCAGAGGTATTGCAAGAGGGTTAAGACCCTTCTCTGCACACCAAATGGTAAATCTTTTCCATTTAAAAGCATAGGAACGTCTAGTGGAAGGCTTTCTGGAAGCATGAAGGATATCCTTCACTTGCTGAGAAAGATGCAAATCTTGAAGGTCTAGGCCTTCAGCAACCAGGCTCTGAGGTGAAGAGACTGGGGATTTGGGTGCCACAACGTTCCTTCCTCCTGGGACAGGAGGGCTGGAGCAGATCCCAAGTCCAGTGAGGGAGCTTGAGAGAGATGCAGAAGTAGAGGGTACCACACTTAGCGTGGCCAATGTGGTGCTATGAGGATCATAGACCCCTTGTCTCTCTGAAGTTTGAACAGTGTCTTGGGAATTAGGGGAATGGGTGGAAAGGCATAGAGGAAGTCTTGCCCCCAATGAAGGAGGAAGGCATCCTTGGCCTGAACTCCCTGACATGGAATTCTGGAACAGAACCGGGGAAGTTTGGCATTCCACAGACTTGCAAACAGGTCTATGTCCGGGGTTCCCCAAATTCGGAAGATCCTGGCTATCTGGTCCCCATGGAGGGACCATTCATGTGGAAGCAGAACTCGACTGAGTCTGTCTGCCCAAGAGTTTTGAACCCCTGGAAGATACACTGCCATGAGATGAATTTGATGCTCTCTGGCGAAGGCCCACAATCTCAGAGCTTTGTTGCAAAGTGACAGAGAGCCAGTCCCGCCCTGCTTCTTCACGTAGAACATGGCTACTTGGTTGTCCGTGTGGATGAGGACTGTCTTGAAGCTGAGCAGGGTGTGGAAGACTCTGAGAGCTAGAAAAATTGCTCTGAGCTCTAAGAAGTTGATATGTAGAGATGTCTCCTGTGAAGACCAGATGCCTTGAGTGGAGAGATCTTGAAGATGAGCTCCCCAACCTCTTGGAGAGGCATCTGTTGTAAGGGTTGCTTGGGGTAACACCTGTTGAAAGGGGGACCCTAGCAACAGATTTTGAGTGGACTTCCACCACTGGAGAGAGCAAAAGAGGCGACTGGAGGTTGCTATTTTGTCTGACAGGCACCCTGATGCCTGGGTCCATTGGGTGGACAGAGTCCATTGATCTGCCCTCATGTGAAGGCGAGCGTAAGGAACCACATGCACAGTGGATGCCATGTGGCCTAACAGTTGTAACATCTCTCAAGCAGTTAAATGGGATTTTAACTGAATTTGTGAGGCTAACTGCACCAAGTGTAGGCAACGGTTCTGGGGAAGATAGGCCCTTGCAGTTGTGGTATCCAGCAAGGCCCCTATGAACTCCAAAGATTGAGTAGGGGTGAGATGGGATTTTGGGATGTTTATTACAAGTCCCAGATACTGAAGAATACGCCTTGTGCAGGCTAGAGAAGTCTGGGCCTCTGACTGGGATTGAGAGTCTATCTAAAGCAGAATTTTCAGCATCCATTTGGGTGGCCTTTGCTTGCCAATCTTTGCCAAAAAGGTTTTCACCTGTATATGGAAAGTTTCCTAGTCCATCCTGAACCCAGGGTTCCAAATCAGAAGCTTGTAACCAAGCAACTCTGCGTGCACCTATGGCAATAGCCGAGGCTCTGCTGGCACTCTCAAAAGAGTCAAAGGCTGCACGGTTGGAAAATTCGGAAACATCCTGGGCATGTTTAAGCCAGGTGAGAAACTCTTCCCTTTTATCTTCTGAAATAAAAGGAGATAAAGTTTGCAGATGATCTGTAACTTCTTTTAGAAACATCCCCATATAGAGACTATAGGAGTTGATTCTGGCAACAAGCATATTGGCCTGGAAAATTCTCCTGCCAAAGGCATCTAAGGTTCTGCATTCTCTTCCTGGAGGATTAGAAGAGTGCCTTTTTGTACTCTTTATCTTCTTCATAGCAGACTCCACCACAATGGAGTGGTGAGGAAGCTGAGTCTTATGAAAGCCAGGACAAGGAGGAACACGATACATGGTGTCCAACCTACGAGAATGAGGGGAGGTGGTGAGAGGAGTCTCCCATATGCCCAACATGTGATCATAAAGAATCTCATGAATTGGTAAAGTGGCTGCCTCTTTAGGAGCCTTAGGATATTGTAAAATATCAAATTTTTTGGTTCTAGGCTCTGCCTCAGGGGCCACAGAAATGGAGAGGCCCCTGGCCACTTCCCTAATGAAGTCTTGAAAAGACAAGTCTTCTGGAGGAGACATTCTTCTTTTTGGAGAAGAGGGCTCCTGAGGAAGGATTATCGATGCTTCGACAGAGGCCTCTGATTCATCAGTCTTCAGAGGAATCAAAGTATCGCCTGTCTGGATGCTGCTGCAGAGCCCGATACGCGTACCGGGTGGTATCGACATCAGGAGTGATCGGTACCGATTCGGTACCGATGGGCACCACAGAACAGTGTACCGCTGCAGTCGACACCGAAGCCGATGTCGATGCAATCGGTACCGGTGCTGGAGCCGGTACCAACAACGGAGTTTGTTGCGGTACCAAAGGCGTCACAGCTTGTATGAATGCCGGAATGGCACGCTGCATGGTCAGAATATTCTGATCCATCGACGCCACCAATGTCTGGATGTCGGTACTAGTGGGAACCACCGGTACCCCAGAACATGGCAACAGGTGATCAGTCAAGGCTGAGCCATCGATGTCAACCTGTGACCCCATAGATAAAGCTTTGGAAGCCGGAGCCTCCCGCCAGGGTAATTTTGCCAGTGCGGATTCCTCGAGAGCAAGCCCGGAGGCATCTCGATACTTAGAGGGAGATCTACCCTTCGAGGACCGGCTGGACTTAAGTTTGGTTACCTGAGATCCATGGGAGGAAGAAGAGGCCCTGGAAGACGTCGATGCCACCGAAGCTGCATCAGAGGGAAACAGGGTACTGAGCTTGGCTGCTCGATTCTGTAAACCTCTTTTAGACATCATGGAACAGGACTCACAATCCGTGATGGAGTGGTCAGGACCTAAACATTTTAGACACCATTCATGGGTGTCGGTGAAAGAAATAGTGCCGCTGCACTTCGTGCACTTTTTAAACCCAGAGGCGGGCTTTTCCATGAGGAAAAATTTTTCCTAGGCCTAAGGCCGAAGAAAGAAAAAATGCACTGAAGAGAGAAAAACAGTAGTTTGTTTGTTTTTTTTTTAGAATAAAGAAAGAAAAAGACCGGCGATACCGGTCCGGCGTCGAGAAGGCAGACGCGCGACCAAAGAAATAAAAGAAAATAAAGAAATTCTTCAGCGGTGACAGGAACACAACCTGCTGGCTCCGCAGAAAAGAAGAACTGGAGAGATGCGGTTGGGAAAGGCGGGAAGGCAGCGCGCAGGCGCTGTGGGATGCTCCCAAAAGCTTTCCTTTTGGACGCTGGGGAGCGTTCCCGCGCAGGCTCCGTTGGTACCGACGATACCCATATGTGAAGACTCATTCCTGCTTGTTCCTGAAGATGGGAGAATTCCCCGGTAGAGCAGGTAGAGGACCATAGGGGCTTACCAGTGTAAAAGGGTCACTCTTACAAACCAAATGTTATAGTAAGAGGGAGGTAAGACAGAGTTGAAAGAGACCGACTATGGAGGAAGTCTCTGACAGGTGAGATGATACATGCCAGTACAGGGAAAACAACTGTCTACTGATAGTTGTTACTTCTCTTTCCTCCAAGAGGAAGAGGAAAACCTGTTAAGTATGGGCATGATCATCAAAGTTAAAGAAAAGATGTCTCATGAAGAGATATCTAGGAAGGTTAAGATAAATTTAGTGCAGATACTGCAAATGAAAAGAAGCAGACTGCTACTCTAACCACCAACCAAGAGGGGCAATGATGATCTATTTGAAACCCTGCGACTGCTGGGTTTGTTGACCCTGTTGAGGTTGTGGATTCTTCAGACCAGGGTGATTTTTCCCCTGTTTGGGAACATCTGTATAATGGGCAAATGATGGATAAACTCTTCTCCCCCTAGGGGAAGAAAATTTGGCAGGACATTTCCTACCAACTGGGAAAGAAGGCGGCGTAGAACAGTCTCTGGAAACAGGAAAGTCAGTGGTTAACTGAGCAACCTGGAGTAAAGACTCCTTGTTAAAGAGATTTTCTCCAGTGCAAGGAGTATTTCCCAGTCTTTCTTGTGCCCATTTGTCCAAGTCTGAAGCTTGGAGCCAGGCTTTACGTCGTGCTCCTATAGCTATAGCAGAAGTCCTGCTAACAGACTCAAAGGAGTCTAGGGAAGCACGAGTAAGAAACCTAGAGATATTTTGAGCATGACTAACCAGTGAGGAATAGTCTGCACTCTTGGGCTCTTGAGGAAAAGGAGTCAAAATATGTAATTTCTTTGTGACCTCCTCAAGAGATAAACCCATATAAAAATATATGAGAGAATTCTTGCTGAAAGCATGGATGCCTGGAAGGTCTGGCGTCCAAAGGCATCTAAAGTCTTAGACTCACGACCTGGCGGATAAGAAGAATGCTTTTTAGTACTCTTCACCCGCCTCATTGCTGATTCTACAACAATGGAATGATGAGGAAGTTGAGTCTTTTGAAATCCTGGAGAGGGGGGCACCTGATATAGAAGATCAGTTGCTCTGGAAGGTGGAGGTACCTTTAAAGGAGCTTCCCACATCCGTAGAAGGAGATCCTGCAAGGAATGATGCAAAGGAAGCATGATGTTTTCCTTTGCTCTCCCAGGAATATAGAGGGATCCTGTATTCCCTTATGTAGGATCATATCCAGGAATAGAAATGGCAAGGGATTTTGCCATATCCAGGAGGAAAGCCTGAAAAGAAGGATCCCCAGAGGGAACTTCCTTTGGATAGGCTAGATCTGATGAAGAACTAGCGTTGGCACCGAGGGATCTATCCAAGTTTATAGAAATAGAAGATCCTGAATGGTGCAGTATGGGATCCTTATAGGATGGTCTCCGGTACTGCAGGAAGTCGGGACCAGCACCAGTCGGTAGCACATCGTCCATGCTAGGGATCGATTCCAAACTCAGTATCAAGGGAAGCGAGCCTGAGGAGAGAAGCATGGAAGGCACCGACAGCAATGGTAATGTGGATAGCGGTACCGACTTCGGTACCGTATCTGATACCGGTGGATGAAGGCCAGCCGGTGGCAACTCTAACGGTATCGAAGAAACAGAGTTCCGGATCCGAATTATCGGAACCGAGCCTTCGGTACCGTCTGGTATCAGTACCAAGGCGAGTCGGTACCCAGTCCTCCAGAATGGAGATCGATTCCAGACTCGGCATCGAAGGAAGAGAGTCTATCGATGCACATCTGGAGGGTACCGACGTCGGTACTAGTATCGGTACCGGTACCGATACTGGAAGGTCGGTCTGCAGCGTATCCAACTGCCCCGTAGGTACCGAGGACACCAGACGACGATCCTTGGTGAGGAATGTTTCATCCAACACCATTGCCGATGCAGGGGTATCAGTACCGCTCGAAGCGGATGCCACCACCGGGCATGGCTCAGGGTTGAACCTCAGGAACAACCTGAAACCCCACACGGGCTTTGGAGGCCGAAGATTCCCACCGGGGTTTTGAAGCCAGTGGATTCTCGAGGGCAAGACCGGAGGCATCTCTATGCTGTGCATGAGATCTGCCGCTCGAGGACTGCTAGTCTTAACAGACTGTTTTTGGGTTACCTGATCCTGTATAGAAGATATGGTCGGTGCCCTGAAGTTGGATGGGGACCGCGTGTCGAGGGGAACTCGATGTTGAAAACTTCTTCCCACAATACTATTGCAGGAGGGACACTCCGGAGGAAAAGCGTAGTTACTCACCTGTAACAGGTGTTCTCCAGGAGCAGCAGGAATCAGTCCTCACATATGGGTGACGTCGGCGTCGACGGAGCCCACGCGGAGCAATTTTCCCCAGCTTTCAAAGAAAGCCTTTGGGAATTGCAGCGCGCATGCGCGGTCCCCTTCCCGCCCAAGGGTGCCATCTTAGCCAGTCTGATGACATAGCTAAAAGACAGCATAAAAATTTGCAAAAAAACTAAAGCAGATAATTGCAACTCCAAGGGGAGGAGGGAGGGTTGTGAGGACTGATTCCTGCTGCTCCTGGAGAACACCTGTTACAGGTGAGTAACTACGCTTTCTCCAGGACCAAGCAGGAAGTCAGTCCTCACATATGGGACTCCCAAGCTTAAGGCTACCGGAGACCCTAAGCACAAAAATGAGCTCCCTCTAGCTCAGCAGCACAGAAGGAAGGAATCTTCACTGAAATATTACCCACCGGTAGCCCCCATCCGGGATGGAGGGTAGGAGTTGCTCAAACCTCGAAGAGATTTCGGAGGACTGCCTGTCCGAAAGCACTGTCCCTGCGGGACTCCCTCTCGAGGCAGTAATGGACCGCAAAAGTCTGGCTAGAAGACCAAGTAGCGGCCCGGCAGATGTCTGCCAATGGAACAGAGCGGAGGTAAGCCACAGACGTAGCCTTCGCCCGAACACAATGAGCCGTGACTCGACTATCTAGCGAGAGTCCGGCCGCCCCATAAGCCCAAGCGATACAGTCAGCAACCCAGATGGACAGAGTACGCTTGGAGACAGGGAGCCCCAATTTATTGGGGTCAAAAGACACGAAAAGCTGAGCAGCTTTACGGTGCTCCCGCGTACGGTCAAGGTAGAAGTTCAACGCCCTTCTACAGTCCAGGGTATGCAGGACCATTTCAGCTCGGCTGGAGTGTGGCCTGGGAAAGAAGGTCGGAAGTACCACCTCCTGATTGATGTGAAAAGGGGAGACCACTTTTGGAAGAAATTTTGGGTGAGTCCGCAGGACTACCCTATTTTTGTAGAACCGAGTGTAAGGGGGATCAGACACGAGGGCCTGCAATTCACTTACGCGTCTAGCGGAAGTGAGGGCTATCAGGAATAAGGTTTTCCAAGAAAGAAAACGGAGAGAACAGGTAGCCATAGGTTCAAAAGGCGGACAGGTGATCCGCTGTAAAACCACATTCAGATCCCAGTCAGGTGCTGGCGGGCGCAGAGGTGGTTTAAGTAGAAGGAGACCTCGGAGAAACCTCGCTACGAGAGGGTCGCTGGAAAGAGGTCTGCCGTCCACCGGCACATGATGTGCTGAAAGAGCACTGAGGTGAACTTTGACGGAGTTGGACTTAAGTCCCAGATTAGAGAGGTAGAGCAAGTACTGCAAGATCACCGACACCGAGCAGGAGAAGGGATCCTGAGACTGTTGGGCACACCAAGCGGAAAAGCGACGCCATTTAAGGGCGTAGCATTTGCGGGTAGAAGGTCGCCGGGAAGCTAGGACGACCTCTTCCACCTCTGCCAGCAGTAGAAGGGGAGCAAGGACTACCCTTTCAGCAGCCAGGCCATCAGATGTAGAGATCTGAGGTTGGGGTGTAGCAGGGACCCCTGATCCTGTGTTAGGAGATCCGGTTGAAACCCCAGAGGGAACGGATCCTCTACCGCTAATTGCAGCAGGAGTGGAAACCACGGCTGTCTGGGCCAGTGAGGAGCTATCAGGATCATGGAAGCTTTGTCTCGGAGAACCTTGAAAAGAGTTCGAGAGACTAGCGGTATGGGAGGAAAGGCATACAGAAGGCTTTTCGACCATGAGAGCAGAAAAACATCCGCCGCTACTCGAAGGGGATGCGGCTGCCGAGAGCAGAAGCGAGGAAGTTGCCGGTTGAGAGGACTGGCAAAGAGATCCATCGTGGGGAGGCCCCACTTCAGAAAAAGTTTCTGAACTACCAAGGGATCCAGGCGCCACTCGTGCGGCTGGAGGATCCTGCTGAGTTTGTCCGCCAGGCAATTTTCTTGGCCTGGGAGATAAACTGCCTTGAGAAGAATGCCGTGGCTGACGGCCCAAGAGCAGAGCCTCTGTGCTTCTCGACAGAGAAGGAAGGAGCCCGTGCCTCCCTGTTTGTTCACGTAGAACATGGCAACTTGATTGTCCGTCTGGACAAGGACCGACTGGCGAGAAGTCAGGTGGGAGAAAGCCTTGAGAGCCAGACGGATTGCTCTGAGCTCCAGGAAGTTGATCTGCTGCGCAGACTCCCACGTGGTCCAGAGACCTTGAGTACATGCCCCTTGGCAATGCGCTCCCCATCCTAGGAGAGAAGCATCGGTCGTCAGCACTTGAGCCGGCGGAGGAGACTGAAAAGGCATTCCGAGCACCAGGTTCGGCCGATGAAGCCACCACTGTAGAGAAGAGGCCAGCGGGTCGGAGATGCGCACTAAGTCGGCTAGGCCGCCCGTGGCTTGTTGCCACTGCTTGTGAAGGCACCACTGAGCAGGCCGCTTATTCAGGCGGGCATTGGGGGTCACGTGGACGGTGGAAGCCATATGGCCGAGTAGTCTCAGGAAGCGCCTGGCTGAGACCAGGGACTGGCTGCGAAAACGGCCGGCTAGGTCCATGAGCCGTTGAGCCCTGTCGAGAGGCAGGAAAGCTCGTGCCTGAAGAGTGTGCAGTCTTGCGCCGATGAACTCGAGATCTTGCGAGGGGAGCAAAGTGGACTTTGCGAAGTTTATGACAAAGCCCAAGTACTGCAGAAGAGTCACGGTGTGGTGTGTGGCTTTTGTGACTTCTGGAGAGGACGATGCTCTAATGAGCCAGTCGTCTAGGTACGGAAAGACATAGAGGCCGTGAAGCCGGAGATAAGCCGCCACCACCGCGAGACATTTTGTGAAGACTCGTGGTGCGGAGGATAGGCCAAAGGGCAGTACTCTGTACTGGTAATGATTTCCTGCCACCACAAACCTTAGGTATTGGCGGTGGCTTGGGTGGATGAGGATGTGCGTGTAGGCATCCTTTAGATCCAAGGAGCATAGCCAATCTCCCTGCTGGAGGTAGGGCAGAAGGATTCCAAGGGTAAGCATCTTGAACTTCTCCCTGACGAGGAACTTGTTGAGGTTGCGCAAGTCCAGGATGGGTCTGAGGCCTCCCGTTCTTTTTGGTATTAGGAAATACCTGGAATAGAAGCCTTGACCCCTCAGGTGGTGGGGCACCGGTTCCACAGCCTGTTCCTGAAGAAGACTTGCTAACTCCTGAAGGAGTAAGTCCCTGTGCAGAGGGAGTCGTGGAGGTTCTCCCGGGAAATAGGAGGGAGGGACCTGGTGGAAGTGGAGAAGATAGCCTTCTCTCACAACATGAAGCACCCAGGCATCTGATGTGATGTTGGACCACCTGTGGGCAACGTGAACCAGCCGGCCTCCTGTGCTAGGAGGAACCAGAGGGGGAGAGGCTATGCTGATGAAGTCAAAAACCCCCACCCTGCTGAGCAGGGGCCGGTGGTGCAGGCTTGGGGGCTTGCTGCCTACGGGACCCGTTACCCCGTCCCTTGGCCTGCTGACCCTGTTGGGGAGCTGCGGAGGCCTGATATTGAGGGTAGTGTTTATAGGCAGCCGCCTTTCTCGGGTAAAAGGACTTCTTTCCCGAGCCCTTCTTCTTCTGGGAAGGGGCGGAGGTCTTCCTAGAGAGCCTAGTTCTGGTGAGAGTCTCCGTCTCGATTTGTGCAGCCTTCTCAGCCATGGGCTTGCCAAAGAGGTTCTCACCTCGGCAGGGGACATCGACCAACTTGTCCTGCACCCAGGGTTCAAGGTCAGACGACTGAAGCCAAGCCTGTCGGCGGGCACCGATGCCGGCTGTGGCCACTCGAGCCGATGCTTCAAAGCCATCATAGGCTGCTCGAGAAATGAATTTGGAGCATTCCCGAATACCAGTTGTCAAGGCTAGGAACCTCCGCAAAGGTTCCTCGGACAGTCCAGCGGAGAATCCGGCTATCTCTTTAGCCAGGTCTCTAAGGTACATGCCCATGTAGATCTGGTAGGTCTGGACCCGACAAGCAAGCATAGAGCCCTGGAAACACTTCTTACCGAGGCCATCCAGGTTGCGGGCCTCCCTGCCAGGAGGCACCAAGGAGTGCATCTTCTGGCTCTTAAGCCTATGCATGGCCGATTCCACCACCATGGAATGGTGCGGTAGCTGTGCTTTTTGGAAGCCAGGGCTCTTGCAGACTCGATAGATGGAATCGACCCGCTTGCTTAATACCGGCGACGATGCCGGACTCTCCCACATGCGGAAGAGTAGTCGTTCCAGCATGGGAGGAACCGGTACAGTAAAGTGCTCCCTGGCGGGAGAGTCGTACTGAAGGGCATCGAGTTCTTCGGCTCGAGGCTCCTCCTCGGGATCCGCAGGGAAGGCCAAAGCCTTGGCCATATCCCTGACGAAGTCCGAGAACTGGGCATCCTCCGGAGGGGACTGTTTCCGAGGTTCGGACTCAGGCGAGTCCGAGGGGACACACCGAGTCCGAAAAGAATCACGTGACTCTTCCTCTTCAGACTCCCAGGCCGACTCCGAGGAGGAATCGGTGGGGTCGGTCCGGGCGGGCGGAGGCGTCGGCCGCCCCGACGCCGAGGGAGTCGGCGTCGACGACCTCGGTCCCGAACAGGAGGCCGAGGGTGACCTCAACCGAGGATCGACTCGAGCCCGCATGGAATCGAGGATCGGCTCGGTCTCCGGGGTCGACTTAGACGTCGACGTCCCGGCGGTCGGGGCAGAGGCGCCAGCGAGGCTAGCGATCAGTGCCCGCTGCTGGTCCATGAAGGCAGATAGTCTGCTCTCCAAGGCCGTCAACCTGAGTCCGACCTCAGGTGACCCAGCAGCCCCCGACTCGGGCCCCGACGGCGTCGGGCCCGACGTCGGACCCCTCGGAGGCGAGTCCAGGAGGACTACAGGACTTACCCGAGCAGGCAACTCCGATTCCAGACGAGGTCGCTTCGGGAGATGTTCCTTCTCCAAAGACCCGGGACGGCTATCGGGGCTATGCGACCTGGCCCTCGCGGAACCAGGAGCGTCCACCGACACCGCCCTCGCAGGTTTCACCTTCCGATGATGGTCCCCGGAGGGAGAACCCCTGTCGGAGGAACTCCGGCGACGGTCAGAGCTGGAGCCTCTGGACGCTGAGGCCTCCGACGAGGTCCGGGTACGGGTGGGATCAGCAAAGATTCGTTCCCGCTGATGCCGCCGACTCCTTAACGCTTTGGAGGACATTTTGCTGCAGGCCCCACAGATCAGTTCTTCGTGATCCGGGCCAAGGCAGCGGAGGCAATTATCGTGTGTGTCAGTGAGTGACATATTTCTGTCACACTGAACACACCGCTTGAAACCACTGGCAGCCATCAGGGGAAAAAGGGCCCCTGCAAGGTCAAAGGACCGGGCTGCCAGCGAAAAACCGAAAACGAAACTGACAGAAAATCAGAAAAACCAAAAAATAAGAGGAGGACTCGCAACGGCGTCGCGAGTCCGGGCAGGAAAGAGACCGGCGTCGCGAGTCCGGGCAGGAAAGAGACCGGCGTCGAACCGAAGAAAAAAGAGAAATAAATCACGAAAAATCAACTTGTTCAGCGGGGACAAGACGACCACGTCTGTAGGGCTCCACGGAAAAAAGAAGACTGGCTAAGATGGCACCCTTGGGCGGGAAGGGGACCGCGCATGCGCGCTGCAATGCCCAAAGGCTTTCTTTGAAAGCTGGGGAAAATTGCTCCGCGAGGGCTCCGTCGGCGCCGACGTCACCCATATGTGAGGACTGACTTCCTGCTTGGTCCTGGAGAAATGGTCATGACCCAAGCAGGTTAGACACCAATTGTGAGTGTCTAAAATTAAGTTTGTACCGCCACAGTGTGTACATTTCTTGGGGATAGTGGCTGGCGGTTCCATGAAGGAAAGTGGAGAGGCCTAGCAGGCCCGAAAAACCGTGAGACACTAAGAAGGAAAAATATTCCTTAAAAAGGAAAAATTTTACAAGAAAAGAAAAAAGAAAGACCGGCGGTACCGGTGGCGTCAGGGAAGGCAGTCGCGACCACAAGAAAACTAAAAATAAAAGAAGAATTTTCTGCGGTGACAGGAGGACATCCTGCCGGCTCCGCGGAAAAACGAAAACGGAGGAGAGGCAGTTGGGAAGGCGGGAAGGCAGCACGCAGGCGTGCTGGGATGCTTCCAAAAGCTTTCTGATTGGACGCTGGGAAGCGTTCCCGCGCAGACTCCGTCGGTACCGACGTACCCATATGTGAAGACTCATTCCTGCTTGTTCCTGGAGATATACAGGTTCTTCATTTGGCCCCTTGATAATGTAGGTGTTTGCATTTGAGAACTGTTCCAACTGTGACTACTAGTTTGGTGTCAGTTTACCCTTTGGTATATGAACTACATTACCTCCTCCTTTCCAGTTTTCAACATTTTCTTTCTTGAAATCTTTCTGGTTGTTAAGAACACTCATGTGCATTTATAATTCATATAGCTTGTTTCATATTATTATTTGCTCTTTTTATGTTATCAACCCATTCTGTTTCAGCTTCAGAATTTTGTCAGTACGTTTTGTGAGAACATACTGTATTCATCAGCATTTGATAAGTTTGTAATTGCATCAATAAAAACCTTGTAGAAACTAGTACAATCTGCACATTAAGGATCTACATATGTTCTTTTTGGCACATCAGTAATCTATACACGTTTTTAATGTATGTATTTAATGTCAGTTAAGTTGGTTTTATTTATTAATTATTTCCTTTTCGTCCCTCCAGTCCAGTCCCATACCACTGGGTAGTGTACCTCCTCCAGCAGCTTGGAGACTGAGCAAGTCTTCTTTTTGATGACACTAGTGTACATATGCAGCTGGCAACGCCTACCAGCCCCAGTATGCTCAGTCTCCAAGCAGCTGGAGGAGGTAGTGAGCCAGGGTGCTGGACTCACTGAAGGGACAACTAAGGATATAGGTTTAGTTAGAGTTTGCTTTTTATTTCCCCTGTTAAGGTACAGGTTTCTTTGTTTTTAAAGGCAGAAGTTAAAAAAAAAAATCAGAAGGAACAGAGAGAACCCGGGGGACAACAGGGCTAAGGGGAGAATATTCCTTCTTCCCTCTCTCTCCCAAGAATTTCGGGGGGGAGGGGGGGTGGAGTCCTGCAGGGGCCTTCCTCAGTCCGAGACTTCTTGTGGCTCCTAAACCCGTTATCAGGCGAGGAGCCGCCGCAGAGGCTGCAGTTGACTGACAGGAGTGAAAGCTGGCAGCTCCGAGTCGCCTCCCTCAGCGCCAAAGCCGGGAAGAAAGGCTGAGAGCAAGGGGTAGAAAAGCCATGCGGCAAAGAGGCTCCAAGGTAAGAGTGGGGGGGAGGACAGCAGGAACCTCTAGCAACCGCCAGAACACGAGGAGACAACAGCGGTGCGGGTAACTCCCCCCGCTGCATTTAAGCGTGATTTCTTCTTATTCAGGCCCGCATGTGTTTACCCCCTGCAGTGTTTTGGGTGCCTGGGAGAGGCAGCCACCAGAGAATAAAGCAGGACAAAGCAGCCTCTTCTGAAGGGGCCATTTGCAGTGCCTTTTTAATTTCAGTTTTAGTTAATTAGATTGTGGTTTTATTTTATTTTATTTTAGTTCATGTACTCTAGTGCTCTGTGCCTGAGCCCATGGAGGTGCACTGTGCTAGGGATCCTTTTACCTACCCGGGTACAGATTGAGGGTATTCCTGGGGAGTGCCTCTAGCCCTTCCCACCATGCCAGACAGACCGCAGTGCCTGGTATAGGATGGTATCAAAGAGGGTGAACCCCTCTTAATTCTTAAGCATTCCTTGTGTTATACAGCTCAAAACATATTCAGTGCGCAATGACTTGATACAAACCTGTGGGTAAAGCCTAATCATTGTTGCTGGGTGGATTTCAGAGTGTTGTTGTGCCTGGTCAGGTGATCTAAGTGACAGTTGGTTGAGACGTTGTGACTTTCTCCTGAGAAGGGTCAGATATAAAGTCAGAGACAGAAATAAATGAAAGATAAGTGGGGGAAGGAAAAGAAAAAAAAAAAGGTGCTGCATATAGGTTTGAAGCAGCTACAGCTCTGTGGAAAACAGGAAGTACCTGCATATAAGAAATGTATGTAATTTGAAAGATATAGTCAGTCAGTGAATAGGAGGCAAATGAAATCCTTCCATCGGTCTATGGTCAGTGAGTAACCTGACATAATTATCCCTTATCTCTTACCCAGATTATGTACCTTTGAAATTTGTAATATTGCTTGTAAGGGAAGATGTACTCCCTTATAGCCATTTGTAGAATTAGAATAAAAATGTAAGCTTTACTCGGAGAAAGTGTCAGTTTGATTGGATCAATGCAAGGTCCATTTCATATCTTTAAGATACAACACGGCAGCGCAATCTAAAAAACCTCAGGATATGCGGTCCCCGATGGGGTGTGGTCTTGGAGGCAGGCGTCTGGCCTAGACTGCACGCAAGAGGAGGAATGGCCTAGTGGTTGGGGCAAGGTACTTCAGGCCAGAAGGTCGGGAGTTCAAAACCCACTAGAGGACAGCAACCTTGGGCCGGAAGGACTGGGGTTTCTAGTCCCACAGGTGCTCCTTGTGGTCTTGGGCAAGCCACTTAACCCTCCATAGCCCATGTTCCCTGTAAAATAGTTATCTCCAAGTTATAATGCCCTGTTCAATGTAATTTCAGTTTGTTCAATGTAAACCGCGCTGATGCAGAATAGCGCGGTATATAAGAGAATGTAAATAAATAAAATAAATAAATAAATAAGAGGCTAAGTCATGGGAGCAGGGCCTGCAGGATGAGAAGAGGCAGGAGAGTCCCTCCTGGTTGCAAGAAACCCTGGGGGCGGGGGCGCCATGTTACCTTCAACGGATCCGGCCCTTGGTCCCTGCACGATGCCCGGACCATCCACCCCTCAAGCCCAGGGAGCAATAGGGCTCCTAGGGGAGTTCTCATCGGAGTTTGTCTTACTTTTCCATAAGACGTTTAGCCTACATCAACAGGGCTTGGCAAATGGCTCCTCAGCCCCGAAACACAGGGCTAAGAGGGTGTCAGACGCAAAAGAGCACAATTCAGGAGCAGTGGCATGTAAGTGGGCTAGAGGCTTAGAAGAGTGGCAGCAATCGTTGTGGTCAGAGGGGCTGGATAGGGAAGACCTTGACACGGAGCTAGATCTGCAGGAGGAGTTAGAAGAAGGAGAGAGCCCAGAACAGGAGGATCAGGCCCAGATTGTTCGGTTTTTCCGCCGGTAGGAGCTACTGATGCTCATCTTTATGCTTATGTTTATGGTTATGCAATTTCTTGATATACCGCCCAGGCCGAAGGGCATCAAGGTGGTTTACAATCATTACAAACAGGTACTGATAAAATTCCTCGTCCCCAAAGGGCTCATATTCTATGTGTACCTTGGAGTCCCCCAAGGCCCTGAATGTGCCTGCTAACCTCCCGGCAGAGGACAGGCACTGTAGGATCTGCTGTTCCAGGCGGTACGGAAATCGCAGAGAGTCTTCCCAGTACATGGAGTAGTATGACAGATGATCCAGATGAGTGGGATCTGCCAGAGGCTGGCCTTAAAAGGGTGCAATCCATGACGGGCCTATACCAGCTGCCGGAGCAAGAACGAGCTCCTTTGATCACCCAAAGTAGACGCAGCAGTGTTGGCGGCAGTAGAAGAGACCTTGACTTGCCTGCAGATGCGAGCCTTGGAACTGGTTCCGCGAGACCAGTACTTCTGTGGTAGATGCCTCATGTATTTCATGGTGCCCAAAAGGAAGGTTCCTTTTGCTCAATCATCGACTTCGAAGGCATGCTGCTGTCTTATATTACCGCATTTTCACATAGAAATGCTGCGATCAGTAATAGTGGTGGTAGGAAGCGGAGAGATTTTGGAAACTCTCGATCTCACGGAGGCGTAACTGCACATTACCATCCATCCAGAACATCAGCAGTTCCTCTGCTTTGCGGTGCCAAGGGGCCATTTCCAGTTTCGAGCGTTCCCGTTCGGTCTGGCAACGGCCCCGCGTACCTTCACCAAGGTAATGGTGGTGGGGGCGGTAGCTCTCTGCAAGAAAGGGGTTACTCATCCACCCGTACCTAGACGACTGGCTAATCCAGGCGAAGTCCAGGGACGATAGCGAAAGAGCAACAGTGCAGGTGGGAGAGTTCCTTCAAAGTCTTGATTGGGGGGTTCAACCTGGTCAAGAGTAAGTTACGGCCGGCCCAGGAGCTGGAGTATTTGAGAGCGTGCTTTGATACCCGCGTGGGCAGAGTTTTCCTGCCAGATCGCCGGGTGTGGGAGCTACGATAGTGGATACAGCAGTTCGTGAAGATGGCAAGACCATCAACGTGGCATTATCTGCAGGTTCTGGGGACCATAGCAGCCACTCAAGTTAGTCCCATAGGCAAGGGTTCTGTCGATGGTCCCTTCAGAGTCAGCCCCTGTCCCATGTACTCCTCTGCCTGCAGAGTAACAGGAGAGCCCTCAGTTGGTGGCTGCATGTGGGGAGCCTAGAAGGAGTCTCCAGTGTGGGTTCCACTGATGACTGATGCTAGCCTGTCAGGCTGGGGAGCCCATTTCGAAGGACGCTTTGTTCAGGGATAGGTCCTCAGGAGACCCTGTGGTCGAGCAGTGACCTTGGTGCTAGAAAGTTTTGAGTCATGGTTGCAGGAGAAGGTGGTCCAAGTCCTCTCGGACAATGTGACCATGGTGGCTTACATCAACCGGCAAAGAGGCACAGGCAGTGCAGCCCCGGAGGAGGCGGCCGAAAGGCTGTTTGGAAGGGCAGAGATGCGTCTCCAGCCGTTATCAGTAGCGCACATAGCGAGAGTTGACAATGTGACAGCAGATTACCTCAGCCGAGTGTGCTTGGACCCCGGAGAGTGGCAGTTCAATCAGGTGGTGTTTGAGCAGGTGGTCCATCGATGGGGCACACCGGTCATGGACCTAATGGCAATGTTTGAATCGGCCAAGGCCTGCCAGTTTTTCAGTAGAAGAAGAGAGGATGTCTGAGGGCCTGGATGCTCTAATTCAGCAGTGGCTCGAAGAGGGTCTTTCTCTGTTTTTACCCCATGGGCGCTCATAGGCCAGTTAGTGCAACAGATAGAGGCGCACTGGGGATTTGTAATTCTGGTGGCACCAGACTGGCTGAGGTACCCATGGTATGCTGACCTGATTCAGATACTGGCAGATTGACTGTGGTGGCTTCCAGTTCGGAAGGACCTCGACACAGCAGCCACTTTGCATGCCCCATGTGGATCAATTCTCGCTTACGGCAAGGCTCTTGAAAGAGCGAGGTTGAAGAAGAAATGATAATCGGGCTCGGGGATAGCGATCTTGCTACAGGCCCAGAGGAGGTCTACGAACCTGGCATGCATCTGCGTAGGGCATATGTTTGAATCGTGGTGTGGAAAGAGGAAGGCGTGCCCTTCCACTGCCTCCGTCAACATCTTGGCATTCTTGCAATCCGGTTTTGATAAGGGTCTAGCCACCAGTTCCTTGAGGGTGCAATTGGCGGTGATTTCTGGTTATCACAGGAAGGTCCACGGGGTGCCATTGGGTACACACCCAGACATGCTGAGCTTTCTAGGAGCAGTGACCCACCTCCGTCTGCCAAAGAGGGCAGTGGTACTGCCTTGGGATCTAAATCTGGTGCTGACAGTGCTGTCTGGGGAACCCTTTGAGCCACTGAGTCGGGTTTCCCTGAAGGATTTGACTCTGAAAATGGTATTCCTGGTGGCGATTTGCTCGGCATGCAGGATTTCGGAGCTTTGGACCAGGAGACATTCCTTTCCTTCTCCAAGGAAAAAGTGGTCCTGCGCCCGGTACCTTTATTTTTGCCCAAGGTGGTGTCAGCATTTCATGTAAATCACACCGTTTCCTTACCGGCTCTGGCGAGTGTGGATGTGGGCCCTGCCACTCCACAGCTGTGCCACCTGGATGGTAAAAGAGTCCTGCAAAGGTATGCTAAAAGGGCATCATCCTTTCGGAGATCAGACCGTCTGTTGGTTCTGTTTGGTGGTCCGAGCAAAAACGAGGCGGCAGCTAAGGCCTCCATTTCCAGATGGATCAGTGAGGCAATCATGTCAGCATAGATCTTGAAGGGTAGAGCAGTGCCGGCAGGGTTGAGGATGCATTCCATGAGGGCTCAGGCAGCCTCGTGGGTAGCGTATAGTTTAGTTCCACCGGTGGCAATCTATAGGGCGGCATACCTTTTCTGAACATTTTTGCCTGGATGTCCAGGCGGCAGTGGATGCTCGTTTCGGATCGGCAATGCTTCGGGCTGGTTGTGCAGGTCCCTCCCATTAGTTTAATTGCTCTGAAACATCCCAGAGGTGCGGAACTAGACTGGAGGGACGATAAGGAAAGAGAAATTAGACTTAACTGCTAATTGCTGTTCCTTGAGGAACTCCAGTCCAGTCCCGGAACCCTCCCTGAGTGCTTTCTGTGATAATCTGTGTACACCCCGGTCCTGAAGGTGGTTCCCTTGGTGGAGGAAGTGGCCAGGGGAAGCCGTGGAGGGTGTGTAATCAGCATTTGTGGGGGGGGGGATGAAGAGCTGTCGTTTGCTTGCTCCCCGCTGGTTGGAGTTGCTCAGTGCTCAACAGGTAGGCCCTCCACATCCTGGAGGGGGGGGGGAACGGGATATCCTTCCCACAGGATGGAGGGGGTACAAATTTATTTAGACTTAGAAGTGTTCGTTGCATGTTTAACTACTTAATTGTTGCTCCTCTGAGTCTGCTTTGTCAATAGGTACTGGGGCTGGTAGGCGGTGCCAGCTGTATATGTACACTAGTGTCATCAAAAAGATGACATGCTCAGTCTCCAAGCTGCTGGAGTAGGTGCACTACCCAGAGATGCAGGACTGGACGAGTTCCTCAAGAAACAACAATTAGCAGGTAAGTCTAATTTCTTTATTATTTACTTATTTGTTATTCATCTTAATTGTCTGTAACAAGAAGCATTATGATTTTCTAATCATCTTTTGATATGTAGTATTGTTTGTATTGGTTTCCCATATGCAATCTGTTTTTCAGAGTGATTGATTTATAGATTATTTATGGAGTTTTTTAAATTTACTATGAGTTAATGTATATGTATTTTTATAATTTTAGTGGTCACAGTCCCCTTAAAGCGGCCAGTTTAGCTGAAACACGTACAGGGTTGACCATCATCAATATAGTATTCTTCCTTCCAAGTGTTCTTGCTTTCCTACTTTTCTCTGGATGTAGAAGGACAGGGCTCCAGCGTGTGTAGGGAGGCCTCCACTCTGGAGGTGTGAGGCCTGGGAAAAACGGTGAGAACCACCACCTCTTGGTTCAGATAAAACGCTGAAAACACCTTAGGCAGGAACTTCGGGTGCATCCAAAGGACTACCATATTCCTATGAAACCTGGTGTAGGGCACATGCACCATGAGCACCTGCAGCTCGATCACTCACCTGGTGGAGGTGAGCACCACCAGGAAGATGATCTTCCAGGAGAGGTACTTGAGAGGACAAGTCACCATGGGCTTGAAGGGGGCCCCCATCAGCTTCCATAGGACCATGTTAAGGTCCCATGCAACCGGTGGCAGGCAGACCGGGGGCTGCAAGAGGAGGAAGCAACACATGAAGTGGCTCACCAGGGCGTGGACAGACACTGCCTGGCCCTCTATACTGTGTGGTGATGTATCAATATGGTGCAGAGATGTACCCTGACCGAACTGGATTTCAGGCCTGTACCCAACAGGTGTAAAAGCTACCGCAATACCTCCGCTATGGTGCAAGAGAAGAGGTTAAGCCCCTGTTGCGCACATCAGAGGGAGAGTCTGCGCCATTTAAAGGCATAGGCCTGCCACATAGAGTCCTTACGTGAGGCCAAGAGGACATCCTCCACTGGCCGGGTCAAGTCGTAGTGGGAGATGGCTACCCTTTCAGCAACCAGGTCATCAGAGACAAGGACTGGAGGAGGGGTGGCGCAGTGTGCCATCCTCCTGTGAGAGAAGGTCCGGGGCACACCCCAGCAGCCATGGGTTCCCCTATGGCAACTGCAGCAGTAGGGGGAACCAGGGTTGTCTTGACCATTGGGGAAGGCCGCTTCTGCCTGAATCTTCAGTAGGGCGCACGGCACCAGAGGTGTCGGCAGGAAGGCACACAGAAAGCCCTCGGACCACAGGAGGAGGAAGGCATCCTCCACTTCCCGACCCCTGTCCGGCATCCTGGAGCAGAACCTCAGGAGCTGTGCGTTCACTGTGCTGGCACAGAGGTCGATCTCTAGGGTGCCCCAACTGCTAGAAGATCTTCTCCAGGACAGAGGGGTTCAGTCTCCATTCGTGGGTCTTGAGAATGAGGCTCAGGCAGTTGGCCAGTATACTGTCTTGGCCCAGCAGGTAGACTGCCTTGAGAAACATGTTCCTTGCTGCCACGAAGTTCTAGAGGCGCACCGCCTTCCAGCAGAGGTGGTACAACTCCGTGCCTCCTGCTTATTGATGTAGAACATTGCTACTTGGTTGTCTGTCTGGATTTGGACAACCTTCCCCCTCCAGGTGGTCCTTGAAGATCCACAGGGCGTAGTAGTCCACTCGGAGCTTGAGCAAGATGATCTGCGAGGCACTCTCTTCCGGAAAACACAGCCCCAAACACTTGAGGTGGTCACAATTAGCCCCCTAGCCCAACTTGGATGCATCTGTGGTGAGAACATGCCAAACTGGTGGGATCTGAAACGGCAGGCCGGCCCTCAGGTTGCAGTGGTCCTGACACCACGTCAGGGAGGATGCCAGCGCAGGTGTGACCTGGATATGGTCCTCCAGTGGCCCGTCGTCTGCGCCCTCTGAGCATCTATTGGGCCTGCCGCATACGTAGGTGGGCAAAGGGGGTCACGTGGACGGTGGATGCCATGAGCCCCAAGAGGCTGAGCATCTGTCAGGCAGTCACAGAAGCGACGCCCTGAACCTTCCTGACTAGGGCTGCAAGGCGTTCAGCCCATCCAAGGGACAGAAATGCCCTTGCCTGTGTGGAGTTGAGTAGGGCCCCGATGAATTCCATGCATTGGGTTGGGACGAAGAGGGACTTGAAGAAGGTTCACCACAAACGCTAGGTGCTGCAGCAGCCCTAACATACTCTGAGTGGCATTGTGCGCTTCACCTGAAGTGCCAGCCTGCACGCGCCAGTTGACCAAGTAGGGGAACACAAAAACCCTGAGGACCCTGAGCAGAGTGGCCATGACCGCTAGGCACTTTGTGAATACCAAGGGGACGGAGGCGAGGCCAAAGGGCAGCACCCTGTACTGGTAGTGGTGGCCCTCCAAGACAAAAGCAGAGGTACTGACTGTGTCTCAGATGGATCAGGATGTGAGTATAGGCATCTTTGAGATCCAAGGAGCATAGCCAATCTCCCTAAAGGAGGTAGAGCAGCAAGGTTCCCAGGGATACCATTTTGAACTTCTCCTTGACCAGGAATCCGTTGAGGTCCTGAAGTCCAGGATAGGCCTGAAGTCACCTTTCTTCTTGGGAACCAGGAAGTAGCAGGAGTAAAACCCTGTCCCTACAGGTGAGGCAGGACAGGCTTGACCACCCGGTCCTCGAGCAACGACTCGAGCTCTTTCAAAAGGAGCTCCCTGTGCAAGGGATCCATTGGTAATTCCCCTGTGAATGAGGAGGAGGCAGTTAGGAAAAATAAAGGAGATAGCCCTGTGTGACCACTCGCCTCACCCAGGTGTGTGCAGTTATTGTGGACCACCTGTGTGCGAAGTGAATGAGCCTTCACCCTGTGAACCTTGGGCCTGTGTCCTCATGAGTGAAGGAGGCTATGCCCAAGGAGTCAAAAACTCCCCCCAGACTGTGGCTGAGCCACTGTTTGGGGTTTGGAACTTTGGACTTACAGGGGCCTTGCCTTTTGCCTGCTGCCCCTGAGGGGAACCGGGGTAGGACTGGAACTTAGGGTAGTTTCCATAAGCCTTCTTTGTCTTTGGGTGGAAGGACTTTTACCCCGAAGCCTTCCAGTGGGAAGAATATGACACTTTCTTGGACAACCAGGTTCTGATCATGAATTCCTTCTCCAGTTCATTAGCCTTGTCAGTCATGGGCTTGCCAAAGAGGTTAATGCCTCGGCAGGGGACAGTAGCTAGCTTGACCGACGAAATCAGGGTCCGAAAGCGTTCAAGGGGCTCTCCTGATAAACTAGCCAAGAACCCTGCAAGCTCCTTCGCCAGCTCTCTCAAGTACATGCCCATGTACAGCTGGTAGGCCTGGATTCGGACTGTGAGCATCGAGCCCTGGAAGCACTTTCTACTGAACACAACCATGGGACAGGCCCTCAATGCCAGGGGACACCGAGGCGTGTGTCTTCTGGCTCTTAATTTGACACATAGCCAACTCCACCACCATGGAAATTTGTGGAAGCTGTGCCTTCTGAAATCCTGAGCTCTTGCCGACTCGATACTGAGAATCAAGTTGATGGTTCACAATCAGCATCGTCACTGGGTTCTCCCACATCCTGAGCAACAGGTGCTCAAGGATGGGGGGCATGGGCACCATTAGTGCCTCCTGAGGAGGCCTCGTATTGGAGGATCTCCAGGTCCTCAACACGAGGCTCGCCCTCTGGCACCACCACAAAGGTGAATGCTTGGGACATGGCCCTCAGAAACTCGATTTAGGCTAAGTCGTCCGGAAGGGACTTCCGCCAATGGTGAGGCGGAGAGAGGTCGGATGGGATATCTATATGGAACATGGTGTCAGGTGGACTCCTTGTCAATCTCCTAGTCTGACTCCAAACCTGAGGAGTCAAGGAGCATTCCTCTAACACTGGACTGACTCGGCAGAGACAACCTCTTGACGTCGGTCTGACCGTGTCATGTCGGTCGTTGAAGGCCTTGATGCCAATCAAGCGAGGCGCTCCATGATGAGGGGGATCTCCTCTGGGGAAGTCCTCAGAAAGGAGGTGCCCATGTGGGGTGCCGACGACCCGGAGGGTTCGGGAGTCGGGCCCCGCTGCGACTCGAGGAACATATTGAAGCTAACTCAAGGGCAGCCATGAGGGCCTCTATTCCAGAAGGATCCACAGCTAGGCCAGAACCCGGCAGGGTCGGGGCTGGAACCAACTCCCTGGATCGTGGAGTCAGGTCATTGCTCCTTCTGAGCCCCGTCCCCTCGGGGTTGCTTTGATGGATGCTCCCATCCGTCGTACCCAGAGTCGTGTCGAGGGCTCTGAGGCTGAATCGAGGACGACTTGCCACCCAATGCCAGGTCAGTCCTCGGCATCGACTTCAAGGGGGTCATCAAAAAACGAGGGAGGTCCTCCGAGGATGACTCCAACACCTGATGCCCCCTGGACTCCGAACGAGCCCGGGCACGTGATGCCACGTTACCCGGAGCCGGCATCAAAGGAAGGAATTTGGCTGACATGAGGAGGCAAAGCAGGCAGGAAGACCCGTCGTGGTCTTCCTTGAGGTACTTAATGTAGGTGCTATGAAGGTCCGTACAGGACATCGTGCGACTGCACTTAGCACACTGCTTAAAACCGCTAGCAGGACATAGCAGAGAAAACGAGATCCACGAGAACAAACTCAGATGTCTGCGAGAAAAAATCCCGTGCACCAAAAAACAAGGAAATGAAAAAAAAAAAGATAACTGACTGACAGACAGAGTGCCGAGGCGAGAGCTCGGGCGAGGAAGGTGATCGAATCGAGCACTCGAAATAGAGAAATAACAGAGTGAGGGTCGAAAAATCTACTTTTTACCAGGATGCACAGACATGACGTCTGCAGGGCTCAGCAGAAAAAGAAAGATTGAGGCAAGATGGCAGCTTTGAGCGGGAAGGTGACCGCACATACACGGTGTAGCTCCCAAAGGTTTTCTTTGAAAGCTGGGGAGTGGATCCGCGCAGGCTCCATCAGTGCTGATATCACCCCATATGTGAGGACTGACTTCCTGCTTGTTGTCAGAGAACAAAGAAAAAACAACAAAGGGAGCAGGGAGGGTTCCGAGGACTGTTTCCTGCTGTCCCCGGAGAACACCTGATGCAGATGAGTATCTACGCTTTCTCCAGGAATAAGCAGTAAGTCAGTACTCACATATGAGACTCCCAAACTACCGAAAAAACCTGTAAAAGCCACGGGCGACCCAAAAAGTGGACCATAAAGGGCAGCAGGGGCGCTGATAGGTTGAAAGTCTGACACTGCAGCAGCAGCATCGAAGATGCAATCCCCACTCTGGTAGCCTGAACATTATGGGTCGATGGAAAAGAGTTGCACTATTCCCTGAAAAGGTGACAGAGTACTGCCTTGCCGAAGGCACTATCACTCCAAGAGGTCTCTTCCTAACAGGATACAGGATACTGGGCTTGATGGACCTTGGTCTGACCCAGTATGGCATATCTTATGTTCTTATGTGCAGCGAAGGTGTGCACAGAGGACCAGGATAAGGTGGCGGCTCGGCAGATTTATTTATTTATTTATTTTCTCTTATCTACCGCTCTATTCTGCATCAGTGCAGTTTACATTGAACAAACTGAAATTACATTGAACAGGGCATTTATAACTTGGAGATAACTATTTTACAGGGAACATGGGCTATGGGCTCTCACTTGGTTTGCAGCTTGTCGTGCTGTGAGGGCTTGCGTGCATCAGTGATGCTGAGAGCTAAACTATCGGTAGTTTAACTACTGGCAGGGTCTCCCAAGATGGACAGGTCTCAGCTGAGGTGCCAGACCAAGACAAACCACCTATCTGGGCAGCAGCAGAATGGGACAGTGTTGACGGCGGAGGATCACATTTTTGTGACAACGGCAACACCAACAAACGTAAACTGCGCGGAAGAAAGGCCCGTCAATCTACTTCTGTATCTTGCCATGAAAACCCAATGGATAGTTACAACAAAACAAATTGTGCTATGGTGCTGGAAGATGAGACCCCCAGGTCAGAAGGCACTCAACTAGCTACTGGGGAAGAGCTGTTCAGAGTAAAGCCAGCATTTATGATGTGGTTGGATCAAAGCCCTTGGGAAGTCTGACTGCTGATGTAGCTGCGCATGAAATGAGAGTCAGAAGCTGTAAAGATGTCTTACACATTGGAACATGGAACGTACGAAGCATAAACCAAGGGAAGTTGGAGGTGGTCAAGAATGAAATGGAACGTGTACAACTTGATCTGTTGGGTGTCAGCGAACTGAAATGGACTAGCATAGGGCACTTTGCATCAGATGATCACATGGTCTACTATGCTGGAAATGAAAGACAAAGAAGAAATGGTGTTGCATTTATAATAAAGAAGAAACTTGCAAGAACTGTAATGAAATACAATGCAGTCAGCGAATGCTTAATCTCTATTCGTCTACGAGGATTGCCTATCAACACAACTATAATTCAAGTATATGCCCCAACAACAGCTGCTGAAGAGAATGAAATTGAAGAGTTCTATGAACAAGTACAAGATGAAATTGACAGAACATGCAAACCGGATATCCTGATAGTCATGGGTGACTGGAACGCAAAAGTTGGCAACAAAGAAGGAGGCAAAGTAGTTGGAAAATATGGACTTGGCAACAGAAATGAAGATGGAGAAAGACTGATAGAATTCTGCAAGACCAATGATCTATTCATCTCAAACACCTTCTTCCAGCAACACAAGCGGCGACTGTACACATGGACTTCACCGAATGGATTATATAAAAATCAAATTGACTACATATGTGGAAGTCAACAATGGAAAAGCTCTGTAACATCAACAAAGACAAAACCTGGAGCTGACTGTGGTACAGATCATCAACTACTAGTATGCAAACTCAAGCTAAAGTTGAAAAAGAGCAAACCACTCATGAATGCAGCAAAATATGACCTTGAGAATATACCACTGGAATTTAAAGACTGCCTGTAAAACAGATTTGCTGCTTTAGATACAAATGACAGAGCTCCGGAAGAGTTATGGAATGACATCAAGAAGGTTGTGTTGGAAGAAAGCGAGAAGTCTCTAAAAAAGGTGAAAAAGCAAAAACGGCCAAAATGGATGACGGAAGAAACTCTGAAAATTGCCCAGAAACACAGAGAAGCTAAAGCCAGAGGAGAAAGAAAGACAATCGCAGAACTCAGAGATTTCCAACGTGCAGCAAGACAGGACAAGGAAAAGTACTACAATGACACTTGCAAGGAAATAGAAGCAGAAACTAGAGGAAGAACAAGATCGGCTTTCCTAAAGCTACGAGAGTTAAAGAAAAAGTTCCAGCTTTGAATTGGAATGTTACAAGATGCTCAAGGTTCTATGTTGAATGATGCTGAGAAGATCAAGAAAAGGTGGAAGGAATATACAAAGTTTTTATATGATAAAGATCAAGTGGACCAACAGCTGTTTCAACCTGTACCTTATGATCGGGAACCATTGGTGATGAAAGAAGAAGTTGAAGCAGCATTGAAAGCCTTATCAAAGAACAAAGCACCAGGCATTGATAGCATTCCCATAGAGGTATTGCAGCAATCTGATGCAGCTGTTATCGTACTCACAAGGCTCTGCCAAGAAATATGGAAGACAACATCATGGCCAACTGACTGGAAAAGATCTGTGTTTATACCAATACTAAAGAAAGGTGATCCAACTGACTGGAAATTATCGCACAATCGCTCTGATCCCACATGCCAGCAAGATTCTACTGAAGATTATTCAAAAGAGACTACAACCATACCTGGAACAAGAACTACCTGAAGTGCAAGCAGGGTTCAGGAAAGGGCGAGGAACGAGAGACATCATTGCGGATGTGAAATGAATCCTTGAAAAGACTAAAGAATACCAAAAGGATATCTATTTGTGCTTTATCGACTTTAGCAAGGCTTTTGACTGTGTAAACCATGAGAAACTCTGGGCCACATTAAGCAGCATGGGTATACCAGAACACCTGATCGTTCTCTTGCGCAATCTGTACATTGATCAAGAAGCAACAGTTCGAACGGAACAAGGAGAAACAGAATGGTTTAAAATAAGCAAAGGTGTAAGACAAGGCTGCATACTTTCCCCCTACCTGTTTAATTTATATGCAGAACAAATCATCAGAGAAGCAGGATTGTATGAAGACAACAGAGGTGTGAAGATTGGTGGAAGACTCATCAACAACCTTCGCTATGCTGATGATACCACATTACTGGCTGAAAGTGAAGATGATCTGAAACATTTGCTTCTCACAATCAAAGAACATAGTCTCAAAATGGGCCTGCACCTTAATGTAAAGAAGACAAAGATCATGACAACTGGCATAATCAACAGGTTCATCGTTGAAGGAGAAGAAATTGAAATTGTGAACAACTTTAACCTACTTGGATCAACTATCAATAAAGAAGCAACAAGCAGTCAAGAAATCAAACGACGCATTGCTCTTGGCAGAATGGCTACGAAAGACCTAGATAAGATTCTCAAGAGCAGAGATGTCTCTCTCCATACAAAGATTCGACTTGTTCAAGCCATGGTATTTTCAATTGTAAAAAAATGGAAAACTGTGTAACCTAAGTCAAAAGACTGACGTATATGTGTGTGCAAATGTCGGAAGTATAGCCTTGAGACAATTTTCAATCTCTTGTAGCTATCTTTCCATTTTACTCAAAATTGAGCCCAAACGTGAGCTTACGATAAATAAGGTTCCACACTACTTAAAAGTGTCACCAATAAGATAATAAAACACTGTGAAGTTTTTAGATAGGGGTCAAGATCGTTGCACTATTAACTGGTTACTTAGCTGAAGTCGTTCCGTCATGCAGTCAAAGTCCCATTGTAACGAAATGTGCAATTCGCCCCAAAGTTCAAACTGTAGTAGAAGAAGTTCTCCAATACGATAAATCAGCGCATTTGAGTAGCCAACTAGCAGACACAGCACTGCGTTTTGGGCGATCCAATGCCTTACGCCCTGTTTCAACGCTCATCAACTACATCCATTCCGTTCGTTGCTGCTGATTGAAGAAAAAGACACCAGCGCATGCTCAATAGCTTGCCCCAACCACTAGGCCACTCCTCCACTCCAGATGTCCAGTAAGGGTACAGAGTGTAGGCTCGCTACTGAGGCCAACATGGCACACACATTGTGAGACATCACATGATGTTCCAGAGAGCTTCGCCTGTTGATAGGCAAAGAAATGCAGACAGGCACCCACCATAGGGCACTTGGAAACTGCGACCTCAAGCCGACTGGGGTCAAACGAGAGACTAAGCAGTGATGAGGCTGGATGTAAAAGGACAAGGATGCTTGCAGTCCAGCGTTTGTAAGGAGGCCTCTGCCCTGGAGGAATGAAGCCTAGTGAAGAAGATGGGCAACACCACCTGTTGATTCAAGTAGAAGGTAGAGACAACCCTTGGCAAGAACTTAGGGTGAGTCTGAAGGACGACCCTGTTCTTGTGGAACCTGTTATAGGGCACGTGTGCCACTAGCGCCTGCAACTCGCTCACATGCCTGGCGGAGATGAGTGTCACTAGGAACACGACCTTCCAAGAAAGGTTCTTGAACTGGCAAGTAGCCAGGGGTTCGAAGCGTGGCAGCTACGTGTTCTCTGGACTGGCAAATAAGTTGATCTCCGGGGTCCCACAACATCGGAAGATCTCCCCAGAACGCTCTCCACTGCAGCTTTCCCTGCAGCCTTTAAGCATGCTGTGGTCACTCCTCTCCTCAAGAAAACCTCATAAGACCCTACCTACCTACCCTTCTCACCATCAAACCCACCTCCCTCCTCCCCTTCATTTCTTTTTTTTTTTTTTTTTTAATTTAAATGTTTATTGATACACACATCAAAAAGAACCCAACAATCAATACACTACAGGGTAACAATCTAACATACCAACAAGCTATAGCCCCCCCCCACCTTCCCCACACCCCATACCAGAGACCAAAATATCCTGCAGTCTATACACACCACCACCACACCAAGCGAATATCACCCCCAACTTTTTCAGATACCCCACCCCTTTACCTTAACCACCCCTCCCCCTACCCTCCCTCCCTCCACCACTTACACACCGCCATAACTCTCCCCAATTCACCTCAAATTTATCTACCCTCCCCGCCTAGCTGCAGTTAGCTTTTCCATAAGAACAACATACCTCAACCTTCGCACAAAGCAGGCTTCCGATGGCGCGTCTCTCTGCTTCCATGCCGCTGCTACCGCACTGCGCACAGACACGCCACCACTATGCGCCCCCCCTGTTGCCTCTCCTCCCCCCACCATGACAACAGGTATATACCAGGTTTCAATACCATCTCTACCCCCACTACCCGTAGGATCCACCGCTGCACCCTTCTCCAATACTCCTGTATTTTTATACACCCCCACCAAATATGCCAGAAAGTACCTACCTCCCCGCAGTCCCTCCAACATTCCGCCGACGCCCCCAGGAACATCTCGTGGCATATAGTACCATCTAAACATGATCTTGTAGCAATTCTCACGAATGCTACTAGACATTGGTGCTTTTTTCACCTGGGCCCACACCACCTTCCAGTCCTTTGACTCCAATGGCTCCCCCAAATCTTCCTCCCACTCCCTCATATATTTGAACTGCCAGCCCTCTGCTTCCCTCACCCCTCTATACAACCCTGAAATCATAACCCTCAGGGCTCTTTTCCCGACCCAACAAGCCTCCACCATCGACAACACCTCCGCTAGCACCCTCTCCTTTTAAAGTCCCGCAAATAATGACCCACTTGCAGATAACAAATCTATCAGCGCCCTCTAGCCCATACAATTCCTGTATCCTCTCAAAACTTTGTAGTTCCCCCTCCTCCATCAATTGAAAAAAAACATTCCAGCCTGTTAATCGCCCAGCGATCAAACCTACCCCCCTCCCAGCCAGGGCGGAATTCTTTTCACCCCCTCCAAGGAGTCAGCAGTGAGAAATCTGACCCCCTTCTCCTTCCTATCCTTTGCCCGAAGCCCATCCCAGACCCCCACCACCACCCTCATCGCCGGCGTACCAACCCCCAGTTCTTTCCGTGTTCTCGCGGGTGCCCACAGCCAAGCGTCCAGTCTCCCCCCCTTAATATAAGACCTTTCCAACGCCACTCCTGACTTCTCCCCAGCCCCTCTCCTCCAATCCATTACATGGCTCAACTGAGCCGTTCTATAGTAGTCCTGGAAGTTAGGGACACCCAACCCCCCTTCCCCCTGCTTCGCATACATAACCTCCCTTGCTTTCCTCGGAGGCTTATGCTTCCAAATATATTGGAATACCTTCCTTTGCAAATCCCTTAAAACTGCCCCTGGTACCTTCACCAACAGCGCCTGAAACAAACAGAGCAACCGCGGAAGCACACTCATTTTAACCCCCGCTATCCTCCCCAACCAAGACGTCTCATATCTCATCCATCCATCTAGGTCCCTCCGAATTCCCCTCAGGACTTTCGGGTAGTTCACATTATAAGCCGCCTCATACCTTACCGTAATCTGCACCCCCAAATATCCCAATGATCCCTCTACCCACCTTACCAGGTACGCCCTTTTTAACCGCTCCACCCCCTCCTTAGCAACCGAAATATTAAGCACTTCCGTTTTGTCCACATTCATTCGGAAGCCCGATACCTTCCCGTATCTTTCTAACTCCCCCATAACCTCCAGCAAACACACCCCCCCCCCCCCGTGGGTCACAAATATACAACAGAATGTCATTCGTGTAAAGTGAAATCTTATGCTTCACCCCCCCCCCCCCCGACTTTCTAGCCCCAATATCTTCTCATTTGCCCTTATCCTCTACGCGAGTGGTTCAACCACCATTGCAAAGAGCAACGGCGACATTGGGCATCCATGCCTCGTCCCCCTCCCCAATTCGAAATCCCTCGAATAACTCCCATTGACTTTCACTCTCGCCCTAGGCCCAGAGTACAACCCCCCCCCCCCCACCCATTTCTCAAATTTTGGCCCACACCGCATCTTACATAACACCTTCATTAAGAAATCCCAGTGCACCCTATCAAACGCCTTTTCGGCATCTATGGACATTAAAGCACAGTTACTTACCTGTAACAGGTGATCTCTGGGAACAGCAGGAATTAGTCTTCACATATGGGTACGTCGGTACCAACGGAGCCTGCACGGGAACGCTGCCCAGTTTCCAATCAGAAAGCTTTTGGCAGCATCCCTCGCGCCTGCGCCCTGAATTCCCGCCTTCTCCAGAGCCTCTCTTCAGTTGAGTTTCAAAGCTGAGACAGAAAAGGAAGAAGAAGATAAAGAGATGCAACTCCTAGGGGAGGTGGGAGGGTTGTGAAGACTAATTCCTGCTGTTCCCAGAGATCACCTGTTACAGGTAAGTAACTGTGCTATCTCTAGGAACAAACAGGAATGAGTCTTCACATATGGGGACTCCCTAGCTGGAGATGCCAGGGGGAGATCCCAGAAAAATGCAGGATCCTGGAGCAGGGGTGCATTTTGTCTCCAGGAATCCCCGGCATCCGATGTGGGATGGAGGGTAGGAGTTGACAATAAAGGAGCTGTGAGGAAAGAAACAGCATAGCCAAGGACTAGAGGGTCCTACAGACTACAGGAGTCCTTGGTATATATGATGAGTAGCATTAAAACACAGTTAATGTACACTCAAAATATGCAGCTTACCTACTGTATTATAGGAAGTAGAAAGCATGATGGAGTCTACTGGATAAGCAGTGGCGGAATCTTCAAGGTGACCTCCCAGCAGTGAGGATGAAGGTCCAGACCTGGAGGTAGTAGACGATCCAGGTGTCAACTGGGTAGGATTAGACGTCAGGTCGTCAATAGAAAGCTTTAGGGGAAAAAGCTGAAAACTCCTTTAGGCATAAGGTCATTAACATTGAGGACTAAAGGAAGAAGACTGACGGAGTTGGAGAACTAGCCCAGTCCTGGCGGGAAGAGGGGGACTGGAAAACCCCTATTCCCAAGGAGAACAGCTGTGTACTCAAAGATAAAGATGTACACTGTTTTTCCTAGCTGGCGAGAGATAGGAAAAATATTGAAGCTTGATGCTTCAAGGACTTAAAGAAAAAATGGAAGATGTTAGCACCACAGTGGTTATTGGTGATTAACAGTTTCTGCATCGTAATATGGTATGCGAGGTAGGGCGATAGACTGTCTAAAACCTCTAGGAGGTAAAACATTTAGTATAGACAGTAAAGGTGATAGTGTGTAAGACATATCAACCCTTAAGAAGCCCCCCAACAGACACATATATATACAAATATATATATGTTGATGGAATATATATATATAATATATATATACATATGTGCAGATGTGTATATTAGGATATGGGTGGAGAAATGTATCAAAATATATATATATAGATATAGATATAGATATAATATACGTAAATATAGATACATTTGTGGGGCATGGTTTTGTACCACCAGAGTAATGATATAGGTATGTAGACATATATGGAGATGCTACATACAAGACAACAGGTTGAAGATACATGTCTACCACCCAGCCCCATAATTGTACATGGGGAATATAAAAGAAAAAGATTCTGCGCTCTACAAGAGGGTGAACCCACTTGGGATATGTATAGAGAAACTATTCCCGTGGATTGAGGGATGCAGGAAGGCAATCCAACCAAATAACCGTGATGTTCGCGTGAAAACAGATGATCATATGAATCTGTAAGGAACAAGGCGGGAGTTCCACAGAACACTGACATGGCAGATGTGCAGAAACGCAGAGAAAATACCAGAGGGACCTACTGGAGGGACCCAGAGGTAGCATGCGTAAACATCAGCCGTGGATTTTCACGCAGAAGAACTGATATCTCGTGTTAACACCCCAGGCTAGAGGGTGTGGAGAACCCGCACAGGCATAGGAAGGGTTTATAAGCTTTTCCCTACTAATAGAGAAGCTTCAGTGACAAGGTCAATGCTCTATAGCAAGGCCCTCATAGTAGAAAGCTTCTCTGAAGACTGCAGAGAGCATTGTGCAGGAGAGATATGAGACAAACCGACTGAAGTCAGGTGTGTTGCCATATCCTAGGAGAGGAGATGGTTAGAATAATGTGAGAAAGCCTAAAGGAGTAGGAGGATCCAAGATAGATGACGAATAGCTTGGAATCACTACTGAGGCTAGACAAAATTTTGAACAAGGGACTGGAACTTGGAAAAAGTACCAGCAATACAATTACTTTAACTCCTGCAGGCACAGCTGCTGACGGAAACAGCAGAGAGATTGTCCTGTGCCCAATAAAGAAAAACAGACAAGAAAAGAGAGGAGATATCCCCTCTCCTTGTCTGAGGAACGAGCTTGCTAGAGAAGCTTTCCAGCATGGTACCCCTCAGTCAGGGAAAAAACCCGGTTGAGAGGGTAGAGTAAGTAATTGGAGGGTGACATACCCATAGGGTAAGTCAACTGAAGGAAAAATGTTCAGTTGGGATAGAACTATCAGGGGATAGTTGCAACTGCTCTTCTAGAGAGTAAGAAGAGGAGAAGTCTGTAGTCCCTGAACAAAATTTTCCGACAGGTTAGTACACTGAAAAAGAGGAGCACAGTGAATAAACTGCTAATGGGTAGAAGTGAACTGTAGATTACAATTCCCGGCCCCTATGGTTGCTGGGAATGCTGAGACTGGCCAGAGCTGGAGGACTTCAGGCTATGCTGAGGCGTCCCTTGTTTAGGTACAGCCGAATGATGGGCAGGAGATGAATGAAACTTTCTTTTCTTAGGGAAAGAAGGTTTGGTAGGATATTTCCTACCCCTTGAAGAAGGAGGTGGCTTAGATTGGTCTTTAGTGGAAGGAGAGTCAGTGGAGCATTGAGCAACCTGACGTAAAGCCTCCTTATTGAAGAGACCTTCTCCTGTACAAGGGGAATGAGCCAGTATAGTTTGTGCCCATCTGCTCAAGTCTGAAGCTTCAAGCCAGGCTCTGCGACGTGCTGCGATGGCAATAGCAGAGGATCTGCTAACGGATTCAAAAGAGTCTATAGAAGCACGAGACAGGAACCAGGATATATTCCGGCTGTGATTGACGAGCAAGGAATAATCAGTAGCCTTGGGCTCTGGTAAAAAAGGGGTCAAAAGAGACAATTTCTCTGTGACTTCCTGGAGTGTTAGACTCATGTGAAAAATATATGAAAGAATTCTGGAGGCCAGCATAGAGGTTTGGAAGGCCTGACGACCAAAAGCATCGAGTGTTCTTGAAGAACGACCTGGCGGAAAAGAAGAATGCTTCTTCTTGCTCTTAACTTTCCTTAGTGCTGATTCCACTACAAGGGAATGATGAGAAAGTTGAGGCTTTTGAAACCCTGGAGAGGGTGGCACCCGGTACCGAACCTCAGTGGTTGTAGAAACTAGAAGAAGTCGTAAGGGCGATTTCCAGACCCTCAGAAGGAGATCCTGCAGAGCAGGATGTAAAGGAAGCATCATATTTTCCATTTGTGCCGGTGAGCCATGAGTAGCATCACAACCAGGGATAGAGATATTAAGAAAGGTTGCCATATCCAGGAGAAAAGCCTGAAAAGACTGATCTCCTATGGGAACCATCCCTGGTAAGGCTAAAGAAAGAGGCTGAGCACCAGAGGACGTACAGTGGTGTGAAGGAAGAAACCTAGTAGATGGACAGGGATACTGGTATGTTAACTTAGAGGCAGTGGGTACTGCATCAATGCCAGGTATCGGTTCCAAACTAGGCATCGGTGGAATCGGTGCAAGAGCAGGCATCGACATCGATACTGATACAGGACCAGCAGTTGAAGTCGCCATCGGGGACTGCTGCAGTGGTACCGAGAGCATGAGAGAGTTATGGCTAGGATCTTCGGAACTGTCTATCTGGAAACGACAGGAGTCGGTTCCGGGACGCATCGGTACCCAGTCCTCGAGACTAGATATCGGTTCAAGACTCAGCATCGAAGAAAGTGAGGCTATCGATGCATGTCGCGAGGGTTCCGACGCCGGTGGCAGTATTGGCGATGCCGATACCACTAAGGCAGCCTGGGTTACATCGATCGGTACCGACGGTACCGAGGATACCCGATGACCACCCTTTGCAAAGGGTAAGGCGGTCCACCTCGATGCCGATGCCAGGGTATCGGAACCGATCGACGCCGGTACCGTCCCGGAGCATGGCTGAGATATGGAAATGTCCATCGGTATCGTATCGACCGGCCCCAAGGGCGCCGAGGATGGTAGAGGACGATTCCTGGTGAAGAGTGGACCACTCGACACCGAAGCCGATGCATCGGTACCGCTCGAAGCGGATACTCGCACCGCACACGACTGGGATCGAGGGAAGTCAATCCGGTGTGTATCGATCGGTCCCGAAGGTACCGAGGATGCCCGATGACGATCCCTGGTGAAGAGGGTTTTTTTATTTTTTTTTATTTAGTATACATTTGTATACCGCTACTTCCAGTGATCAGCAGCGGTTTGATTACAGATTGGAAATTGTCAAATCATGACAGGAAATTTTTGAGGTATAAACACATTGATTAGACAGGAAAGCACAGCACACAGAGAACTATTTTACAGGGAACATGGGCTATGGAGGGTTAAGTGGCTTGCCCAAGACCACAAGGAGCACCTGTGGGACTAGAAACCCCAGTCCTTCCGGCCCAAGGTTGCTGTCCTCTAGTGGGATTTGAACCCCTGACCTTCCGGCCCGAAGTACCTTGCCCCAACCACTAGGCCACTCCTCCACTCCACTCGTGGAACACTCGACACCGGTGCCGATGCCGGAGGCTCGGTACCGCTCGAAGCAGATACCACCCCCGAGCATGGCTCAGGTATGTTCTGTGAGGGGTGAGCCCCAGGAACAACCTGAAACCCCTTTAACGCTTTGGAGCCCGAAGACTCCCGCAGGGGAATTGCCAATGGATTCTTGAGGGTAAGGCCGGAGCCGTCACCATGCTGGGCATGGGACATACCACTCAAGCATTGACTAGTCTTAACAGACTGTTTGTGGGTTACCTGATCCTGTGAAGTGGAGAAACCGGGTACCCTCACTGCCGAGGAAAAAACGGTATCGAGGGAAACCTTAAAAACTGAAGGTTTCCTCACAAAATTATCCCGACAAGTCAGGGGAAAAAGGGTCAGGACCCACACAGTTGAGACACAAACTATTGGTGTCTAAAAAGAAACAGGTGTTTCCACATCAAAAGCACTTCTTAGGAAAAGAAGGCTCCATAATGAAGAGGCCTGGTAGGCCCAACAAGTTAAGGCAAAAAACTGAAGAAAAAGTTTCTTAGAATTTAGTCAAAAATCCACCGGCGATACCGGTGGTAGCGGGGAATACAGCTGCGACCACAAGAAAACACAAACTAAAGTAATTAAAGTAAGTAAAAAGAAAAGTTTCTGCGGTGACAGGAGGACGTCCTGCCGGCTCCGCGGAAAAACGAAAACTGAAGAGAGGCTCTGGAGAAGGCGGGAAGTCAGCACGCAGGCGCGAGGGATGTTGCCAAAAGCTTTCTGATTGGAAGCTGGGCAGCGTTCCCGTGCAGGCTCCGTCGGTACCGATGTACCCATATGTGAAGACTCATTCCTGCTTGTTCCTAGAGATTATACATTCTTCCTTCCCCTGTCTGGCCTCCCATACCACCCCCATCGCCTGCTTAATATTGTCCCCGGCTTGCCTCCCCATAATGAACCCCGTTTGGTCTTCCTTAATCAACCCCGGCAGATGCGGCGCCAATCTACCCGCTAATACCTTCGCCAAAAGTTTAACATCAACATTCAGTAGAGATATAGGCCTATAAGAACTACAATACAGCAAATACTTCCCCTTTTTAGGTTAGACGGTAATCCCAGCAGTAAGCATCTCTTTTGTCAGCTCCCCGCCCTCCTCTAACATCCCATTAAACACCCTACCCAGGATTTCCCCAATTTCCTCCAAGAAAAGCTTATAAAAACTCCCCATCAATCCATCGATCCCCAGTGCTTCCCCCCCCTGCCATTCCCTTCACTGCTCTCCCCAATTCTTCCACCGAAATGTCCTTCTCCAGCAGTTCCCGGGCCTCTGCCTGCAGCCTTGGTAGCTGAATCTCCTCCAAATACTGCTTTATTAGGCCTTCCTCTATCCCTTCATCCTTCTTATAGAGATCCTGATAGAACTGTGCAAAACACTCCCTAATACCCGTTTCCTCAGTACACGTATCCCCATTCTCCCGCCTGATTTGGTAAACCATGGAATTCACCTTCCGCTGCTTCAGCTTTCTAGCCAGAAGCCTACCAGCTTTATTACCAAATTCATAAAAGACCTGATTCACCTGATACGCTTTAAGATCAGTCTGTAGCCTTTGCAACTCCCCCCTCAACCTCTCAACCTCCTTCCTCTCCTTTTCCCTCCCTGAATACTGATACGCCCGATCCGCTAGCCTCAGTTGTTGTCTCAGTTCCTCCTCCTGCAGTCCCCTTTCTCTTTTAAATTTCACCCCCCTCATGATAAACCTTCCCCTAATAAATGCCTTCATCCCTTCCCACACCATAACAGTCCTCACCTCCCCCGTGTCATTCATCTCTAGGTATTCCTTTATCGCCCCCTTGATATCTGCCACCACCTCCTTCTTCTTAAGTAAACTCTTGTTTAACCTCCAAAATTTCACCCCATCCTGCCGCCCCCCCCCCCTCAGTTCCAGCACCACAGCACTGTGATCCAACCAAACAACCTGCTCCATCCCCACCTCCTTCACCTTCCCCAACCATTCCACATCCACCAACACCATATCAATCCTACTCCAACTCCCATGAGGAACAGAGTAGAACGTATATTCCCTACTCTCTGGGTTTCTAACCCCCCAAGCATCCATTAAATGAAAACGCTTCAACAGTTGCTTTAACCCTTTCCTATTCTTCCCCGCACTGTCGGCCCCTCGCGGATGCCGATCTAACCCAGGCTGCAGGACCATATTGAAATCCCCCCCCCACAAGGAGCTTCCCCTTTATACCCTTCTCCAACACCTTCCCCAGATCCTTCCAAAAAAAACCCTGGTTACCATTTGGCCCATAAACCTGTTTCAAACTGTTTCATCCAAGTTCTCAAACCCCTGTTACTTGTAAAATACACTACAGTTTCCCTGTATGTTGTGGTAAGGAGAGCTGTGCAGAGGAAATGGAATGGGAGGAAAATGAGCCCTGTCCCTTTAAATCTGGAGAGAAAAGCAGTTCCTATAGAAACCACAAGCCTCCAAGGCAGAGTATACCGAGCACTAAGCCCCGCCCACCTAGTGACATCAGGGCTAGGTTGAGCACTGATGAGGTGCACATGAGTAGGAAGAAGGGTGTGGTCCCTGAAAGGCAGTAATTTAAAAGTGCTTCAGTTTTAGAAGAAGGAGGGCAGGCAGTTCTTAGAGTTCATGGACTTCCAGAGGCAGTTGATGCAGTTCAAGCAAGGGAAGCTGGTTCTGAAGAGGACAAGCTTGAAGTCAGAAACTTGCTGGGTCCTGAAGCAGGTACTTTAGTTCCAGTGAAAAAGGGAAATTCAGGAAGAAACCTGGCTGATCCACATGCAAGGGTGAATGAGAAGCAGAGGGTGTCTGGAACCCAGAGCAGGCAACAGTATCTAGGACAAAGACGTGTTTCCAGGTGGGGAAACAGATTAAAGCAGCCCTTAAGCCTTGAAGGTAATGGAAATGTCTTATCTTTAATTCCTACTAAAAGCCAAGCTGAAGGAATAGTTAAAGAATTAAAAGACTGTGCTAAACGTTGTGTTCCCCTGAACCCTGAAAGGCAAACGTTTAATAAGCATAGAATATATGCCAGTGACTGCCAAGCCTCAACTCTGAAAGAGATTGCTAGCCTGTTGAAAGGGAGAGAAACTCCATTGCAAGAGCCCGTGGCTGGAGACCACAGGGAACAGCTGCTGTTAAAACTAAATGAGCTGATAAGGAAGGAGAATAGCCAGTCTCCTGATATACAGGATAAGGAAGATAGTCACAGCGAATCTATGAATGAGATTGAAATAGATTTGTTTGAAAACCCTAATGATTCTGATGTAGAGGAAATGCAGTGTTCTTTTTGCATGGCCAAGAACCTGAATATGTGCTAATTCATTACCTATGTGAAGGACTGTTTCATGAAAGCAATTAAGGACTTGTGCTGCACATTGCTTAAAGAAAGGAAACCTGCTGGTAGTTGAAATACTGCCAAGTGTTTGCCTGCATAACTTGTGTAAAGTGAAAAGCTCTTTTGAAAGTGAAAAGCAAGAAGCTAATCTGAGCAACAGATTGAGCTTTAGAAGCTTGTTCCTCGCTGGAAGCTAAGAACTGATATTCAAAAGGACATTCCTGTATTTTTGTGTTAAGCCTGTTTTCACATTCTTAGTTTGCGTTATTGGAGAATTATCCAATTTCAGTTGGGGTCATGAATTCAATGCGGAGGGGAAATTCCGAAATAAATTCTCTGTTTTGCCTCATTACCGTGTGGTCACACTCCTTGCTCTAAAACTACATTACCCAGCAGCCCTCCTCGGCAGCCATCTTGGACAGAAGTAATAGTAGAGAGTAAGACAGGCGAGCCCACCCGCTCCCAGGCTACCGCCTGGACAGGTGGACACGACAATGTATATGCTCTGTTCCATGTAAACCGCACTGATGATAATAGTGCGGTATATAAGAAATGTTAAATAAATAAACCGAAACAATAGTAATATCCTCACCCCCTAATTTCCCCCAGACCCCCACCACCCTACCCTCCACATCCCGAAAACGTCCCTGGACTTGCACCCCACTGCCATCTTTTAGCAATATCGCTACCCCCCCCCCCCCTCTTTTACTCCCCTCCCTATTACATGAAAAGAATTGTTCCTGAAACCGCCCATGTTTAAGCCTCCAGATATCCCCCTATGTAAGATGTGTTTCTTGTGGCAGCACCACCTCCCAGTCATTCCATTGTATCTCTCTAAATAATCGCCTTCGTTTGAAGGTTGTGTTTAGCCCCTTAACATTCAGGGACCCTATCTTCACCATGAGATAATTAACCCTCCGTACTCACCCCTTTCCCTTGAGTTAATCCAAACCCAAACAGTCCCCTCCCGCCCACCCCCCTGTCCCTTCCCCCACCTCCCTCCCCCCCTTTCCACCAATCCTTCCGTGTGAGTCATGTACTTATCCCATCTCCCCCCACCTGGTGTCATACACTTAAATCCACCCTGTAACCACACTAACCCCGCAACATATCAAACATTCCTATAACTCCCCTTCTCCCCTTACCACCTCCCTTAAAATACCGTAGTCCACAAACTAGTGTCCGGTACATCAGCTGAGCCCAGTCAGAGCTCGTCTTCCATCACTGCCCCTTGAGCCTCAGTCCATCACTCGCCCTCCTCCGCCAGCAAGCTCCTATTCTCTTGCGAGAGACGCTTCAGCCGCTTCCCCTTTTCAGACACTCTCTGCCACTTGGAGACAGGCCGGCATTTGCTGTCCATGTCTTTAACGATCCGGCCCCGGGACCCCGCCACCTGCTTCGGCACGTGTTCGCAGCCCAGCTCCTCGAGTGCCAGTCAAGCCTCATCCGCCGTTTTCACCTTCCTCGAAGCACCCCCAACCGTCAGCATCAGCCCGAATGGAAACATCCACCGATATCACAGGTTCTTCTCCCGCAGAAACACCGGCACTTCCTGCAGACTTCTTCGCCTTTCCAGGGTACCACAGGACAGATCATTGTACACCTCCACTTCGCAATTCTCCCATGCTATCCGCCCGAATATCCGTGCAGCCCCCAGTACTTTCTCTTTAATGGGAAAACTGCTCAAGCATGCTATAATGTCTCTGCATTGCGTCTCCCGCCTCGGGCCTAAACTCCAATGTGCTCTCTCCACTCCAATCCCCTCCAGCCTTTCTGCTGCGCCCCCAGCCAATTTCAGAATATGCACACAGAGTCCATTGACCACTTGGCTGCAGTCTTTATATTTCTCTAGTTCAGGGATCCCCCGAATGCGTAAGTTGTTCCGCCGAGCCCGGTCCTCTATTTCTTCAATTTTCTCCTGCAGCTCCTCCTGCACTTTCACCATTTTATTCTGTGCCTCCATTAAGTCTTGGAGCTCACCGGCCTGGCCCTCCACGTGCTCCTCCATGTCCTCTATCCGCTGACCCAGAGTATTCATGTCCTGTCGCAGGGAATTAAGGGTCTCTTTCAGATAACCTCGCATTGCTAACAGCTCCTCCTTCATCTCCCGCTTAAACTCCCGGAGCCATTCTTTGAGTTCCGCTCCATCGGGCATCAGCCCTCCTCCCTCCGCCTCATCATCCGCACTCTCCAGACCCCCTTTCTCCTCCACCTCGTCCAAGTTTCTCCGAGCACACTCCTCCCTCCGTGCATAAGCGGAATGAAAACTCGCCAACTTTTTCCAGACAGACATCTCCTCCGGTATCACTCTCCGAACCTCTACCTCCACCGGGAACAGGCTTCTTTTGGCAAATGCAATGGGATTAGTACGGAGCTAGGCTAAACTGCAGCCATTTGCTCTCCGACGTCACGGGAAGTCTCCTCCCCTTCATTTCTAAACTATTTGAACGTGCATTTCACCGCCGTTGCCTCAACTTTCTCTCCTCTCAGGACCTTCTGGATCATCTACAATCTGGCTTTCGTCCTTTACATTCAACTGAAATGACTCTTGCCAAAGTCTCCAGTGACCTATTCCTGACAAAATCCAAGGGCCTTTACTCAATCCTCATCCTTCTTCACCTTTCTGCTGCTTTTGACACTATTAACCAAAACCTTCTCCTTGATACCTTAACCTAGTTTGGTTTTAAGGGTTCTGTGCTATCCTGGTTCTCTTCTTATCGCCAATTGCTCTTTCAGTATTTGTTCTGGTGGATCCACCTCTACTGCTATCCCGCTCTCAGTTGGTGTACTCCAAGAATCAGTCTTGAATCCAACTCCTTATTTCTCTATATACCCAGTCCCGTGCTGCACTCATTTCTTACCATGACCTTCAGTACCATCTTTATACTCATGACTCCCAGATCTACCTCTCAACACCTGAAATCTCTCCGGCAATCCAGGCCAGATCTCTGCCTACCTTTCTGAAAGTGATGCTTGGACGTCTCACCGTCACTTGAAATTGAACATGGCCAAAACTGAGCAGTTTATTTTTCCCCCAAAACCTTCTCTCCCTTCCTCCTTTCTCAGTCTCTGTGGATAAAGCACAGTTACTTACCTGTAACAGGTGATCTCTGGGAACAGCAGGAATAAGTCTTCACATATGGGTACGTCGGTACCGGTGGAGCCTGCGCGGGAACGCTCCCCAGCATCCCAAAAAAGGAAAGCTTTTGGGAGCATCCCACAGCGCCTGAGCGCTGCCTTCCCGCCTTTCCTAACCGCCTCTCTCCAGTTCGAGTTTTAAAGCTGAGACAAAGAGAGAGAGAGGAAAGGAAAGATAGATAGAGAGATACAACTCCTAGGGGAGGTGGGTGGGTTGTGAAGACTTATTCCTGCTGTTCCCAGAGATCACCTGTTACAGGTAAGTAACTGTGCTATCTCCAGGAACAAGCAGGAATGAGTCTTCACATATGGGGACTCCCCAGCTAGAGATGCCTGGGAGATCCCCAAGGTTGTGAGACCCTGAGAAGGGCTCTACCTCCTCCCATGGATCTCAGGCATCCAACCAGGGATGGAGGGAAGGAGTTGATTAAGCATGGAACAGGTGTTTGAGAACAGCCTGACCAAACAAGGCATCCCGGCGGGAGTCCTTGTCCAAACAGTAATGGGCTGTGAAGGTATGAGCCGAGGCCCAGGTGGCCGCTCGACAGATTTGGTCGATGGACACAGAATGTAGATGAGCCATAGAGGTTGCCATGGCCCTCACATTATGAGCTGTGACATGGCCCTCCAGAGAAAGGTTCTTACTCTGGTAGGCGAAAGAAATACACTGAGCAATCCAATTGGACAGTGTCCTCTTAGAGACTGGAAGTCCCAAATGAGAGGGATCAAAAGCAACAAAGAGTTGAGAAGACTTTCTATGTTGCTGTGTCCTTTGTAAGTAAAAAGCCAGAGCCCTCTTACAATCCAGGGTATGAAGATTCCTCTCTGCACTTGATGCATGAGGTCCTGGAAAAAAGACAGGTAAATACACCTCTTGGTTAAGATGAAAAGGTGAGACCACTTTAGGCATAAAGTGTGGATTGGTCCTAAGGACTACCTTATCATAATGGAACCTTGTATAAGGTGGATTAGCCACTAAGGCCTGCAGTTCACTGAAGAGGCGAGCTGAGGTGACTACAATAAGAAAGATAACTTTCCAGGAAAGAAATTTCAAGGAGGTAGTGGCTAAGGGTTCAAAGGGTGGCTTCATGAGCTGACCAAGAACCAGATTCAAGTCCCATGCCACTGGAGGTGGTCTAATGGGAGGTTTAGTTAAAAGAAGGCCTCTCATGAATCTTGCAATAAGAGGATGAGAGGAGACAGGTTGTCCATTGAGAGGCTTGAGAGATGCTGCAATAGCACTCAAATGGACCCTTACTGAATTCGTTTTGAGGCCTGCATGGGAAAGATGCAGGAGATACTCTAGTAAAGAATTCAAAGGTATTGCTAGAGGGTTAATACCCTTCTCAGCACACCAAATGGTAAACCTTTTCCATTTAAAAGCATAGGAACGTCTAGTAGAAGGCTTTCTGGAAGCATGAAGGATATCCCTTACTTGCTGAGAAAGATGCCAATCTTGAAGGTCTAAGCCTTCAGCAACCAAACCCTGAGATGGAGAGATTGGGGGTTTGGGTGCCACAACGTTCCCCCCTCCTGAGACAGGAGATCTGGAGCAGACACCAAGTCCAGGGAGGGAGCTTGAGAGAGATGCAGAAGTAGAGGAGTGGAGGGAGGAGTGGCCTAGTGGTTGGGGCAAGGTACTACAGGCCGGAAGGTCGGTGGTTCAAATCCCACTAGAGGACAGCAACCTTGGGCCGGAAGGACTGGGGTTTCTAGTCCCACAGGTGCTCCTTGTGGTCTTGGGCAAGCCACTTAACCCTCCATTGCCCATGTTCCCTGTAAGTATTAGTCTATGTGTCTCACATCCCCTCGTGTTAAATGTATCCCCCAACCGCTTTGACCCGGTGAAAAGCGGGATATAAATGCAGCTAAATAAATAAATAAATAAATAGAGGGCAGCACACTTGGCGTGGCCAACGTGGAGCTATGACGATCATAGTCCCTCGATCTCTCTGAAGCTTGGTCTTGGGAATTAGAGGAATGGGTGGAAAGGCGTACAGGAAGTCTTGACCCCAATGAAGGAGGAAGGCATCCCTGGCCTGAACTCCCTGACACAGAATTCTGGAACAGAATCGGGGAAGTTTGGCATTCCACTGACTAGCAAAGAGGTCTATGTCCGGGGTTCCCCAAATTTGAAAGATTCTGACTATCTGGTCCATATGGAGGGACCATTTGTGTGGAAGCAGAACTCGACTGAGTCTGTCTGCCCAAGAGTTTTGAACTCCTGGAAGGTATACTGCCAGAAGATGGATTTGATGCTCTCTGGCGAAGGCCCACAATCTCAGAGCTTCGTTGCAAAGCGACAGAGAGCCAGTCCCTCCCTGCTTGTTCACATAGAACATGGCTACTTGGTTGTCCGTGTGAATGAGGACTGTCTTGTAGCTGAGCAGGGTATGGAAGACTGAGAGCCAAGAAGATTGCTCTGAGCTCTAAGATGTTGAAATGTAGGGAGGTCTCCTGTGGAGACCAAATGCCCTGGGTGGAGAGGTCTTGAAGATGAGCTCCTCAACCCTTTGGAGAGGCATCTGTTGTAAGGATTGCTTGGGGTAACAATTGTTGGAAGGGGGACCCCAGCAACAGATTTTGAGTGGACTTCCACCACTGGAGAGACCAAAAGAGGCGCCTGGAGGTTGCTATTTTGTCTGACAGACCCCCTGATGCCTGGGTCCACTGGGTGGACAAAGTCCATTGAGCTGCCCTCATGTGAAGGCGAGCATAAGGGACCACATGCACAGTGGATGCCATGTGGCCTAGCAGTTGTAACATCTCTCAAGCAGTTAGATGGGTTTTTAACTGAATCTGAGAGGCTAACTGCACTAAGCGTAGGCAACGGGCCTGGAGAAGAAAGGCCCTTGCAGTTGTGGTATCCAGCAAGGTCCCTATGAACTCTAGAGACTGAGTAGGGGTGAGTTGGGACTTTGGAATGTTTATCACCAGTCCCAGATACTGCAGAACACGCATTGTGCAGGGTAGGGCAGTCTGGGCCTCTGACTGGGATGAAGCTCGGATGAGCCAGTCGTCCAGATATGGGAATATGAATATTCCTAGAGTGCGTAGAAATGCAGCTACTACTGCCATGCATTTTGTGAACACTCTTGGAGCAGAGGCCAGACAAAAAGGAAGCACCCTGTATTGGTAGTGCTTTCCCAGATAAAGGAACCAAAGGAACCTTCTGTGTGCTGGATGGATGAGTATATGGGTATACGCATCCTTGAGGTCTAGAGAACAAAGCCAATCCTGACTCTGAAGGAATGGAAGGAGAGTACCTAGAGAAATCATCTTGAATTTCTCCTTGCATAGGAATTTGTTCAATTCTCTGAGATCTAATATGGGTCTGTAACCCCCTGTTTTCTTTGGAATTAGAAAGTAGGGGGAGTAGAACCCTGAGCCCTGTTGAAGAAGAGGTACTTCTTCTATTGCCTCTTGGGCAAGAAGGGTAGAAATCTCTTGACCCAGAAGGTCGAGGAGAGATGTTGGAGAATTGAACTGTCTCACCATGGTGTAAGGAGGAAGGTTTGAGAAATGAAGTTTGTACCCTTCCCTTATGATGGAAAGGGTCCACTGCTCTGCTGTGATTTGCTCCCATCTGGGAGCAAAGTGAGCTAACCTTCCTGGAATGGTGAGAGACTCTGGTTCTTTTAGAGCCAGAAAGGCTAAGTTCTCTAGCTGCAAGTCAAAGGCCCTGAGGAGGCTGAGGCTGTTGGGCTACAGTAGTCCTTGCAGCCTTAGGCTTGGCCTGTTTAGGTTGTTGACGCTTTGCAGCAAAACGACCTGCAGAAGATGTCTGTTGACCATAAGCAGGATAATATCTTCCCTTCTTGGGAAAATATGCCTTTTTGAACAACCTCTTCTTGACAGGATTAGAGGTAGACTTTGAAAGCCTATCCAAAGCAGAATTTTCTGCATCCATTTGTGTGGCCTTTGCTTGCCAGTCCTTGCCAAACAGGTTTTCACCTGTACAAGGAAGATTTCCTAATCCATCTTGGACCCAGGGTTCCAAATCAGAAGCTTGTAACCAAGCAATTCTGCGTGCACCTATGGCAATGGCCGAGGCTCTGCTGGCCCCCTCAAAAGAGTCAAAGGCTGCACGGTTAGAAAATTTGGAAACATCCTGGGCATGCTTAAGCCAGGTAAGAAAGTCTTCCCTTTTATCTTCTGGAAGAAAAGGGAGGAAAGTTTGCAGATCTGTAACTTCCTTCAGAAACATCCCCATATAGAGACTATAGGAGTTGATTCTGGCAACAAGCATACTGGCTTGGAAAAGTTTCCTGCCCAAAGCATCTAAGGTTCTACATTCTCTTCCTGGAGGAGTAGAGGAGTGCCTCTTTGCACTCTAACTTTTTCATAGCAGACTCCACCACAATAGAATGGTGAGGAAGCTGAGTTTCATGAAATCCAGGACAAGGAGGGACACGATACATGGTATCCAACCTACGAGAATGAGAAGAGATGGTGAGAGGAGTCTCCCATATGCCCAGCATGTGGTCATAAAGGATCTCATGAATTGGCAAAGTGGCTGCTTCTTTAGGAGCCTTGGGATATTGCAAAATATCCAATTTTTTGGCTCTAGGCTCTGACTCAGGGGCTACTGAGATAGAAAGCCCCTTGGCCACTTCCCTTATGAAGTCTTGAAAAGACAAGTCCTCTGGAGGGGACATTCTTCTTTTTGGAGAAGAAGGCTCCTGAGGAAGGAGTACCGATGCTTCGACAGAAGCCTCCGATGCATCAGAGTCTTCGGAGGAATCAAAGTATCGCCTGTCTGGATGCTCCTGTAAAGCCCGATACGCGTACCGGGTGGTATCGACATCGGGAGTCATTGGTACCGATAGGCATCATCGGACAGGGTACCGCTGCAGTCGACACCGAAGCCAATGTCGATGCAATCGGTACCGGCACCGGAACCGGAACTGATATCTGAGCCGGTGTCGGAGTCAGTACAGACAACGGAGCTGGTTGCGGTACCAGCGGCGTCACAGCTTGTATGAATGCCGTAATGGCACGCTGCATGGTCAGAACATTCTGATCCATCGACGCCATGAATGTCTGGAGGTCGGTACCGGCAGATTCCACCAGTACCCCAGAACATTGCCGGTGCAGGATCCTCGAGGGCAAGCCCGGAGGCATCTCGATGCTTAGAGGGAGATCTACCCTTCGAGGACCAGCTGAACTTATGTTTGGTTACCTGAGATCCATAGGAGGAAGAAGCAGCCCTGGAAGACGTCGATGCCACCGAAGCTGCATCAGAGGGAAACCGTGTACTGAGCTTGGTTGCTCGGTTCTGTAAACCTTTTTTAGACATCATGGAACAGGACGCACAATCCGTGATGGAATGGTCAGGACCCAAACACTTAAGACACCAGTCATGGGTGTCGGTAAAAGAGATGGTACCGCTGCATTTAGTGCATTTTTTTAAACCCGGAGTCAGGCTTTTCCATGAGGAATTTTTCTGTTAGGCCTAAGGCCCAAAGAAGAAAAAATACAATGAAGTGAAACGGAAAGTATCTTTTTTTTTTTTTTTTTTTTTAAAGAAAAAGAAAGAAAAGACCGGCGGTTCCGGTCCGACGTCGAAGAAGGCAGACGCGCGACCAAAGAAATAAAATAAAATAAAGAACTTCTTCAGCGGTGACAGAAACACGACCTGCTGGCTCCGCGGAAAAGAAGAACTGGAGAGAGGCGGTTAGGAAAGGCGGGAAGGCAGCGCGCAGGCGCTGTGGGATGCTCCCAAAAGCTTTCCTTTTTTGGGACGCTGGGGAGCGTTCCCGCGCAGGCTCCGTCGGTACCGACATACCCATATGTGAAGACTCATTCCTGCTTGTTCCTGGAGATCTCTCTATTCCCTGTCACCTGTCAACCTTGGTGTAGTCATTGATTCATCGCTCTCCTTCTCCACATACATCCAAATGATAGCTAAAACCTGCTGTTTCTCTACGTCATCAACAAAATTCGCCCATTCCTTTCTGAACACACTACTAAGACACTTACCCACTCCTTAGTCACCTACCATCAAGACTATTGTAACCTGCTCCTTGCTGGTTTCCCTCTGAATCATCTCTCCCAGCTGCAATCTGTTCAACACTCTACTGTGCGGCAAATCTTCCACCATCCTTGTCAAACTCATATTACCATTTAGAAGTCTCTTCCTTGGCTTCCTATCCAATCAGTTCAAACTTCTTCTCCTGACCTAAGAATAAAAGAACATAAGATATGCCATACTGGGTCAGACCAAGGTCCATCAAGCCCAGTATCCTGTTTCCAACAGTGGCCAATCTAGGTCATAAGTACCTAGCAGTTTCCCCAAAAGACACAGGTTCCTCAATGCCTGTATTGGTTCAAGCAGTGATATCCTGAGTCCCTTTTAATAATGGTTTATGGACCTTTCCTCCAGGAACTTGACCAAACCTTTTTTAAACCCAGCTACACTAACAGCTTTTACTACATCCACCGGGAACAAATTCCAGAGTTTGATTACACGTTCAGTGAAAAAATATTTTCTCTTATTAGTCTTAAACAGTTTACCCTGTAGCTTCATTGCATGTCCCCTAGTCTTGTATTCTGATGATGTAAACAATCGATCTACGTTTACCCATTCCACTCCAATAATTAATTTATAGACCTCTATCATATCTCCTCTCAGCCGTATCTTTTCCAGGTTGAAGAGCCCTAACCTTTTTAGTCTCTCTTCATAGGGGTATCCTTCCATCCCCTTTAACATTTTGGTGGCTCTTCTCTGTACCTTTTCTAATAACGCTATATCGTTTTTAAGATACGGCGACCAGAATTGCACACAATATTCAAGGTGCAGTTGCACCATGGAACGATACAAAAGCATTATAATATCCTTTGTTTTATTTTCCATTCCTTTCCTTATGATATCTAGTATTCTATTTGCTCTCTTGGCCACCGCTGCACACTGGGCCAAGGGTGTTAACATGTTAGCCATGACGCCGCCTAAATCTTTTTCCTAATGTGGAATCTTGCATCGTGTAACCATAGTTTGGATTGTTCTTTTCTAGGTGCACAATTTTGCACTTGTCCACATTAAATTTCATCTGCCATTTGGATGCTCAGTCTTCCAATTTAGCAAGATCCTCTTGCAATTTTCCACAATCCTCATGGGTTTTAACAACTTTAAATAGTTTTGTGTCATCTGCAATCTTGATAACCACACCCGTTATTCTCTTTTCCAGGTCATTTCTGAATATGTCAAAAAGCAGCAGACCCAACACAGATCCATCGGGTACTCTACTATTAACCTTTCTCCATTGGGAAAATTGGCCATTTAGCCCTACCCTCTGCTTTCTATCTTTTAACCAGTTCTTGATCCACAATAGTACCCTGCCTACTATTCCATCACTGTTTGGTTTTGCCAAAAGTCTGTGATGAGAGACCTTGTCAAAGACTTTCTGAAAGTCCAGATACACTATATCAACCAACTCATTTTTGTCTGTTTATTCACACCTTCAAAAAAACATAACAGGTTAGTAAAACAAGATCTTCCTAGTCTAAAGCCATGTTGGCTATCTCCCATTAAGCCATGACTATCTACATGTTCAGTAATTTTGCTCTTTATGATGGTTTCTACTATTTTTGCCGGTACTGACATCAGGCTCACCAGTCTGTAGTTTCCCAAATCACCCCTGGAACCCTTTTTTAAAATTTGTGTTGTGTTCGCCATCCTCCAATCTTCAGGTATTACAGATGATTTTAATGATTGTACACCTGCTATTAGTAATCTGTGAACTATCTCATATTTCAGTTCTTTCAACACCCTTGGATGTATACCATCCAGTCTAGGTGGTTTGCTACTCTTCAGTTTATCAAATAGTTGTAATACATTTTCCCAGTGAATCGATATTTCTTTCAATTCTTCCGCAGTATCACCTTTAAATACAACTTTAGTCATGGGTAACATCCCTACATCTTCCTCAGTAAAGACCGAAGCAAAGAATTCATTCAGTCTCTCCGCTATGGCCTTGTCCCCTTCTTAGTGCCCCTTCTATCCCTCTATCATCATAAGGTCCAACTGATTCTCTCACAGGTTTTTTGCTATGAATGTACTTGAAAAAGTCTTTATTGCGAGTTTTTGCTTCCAGAGCAAGTTTCTTCTCAAATTCTCTCTTTGCCTGCCTTATCAATGCCTTGCATTTAACTTGCCAGTGTTTGTGCCGTTTCCAGTTTTCGTCATTTGGCTCTTTTTTCCATTTCCTTAAAGATGCTTTTTTGGCAATAACAGCCTCTCAGACCTCACCTTTAAACCATGCTGGCAGGTTTTTGGACTTCCTCCCACTTTTCTTAAAGCGTGAAATACAGCTGGTCTGAGCTTCCAAGATAGTATTTTTAAACAATACCCAAGCTTGATGTAAGTCTCTAACCTTTGCAACTGCTCCTTTTAGTTTTTTCTTAACTATTTTCCTCATTTTATGACCTAAAGGACTTCCACAAATCTCTTAAGACCTTCCTATTCAGAGATTACTACAGCCAATCAGAGAAAGGACACACTAACTACGCATGAACATAATGATAACCCACTTCTAACCTTTTATGTACGTAGTGTCACCCCTATTCAATGTAAACCCGATGTGTGTAACCCACCACTTTGATTGAAGGAGAAAGCGTAGTTATTCACCTGTAACAGGTGATCTCCGGGAACAGCAGGAATTTAGTCTTCACATATGGGTATCATCAGTACCGATGGAGCCCGCGCGGGAACGCTCCCCAGTGTCAAATAGGAAAGCCTTTGGGAGCATCCCACAGTGCATGTGTGCTGCCTTCCCGCCTCGGTACCTCTCTCACTTCAGTTGAGTTTATAGCTAAGACCAAAGGAGAGAAGTAGAGAAAGAGAGAGATAGAGACAACTCCTAGGGGTGGTGGGTGGGTTGTGAAGACTAAATTCCTGCTGTTGCCGGAGATCACCTGTTACAGGTGAGAAAACGTAGTTACTCACCTGTAACAGGTGTTCTCCAGGAGCAGCAGAAATCAGTCCACACACATGGGTGACGTGGGCGCCGATGGAGCCCTTGTGCAGAGCATTTCCCCAGCTTTTAAAGAAAGCCTTTGGGAATGCAGCGCACATGCACGGTCCCCTTCCTGCCCAAGGGTCTCATCTTGCTCAGTCTGATGACATAGCTAAAAGACAGCAAAAAAACTAATGAAGTATATGACTGCAACTCCAGGGGAGGAGGGAGGGTCGTGAAGACTGATTCCTGCTGCTCCTGGAGAACACCTGTTACAGGTGAGGAACTACGCTTTCTCCAGGTCCAAGCAGGAAGTCAGTCCCCACATGGGACTCCCCAGCTCTAGGCTACCGTGAACCCAGAGCTGAAAAAATGGCTCCCTCTCAAGAGCCTCAGCATCCGTGATAAGAATTATCTCTGAGAAGGCACCCCGTACAGTAGCCCAACACAAGGGCCGGAGGGTAGGAGTTCCCTAAACCTCAAAGAGATTACGAAGTACCGCCTGGCCAAAAACACTGTCCCGCCGGAACTCCCTCTCCAGGCAGTAATGGGTTGCAAAGGTCTGGCTTGAAGACCAAGTTGCGGCCCGGCAGATGTCTGCCAACGGAACAGAGCGGAGATGAGCTACTGACGCGGCCTTCGCCCTGACATGGTGGGCCGTGACCCAACCCTGCAAGGGGAGGTTGGCTGCCCTGTATGCCCAGGCGATGCAATCTGCTACCCAAGAGGACAACATATGGTTGGAGACAGGTAAACCCATCCTATTAGGGTCAAAGGAGACGAACAGCTGAGTAGCCCTTCGATGCTCCCGCGTACAGTCTATGTAAAAGAACAATGCCCTCTTACAGTCCAGAGTATGCAAGACTGTCTCAGCACGGCTGGCATGCGGCCTGGGAAAGAAGGTCGGATGAACCACCTCCTGAATGAGGTGGAAGGAGGAGACCACTTTTGGGAGGAACTTGGGATGGGTCCGTAGGACCACCCTGTTCCTATAGAACCGTGTGTACAGCCTATCAGAAACCAGAGCTTGTAGCTCACTCACACGTCTGGCCAAGGTAAGAGCCACCAGGAAGAGCGCTTTCCAAGAAAGGAAGCCCAATTGGCAAGTATCCATTGGCTCAAACGGTGGGCGAGTAAGTTGCTGCAAGACCACGTTCAAATCCCACTCAGTCATGGGTAGACGAACCAGAGGCTTGAGTAGGAGACCTCTGACAAATCAGGACACCAAGGGGTGAACTGCCAGAGACTGTCCTTCCACTGGTGAGTGGTGCGCTGATAAAGCACTGAGGTGGACCTGAACAGAGTTAGACTTAAGGCCTAGGTTTGACAGGTGAAGTAGATACTGCAGTACTACTGGCACAAGGCACGAGAAAGGATCTTCATTGCGCTGAGCACACCATACCGTAAACCTATGCCACTTGAGGGCATAGGACTTTCTGGTGGACTGCCTCCTAGAGGCCAAGACCACCTCCTCCACCTCCTTAGGGAGAAGTAAGGGAGCTAGCACTATCCTTTCAGGAGCCAGGCCATCAGATTGAGGGACCTGAGATTGGGGTGCAGAAGGGAACCCTGCTCTTGAGACAGGAGATCGTGTTGCAGCCCCAGAGGGAACAGAGCTTCCACTGCCAACTGCAGAAGAAGTGGAAACCACGGCTGCCTCGGCCATCTGGGGGCTACCAGAATCACCGAGGCCTTGTCCCGGAGGATCTTGAACAGAGTCCGGGCCACCAGGGGCGTGGGAGGAAACGCATACAGGAGGCCTGTAGACCAAGAGATCAGAAAAGCATCTGCAGCCATCCTCAGGGGATGTGGCTGTCTGGAGCAAAACCTCAGCAGCTGACAGTTTAGTGGACTTGCAAAGAGATCGATGGATGGAAGTCCCCAGCAGAGGAAGACCTGCTGGACCACCAATGGATTCAACTGTCATTCGTGAGGCTCGAGAATCCTGCTTAGCTTCTCTGCTAGGAAGTTTTCCTGACCAGGTAGATAAACTCCTTTGAGAAACATGCCTTGTCAGACCACAAAAGATTATAGGGCCAGTACCTCCTGACATAGGAGCCGGGACACTGTGCCCCCTTGTTTGTTCACGTAGAACATTGCCACCCAATTGTCCGTCTGAACTAGGACAGACTGTTGAGAGAGAGCATGGCAGAAGGTTTGCAGAGCTAAGCAGATTGCTCGCAGCTCTAAGAGGTTGATCTGCTGTGTGGCCTCCTGAGGAGACCACAGGCCTTGAGTGCACATACCCTGGCAATGTGCACCCCAGCCCTTTAAGGATGCATCTGTCGTCAGCACCCTAGTGTGTGCTGGAGCTTGAAAAAGTACACCTTTGAGAAGGTTTGGTAGATGTAGCCATCACTGTAAGGAGTTCAGAAGCCATCTGGACATCCTTACTCTGTCTCAAAGATCACCGGTGGCTTGTGTCCACTGATCTCTGAGGCACCATTGAGCATCCCGCATGTGTATCCGGGCATTCGGGGTCACATGCACCGTGGATGCCATGTGGCCCAGAAGCGGCAGGGAGTGCCTGGCGGAAACTTGAGAATCGCTTTGGAACTGGTTTGCCAACTCCATAAATCTGTGGGCCCTGTCCTCAGGCAAGTAAGCTCTTGCCTGAAGGTGTCTAGTCTCGCCCCTATAAACTCTAGGTTCTGAGAGGGGAGCAAAGTGGACTTTGTGTAGTTTATGACAAAGCCCAGATGCTGAAGAAGAGAGACAGTGCGAAGAGTGGCCTGTCGGGCCTCCTGGAATGACTGGCCCCTGATCAGCCAGCCGTCCAGGTACAGGAAGACAAAAATCCCCAGATTTCTGAGAAAAGCCGCCACCATTTGGTGAAAACCCTGGGGGCAGAGGTCAGGCCAAAGGGAAGTACCCTCTACTGAAAATGGTTTCCTCCAACCACAAATCTGAGATATTGTCTGTGGTCTGGATGGATGAGGATGTGAGTATAAGCATCCTTCAGGTCTAAGGAACATAGCCAGTCTCCCTGCTGGAGGTAGGGCAGCAGTATCCCAAGGGTAAGCATCTTGAATTTTTCCCTCTCCAGAAACTTGTTCAGATTTCACAAGTCTAGGATAGGTCTGAGACCTCCTGTTCTCTTTGGTATGAGAAAGTACCTGGAGTAGACGCCTTGCCCTTTCAGGTGGTGTGGTACCGGTTCCACTGCCTGTTCCTTTAAAAGACTTACCAACCACTGAAGGAGGAGGTTCCTGTGTAGAGGAAGTCTTGGAGGCTCCCCTGGATAGTAGGAAGGGGATAGTTGGTGGAAATGGAGCATATAGCCCTTCTGGACTATGGCGTACATGGTCAGCCAACCCCCTGTGCTGAGTGGAGCCACCGGTGGAGGAGAAGCTATGCTGTGGAAGTCAAAACTCCGCTCCCTGCTGTGCAGGAGCCGGAGCTGGCGGCTTGGGGTTTTTTTGCCTATGGGGCCCATGCCCCTGGCCCTTGGCCTGCTGGCCCTGTTGGGGAGCTGGAGAGGGCTGATACTGGGAGTAGGTTTTGTAGGCAGCACCCATCCTCTGGAAAAAAGGCTTCTTCCCCAAGCCCTTCTTTTTATGAGAAGGGGCAGAAGTATTTCTGGACAGTCTCGTCCTGGTGAGAGTCTCGGTCTCGATTTCTGCAGCCTTTTCAGTCATGGGTTGCCAAAGAGCTTGTCACCTCGGCAGGGGACATTGACCAACTTGTCCTGTACCCATGATTCCAGGTCAGACGACTATAGCCAAGCCTAATGGCATGCACCGATGCCGGCCACGGATACTCGGGCCGAAGCCTCAAAGCCGTCTTAGGCTGCTCGAAATATAAACTTCGAGCACTCCCGGATCCCTGAAGACAAGGCTTTGAACCTCTGCAAGGGTTCCGCGGAGAAGCCAGCCGAGAACCCGGCAATCTCTTTTGCCAGGTCCCGTAAGTACATGCCCATGTACAGCTGGTAAGTCTGGACACAGCAAGAGAGCATAGAGCCCTGGAAGCACTTTCTACCGAGGGAATCCAGGTTCCAGGCCTCCCGGCCAGGAGGCACCGAGGAGTGCATCTTCTGACTTTTCAGCCGGTGCATGGCCGATTCCACAACCATGGAGTTGTGCGGTAGCTGCGCCTTTTGGAACCCAGGGCTCTTACGGACTCGATAAATGGAATTGATCTGCTTGCTCAGAACCGGCGCCGAGGCCGGTGCCTCCCACATACGGAAGAGCAGCAGTTCCAGCATCGGAGGAACCGGAAAAGTAAAGGTTTCCTTTGGAAGAAAATCATACTGAAGGGCATCGAGCTCTTCGGCTTGAGGCTCCTCTTCGGTGTCCGCCAGGAATGCCAAAGACTTGGCCATGTCCCTGACGAAATCCGAAAACCAGGTATCCTCCGGGGGAGCCTTCTCCGAGGCTCGAACTCCGGGGAGTCAGACGGAACGCACCGGGTCTGGAAGGTGTCAAGAGATGCCTCATCCTCTGTCTCCCGCGCTGACTCCTCTGAAGAGAAGTCGAGCGGCTCCGGCCATGTGGGCCTCGATGCCACCCGCCCCGATGCCGAGGGCACCAGCGTCGATGACCTCGGCCCTGAACGGGAGGTCGAGGGAGACCGTGGCCGAGGATCGACTTGAGACTTGATTGACTCGAGGATCGGCTCAGCCTCCGGGGTCGACTTAGACGTAGAGGTCCTAGTGGTCAGGGCAGATGCACCGGTCAGACCGGCGATCATTACCCGCTGCTGCTCCATGAAGGCAGCCAGGCTGCTCTCCAGGGCCGTCAGCCTGAGTCCAAGCTCAGGAGACTCCGCAGCCCCCGACACCATCGGGCCCGATGTCAGTTCTCCCGAAGAAGAGTCCACGAGGACAACAGAAGTTACCTGACTCGGGGACTCCGGCTCCAGGCGAGGTTGCTTGGTCGGCCACTCATACTCCGAGAGCCCGGGACAGCGGTCAGGGCTGCGCGACCTGGCACTCGAGGATCCAGGTGCCTCCACTGATGCCGCCCTCACGAGCTTCTTATTCCTTTTGTGCTCCCGGGTGGGAGACCCCCTCTCAAAGGATCCACGACGCCGCTCGGGATCAGACTCCCGTGATGTCGAGGTCTCTGACGAATTCCAGGCCTGGCCAGACGCAGACTCCGAAAACGTTCTTTCACGTTGATGCTGACGGCTCCGAAGCGCCTTCGACGACATCTTGCCGCATGGGCCACAGACCAGCGGGTCATGGTCGGGCCTGAGGCATCGGAGGCAGCAGTCGTGTGTGTCGGTGGGAGACACACGTTTCTTACACCGATCACATTTTTTGAACCCGCTGGCAGCCATCGGGGGAAAAAGGGCCCCTGCAAGGTCAAAAGACCGGGCTGCCAGTGAAAATAACAAAAAAGGCACGAACGCTAGTCACAAAGGACAAAAACCGAAAAAGAAGTTCCGGACTTGATACCAGTGTACAGAGTCCAGGCGGGAAGGGGAACCGGCGTCGAACCGGATAAAGAGATGCAAAAGTCGCCGAAAAAAAATCAACTTTTTCCCAGGTGACACGAACTCACATCCGTTGGGCTCCGTGGAAAAATAAAGACTGAGCAAGATGGCACCCTTTGAAAGCTAGGGAAATGCTCTGCACGAGGGCTCCGTCGGCGCCGACGTCACCCATGTGTGAGGACTGACTTCCTGCTTGGTCCTGGAGAAACTATGCTATATCCAGGAACAAGCAGGAATGTAGTCTTCACATATGAGGACTCCCCAGCTGAAAGAATCCAAGGGGTGACCCCAGCTACCTGCGAACTCAGGTGAGATGTGTCATGCTTTCTCCCATGGACCTTAGCCATCCAAAGTGTGAATGATGGGTAGAAGTTGCATTAAGTATGGAAGAGATGTTGTAGAACAGCCTGGCCAACAAGGCATCCCAACGGAAGTCCTTGTCTAAGCAATAGTGGGCTATGAAGGTATGTACCAAAGTCCAAGTGGCTGCTTTGCAGATGTCATCAATAGAGACAGCAATATATCATAAAATTCCTACGCTCTATCACTTTACTTATGATCAGTTTCTCTAGGAGTCTGGGTCCAAATCGCGGGGTTTGCTATTTACGGGTCTCAGACTTACAATGGCATTAATTTCTGGGTTTTTTCAATCCCCAGTGATATGCCTGTTAGCATCAATGACCCTTCACAATACCCGTAAACCCCTCCTTTTTTTCAAATCCATCAACAAAATATTTAATTTGCTGTTTGATTTTCTACTTAGCTCGCAATTTTGTGGAGTTCTATAATGATACTGCAGTCATTCTATTAAGTCCGAAAGTCCCGACGCTGCTGTTGAAGCACCTCTGCGTTTCTCTATTATGGTTCTTCAGGGGACCGTTAATTGTTGCTGCATTGGTGAATGATGCTGCCCACGTAAAATTTGCAGACCACTATTTCCTCGGGGGAACTCTTCTCCTGGCCTCCAAACGCCGCGCCGCACGATTTGGACCCAGACTCATAGAGAAACTGATCATAAGTAAAGTGATAGAGCGTAGGAATTTTATGATATATTGCTGTGCGATCGCTCTGGTACAAGACCATATAGATTTATCAATAGAGACAGAACAAAGGTTAGCCGTTGAGGCTGCCATTGCTCTCACAATGTGAACCGTGACATGGCCTTCGAGAGAAAGTCCCTTCCTCTGATATGTATAGGATATGCAATCTGCAATCCAATTCGACAGAGTTCTTTTAGAAACTGGAAGTCCCAAATGAATAAAGAGTCAAAAGGCATAAAAAGCTAAGATGATTTTCTATGTGGCTTAGTTCTTTGGAGATAAAAAGCCAAGGCTCTTTTACAATCCAATGTGTGAAGATTCCTTTCTGCACTGGAGGCATGAGGCTTAGGGAAGAATATAGGAAGATAAACAGACTGGTTTAAATGAAAAGGCGAGACCACCTTTGGCAGAAAGTGAGGAGTCCTGAGGACTACTTTATCATGGTGAAACCTTGTATAAGGAGGGTCAGCTACTAACACCTGTAGTTCACTAATGCGTCTTGCAGAAGTGATAACAATTAGGAAAATAACTTTCCATGAAAGAAACTTTAGGTCTGAAGTGGCTAAAGGTTCAAAGGGCAGTTTCAAAAGCTGACCAAGAACAAGATTTAGATCCCATGCCACCAGTGGTGGTTTAATGGGAGGTTCTGATAAAAGTAAGCTTCTCATAAATCTTGATATAAGTGGATGAGAGGAAATAGGTTGTCCATCGAAAGGTTTATGAAAAGCAGCAATAGCACTAAGATGGACCCTAACTGAATTTGTCTTCAGACCAGAGGTTGATAATTGTAGAAGATACTCTAGTAGCAACTCTACAGGTACTAAAAGGGGGTTAAGTCCCTTTTCTGAACACCAGATAGAGAACCTTTGCCACTTGAAAGCCGTGGAACTCTCCCCCCACGGCTCTACGTCTGGAGTCATCTTTTAGTACTTTCAAAGCTTCTCTCAAAACTCACCTCTTCTGTACTGCTTTTGATATTCCCTCCCTTCCTGCCCACAGTTGACTGATCTCTTTTGTCTAATTTCCTTATTCTATTCTTTGCTGTCTCTCTTATGAATAATTGGCGTTCCTTTCTGTTTCATCAGTAGCCTTTGTTTTATTGTACACCGCTGTATGCCTTTTGGGTTCAGGCGGTATAAAAAGTTTTAATAAAGATAAAGAACGTCTTGTGGAGGGTTTTCTGGAATCCAGGAGGATATCCTTTACTTGTTGAGAAAGGTTAACATCCTGGAATTTTAGGCTTTCAGTAACCAGGCCCTGAGATGTACGGAATGGTATGCAGTAAAGATCCGCGCTCCTGCGAAAGGAGATCTGGAGCATTCCCCAATTCCAGAGGAGTGGTTTGAGAGAGACGCAGAAGAAGAGGATACCACGTTTGCCGTGGCCAATGTGGAGCTATGAGTATCATACAACCTCTGACTCTCTGAAGTTTGAATAAAGTCTTGGGAATGAGGGGAATGGGTGGGAAGGCATAGAGGAAGTCCTGTCCCCAGTGGAGTAAGAAAGCATCTCTTGCCTGACAGTTTTGAGCCAGAATTCTGGAGCAGAATCGGGGAAGTTTGGCATTCTGTGGACTTGCAAAGAGGTCTATATCTGGTGTTCCCCAGATTCAAAACACTCGAGCAAGCTGATATGAGTGGAAGGACCGCTCGTGTGGCAGCAGTATTCGACTGAGTTTGTCTGCCCACAAGTTCTGAATGCCCAGAAGGTATACCGCAAAAAGGTGAATTTGTAACTCTCTGGCGAGGGCCCATATTCACAAAGCTTCGTTGCATAGCGAAAGAGAGCCTGTTCAGCCTTGCTTGTTCACATAGAACATAGCTATCTGATTGTCGGTTTGGACCAGAACTGTTTTATTGCTGAGATGGCCCTGAAAGACTTGAATAGCATTGAAAATTGCTCTCAGCTCTAGGAGGTTTATGTGAAGGAAAACCTCCTGTGAGGTCCAAAGACCCTGAGTGGAGAGATCGTGCAAGTGGGCCCCCCAACCCATCTTGGATGCATCTGTCGTCAAAGTGGTTTGGCATAGAGGCTGCTGGAAAGGAGAGCCTACAAGGTGGTTTTCCAGGGATTGCCACCATTGCAGGGACGAAATCAGACACGTGGTAGTTCTGATTTTGTCTGTTAGTCGACCCGAGGCTTGTAACCACTGAGAGGAAAGGGTCCACTGGGCTGCTCGCATGTGGAGGCAAGCATAGGGAACCACATGGACAGTGGATGCCATGTGTCCCAGCAGTTGAAGCATCTCCCGAGCAGTAAGTAATACTTTTATAGATGCTTGAGATGCCAGTTGTATTATATCTAGACAGCGTGGCTGGGGCAGGAAAGCCCTTGACTGTCGTGTGTCTAGACAAGCCCCTATGAATTCTAGAGATTGAGAGGGGATGAGATGAGATTTTGGGAGGTTTATGACCAGCCCCAAGTACCGAAGAATTCTCATTGCTCGAGAGAGAGCGAAGCTGGCCTCTGGAGCTGTCGATGCTCGAATGAGCCAATCGTCTAAGTAAGGGAAGACGAATATTCCCAGAGTCCTCATACATGCTGCTACCACTGCCATGCATTTTGTGAAGACTCTTGGAGCAGAGGCTAGTCCGAAAGGAAGAACTCTGTACTGGAAGTGTCTTCCTTGGACCAGGAATCGAAGGAACTTCCTGTGATCTGAGTGGATGAGAATATGCGTGTACGCATCTCTTAGATCTAAAGAACTTAGCCAGTCCTGACTTTGGAGGTATGGTAAAAGTGTTCCGAGGGAGATCATTTTGAACTTTTCTTGGATCAAATATTTGTTTAATTCTCTGACATCTAATATAGGTCTATGTCCCCCTGTCTTCTCTGGAATCAGAAAGTAGGGGGAGTAAAACCCTGTCCCTGTTGGGGAATGGGTACTATTTTTATTGCTCCTTGAGCTAGAAGTGATGTGACCTTCTGCCACAAGAGGTCGGTGGCAGGGCCCTGAGAATTGAACTGTTTTATTATTGTAGGTGGGGGGGGGCAAGTTGAGAAAAATCAAGCTTGTACCCCAGTTGTACAATGGACAGAGTCTAATTTTTTGATATTATTTGCTGCCATCTTTTGGCGAAAAAGCATAGTCTTCCTGGAATGGTCACGGGTTCTGGACCTTTTAGGGGCAGAATAACTAAGTTCTCTAGATAGAAGTCAAAGACCCTAAGGGGGCTGGGTCTGTTGAGCCAGTTGAGCTTTTTGAGCTTGCGGCTTTCTTTGCTGTCTGTTCTGTTGTTGCCCCTTCTGGGGAACATGTAGCGGACAGTGAGTTTGATGGGTGTAAGATTGGTAAGGCTTCTTTTTCTTACTGAAAATGGGTTTTTTGAATATTTTCTTCTTTGCTGGGTTGGCTGTAGACTTTGACAATCTGTTTAAAGTAGTATTGTCAGATTCAAGCTGATTGGCCTTGTCCTGCCAGTCCTTGCCAAAGAGATTTTCTCCTTGCAAGTAGTTTCCCAGCTTTTTTTGCACCCGCTGTTCTAAGTCTGATGCTTGAAGCCAAGCAATATGACATGCTCCTATGGATATAGCAGAGGTTCTGCTAATACATTCAAAGTAATCAAAGGTAGCACGGTTCATGAATTTTGAGACATTCTGGGCATGCTTGACCAGAATAAGGTAGTCTGCTCCTTTTTCCTCCGAAACACAAGGACTAAGGAGCTCTAAGTCTTTTTTGTGACTTCTTCCAGAAACATTCCCATATAAAGAAAGCAGGAACTGATCCTGGCTCCTAGCATGGAGGATTGAAAGCATCGACGGCCAAAGGCATCGGCAGTACTGGATTCATGGCCTGGAGGATTAGAAGAATGTGTTTTAGCACTCTTGATCCTTCGCATGGCCGATTCCACTACCACTGAATGATGTGGTAACTGAGTTTTTGAAAACCAGGACAACTTGGCACTCTGTAGATAGTGTCAAGGCGTCAGGAATGTGAAGTTATTGTTAAAGGAGTTTCCCACATTCTCAACATTAGATCATGTAAGCTCTTGTGAATGGGAAGCATAGCTGCTTCCTTGGGAGCCATAGGGCATTGTAGAAATCTTAATTCTTCCACCCTAGGTTCTTTTTCTGGAATCACAGTGATTGCAAGACCCTTTGCTAAATCACGTATGAAATCCTGGAAGGACATATCCTCTAGAGGAGACATCCTGCGTTGAGGAGAAGGAACTGACTATTCTAATAGATTCGCTCTGGTACCAGTAGAATCGTCAGGGTCATCGGAATCGGAAGACTCAAGTACCGGTTGCTCTTGTAACGCATGGTATCGGTACTGCTCAAAGTTGGTACAGAAATATCTCCGTTCCTGATCCCCGATACTGGAGATCGGCATGGGGGAAAGCAGTCCTGTCAAAGCAGGTACTGTCGGTACCGGTACTGATGTCGGTACCGATACATGTTGAACTGTCTGTTGCGGTCTTAGCAGTACCGAAGCCACTAAGAGGGCCGCTAGACTATGTTCAATAGCGAGGATTCTGTGATCCATCGCTCCTGCCGATGCCTGGGTGCCAATGGAAGCGGCTACGACCCCAGAACATGGCACCAGTAGTTCCGCAGACGTGGAGGCCTCTGGAACATCCTGGAGCCCCATTAGTGCTTTGGAGACGAAGACTCCCGCCGGGGCTGTTTTGCTGGTGAAGTATCCTCGAGAGAAACGCCAGTGGCATCTCGATACTTTGAAGGAGGCAAACAGAACAGACTATGCACACGTGGGAGGAGACAGGAAGAAGAGCTACGTTGGCTATGTTCTCTAGACCTAAAGGATGTATATACACACATCCTTATTCACAAAGATCACAGGACATTCCTTCAGTTTCTCTTTCAGGGAAAACATTACCAGTACAGGGTTCTTCCCTTTGGTCGGGCTTCTGCCCCAGGAGTCTTCACAAAATGCATGGGAGTAGTAGCAGCATTTCTAAGAACTCTAGGGATATTTGTCTTCCCTTACTTAGACGACTGGTTCATCTGAGCATTGTCAGCTCCAGAGGCCAGCTCTGCCCTCTCCCGCACAATGCAGGTTCTTCAACATTTGGGGTTTGTAATAAACCTTCCAAAATCCCATCCCCTTCTCAAACCTTAGAGTTCATAGGGGCTCTTCTAGACATGCAGCAGTCAAGGGCTTTCCTGTCACAGGTACGCTGTGCTTGAATAGTTCAACTAGCTGTGGTAGTGGTCCTAGAGAACCTGCTGCATTTTAAAAATGTTTTCCTGCTCTAGCCTACCTGAGGGACTATCCCCCTCCCCCCTGCTGAGTTATTATGTAGCCCTTCTTCCTGTCTCCTCCTCCCACGTGTGCATAGTCTGTTCTGTTTGCCTCTCTCTGCTCTGGGAAGAGCAGTGCCCTCACAGTGCTCTGCTAGAGAGGTGGATATTTAACTCCTGTGACAACTTTGCTGTGAGTTCTAGCTGTCTAATGATTTATTGTTGTCTTTATTGGTGTGCTACTTCATCTCCCTGTTCCCTTTAGTTTTGCACTTCAGCTTTCTCAGCTGTATAACTTACCTTGCCTCTCTCAACTAACTGGCCTTTGTGTGGTAGCCAGGTTAACTGTTACTGTAAATTAAATATCTCTTCCTCTTCTGTCCCCAGAACCTGCTGCGTTTTAAACTTTTTTTCCTGCTCTAGCCTAACTAAGGGACTAACCCCCTCCCTCCCTGCTGAGGGTACAGGACAGGGTACCTTGTAACAGCCCTCTTTTAATAGGTCTTATTTCCCTCCCTCCCTCCCTCCCCAACACCCACCCGCCCCTGGGGTAATTGTAGCTTTATAGATACTTACGCATCTTAGAGGAAAGGGGCTACTCTCAGGTGCAGCTCTTTATCCAAATCAGTCAGACATTGAGGACCTGAGATTAATTAAGCGTCAGGTGAACAAGGTATATTAGAGGTATTAGATACACTTTTATTAGTATAAGCATCTACACCAACCCTTAGTAAGTACAGAATTTAAAGACCTAAACACAAGCTTTAAACTAAGATGCAGACAACAATCCAGCAGCGAGATGGGGGCTTTCCAGTCTTTTGCATTGTGTCACATATATGATTTTCTCCCAGTTGGTGAGAGGTCTAACGTATGCACTAAGTGCAAGGAGCAATTTACTCTCAGGGAACAAGTCCATTCTCTAGAGGCTAGAGTAGCAGACCTGGAAGACATAAGAAAGACAGAGAAGTACATGGACGAGACCTACAGGGATATAGTCCTGAAGTCCCACCTCCAGTCTGGCAGCATCCCTGTTGCCATGGAGGAGAGAGGTCATGTGACAGGAGAGCATCACCCTGATGTGGCAGGACGTGATCCTGTAACTAGGACTTGTCCTCCACCCTCTCGCACTGAGGACGTTTCTCCAGGGTCATGTGCCCATGAGGGGAGGATTAGAACAGCTGTTTTATTTATTTAATTTTCTTATATACCGCGCTATTTGTTATCAGTGCGGTTTACATTGAAACAATACAACAATTGGTCAGATATAACAGACCTATTACAAGTAACAGGAAAATTAACATGGAAGTAAACAGGGAAATCATTTATAGTTATAGTTGGTGATTCAATCATTAGGCATGTAGATAGCTGGGTGGCTGGTGGACGTGAGGATCGCCTGGTAACATGCCTGCTTGGTGCGAAGGTAGCGGACCTCACGCACCGCCTAGATAAGATCTTAGATAGTGCTGGGGAGGAGTCTGCTGTCTTGGTACATGTCGGTACCAATGACATAGGAAAATGTGGTAGAGAAGTTCTGGAGGCTAAATTTAAGCTTTTAGGTAGGAAGTTGAAATCCAGAACTTCCAGGGTAGCGTTCTCCGAAATGCTTCCCATTCCACGTGCAAGACCCAAAAGGCAGGCAGAGCTCCGGAGTCTCAATGCGTGGATGAGACGATGGTGCAAGGATGAAGGTTTTGGATTTGTTAGGAACTGGGGAACATTCTGGGGAAAGGAGGGGCTCTTCCGAAGGGATGGGCTTCACCTTAACCAGGATGGAACCAGACTGCTGGCATTAACCTTTAAAAAGGAGATAGAGAAGCTTTTAAACTAGAAAATAGGGGAAAGCCCACAGTTGCCCAAGAGCGCATGGTTCGGAAGAATGTATCCTTGAAGGATACTACCAAAAGCAGTGAGGTTCCAAAAAAGACTAAAGTAGCCCAAATGCCCTTGAGTATGGTGCAGACAGAGCATAAAGATTCCAAATTACCCATGCCTACCAATAGCCAGATTAATATTAATAAAATACAGTCTCTAAAATGCTTGTATGCAAATGCTAGAAGTCTAAACAATAAGATGGGAGAGTTAGAATATATAGCATAAAAGAGAGATTAGATATGATTGCAATCTCAGAGACATGGTGGAAGGAGGATAACCAGTGGGACACTGTGATACCTGGATACAAACTATATCGTAATGATAGAACTCTTTAACCTGGAAAAGAGACGGCTGAGGGGATCTGATCAAATTGGTGGAGGGGTTGCGCTCTATGTTAGAGAGGGCATTGAGTCAGAAAGAATTTATTTATTTATTTATTTACATTCTCTTATATACCGCGCTATTCTGCATCAGTGCGGTTTACATTGAACAAACTGAATTACATTGAACAGGGCATTATAACTTGGAGATAACTATTCTACAGGGAACATTAAAGTTTTGCAGGAAACAAAATTTGCTGTAGAATCTCTATGGATTGAAATTCCATGTATGAAGGGGAAGGTGACGGCAGTGGGGAGGGTGTACTATCGAGCGCCTGGCCAGAATGAACAAATGGATGATGAAATGCTCAAAGAAATCAAGGGAGCTAACAAAAGTCACAGCAGAGTAGTAATAATGGGTGATTTCAATTACCCTGGTATCGACTAGGTCAGTGTCACGGCAGGACATGCTAGGGAGATAAAGTTCCTAGATGAAATAAATGACTGCTTCTTGGAGCAGCTGGTTCATGAACCGACCAGAGGGGTAGCCATACTGGACCTAGTCCTTAGTGGAACACCAGATCTGGTGCAAGAAATAAGGGTGTTGGGACCACTTGGCAATAGTGATCATAGCATGATCGTGTTTGATTTAATTAGTGGAGGAGGGATAGTAAAGAAATCCACAGTACTACCTTTTAACTTTTGAAAGGGAGACTATGATAATATGAGGAATATAGTTAAGAAAAAATTAAAAGGAGCGGTTGCAAAGGTTAATATTCACTCTATTCCTGTCTAATATTCACTCTATTCCCGTCCCCTGGTCTGACCACCATTGTCTTTTTTTCTCCTTCCCTTTCCCCCCTTCCGGGCCGGTAGGCCCCCCCCTTCCTGGTCCCCCCGTTTCATCCCTTAGACGGCGCCTTACCCCTCAAACCCTACACTCTTGCCCCCCAGCCAGTTCTCTCTTCCCTCCAGATTTTTCCTCTCTCCCTGTTGACCAACAGGCCAATACCTGGTCCTCCACCCTTTCTACCGCCCTTGACACTCTAGCCCCCCTTCGTCCTGTATCTCCCCGCCCCTCATCTCACCACCACTGGTATCACCCCGGACTTTTCCTTCACCGCACACACCTCCGTCGTGCAGAGCGTCTGTGGAGGAAGCGCCGTTCTACTGCCTCCTATTTAGTTTTCCGCCAAGTTCATCTCTCCTACCGTTCCTTGATAACATCGGCCAAACAGTCTTATTACTCTCATCTCATAACCTCTTCTTCTAACTCCTCTAGACGTCTTTTTCTCGTCCTCAAATCTCTCTCCTCCACTTCCACTCTTCCTCCCCACCTCCCTCCCTCCCTCTGCCCCCAGCCCTTCTACCCTTGCTTCCTTTTTTTACCGACAAGGTCCTTTCCCTCCGCTCCTCCTTCCCTACCTGCCCTCTCCCCCCCCCCCCCGCTTCCCCTTCTACTTCTCCCACTGCCGGCTCTCCGCCCCCCTCTCGCGCCTTTCCCCATACTTGGCATACCTTCTCGCCCGTTTCCTCGCCTGAAATCATCAAGGCCATTTCATCAGCCCACCAGACCACCTGTCCCCTTGATCCCTTGCCTTCTTCCTGGTTGCTTAACTCAGACCTTGCCCTTGTGCCTTATACTCTCTCCATCTTTAACGCTAGCCTTTCCTCCGGTCTCTTTCCCTCCAGCTGGAAACACGCCATTGTCCGCCCTTTCCTGAAGAAGCCCACCCTTGACCCCGCCTCCCCCGCAAATTGGCAACCAGTCACCAATCTCCCCTTCCTTTCAAAAGTCCTCGAGAAACTTGTATTTTCCCAACTTGCAACCCACCTTGACTCCACTTTTGCCCTTCACCCCCGTCAATCTGGATTTTGTGTAGGCCATAGCACCGAAACTATTCTCACGGCCCTACTTTCTGAGCTTCATCGTGCTCACGACTGTGGTGATTTCTCTCTTGTGGTGTCTCTGGACCTCTCTTCTGCCTTTGACGTCGTCAATCACCGCACTCTCCTGTCTCGTCTATCTGACTTTGCTGTTCGTGGGACTGTTTTGCAGTGGTTCCGTTCCTTTCTTTTCAAGCGCACCTTCTCAGTTCACTCTGGCCACTCCACCTCCCCTCCTTATCTAGGCGTCACTCTGGACTCCTCCCTCTCGTTTCATCAACACATCTCTTCTGTCATACGTACCTCTTTCTTCCATCTATGTCGGATCCAGGCTGTCCAATCGTCTCTTCCCCCTTCCTCTGTTGTTTTATGTTTTATGTTTTATTGAATTTGATAGAACCGCCTTTCTACAGGAATCAAGGCGGTGTACAATTTTCAAAAGTGAAGGAAAATCAAGGCCAAAGCCAGGAGAAATAGGAAAAGAAGTTACAAATCTTTGACAGGAGAGAAAGAAAAAGAGGAGAGATAAGACGAGACGAGACAGTAGTACATGCATTCCGGGTAGAAACAATGGGAAGGGCGAAAGAGGTCAGACGAAAGGGGAGGGAAGGTCGAATGCCAGGGAGAACAGGTGTCTCTTCAGGTTTTGCTTGAAAGTGGTGTGGTTAGTTTCTAGACGCAGGGAGGAAGGGAGAGCATTCCAAAAAGCAGGGCCGGCATAAAAAAAGGCAGAGGAGCGAGTAGATTGCAAGTGAGCGGATGAAGGGGAGGGAAGGGTGAGGCGGTTGAGGTGGAAGGAGCGTGGGGTGTATCTGGGGGAGTGCAAGTGGATGAGGTCTGCTAAGTACTGAGGGGTGCTGGTGTAGAGAACTTTATGGACCAGGATAAGTAGTTTGTATTGGGAGCGGACAGAAATAGGTAACCAGTGAAGACGAAAGAGTAATGGAGTGACATGGTCACGGAGGGTGGCGTGTGTGATGAGACGGGCGGCAGTGTTTTGGATTCTTTGAAGTCGAAATGTTTGGGTTTTAGGGAGACCGAGGAGGACAGAGTTTGAGAAATCGACGCGTGACATGACCAAGGACAGAGATAGAGTGGTGAGAGCTGCAGGGGTAAGGAAAGGGCGGATGGCCCGGATTTGCCGAAGAAAGAAAAAGGATGATTTGGAGATGTGCGAGATGTGATCCTGAAACGAGAGTTCGGGATCGAAATGAACCCCAAGATAACGGAAAGAGGTGACTAAGGGAACGGAGGTACCGGAGAAGGAAGGGGCGAGTGAGGGAAGGGGAGCACCGTGAGAAAACCAGATTGCAACAGTCTTAGTGAGGTTGAGGTGAAGACAGTTATGGGTTAGCCAGTTGGCCACGGAAGATAGGCAAGAATTTAGTACGGAAAGGTCAGGACAGGAAGATGAGGTATGATGCAGTAGGACAATATCATCTGCATAGTTAAATGCAGAAATGCCGGATTGCTGGATTAAGAGGGCAAGGGGGGTCAGGAAGAGATTAAAAAGGAGAGGGGCCAACACCGAACCCTGGGGGACCCCACAAGGAAGAGGAAATGGGTCTGAAGGAGGGACAGCTGGAGAGGAAGAAAGAACTGTACAGGAGCGGGAAGAAAGAAAGGAATGGAACCAGCGGTGGACAACACTACAGAGCCCTGCATCCCGTAGACGGTGGAGGAGAAGAGAGTGATCTACCAGGTCGAATGCTGCCGAGAGGTCGAGTGCAACCGCCACCGAGATGTCACCCCGATCACGTGCAACGTGCAGTGCGTTAGTCACCCTCATCCTGTCTCTGGTAATGACCCGGTTAGATTATTGTAATGCCATCTATGCAGGCCTCCCCTCTTCCCAGCTTCGTCGTCTCCAATTAGTACAAAATGCTGCTGCCCGTCTCATCACTGGTTCCCCAGCTCGCTCCCATGTGTCTCAATGCCTCCTTACTTTACACTGGCTTCCGGTTAAGTTTCGATTCATCTTTAAAGTGCTTATCCTCACACACAAGGCTCTCTACACCAGCACTCCCCAATACCTATCGGACATTATTCACCTCCAGCCCTCCCCACGTCTTCTCCGATCGGCCTATGGTAAACGCCTCTTTCTCTCTCCCCCTGCCCAAGCCCATCTAGAACTCACCCGTCACTCTGCCTTTTTCTTTTTAGGTCCCGCTCTCTGGAACTCGCTCCCCTTATCTCTTCGTACAGAACCGTCCTATCCCCGCTTTAAAACTCTCCTCAAGACTCATCTCTTCTGTCAGGCCTTCGATCTCCCCCCCCCCCCCTGCTGATGGTGCCTTATCCCCCAGCCGCGCTCCCCACCCCTCATGATTACCCCCTCGTTGGCCCGCTTCCCCACTTTTCCTTTTCTTTCTCCCCCCCTCCCGTCCTCTTGCCCCTCTCGGGCCTTTCCTGCTCTCTATCTTTTAATCTGTCTCTCCCTGTCCTATTGGTTTTTGGCGTTCCTTTCTGACTTTGTTTCCAGTAGCCTTACCTTTGTATTGTACACCGCCCTGATGCTTCGGCCTGGGCGGTTTATCAAATTGTGCAAATAAAGATAAAGATAAAGTTAAAGACTTACATCAAGACTGGGTGTTGTTTAAAAATACTATCCTGGAAGCCCAGACCAGCTGCATTCCACGCATTAAGAAAAGTGGAAGAAAGTCCAAAAAACTGCCAGCATGGTTTAAAGGTGACGTTAGAGAGGCTGTTGCTGCCAAAAAAGCATCTTTCAGGAAATGGAAAAAAGAGCCAAACGACAAACTGGAAACAGCACAAGCACTGGCAAGTTAAATGCAAAGCATTGATAAGGCAGGCAAAGCAAGAATTTGAGAAGGAACTTGCTACGGAAGCAAAAACACGAAATAAAGACTTTTTCAAGTACATTTGTAGCAAAAGGCCTGTGAGACAGTCAATTGGACCATTAGATGATAGTGGGGTAAAAGGGGCAGTAAGAGGAGACAAGGTTATAGCGGAGAGACTGAATTCTTTGCTTCGGTCTTTACTGAGGAAGATATAGGAATGTTACCCAAGACTGAAGTGGTATTTAAAGGTGATACTGCAGAGGAATTGAGAGAAATATTGCTACACCGGGAAGGTGAAATTAGACTTACCTGCTAATTGTTGTTCCTTAAGGAACTCTAGTCCAGTCCCGGAACCATAGAGTTTAGAATCTCCTCCAGCAGCTTTGGAGACTGAAAGACATCACTGCTTTGCTGGCACTGGTATATATAGGCAAGGACCACCCACTTCCTTCATTACCTATTGACAAAGCAACTCAGCAGAGCAACAAATAAGTAGATGAACATAGTCACAATACAGACATTAAAGGAGTCAGCAAAACTAAATTGCAAACTTAAATTTGGAATGTACAGCAGACAGTGCTATTGAAAGGCTCCCATCCTAACCCACCCTGGGCATCCCTTACCCCCAGAGGTCAAACCGCACCGCCCCCAGGGAACTTCAGGCTGACGTCTCAGGGTGGGATCCGGGACTGGACTAGAGTTCCTTAAGGAACAACAATTAGCAGGTAAGTCTAATTTCACCTTCCTTTTCGTCCCTCTAGTCCAGTCCCGGAACCATAGAGGATGTAACAGAGCAGTGAAGATCAACGAGAGGGACCTGCAAGCCCAGCCTGAAGTACCGCTGAGCCAAACCGTCCATCTCCCGCCGCTTGCACATCTAGCCGATAGTGCTTCGCAAACTAATGCAACGACGACCATGTCGCCGCCCTACAAATGTCTTCGACTGGAACCAAACTAAACTCAGCCCAAGACGCCGCTTGCGCCCTGGTGGACTGAGCCCAGAGACCCGCTGGCACCACCTTACCTTCCAACAAGTATGCCGACGCAATCGCCTCCTTCAACCAACGAGAAATGGAGGCCTTTGCCGCCGCCTCTCCTTTTCGCGGACCTCTGAAAGCCACAATCAATCTGTCCGACCTCCGGAAGGACACCGTCCTGTTCAGGTACTGCCGAAGAACTCGCCTCGCATCTAACCTATGCAACTTGCCCTCCGACGCCGCCTTTTCCCAACCGGAGAACACTGGGAGAGACACCACTTGATTAATATGAAAAGCTGAAACCACCTTCGGCAAGAAGGCCGGAACCGTGCGCAGCACCACCTTATGATCAAAAAAGGAGAGATAGGGTTCCTTACAGGAAAGCGCTTGCAACTCCGAAATTCTCCTCGCGGAACAAATCGCCACCAGAAAAACCGTCTTCAACGTAAGGTCCTTTAGCGAGGCCGAGGCCAAGGGTTCAAACGGCGCCGCGCTCAAAGCCCGTAGCACCAAATTCAAATCCCACACTGGCACCGAGCACCGCCTCGGCGGCCGCATGAGTAACAGCACGCAAAAACCGCCTAATGTCGCCGTGCGCCCCTAGCAATTGACCGTGAATCTTACCGTGGAAACAAGAGATAGCAGCCAACTGTACGTGCAACGAGCTTGCCGCCAGTCCTTTATCCACCCAGTCTTGTAGAAACGACAAAATCTGCGACACCGAGGCCCCCAAAGGTCGCAGCTGACGCTCCTCACACCAGGCCTCAAAAATTTGCCAAATTCGAATGTACGCCAGCAAGGTGGATCTCCTCCACGACTTCAGCAAGGTAGAGACGACCGCCGATGAGTAACCCCTGGCCGTCAACCTCACCCTTTCAAGAGCCAAGCCGTAAGCGAGAATCGAAGTACCTGAGGCATGCGCAACGGTCCCTGCCTCAAGAGATCCGCGCGCTGCGGAAGCCTCCACAGCTTGTCCGCCAGAAGCCGTACTAAATCCACATACCAAGGTCTTCGGGGCCAATCGGGCACTACCAGGACCTCACTCTATGCGCTGCACCACCCGGCCTATGAGCGCCCAAGGCGGGAACACGTAGAGAAGACCCTCTTCCGGCCAATGCTGAGCCAACGCATCAAGCCCCTCCGACATCTGCTCCCGACGCCTGCTGAAAAAGCGCGGTACCTGCGTGGACTCGAAGCTCACCATCAGATCCATTAGCGGAAGACCCCAGCGCCGCACCACTAGAGCAAACACGTCCCGGTGAAGAACCCACTCCCCCGGGTCCACCCTGTGCCGACTGAGAAAATCCGCCTCGACATTGTCCACTCCGGCCACATGCTGCGCTGACAGACCGCGTAGGTGCTTTTCGGCCCACTCTAGAAGCTGACCTGCCTCTGCTTCCAGAGGCGCACTGCTGGTGCCGCCCTGCCGATTGATGTAGGCTACTGTCGTCACATTGTCCGAGAGAACCCGTACCGCCTGCTGACTGAGGAGCGACCGAAACTCCCGCAGGGCCAAAAATACCGCTCTCATTTCCAACCGGTTGATGGACCAAGCTTTCTCCTCCTGAGACCACTGCCCCTAGGCAAACCTGCCCTCGCAATGCGCTCCCCACCCCAGAAGACTGGCATCCACATAGATGTACATAGTTGACCCCTTGTTATCCAAGTTTCTGCACCTTGTTCAATGTAAACACAAATCAACTGAGATGTGTAAGTTGTTGTTTGTAAACCGCGCTGCAGCCGAATAGCGCGGTATAGAAGAAACTGTAATAAATAAAAATAAAATAAATAATCCGTTGTTAGCAATCTCCAGGATGGAGGCTCTAGCGGCATGCCAGCTGCCAAACTCTCCGGCCTTAACCACCATAGCAGGTTCTGATGCACCTCCGGAGGACAAACCAACCTCCGAGAACGCGTCTCGCTGATGAGACCAACGCCGGAGAAGGGCACTCTGCAACGGCCGCATATGAGCCCTGGCCCACGGCACTACTTCTATCGTGGCCGCCATCGTCCCAAGCACTTGAAGATACTGCCACGCCGTTGGAGCCGGACGCAACCCCTGCGTCCGCTGAGCGGGAAGGAACACCATCGCTTGGTGTGTCTCGAAACGGGCTCCTAAGTACTCCAGTGACTGCGAGGGAACCAACTTGCTCTTTGCAAAGTTGACTACCCAGCCCAGGCTTTCCAAAATCTGAACTACCCGGGCGGTGGCCACGACACTCTCTTCCCTGGACTTCGCCCGAATTAACCAATCGTCCAAGTACGGGTGCACCAGCACCCCCTCCTTGCGAAGCGCTGCCGCCACTACCACCATAATATTGGTGAACGTCCGAGGCGCTGTTGCCAGGCCGAAAGGCAACGCTTGAAACTGAAAATGCCCCATGGGAACCGCAAAGCGGAGAAACCGTTGGTGTTCCTTGCGAACCGGGATATGGAGATAAGCCTCCGTTAAATCGAGCGATATCAGAAACTCCTGACCGCAGCAATGACGGAACGCAGAGTCTCCATTCGGAAATGAGTTATTCGGAGACACCGATTCACCCTTTTCAAATCTAAAATCAGCCGAAACGCTCCGTCCTTCTTTGGAACCACAAAATAAATGGAGTATCAATCGCACCCGCACTCCTCCTCCGGAACGGGTATGACAGCTTTTAGCTGCAGTAGCCTCTGAAGAGTTTCCGAGACCGCCCGAAGTTTCAGCGGCGCCCTGCAAGGGGAGCTGACAAAGGAATCTAATACGGGTCGATGGAGTTCATATCCTTCCCTGATGACCTCTAAGACCCACTGATCGGACGTAATTTGGACCCAGGCAGGGTAAAACTCCCGCAACCAACCTCCCACGGGCACCAACCCCACCTGAGTCCGCCTTATCTCATTGTGACTTTTTAAGGGTGGAGGACTGGAAAGGAGCAAAGCCTCTGCCCGCTCCCCGGAATCCACGAAAGCCTTGGTTCCTCGCCGGAAACCAGCCCCGCTGTGGCTGAGCGAAATCTACGAAAGTCCCTAGGAGCCCCTCGAGAGCCCGCACTACTCCGACCCTGCTTCGGCTTATCTTCCGGAAGGCGACCTCCCTTAGATTCTCCAAGATCCTTAACCAGCTTTTCCAAATCTTCGCCGAACAAAAGCTTACCCCGAAATGGGAGCTTGCTAAGGCGCGCCTTAGAGGAACTGTCCGCAGCCCAGTTACGCAAACAGAGATACTGCCGAGCCGCTACCACGGAGGCCATACTCTTAGCCAGACCGCGAATGAGGTCATAATGTATGTCCACCAAATACGCGGTCCCGGACTCCAGACGCGCCCCATCCTCCACCTGACCATCTAAGTGATCCCCCTGCAGCCTCTGGGACCACGGCAAACAGCCTCTCGCCACCCACGCCCCCGCTATAGAGGCCTGCATCGAGAGAGCGCAAACATCGAACACCTGCTTCAACAGAGTATCCAACTTCCTGTCTTGCACATCCTTTAGCGCTGCGGCCCCCTCAACGGGAATGGTAGTCTTTTTCGTAACCGCCGATACCGCCACATCCACCTTGGGGGAGCGAAACAGATCTCTATCTTGATCAGACAGCGGATAAAGGCGAGCCAAAGCCCTGGACCCCTTCAGGGCCGACTCCGGCAAGTCCCACTCTTCCTGAATCATACTTCGAAAAAACCTATGCACAGGAAAGACCCTATGGGACGTCCGCACCGCTTGCAGCAGCGGATCCTCCAAGGCCTCCTCCGCAACCGCCACCTCGGAGGGCATATTCAGCGTCTTGAGAGTTTCTGCAATCAAGGCCGGCAGTTCTTCACGCCGAAACACCCTGACCACCCAACTCTGCTGCTCCGTGTCAGGCAACTCTCCCTCCTCCAACTCGTCACCCGAGAGTTCGTCCAAATCCTCGGTTACTACCCCCAGGTCTTCCCCAAGGAGAGAGCCCGAACCGTCATCCCCAGCCCCTCTGCTTCTCTTGGCCGAGGGAGCACTCTCTGCCGGACGGTCCAGAGCTCCCGACCATTTCCTCCCGTGCGGTTCCGGAGGGGAGGTCGACATCGTCAGCTGCAAAAGGGCAAATGCCTGCTGCATGAGGGAAAAGAAATTCGGCGGGAACGCTGGCACCGGCCCAACCTGACTCAGCCCCCAAGACAGAGAAGAACCCTCCCCCGAGGACGTCCCCGGCACTGGAGCTTCTGGACTTAGGGAGGGAGGAAGAACCCACTCGCCCTCAGGCGCAACAACCTCCTCGCCCACCGAGGACTCCTCTGGAGCTCTATCCATCACTGCTGCCTCCAGAGTACAAGAGCCACACATTCCTGAATCCTGTACCGCAGTCCGCCTAGCCCCACAGACTAAGCACCGAGGTTTGGCGGGCATTCTACAGACCGGACCACTCAAAGGCCCGCAAGGCACACTATGCGCCCCAACTAACCCTGGCAATCTAATCTGTGCAGACTACAAGGCACACCCCCCCCCCCCCCCCCAGGGAAGTCTGTCAGCGTTCTGGGGTTGTTTGTTGGGGTTTTTTTGTTTTGTTTTTTTGAACCAGGCAGAACAAACTCTATTGTCTCACCAGACAGGTTAAGCTAACCACTTTGGCAAAACGAAGCTTTGAACAGACAGAAAAACCCCTCAGAAAACCTAAGGTAATGAAATAAACGGCTGCTAAAATGGCCGCCGCGATTTTCCCGCGCTGACACACGCTAATGGGTCACCACGCGCTGCATCCACTACAGAGTTCCCCAGAAAGACGAAATTAGACTTACCTGCTAATTGTTGTTCCTTAAGGAACTCTAGTCCAGTCCCGGAACCAGTGAGTTGAGAATCTCCTCCAGCAGCTTTGGAGACTGACACCTGTCATTATTTTGATGACCTCAGGCTATATATATAGTAGGACCGACCCTTCACCTTCAGTACCTATTGACAAAGCAAACTCAGCAGAACAACAAATAAGTAGTCAAACATTGTAATAAATAAATAAAACGCAGAAGCACAAACCCCCTACAGTCCTGGCAGTACTGCCTCTGAGGTTTCCGCTTCTGGTATAGGATCGTTATATAGATTTTTTTTTTTTTTTTTAACGGATTTGGGTTACTTTCACGATCCCTAGGAACCAGGGATGAAACAGTGCTGCAAACGGAACTCAGCCGGCCCGGACCGTACAGAAGAAACAGGAGAAGGAATCTGAGAAAGAACCGGAGAAGGCAGTGCAGACTGGATCCCCAACCCCACACAATCGGGCGGGCTCCGGGACGGGACTAGAGTTCCTTAAGGAACAACAATTAGCAGGTAAGTCTAATTTCGTCTTCCTTTTCGTCCCTCTAGTCCAGTCCCGAACCAGTGAGGATGTATCAGAGCAGTAGATTACCTAACGGGAGGGACCAACCAAACCAGCCTGAAGCACTGCCGCCCCAATACGGCCGTCACCCGCCGCCTGAACATCGAGCCTATAATGCTTAGTGAACGAATGCAACGACGACCACGTCGCCGCTCTACAAATGTCCACCGCCGGCACCAAACTGAACTCCGCCCAGGAAGTAGCCTGCGCTCTAGTCGAATGAGCCTGGAGCCCCGCTGGCACCAATCTACCCTTTAACAGATAGGCCCCTGCAATGGCTTCTTTCAACCACCGGGAAATAGACGACTTAGCCGCCGCCTCCCCCTTTCGAGGACCTCCGAAGGAGATAAATAACCTGTCCGACTTACGGAAAGGCTCCGTACCACGAAGATAAAACCGCAGCGTCCGACAGACATCCAAAAGCCGTAAACGACGATCCGACTTAACCTCCGGACCGCCCTCAAACACCGGATGGGACACCACCTGGTTCACATGAAACACGGAAACCACCTTGGGCAAAAACGCCGGAACCGTACGCAGCACCACTTTGTGCTCAGAAAAGGATAGATAAGGCTCCCTACAAGAGAGGGCCTGAAGCTCCGAAATGCGGCGAGCGGAACAGATAGCTACCAGAAACACCGTCTTTAAGGTCAGATCCTTTATAGAGGCTTTCCCCAACGGCTCAAAAGGCGGACGTAACAGCGCCTCCAACACTAAGTTCAGATCCCAGGTCGGAACCGAACTTCTACACGGAGGCCGCATAAGCAGAACCGCCCGCAAAAACTGGCGGATGTCGCCATGCGACCCCAACGCTTGGCCCTGAACCTTACCTCTAAAGCAAGAAAGGGCCGCCAACTGAACCCGCAAGGAGCTGGCCGCCAAACCCTTCTCAACCCCATCCTGCAAGAAGGAAAGACAAACAGGACTAAGCTACTCTGCTTATTTGTGCTGAGCGAGCCTAGAGCTCAGAAGCCTCTTCAGCTGCTTGGAGACTGACATACTGAAGGGGCGGTCCTACTATATATATAGCCTGAGGTCATCAAAATAATGACAGGTGTCAGTCTCCAAAGCTGCTGGAGGAGATTCTCAACTCACTGGTTCCGGGACTGGACTAGAGGGACGAAAAGGAAGCCCCAACTTCGCGGAAGCTGTTGGCGATCACACTCACCGCTCCCTGGTTCTTTATTTAGGGAGGAGATGCAGCCACGTTGGAGCTCAGATGGATCGCGGCTTCAGCTCCGACGCCGTCAAAGTCGTTCTGGCCGAGACAGGCCGCTCTTACCAGCTGCTGTGCGTCGCGATCAAGCCTGCCACCTGCTCCTCACCCCTTTTCTCGGGTTCGGGAGCAGGGAAGCTAAGAGCTCTAACTTTCACCCCGCAATGCTCGTTACTGCAAAGGGGAAACTCCCGCAGAGAGAAAGACAAAGAGAGAGGAAGGGGGGTGGGGAGGAAAGAGGAGCGGGAACTGCAGAAGGAGGAGAGGAAAGAAGGGAGAAGCCAAAAGGAAAGCAGAATCCCTGACTCAGCCCCTCCTCACAACAGCACTGCCTCTGAAAGACAAAAAACAAATAAGGAGCAAATCACTAAAAGGCAAAGGGAGTTACCCTGAAAATCTAAAGGTAATTATAGCTCTGCTTATTTGCTGTGCCTGAGCCCAGACCCAGGCTCAGAATCTCCTTCAGCTGCTTGGAGACTGAAAGTACTGAAGGAAGTGGGTGGTCCTTGCCTATATATACCAGTGCCAGCAAAGCGGTGATGTCTTTCAGTCTCCAAAGCTGCTGGAGGAGATTCTAAACTTTATGGTTCCGGGACTGGACTAGAGGGACGAAAAGGAAGATGTATTACAACTATTTGATAAACTGAATAGTAGCAAATCACCTGGACTGGATGGTATACATCCAAGAGTGTTGAAAGAACTGAAATATGAGATTGCAGACCTGCTATTAGTAATCTGTGAACTTTCATTAAAATCATCTGTAATACCTGAAGATTGGAGGATCGCCAGTGTAACGCCAATTTTTAAAAAGGGTTCCAGGGGTGATCCAGGAAATTACAGACCGGTGAGCCTGACGTCAGTACCAGGGAAAATGGTAGAAACCATCATAAAGAACAAAATTACACAGCATGTAGATAGTTATGGCCTAATGGGAGACAGCCAACATGGCTTTAGACAAGGAAGATCTTGTCTTACTAATCTGATGTTTTTTTGAAGGTGTGAATAAACAGGTAGACAAAGGTGAGTCGGTTGATATAGTGTATCTGGACTTTCAGAAAGCCTTTGACAAGGTCCCTCATCAGAGACTTTTGGCAAAACAAAAAGTCATGGGATAGGAGGCAGTGTACTATTGTGGATCAGGAACTGGTTAAAAGATAGAAAGCAGAGGGTAGGGCTAAATCGCCAATTTTCCCAATGGAAAAAGATGATTAGTGGAGTACCCCAGGGATCTGTGCTGGTCCGCTACTTTTTGACATATTCATAAATGACCTGGAAAAGGGAATAACTAGTGAGGTTATTAAATTTGCAGACGACACAAAACTGTTTAAAGTTGTTAAACCCGGGAGGACTGTGGAAAACTGCAGGAGGATCTGGATAAATTGGAAGACTGGGCATCCAAATGGCAGATGAAATTTAATGTGGACAATTGCAAAGTTATGCACCTAGGAAAGAACAACCCACACTATGGTTACACAATGCAAGGTTCCACATTGGGAACCACCACCCAGGAAACAGATTTAGGAGTCATCGTGGGTAAAGCACAGTTACTTACCTGTAACAGGTGATCTCTGGGAACAGCAGGAATAAGTCTTCACATATGGGTACGTCGGTACTGACGGAGCCTGCCTTCCCGCCTTTCCTAACCGCCTCTCTCCAGTTCGAGTTTTAAAGCTGAGACAAAGAGAGAGAGGAAAGGAAAGATAGAGTGATACAACTCCTAGGGGAGGTGGGTGGGTTGTGAAGACTTATTCCTGCCGTTCCCAGAGATCACCTGTTACAGGTAAGTAACTGTGCTATCTCCAGTAATAAGCAGGAATGAGTCTTCACATATGGGGACTCCCCAGCTAGAGATGCCCGGGAGATCCCCAAGGTTGTGAGACCCTGAGAAGGGCTCTACCTCCTCCCATGGATCTCGGGCATCCAACCAGGGATGGAGGTTAGGAGTTGATTAAGTATGGAACAGGTGTTTGAGAACAGCCTGACCAAACAAGGCATCCCAGCGGGAGTCCTTGTCCAAACAGTAATGGGCTGTGAAGGTATGAACCGAGGCCCAGGTGGCCGCTCGACAGATCTGGTCAATGGACACAGAATTTAGATGAGCCATAGAGGTTGCCATGGCCCTCACATTGTGAGCTGTGACATGGTCCTCCAGAGAAAGGTTCTTACTCTGGTAGGCGAAAGAAATACACTGAGCAATCCAATTTGACAGTGTCCTCTTAGAGACTGGAAGTCCCAAATGAGAGGGATCAAAGGCAACAAAGAGTTGAGAAGACTTTCTATGTTGCTGTGTCCTTTGCAAGTAAAAGGCAAGAGCCCTCTTACAATCCAGGGTATGAAGATTCCTCTCTGCACTTGATGCATGAGGACCTGGAAAAAAGACAGGTAAATATACCTCTTGGTTAAGATGAAAAGGCGAGACCACTTTAGGCATAAAGTGTGGATTAGTCCTGAGGACTACCTTGTCATGATGGAACCTTGTATAAGGTGGATTAGCCACTAAGGCCTGCAGTTCACTGATGCGGCGAGCTGAGGTGACTGCACTAAGAAAGATAACCTTCCAGGAAAGAAATTTCAAGGAGGTAGTGGCTAAGGGTTCAAAGGGTGGCTTCATGAGCTGACCAAGAACCAGATTCAAGTCCCATGCCACTGGAGATGGTCTAATGGGAGGTTTAGTTAAAAGAAGGCCTCTCATGAATCTTGCAATAAGAGGATGAGAGGAAACAGGTTGTCCATTGAGAGGCTTGAGAGATGCTGCAATAGCACTCAAATGGACCCTTACTGAATTCGTTTTGAGGCCTGCATGGGAAAGATGCAGGAGATACTCTAGTAAAGAATTCAAAGGTATTGCTAGAGGGTTAATAACCTTCTCAGCACACCAAATGGTAAACCTTTTCCATTTAAAAGCATAGGAATGATGGGGGGGGGGCGGTTCTAGGGGGGTACAGGTGAGGGGGGTGTTTGGGGGAGGGGGGCTGAGAGGGGGGAGTTAGGGAGGGGGGAGGTTGAGGGGAGCGGGAATAGGGGGGATTCTGGAGCAGCACCCGGGGAGTTTTGCCCGTGGAGCTTTGCCCGGGGAGTTCCTTCAGGGGTTCAGGCGAGCGGGGGCCCAGAGGGTAGACGGAGATTGGGTACGCAATAGCCTATAGAGTGTTTGTTTGCCTGTCTGCCGGGCGCGCTTCAGGCGTGCTTTCTGGTGTTGTTACTTCTGATGTACCCCTTGTTATGTGTGAATTTGCTGTTTGGTTTACTGAAAAATTCAATAAAAAAGAAATTAAAAAAAAAAAAAAAAAAGCATAGGAATGTCTAGTAGAAGGCTTTCTGGAAGCATGAAGGATATCCCTTACTTGCTGAGAGAGATGCCAATCTTGAAGGTCTAAGCCTTCAGCAACCAAGCCCTGAGATGGAAAGATTGGGGGTTGGGTTGCCACAACGTTCCCCCCTCCTGAGACAGGAGATCTGGAGCAGACCCCAAATCCAGAGAGGGAGCTTGAGAGAGATGCAGAAGCAGAGGGTACCACACTTGGCGTGGCCAACGTGGAGCTATGAGGATCATAGTCCCTCGATCTCTCTGAAGCTTGAACAGGGTCTTGGGAATTAGGGGAATAGGTGGAAAGGCATACAGGAAGTCTTGACCCCAGTGAAGGAGAAAGGCATCCTTGGCCTGAACTCACTGACACGGAACTCTGGAACAGAATCGGGGAAGTTTGGCATTCCATGGACTTGCAAAGAGGTCTATGTCCGGGGTTCCCCAAATTTGAAAGATTCTGACTATTTGGTCCATATGAAGGGACCATTCGTGTGGAAGCAGAACTCGACTGAGTCTGTCTGCCCAAGAGTTTTGAACTCCTGGAAAGTATACTGCCAGAAGATGAATTTGATGCTCTCTGGCGAAGGCCCACAATCTCAGAGCTTCGTTGCAAAGCGACAGAGAGCCAGTCCCTCCCTGCTTGTTCACATAGAACATGGCTACTTGATTGTCCGTGTGAATGAGGACTGTCTGGTAGCTGAGCAGGGAATGGAAGACTCTGAGAGCCAGGAAGATTGCTCTGAGCTCTAAGATGTTGATATGTAGAGAGGCCTCCTGTGGGGACCAAGTGCCCTGGGTGGAGAGGTCTTGGAGATGAGCTCCCCAACCCTTTGGAGAGGCATCTGTTGTAAGGATTGCTTGGGGTAACAGCTGTTGGAAGGGGGACCCCAGCAAGAGATTTTGAGTGGACTTCCACCACTGGAGAGACCAAAAGAGGCGCCTGGAGGTTGCTATTTTGTCTGACAGACCCCTGATGCCTGGGTCCACTGGGTGGACAAAGTCCATTGAGCTGCCCTCATGTGAAGGCGAGCATAAGGGACCACAAGCACAGTGGATGCCATGTGGCCTAGTAGTTGTAACATCTCTCGAGCAGTTAAATGGGTTTTTAACTGAATCTGGGAGGCTAACTGCACCAAGCGTAGGCAACGGGCCTGGGGAAGATAGGCCCTTGCCGTGGTGGTATCCAGCAGGGCCACTATGAACTCTAGAGACTGAGTAGGGGTGAGTTGGGACTTTGGAATGTTTATCACCAGTCCCAGATACTGTAGAACAAGCATTGTGCAGGTTAGGGAAGTCTGGGCCTCTGATTGGGATGGAGCTCGGATGAGCCAGTCGTCCAGATATGGGAATACGAATATTCCTAGAGTGCGTAGAAATGCAGCTACTACTGCCATGCATTTTGTGAACACTCTTGGAGCAGAGGCCAGACCAAAAGGAAGCACCCTGTATTGGTAGTGCTTTCCTTGATAAAGGAACCAAAGGAACCTTCTGTGTGTTGGATGGATGAGTATATGGGTATACGCATCCTTGAGATCTAGAGAACAAAGCCAATCCTGACTCTGAAGGAATGGAAGAAGAGTACCTACAGAAATCATCTTGAATTTCTCCTTGCATAGGAATTTGTTCAATTCTCTGAGATCTAATATGGGTCTGTAGCCCCCTGTTTTCTTTGGAATTAGAAAGTAGGGGGAGTAGAACCCTGAGCCCTGTTGAAGAAGAGGTACTTCTTCTATTGCCCCTTGGGCAAGAAGGGTAGAAATCTCCTGACCCAGAAGGTCGAGGAGAGATGTTGGAGAATTGAACTGTCTCACCATGGTGTAAGGAGGAAGGTTTGAGAAATGAAGTTTGTACCCTTCCCTTATGATGGAAAGGGTCCACTGCTCTGCTGTGATTTGCTCCCATCTGGGAGCAAAGTGAGCTAACCTTCCTGGAATGGTGAGAGGCTCTGGTTCTTTTAGAGCCAGAAAGGCTAAGTTCTCTAGCTGCAAGTCAAAGGCCCTGAGGAGGCTGAGGCTGTTGGGCTACAGTAGTCCTTGCAGCCTTAGGCTTGGCCTGTTTAGGTTGTTGACGCTTTACAGCAAAACGACCTGCAGAAGATGTCTGTTGACCATAAACAGGATAATATCTTCCCTTCTTGGGAAAATATGCCTTTTTGAATAATCTCTTCTTGACAGGATTAGATGTAGACTTTGAAAGCCTATCCAAAGCAGAATTTTCTGCATCCATTTGTGTGGCCTTTGCTTGCCAGTCCTTGCCAAACAGGTTTTCACCTGTACAAGAAAGATTTCCTAATCCATCTTGGACCCAAGTTTCCAAATCAGAAGCTTGTAACCAAGCAATTCTGCGTGCACCTATGGCAATGGCCGAGGCTCTGCTGGCCCCCTCAAAAGAGTCAAAGGCTGCACAGTTAGAAAATTTGGAAACATCCTGGGCATGCTTAAGCCAGGTAAGAAAGTCTTCCCTTTTATCTTCTGGAAGAAAAGGGAGGAAAGTTTGCAGATGATCTGTAACTTCCTTCAGAAACATCCCCATATAGAGACTATAGGAGTTGATTCTGGCAACAAGCATATTAGCTTGGAAAATGTTCCTGCCAAAAGCATCTAAGGTTCTACATTCTCTTCCTGGAGGAGTAGATGAGTGCCTCTTTGCACTCTTTAACTTTTTCATAGCAGACTCCACCACAATAGAATGGTGAGGAAGCTGAGTTTTATGAAATCCAGGACAAGGAGGGACACGATACATGGTATCCAACCTACGAGAATGAGAAGAGATGGTGAGAGGAGTCTCCCATATGCCCATCATGTGGTCATAAAGGATCTCATGAATGGGCAAAGTGGCTGCCTCTTTAGGGGCCTTGGGATATTGCAAAATATCCAATTTTTTGGCTCTAGGCTCTGACTCAGGGGCTACTGAGATAGAAAGCCCCTTGGCCACTTCCCTTATGAAGTCTTGAAAAGACAAGTCTTCTGGAGGGGACATTCTTCTTTTTGGAGAAGAAGGCTCCTGAGGAAGGAGTACCGATGCTTCGACAGAGGCCTCCGATGCATCAGAGTCTTCGGAGGAATCGAAGTATCGCCTGTCTGGATGCTCCTGTAAAGCCCGATACGCGTACCGAGTGGTATCGACATCGGGAGTCATCGGTACCGATAGGCCTCATCGGACAGGGTACCGCTGCAGTCGACACTGAAGTCGATGTCGATGCAATCGGTACCGGCACCGGAACCGATATCGGAGCCAGTGTCGGAGCCGGTACCGACAACGAAGCTTGTTGCGGTACCAGCGGCGTCGCAGTTTGTATGAATGCCGTAATGGCACGCTGCATGGTCAGAACATTCTGATCCATCGACGCCATGAATGTCTGGACATCGGTACCTGCAGATTCCACCGGTACCCCAGAACATTGCAACAGGTGATCGGTCGAGGCCGTGCCATCGATGTCAACCTGTGACCCCATAGGAGGAGCTTTGGAAGCCGGAGCTTCCCGCCGGGGTACTTTTGCCGGTGCAGGATCCTCGAGGGCAAACCCGGAGGCATCTCGATGCTTAGAGGGAGATCTACCCTTCGAGGACCGGCTGGACTTATGTTTGGTTACCTGAGATCCATAGAGGAAGAAGCAGCCCTGGAAAACGTCGATGCCACCGAAGCTGCATCAGAGGGAAACAGGGTATTGAGCTTGGCTGCTCGGTTCTGTAAACCTCTTTTAGACATCATGGAACAGGACGCACAATCCGTGATGGAATGGTCAGGACCCAAACACTTAAGACACCAGTCATGGGTGTCGGTAACAGAGATGGTACCGCTGCACTTAGTACATTTTTTAAACCCGGAGGCGGGCTTTTCCATGAGGAATTTTTCTGTTAGGCCCAAGGCCCAAAGAAGAAAAAATACACTGAAGTGGAACGGAAAGTATCCTTTTTTTCTTTTTTTTTTTAAAGAAAAAGAAAAAAAGACCGGCGGTACCGGTCTGACGTCTAAGAAGGCAGACGCGCGACCAAAGAAATAAAATAAAATAAAGAACTTCTTCAGCGGGGACAGGAACACGACCTGCTGGCTCCGCGGAAAAGAAGAACTGGAGAGAGGCGGTTAGGAAATGCGGGAAGGCAGCGCGTAGGCACTGTGGGATGCTCCCAAAAGCTTTCCTTTTTGGGACGCTGGGGAGCGTTCCCGCGCAGGCTCCATCGGTACCAATGTACCCATATGTGAAGACTCATTCCTGCTTGTTCCTGGAGATCATGTTAAAACCCTCCGCTCAGTGTGCAGTGGCGGCCAAGAAAGCAAATAGAATGCTGGGTATCATAAGGAAAGGAATGGAAAATAAAACAAAGAATATTATAATGCCTCTGTATTGTTCCATGGTACGACGCACCTTGAATATTGTGTGCAATTTTGATCACCGTATCTTAAAAAGGATATAGCGTTATTAGAAAAGGTACAGAGAAGAGCCACCAAAATGGTAAAGGGTACTCCTATGAAGAGAGGCTACAAAGGTTAGGGCTCTTCAACCTGGAAAAGAGACGGCTGAGGGGAGATATGATAGAGGTCTATTAATTAATGACTGGAGTGGAACGGGTAAACGTAGATCGATTGTTTACGCTATCAGAATATAGAAAGACTAGGGGACATGTAATGAAGCTACAGGGTAAACTATTTAAAACAAATAAGAGAAAATATTTTTTCACTCAACGTGTAATCAAACTCTGGAATTTGTTATCAGAGTATGTAGTAAGAGCTGTTAGTGTAGCTGGGTTTAAAAAAAAGGTTTGGACAAGTTCCTGGAGGAAAGGTCCATAAACCATTATTAAAAAGGGACCCAGGATATCAATGCTTGACCCAATACAAGCATTGTGGAACCTGTGTCTTTTGGGGATACTGCTAGGTACGTATGACCTAGATTGGCCACTGTTGGAAACAGGATACTGGGCTTGATGTGCCTTGGTCTGACCCAGTATGGCATCTCTTATGTTATTATCCTGACTGGATGTACGGGAGAAGTGTTCCGAGAGAGACCATTTTGAATTTCTCTCGGAACAGATATTTGTTTAATTCCCAGAGGTCCAGAATGGGCCTGTATCCTCCTGTCTTCTTTGGTATAAGGAAGTAGGGGAGTAGAACCCCAGATCTTGTTGGGAAGGTGGCACACCTCCTCTATCGCACCTTGGGCGAGAAGAGTGGTGATCTCCTGGCACAGAAGTGTGGTAAGAGGAGGCCGGGAGCTGAACTCTCTTGGAGTGGAGGGAGGGGGCATACTTTGGAAGTGAAGTTTGTACCCCTCTGTCACAATGGAGAGAGTCCAATGTTCTGATGTTATCTGGTGCATCTGTTGGCAAAGTAACACAGTCTGCCTGGGATGTAGACTGGCTCTGGGATTTCTAGGAGTAGGATAGCTAAGTTCTCTAGCAGGAAGTCAAAGACCTTGTGGAGGCTGGGTCTCTTGAGCTGATTGAGCTCTGGGGGCCTGAGCCTTCCCTTGTTGCTTCGGTTGTTGCTGTCCCTTCTGGGAAGCATGGACTGGACAGTGAACCGCATGGGTGTAAGAAGGATAAAACTTCTTTTTGTTGAAAAAAGGGCTTTTTAACCGTCATTTTCTTAGCTGGGTTGGCAGTGGTCCTAGAGAGTCTGTTTAGGATGGTATTCTCGGACTCAAGCTGAGAAGCCTTGCCAAAGAGGTTTTCTCCCGTGCAAGGAATATTTCCAGCTTATCTTGCACCCACTGTTCTAAATCAAATGCTTGTAACCAAGCAATCCGACGTGCACCGATGGAAATAGCAGAGGCCCTGCTAATACACTCAAAACAATCAAAAGTTGCTCTATTGGACTTCCGGTGACGTCACCTACTGAATGGCGGCGTAGCGGAGGAGCTCCGCCACCAACCCGCCATAATTGCAGCATTTTAGCCCCCACGGGCACCGGAGCGGTGAGCAGAGGGGCGACGGAGAGAGCGGGGAGTGCCGGCGAGCCGCGGCGGCGACGAACCAAGCGGGTGCGGAGGTGCAGAGAAGCTGGTGGGAGCGGACCGGACGCGGCAGCCTGACTTTCAGGGGGCTTCTGGGCCGGTGGCCGCGCTGAGCCGGACTTGTTGGGAGAGAGTCAGCAGGGCCAAAGGCGGCTTGCCGGTGAGCAGAGGCAGTGTGCTTCCCCGCGGAGGACGCCACGCCGCCGACCCCCACAGACCACGTGGTGGCAGAAGAGGGTGGCCAACAGCGAGGTGAATCCGGAGACAGAGGGGGCCGAGAAGGCCTAGCACGTGGCTGGGAGAGAAGCAGGAAGCAGGGACCTATGCTAAGCTGCAGCCCACAAGAAGCAGAGTGCAGAAGCAGCCAGTAGTGGTGAGTCTCATACCCCCCCAACTGCACTAAGAAAGGGAGCAGAGGCAGAGAACTACCAAACACCAGACTTGTTCCCAGCAGAAGCTATAGTGTGGTGAGTGGACGCCCTACCAGCTCTACAGGCCGGGGAGACCGGGGAGAGAGGGGCTAATCAGCCCAAAATGGAAAAAAATAATAAAAAAGAGACTCTGGCAAAAAAAAAGCTGGCCGAGTTCCGCTCCCCATATGCAACCACCAAAGGAGGGAAGGAGGCGGAAAAAAAAGCAGGGAAACCTGTGACAGAAACCCCACAGAGCCCGGAGGGGAGTGAAGGAGGAGAGGAGGGCCTGTCGACAGCAGAACAGATTAAACAATGGCTCCTAGAGTTAAAGGAGGAACTGAAGATGGAGATGTGTGGGGTTAAAAATGAAATTAAAGAAGCAATGCAGACCATGCGCCAAGACCTGCTGGAGCTGGGGGGACGTATGGAAGAGGTGGAGACCAAGTTGGAGAGTCAAGAGGAGACCCTGACGCAGGTCCAGAGCAGCTGGGAAGAGCTTCAGAGGACGCAGGAAACCCTGAAAGCCAAAACAGAGGACCTGGAGGACCGCTCGCGCAGAGGCAACCTCCGAGTGAGAGGGGTGCCGGAGGAACCACAATATAAGAACTGTGAGGAAGTGGCCCAGCGGATCTTCCGGGACCTACTCGCAGCAGCTGGCCCAGGGAGACCTGCAGAGGAGACCCGCCTCGAAATAGAAAGGGCGCACAGGGGTATGGGGCCCATCCGCGACAATAGGCCAAGAGACATTGTGGTCTGCCTGCACTCCTTTAAGAGTAAGGAACTCCTGCTGGGTGCCAGCCGCAAGCTGAAAAATTTCCGTTGGGAGGGGCATACGGTGGAGCTGTACCAAGACCTGTCCCAAGGCACGCTACAAAGACGGAGGGAGATAAGAGAGGTCACCGCATATCTCAGACATGCTGACCTGCGCTACAAGTGGCTCTTCCCCTTCGGCCTCTTTATTACGGTGAAAGGACGATCGAGGACGGTGAGATCCAGTGTGGAGGCGTGGAGAGCACTGAGAGAGCTCGGTGCTGAGAATCTACCAGAGCAAGCCGAGGGCTCTTTCACTCCGCCGAGAACGGGATCCAGGACCGGAGGAGCAGCACAGATGAAATGGCAGAGGGCAAGTGGACGTAGACTGGCAAGAACCACCAAGGACGTGCACCAGAACCGGACCACAGAACAAGAGACTGGCTGAGCTGAAGCATCTTTAAAATGGACTGGTATTCTTGAATAAGTTGGGCTGTGGGCGGGGGGGGGGGGGGAAGGAGAGATGGGCAGTGGGCTAGAGGGGAGAGGGAGAGGGGAGGAGGCGGGGGACTAGGCTGAGAGGGAGAGAGCCCAGGCTGGGTGGAGAGAGGAGGGGGGTTTAGAGGGGGGAGAGTTGGAAGCGAGGGGGGCGGGGGGCTGGGGAACAGTTGAGGTGGGTAGGTGGGGAGGGAGAGAAGGTCACCGAATTGGAAGTCGTATCTCCGCAGAGGAGAGTTATGAGGGGGGGAGAGGGAGGAGGGGAGGGAGTAGCGAGGGGGGGAGAGGGGGGGGGGAGGAGGGGGTGGGTAGGGGGGGGAAGAGGGGGTCAGAGTGGGAGGTGGGGGCGGAGGGACTTAGGGGGACGAGGCAGGGATCTGGGGGTAGGAAAGGAGTTAAAAATTCTCACGTTAAATGTGAAAGGTCTAAACTCACCAATGAAAAGACAGAAATTATATAAGGAGTTAACAAGACACAATGCAGACATAGTGCTGTTGCAGGAGACACATCTATTGAGACAACATGAGACATTGGTGCAACCCCGGGGGTACAAGCACCGTATGTTCGCTTCTAATCTTAAAGAGAAGAAGAAAGGCGGGGTGGGGGTCTTCATCAGAGAGACAGGCCCCATGGAGGTCCAGGTAGTGTCCCGGGATAGGGGGGGGCGGTTTCTCCTGCTGAGGGTAAAGATAGGTGAGGAGTGGTTTTGCGTGGTAAATGTGTATGCCCCTACGGGCCCGCAAACTGAATTTTGGGATGCTTTGAGTGCGCAAGTGGCGGCAATGGGGGATGGGGTCCTAATCTGTGGTGGGGATTTCAATGTGGCATGGGAGGTAGGGAGAGATACGACTGGGCGCAGGGAGGGGAGAGGCACAGATAGGAAACATTACCACTATTTTGTGCGAGAGAACGGCCTGATAGATGTATGGCGGACACTAAACCCGGGGCGGAGGCAATTTTCTTTTTATTCTGCAGCACATGGCACTTACTCCCGGTTGGATGCCATATGGGTAGGGAAGGAGTTAACAGGGCGGCTCCTAGGGGGCGAGATGGAACCCATTACCTGGTCCGATCATGCCCGGTGGTGGTACGGGTGCGGGTGGAAGGGGAAGATAGAGGCCGCCAGTTCTGGAAGTTGAATGAGGGGCTCCTTGAGGACGAGAGGGTGGTGCGGGAGATTGAACGGCTCATCCCGGAGTACTTTGACCAAAATGGCGGTGGGGAAGTGCTGGATGGAACGGTCTGGGACGCCTTCAAGGCTGTAATTAGGGGGGTTCTCATAAAGTGGGGGGCCCGCCTAAAGCGAGAGAGGGCGGAGAGGGAGGACCGGTTACGCCGGCAATTGCGGGAGATGGAGGAAAGAGACGGTCAGGACAGAACTGGACAGGTACGGGGTGAGGTGCTGGCACTACGAGCCCAGGTGAATGCTCTTGAAGCGGAGAAGATACAATTCCGCCTGCAGCTGTTAAACAGAGGTTCTTTGAAGGGGGGAATAAAGCGGGAAACTTCTCGCGAGACAATTGAAGAAGCGGAGGGAGTGGAATAGGATTACACAGATTAGGAGTACAGGGGGGGTAGTGCGAGAGGCTCCACGAATAAGGGAGGAATTTGTGTCCTTCTATAGCAACTTGTATGCAGCCCGAGCTGCAAGGTCGGGAGAGGACATTCGGGAATATGTGAGGGAAGCAGGGCTCCCGACTCTAACGGGAGACGAACAAGAGGGGCTCGACAGGGAAATACAAGCTGACGAAGTCAGCCAGGCTATCAAGGGCTTAAAAAATGGAAAGGCCCCAGGGCTCGATGGGCTGACGGCAAAGTTTTACAAGCGCTTTGGGAGCCTCTTGCTGAACCCGTTGACCAGGGTATTTAATGGACCGGGAAGGGGGGAGGCACTGCCTGAATCAATGGGCTGGGCAGGTATTACGCTTATCCACAAAGAGGGGAAAGACCCGCAGGAGTGTGCGTCTTACCGTCCGATCTCGCTGCTGAACCTAGATGCGAAACTGCTGGCGAAAGTACTAGCGGTGCGCCTCAATGGAGTGTTAGGTAAATTGGTGCATGAGGACCAGGCTGGATTTGTACCAGGCCGGCAAGTGGCGGATCATATCCGCAAAGTGTTAAATGTGATGTGGTCGACACAGCGGCAGAGGACGGGGGCCTTGTTGGTATCACTGGATGCAGAGAAGGCCTTTGATCAGGTGTCCTGGGATTTTCTCTACGCGGTGTTGGAGGCCCAGGGGTTTGGACCGGGGTTCACACAGTGGATAAGGGCTCTCTATGCTAGGCCGAAGGCATGTGTTCGCGTGAATGGGGGGTACTCTGGTTTCTTCCCCCTAGAAAGAGGGACGCGGCAGGGATGTCCACTGTCCCCCCTACTTTTTGTGCTATCCTTAGAGCCATTGGCAGCGAAGTTGCGCGGCAGCCCTGATATCACGGGGGTTAGGGTGGGACGGCAGGAATGCAGAACGTCCCTCTTTGCAGACGATATACTGCTGACACTCACGAATCCCAGCGAATCTCTGAGGGCAGTGATGAGAGAGATTCAAGATTATGGTGAAAGGGCGGGCTTCCGGATTAATTGGGGGAAATCGGAGATCTTGAGTGTAGGGGGGGAGGGGGAGGGGCAGCGTGACTGGCAGCAGAATTTCCCCTTCAAATGGGCAAAGACATCGATCCGGTACCTCGGGGTTCATCTCGGTAGAACCTTGGAGGAGTTGTATGATTTAAATTACAAGAAGTTGGTGGGGCAGGTGGAGGCGAAGCTACAAGGCTGGAGCAGGGGGTATTACTCGTGGTTTGGACGAATAGCGACGGTTAAGATGATGCTTCTCCCCCAGTTCCTCTTTCTGTTTCAGGCTTTGCCAGTCCCAATCCCCCCGAAAGTGCTAAAGAAGATCCAACAACAGGTCGAGCGGTTTATCTGGGGGTCGAGGCGTCCACGGGTGGCGGCAAGGACGCTACAAGTCTCGGTACGGGAAGGAGGGATGGGGGTTCCCAATTTCCGACTATATTATGCGGCAGCACAATTGCGAGCAGTCTACGCGTGGTTGCGGGAACCCCAGAAGCAGTGGGTTCAGCTGGAACTGGCCGAATACAGGCCGGGTGCACTTGAACGGTTAGTATGGGAGGGGAGGGGAGAGAAGGGGAGGAATCCCATTGTGGGGCATACTTTGAAAGTGTGGCAACAGTATAGAAAGCGGCTGGTGGGTGACAAACGATGGTCGGCCACCATGTCATTACAAGCCTGCTGTGCGGAGAGCGGGGGACCGGGAGCCACAGTGCTCCGTAACTGGGCGGCGTTAGGATTGTCCCAGGTGTCCCAGATTGTGGTAGGAGGACATTGTAGAGGATTTGAGGGGGTCCGGGACCTCTATCGTTTGGGGAGGTAGATAGATTCCCGTATCGGCAGCTATGTTCGGTAGTGAGTACAAAGGGAAGGGAGCAAGGAGGATGGGGGGGAGGTGAATGGTTTGAGGGTGCCTGCCTGGGATCCCTGGGAAGCCAGGGGATGCTCTCCAGGATTTACAGAGGGTTGACAGCGAGGGGGGAAGACAAGTTGAAATACATGGAAGCGTGGGAGAAGGATTTAGGGGTAAGCTGGGGGGTGGAGGAGTGGGAGACAATGGCATTGGGTATAGCACGATTCTCCATTGCCACGACATTGCGAGAGAATGGGTTTAAGGTGCTGAGTCGCTGGTATCTCACACCGGAGCGGTTGTGTAAGGCAGGGGTGTTGCAAACGGATGAATGTTGGCGAAAGTGTGGGGAGCGTGGCTCCTGGCTGCATATGTGGTGGACGTGTCCGGTAGTGGGGAGAGTACTGGCACCGCATAGGGGCAAACATCAACAAAATGATGGGGGCGAACCTTGAACTTGGCCCTGAGATGTGTCTCCTGCATAGACCAGATGGGAAATGGGAGGGGGATTGGAAAATTATTTGGTATTGTGTCACAGCGGCCCGCTGCGAAATTGCATGGTACTGGAATAGACCAGCTCTACCCTCCATGGCGAGCTATGCACGCAGGGTGTCGCATCTTTATGCCATGTATAAATTGACTGGGGAGCGGGGAGGGAGAGGGGAGCAAATGGAGAAGCGGTGGGCAGGGGTTTGGAGGTGGTTGCGGGAAGAGGGGTGGAAGTAGGGAGGGGGTGGGGGGATGGCAAATAGGAGGAGAAATGATTAGACTGTGTGTTAGTTGAAGAGTTGTCTCTTATGCTGTTTGCTGAACCCTTGATGCCTTGGAGTTGTTGAGTATATGCTAATGTAACTGTTACAAATGTTAATAAAAATTTAAATAAAAAAAAAAAAAAAAAAAGTTGCTCTATTCATGAACTTTGAAACATTCTGGGCATGTTTGACAAGTGTCAGGAAATCAGCCCTCTTATCGTCTGGGAGGAGCCATTAGTTCCAAATCTTTGGTCACCTCCCGAAGAAACATACCTATGTAGAATATGTATGAACTTATTCTGGCCAACAATATGGAGGCCTGAAAACATCGACGGCCAAAGGCATCGTGAGTTCTCACCTCATGGCCAGGAGGATTAGATGAATGTGTCTTAGCACTTTTGATTCGACGCATTGCCGATTCCACCACCATGGAATGGTGTGGTAACTGTTTCTTCTGGAAACCGGGACGCTGCAGTACCCAATACATGGTATCGAGTCTTCGAGAATGTGGAGACACTATTAAAGGTGTTTCCCACATCCTAAACATGAGGTCATGTAAAATCCGCTGAATGGGTAAGGTAGCAGCCTCCTTAGGGGCTGCCGGATATTGAAGAATTTCAAGTTTTTCAGCCCTCAGTTCCTTCTTGGAAGTCACCGTTATAGGGATGCCCCGAGCCACATCCCGTATAGTCTTGGAAAGACATGTCTTCTGGTGGAGACATCTGGCGTTGTGGGGAAGAAGGATAAGGATCTCCAGAAAGAGCCTCTCCGGTACCAATGGATTCATCAGAAGAATCTGAATTGGACGACAAAGTATCAACGTGCCGGGTGCTCCCGCCAGGCCAGACAATAGTACCGATCAAAATCAGCATCGGTATGCCTCGGTACTGGACACTGATTCCAGGGCCAGCATGGGAGGTAGCATGGAGAGCGGCACAATGGTCAATGCCAATACCTCCGGTACCGGTACCGATGGCTGCGGAATCGATTGTAAAGCCAAGGCCGCCAGCAATGCTGCAAGACTCCCCTCAATGGCTAGGATACGTTGATCCATGGAGCCAGCCAATGCCTGGCTATCAGTACCCAAAGTGTGGGCCATGACCCCAGAGCACGGCACCAAGAGCTCTCCAGAGGTGGACGCCTCGGGAACATCTTGAGACCCCGATAATGCTTTGAGGGCAAGGACCTCCCGCCGGGGTTGTTTGGCCGGCGGGAGGTCCTTAACGGCCCTCAGAGAAGTTCTATCAGGGCCATTAAAGGATGTATTCAACAGATCCTTGAAAACAGGAGAGGTTCCTCAGGACTGGAAAATGGCTGATGTCATAACTCTACACAAAAGTGGTGACAGGGAAGAAGTGTCAAACTACAGACCCGTGAGCCTTACCTTGGTGGCGGGAAAAGTAAGGGAGGTGCTCCTGAAAGAGCGAATAGTGAACTTCCTCAAAACCAACAGGTTGCAAGATCCGAGGAAACATGGTTTTACTGAAGGACGGTCTTCCCAAAGTAATCTGATTGAGTTCTTTGACTGGGTGACCAAGGAACTAGATCAGGGGCATGCGATGGATGTGATCTACCTGGATTTCAGCAAAGCCTTTGATACTGTTCCTCATAGGCGGCTTGTCAAACTCAGTAGCTTGGGGATGGGTACCAAGATAGTAAACTGGATTAGAAAATGGTTGACTGACAGACGACAGAGGGTGATGGTACATGGAGCTCACTCAGATGAGGAGAAAGGTGATTAGCGGGGTGCCCCAGGGTTCGGTCCTGGGCCCAACACTGTTCAATGTATTTGTGAGTGATATTGCTGAAGGACTGAATGGAAAGTCTGTCCTTTTGCAGATAACACAAAAATTTGCAACAGAGTGGACTCCCCCGAGGGAGTGGATAGCATGAGGAAAGATCTACAAAAGCTGGAAGAATGGTCTAAAGCTTGGCAATTATGATTTAATGCGAAAAAGTGCAGTGTCATGCACTTAGGTAGCAGAAATCCAAGGGAAATGTACGCGATAGGGGCGAGAGGTTGGTGTGCATGGTTCAGGAAAAAGACCTTGGTGTGTTTATCTCTGATGATCTCAAGGTGGCAAAACAGTGCGACAAGGCGGTGGCAAAAGCCAGGAGGATGTTGGGCTGCATACAAAGAGGGATTACCAGCAGAAAGGAAGAGGTACTTATGCCACTGTACAGGTCGCTGGTGAGGGCTCACCTGGAATACTATGTTCAGTTTTGGAGACCATATTTTGCAAAAGATGTGAAAAGACTGGAAAGTGTTCAGAGGAAGGCAACCAAAATGATATGGAGCCTGCGTAAAAAACCTTATGAGAAGAGACTTGAAGACCTAAATATGTACACTTTCGAGGAGAGGAGAGATGTTGGAGAATTGAACTGTCTCACCATGGTGTGAGGAGGAAGATTTAAGAAATGAAGCTTGTACCCCTCCCTTATGATGGAGAGGGTCCATTGCTCTGCTGTGATTTGTTCCCACCTGGGAGCAAAGTGAGCTAACCTTCCTGGAATGGCGAGAGGCTCTGGTTCTTTTAGAGCCAGAAAGGCTAAGTTCTCTAGTTGAAAGTCAAAGGCCCTGAGGAGGCTGAGGCTGTTGGGCCGTAGCAGCCCTTGTAGCCTTAGGCTTGGCCTATTTAGGTTGTTGCTGTCGCTTTGCAGTAAAACGACCTGCAGAAGACGCCTGTTGACCATAAACAGGATAATATCTCCCCTTTTTGGGAAAAAATCCCTTTTTTGAACAACCTTTTCTTAACAGGAGCAGAAGTAGACTTTGAAAGTCTATCTAAAGCAGAATTTTCCCATCTGAGTGTCCTTTGCTTGCCAATCTTTGCCAAAAAAGTTTTCACCTGTACAAGGAAGATTTCCTAGTCCATCCTGAACCCAGGGTTCCAAATCAGAAGCTTGTAGCCAAGCAACTCTGCGTGCACCTATGGCAATAGCCGAGGCTCTGCTAGCACACTCAAAAGAGTCAAAGGCTGCACGGTTAGAAAACTTGGAAACATCCTGGGCATGTTTAAGCCAGGTGAGAAACTCCTCTATTTTATCTTCTGAAACAAAAGGAGATAAAGTTTGTAGGTGATCTGTAACTTCTTTTAGAAACATCCCCATATAGAGACTATAGGAGTTGATTCTAGCAACAAGCATATTGGCCTGGAAAATTCTCCTGCCAAAAGCAACTAAGGTTCTGCATTCTCTTCCTGGAGGATTAGATGAGTGCCTTTTTGCACTCTTTATCCTCTTCATAGCAGACTCCACCACAATAGAGTGGTGAGGAAGCTGAGTCTTATGAAAGCCAGGACAAGGAGGAACACGGTACATGGTGTCCAACCTACGAGAATGAGGGGAGGTGTCTCCCATATGCCCAACATAAAGGATCTCATGAATTGGTAAAGTAGCTGCCTCTTTAGGAGCCTTAGGATATTGTAAGATATCCAATTTTTTGGCTCTAGGCTCTGCCTCAGGGGCCACTGAAATGGAGAGGCCCCTGGCCACTTCCCTAATGAAGTCTTGAAAAGACAAGTCTTCTGGAGGAGACATTCTTCTTTTTGGAGAAGAGGGCTCCTGAAGAAGGAGTACCGATGCTTCGACAGAAACCTCTGATTCATCAGAGTCTTCAGAGGAATCGAAGTATCGCCTATCTGGATGCTCTTGCAGAGCCCGATATGCGTACCGAGTGGTATTGACATCGGGAGTGATCGGTACCGAGTCGGTACCGATGGGCATCACAGAACAGAGTACCGCTGCAGTCGACACCGAAGCCGATGTCGATGCAATCGGTACCGGCACCAGAACCGGTACCGACAACGGAGTTTGTTGCGGTACCGGAGGCGTCGCAGCTTGTATGAATGCCGTAATGGCACGCTGCATGGTCAGAATATTCTGATCCATCGACGCCACCAATGTCTGGATGTCGGTACCAGTGGGAACCACCGGTACCCCAGAACATGGCAACAGATGATAGGTCGAGGCCGAGCCATCGACGTCAACCTGTGACCCCATAAATAAAGCTTTGGAAGCCGGAGCCTCCCGCCGGGGTAATTTTGCCGGTGCGGATTCCTCGAGAGCAAGCCCGGAGGCATCTCGATACTTAGAGGGAGATCTACCCTTCGAGGACCAGCTGGACTTGAGTTTGGTCACCTGAGATCCATGGGAGGAAGAAGCAGCCCTGGAAGACGTTGATGCTACCGAAGCTGCATCAGAGGGAAACAGGGTACTGAGCTTGGCTGCTTGATTCTGTAGACCTCTTTTAGACATCATGGAACAGGACTCACAATCCGTGATGGAGTGATCAGGATCCAAACATTTTAGACACCAGTCATGGGTGTCAGTGACAGAAATAGTGCCGCTGCACTTCGTGCACTTTTTAAACCCGGAAGCGGGCTTCTCCATGAGGAGAATTTCTCGTAGGCCTAAGGCCAAAAGAAAAATGCACAGAAGTGAAAATAGTAGTCTTTTTTTTAAGAAGAAAGAAAGACCGGCGGTACCGGTCCGACGTCGAAGAAGGCAGACGCGCGACCAAAGAAATAAAATAAAATGAACTTCTTCAGCGGTGACAGGAACATGACCTGCTGGCTCCGCAGAAAAGAAGAACTGGGGAAAGGCGGGAAGGCAGCGCGCAGGCGCTGTGGGATGCTCCCAAAAGCTTTCCTTTTGGACGCTGGGGAGCGTTCCCGCGCAGGCTCCGTCGGTACTGACGATACCCATATGTGAAGACTCATTCCTGCTTGTTCCTGGAGATATATTTTTTCACTGAAAAGGGTGGTGGGTGCTTGGAATGCTCTCCCGATGGAAGTGGTGGGGGCAAACATGGTGACGGAATTCAAAACAGCATGGGACAAGCACAGTGGATCCCTTTACAGCAACAGGATAAAAACCAAATAAACTAAACCATCTTACTTCTCAACAAATAGGGGCATCCTACATGGAGTGGTGGGTCCACCCCTAAACAAAGACATGGGGAGGGGTGACCTGCACAGAGCGTTAGGTGCACCTACTCTTGCCGTATTGCTGGGCAGACTGGATGGACCATGCTGGTCTTTATCTGCCGTCATTTACTATGTTACTATGTATTCTCCTCTAGGGCAACGCTTAAAGCTTCTCGATGCTTAGAAGGAGATCTACCCTTTAAGGATCGACCAATCTTCGAAGAAGATCTGGGTTTCAATACCTGAGATCCACGGGAGGAAGATGAAGCCCTGGACGACGTCGATACCATGGACATTGCATCCGAGGCAAAGAGGGTGCCGAGTTTCGCAGCTCTATTATGCAGACCCTTCTTTGTCATCTTTCTGCAGAGGAGACATTACGACAGTGAATGGTCTGGTCCCAAGCATTTAAGACACCAGTCATGGGTGTCGGTAGCAGAAATGGTACTGCTACTCTTGGAACACTTTTTGAAACCACTAGTTGGTTTCTCCATTTTGAGGAAGGGGCCTAGGGCCCAAAATGGTGCCTGAGCACCTGGAGGGAAAGACCCTCCAAGAAAAAAACGTTTTTTTTTACAAGAAAAAGAATAAGAAAAGAACACCGATGATACCGGTGCCGGCATCTACGGGAAGGAAGACGCACCACAAAAGGTGAAATTAGACTTACCTGCTAATTGTTGTTCCTTGCGGAACTCTAGTCTAGTCCCGGACATCTGGGTATAAGCACCTCCTCCCGCAGCCTTGGAGACTGAGCCCATCACCTTTTTTGGTGTCACCAGTATAAGTAGATGAGGAACCGCCTCCTAGATCCAGTAACCTATTGACAAAGCAGACTCACCAGAGGAATAAGTAATCATATATAACATTTTTTTTTTATTTTTTTTTTTTCCCCCCTTTTTAAAATTCAACCTACATTACTAGAGGCTAACGAAGATAACCGCCAAAAAACAAAGGCTGAACAGCCGAAAAAAACTGGCAAAGTACCAGACAAGGCCTAAGCAAAGTCCCGCCCAGCCTCGTCTGGCCCCCTCATTAAAAAGCTCCAAACAGGTACTGTTATCACTGTCCCTGAAAAAAACGGGCTCCGCCCCACCCCCGGATTGCAGACCCGTCAGGCGCCGCTGCAGCCAAGTGATACAAACCTTCAAATTCTTCAGGCTACAGAAGCATGCCCACAATAGGGAGGGTCACGGGACTAGACTAGAGTTCCGCAAGGAACAACAATTAGCAGGTAAGTCTAATTTCACCTTCCTTGTCGTCCCTCTAGTCTAGTCCCGGACATCTGGGGATGTAACAGAGCAGTAATTGTTCAACGGGAGGGACCCGCTAGACCAGCCTGAAGAACCGCTGAGCCAAACCGAGTATCCCCTTCCACCTGCACATCGATCCTGTAATGCTTGACAAAGGAATGCAGCGACGACCAAGTCGCTGCCCTACAAATCTCTGCCGCAGGCACTAGACTGTATTCGGCCCAAGAAGCCGCTTGCGCCCTAGTCGAATGAGCTCGTAACCCAGCCGGGACGACCTTACCTTTCAACAGATATGCCGAGGAGATAGCCTCCTTAATCCATCTCGCAACAGAAGCTTTGGACGCCGACTCACCTTGCCGCGGACCTCCAAATAAGACAAACAATCTATCCGTCTTGCGAAAAACCGCCGTTCTCTGCAAATACACTCTTAAAACTCGACTGACATCCAACCTATGCAACTTTTTTCCGGCACTGTCCGCAGCCTTCTTCACAAAAGCCGGCAATGAAACAGTCTGATTCATATGAAAGACCAATACCACCTTAGGCAAAAAGGAGGGCACCGTGCGCAACACCACCTTGTTGTCATAGAAGGTCAGAAACGGCTCCCTGCACGATAACGCTTGCAATTCCGAAATTCGTCGCGCCGAAGCAACTGCTACTAAGAACACCACCTTCAGCGTGAGATCCTTCAATGTTGCCTGGGCCAAAGGCTCGAACGGCGCCCTTACCAACGCCTCTAGCACCAAGTTGAGATCCCAAGATGGAACCTGAACACGGAACGGAGGCCTCAGCAGCGAGGTCGCCCTCAAGAACCGCTTTACATCCGGGTTAGCTCCGAGTACTAAACCCTGCACCTTACCGCGATAACAAGAAAGAACTGCCAATTGGACTTTCAAGGACGCCGCTGCGAGACCCTTATCAAAACCGTCCTGCAAAAAGTCGAGAATCTGCGGAATAGAGGCACGCAACGCCACGACCCTCCGCACATCGCACCAGGCTTCAAAAATTCGCCAGACGCGGACATAAGCCAACGAAGTAGACCGACGCCGAGACCTTAACAAAGTGGCAACCACCGCTGACGAATACCCCCTGGCCGTCAACCGTGCCCTTTCAATAGCCAAGCCATAAGCGAGAACCGACCCACCTGAGGCATCAGTAAGGGACCCTGTTCCAACAAATCCTCCCTGATGGGCAGCTTCCATGGAGCCTCCACCAGGAGCCGCACCAGGTCGGCATACCACGGTCGTCTCGGCCAGTCCGGCGCTACAAGAATCACCATTCCCTTGTGCATCTCTATTCTCTGAAGTAGACGACTTATCAAGGCCCACGGAGGAAAGGCGTAGAGGAGCTGCTCCTCCGGCCACGGCTGTAACAATGCGTCTAAGCCCGGGGACATTCTTTCGCGCCTTCTGCTGAAGAACCTCTCTACCTTTGCCGAAGCGAAGGTCGCCATTAGATCCATCACCGGAACCCCCCAGCGCTTCACTAACATCTTGAAGACCTCCTGATTGAGACTCCACTCGCCTGGGTCCACCGCGTTCCGGCTCAAATAATCCGCGGTCACATTGTCCACCCCAGCGACATGTCCCGCCGACAACGCTTCTAGATGCACCTCGGCCCACGCGAAAAGCTCGTCCGCCTCCGCCTCCAGCGCTACACTGCCGGTGCCGCCTTGACGATTGACATAAGCCACTGCCGTGGCGTTGTCCGACAGGACTCGAATTGCCCGGCCCTGCACTTGGGACTGGAAAGCCCTTAACGCCCAGCTGACAGCTCTGAGCTCCAACCGGTTGATCGACCATGCCTTTCCGGATCTGACCACTGACCTTTCGCGAATTGCCTCTCGAAGTGCGCCCCCCAGCCGTAAAGGCTGGCATCCGTCGTCAACGGCTTCCAATCTGGCGCCTCTAACGGCATACCTTTCTCCAGATTGCTGGGCTCGAGCCACCACTGGAGAGAGAGCTTCACCGGTCCCGGACACACCAACCCCCGAGACAACGGATCCGATTGATTGGACCACCGCCGGAGCAGCGCCCACTGCAACGGCCACATGTGCGCCCTGGCCCAAGGGACCAGATCGAGCGAGGCCGCCATTGTTCCCAAAAGTTGTAGGTAATGCCACGCGAACGGGGTCTTCCTTCTCAGAAACTCCTGAACTAGCCGCCGCAGCCCTTGGGCCCGGGCAAGCGGCAGGAACACCCTGCCCGCTTTCGTGTCGAATCGAGCTCCTAGATACTCCAGCTCCTGGGTCGGTGTCAATTTGCTCTTTGAGACGTTTACAACCCACCCCAAGCTCTGAAGAAACCGCACTACCCGAAGAGTAGCCTCCTCGCTCTCGCACTGAGTTTTCGCCCGAATCAACCAATCGTCCAGGTACGGGTGAACTAACACCCCCTCTCTGCGCAACGCCGCCGCCACTACCACAATCACCTTGGTAAAGGCCCGTGGCACCGTCGCCAAGCCGAACGGCAACGCTTGGAACTGAAAATGCCCCATTGGGACAGCGAACCGCAGGAACTGCTGATGTTCCAACCGAATGGGAATGTGCAGATACGCCTCCGAGAGGTCCAGAGGTGAGAAACTCCCCTCGTCGTACCGCCACTATGACGGATCGCAGGGTTTCCATGCGAAAATGAGACACCCGGAGACACCGGTTGACGCCCTTGAGGTCTAGAATCGGCCGCCAGGAACCTTCTTTCTTGGGCACCACAAAATATATCGAGTACCGACCGCAGCCGTACTGGCTGACCGGGACCGGCACTACCGCATTCAGAGCCTGTAACCTTTGCAAGGTCTCCTGCACCGCCCGACGCCTGGACTGTGTTCTGCAGGGGGACTGGACGAAGGATTCTGCAACGGGTCATTGAAGCTCTAGGGCATACCCCTCCCGTATGACCTCCAAAACCCAACGATCCGAAGTGATTTGGGCCCAGGCAGGGTAAAACTCTCGCAGCCGACCTCCTACCGGCACTAACCCTGCCTGGGCCCCCCTCGCTTCATTGCGGCTTTTTGAGGGCCGAGGCCGAGGAGGCTCCAAAACCTCTCCCCGCCCCTCTGAACCCTAGAAATCCCTGGGACCTATACTGGAAACGCCCCCTTTGAGACTGTCCAAATCTGGGCGCTCGAAATCTCCGAAATTCTCTCTGTTAACTCCGGGAAGGCGCGAGCGGGCGATTCTGCTTCTGCCTATCCTCCGGCAGCCTTCCCCCTTTAGACACTCCGAGGTCTTTCACCAACTTTTCCAAATCCTCTCCAAAAAGAAGCTTGCCCCGAAAGGGAAGCTTACCGAGTCTGGCCTTTGAGGCGCTGTCCGCCGCCCAATTGCGCAACCAGAGATACCTCCGTGCCGCAACCACGGACGCCATACTCTTTGCCAGAACGCGAATAAGATCATACTGCACATCCGCTAAATAAGCAGCTCCCAACTCCAGTCGGGCCGGCTCGTCCACCATCTCGTCTTCCCGGCCCAGCGAAATCTGCTGAGCCCACCGCAGGCAGCCTCTAGCAACCCACGCTCCACAGATAGCCGCTTGCAAGGACAAACTTTTTTTGAGAACTGTTATCTGTTCCCAATGTTAACTCTTAACACATGTATTAGCATTAAAGCAACAGGTCTCAGACTTCAGAGAGCTATTGGTCTTTGTTAAATATAGACCGTGCTCTAATTTGCATCAACGACCTGTATGTTGCTTATGCTTTAGTTAGTAATCATTTGTATTTGAATCTTAGACTTGCAAACAGAAAAATTAATGAGTGCTTATCTTCAAATCGGCCCGACGCTTCTTTCAGCGCTGTCGCGTTTCACAATCAAGCTGTTTCCTCAGGGGCGAACTTCACTCTTCTTTTAAAAGTATATTCTAAATGGCAAGTTCAGTTTTCGACATTTTTGTAGACATCGCGTTCTATATAGGGAATCATATGTTAGTTCCTTCATTAAATTCAAATTATAGTTGACTACATAGAAGAACATATGCAATAATAAAAACTTAAACCACTTTACCATAGCTATGCTGTCGGTTGCTTTTCCCTTTTCAAACCATGTCTCTGAACAACGCCGCGCATGCGGTCTTGGAATGTCAGCTACTATTTATCCTATTCCTATCTACCTTGTTAACCCTTATACACACAAATTCCAATCAATTTGTGTGTTGAGACCCCTTGGTTTTATCGTTTGCAACATAAAGATCCAGCATTGCTCCTTCACTACTAGTGTCTGGTCTCGTGATTTTCCTTCAAATCCCGATGAACAGTAATCAATGCAATAGCATTTTAAGTCATCAAATCTATGTCCTTCCTGTAGGCAGTGTTCAACAATTGGAGCATTTATTGTGCGGCACTTTAGCCTGCTACGATGCTCTGCCAATCGGATTTTAAATTGCCGTGATGTTTTTCCGACATAGATTAGCCCACACGGGCATTCTATAACATAGACTACATAAGATGTAGTGCAACTTGTAGAATAACGTAATTGATAAGTTTTTCCATGGTATTCAAACATTGTTGTTTCCTTAGTGACTTCACACAGTTGACAGGATCCACAACGAAAATGACCCTTCAATTGATTTAGCTGGTTAGGCTCTATAGATCGTAACTTGGTGGGACTTAGTATTTCTTTAAAATTTCTGTCTTTGCCAGACACATCTTATTCGAATATCTTTAAGCGTAGGGATGCTCTGGAGTACATTTAAATGTTTATTGAAAACTTTTTGAATCTTATAATCAAATGGAGAGTGTTTCGTGATGAAATTCAAAACAGATCCCTCCGATTGTTGTATACGGGGTGTCATCAAATGGTCTCGGTTGTTATATAGAGCTCTTTTGTATGCTCTATCTAATATTGTTAGAGGATACCCTCGCTCCAAAAATTTTTCCTTTAATATTTTTGCCTGACCTTTAAAATCCTGTATATTGGAACAGTTCCTTCTATAGCGCAGGAATTGGGAAAAGGGGAGTCCATCTTTTAACTGCTTTGGATGAACACTTGAATAATGAAGCAATGCGTTTCGATCCGTAGGTTTATGATGTACCGTAGTTATCCACTCCCCAGTTCCTTTTTTTATTTCTACATCCAAAAATGTTATTGTTTCCTGATCATAAGTACACTGAAATTTAATCAGTTCTTCTCTGTCATTTAACCAACTGACATATTGAAGTAAGTGCTCTATCTGACCTTCCCAAATGACAAAAATGTTGTCTATGTAGCGGCACCATAATTTCACTTGTGAACTAAATTCTGACTCCTTCAGCCAGGTATCTTCAAAGGCTCCCATGAAAAGGTTGGCTATAGAGGGGGCGCATGTAGCACCCATGGCCACTCCTGTTTTTTGATGGTAAAGTTGTTGTTCAAACTGAAAAAAATTTTGATAAAGCACTAATTGCACTAATTCGTCCATGAAATCCAACTGTTTTTCAGGAAGATCTCCTCTAGTTGATAATGCTTGCATAGTGACTTTATGTGCTTCATCTTGGCGTATATTTGTATATAGCGCGTTAACATCTAGTGTCACTAGCCAAATGTTCGTGCCATTCGCCCACTGGGAATGATCATTCAGAATTTGTAAAAAGTGCATGGTGTCTCGAACATACGACGGTATTGTTGGTACTAACGGTCTCAAAAAAGTGTCTAAGTATATTGAAAGGGGTTCCAATAGCGACCCTTTGGTGGACACTATTGGGCGTCCCGGTGGGTTAGTTGGGTGTTTGTGTATTTTGGGTACAATGTAGAAAACTGCTTGCCGTGCTTCCGTGTTGTTCAAAAAAAGATGTTCTTTGTAATTTAAAACTTTATCCTGATAAGCTGTAAACGTAAGAGATTTAATTTTATCTCTTAGCTGCGGAGAGGGATCCTCTGATAACTTTGTATACGTGTTCGTGTCATTTAAAAGACAATGTACTTCACTCTCATACTGTTCTCTGGCCATGATAATGATTGCTCCCCCTTTATCTGCTCTTTTCAGAACGATATCAGTCCTTGCTTGTAATTCTGATAGCGTCTGCTGTTCCTGTTTCGTGAGTGCATTGTGGATAAATTTGTGAGGGGGGGAATCCAGCAGTGTAGTCATCTCTTGCATTACCAGAGTGCGGAAAATAGTGAGCGCACCTGGTTGAGGGCCCGGAGGAATCCAAGTGGATCTTATAGGTAATGTTAATCGGGTGACTGGTGATGTAATCTGATCAGTTTTCGATTGTTGATTTGTCCCAAAAAAGACTTTTAAGCTCAAGTTCCTCAATAGTTTTTCAAAATCAACATTGAACTGAAACCAATCAAACCTTGCTTTCGGTACAAATGATAGACCTTTCTCCAAAAGACGTTTGTGGGATTCTAACACCAGTTTCCCTGAGATGTCTATTACCATCGAGGGTTCCATTTTCCCAAACATTAAGTCTGTTGCCGTTTCCAGTGCGTTCCTCTCCCCTGCCCTGATGTTTTTTTGGTATCCAACTTTTCTCCTTTCTTCTTGATTCGTTCTTCTCCTTCCTTGTGAAAAACCTCCTTCCTGGTGTTGATGGTAGAATCAGATGAAAATCCCTCTTCTGAACTATCCTCAAAAGTTACTTTTTTGGTTATTTGCTTCCTTTTCGGGTTCATCCATGGATAAACATATCCTAGTGTAAAGTCATTATAATCCCGTTGTAATTTGTTTTGTTTAACTAACTTTACTTCTTCCCTTAAGGTATCTACCTTTTGTTTTAATTCGTCTATGCTTTGTTTGTAGTTGTCTTCTGTCATGGATATTTTCAATTCTGTTTGTAACTCTTCTTCTTCTTTTTTTACCAATTCGATTTGCGACTTAGTGGTGTCTGTGATCAATACCATGAGGTCTAACGAACACTTGTTTAAGATTTTGTTCCATTGGTCAACAAAGGAGATATTAGCTGTGAACATTTTTGGTTCCTTATAAACTCTTAACCCTCTAGGGATATGTTGTCTTTTAATGTATTCTATAAGTGATAAACGATGCAGTTCCAAACGAACTGTCCGTTTTTGAAGTTTCAATAATTTATCCCAAGTGACAGGGTCCGAATGGGCCGCTGTGCCTTCCAAAGTAAAGGGAGTAGTTTCTTTACATAAATCTAATATGTAGTCATCCTTGAAGCTGAATGCTTCTTTCCACGTAAATCGACCTTCCATTCTTTGTTGAAAACAACGTGTTTGTGGTCTTATCTTACAGAGTAAAAATGCTGTTAAGTTATGTGAAAATTATCTTACTCCAACGCGACAGCGCTGAAAGAAGCGTCGGGCCGATTTGAAGATAAGCACTCATTAATTTTTCTGTTTGCAAGTCTAAGATTCAAATACAAATGATTACTAACTAAAGCATAAGCAACATACAGGTCGTTGATGCAAATTAGAGCACGGTCTATATTTAACAAGGACCAATAGCTCTCTGAAGTCTGAGACCTGTTGCTTTAATGCTAATACATGTGTTAAGAGTTAACATTGGGAACAGATAACAGTTCTCAAAAAAAGTTTGGAGTAAGATAATTTTCACATAACTTAACAGCATTTTTACTCCGTAAGATAAGACCACAAACACATTGCTTGCAAGGACAAAGCATTGACATCAAACACCTGCTTCAGCAGAGTATCCAGCCTACGGTCCTGCGCATCCTTAAGGGCCGCACTGCCCTCCACCGGAATCGTGGTCTTCTTGGTAACCACAGAAACCGCCGCATCAACCTTAGGGGACTTAAAAAGGTCCTTATCCTGCTCCTGCAACGGATACAGCCGTGCCATCACCCTGGAACCTTTTAGCCCGGCCTCCGGCGTGTCCCATTCTTTCTGAATCATTTCCCAAAAAATCCGATGCATGGGAAACACCCTCTGGGACTGCCGCGTCGCCTGGAGCAAGGGATCCTCCAAAGCGGAATCGGCGACATTCTCCGTCACCGGCATGTTAAGGGCCTTCAGGGTCTCCGAGATTAGGGCGGCCAGTTCCTCCCGGCGGAAGACCCTAACCACCCTGGCCTGGTCCTCCTGTTAAACAATCTCACCTTCCTCCAGGTCTAGGTCTCCATCCGAATCCGGACCGTCCGAGACCTCTCCAGAAACCAATGCTGCTACTCTAGCTCTCTTACATGGGGTGCCCTCTCGGCCGTCTACCGAGGAAACTGCCGGCCTCTTCAGGCCCCCCACCAACTCCGCAGTGCCCTGTTTCCCCGCTAGAGCCTGCTGAAGCAAAGAAAGAAAATCCTGCGAAAAAATGGCAGCTAGCCCCCCCTGCAAGCCCCCCTGGGAAGTGGAGGGCTCCGCTGCCAAGGAGGGCCCCTGAGGAGGCCCGGACGAAGGCCCTGCAGGAGAGAGCGGCTGTGGAGAGCCCGACGCGCACTCCCTCAGCGCCGCGTCGTCCGCTTCGATGTCCTTGGACTCCGCCTCTAGAGCGCATCCCTTACAGACCCCCATCTCTGAAAGGGATCCCCTCTTGGCTCCACACATGACACATTGAGGCCTAGATGGCATCCTGGCAAGCTCAACCCTGCAGTTGCCACAGAAAAACCAAAAGACCCGGGCTGAATTATCTGCTTGCTACAATCTCTTTTTTTTTTTTTTTTTATATGCTTTAAACAATTACCTCTGCACCAAGAACAGAGTGGCTTGCCCCCAGAACGCAGCCCCTGTCAAAGGCCCGCCAAAAATGTGCGCGCGCGCAACCAGCGCTTCCCGCCAAAAAACGCTGTGTGAGGAAGGCCTCTGCACAGCTTACCTCAGCACCCGGAGATTGCCGCGCTTTTCCCCCCGGGCTAAACCCGAAGTGCTCCACAGACTCGCCCAGCCGCCTGTGCACTGAACGCTGCACACCGCAGCCGGAACAATCCCGGGGTCTGAGCGCCACTCACAAAAGGCCGCAGGCAAGCGATCCGTCGGCTGCGCTACTAACACGGCAGCCGAAATAGCTCATGGCGCGGCTGCAGCTCCCGGGACAGATGCGCCCTCAACGTCTCCTCACCCGCAGACCGGGTTCGGGAGACGGAGGCCCCAACACCACCTCCCACACTCCCCCCGGATACAGTACCTGCCAGGAGGGGGGGAGAGAGGGGGAACAAAGTCAGCCTGGAAGAAAGCAGCCGTTCAGCAGACAAAACCTTTGCTGGCAAATTTAAAGCTGCAAAGCCTTCCAATCCAAATCTTCACTCTGCGGTGTTTTTCTTTTTTTGTTTTTTTTAAAACAAACTACAACTACTCTAAACTAATTCCTCCAGTGAGCCCCCTGAGGCTCACACCTCCTTCAGCTGCCTTGGAGACTGAGCTTACTGGATCTAGGAGGTGGTTCCTCATCTACTTATACTGGTGACACCAAAAAAGGTGATGGGCTCAGTCTCCAAGGCTGCGGGAGGAGGTGCTTATACCCAGATGTCCGGGACTAGACTAGAGGGACGACAAGGAAAGAAAAGAATTTCTGCGGTGACAGGAATTGCTCCCTGTCGGCTCCGCGGAAAACGAAAAACTGAGGAGGGAGAGTTGGAAAGGCGGGAAGGCAGCAGCGCAGGCGCAGTGGGATGCTCCCAAAAGCTTTCCTATAGGACGCTGGGGAGAGTTCCCGCACGGACTCAGTCAGTGCTGACGTCACCCATATGTGAAGACTACATTCCTGCTTGTTCCTGGAGATAGATACTTGGCCCAAGTTGGATCTTATCAGCATGTGATCAACAAAGAAGAACCAGATAAGCAGTAACAGGATGGTACATGTACAGACAGTGCGATATGAACTGACATTTGTGATGAACCATAGAGTGAGAAACTGCAAACATAGCATAAAGTACTATGGGAATGGGAACCAAGGGCGGGTGGAAGGAATAGGTTATAGTAGCTATTGTGGGATTAGATAAGGAAGTATAATATGACAAGCACCTGGGAAGAAAGAAATTGGCTATGAACACTCAGTCACGTAAGCCTATTGAAAAAGTAACATAGTAAAATAGTAAATGATGGCAGATAAAGCACAGTTACTAACCTGTAACAGGTGATCTCTGGGAACAGCAGGAATTAGTCCTCACTTATGGGTACGTCGGAACCGACGGAGCCTGCGCGGGAAAGCTCCCCAGCTTCCCAGAAAGGAAGCTTTTGGGGCCTCCCACTGCACATGCGCGCTGCCTTCCCGCCTTCCTGACCAGCTCTCCTCAGTTCGAGTTTATAGCTGAGACAATAGAGAGAGGAAAGGAAGATAGATAGAAGATACAACTCCTAGGGGAGGTGGGTGGGTTGTGAGGACTAATTCCTGCTGTTCCCAGAGATCACCTGTTACAGGTAAGTAACTGTGCTATCTCCAGGAACAAGCAGGAATAAGTCCTCACTTATGGGGACTCCCTAGCTAAGATGCCTGGGAGATCCCCTCCCAAGGGTTCACCATCTTCGTATGGATCTCAGGCATCCATCCAGGGAAGGTGGGCAGGAGTTGTTCAAGTATGGAACAGGTGTTTGAGGACAGCCTGACCAAACAAGGCATCCCGGCGGGAGTCCTTGTCCAAACAGTAATGGGCTGTGAAGGTATGAACCGAGGTCCATGTAGCGGCTCGACAGATCTGATCTATGGATACAGAGTGAAGATGAGCCATAGAAGTGGCCATGGCTCTCACATTGTGAGCTGTGACATGGCCTTCCAGAGAAATATTTTTACTCTGGTAAGCAAAGGAAATACACTGAGCAATCCAATTGGAAAGTGTACGTTTGGAGACTGGAAGTCCCAAATGAGAATGATCAAAAGCCACGAAAAGCTGGGAAGACTTTCGATGTGGCTGAGTCCTGTTGAGGTAAAAGGCAAGAGCTCTTTTACAATCTAGAGTATGAAGGTTCCTCTCTGCACTGGATGCATGAGGAGCTGGAAAAAAAGACAGGTAGATATACCTCTTGATTAAGATGAAAAGGCGAGACCACTTTGGGCATAAAGTGGGGATTCGTCCTAAGGATCACCTTATCATGATGAAACCTGGTATAAGGTGGATGAGCCACTAAGGCCTGTAGTTCACTGATGCGGCGAGCCGAAGTGACTGCAATAAGGAAAATGACCTTCCAGGAAAGAAATTTCAAGGAGGTAGAAACCAACGGTTCAAAAGGTGGCTTCATAAGCTGACCTAGAACTAGGTTCAAATCCCATGCTACCGGAGGAGGCCGGATGGGAGGTTTAGTTAGAGTCAGGCCTCTCATGAACCTTGAAATAAGAGGATGAGAGGAGACAGGTTGTCCATTTATAGGTTTTAAGGATGCTGCAATAGCACTCAAATGGACTCTTACTGAATTCGTCTTAAGGCCTGCATTAGAAAGATGCAGGAGATAGTCTAGTAGAGAATTCAAAGGAAGTGCTAGAGGGTCAAGACCCTGTTGAGCACACCAAATGGAAAAGCGTTTCCATTTGAAAGCATAGGAACGCCTCGTGGAGGGTTTCCTAGAGGCATGAACGATATCTTTCACTGGTTGAGAAAGATTGAAGTCATGAAGGCTTAGGCCTTCAGTAACCAAGCTCTGAGGTGTAGGGACTTGGGGTTTGGGTGCAACAAAGTCCCCTCCTCCTGAGAGAGAAGGTCTGGCGCAGCTCCCAGGTCCAGGGAGGGTCCCTGGGAGAGATGCAGAAGTAGAGGGAACCACACTTGGCGTGGCCAGCGTGGAGCTATGAGGATCATCGATCCGTGATCCCTCTGGAGTTTGAACAGAGTCTTGGGAATCAAAGGAATGGGTGGAAAGGCATATAGGAATTCCTGACCCCAATGCAGGAGAAAGGCGTCGTTGGCCTGAGCTCCCTGACACGGAGTCCTGGAACAGAACCGGGGAAGTTTGGCATTCCACGGACTTGCAAAGAGGTCTATGTCCGGGGTTCCCCATTCCTGAAAGATTCTGCCTATCTGGTCCATATGTAGGGACCATTCGTGTGGAAGCAGAACTCGACTGAGTCTGTCTGCCCGAGAGTTTTGAACCCCTGGAAGATACACTGCCAGAAGATGAATTTGATGCTCTCTGGCGAAGGCCCATAATCTGAGAGCTTCGTTGCAAAGCGACAGAGAGCCTGTCCCTCCTTGTTTGTTTATGTAGAACATGGCCACCTGATTGTCTGTATGGACTTGGACGGTCAGGTTGACAAGGGGGGTATGGAAGACTTTGAGGGCAAAGAAGATTGCTCGCAGTTCCAGGAGGTTGATGTGAAGGGTGGTCTCCTGTGGAGACCAAGCACCCTGAGTGGAGAGGTGTTGAAGATGGGCTCCCCACCCTGTTTGGGAGGCATCTGTTGTGAGGGTTGCTTGGGGCAACAAAGGTTGGAAGGGGGCCCCCAACAACAGATTCTTGGTGGACATCCACCATTGGAGGGACCAAAACAGACGCTTTGAGGTGAGTATTTGGTCGGAGAGCGCTCCTGATGCCTGAGTCCACTGGGTGGCCAAGGTCCATTGAGCTGCTCTCATATGAAGACGAGCGTAGGGCACCACGTGTACCGTGGAGGCCATGTGACCCAGAAGTCGCAGCATTTCTCTGGCTGTCAAGTGACCGCTGGACTGAGCTTGGGAGGCCAAGCACACCAGACGTTGGCCCTGGACTTGAGGTAGGTAGGCCCTTGCAGTGGTGGTGTCCAACTGGGCCCCTATGAATTCCAGAGAATGAGTAGGGATAAGTTGAGACTTGGGAAGGTTTACCACCAGTCCCAGATACTGCAGAATGTGCCTTGTGCGGTCCAGGGAAATCTGGGCTTCTGACTGAGATGGAGCTCGGATGAGCCAGTCGTCCCCGATATGGGAATACAAAAATTCCCAGACCTCTTAGAAATGCGGCAACAACTGCCATGCATTTGGTGAACACTCTTGGAGCAGAGGCTAGACCGAAGGGAAGTACTCTGTACTGGAAATGTTTTCCCTGAAACAGAAATCTTAGATATTTTCTGTGGGATGGGTGGATGAGTATATGTGTGTATGCATCCTTGAGATCTAGAGAACAAAGCCAATCCTGACTCTGAAGGTATGGAAGGAGAATGCCTAGAGAAAGCATTCTGAATTTCTCCTTGTACAGAAATTTGTTCAATTCTCTCAGATCTAGGATAGGTCTGAATCCCCCTGTCTTCTTTGTTATGAGAAAATAAGGGGAGTAGAATCCTGTCCCTTGTTGAAGAAGAGGAACCTCTTCTATTGCCCCTTGGGCAAGGAGAGAAGAGACTTCCTGATCCAACAGGCCCAGGAGAGATGGGGGAGAATTGAAGTGCCTCACCATGGTATATGGAGGAAGGTTGGAAAAATGAAGTTTGTAGCCCTCTCTGATGATAGAGAGGGTCCATTGCTCTGATGTAATTTGCTCCCATCTGGGAGCAAAGTGAGCTAACCTTCCAGGAATGGTGAGGGGCTCTGGTTGTTCTAGAGCCAGAAAGGTTAAGTTCTCTAGGGGCAAGTCAAAACCCCTGAGGGGGTTGAGCCTGCTGAGGAGTGGCAGACACTGCAGGCTTTGACCTTGCCTGTTTAGGCTGCTGACGTTTAGCAGCAAAGCGAGGCTGAGAAGATTGTTGGCCAGTATTTGTGGAAAATCTGGCCTTCTTGTAGTAAGGCCTCTTGAAAGACTTTTCTTGGCAGGAGTAGAAGTAGACTTAGAAAGTCTATCTAAGGTAGCATTTTCTGCGTCCATTTGAGTGGCTTTAATTTGCCAGTCTTTACCAAATAAGTTCTCACCTGTACAGGGCAGATTCCGTAAGCCATCTAGGACCCAGGGTTCTAGGTCAGAGGCCTGGAGCCAAGCAAGTCGTCGGGCTGCAATGGCAATGCCCGAAGCTCTACCGGCACCCTCAAAGGAATCAAAGGCTGCTCTGTTGGAGAACTTAGAAACATCTAGAAGCTGTTTCACTAAAGAAATGAACTCCTCCTTTCTATCTTCAGGGATAAAGGGGGCAAAATGCTTTATCTTTAGGGCAAGTTCCCTTAGAAACATGCCCATATACAGACTGTATGAATTAATCCTGGCTATAAGCATACTAGCCTGGAAGATTTTCCTACCACAAGAGTCTAGGGTCTTACATTCTCGCCCTGGAGGGGTAGAAGAGTGCCTTTTGGTAGTCTTAATCTTTTTCAGCGCAGACTTCACCACAATGGAATGGTGAGGCAGCTGAGTTTTTTGAAAACCAGGAGGAGGGGGGACCCGGTACATGGTGTCCAACCTACGAGAATGAGGAGACAATGTTAGAGGAGCCTCCCATAAGTCCATCAAGTGTTCTTAAAGGATTTCATGGATAGGCAGGGTAACTGCCTCTTTAGGAACCTTAGGGTATCCTAAAATATCCAATTTCTTTGATCTAGGTTCTTTCTCAGAGGATGTAGTAATAGAAAGTCCTTTAGCTACTTCTATAATGAAGTCTTGAAAGGACAAATCCTCTGGTGGAGACATTCTCCTCTTTGGGGAAGAAGGCTCTTCAGGAAGAACAAGAGAGAGCTCATCAGAGTCATCAGAGGAGTCAAAATCCTCAGAGGAATCAGAGTATCCTCTATTCGCTTCCAACGCACGATACGCATACCGGTCGCTATCGACATCGGGCGTACCGGGCATGGGATCGGTATCGGGTGAAAACCCGGATCCGGCATGCACCGATCTGCGTTTGGAAGACGATGGCCTCGGTTCCGGTATGGAAGCCAGTACCGGAACCGGACCCGGAACCGCTGGATGCGGTACCGAGGGCGTCGCAGCCTTAATGAAAGCCAGGATGGCCTGCTGCATGGTCTGAACAGTATTGTCCATAGACGCCACTGCTGCCTGGATGTCGGTACCAGCATGGGCCGGTACCCCAGAGCAGTCTAACAGGTGATCGGTCGAGGCCGTGCCATCGATGTCAACCTGTAACCCCATAGATGGTGCTTTGGAAGCCAGAGCTTCCCGCCGGGGTTGTTTGGCTGGGGCATGGTCCTCAGATTCAAAATTGAGAGCCTCTCGATGCTTTGAAGGAGATTTGCTCTTTGAGGACCTGCCCGAAGAAGGTTTGGTTACCTGAGATACATCCGGAGAGGAAGACCTGGATGACTGTGATGCTGGATTATCTGAAGCAAACAGCACATGGAATTTGTTGGCCCGGTTCTGCAAACCACGTTTAGACATCTGGGAGCAGGATGGGCAGTCCGGAATGGAGTGGTCAGGCCCCAAACATTTAAGACACCAGTCATGGGTGTCTGTAACAGAAATAACAGCACTACACTTGGTACACTTCTTGAAACCAGGAGCTGGTTTCTCCATGAGGAGATTTTGTGTAGGCCTGAGGCCTAACAGAAGTCACCAAGTTGTGCTAAAAAAATAAAAGCTTTTTTTTTTTTTTTTAAAGAAAGAAAAGAAAAGAGAGACCGGCGGTACCGGTTTCGGTATGGGGAAGGCAGGTACGCGGTCTAAAGAAAGAAACTAAAATAACAATTTCTTCAGCGGTGACAGGAACACGACCTGCTGGCTCCGCGGAAAAAGAGAAACTGAGGAGAGCTGGTCAGGAAGGCGGGAAGGCAGCGCGCATGTGCAGTGGGAGGCCCCAAAAGCTTCCTTTCTGGGAAGCTGGGGAGCTTTCCCGCGCAGGCTCCGTCGGTTCCGACGTACCCATAAGTGAGGACTTATTCCTGCTTGTTCCTGGAGATAGACCAGTATGGTCCATCTAGTCTGCCCAGTAAGATGGCAAGAGCAGGTGTACCTGCTGCTCTGTACAGGCTACCCTTCCCCATGTCTTTGTTTAGGAGTGAACCCACCGCTCTGTGTAGGACACCCCTATTTGTTGGGAAATTAGATGGTTAAGTTTATTTTGATTTTATCCTGTTGCTGTAAAGGAATCCACTGTGTCTGTCCCATGCCATCTTGAATTCTGTCACTGTATTTGCTCTCACCACTTCCATCGGGAGGGCATTCCAAGCATCCACCACCCTTTCAGTGAAGAAATATTTCCTGACATTGCCTTTCAATTTACCACCTTGCAGCTTCATGTTATGCCCTCTAGTTTTACACCTTCCCCGTCTTTGGAAGAGGTTTGTTTGTTCATTATTTCTCTTTAAGTATTTAAAGGTCTGAATCAAATCTCCTCTATCCCTCCTCTCCTCCAGAGTGTACATATTTAGGTCTTCAAGTCTCTTCTCATAAGGCTTCTGACGCAGGCTCCAAATCATTTTGGTCTAAAAAGTGTGATAAGACAGACTGAAAACTAAGCAAACAGTAACTGAAGCTCACAAGAGTTGAAGTTACCTCTGCTTCAGCAGGAACCTTGAAGGTGTTAGACTTTTTGCTTGCTGCATTCATTAGTCCTAACTTGTTATTGCAGACCCTGTAATAAAAAGCTGTGCTGAAATTACAAAACAGTTTTCCTGATTTATTAAATTTGAACGGGTTGGAACTTATATACTGAGGTGTCATGCAGCAGTAAGACAAAAATCCTCAATAGCCTTTAGATTTAGCCAGGAACAAGTCACTGGAGAATTTTGCAAGTGCCATATCAGTAGAATGTAAGGAGCGAAAGCCAGAATGAAAAGGATCCAGAAGTGCTTGAGAGGAAAGAAATTCAAGACAACCGTGGAGGACTGCACGCTCAAGAAGTTTGGAAACGAAGGGAGAAGGGACCATAATTAGAAGAGCTAGGATCAAGAGAAGGTTTCTTGAATAGGGATGTGACCACATCATGCTTGAAGGCTGCTCACAATAAAAAGTATTTCCATATTACAATAAAAATTTATATTTCTTAGAATCAGCAAGGAATATTGAACTTTTGAACCATCCTGTATATGAGGAATCATGCTGAGCCAGCTGTACCAGAATTGTTTACTAGCCCGGAGACCAAAGGTGTAGGGAATGACTGATCAGAATTGGTTATTAACTTGGAGAACAAAGGCTGCAGAAAGACTGATCAGAAATTACTGTTTATCAAAGATGTATGGCATGGAGAATATTTGTAGGGAAAACCTCATGTGAGGAGTCATGCTGTCCAGCTGTGACACATATGTTATAGCCTATAAAAAGAGCTAGAAAATCCAGGACAGGCAGAGAGCTGATGTCCGCCTGACCAGCGTGTGAGGAGTTCCAGACTTTTCTCCAGCCTTCACTGTGGCTCTCCCAGCTGATGATAAAGGAGCTGCGATGATGGCTGTTTGCTCTTCAATTTAATATCCAAATGAGCCAATACACATACCCACACCGTTTCACACCTACCAATACAAGAGATATCCACATCTCCTCTGCATCCCCGTCTCTCCCTTCTCCGAGACACCAATCTCTCACACTATCCACTCCGGTCACAAAATAAAATGCAGTCTCATCAATGCACACTCTGTTCGTAACAAAATACGAACTCTTACTGATCACATCAATGATAATTCAATTGATCTGCTATGCATTACAGAAACTTGGTTCTCCGAAACTGACAATGTCCTTCTCAATCAACACCAACACACACAACATTCACAACTGCCCATGCACCAACAGCAGAGGCGGTGGAGTCTGCATCCTCTCAAATAAGCAATTTGGCTTCACCACAACCAGCACAACAACATCCTCTCACGGTCTAGATTCACTCATCATAACCAATAAACAATTCACCATCTGCCTTGTTTACAGGGCACCACAACACAATGCAGACAATCTAGACTCGCTCCTCGAAACAGTATGCTCTCACACCACCCTCCAATAACCCTCATTCTCCTAGGGGATCTCAACCTTCCCTCAACCGACATCAACCAAAGCAATGCCTTCCTCCATGCCATGAATGTCTTGCAATTTACACAAATCATCAATACCTCAGCCCACCTGAAAGGAGGTACCTTAGATCTACTATTCCTCCCTAACGACCTACTCTCATCCTTGCACTCGTTTACCCCCTCATCCACCCGTTCCATGATCCAACCACCACCTAATTTCTTTTACCCTCCCAACCCCCTTACCCAAACATCTCCCCCCTCCCAAACCCTCTTCAACAAGAAGATTTGCAACCTTCAATGAAGCCTCCTTCATTCAGAAGACCATCCCCATATTGATGCAAGCCTTCCACCATTCAGACCTCGACAAGTTGGGTCAATCCTGGAACTCAACCATCGCTACAACCTCCAAGGCTCCAGTTCGTGCCCCCTCCAAAACTCATTGAGCTCATGCTCCCTGGTACTCAGCCTCCCTCAGAGAGCAGAAATGTTCCCTCAGAAGACTGGAGCAAAGATGGAAGAAATCTAAGGACCCGCAACTTAAGGCCCCTACCTAGAACGGGCGGCCTATTCCACCAACATCCTTAATGCCAAGCGAGATCACCACAACAACATCCTTCTACATGCCCTTAACAAACACGGGGAACTATTCAACCTTGTTAGGACTCTCACAAGTGACCCATCTCAACCCCATCAAAGCAATATCATCCACCCTCAAGTTATTGCGGACTTCCTCAGATCCAAATACAAGCTCCCCGGCTCTTCCACCCTCATCATACCACTACCTTCTACCACTGTCTCTCAAACATGGAACACATTCAGGGATGTCCCCCCTGAAGAATTGATATCATCTCCCACATTAATGCCACCACTTCTCCTCTTGATCCCTGTCCAGTAAACTGGATCAAACTAACAAAGACACTAAGTCACCGTTTATTTCTACCATCTTCCAGACATCACTCACCGAAGCCTACTTTCCATACAAGCATCGGTGAGACTCCTCCTGAAGAAACGCAATCTCATCTCAACTTACCCGCACCATATAGACCCCATAGCCAGGGTAAGCACAGTTACTTACCTGTAACAGGTGATCTCCGGAACAGCAGGAATTAGTCTTCACACGTGGGCGACGTCGCCGACGGAGCCCGCACGGGAATGCTCCCCAGCATCCAATCAGAAAGCCTTTGGGAGCATCCCCCGCGCCTGCGCGGTGGCTTCCCGCCCTTCCTACTGCCTCTCCTCAGTTGAGTTTCATAGCTGAGCCGAAAGGAGAGGAGAGGAAGGAATAGAGAAAAAGAGATACAACTCCCAGGGGAGGTGGGCGGGTTGTGAAGACTAATTCCTGCTGTTCCGGAGATCACCTGTTACAGGTAAGTAACTGTGCTATCTCCAGGAACAAGCAGGAATGAGTCTTCACACGTGGGGACTCCCTAGCTTAGGATGTCCGGGGAGATCCCATAAGTGCAGCCCAGACGGGATGGCATTTGCCCAGCCTGAATCTCCGGCATCCCCTGAGGGATGGAGGGCAGGAGTTGAATAGAGGAACAGCGAATCCAAAGACTACGGAGGCAAGTCTTTAGAGTGCAGAACAGGTACCATTAGGATACAGCAAAAAAAAAACCAGGCTATGGGAGTAGTCAGAGGGGTGCATGAAGAGAATCATTAAGCATGTAATGAGTAAATGACCTAGTACCACACAGAGCTTACTGGCCATTAAGTTTTAATGAATTAATGGTTTAGAACCCTGTACTGCTTACCCACCGGGTTGTTGGAAGTAGTCCTGTGATGAAGGCATTGTAGACGCAGTAGCAAGGTCATCAAGGAAACTTCACCGCAGCGAGGAGGAAGTTCCAAATCCGGAAGGCCATGGGATCCAGGCGTTAGCTGGGTCAGGAGAAGGACGGCAGGTCTTCCAGGGGGCTCACGGCAAGCTGAGCACTCCCTTAGGAGTAGAGTCCATAACTCAGAGGACCAACAGTGGAAGACAGGCCGATCTAGAGAGCCTATCACGGAGAAGAGTAGAGGTGTACCCCGGAGCAGAAGGGGTACACAGTCTGCCCTAGCGAGAGATAGGGAGACAAGGGTCCGGACCTCCGGGAGGAGGACCTAACTGAAAAAGGGGACTGTTGACTTCACAGCAGTAGGGTACCACCAGTCCGCGGGCCGATCAGGGAATAGGCAGGCGGACTGGTCGGACCCCGGGGGGGGGGGGGTGAGTACCGGCCATAGGGGGAAAAAGGCGGTAAACAGGTACTGTGGGGATCCCCCAAGGCGCCTGCCAAGCAGGTGATATCTAGTATATCTAAGCCGGTGGACATGGGGACGCCCCCTCCGGTACTAACGCAGGCACGCCGGGGGGCCTGCCTCCATGAGCAGCACTCAGGTAAGGCGGATCTGCCTTCGATCCCCAGAACGTCCACCTGGAGAGGTGGCCGCAAGATCCGTCAGGGGAGGGATCTTTCCCGGAGGGCAAGGGCAGATCGGCGAGCTAAGAGCGCAGTAGCGCGGGGGACGGAGGATAGCATCAGTCCGGTAGAATGCCACAGGGGTTGGAGGCCCTAATGTGTCCCCAGGACCTGCGCGTAGAAATTGTCCCCCGCACAATCGGGGGACATGAGGGTATAGTCCCTGGTGAGTATAGGGGGACTATAGCGGCTGGAGGGGAATTCCAGTACGGAAGCAATCAGCAAGAGGATACTGGCTGAGAGGGGTTCGGGGACATACCGAAGAGTAAGTAGGGTGACCGTGGGCCATAGCGATCATGGCGTAAGGTGGTCTCCCTTTCCCACGGAGGAGAAGACCTGAACCCCTAGATAAGTCCCCAAACCATTTTCCAACTGGACGAGCCCCAGAGTAGAGCTCTAGTCTAAACTTCTGGTAAGGAGGTTAAGAGCAGGCAGCCGCCCACCTGAGCCTAAAAATGCTTAGTATGAGAGTCCTGGCGCGGGCCCGGGGACATCAACCCGGGGTGAGAGCCGTCAGACAGTGTCGAGTCGATCGGCCCCCGAGGTGCCGAGGGCAGCGGCTGGCGATCCCCGGTGGGGAGCGGGTCACTCGACGCCGACAGGTCGGCACCGCCCAAAGCGGATACCACCCCCGTAGGAACGCCATACCGGCGCGAGTCGGTCGGCCCTGGAGGCGCCGAGGACCGCAGCCGCCAATCCTCGGTGAGGAGCGGAACGCTCGACACCGACGCCGAGGGGTCGGTACCGCCCGAAGCGGGTACCGCCCACGCGCATGGCAGGGATGGAGGAACGCCAGGCTGGACTGAGTCGATCGGCCCCGGAGGCGCCGAGGACAGCAGCCGACGATCCTCAGTGAGGAGCGGAGCGCTCGACACAGACGCCGATGCCGGGGGCTCAGTACCGCCCAGAGCGGCTACCACGCCCGAGCATGGCTTGGATGTAGGGAGGTCAGACCCGGTCGAGTCGATCGGCCCCGATGGCGCCGAGGACACCGGCCGATGATCCCTGGCGAAGAGTGGAACACTCAACGCCGACGCCGATGCCGGGGAATCGGCACCGCTCGAAGCGGGTACCTCCCTCGGGCATAGCTCGGGAATGTTCTGTGAGGAGCGAACCTCAGGAACATCCAGAAACCCCGTAAATGCTTTGGAGCCCGAGGACTCCCGCCGAGGCATATCAGCCAAGGAGGACTTGAGGGGTTGGCCGGAGCCGTCGCCATGCCGCGCATGAGACTCGCTCCTCAAGACTCGGCTAGTCTTAACAGACTGTTGTGTGGTTACCTGATCCTGGAGAGAGGAACAACCCGATGACCGCGCCTTGGGCGCGAAGACGTCATCGAGGGATACCCGAAAGAGGGAGGGTCTTCTCCCGACACTGTAGCCCGGGGAATCCGGGGAAAAAGGGTCAGGCCCCAAACAGGAGAGGCACCAGGCATTGGAGTCCACGTGGAAAATTAAGTCCCCGCCGTGAGGCTGGGGGGAAGAAGGCTCCATGCCCTGGTCCTCAGCGCCCGGAGGGGGTGACGAAAATTAAATGAAAAATAATTAAAAGAAAGAAAGAAAAGGGGGCACGGAAGTGCCACCGTCGACGGGAAAGCTGCGACTACAGAAAAAAGGAAAAATTTCTGCGGTGGCAGGAGGGACGTCCTGCCTGCTCCGCGGAAAACGAAAAACTGGGGAGAGGCAGTAGGAAGGGCGGGAAGCCACCGCGCAGGCGCGGGGGATGCTCCCAAAGGCTTTCTGATTGGATGCTGGGGAGCATTCCCGTGCGGGCTCCGTCGGCGACGTCTCCCACGTGTGAAGACTCATTCCTGCTTGTTCCTGGAGATCCCTTCCTTTCCAAAATAATTGAGAAAGCAGTCCAGATTCAGCTTCAAGAACATGTTGACAGATATGCTCCTCTCGATCATAATCAGCATGGTTTCCGCCTCTTTCACAGTGCCGAAACACTACTCACTTCCTTCTTAAACACACTCATCATTGGTATAGAAAAACCCTTCTCTGGCTTCGTGCTGCTTTTTCTTGACATCTCTGCAGCATTCGATACTGTATCCCACCAGACTCTCCTCAATCAGCTCAACAACATTGGTGTTCAGGGATTACAACTCAAATGGATCCACTCATATCTTTCTCAGCACATTCAACAACTTCAATCTTTTATCAAATGCCCCGACAACAATAGGCTCCGTAGACAGAAAGCTTTGAATCTCCTCCTCCCACAAACAAAGATTTGTAAAAGATTACAATGAACATCCACAAGAGCCTTCGAATATTACGCTCACACCCATTGGAACTGCCACCCACAATACGTTGCATCCAGTCCCACACCCTATTCAAAAAGCACCTCAAAACTCTCCTCTTCAAGGAATACTACGGCACACCCCTAGCAACAGACCCCAAGCAAGAACATCTTCCCCTCCCCCGCACCATCCCCATTACCCCTCCTCCATAACCACCTAAGATCACACCCCTGCTACATCCCTTCTTTAAACACCCCACCTGACCTCCCTCTCCCTCCATCTTATATCATAAGGATTCTGTAATAGTTCTAATGTTATACCCTGTCAGACGGCTGCCTGGGTGAGAATCTTCACACTCTTGGCAAGTGCATATTTCTATATGATTTGCAAGGTATTGTGGGCAATGTAGTTCATTCACACCAGACACAGCTGCTGACAATAATTTAGTTGTGCTCTTGGGTAAAGCCAATAAGATATTTATTTATAGGGTTATTTCTCCCAACACAGATATGCTTGGTAGCACATAAATTAGGTAACTTGCTTTCAGTGTTAACTTGGAAAAACAAAGTCAAAATCAGGAAAACAACAAATGAAAAGCCATAAAGCAAGAAACAAACTGTTCTTAACCTCTGATTACTTCCCACATAGATACAGAAGTGATTCTCTCCTAGCTCACAAGCAATTAGGTAAAGCTTAATTGCTAGCAGTTACCAGCTGAAACCCCTTAGCTGGCTTGCCTTCCACTGTGTGGGTCAAATCCTGCTTCAGGAGCTTTTCTGAGTAGATTAAAGAACAAATTTGTATTTTCTTGTGATGGTTGCTGTACTTTATAACAGAAAGTTACCAACGGAGTTTAGATAGAGAGCAGTCCATATAAACAGGATCCTCATCTGCTATTATTCCCCCTTGTTCAACAAGCATGGGTTCAATATCATGGATTGGCACAGATGAATCTCTCAATGGAGCATTTTCAGGAGAATACTTGTTTCCCTGCTGTCTTTCAAGGTTATAGCTAGGGCATAGATCAGTGTTCATACCTGAGCTTCCATTGCTGCTAGAGTTCCTCTCTATATAGCCTGGCTAGTATGTAGTCCAGTTCTTATGTCCAGCCTTCCAATCCAGATCCCTGGACACTGGATCTCTCTTCACATACCTTCTGGCACAGCACAGTTACTTACCTGTAACAGGTGATCTCTGGGAACAGCAGGAATTAGTCCTCACATATGGGTACGTCGGAACCGACGGAGCCTGCGCGGGAAAGCTCCCCAGCTTCCTAGAATGGAAGCTTTTGGGACCTCCCACTGCACATGCGCGCTGCCTTCCCGCCTTCCTGAACAGCTCTCCTCAGTTTCGAGTTTATAGCTGAGACAATAGAGAGAGGACAGGAAGACAGATAGAGCGTAGTTACTCACCTGTAACAGGTGTTCTCCAGGAGCAGCAGGAATCAGTCCTCACTTATGGGTGACGTCGGCGCCGACGGAGCCCTCGCGGAGCAATTTTCCCCAGCTTTCAAAGAAAGCCTTTGGGAATTGCAGCGCGCATGCGCGGTCGTCTTCCCGCCCGAAGGTGCCATCTTAGCCAGTCAGATGACATAGCTAAAAAAGACAGCATAAAAATTTGTAAAAAGAACATAAGCAGACGATTGCAACTCCAAGGGGAGGAGGGAGGGTAGTGAGGACTGATTCCTGCTGCTCCTGGAGAACACCTGTTACAGGTGAGTAACTACGCTTTCTCCAGGACCAAGCAGGAAGTCAGTCCTCACTTATGGGACTCCCAAGCTCAAGGCTACCGGAGACCCTAAGCACAAAAATGAGCTCCCTCTAGCTCAGCAGCACAGAAGGATAGAATCTTCGCTGAATTATCACCCACCGGTAGCCGACATCCGGGATGGAGGGTAGGAGTTGCTCAGACCTCAAAGAGATTACGGAGGACTGCCTGTCCGAAAGCACTGTCCCTACGGGACTCCCTCTCGAGACAGTAATGGACCGCAAAAGTCTGGCTCGACGACCAAGTAGCGGCCCGGCAGATGTCTGCCAGCGGAACAGAGCGGAGGTAAGCCACTGACGTGGCCTTTGCCCGAACGCAATGAGCCGTGACTCGACTTTCTAAGGCGAGTCCGGCTGCCCCATAAGCCCAAGAGATACAGTCCGCAACCCAAATGGACAGAGTACGCTTGGAGACCGGGAGTCCCAATTTATTGGGGTCAAAAGACACAAAAAGCTGAGCAGCTTTACGGTGCTCCCGCGTACGGTCAAGGTAGAAGTTCAATGCCCTTCTACAGTCCAGGGTATGGAGGACCGTCTCAGCCCGGCTGGAGTGTGGTCTGGGAAAGAAGGTTGGAAGTACCACCTCCTGATTGATGTGAAAAGGGGAGACCACTTTAGGCAGAAACTTTGGGTGAGTCCGTAGGACTACCCTATTCTTGTAGAACCGAGTGTAGGGGGGATCAGACACGAGGGCCTGCAATTCACTTACGCGCCTAGCGGAAGTGAGGGCTATCAAGAACAGTGTTTTCCAAGACAGAAAACGGAGAGAACATGTAGCCATAGGTTCAAAAGGCGGACAGGTGATCCGCTGCAAAACCACATTCAGGTCCCAGTCCGGCGCTGGCGGGCGCAGAGGTGGTTTAAGTAGAAGAAGACCTCGGAGAAACCTCGCTACGAGAGGGTCGCTGGAGAGAGGTCTACCGTCCACCGGCACATGATGTGCCGAAAGAGCACTGAGGTGAACTTTGACGGAGTTGGACTTAAGTCCCAGATTAGAGAGGTGTAGCAAGTACTGCAAGATCACCGACACCGGGCAGGAGAAGGGATCCTGCGACTGTTGGGTACACCAGACTGCAAAGCGACGCCATTTAAGGGCGTAGCATTTGCGGGTAGAAGGGCGTCGTGAAGCCAGGACGACCTCCTCCACCTCCGCCGGCAGGAGAAGGGGAGCAAGGACTACCCTCTCAGCAGCCAGGCCATGAGGTTGAGAGACCTGAGGTTGGGGTGCAGTAGGGACCCCTGATCCTGAGTGAGGAGATCCGGTTGTACTCCCAGAGGGATCGGACCCTCCACCACCAGTTGCAGCAGGAGCGGAAACCACGGCTGTCTGGGCCAGCGAGGGGCCACCAGGATCAAAAAGGCTTTGTCTCGGAGAACCTGGAAAAGAGTCCGAGAGACCAGCGGGATGGGAGGGAAAGCGTACAGAAGGCTCCCCGACCATGAGATCAGAAATGCGTCCGCCGCAACCCGAAGGGGGTGTGGCAGACGAGAGCAGAAGCGAGGAAGCTGCCGGTTGCGAGGACTGGCAAAGAGATCCATCGTGGGGAGGCCCCACTTGAGGAAGAGCTTCTGAACTACCAAGGGATCCAGACGCCACTCGTGCGGCTGGAGGACCCTGCTGAGTTTGTCCGCAAGGCAATTGTCTTGGCCCGGGAGATAAACTGCCTTGAGGAGAATGCCGTGACTGACGGCCCAAGAGCAGAGCTTCTGAGCCTCCCGGCAGAGGAGAAAGGAGCCCGTACCCCCCTGTTTGTTCACGTAGAACATGGCAACTTGATTGTCCGTCTGGACAAGGACGGACTGTTGGGAAGTCAGGTGGGAGAAGGCCTTGAGAGCTAGGCGGATCGCCCGGAGCTCCAGGAAGTTGATCTGCTGAGCAGACTCCCACGTGGTCCAGAGGCCCTGAGTACGCGCCTCTTGGCAATGCGCTCCCCAGCCCAGGAGGGATGCATCGGTGGTCAGCACCCGGGTCGGCTGAGGTGACTGGAAGGGCATACCGAATGTCAGGTTCGGCTGCCGGAGCCACCACCGGAGAGACGAGATCAGCGGCTCGGAAACGCGCACTAGGTCTGCGAGGCCGCCCGTGGCCTGTCGCCACTGCCGGCGGAGACACCATTGAGCAGACCGCATATTCAGGCGGGCATTGGGGGTCACATGGACGGTGGAAGCCATATGGCCGAGCAGTCTCAGGAAGCGCCTGGCGGAGACCAGGGGCTGGCTGCGAAAGCGGTCGGCTAGGTCCATGAGCCGCTGAGCCCTGTCGAGCGGTAGATACGCTCGCGCCTGAGGAGTGTGCAGCCTTGCGCCGATGAACTCGAGATCCTGTGAGGGGAGCAAAGTGGACTTTGCGAAGTTTATGACAAAGCCCAAGTGCTGCAGCAGAGTCACCGTGCGGCACGTGGCGTTGGTGACCTCCTGAGCGGACGCTGCTCTGATGAGCCAGTCGTCGAGGTACGGAAAGACATAGAGGCCGTGAAGCCGGAGATGGGCCGCCACGACCGCGAGACATTTTGTGAAGACTCGCGGTGCGGAGGACAGGCCAAAGGGCAGTACTCTGTACTGGTAATGATTTCCCGCCACCACAAACCTTAGGTATTGGCGGTGGCTTGGGTGGATGAGGATGTGCGTGTAGGCATCCTTTAGATCCAAGGAGCATAGCCAATCTCCCTGCTGGAGGTAGGGCAGAAGGATTCCAAGGGTAAGCATTTTGAACTTCTCCCGCACAAGGAACTTGTTGAGGTTGCGCAAGTCCAGGATGGGTCTGAGGCCCCCTGTTCTCTTTGGTATCAGAAAATACCTTGAATAGAAGCCTTGACCTCTCAGGTGGTGTGGCACCGGTTCCACCGCCTGTTCCTGCAGAAGACCTGCTAACTCCTGAAGGAGCAACTCCCTGTGCAGAGGGGGGCGCGGAGGCTCTCCCGGAAAATAGGAGGGAGGGACCTGATGGAAGTGGAGAAGGTAGCCTTCTCGCACGACCTGAAGCACCCAGGCATCTGCGGTGATGCTGGACCACCTGTGGGCGAAGTGAACCAGCCGGCCTCCGGTGCTGGGGGGAACCAGCGGGGGGGGAGAGGCTATGCTGAGCGAGTCAAAAGCCCCCACCCTGCTGAGCAGGGGCTGGTGGTGCAGGCTTGGGGGCTTGCTGCCTACGGGACCCGTTACCCCGTCCCTTGGCCTGCTGGCCCTGTTGGGGAGCTGCAGGGGCCTGATAATGGGGGTATTGTTTGTAGGCAGCCGCCTTCCTCGGGTAAAAGGACTTTTTCCCCGAGCCCTTCTTTTTCTGGGAAGGGGCGGAGGTCTTCCTAGAAAGCCTGGTCCTGGTGAGAGTCTCAGTCTCAATTTGTGCAGCCTTTTCCGCCATGGGCTTGCCAAAGAGGTTTTCGCCTCGGCAGGGGACATCGACCAACTTGTCCTGTACCCAGGGTTCAAGGTCGGACGACTGAAGCCAAGCCTGTCGGCGGGCACCGATGCCGGCTGCGGCTACTCGAGCCGAGGCTTCAAAGCCATCATAGGCTGCTCGGGACATGAACTTTGAGCATTCCCCAATGCCCGTGGACAAGGCTAGGAACCTCCGCAAGGGCTCCTCGGAGAGACCAGCGGAGAATCCGGCTAGCTCTTTAGCCAGATCCCGGAGATACATGCCCATGTATAGCTGGTAAGTCTGGACACGACATGCGAGCATAGAGCCCTGGAAGCACTTCTTGCCAAGGCCATCCAGGTTACGGGCCTCCCTTCCAGGAGGCACCGAGGAGTGCATCTTCTGGCTCTTAAGACGATGCATGGCCGATTCCACTACCATGGAATGGTGTGGCAGCTGTGCCTTTTGAAAGCCAGGGCTCTTGCGGACCCGATAGATAGAATCGACCCGCTTGCTCAGGACCGGCGAGGAGGCCGGACTCTCCCACATGCGGAAGAGTAGTCGTTCCAGCATAGGAGGAACCGGCACAGTAAAGTGTTCCCTCGCGGGAGAGTCATACTGGAGGGCGTCGAGCTCTTCGGCTCGAGGCTCCTCCTCGGGATCCGCAGGGAAGGCCAAAGCCTTGGCCATATCCCTAACGAAGTCCGAGAACCGGGCATCCTCCGGGGGGGACTGCTTCCGAGGCTCGGACTCCGGTGAGTCCGATGGGACACACCGAGTCCGGAAAGAATCAGGTGACTCTTCCTCCTCAGACTCCCAGACCGACTCCGACGAGGACTCGGTGGGGTCGGCCCGGGCAGGGTGCGGCGCCAGCCGCCCCGACGCCGAGGGAGTCGGCGTCGGCGACCTCGGTCCCGAACGGGAGGCCGAGGGCGACCTCGACCGAGGATCGACTCGAGTTCTCATCGACTCGAGGATCGGCTCGGTCTCCGGGGTCGACTTGGACGTCGACGTCCCGGCGGTCGGGGCAGCGACGCCAGCGAAGCCAGCGAGCAGTGCCCTCTGCTGGTCCATGAAGGCAGACAGTCTGCTCTCCAAGGCCGTCAACCTGAGTCCGAGCTCAGGTGACCCAGCAGCCCCCGACTCGGGCCCCGACGGCGTCGGGCCCGACGTCGGCTGTCGCGGAGGCGAGTCCAGAAGGACCACAGGACTTACCCGGGCAGGCATCTCCGACTCCAGGCGAGGTCGCTTCGGGATGTGTTCCTTCTCCAAGGACCCGGGGCGGCTGTCGGGGCTATGCGACCCGGCCCTCGCGGAGCCAGGAGCGTCCACCGACGCCGCCCTCGCGGGTTTTTCCTTCCGACGATGGTCCCCGGAGGGAGAACCCCGGTCAGAGGAGCTCCGGCGACGGTCCGAGCTGGAGCCTTTCGACACGGAGGCCTCCGACGAGGTCCGGGTACGGCTGGGGTCAGCGAAGATTCTCTCACGCTGATGCCGCCGACTTCTCAACGCCTTTGAGGACAGTTTGCTGCAGGGCCCACAGATCAGTTCCTCATGATCCGGGCCCAGGCAGCGGAGGCAAAAGTCGTGTGTGTCGGTTAGTGACATATTTCGGTCACACCGACCACACCGCTTAAACCCACTGGCAGCCATCGGGGGAAAAAGGGCCCCTGCGAGGTCAAAGGACCGGGCTGCCAGGGAAAACGAAAACGAAAGCTGACTAAGTCAGAAAAACCGAAAAAAAGTAAGAGGACTCGAGACCGGCGTCGCGAGTCCGGGCGGGAAAACGATCGGCGTCGAACCGAAAGAAAAAAGGATAAAATAAAGAAGAAAATCAATTTTTCGCGGGGACAAGACGGGGACGTCTGTAGGGCTCCGCGGAAAAAAGAAGACTGGCTAAGATGGCACCTTCGGGCGGGAAGACGACCGCGCATGCGCGCTGCAATTCCCAAAGGCTTTCTTTGAAAGCTGGGGAAAATTGCTCCGCGAGGGCTCCGTCGGCGCCGACGTCACCCATAAGTGAGGACTGACTTCCTGCTTGGTCCTGGAGAAATAGAAGATACAACTCCTAGGGGAGGTGGGTGGGTTGTGAGGACTAATTCCTGCTGTTCCCAGAGATCACCTGTTACAGGTAAGTAACTGTGCTATCTCCAGGAACAAGCAGGAATAAGTCCTCACATATGGGGACTCCCTAGCTGAGATGCCTGGGAGATCCCCCTCCAAGGGTTCGCCATCTTCGTATGGATCTCAGGCATCCATCCTGGGAAGGTGGGCAGGAGTTGTCTAAGAATGGAACAGGTGTTTGAGGACAGCCTGGCCAAACAAGGCATCCCGGCGGGAGTCCTTGTCCAAACAGTAATGGGCTGTAAAGGTATGAACCGAGGCCCAGGTAGCGGCTCGACAGATCTGATCAATGGAAACAGAGTGCAGATGAGCCATAGAAGTTGCCATGGCTCTCACATTGTGAGCTGTGACATGGCCTTCCAGAGAAATGTTTTTACTCTGGTAAGCAAAGGAAATACACTGAGCAATCCAATTGGAAAGTGTACGCTTGGAGACTGGAAGTCCCAAATGTGAAGGATCAAAAGCCACGAAAAGTTGAGAAGACTTTCGATGTGGCTGAGTCCTATTAAGGTAAAAGGCTAGAGCTCTTTTACAATCCAGAGTATGAAGGTTCCTCTCTGCACTGGATGCATGAGGAGCCGGAAAAAAGACCGGTAGATATACCTCTTGATTAAGATGAAAAGGCGAGACCACTTTGGGCATAAAGTGGGGATTCGTCCTAAGGACCACCTTGTCATGATGAAATCTTGTATAAGGTGGATTAGCCACTAGAGCCTGCAGTTCGCTGATGCGGCGAGCGGAAGTGACTGCAATTAGGAATAGTACCTTCCAGGAAAGAAATTTCAAGGAGGTAGAAAATAACGGCTCAAAAGGTGGCTTCATAAGCTGACCAAGCACTAGATTCAAATCCCATGCGACCGGGGGGGGTCTGATGGGAGGTCTAGTGAGAGTCAGGCCTCTCATGAATCTTGCAACAAGAGGATGAGAGGAGATAGGTTGTCCATTTATAGGTTTCAGGGATGCTGAAATAGCACTTAAATGGACTCTTACAGAATTCGTCTTAAGGCCTGCATTGGAAAGATGCAGGAGATAGTCTAAGAGGGAATTCAAAGGAAGTGCCAGAGGGTCAAGGCCCTGCTGAGCACACCAAATGGAAAAACGTTTCCATTTGAAAGCATAAGACCGCCTCGTGGAAGGTTTACTAGAGGCATGAAGGATATCTTTCACAGGTTGAGAAAGATTAAAGTCTTGAAGACTTAAGCCTTCAGTAACCAAGCTCGGAGATGTAGGGATTTGGGGTTTGGGTGCCACAAAGTCCCCTCCTCCTGAGACAGAAGGTCTGGTGCAGCTCCTAAGTCCAGGGAGGATCCCTGGGAGAGCTGTAGAAGCAGAGGGAACCACACTTGGCGTGGCCAGCGTGGAGCTATGAGGATCATAGAGCCGTGATCTCTCTGGAGTTTGAACAGAGTCTTGGGAATCAGCGGAATGGGTGGAAAGGCATATAGGAACGCCTGACCCCAATGGAGGAGAAAGGCGTCCGTGGCCTGAGCTTCCTGACACGGAGTCCTGGAACAGAACCGGGGAAGTTTGGCATTCCACGGACTTGCAAAGAGGTCTATGTCCGGGGTCCCCCATTCCTGAAAGATTCTGCTTATCTGGTCCACGTGTAGGGACCACTCGTGTGGCAGCAGAACTCGACTGAGCCTGTCTGCTCGAGAGTTTTGAACTCCTGGAAGATACACTGCTAGCAGATGAATTTGGTGCTCTCTGGCGAAGGCCCATAATCTGAGAGCTTCGTTGCAAAGCGACAGAGAGCCCGTCCCTCCTTGTTTGTTTATGAAAAACATGGCCACCTGATTGTCTGTCTGAACCAGGACAGTCAGGTTGGCAAGGAGGGTATAGAAGACCTTGAGGGCAAGGTAAATTGCTCGCAGTTCCAGGAGGTTGATATGAAGGGTGGCCTCCTGTGGAGACCAAGTGCCCTGAGTGTAGAGAGTTAGCAGATGGGCTCCCCACCCCAATTGGGAGGCATCTGTTGTGAGGGTTGCTTGGGGTAGCAAGGGCTGAAAGGGAGCCCCCAACAACAGATTCTTGGTGGATATCCACCAATGGAGGGACCAAGACAGACGGTTTGAGGTTTGTATTTGGTCTGAGAGTGCTCCCGACGCCTGAGTCCACTGGGTACCAGGGTCCATTGAGCTGCTCTCATATGAAGACGAGCATAGGGCACCACATGTACTGTGGAGGCCATATGGCCCAGGAGGCGTAGCATTTCCCTGGCTGTCAAGTGAGTACTGGACTGGGCTTGGGAGGCCAAGCTCAGCAGACGCTGACCCCGAACCAGTGGAAGGTAGGCTCTTGCAGTGGTGGTGTCCAACTGGGCCCCTATGAATTCTAGAGACTGAGTAGGGCTGAGTTGAGACTTGGGAAGGTTTACCACCAGTCCCAGATACTGCAGAAGGCTCCTTGTGCGGTCTAGGGAAATCTGGGCCTGCGACTGAGTTGGAGCTCGAATGAGCCAGTCGTCCAGATATGGGAATACGAAAATCCCCATGCTTCTGAGAAATGCGGCTACGACTGCCATGCATTTGGTAAAGACTCTTGGGGCAGAGGCGAGACCGAAGGGAAGTACTCTGTATTGGTAATGACTTCCCCTGAACAGAAAGCGAAGATATTTTCTGTGGGATGGATGGATGAGTAGATGTGTATACGCATCCTGCAGGTCTAGAGAACAAAGCCAGTCCTGACTCTGAAGGTATGGAAGGAGAATGCCCAAAGAGAGCATTTTGAATTTCTCCTTGTACAGAAATTTGTTCAATTCTCTCAGATCTAGGATTGGTCTGAATCCCCCTGTCTTCTTTGGAATGAGAAAATAGGGGGAGTAGAAACCTGACCCTTGTTGATGAAGAGGAACCTCTTCTATGGCCCCTTGGGCAAGCAGAGAAGAGATCTCCCGACCCAACAGGGCTAGGAGAGGAGATGGAGAATTGAAGGGTCTCACCATGTGATGAGGAGGAAGGTTGGAGAAATGAAGTTTGTAACCCTCTCGGATGATAGAGAGGGTCCATTGCTCTGTTGTGATTTGTTCCCATCTGGGAGCAAAGTGAGCTAACCTTCCAGGTATGGTGAGAGGTTCTGGTTGGTCCAGAACCAGGAATGGCAAGTTCTCTAGGGGCAAGTCAAAACCCCTGAGGGGGTGGAGCCTGTTGAGCTGCAGTAGCTGCTGCAGGCTTTGCTCTTGCTTGTTTCGTTTGCTGACGTTTAGCCGTAAAACGAGGTTGAGAAGATTGCTGGCCAGTATTGGAAGCATATCTGGCCTTCTTATAATAAGGCCTCTTGAAAGACTTCTTCTTAGTGGGAGTAGAAGTTGACTTAGAAAGTCTCTCTAAGGTGGCATTTTCAGCGTCCATTTGAGTGGCTTTAACTTGCCACTCTGCACCGAATAAGTTCTCACCTGTACAGGGCAGATTCCGTAAGCCATCTAGAACCCAGGGTTCCAGATCAGAAGCCTGGAGCCAAGCCAGACGTCTGGCTGCAATAGCAATGTCAGAAGCTCTGCTGGCTCCCTCGAAGGAATCAAAGGCAGCTCTGTTGGAGAACTTAGAAACATCTGAAAGTTGTTTCACTACAGAAAGGAAGTCCTCCTGTTTATCCTCAGGGATAAAGGGGGCAAAATGCCGCACTTTCTTGGCAAGTTCCCCTAGGAACATGCCCATATAGAGGCTGTAGGAATTAATCCTGGCTATAAGCATACTAGCCTGGAAGATTTTCCTACCAAAAGAGTCCAGTGTCTTACATTCCCTTCCTGGAGGTGTAGAAGAGTGCCTTTTAGTACTCTTGATCTTTTTCATTGCAGACTTTACCACAATGGAGTGGTGAGGCAATTGAGTTTTCTGAAAACCAGGAGAAGGAGGGACCCGATACATGGTGTCCAACCTACGGGAATAAGGAGACAGAGTTAAAGGGTTCTCCCAGAAATCCAGCAATTGTTCCTGAAGGATTTCATGGATAGGCAGGGTAACTGCTTCTTTAGGAGACTTAGAGTATCCTAAAATATCCAATCTTTTTGACCTTGGTTCCCTTTCAGAGGAGGTAGTGATAGAAAGGCCTTTAGCCATTTCTAAAATAAAGTCCTGAAAGGACAAATCCTCTGGAGGAGACATTCTCCTTTTTGGAGAAGAAGGTTCCTCAGGAAGGTCAAGGGAGAGCTCTGCAGACTCATCAGAGGAGCCAAAATCCTCAGAGGAATCGGTGTATTCTCTAGTTTCCTCCAACGCACGATACGCATACCGATCGGTATCGACATCGGGCATACCGGGTATGGAAGCGGTATGGAGCGAAAGCCCATACGGTACCGATTTGCGGTTAGAAGAGGAAGGCCTGGGTTCCGGCATGGCGGACGATACCGGAACCGGGCCAGGAACCGCTGGAAGCGGTACCGATGGCGTTGCAGCTTTAATGAAAGCCATGACGGCCTGCTGCATGGATTGGACAGTATTGCCCATAGACGCCACGGCTGCCTGGATGTCGGTACCGGTATGGGCCGGTACCCCAGAGCAGTCCAACAGGTGATCTGTCGAGGCCGTGCCATCGATGTCAACCTGTAGCCCCTGAATTGGCGTTTTGGAAGGCAGAGCTTCCCGCCGGGGCTGTTTGGCTGGGGCAGGGTCCTCAAAACTAAGAGCCTCTCGATGCTTTGCAGGAGATTTGCCCTTTGAGGACTTGCCCACAGAAGGTTTGGTTACCTGAGATCCATCCGGAGATGATGACCTGGATGACTGTGATGTTGGATTCTCTGAAGCAAACAGCACATGGAATTTGTTGGCCCGGTTCTGCAGCCCACGCTTAGACATTTGGGAGCAGGAAGGGCAGTCCGGAATGGAGTGGTCAGGCCCCAAACATTTAAGACACCATTCATGGGTGTCTGTGACTGATATTACAGCAGTACACTTGGTACACTTCTTAAATCCAGGGGCTGGCTTCTCCATGTGGAGAATTCAAGTAGGCCTGAAGGCCTAACTGAAGTGACCAAGTGCTGAAAAATAATAAAAGAAAAAGAAAATAATTTTTCAAGAAAGAAAAAGGAAGACCGGCGATATCGGTATGGGAAGGCAGGTACGCGGTCTAAAGAAACAAAACAAAAAACTACAATTTCTTCAGCGGTGACAGGATACACGACCTGCTGGCTCCGCGGAAAAAGAGAAACTGAGGAGAGCTGTTCAGGAAGGCGGGAAGGCAGCGCGCATGTGCAGTGGGAGGTCCCAAAAGCTTCCATTCTAGGAAGCTGGGGAGCTTTCCCGCGCAGGCTCCGTCGGTTCCGACGTACCCATATGTGAGGACTTATTCCTGCTTGTTCCTGGAGATAGGTCTTAGAGTCCCTTCCACGTGCAGCCGTCTCCCTCACAGGTAGCCTCTGGTGATTCCTAGCTCTGCAGCACCATTCCTCTGGCTTTCCCCAGTCCAATGGTGTATGCTGGCCCTTGGAATACCTCCCAGTATACGTACTGCTTTGGACTCTTCTAGACCTCTCAAAGGCTTTTCTCTTCCTTCTTCCAAAGGGTCTCTTTCCCTCTCTGTCCGTCCGGTTTGGCTTCTGCTTCTGATGATCCTTCAGATGAAACTGATGATCAAACTCAAGCTGATTCTCAGGATACTGAGGACAATTCTCTGGATATCCAAGGTGATCATGAAGATCGTCATCTGTAGAATAAACTCTACTCTTATTCTGCTTAGATGAGTGATCCTCCCTAACCCAGCGCAGCTGTGCTGAATCAGGCCCTGCCCTTTGAGATGAGTGCTTAGGGATTACCTCATAGCCCTCCTGATTGAACACACGTTTCCTCACTTCAACTCCTCTAATGGCTGTTGGAAACCTGGTGCATTCTGGGACTGGTAGTCTTTTATGGAAAAATTCTGTTTTCTCATTTCTACCAGCACTGACAGGTTGCTTGTTCAGAGACACTTCACCTTTTCTATAGCCCCTTCCTGAGCTATGATAAGCTTCCTTATCACAACCCCCATTGCTTAAGTTGCCCTCTTTCATCTATGTTCCAAGTTTAAAGTTACCTGTACGACTTCCGGTGGCATGGTGGGCTAGGAAGGACGTCTCCTTTTTAGCTCCGGAGCTCATACTCTCCCCCCTCCCTAACTAACTTGCTGACCGTAGCCCCCCAGCTTGGTTTGAGCTGGAGTAATCTTGATTTTGCTGCGGAGGGGGAAAAGCAAGCAAAACAGCCTGGTGGTGGACCCTATGGCATCGAAAGCTATCCAGCGGGAACGGCCCCGTGGTGGTGAAGCTAAGATGGCGGCTAGTGAGACGTCTGGCCCGGATCCCAATGTCCCGTGTCTGCTGGTGGAGGAGGTCTCGAAAGCTGTGGTGGCAGCGCTGGAGGATCGCCTGGGGGGACTGGCATATCAAATGAACGCGGTGGCCCAGGCGGTCTCTGATTTTACAGGACGCGTGGAACAGGTGGAGCAACGCATCAGCACCCTGGAGGACACGCGGGAGCAAGATGCTGCCCGGATTCAAAAGCTGGAGGAGGCCCTGCTCAAGCACGCTGACAAATTGGAGGATCTTGAAAATAGGAGCCGGCAAAATAACTTACGTTTCATTGGTGTGGCGGAGTCAGTGCAAGACAAAGATCTCCGGAAGCACCTTGAGCGGTGGCTGCCTGCAAACCTGCCGCTGGCGGAGGGGCTCGGCGAGATCACCATCGAGAGAGCACACCGGCTGGGCCCTTACAGAGCTGGTGACAATCGGCCCCGAGCAGTCATTGCCCGCTTTCTCAATGAGGCCTAGAAGGAGGGAGTCTTGAGGGCAGCGCGACAAACGCGGCGCTCCGGTGACTCTGCCTGCAGTGTGTTAATTTTTCAAGACTACTCTGCCGGGGTTTCGCTGCGGCGCCGGGCCTTTGAGGTTTGTGGTCGTCTGGTGGAGAAAGGCATCCGCTTTACAATGGCTTATCCTGCATCTCTGCGGGTGGACTGTGCAGGAGGACGCCGCATGTTTTCTATGCCAGAGGAGGCTATGGCTACTGTGACCAGTGCGGGTGACTTTGGGGTCTTGAATCTACTGGGACAGTGGGGTTCTATTGATGCCCCTGGACTCCATGAACACATGTAGGGTGGGGGGAGCACCCAGTTACTGGTTCTCACACTGACTGATATTTCCTATGTCTTTTGAGATGATTACTGGGGTGTGTGCTCTGCAGGCGACCTCGGCGTGGGCACTGGTGTTTCCCCCCCCCCCCCCCCCAGTTTGCTTGTTTGCTAGTTTGCTAGCCGGTTAGCTATCTTTCGCCCTTGTGGTGATTCACTGAGCGGGAGTCCTTAATTCCGGGGTGCGGGGTTGGAGGCCCTTGGTTGGCGGGGGGCCCCCGGTGACTAGCTATACCTGTTGAAGGGGGCCCTTGCCTTTGCCTTTGCCAGTGGGGTAGCGTCTCCCAGTTCTCTGTTTAGCCGGGGCACCGGCTAGTCGGCCATGTTCCAGTTCCCTGGGTCTTTCTGATGCCTTTATTTGCTATGTCCCGGTTTCTCTTTCCCCTGCGCTGTTAATTTTTGTTTATCTTTCTGCTGTGCTGTTGGGGGCTACCCACCTGAGGCTGGAGGAAGCACGGGGAGTAGAGGCGGCAGGGGGTGGATTAGCGTCCGCCGTTTATTATTCTTGTTTGTTACTCATATCGGGCCAGGGCATGGCTTCCTTGGGTCCAGGTGGGTGGCACTGGGGGTTGGATTGCTGTTCTTCACTGGGGTAAGTGTGTAGCCAGGGTTGAGGTGGGTTGGATTTCGGTTGTAAGGTCCTTTGTCGTATTTTGGGGGATTGGGGGCAATGGGGGTTGAGTATTTGCCTAGGTGGTTGTGGGATGGGGGGGAGGGGGGCTCTACATGTATCGGGAGTTGACAGGGATGGAGGGTCCTGGGGAATCAGGACGACAGAGGGATGTTGGTGGGCAGACAATTGGGGAGTTGTGGGAGGGTGGGGACCGGGGGGCGTTGAGTCCATGGCGGGGGGGGATGCTTTGAATACTTGGGTAGGGGGGAGTGTGTGCGCGGGGGATGAGAGGTTGGTGGGGTGCTTGGGTATGCTCAGACTGGTGTGTGATGAATGGGCGAATGTGTGTGTGTTGGTGTTTTGGGGCGCATTTGTGTTGGGGGGACCCTAGGCTGGGGGGGTTCTCGCCGTTATATGGAGAGAGTTGGTCTTACTTGGCGGTCCTTTTGTAGGCGGAGCCCTGGGTAATCGTACTAAGATAGCCTCCTGGAACGTTTGTGGCCTGGGTTCCCCCATAAAACGTTATAAAATCCTGCAACACCTTAAACGCAAGCAGGTTGGGGTCACACTGTTACAGGAGACTCACCAATCGGCGGCTGAGCATGCGAGGCTGTGCAGAGGCAGCATTGCCAAGGTTTATGGCGCCCCTGTGGTTGGGAAGAAACGAGGGGTGGCCATTTTAATTGCTAAGCAAGTAGGTTGGGTAGAGGAAAAAGTTGACATGGACTTGGATGGCCGCTATGTCATGGTGCGGGGACTGCTTGATGGCGCTAAAGTGGCCTTATGCTCAGTGTATGCGCCTAATACATACGAGGTTCGGTTTTATCGGGCTCTTACTCGGCTGTTGGTGTCTACTGAAGGTTATCAGGTTATTATGGGCGGTGATTTTAATACAGTCCTAGATGACACTATGGATAGGTCTGGGACACCTGGGGGGAGAGACCGACGGAGCTCGAGGCGACTGGGGGGGCTATGTGAGGCGAATAAGCTGTTGGATGTCTGGAGAATTTTTACACCCTGGGGACCGGGAGTATACCCATATGTCTCGGGCTCATGGAACATGGTCCCATATTGATTATTTCCTGATTTCGGAATCCCTGTTTAGCCGGGTGGTGGCAGCGGAGGTTGGTCCTTCTGTTATCTCTGATCACGCGATGATACTTATGGACTTGCACAGCCGTGACCTTCGCCATAACCGGGTTTGGTGGTATCTGCTGGAGCTTAGTGGGGATGCTCAGTTTGCTGGGTTCCTTCGGGATAGATGGAAGGACTATGTGGACTTCAATGATCACCCTGAGCTCTCTCCGGCTCTCTTTTGGGAGGCCGGCAAGGCGGTCCTCCGGGGGGAGATAATTAGCTATTATGGTTTAAAACGGAAGCGCAGGAATCAGCGCATTCTTCTCTTGGGAGGTAGCTGGCGGCTAATCGGACGGCGGTCAATAAGCGTAAGTTGCAGGAGGTCCAGATGGAGTTGGAGCTGCTCCTTCATCAGCGTGCTCAGAAGTCTTTAATGTATTATAGATACCAATTATACCAGCATGGAAATCGGGCAGGGAAATTGTTGTCCTCTTTGGTAAGGCCGGTGGGGGGATCGCGTCATATTGGGGTGATACAACATTCGGATGGGTCCCAGCGCCGGGAGGCGGTGGAGATTGAGCAGGTTTTTTTTTAGTATTATCGACAGCTTTATGCTGGTGATGGGGACAGGGCGAAGGAGGGCCAGGACATTTTGGCAGGGTGTGCTTTACCACACCTGAGTGCAGAGCACGTGCAGGCCTTGAATCAACCCATTTCTGGGCGAGAGGTACAGGATGGCATTCGAAATTTGAAGAATGGGCGTGCTTCTGGTCTGGATGGACTGCGGGGCGAGTTCTACAAGACGCTAGGGGATGTCATCGTGGCCCCGTTGGTTGGGTACTTTGAAGATTTGGTGCAGCGTGGCTGTTTCCCATATGAGGCGAATAAAGCTTTGGTTACTATACTGCTGAAGCCGGGAAGGGACCCGATTCTCCCCAGGTCCTATAGGCCCATTTCTTAATGTCGATATAAAAATTTTGGCTAAAATAATGGCAGATAGATTGGCGGTGTTTTTGCCGACCCTGATTCATGGGGACCAAGTGGGCTTTGTGCGAGGTCGACATGTGGCTTATAGTCTGCAAAGGCTTTTGATTTCCCTCTGTGTGGGGCGCAGGGCTCAAATGGGATCTATGCTTATCAGCTTTGATGCTGAAAAAGAATTTGACCGGGTTAATTGGGGGTTTATGTACCAGGTTTTGGATGCCATGGGGTTTGCCAGCTTTTTCGTGGATGTGGTACGGCTTCTTTACGCGGACCCGAAAGGGGCTATCATGGTGAATGGGAATCTGACCTCAGACTTTTCTATTCAAAAAGGGACGCGCCAGGGCTGTCCTCTGTCCCCGCTCTTGGTTGTGCTCACATTGGAACCGCTGTTGATACGGATTCTGGCCCACTCTCAATTCCGGGGTATCACTGTGGGGAGGACAGAATTCCGGGTTGCGGCTTTCGCTGATGATCTACTTGTGCACTTAGAAGATCCCCAGAAGGGGCTTCCGCATCTCTTAAGTCATCTTCGCGAATATGGGGTGCCCTCAGGGTTCCGATTGAATTTGGACAAGTCGGAGGCGCTGTTGCTGGGTCCTGGAGCACGGCAGGGTTGGCAGGATGATTTTCCTTTGAAATGGGCGCGGGGGCACTTTAAATATTTAGGTATCTATGTGCCGGGACAGCTGGGAGAGCTATACCAGCTGAATGTTGCTAAGCTTTTGGCAGCCCTGACGGCTCGTGTGGACAAGTGGCAAGACTTACCGTTATCTTTAGGGGGTCGCATTGCATTGTTTAAAATGACGCTCTTTACTCAGATTTTGTACATGTTGCAGACACTCCCCTTGTTGTTCAAGCGTTCGGACCTGCGACAAATGGACAGGTTGCTCAACCGTTTTCTTTGGCGGGGGCGGCGGCCCAGAGTGTGTCTAGCGGTGCTGCAGCAGCCCTGGACCTTGGAAGGTATGGGGCTTCCTGATATTCGGAAATACAACATAGCGTGTCTGTTAAGATATGCTCGGGATTGGCTTTGGGATGTCGGAATACACCCCACTGAGGATGTTACAGGAGGCAGTGCAGCCCCTTCACTTGCATTACCTGTTGCATGCGCGGCAGGTGCAGTTGCCGGACCGTATTCTACGAGCCATTGTTCTAGACCCCGTTCGGAGAGCGTGGAAGTATTTTTGTGCTGGTCGACAGCTTGTCACTCATTCCTCTCCTTACTTGCCCATTCGAGGTAATGGCGAGTTTTTACCGGGCCTTGGGGGCAGTCTATTCGCGCGCTGGCCCCGTTGGGGGATTGTGAACCTGGAGCAGGTGGTCACGCAGGAAGGAGTGCCGGCGGAATTCCCTTCACTGTGTCAACAGTATCCCTTGGGGGGCCGAGATTTTTTCTTTATGCCCAGGTTCGTAGCTATATTCATACTCTCCCCAAAGAGACGCTGTGCGGGGTAGTCAGCTCTGGAATTGAGGTGGCTTTACTGGGGGGGGAACAAAGGGCGCGTGTAGCCTGGCTGCATAAAATGTTATGGGACTTGGTGCCGCCGATCCTCTTGGATGGCCTGGATGCGGGACTTAGGGGGGGAGGTGACAAGTGCGGAGCTGTTGGGCGGTCTGTCTACCATCCCCCAACGTAGTGTAGTGGTGACCTTTAGGGACATGCAATATAAACTGTTGCGTCGTTTATATTTTGCTCCCCTTCGGGCATGGAAGGCTGGGATTACCGGTTCGCACTGTTGCCCTCGATGCGGGGAAGGTCGAGCTACGTTGGGTCATATGTTCTGGGGATGTGAGTGGGTTCAGGCCTTTTGGGGTAGGGTGTTCGCCTATTTGGGGAGGTGTGTGTGTGACGCCCGCTAACTTTTACAGCAGTGAATGTGGTATTGGATGTGTGGGAGAACCGCTGGGCTGAAGTGGAGGGGCAGGTGGTGTGGACTTGGATGCGTTTGGTGTTGGCGACTGCTCGAATGACTATTTTGCAAAGATGGTTGGATGCCACGGATCCCCCATATGGGTTGTGGAGGGGGCGCTTGCATGAGGTGCTTTTAATGGAAAGGCTCCCGGCTAGTGGACATCCTGGGCGGTGGCAGCGTTTTTTGATGAGATGGGGACCTCATTTAGATTCGTTACCTAGGAATACGCGCAGCCGGATTCTGGGAGGGCCCTGAGGATTTTGGTCTCCCTATTTGTGGGATTATCCCGAGCACACACACACTATGGGCTAGATTGCATCAGTTTGGGCGGGGGGGAGGGGGGCACTTAGCCTGTTGACTCCTTGATGGCTGTGGTGATGGGCGCGGGAGAAGAGTGCACCCCGTGCCCGTCTAATGGGGGGCTTGTATGTGCTGGAGTCGGAGGGGTGGGGCAGTAGGTTCTCCTAATTTTTCTCTCCAGTGCGAGCTTTTCTGGCGGTCCTAGGGCCCTCATGTCTGTCAGGGACCCGGGAGCTGGTTAAAACTTGTTGAATGCCCCCTTACACCTCTCCTGGTTGCTGGTTCTTCCTTTGTTGAGGAGGGATACTATGTTTACATACTGTTTCCTTTTGGTGTTTCAATTTGCTGTGTTAACGTGTTTGTATTGTTTTGAGATGGTTGAAAATTTGAATAAACAAATTTAAACATAAAGTTACCTGTACAAGTTTTTCAGCTATTCCTTGTAAACCGTTTGTTCTATGTAAACTGTTCTGCCTTGTATAAAAACAGTATATTAAAAAGTTAAATAAATGCATAAAATACTCAATTCATGACTTTACTATCCATGAATTATAAACATACTAGCCACTCATGAGCAAGAATAAAGCCAGAAATGAGAAATCACGTATTCCAGATAGCTAACATTCCCAGCTCGATATTTATTTATTTAGCTGTATTTATTTATTTATTTTCATAATTCTCATATTATATTCTCATAATACCTATAATACTGCATTTATCCATATCCAATACTATTGAGACAAGGACATGACAAGTATTATCATAAAATACTATAGAAAAACAATAGTACAAACTTTATAGATCAAACCTTGTAACAAAAAAAATGATTTAGATTAATCAAAGCAGTTCCTGGGTCAGAGAAACTCTGCCTCTATTTTTCCAGAGGGCTATTACTTTGACAGAGGAGAGAAAATAAAACCACTGACCAAAGGGTCAGCAATAGTGCAGTGGTCCCCAAACCTGTCATCATCCCCCCAGCCAGTTAGGTATTCAGATAATCATAAGGAATATGCATAAGATATATTTTTGCATGAAATATATGTATCCTGAAAAACTGACCGGCTGTGAATCCCCCCAAAATAGGTTTTGGAACTACTGCTCTAAAGTACTGCAGAAAGGAAGGAAAATGGGCAGATTTATTTGCCATTGTGTTCTCAGTTTCTAGGTTAGTTCCGAATAGGAAAAGGGCTTTCCTTTCTGAGACAGATGGACAATGAGATTATTACATATACTTACCACTTTCCAACGGTCCTTGACCACATAGTTGACTGGTAGAATATCAGCCTGTTCTCCTCCTCCACTCATGTTTGTTTCGTCCCTGATACCTGATGCTAGGCACTGCATTTGCCAGCCCGATAAGATTTTGCTAGAACTTGATTTAAGAGAGCCATTTATCTGGTGGAAAGTGGAAAAAGAAGAAAGACTGTTCAATAATGATATAGTGTCATTTTACAACAGATTGGCAAAGATAAACCTCTGGACAGAACCTGCCTGTAACTCACCTTGTTCTACTTCTGAAAAGGTGTGTGGGGGGGGTGATTAATTAATTTATTAATTTAATTTAATTAAAATAAAATAAAATACTGGCTACATAACAAAGGATTAAATACCCTCAGTATGTTTATGTTTATTAAAATGTTGATATACCACCTTAAACATGGATTAATATAAAAGTGGTTGATAATAAAAAACAAAGAACTCCATTGTTCAAAATTAAAAGGAAAGTATAGTCAGAAGATACCAGGAGGCTAAAAGATTATAACAAAGAAATAGGTGAAATTAGACTTTACCTGCTAATTTTCTTTCCTAGAATTCCTCCAGTCCAGTCAAGTGGGTTATGCTTCTCTACCAGCAGGTGGAGACTGAGAACACAAAATCAAAGTGTGCTGTAAGTAGCCTGTGCCAGCTGACAGTATGAACTTCACAAAAAGAGAAAAAGCACCCAAACAGCCATGCTCTCTCCGAGCACCAAACAATAAGAGGAACCAAACATCCACCCTCTACAAGGGAATTACCTGGAATATTGCCTTTTTTTTAAATAAACTTTGGTAAACACCCAATAAGCAGTGGCAAGACCAAAAGGAAAGGCATAACTGAAAATGCCACTATAGCACCGTGAATCGTAGAGAACGCTGGTGGGAATGTGTAAATACGCCTCGGTCAAGTCCAGAGAGGTCAGAAACTCTCCCTTCCACACCGCTACTATTACAGAGCACAAGGTTTCCATGCAGAAACGCAGGACCTTCAGGGCCCTGTTGACTCCTTTTAGAGCGAAAACGGCCGCCAACAGCCTTCCTTCTTGGGGACCACAAAATAAATGGAATACCAGTCCAAGACCCAGTCTTAGCGAGAGACCAATATGATTGACTCCAGCCGTAAGAGGCGCTCAAGCATCTCCTCCACCACCCGAGCCTTACCAGAAGCACGGCATGGCGACAACATAAAAGAGTCTGGGAGGGGCCTGGCGAAGTCGAGGGTATAACCCTCCCGGATCACCTCCAACAAAGGAAGGGGTGACCTACAAAGAGCAGCGAGTACAACTCTAAACACTGACATAGAGGGAGGTGACCTGCACGGAGCGGTGTTTACAACTACTCTAGTTACCTACGGGCCAGGAACACTTTTGATATTCAGCTACTTGGAATAGAAATATTTACATTGTAGGAGACCTGAGTCTCCAGATTACGTCAGAAGCAAAGGTATCAGAGACCTTTTGCACAGGAGGCAGATAAACAGAAATACAAAAGTTTATTTTGGATAATTCTGCTCCATTGTTTGTTGCAAGGCTAGCTCCCAGGGAGGGGCTAATTTAGATGAACTTACACCTGGTCTGCATAGCCTGCTGCGGAGACCTCCACACAGCTAAGACTACAACTTTCTAACTCTCTTATCTTGCTGGTTCTTGTTGCAAATATAGCTTTTAACTGTGGTTATACATTAAGCTTTGGGATATTCTGACTGCCTGCTTTCCTTGTGTAGCCTTAAATCAGATATCTGAGTGTGCCCACAGGACAGGTAAAGCTTACTGGCCAAGGATACTTAGGTTCCCGCCCACCCTACCCCTCAGCCCACCCACCCCAGAGGCTGCATTGCCTATATAGTGGTCGCATACGTTGCCATCTATCATTTTTAATTTGGGTTAAGGCCACATTTTCTTCTTCTTCCTCCTCCTCCTCTCCTTCTAGGACTGCCTAATCAGCATGTCATGTATTCAGTGCAATAACTGTGGTGCTTTCTTTCCAAGACAAATCATTTGGAGCCTAAGAATTGTCCTATGTGCCTCACGTCAGCTGCCATACATAAGGAATTGACTCTACTAAGGGAAGACCTAGCTGCCATGCATAAAGAAATGACACTACTGAGGGAGGAACTAGCTGCAATGAAGCGCACCTCTTCTAGGATACAAACTGAACAAAGTCCACCACCACGCCCACAAAGAATCAAACACCCCAGAAACTAACGGATCACAGTGGGTTCTGGTAGATTGCGACCTGTAACAGAGACATCCTATACATCCAGAGATATCCCTGCATAATGCCTTCTCTGCCTTGGCTAATGAGGATGCCCAATCCATGGAAACTGAAGGGCCCTTAAATGAGGCAGTCAATGCCCAATCTCCTGCTAAAGCACCAAATATGAAGAAAAACTCACCAAACTGAAAATTACTACTGCTTGGAGATTCCATCATCGGAGGCACCAACTTGGGAACACAGTTCAAAGGAGAGAAGATGGTCAAATGCCTCCCAGGCTTTTCAGCCAGTAGGAATTCAAACCAAATTGTTGATGTACTTAGCGCAGAAAGTGAACATTCCAAACGTGATGATGTCATCCACCTGGGTACAAATGACCTGGCTAGAAACAGTGCCTCTGCAGTTCAAAGGGACTTCCAGACTCTGGGAGAGAAACTCAAGCCCATTGTTAACACGGTTGCATTCTCAGACGTTCTACCTGTTCTTGGTAAGGGGGCAGAAAGGATGCATTGCATTAACAGCTTTAATACATGGCTCCAGACCTGGTGTGAACGAGAAGGATTCAGATTTATTGGCGACTGGGGAAACAGATGGACCAACAAGAGACTGTACTGTGCTGATGGACTACATCTCTCTGGCACAGGGAAAAGAATCTTTAGTGAAAAATTTAGGCAGTATGTGGATATGCATTTAAACTAGATAAAGGGGGTGATGGATGGGGAAGGACAAGTTCACGACGCCACTCCCAGCAAAAGCAGATCATCATCAGAAACAGCCACACTTATAAACCACACACCAAGGACAAGTGGGAAGAAGTGGGCAGAACAAAATCAAAGCAAAATACATGCAAGCCAGTTAAATGCTGGAAAGCAATGTGCACAAATGCTCGAAGCTTAGCTAGCAAAGTTCCGGACCTGGAAGCTCTAATGTTGGAAATGGAATTGGACACTGTGGCCATTACAGAGACATGGTCTAATGAATCGCATGAATGGGATATAGCCATAGCTGGCTACAACCTATTCAGAAGAGACAGAGAAAGTGGAAAAGGAGAAGGAGTAGCCTTGTATGTAAAAAGCAATATTAAGGTTACTGCAATGGAGGGGGCATGGGGAAAAGAAGAAGTGCTCTGGATTGTGTTGGAAAGAGGAGATGGCACCGTCATCCATACTGCTGTAGTCTACAGACCTCCGACTTAAATTGAAGAAATATATAATGAATTTATTTTATTTCTTTTATTTAGCTGTATTTACATCCCGCTTTTCACCGGGTCAAAGCGGTCAATTGGGGGATACATTTAACACGAGGGGATATGAGACACATACGCTAATACTTACAGGGAACATGGGCAATGGAGGGTTAAGTGGCTTGCCCAAGACCACAAGGAGTGCCTATAGGACTAGAAATCCCATCCCCTCTGGCCTGAGATTGCTGTCCCCAGGTGGGACTTGAACCCCCGGCCCTCCGGCCTGAAGTACCTTGTCCTAACCACTAGACCACTCCTCCCTTGATTAGACATATTGCCATGACAGACACAAAGAGGGAAGTGATCATTTTGGGTGACTTTAATCTACCTGATGTGGATTGGAGTACTCCTGCAAATCTGGCAAGAAGCTTTGGAATTACAGAGCTTAAAAGGGAGAGAGGAGACATTGTGGGTTAAACTAGAAAGAGGGAAAGAGAAATCTATTTGCACTGGTGTGATATACAGACCTCCCTCACAAGAGGAAGAGGTGGACAGAGAGTTAATTGAAGACATACGCAGCATTGCTAGGAAAGCGGAAGTGCTACTGATAGGAGATTTCAATATGCCAGATGTTGACTGGCACATTCCTGCTGCAGTATCATCTAGAAGTAAGGAGATCCTGGATTCTCTACAGGGAGAACTATTCAGGCAATTGGTAACAGACCCCACACGTGAAGGGGCCATACTGGACTTGGTGCTTACCAATGGTAAAAGTGTTTCTGATGTTGTAGTGGGAGATCATTTTGCATCCAGTGATCACCAGATGGTGTGGTTCAGTATTAGGACTAGGGCTGTTAGAATCCATTCCAAGGTGAGGATCTTAGACTTTCGGAAGACTAACTTTGCGAAGATGGGCCAATACCTCAGGGAGTCGTTAGCGGGATGGGAACAGCTGGGGGATGTAGAAAAACAGTGGGCAAAACTGAAAGGGGATATTTTAAGAGCAACCAACCTTTGTGTTAAAATGGTAAATAAAGGCAAAAGGAACAGGAGACCGCTATGGTTTTTGAAGGAAGTAGCTGAAAAAGTGAAGAAAAAGAGGGAGGCCTTCATGAAATACAAGATATCACAGAGAGAGGAAGACAGGCATCTGTAATTTGGAAAAACTTAGAGAAGCTAGCAAAGTAGTCAAGAAGGCAAAGATTCAAAAGGAGGAGGAAATAGCCAATGCAATAAAATGAGGGGATAAGACATTTTTCAGATATATTAGTGAGAAGAGGAAGGGCAAAAGTGGTATTGTCAGACTCAAGGGTGCAAGGGGGGAATATGTAGAAGCTGATAAGGATAAAGGGGAATTGCTTAACAAATATTTTTGTTCTGTGTTCACAGATGAAGAACCAGGAGCAGGACCTCAGAAAACACCCACAAATAAGAACAGAAGCGAGGGACATCTTAAACAATTTTCAGAAGACTGTGTTCATGAGAAACTAGCTCAACTTAAAGTAGACAAAGCGATGGGACTGGATGGGATACACCCTAGAATACTGAGGGAACTTGGGGACGTTCTAGCAACTCTACTGACTGACCTTTTCAATGCCTCGTTGGAGTCGGGAGTGGTGCCAAAGGACTGGAGAGAGGCTCATGTGGTGCCTTTACACAAAAGCGGAAGTAAGGATGTGGTTGAAAACTACAGGCCGGTTAGTTTAACTTCGGTGGTGAGTAAATTATTGGAAACGCTGCTGAAAGAGAAAATAGTGAGGTTTCTGGAGTCCAGCGGATTACAGGATCCGAGGCAGCATGGATTCACCAGAGGCAGGTCTTGTCAGACAAATCTGATTGATTTCTTTGACTGGGTGACCAGGGAGTTGGACCGAGGGAGAGCTCTACATGTGGTGTATTTAGATTTCAGTAAAGCCTTTAACACTGTTCCTCACAGGCGACTTATAAACAAACTGAGCACCCTAGGGATGGACCCTAAAGTTACTGCTTGGGTTAGAAATTGGTTGGGTGGGAAGCGACAAAGAGTACAAGTAAATGGAGCTCACTCTGAGGAGAAGGATGTTACCAGTGGTGTGCCCCAGGGATCAATCCTTGGACCGATTCTTTTTAAGATCTTTGTTAGTGATATAGCGGAAGGGCTGTCGGGTAAGCTTTGCCTCTTTGCAGATGATACCAAAATCTGCAATACAGTAGACACCCAGGAAGGTGTAGATAACATGAGGAGGGATCTAGTTAAGCTTGAAGAATGGTCTAGAATTTGGCAGCTAGGATTTAATGTTAAAAAATGTAAGGTCATGCATTTGGGCTGCAGCAATCCAAGGGAGAAATACAGGAGGTGAAGTACTTTTGTCCACTAAAGAAGAGCGGGACCTAGGCGTGGTTGTGTCTGATGATCTTAAAGTAGCTAAACAGGTAGAAAAGGCAACAGCAAAAGCTAGAAGGATGCTTGGGTGCATATGGAGAGGAATGGCTAGCAGAAAAAAGGAGGTGATAATGCCTCTGTATAAGTCTCTGGTGCGACCTCATTTGGAGTATGGTGTGCAATTCTAGAGACCGCACCTTCAAAAGGATGTGAACAGGATGGAGTCGGTGCAGAGGGTTGCTACTAAAATGATTAATGGGCTTCATTATAAAGCATATGAGGACAGACTTAAGGATCTTAATATGTACACCTTAGAGGAAAGGCGGGATAGAGGTGATATGATTGAGATGTTTAAATATCTCCGTGGCATAAATGTTCAGGGAGAGAGCCTCTTTCAATTGAAAGCAAGTTCTGCTATGAGGGGACATGGGATGAGGGTGAAGGGAGATAGATTCAGGAGTGATATGCGGAAATATTTCTTTACAGAAAGAGTAGTGGATCCATGGAATAGTCTCCCAGTGGAGGAGGTAGAGATGAGGACAGTAACTGAATTCAAAAAAGCATGGGACCAACACAGAGGATCTCTAAAGCGTTTAATGCGGACTTTCAAGTTAAGGTTCAGACATTGGAAAATTATGTACAAGCTATTACTAAGAGTTTGACTACAGTTTTTAATAAACTGGAACATTTGGAGAATGCTGTAAGATCTGCCAATTTGAGATTCATTAACTTCCCGAGGAGTCCTGTGTTGTCAGCGAAGGAGATGTTTAAGATCTTATTGAAGTTTTGAATGTACCTGTTGAATCTCATCCTCAGTTGGTTAAGATATTTTATCTACCATCTGGGAAGAAAGGATCAACCTGAGTTATCGTTATCTGCCACTCTACCAGCCAAAGAAGACACTTGAGGTAGTATTACCTTACCCAATGAAACAATTGTGGCCCAAATTAGTCTCCAAATCTATTATTGCAGGACGCTGTAACTCAAAAGCTGCATTTCAATGCAGAAGCACTCTCCCTCTCCATAACGCACGGCGCAGCTCCAGTCTCCACTTGTACTACTGATTTCACAGCAGCTTGATCTCCTGGAACCTCCAACAACAAGCTTCTGTGCTCAGAAGGAACTGGCAGCCGCCCACCAATACCTTGGGCTCCATGAACAGACCCCCTCAAGGCTTCGGACTCTCCTTCGGACCAGGAAGCACTCCATTGCAATCCGCTTCCAGAAGACCGCTGGACTCGCACATGCCCGAAAGAGCCACTGAGTTCTCCAACTCCAGCGGACCCAATGCCAGACTTCCCTCTCTCGCTAATGCTGGTGGTTGCAAGGGGCGAAAATAAGAATCCAAAGGTCCAGCGAGAACCAAAGGTAAAGGGGTGGAAGCAAGAGCAGGCTGAGAGGGCTTGTGGCCTGCCCTAACCTTCTGCTTTCTCCCCATCACAAGAAAACACCTGAAGCAGCAACTCAGTCCAGCGCCATCTTAACTCCTCCCTTTTCTGTTAGATCCCAATCAACCAATTTCTAATCCAGTTCACCACTTTGGGACCAATCCCCAGGCTCCTCAATTTATCGACAGTGTTCCTTATTAGGAGGCTTATCAAAGCCTTAACCACCAAGATCACCTGCTCCACCTTTAAAAGGGCATACTCACTTTTCGCCCCAGCTTTATGGAATTCAATTTCTCCCATGATTTGTGGCACAGATGACCTGTTCTTTCGTTCCATAGTCATGGTAGCAGGCAATGATATCCCACGGGCTATTGTTCACTGGTACAAGCATTCTTGCGGCTCTATGTGCCTGATCTATTCATAGGTCAAATTTCTCCAGGGGAATGCCAGTCTGTTGGAGCGGTAGTTGTGAGATTTTAATCACTACATCCTTACAGTCTATGTCTCTGTTTCAGCAATACCACGGAAGTGCAAGTTACTGTGCCATGATTTATTCTCTAGGTCCTCTATTTTATCTTCCATCTCCTCTCTGGCATGATTCGGTGTTTGTATTTTCTGCTCTAGAGCTCCCATGGTTTAAAGGGCTACTTCCATTCGTTCCTTCGCTTCCTCCACCCTCTTGCCCAGCTTGGACCTGAGGCCTTCCATCCCCGTGACAACCTCTGCATGCACCTGCACTATGTCGAGTTTGAGCTCCTTAAACCAGGTGCGTATATCCTCTTGGAAGGCCCCCTCCAGGTCAATTCCCTCTGGGCACGAGCTTTCTGCACTCTTGGCGGGTTCCGCTCGATCTATAGCTGGTGTTCGTGGGCTCGAATTTCCTGCCGGCCGTCCCTGCAGCCCAGCCATCTTATCGGGAGGTTTTTGTGTCACTGGCTTTCCCATGCAGACATAATCTTTTAAGTCTGTCTTTTCCCTTTAGACGCCATCTCACTAATGTTTACCCCTTCGAGTTATGCAAACCTTCATGGGTGGACACTGGGATTTTGCTTATCTTCGCCGTGGGTCAGCCAGAGCAAAAGTTCAGCCAGTCATCTTACTCGATGACGTCACCCAACTTCAAGAGGTAGGTTTTTAAGTTTCTTAGGAAGTTTGAGATTCTTAGTGTGGAAGGTAGTCAGTTCCAGAGGATGGGGGGTGTAGAATGTGAATCCTCTAAATCACATCTTTTGGTTGCTCTTGCAAATCAGGGAGGAGATTTTGTGTGCTATTTCTTCTTGGTCTGTTGGTCTTGGGAGTATGGATTAGTGAATGAAAGTGTTCAGAGGAATGGTTATTTAGTGCCTTGTGTATTGTGGTGAGAACCTTGTATTTGATTCTTGAGCTGATAGGTAGCCAGTGTAGGAGTATGAGAATTGAAGCGATATGAGTGTCTGGATACTTAGCAGATAATATGTGCTGTAGTGTTCTGGACAAGTTGTAGTGGAAGAAGAGCATGCTTGGGTAGGCCTTGTCAGACGGCTGCCTAGGGTGAGAACTTACACAATCTTGACGATGCATATATTCATATGATTCTTGCAAGGTATTGTGGGTAATGTAGTTCATTCACTCCCAAACACAGCTGAAGACAATAATTGAGTTGTGATACGAGTGGTAAGGCCAATAAAATACTTCTTTTATTGATGGGGTTTAATTCACCCAGCACAAATATGCTTGGTAGCAATATAAATGAGGTTACTTGCTTGCAGTGTTTAAATGGATAACGTAAAGTCACAAAGCAAATCAGAAAACAACCTTCAACTTGTCAGGCAATTAGCTAATGTTTTCTTAGCAAATAATTACCAAAGGAAAAGGCACAAAGAAATGAATAAACTTTGCTTGTTAGGTTAACTTCTGCTTATTTTCCACGCAGATCCCAGCAGTGATTCTCCCTTGCTCACACACACAATCAGGTGCAGCTTTAATTACTATCAACTGACCAGCTGAAACCCTTTAGCTGGCTGGCTGCTACTGTGTGAACCCAAATCCTGCTTTAAGAGCTGTTTGCAGTGAAAATAAAGAACAAAGTTAGGTTTCTTTGTGATGGCTGATGTGTTTGCTCACAGAAAGCTAGCAATAGCATTGGGATAGAGAACAGTCCATGTAATTAATAGTCTCATCTGCTGTAATTTCCCCTTCATCAATCAGCATAGGGTCACTATCATACATTGGCACAGATGAGTCTTTCAATAAGGCACTATCATGAGAATGCTTATTCCCTTGCTGCCATTCACTATTATAGATAGGGTCTGGATCAGTGTTCACACCTGAGCCTTTCCTGCTATCATAATTCCTCTCTGTATAGCCTGGCCAGTATGTAATCCAATTCTGATGTCCAGCCTTCCAATCTTGATCCCTGGACACTGGATCTTTCCTCACATACCTTCTGGCATAGGTCTGAAAGTCCCTTCCACGTGTAGTCTTCTCTCTCCCAGGTAGCCACTGGTGATTCCTATCTCTGCCATTCCATTCCTCTGGCTGACACCAGTCCAATGGACTCTGCTGGCACTTGGAATACCTCCCAGTATGGGTACTGCCTTGGACTCTCCCAGACCTGCCAATAGCCTTCCTTCTTTTCCTTCCAGAGAGTTTCCTTCTCTCTCTATCCGCTTGGCTTGGCTTCTGTTTCTCCAAGTAATGTTGGTGCTTGTAGCCATTGCTGTATCTTTTCCTGAAGCTCTTGCTGAAGCTGTTATCTGTGGAATAAACTCTATTCTTATTCTGTCCTAATGTGTGCTCCTCCCTAACACAGCGCAGCTGTGTTGAATCAGGTCCTGCCCTTTGAGATGAGTGCTTAGGGATTACCTCATAGCTCTCTTGATTGCACACACCTTTTCTCACTTCAGCCCCTCTCATGGCTGCTGGAAACCTGGTGCATTCTGGGACTGGTAGTCTTTTATGTGAAAACTCTGTTTTCTTACTTCTACCAGAACTGACAGGTTGCTTGTTCAGAGTCACATCATCTTTTCTATAGCTCCTACCTGAGCTATGATAAGCTTCCTTATCACAGCCTTCATATATTAAGTTGCAGTAGTCAAATAGTGGGTTGATAGTTACTTGGCTGACTGAGCGGAATGTTTCCATATATTTAGGAGGGGATGTAGATTTTTCAGCGTTTGTATTTGTGTAGCATTTTTGTTTTTTGCATGTCACTTTCCACAAATCTGTCCTTTGCACTTTTGAGTCTTGCAATTCCATCCTCTCCTCCTGAAAATATATGAAAACACTTTTGTCTCCTCACTTCACATCTTTAGCCATATTTTCTGCCATCTTTGCTTTAGCCATCCTTATTTTTCTCTTTAGCTTTAACTGTTTTGTTTTCTGTGTTCCTCTTTTTGCGATAGCTTTGGTTTTTGCCTTTATTTGCACAGCCACTTCTTTGGCGAACCTTATAGGTTTCATTTTTCTCTTGTTTTTATTTATTTTCCTTACAAACAACCACCACCTAGGTGGAGTACACAGTATATAGAAAATTAACTTGCATTTACAAAATATAATTTCTACTTGATGTCAGAGCTCAACAAATCCCAGGTGCCAGGTCACCATGGTGACCAGAAATTTTCATCTGGTGCCCGAGATTCGAGTGCCCCTGTTTTTCTATAATTGCTAGTGCTGGAGCACAAGCTTGTCTTCTCTGTCCCAAGTGACTCTGTCTGAGCCATGCAGTGCAGAAACTCTTATGCTAGCCTTGTGAGAGTTCCTGCACCTTACGGCTCAAACACACAAAGCTGCATGACAAACTCCAACAGCTTTTTCAGCAGCGATACCAGCTGGTAAGTCAGACCAAATCCTAAGCCTAGAATCACCTCTATGTTGTCCTCAAGGAACAGCCATATGCCACTCGGTCCCAGCAGGCACCAGCACCTGCACTCCCTGCCTGGGCCTCTGCTACCACTGCCACCATAATTACTATCCAACCCAAAATATCAGGCGGGGTTGATTTAAACAATTGGAAATGGAGTGAGGTAACAGCCCAGAGAACTAGTGCAGCTGAGGATGAGTAAACATACGGCAAAAAGAATTGTGGAGGAACAACAGTGCATAGAGAGGTGCGATGGAGGGTCGGACATCTAGCGATTAGAAAGGGAATGGGAAGAGCTAAGCATGGGGCAGAGTTGCTGAGTGAGAGAAGGGTAGGAGCTTGGGAAGCGAGCGATAGTGTGCAAAAAGCACTGTGTGTTTCTTAAGTGGGAAAGATTTTTTTTCAGGCAATATAAATGAGTTTTTGTTTTATTTGATCATACACAGCCCTGATGGACCCCGGACGGAAAAGAGGTGTGGAAGCTTTTATAACTAACAGTACATAAATAAACTCATGTACTGCTAAATCCAAACTACTGTGTAAAGAACTTTACAACCTTGAGCCTAGAAGGTACGCACGGGGCTGCCTTTTAGATGGAATGCCATAAATGGCCTTATTCACACTTCAGACTATTTATCAAATGGATGCCATTAGTTGCTTTCAAGCTTTTATGGCTCGGTAGCATTGACATAAGATTCTCCAGTTCCCATTTTCTCCTTAATGTTTGGGGTGGAGTATATTCACTTCCTGCTCTTGGGTCTGTTCCCTCTACTTCCATACAGTTGCATGCAGAGGGACAAACATCTTCACTGCTTCCTCTCGGTGTTCATGCCTCCCTCCCTGTGCCCTTAAAAGAGCAATAAAGCACAGTTACTTACCTGTAACAGGTGATCTCTGGGAACAGCAGGAATAAGTCTTCACATATGGGTACGTCGGTACCGACGGAGCCTGCACGGGAATGCTGCCCAGCTTCCAATCAGAAAGCTTTTGGCAGCATCCCTCGCGCCTGCGCGCTGACTTCCTGCCTTCTCCAGAGCCTCTCTTCAGTTGAGTTTCAAAGCTGAGACAAAGGCGAGGAGAGAAAAGGAAGAAGATAAAGAGATGCAACTCCTAGGGGAGGTGGGAGGGTTGTGAAGACTTATTCCTGCTGTTCCCAGAGATCACCTGTTACAGGTAAGTAACTGTGCTATCTCCAGGAACAAGCAGGAATGAGTCTTCACATATGGGGACTCCCTAGCTGGAGATGCCAGGGGGAGATCCCATAAAAATGCAGAAGCCTGGACCAGGGGTGCATTTTGTCTCCAGGAATCCCCGGCATCCAATGTGGGATGGAGGGTAGGAGTTGACAATAAAGGAGCTGTGAGGAAAGAAACAGCATAGCCAAGGACTACAGGGGGAAAGTCCTTGGTATATATGATAAGTAGCATTAAAACACATTTAATGTACATTTAAAAGAGGCAGCTTACCTACTGTATTGTAGGAAGTAGAGAGCATGATGGAGTCTACTGGATAAGCAGTGGCGGAATCTTCAAGGTGACCTCACAGCAGTGAGGATGAAGGTCGAGACCTGGATGTAGCAGACGTTCCAGGTGTCAACTGGTTAAGATTAGACGTCAGGTCTTCAATGGAAAGCTTTATGGGAAAAAGCTGAAAAGTCCTTTTAGGCATAGAGTCATTAACATTGAGGACTAAAGGAAGAAGACTGACGGAGTTGGAGAACTAGCCCAGTCCTGGCGGGAAGAGGGGGATTGGAAAAACCCTGTATTCCCAAGGAGAACAGCTGTGTACTGAAGATAAAGCTGTACACTATTTTTCCTAGCTGGCGAGAGATAGGAAAAATATTGAAGCTCGATGCTTTAATGACTAAAAGAAAAAATGGGAGATGTTAGCCCCATGGTGGTCATTGGTACAGAACAGTTTTTGCATCGTAATATGGTATGCAAAGTAGGGCGACAGACTGTCTAAAACCTCTAGAAGGTAAAAAATTTAGGATAGACAGTGAGGGTGATAGGGTGTAAGACATATCAACCCTTAAGAAGTCTGCCAATAGACACCTATATATACATATATATGGAATATATATATATATACACATATGTTCCCATGTGTATATTAGGATATGGGTGGAGAAATGTATCAAAATACATATATATAGATATGATATACCTAAATATATATACATCCATCTTGTGGGGCAGGGTTTTGCACCACCAGGGTAATGATATGGGTATGTAGACAGATATGGAGATGCTACATACAAGACAAAAAGTTGAAGATACATGTCTACCCCATAGCCCCATAAGTTGTATATGGGGAATATAAAAGAAAAAGATTATCCGCCCTACAAGAGGGTGAACCCACTTGGGATATGTATAGAGAATCTATTTCTGTGGATTAAAGGGATGCAGGAAGGCAATCCAGCAAGATAACCGTGATATTTGCGTGAGAACAGATGATAATAGCAGTCTGTAAAGAACAAGGCGGGAGTTCTATAGAACACTGACATGGCAGATGTACAGAACGTAAAGAAGATACCAGAGGGACCTACTAGAGGGACACAGAAGTAGTATGCGGTAACATCAGCCTTGGATTTTCACGCAGAAGAACATATATGTCACGTAAATAGCCCAGGCCAGAGGGTGTGGAGAACCCTCACCGGCATGGGAAGGGATTAGAAGCTTTTCCCTACTAATAGAGAAGCTTCAGAGATAAGGTCAATGCTCTAAAGCAAGGCCCTCATAGTAGAAAGCTTCTCTGAGAGTGCACAGAGCATTGTGCAGGAGAAAGATGAGATAAACTGACCGAAGTCAGGTATGTTGCCATATCCTAAGAGAGGAGATGGGGAGAACAATGTGAAAAAGCCGGAAAAGTAGGGGGATCCAAGATAGCTGAGGAGTAGCTTGGAATCACTACTGAGGCTAGACAAAAATTTGAACAAGGGACTGGAACTTAAAACAGTACCAGTAATATAAGCACTGTAACTCCTGCAGGCACAGCTGCTGACAGAAACAGCAGAGATTGTACTGTGCATATTAAGAATAAGAGTTAAAAAAAACAAAAGGAGAGGAATAAGCTTGCTAGAGAAGCTTTTCAGTATGGTACCCCTTAATCAGGAAAAAAATCCTGTAGAGAGGGGAGAGCAAGTAATTGGAGAGTGACGTACCCTTATAGTAAGTCAACGGAAGGAAAAAATGTTCAAATTGGGACAGAACTATCAGGGGATAGTTGCAACTGCTCTTCTAGGGAGTAAGAAGAGGAGAAGTCTGCAGTCTCTGAACAAGAATTTCCCGACATCTTAGTACACTGAAAAAGAAAAGCACAGTGAATAAACTTCTAATGGGTAGAAATGAACTGTAGATTACCATTCCCAGTTCCTATGGTTGCTGGGAACACTGAGACTGGCCAGAGCTGGAGGACTTCAGACTAGGCTGAGGCGTCCCCTGTTTGGGTATAGCCGAATGATGGGCAGGAGATGAATGAAACTTTCTTTTCTTAGGGAAAGAAGGTTTGGTAGGACATTTCCTACCCCTTAAAGAAGGAGGTGGCTTATAACGGTCCTTAGTGGAAGGAGAGTCAGTGGAACATTGAGCAACCTGACGTAAAGCCTCCTCATTGAAGAGACCTTCTCCTGTACAAGGAGAATGAGCCAGCACAGTTTGTGCCCATCTGCTCAAGTCTGAAGCTTCAAGCCAGGCTCTGCGACGTGCTGCAATGGCAATAGCAGAGGATCTGCTAACGGACTCAAAAGAGTCTATAGAAGCACGAGACAGGAACCACGATATATTCCGGCTGTGATTGATGAGCAAGGAATAATCAGTAGCCTTGGGCTCTGGCAAAAAAGGGGTCAAAAGAGACAATTTCTCCGTGACCTCCTGGAGTGTTAGACTCATGTGAAAAATATAGGAAAGAATTCTGGAGGCCAGCATAGATGTTTGGAAGGCTTGACGACCAAAAGCATCAAGTGTTTTTGAAGAACGACCTGGCGGATAAGAAGAATGCTTCTTCTTGCTCTTAACCTTCCTTAGTGCTGATTGCACTACAGGGGAACGATGAGAAAGTTGAGGCTTCTGAAACCCTGGAGAGGGTGGCACCCGGTACCGAACCTCAGTGGCTGTAGAAACTAGAGGAAGCCGTAAGGGTGATTTCCAGACCCTCAGAAGGAGATCCTGCAGAGCAGGATGTAAAGGAAGCATCATGTTTTCCATTCGTGCCGGTGAGCGATGAGTAGCATCACAACCAGGGATATTTATTTATTTATTTTTCTTATACACCGTGCTCTTTGATATCAGTGCGGTTTACATGAAACAAGGAGAGTTTACAGTGGGGGTTACACCGTAATTACATAGAACAGGTATAATAACTTGGATAACAGTGTTAACTATTTACATCTGAATGGCTAACAGAAGGTATTTGTATGTATATATGATACACTGATGGTGGTTACATGTGTCCGTGAGGGATTGTTGTGGGTGATGGGGTTGTTTTGCCATCTTCTGGGTAGCACTTGAGGAAGAGGTAGTGTTTTAGAGTTTTCCTGAATTTGGTCAGGTCAGGGATTGCTCGTATGTGTGGTGGGAGAGCATTCCAGCATCTGGGTGCACAGAGACTGAAGGCCCTGTTTATAGTTGCTTGTGTACAGTGGGTCATTGCTTTGGGGACAGTCAGGGTGTTTATTGCAGTGGATCGTCTGGTTCTGTTTGGGGGGGTGACGTGCGTGAGAGCAGCAAGTGATGAGGGGGCGAGTCCGTTAATGGATTTGAATGTTAGCAGTAGAATCTTGAATGTGATCCTGTAATGAATTGGGAGCCAGTGAAGCATTTTGAGGATGGGCGTTATATGGTCCCATCTTGGGGTCCCATTTAGAATTTTTGCTGCCGCATTCATGGCCAGTTGGAGCGGACTCAGGGTGGATTTAGGGAGTCCTTGGAGGATTACATTTGCGTAGTCAAGATGAGGGATGGTTAGTGCTTGAAAGATTGTTCTAAAGTCGTTTGGCTGAAGGAGGGGACGTAGGTGTCTGAGGGACTTGATTTTATGGTAAGTTGATTTTACCATGTTGCTGATGTGTGTCTTCATGTCAAGTTTCTGGTCCATTGTAATACCTAGGTATCGAATAGAGGGTTTGGATTGCAGTTCATTCTCTCCGATTTTTAGGCAGGCTGGAGGGGAGAAGTTGGCGTTTCTGGAGATGAATAGTACTTCGGTCTTTTTGTGTTGTATTCTGAGGTTCTGGTTTTGGAGCCATTTTTCCACTGCGCTAAAACAGTTGATTAGAGATGAGAGGTCAATCTTGTCAATCTGAAATGGTGTGTAAAGTAGGACGTCATCAGCATAGATCATGCATTCGACGTTGAATGATCGTATGAGCTTGCAGATAGGCTGCATATAAATGTTGAACAGTAAGGCTGATAGGAAGGAACCTTGCGGGACACCTTGTTTCTGGTGGAATGGTTTGGAGGTGGAGGTCTCTGTTTGTACATGTTGCCACCTATCTGAAAGGTAAGATTTGCACCAGGATAGTGCTAGGTCACAGATACCCTTTTCTTTGAGTCGCTTTAGAAGGGTTTCGTGGCACACTGAGTCAAAGGCCGCCGCTATGTCGAGGAATATAAGGGCGACTCCATGATGTATGTTATCTACTGCGCTGAGAATATTGTTGAAGAGGGTGGTAAGTAACGTCTCCACGCCATGCGATTCTCTGAATCCGTGTTGGCAGTGGTCAAGTGGTGAAGTATTGATGATGTGTTGTTGAATCTGGAGAAGGACTTCTTTCTCATTTATCTTTGCCAGTAGTGGAATGCTAGCAATTGGTCTGTATGATTCCACCTTCTGGGGGTCCAGCTTACTGTTCTTTAGCAGGGGTCTGAATGATGTGTGTTTGAGATTTAGCAGGAAAGTGCCTGAAGTGAAGGAAGAGTCCATGAGTTTGGCTATGAATGGGCAGAATTCTGACCGGAGTTCCTTTATCCAAAAGGCTGGGCAAGGGTCGGTCTGTGCTGTAGTGGTGTTGATTGTAGAGATGGTGTCCATGATTTGCTTGTTGGATGGAGTGGTGAATATTGACATTGTCGTTGTGTTTGATAGATCTGTGATGGTGGATGGTGGGTGAGTCTTGTCGGTTTGGCATAATTTTGATTGGAGGAAATCGGCATAGTCTTGGGTGGAGATCTGAGGTATTTGCTCAGGGTCTGGTTCTTTCGTTAGGTTGCGAACAAGATTAAATAGGTCATGAGGTTTTCGAAGAGATCGCATTAGTGTGTCTGTGTGGGCTTGTCTCATTTTCTCGGTTATAGCCTCGCGGTGTCTTGTGAGTTGGAGGTTGTAGGCTTCCAGATTTTCCGTTGATCGTGATCGCCTCCATCTCCTTTCGAGTTTTCTTAGTTGGAGGAGAGAGGATCGTAGTTCTTTAGAGTACCAGGGTGCAGGGTCTTTTTTCCTTGGGGTTTTGTTGTGTCCTGTGTGAAGTGCATTGGCACTGAGGTTGTCATTCCAAATGGAGACTAGTTTATCTGGGCAAGTTGTGGTCGTGCTAAGGAGAGGTTGTGCATTGTGCAGGATGGTAGTCTTGTTGAAAGGTTTGAATCGTCGTGGTGGTAGGCTCGTGGGTTTTGCTTTGTTTCCGTGGTGTTTCTGGGGTGGATCGTTTAAGGGAATTTGAAAAGTAATTAGTTTATGATCGGACCAAGGTACTGCGGTGAAGGTGGGTGGAGTGAAATTGGGGGCATCGTGGATAGTTAGTGGGGCGAAGATCAGGTCAAGCTTGTTTCCCTTTGTGTGAGTTGGTTCGTTGATTAATTGTAGGTAGCCTAGATCTTTAAGTGCTTCATGGAGCGCTGATGCTTGAGAGTCGTGAAGAGATGGGAGATTGAAATCTCCTAGTATCCAGTTTGGGGTGCGTAGGTTAGGGGGGTTGCAGGCTAGCTCGATTATCGTGGCCATGTCGTCAGGGGAAGGTGACGGGGCTCTGTATATTAGATTGATGGAGCATATATCATTTGATATGACAATAATGTCAAGGTTGGTTGTGTTAGTGCTATTGGAGAGGTTGAAATTGAGGTCGGTTTTTGTGAGTATGAGAACTCTTCCACCTCTTTTGTTGACTCTGTGGCAACTGTGTAGAGTGAAGTTGTGGGGTAGAAGGTGGTTGATGAGGACAATGTCATCATTAGATAACCAAGTCTCTGTGATGAGAAGGATGTCTAGATCATAGAAGGTGAGTAGGTCTGTGATAACAGGCCATTTGTTGCGGACTGAACGCACGTTTATGAGGGCGGCTTTTAAATCCCGGGGGGATAAGTTATCTTTCTTTTCTCTTAGGGAGTGTTGGATAGCAATGTGTATTAGATGTTGGTAGGTTGGTTGTGTGTCTTTCATAGCTTTATGGGTGGGGTCTCTTGACCATCTCCTCTCATAGTTGTATAGGATAGGTATGTGTTTGTGGCTGCTAGTTAGTGCTAGTGAGCTACTGATTAATTCTAAGAGAAGGTAGCTACAAATTATGAATGTAGCGGAAAGGGCCATGTTGAGTGAGTGTTGGGTTAAGTCAATTCAGAGGTTGCGTGGTATGTGGGAATAGAGAACATGCAGTAGTTATAGGCAATTACTGGCAACAGTAGCTGTGGGAATAGAGAACATGCAGTAGTTATAGGCAATTACTGGCAACAGTAGCTGTGGGCAAATTGTAACAGAATAGGCAATTACTGGCAACAGTAGCTGTGGGCAAATTGTAACAGAATAGACAATTACTGGCAACAGTAGCTGTGGGCAAATTGTAACAGAATAGGCAATTACTGGCAACAGTAGTAGTGGGATAAATTGTAGTGGATATAAACGATTACTGGCAATATTAGTAGATGTCAGTTAATTGGTAACAGTAGAGGTTATAGAGCATGATACCGGTAATAATAGTGTTAAAAGTCAGGGTACTTGCGAATGGAGGTCAGTTCTTCTGGTCAGGTGTTGGGAGACAAAGGAATGGCTTTGTGGTTTGTCACAGGTGAAGTTGTTGATCAGATGAACCTTCGGGTTCAGGGAGCATCGGGCAATGAGGTAGAAGGCGATCCTGTCGGCAACTTAGGATTGCTGGTCAATTCTGGGGATAGAGGTGTGGTTAATGCAGCTTTGGAGGAGAGGGACTCACGTTGGCCTGCGCCTAAGGGCCGAGCCAAAGAGCCCTCTGGCGAGGCCCTCAGGCGCGGGCGCGCTGGAGCGGCGCCTCTTTTTAAGTTGCTCGGCAGGCTGCCCCGATTGGGCAGTTACTTCTGCTGGAGGCGGTCCTGGTGCCCTGGCTCGCTCGATCCACGCCGGGAGAGCTGGTGGACAGCCGGGGTGCTGGTGGTGAAAGGGCCATGTGCTGGAGCGGCGCCTCTTTTTAAGTTGCTCGGCGGGCGGATAGAGATATTAAGAACATGTTAACTCCCCGTTTTATGTAAACGACGGCCAATGTATCTGGTCAAGTGTTCTATTGTTTTGATGTAAACCGCGCTGATGACAAATAGCGCGGTATATAAGAAATGTTAAATAAATAAATAAATAAATAAGAAAGGTTGCCATATCCTGGAGAAATGCCTGAAAAGACTGATCTCCTATGGGAACTATCCCTGGTAGGGCTAAAGGAAGAGGCTGAGCACCAGAGGATGTACAGTGGTGTGAAGAGAGAAACCCAGGTATGGGTTCTAAACTAGACATCGGTGGAATCGGTGCAAGAACAGACATCGACATCGATACTGAAGTACCCGCAGTTGAAGTCTGGAAACGACAGAAGTCGGTTCCGGGAAGCGTCGGTACCCAGTCCTCGAGACTAGATATCGATTCAAGACTCGGCATCGAAGGAAGCGAGTCTATCGATGCATGTCTCGAGGGTACCGACGCCGATGGTAGTATCGACGATGCCGATTCCGGTAAGGTAGTCTGGGTTACATCGATCGGTCCCGAAGGTACCGAGGATACCCCATGACAAGCTCCTGGTAAGAGTACGTTACTGCACACCGGTGTCGATGCCAGGGAATCGGAACCGATCGAAGCCGGTACCGACTCGGAGCATGGCCGAGATATGGAAATGTCCATCCGTATCGCATCGACCGGTCCCAAAGGCGCCGGGGATGCTAGAGGACGATTCCTGGTGAAGAGTGGAACACTCGACACCGAAGCCGATGCATCGGTACCGCTCGAAGCGGAGACCCGCACCGTAAATGGCTGGGATCGAGGGAAGTCCATCGGGTGCATATCGATCGGTCCCGAAGGTACCGAGGATGCCCGATGACGATCCCTGGTGAAGAGTGGAACACTCAACACCGGTGCCGATGCCAGAGGCACAGTACCGCTCGAAGCAGATACCACCCCCGAGCATGGCTCAGGTATGTTCTGTGAGGGGTGAGCCCCAGGAACAACCTGAAACCCATTTAACGCTTTGGAGCCCAAAGACTCCCGCAGGGGTAATGCCAATGGATTCTTGAGGGTAAGGCCAGAGCCGTCACCATGCTGGGCATGGGACATACCACTCAAGCATTGACTAGTCTTAACAGACTGTTTGTGGGTTACCTGATCCTGTGAAGTGGAGGAACCGGGTACCCTCACTGCCGAGGAAAAAACGGTATCGAGGGAAACTCTAAAAACTGAAGGTTTCCTCACAGAATTATCACCTGACAAGTCATGGGAAAAGGGTCAGGACCCACACAGTTGAGACACCAACTATTGGTGTCTAAAAAGAAACAGGTGTTTCCACATTGAATGCACTTCTTAGGAAAAGAAGGCTCCATAATGAGGAGGCCTTGTAGGCCCAACAAGTTAAGGGACAAAAACTGAAGAAAACATTTCTCAGAATTTAGTCAAAAATCCACCGGAGGTATCGGTGGCGGCGGGGAAATAGCCGCAACCACAAGAAAACAAAAAAACTAGAGTAATTTAAGTTTAAAAAAAGAAAAGTTTCTGCGGTGACAGGAGGACGTCCTGTTGGCTCCGCGGAAAAATGAAAACTGAAGAGAGGCTCTGGAGAAGGCGGGAAGTCAGTGCGCAGGCGCGAGGGATGCTGCCAAAAGCTTTCTGATTGGAAGCTGGGCAGCATTCCCGTGCAGGCTCCGTCGGTACCGACGTACCCATATGTGAAGACTCATTCCTGCTTGTTCCTGGAGATAGGTAAATTAGACTTACTTACTAATTGTAGTTCCTTTATTTATTTATTTATTTACATTCTCTTATATACCGCGCTATTCTGCATCAGTGCGGTTTACATTGAACAAACTGAAATTACATTGAACAGGGCATTATAACTTGGAGATAACTATTTCACAGGGAACATGAGCTATGGAGGGTTAAGTGGCTTGCCCAAGACCACAAGGAGCACCTGTGGAACTAGAAACCCCAGTCCTTCTGGCCCAAGGTTGCTGTCCTCTAGTGTGATTTAAACCACCGACCTTCCGGCCTGAAGTACCTTGCCCCAACCACTAGGCCACTCCTCCACTCCAAGTCTAGTCCCGACCTCTGGGTTTTGCTCATCTTCCAGCAGCTTGGAAACTGAGAAACGTCATCCTTTTCTGATGTTCCCTGTAAAATAATTATCTCCAAGTTAAAATGCCCTGTTCAATGTAATTTCAGTTTGTTCAATGTAAACCGCACTGATGCAGAATAGCGCGGTATATAAGAGAATAAATTAAAAAAATAAATAAAATAAAATGACACTGGTATATCCTGTGAAGATCCACCTCTCTGCTCCAGTTATCTATTGACAAAGCAAACTCACCAGAGCAACAATAGCACATATAACTACCAATATAATCAACTGAACCTTACTACTTTTTTTTTTTGCTTGCTTTTTTTTTTTTTTTTTTTTTTAACGTATTTCACTAAAAACTTTCAAGCTAACATTTTCCTGTAACTAATGCCAGAAATATTCAGGCCTGCTCTCCCTTGAAACCGAGGATAGCGACCACACTTTAACCCCGATGCCTAGCAGAAATTACTTCTTACCTGTGTCGTTCCCCTGCTTCAGGCCCTAGCTTCCTGAAAGAAACACCTGGGAGGGATACGGGACTAGACTTGAGTTCCTAAAGGAACTACAATTAGCAGGTAAGTCTAATTTACCTTTCCTTAGCATCCCTCAAGTCTAGTCCCAACCTCTGGGTATGTAACAGAGCAGTAAATCATCGGGAGGGACCTGCTAGACCAGCCTGAAGCACTGCTGATCCAAAACACGCATCCCCTTGCTGCTGAACATCAAGACGGTAATGCTTGACAAAAGGATTCAATGACGACCAAGTAGCTGCCTTACAAATCTCCACTTAATTGCTCCTCCAGTGAACCAGGAGCCCAGTTCACTGATCCTCCAGCTGCTTGGAGACTGAGGTAACTGGAGCAGAGGCGGATCTTCACAGGATATACCAGTGTCATCAGAAAAGGATGAGGTTTCTCAGTCTCCAAGCTGCTGGAGGAGGAGCAAAACCCAGAGGTCGGGACTAGACTTGAGGGACGCTAAGGAAGTGGGCCTTCATTTGGAGTACATGCCACCTATGTTATCCTTCTGCCCCATGATTTATTTATTTATTTAGACAGTTTTGTATACCGCCTTATCCTTCAATCAAAGCGGTCACAACACAAGTGGGGGATACATTTAACACGTGGGGATATGAGACACACACACTAATACTTACAGGGAACATGGGCAATGGAGGGTTAAGTGGCTTGCCCAAGACCACAAGGAGCACCTGTGGGAATAGAAACCCCAGTCCTTCCGGCCCAATGCTGCTGTCCTCTAGTGGGATTTGAACCCCCGACCTTCCGGCCTGAAGTACCTTGCCCCAACCACTAGGCTACTCCTCCCTCCTGATGTCTGCTCTACAATTAATTGTGATGAAAAGCATTCAGGCAAAGGGCAAAACAAAATCTTCAGTGGTCTGACTGTTCAGCTTCCCCCAGTGAGAGGGAAAGAGTAAATTAGACTTACCTGCTAATTGTTGTTCCTTGGGGAACTCTAGTCCAGTCCCGGAACCATAGAGTTGTGAACCTCCACCAGCAGCTTTGGAGACTGAATATCTTCATCTCTTTGATCATCCAGCTATTTGCAGCCCCAAGGACCGCCCACACATCAGTACCTATTGACAAAGCATACTAAGCAGAGCAACAAATAAGTAGATATAACCATACAGTGGAAAAAAGGGATCCTGACCCTAAAGATCCCACTACTAGCGAAAAATTTTTTTTTTTTTTTTGTATTTCTTATGAACAATCTCCCGCCTACGGGAAGGAAGGCGGACCAGAACAGCCGTGGCGACCCCTGCGCAAAACACAAGCAACAAGAGGCGCCACCGCTCACCCTCCAAATTGGCCCCGAAAGGGAACTAAGGCGTGCTGCAAGCAGAGGAGCTCTGACCGAAAGCATAGAGAACAGAAACCCTGGCAGACTCCTATAATGACTGTATCTTCTTGGCTGGCAGCGAGAACCGAGAGACAGGGAGGGATCCGGGACTGGACTAGAGTTCCGCAAGGAACAACAATTAGCAGGTAAGTCTAATTTACTCTTCCTTAGCGTCCCTCTAGTCCAGTCCCGGAACCATAGAGGATGTAACAGAGCAGTATATCTCAACGGGAGGGCCTCGCTAGTCCAGCCTGAAACACCCAAGAGCCAAACCGCGCGCATCTGACGCCGCCTGCACATCCAGACGATAGTGCTTAGCAAAGGTGTGCCAGGACGACCACGTCGCCGCCCGACAAATATCCACCGCCGGCACCAAGCTAACTTCTGCCCTAGACGCTGCCTGCGCCATAGTCGAGTGAGCCCAAAGCCCGTCAGGAACCATCTTGCCGTGTAAAAGGTATGCCGACGAAATCGCCTCTTTCAACCAGCGGGAAATGGAAGACTTAGACGCCGCTTCCCCCTTGCGCGGACCGCCAAAGGCGACAAATAAACAATCGGACTTACGGAAGGACGCCGTTTCCCGCAAATACCGGCAAAGCACTCGACGGACATCCAACGCGTGCAAGGAGTTATCCGCGTGCTTACCGCGTTCCTTGGCAAACACCGGGAGAGACACCACTTGATTCATGTGAAACGCCAAAACTACCTTAGGCAAAAACGTGGGAACCGGTCGCAATACCACCTTGTCGGCCGAGAAAGACAGATAGGGTTCCCTACACGAAAGAGCCTGCAACTCCGAAATCCTGCGAGCTGACGAGATCGCCACCAGAAACACCGTCTTCAACGTCAAGTCCTTCAACGAAGCTTGCGCCAAGGGTTCAAACGGTGAAGCCACCAGAGACCTCAACACCAAATTCAAGTCCCACGAGGGAACTAAAGCCCTGCACGGAGGACGCATAAGCAACACCGCTCGCAAGAAGCGCTTCACATCAGCATGGGACCCCAATAGCTGGCCCTGAACCTTGCCTCGAAAACATGCAAGAGCTGCAAGTTGTACCCTCAAGGAACTGGCCGCCAGGCCCTTGTCCACCCCTGCTTGCAAGGAGAGGATCTGAGGAACGGAGGTCCGCAAAGGCCACAATTCGCGATCCGCACACCAGCTCTCAAAAATACACCAGAACCGGACATACGCTAGCGACGTGGACCGACGCCGTGCCTGCAACAAGGTAGCAATGACCTCCGGAGAATAACCTTTGGCTCTCATTCGCGCCCTCTCAATAGCCATGCCGTAAGCGAGAATCGAGCCACCTGAGGCATCTGCAGCGGCCCCTGCCGAAGGAGATCCGGCCGAGGAGGAAGCAGCCACGGATCGGCCACACTCAACCGCACCAGATCCGCATACCAAGGCCGGCGAGGCCAGTCCGGGGCAATCAGAACCATGGGACCCGGATGCCGCTCGATCCGCTGCACCAGGCGACCCACCAGAGCCCACGGAGGAAAGACATAGAGCAGCCCGTACCTTGGCCACCTTTGTGCCAATGCATCGAGGCCTTCCGACATGCGTTCCCGACGCCTGCTGAAGAACTGTTCGACCTGCGCGGACTCGAAGGTCGCCATGAGGTCCATTATCGGCAGACCCCAACGACGGACCAGCAACGCAAATACCTCAGGATGTAGAGACCACTCTCCGGGGTCTACTCTGCGACGACTCAGAAAGTCCGCCTCCACATTGTGAACCCCCGCGACATGCTGGGCCGACAGACATTGAAGATGCCGCTCTGCCCATTCTAGAAGCAGATCCGCCTCCGCTTCCAACGCCGCGCTGCCTGTGCCTCCCTGGCGATTTATGTAGGCTACCGTGGAGGCATTGTCGGACAGCACCCTGACCGCCGCTCCCTGCAGCGAAGGCTGAAACGCAGTCAGAGTCAACCACACGGCTCTCATTTCCAGACGGTTGATGGACCACTGGTTCTCCCGCGAGGACCACTGGCCCTGAGCAATCTGACCCTCGCAATGAGTCCCCCAGCCGCTCAAACTGGCATCCGTCATCAGCAGACGACCAGACAGGAGACTCCAAGGGCATACCATTCGCCAGAGAGCACCGACACAACCACCAGCGAAGGCTGCGCCGAACCCCCAAGGGGCAAACTAACTGACGAGCTAGCGAGTCGGACTAATGACACCATCGACGCAGCAGCGCTCGCTGCAGGGGCCGCATGTGCGCCCTTGCCCACGGAACTACCTCGATGGTCGCCGCCATCGTGCCGAGAATCTGAAGGTATTGACAAGCCGATGATGACCGTCTCGCTAGAAACTGCTCCACCAGCCGCCTCAGGGCCCGCGCTCTGTGCACTGGGAGAAAAACCTTCCCGTTGCCGGTCTCGAAACGCGCCCCCAAATACTCCAAGGTCTGCGAGGGAAGAAGGCTGCTCTTCGCCCGATTGACCACCCAGCCTAACGACTGCAAAATCTGTACGACCCGCGCCGTCGCTCGGAGACTCTCCTCCCTCGACTTCGCCCGGATCAACCAGTCGTCGAGATAGGGATGCACGAGGACACCCTCCTTCCGCAGGAACGCCGCTACCACCACCATGATCTTCGTGAAGACCCGTGGCGCCGTCGCGAGGCCGAAGGACATGGCTTGAAACTGAAAATGGCCCATCGGCAGTGCAAACCGCAGAAATCTTTGATGTTCCCGACGAATGGGAATGTGCAAATAGGCCTCCGTAAGGTCTAGGGACGTTAGGAATTCCCCCTCGCGGACCGCTGCTATGACCGAGAGCAGCGTTTCCATGCGAAAATGCGACACCCGGAGGCACCGATTCACTCTCTTTAAATCCAGGATTTGTCGAAAGGTGCCCTCCTTTTTCGGCACCACGAAGTAGATGGAGTATCGACCGGACACTAACTGCCCCTCCGGCACGGGGGCGACTGCCCGGAGACGAAGCAGCCGGGAAAGTGTATCTGATACGGCTCTTCGTTTCCAGGGAGCACTGCACGGGGACATAACGAAGGAATCTAGCACTGGTCGATGCAGCTCGAGCGCATATCCCTCTGGTATCACTTCTAACACCCACTGATCGGATGTGATAGTGGCCCAAGCAGGGTAGAAATCCCGTAGTCTGCCCCCTACGGGGATCACCGCCACCGGAGCCGGCCTCGCTTCATTGTGACTTTTTGGGGACCTGCGCCTGGAAGGAGCCAAAACCTCTACCTGCCCCCGAAATCCGCGGAAACTCTGTCCGCGCCCCGGGTATCTGGAACGCTGGGACTGACCAAAGCGGGAGGCACGAAATCTCCGAAAGGACTGCTGAGACCCCCGGAAGGTTAAGGTCGGCTTCCCCTGCTTGGGCTTATCCTCCGGAAGTCGACCCCCCTTAGAATCCCCGAGATCTTTTACCAACCTATCCAAGTCCTCTCCAAATAACTGCCTGCCCTTAAACGGCAGCTTACTAAGGTGAGCTTTAGAAGAACCATCAGCTGCCCAATTGCGTAACCAAAGTGAACGACGAGCCGCTACCACCGACACCATGCCGTTAGCCAACCCCCTAATGAGGTCATAGTGGATATCTGCCAAATAAGCGGCACCAGACTCCAATCTAGACACCGCGGCCTCCTGTTCCGCCGACAGGGGCCCCTGCAACTGCTGAGACCAGCAGAGGCAGCCGCGCGCCACCCAGGCCCCGGCCACCGCCGCCTGCATTGACAGGGCAGAAACATCAAACGCCTGTCTCAACAAGCTCTCGACCTTTCTATCCTGCGCGTCCTTCAACGCCGCAGCACCTTCCACCGGGATAGTAGTCCGTTTAGTAACTGCGGAAACTGCCGCGTCCACCTTTGGCGAACGAAAAAGCTCTCTATCAGCCTCCGATAGAGGATACAACTTAGGCAACAGTCTAGCCCCGCGCAAGGCGGATTCTGGACTGTTCCACTCCTCCTGGATCATAGCCTTAAAAACCCTATGGAGCGGAAAGACTCTGTGGGAAGTGCGCACCGCCTGCATCAAGGGATCCTCCAACTGGAGTGGAGGAGTGGCCTAGTGGTTGGGGCAAGGTACTTCAGGCCGGAAGGTTGGGGGTTCAAATCCCACTAGAGGACAGCAACCTTGGGCCGGAAGGACTGGGGTTTCTAGTCCCACAGGTGCTCCTTGTGGTCTTGGGCAAGCCACTTAACCCTCCATAGCCCATGTTCCCTGTAAAATAGTTATCTCCAAGTTATAATGCCCTGTTCAATGTAATTTCAGTTTGTTCAATGTAAACCGCACTGATGCAGAATAGCGCGGTATATAAGAGAATGTAAATAAATAAATAAAATTTAAAAAACTGGTCCTCCGCAGCGGAATCTTCCACGGGTATGTTCAATACTTTGAGGGTTTCGGCAATCAGTGCCGGAAGTTCCTCTTTACGAAATACACGGCACTATTCTACTACTCTGCTCGTCGTCAAACAACTCGCCGTCTTCTAAATCTTCCGCAGACTCTAGCCCGAGAGCTTCCCCCAGCCCCTCGTGGGACTCATCCCCAGGAGGCGCAGAATCCGCAACACTCGGGGGCCGGCTCTTCTTTTGTGGACCGGTGTCTCCCTCTACTGAAAGTGGGCGCTTTAGCCCACGGCGGGGCGGGGCGGGGCGGGACCGAACCTCCACCCGCCGGCTGCAAGAGAGCCAGAGCCTCCTGCATGAGAGAGAAAAAGGCGGGTGGAATTTCCAGGGATCCTTCCTGGACGCCCCCTGCCAACAGGCGCTCTGGCACCTCAGAAATCCCCGGATCAAGGACCGTCTCTGCCTGCCTTGATGTCCCTTCTGTAGAGACAGGAGGGAGATCCGCACTGGAGCCCTCCAGAGGATCATCCATGACAGCACCCACAGCAGAACAAGTGGCACAGACTCTGGCTTCCAAATTACTACTTCTACGAATGCCACAAACCAGACACCGAGGACTAGGAGGCATGCCTATGCACACAGCCCTCTACCAGCAAAGCAGAGACACCTTGCGGAAGCAAACAGAGCAGAAAAAAATAGTGATTTTAAAAGTGCTCAAAAACGCTCCAAATCGCAGGATTAGATAGAGCTGGGGTCAATTAGCTGATATCTGACCAAAAAATTCAAAAACGAAGCTCCTATCCCTAAAAAAAAAACACGAAGAAAAAATGACTTTGAAAATCCAAAATGGCCACCGGACCCGATCCCGCCAAAAAAAGGACTATAAAAAGTACCCAAAAGGTCTAAACAAACTCCCCAGAGCTGATTCCAGGCTACCCCAAGGCCTCTATCACTGCCTTTAGAAATAAAAAGCCCCAAACTCTACTCACCCAAACACAGGAGAGGGGTCAAAACTCTGTGAGTGCTGTCCAGCATGCCTGCCACAAGCTCTGAGTAGCAGTTATCAGAGCCAACATCAGAGTTAATAACCGCTCAGGGCAGCTCGGGGAACCCCTAAATCAGTTAGGGGACCCTCAGAGCCTACTGCTGTATTTAATTGCCTTCAACCTTCTCCTCACCCACCAAGGGGGTTCGGTAGAAAGGAGACCTGTGTCCTTTGCAGCTCCCCTGCTTGTTTGACCTATGGGGAGACTGACAGAAAGAGAAAGAGAGAAAAAAACAGATCAGATAAAGGCAGAAGGGACACAGCCAAAGAATTCCTCCACAGCAGCAGCCCAGCACCTAAACCTAGAAAATAATAAAACACTAAAGCTCTGCTTATTTGTTCCTAAGGAGCCCAGTTCTGGGCTCTGACTTCCAAGCTGCTTGGAGACTGAGATACTGATGTGTGGGCGGTCCTTGGGGCTGCATATAGCTGGATGATCAAAGAGATGAAGATATTCAGTCTCCAAAGCTGCTGGTGGAGGTTCACAACTCTATGGTTCCGGGACTGGACTAGAGGGACGCTAAGGAAGCAAAGTTGGCTGCCCAATGAAGTTTGAACTCCAATGGATCCATAGCTTCCATAAGTCTGTGCGGTCTATGCTTTTCAAACGTATTCATTTATTTATTTATTTATTTATTTATTTATTTATTTAAAAGTGCTTTTTTACCGCTTTTCAGGAATCAAAGCGGTTTACAATAAAACTCAAATAACAAAAGCGGAAGTTACATTGAACAGATAGCTGGTCGACTTTTAAGCCTTGACTGTGCATTTCTGCCACTGGCCTTCAGTGGTGCATGAAGAGCCTGATTTACTAACTTTCTTTCCTCTTGAACAAAGGATAGGAAAATGGAAATTACACTTACCTGGTAATTGATGTTCCTTGAGGGAGTACAGTTCAGTCCTCCACCACTGGGTAGTGCACCTCCTCCTGCAACATGGAGACTGGACAAGTCAAACTTGTGACATCACTGGGTATATCCTGCTGGTCTTCTCCCATGATCCCCCAGTGACCTACTGTCAAAGCAGACTCAAAGGAGGAAACAAACAACCAGTTAAAGTACTAAATACAAAGCTATGCTCAAACTTCAACTTTAAAATCACAGGGCCCCAAAAAGAAAGGCCGAAAACACCCACCTCCGTGCCCCTGTCCCCCTGCGCACCAAACAGCGGAAGACAGAGAGCTAGAAGGAAGGAGAACTAAGGAAGAGTATAGGCAGAAAAGGTTGCTCTCGCGATTACCTGCCAATCAGAGCCCGTTGCCGACTCTAGGATCCGAAAGCACACTCGGAACTGACGCCTCGCGTCTGAAACATCCATCCCCGGGCGGGAATGAGGACTGAACTGTACTCCCTCAAGGAACATCAATTACCAGGTAAGTGTAATTTCCATTTCCTTATCGGTCCTACAGTTCAGTCCTCCACCACTGGGATGTACCAGAGCAGTAATCATTGGGAGGGACCTATCCAGTCGGCTCGGCCCCTAAACGAACAGCGCAGGCACCGACCCCAGCCCGCTCCTCACGTCAACAGGCGGTAAGCCAACCAGAAAGACACGACCGAGAGCCCACTTGGATCCTCTTCACTGGTGAAAACAGCACAGCTCTAGTGCTTCAGAAAGACAAACTCGCCATCGCAAACACACTGAACGCCCTAGAAACAGACCTACTGAGAAGGCTACCGGAGCTCTGCCTGAAAAATCCGCTTGAGCTCCCCCCTGGCTCTCGACCCCACCAGGGTGTCAAGTGTTAGCAACCGCTGCTCTCCTGCAGAACCCGCCTCCACGGAGGGACAGGCAGCGAAGAGACCTCCCAGAAAGCGACGGAACCTTCACCTAAGGTCCAAGGAACGCAGGTTACAAGCAAAGTGTTCTTGCGTAAGTCCCAAACCGACAACTAGACAGGCACAGCCAGATTCCACGAGGGAGAACGGAACCAAGGTCCATCCAGACAGAGGTGGGAAGCAAAATGAGAGAAATGGAAAAACCACCAGCGTCAAACACCCTATTTGTCACACCTCTTAAGGGCTTTATTCTTTGCAACACAAAGTAGCTCTACAGCTATGTCCTGGACCAGTTGGAGTCTTTTTAATTGAGAATGTGGAATGCAGCTAAGCAATGAGTTGCAATAAACCAAGCGTGATCCACCAAGGGCATATAAGAGGGTGTCAAGTGCCCCAGAGTCCAGCGTTGTTTCAGAAGATGTGGAGTCTTACATGGTGTGACAAAAAAGAAAGGAGACTCTGGTAGCCACGCCCACGACGCAATGCCAGTAGGCCAACCGCTTACATCACCTGGATATGCCCTCCGGAATTGGAGGAACCATGCAGAAGTAGCAATCGCCGACGTGATCCATGGGCCCTCTCCAGATCATTGGAACCGCAAAAGACTTTGATGGTCTTTTCCCATCCATCCACAGCCTGAGATCTGCTACACATGTATTGCAGCATATGTGTGGCGCCTAGCTTTTATCCTGATCTTTTATTCTGCAGCCAAAATATAAATTGTAGGCTTTCTGAACCGCCACAGTCATATGCCATTTTTGTGATGTAAAAGTCACATCACCACAACTAGAGCAGAAATTATCTGCATGATTAACACCAGGATGAGGAATCGCCAAATATGCTGTGAGTGACCTATCGGTATAAAATAAATATGTCTTTTTTTTTTTTTCTGTCAAGCGAGGCAAATTTAAGTAGTGACTGCATCAACTGGTTTTGGACAGTTATTTCGATTGGTTGCAAGTAAAGATTATGCAAGCTCACGCAAATGTTGCAGAATACACTGGTAATGGTCCCCACTGACTAATGAAGAGCACATATCTTAGCAACCAGACCCAGTCGGCCATTTTCACTATGACCTCTGAAAGGCATAGAATGGACCGGGCCACGGCCCCGTACCAATGCGTCGACGCTATCCAGTAGCCTCATATGTCCTCTGCTAAACATCGACCCGTCGCCGCAGACTGACAGGTCGCCATGAGGTCCAATATGGGCTGACCGCATCTGAGCACACGCGGCGCGCACACCGCCTGATGCAATCTCACTCCTCCGGCAAACACTCGGACCCCGCTAAGGACATTCGCCACCACAGTGTCCCCACCGAAACGCAGGCCGCCAAGGCTTCAACCGCGCACGCTGTCCCTTCGCTCGGGCCACCCTGACCACCCTGCCGATCGAAATAGGCCACCATCCCGGAGATCTCAGACAGCACCTACAGCGCTCGATCCGCTACCGTGTCCACGAACGCCTGCCACGGCTGACGTACCGCGTACCGTTCCAGTCAGACGATGGAACACTGGGCGTGCTGCGTACACTAAAACGCCTTTTACATAAAGGATCCCCAAAATGTAGCCGAGTCTAACCACGCTCCGGCCAAGCTCCCGGAAGAAAGGGACAGAACCTTATAAAAAAGAAGTGGGGACAATTAGGAAGGCTTTCCTGTTTGATTATTCTTTTTTTTTTTTTTTCCTTTTTACAACTCCATAAGGGCCACAAGGCACACAACCGAACAGGGCATTGTCCAGAGAACGCAAGGCCCCTCCTCCAGGCTGACTCCACATCCACAGCCTAAACCGGCAGTCACCTTGGCTGATGCCGAGCAGCGCGGAAGCCAACTTGTCAGCCCAGCATATGAAGTATGCCTACTAGTACAGCATTCCACAATGGAGGGACATGTAACCGGACGGCTTTGAATATGAACCTACAGATATCCCGCGCTTGCTCCAAGACAAGCACTGTGCAGCCTACTGGTCTTCTCGGAGCACCGCCACGACCCGAAGACCTAAACCGGCCAGCAAAAGACGACGTACGCTGGGCCCGAAGGAACCTGGTTGAACGGATCCCAGCACTCCCTGTATCGTTAGGATCGGAGCCTCCCCCCAAGGGCTCAACCCTGGCTGGAACCGGCTGAGCATAACTCCAGGCCCTGCGGCGAGCCCCCACAAAGAAGTGGGACGCAACGATGCCTTGAGGAAAGGGAAGGCCCAATGGGTGAAGCAAGTTGCTAGCCGACCAAGGGAGTAAACCCCACACGCGCACCTCAACGGAAGGTCGGAAGAACCGAGGATTCTGGTCCCACAGGTGCGCCTGCTAGCCTTTAACAACATACACCTCCGCAGGTACAAAAAACTTAAATTGTGAGCACCTTCAGGGGTAAGGGGAATAGACGACAGCCTCCGACTGTTGACCACCTTGTCTTGCACAACAGACAGCAGCACCCCACCAAACAAATGTTTGGGAATATATGACCTCAGAACCCCAAGGCAGAGGTAAAACAGTAGAACGTGCAGTGGACGTGAATTTCCAGATCTGCCAGCCCCCCTGCCCACATTGAGAAGAGGCAGAGAAGAACTGGACCGGCGGATCTGGAGGGGTGCCTCCTGGACAGCCGGGCCACCGAAGGGAAAGCTGATGACTGAGGCCCAAACTCCTCAGGATGGCCCCATCTTGCACTGGCAACCCCATGCAACACCATGACAACCCCGCTCACGATATCCCAAGCGATCTCTGTTATTGCTGCAACAATCACCTGAGCATGAGATCACAGACGGAACACAGACATGCAGACGCACTCAAGGAGAGTGCACCTAAGAAGTATGAGCCTATCCAACATCCAGCACCACATGTCCAGGTGTCCCACTCCTGTCACCCAAAACACAGGACGCTTGAACCTAGGTGACCGTCATAGCAAAGACAGGGAGGCCTGACTGCCGCTATCAACCCTTCCAGGACCCTGGAACACTAAGCCCCGGACTGTGCCATCCAGCAACACTTCTCACGATCCCCAGCAGGGGCCTTTCCCCAGATGGCCCAGATGGGCAGTGTTCCCGCCAAATGGGCAAGCTGCGCTCTGATAACATAGTGCAGAAAACCAAATCAAAGTGTCTTAACCTAGCTAATTTTTGTCTAATAGTGATCATTCATAATATCAGCCAGGCTCAATCATAACATTAGTATTAATGATCTCTAAAGATTGAAGAGTTACTAATGTAACACTAATTGGTGTGGTTTTTTTTTTGTTGTTGTTTTTTTTTAAGAGAGCTTCAAAGGCGATCTTGGAAACTACAGACCAATGAATCTGAGTTCAGTGCCAGTTAAATGATAGAACTTGTTCTGAAAAGCAGCACCAAGCTGTCTTTTCAAAGGGTTAATAAACATGTGAGTAAGCCAAATGATATGTATCTGGATGTTTTAGAAAGTACTTGACAAAGCCCCTTATGAACTTCTCCTGAGGAAGGAGATGATGTGCTATTATAGAATGGGAAATGGATCAAAAACAGGAACACAATAGGACTAAATGGCCAGTTTTCTCACAGGAGACTCGTAAATAGTGGAATGTCTCGGGATCTGCACTGGAACTGGCATCTGGTAACATCTACTGCACTGAAATGATCTGGAAAAGAGATCAGCAAGCATGGCGATCAAATTTGCAGATGGCATAACGACATTTAGAGGCTGTCTGCACAATTTCCAAGCGTATAAACATGGAAATAGCATCCTTATGTAAATGACAATTTCAGAAAGGGCTCAATTTGTAGGTGGTTGTGCCGCCGATGACCCTGAATGGCCAAATCCTAGCACGGAAACCTGCTGCTGACAGACGTCGCTAACTGCCAGAATGCAGACAAAGGTAAAGGCACCCCCCAAGAAGTAAAACCCAAACCAATCACATTGCATTCAAAGAACTATAAACTATCATTTTTATTTATTTATTTAACATTTTTTATATACCGCACTATTCATCATCAGTGCGGTTTACATTGAACATCAACATACCTGTCAATCCATGACTGATCTAGGTTTACAGATAACAGGGAAGATAAACTGGGAGTTAACTGGGGAATAACTATCTACATAATTATACATAATTATATATAATACATAAACTGGGAGTTAACTGGGGAATAACTATCTACATAATTATACATAATTATATATTATACATAATTATATCATGAAATTAAAAGGAAATTAAAATTAAAAGGAAATTAAAATTAGAATTAAAATTAAAAGTAACAGCAAAAGGAAGTCCTTATCTGGGTGTAGCCGCATGGAACAGCGTCGTCTGCTCAAACGCGGGGCTGCTCCACTCTCCGCCACGAGGCCTCAGCCCTGCCGAGAAAATGGTGCCAATCCGAAGCAGGCCCGTTTGGCGCCAAACACCACAGAGGCGGCAAGAGCTCAGAGCCCCTCCATGCGGACTCGAGAGACTCCCTTGTGGCGTCGGGATGCAGCAGTTACCCCGCTGTAGCTGCGGGGTGAAGAGCTGTCCAGACACGCTGCTGCCTCGCGCCACCAGAAGTAGCAGACGCTGCGAGCCCCGGCCCACCGGCTAAAGAACCTCGAACGGCCTGAGGCTCCCGCCGCGATGGGAATCTGCCGCATGGACACTGCCAAAATGCAGGTGTTTCACAGAGCTCACCCCCGTACAGTCCTGGGGGAGAGATCATCACCGGGCACAGAGACCGAAGAATCCCAAACAGAGAGGCTAGCTGGCAGCGTGAACTTTGAAAAGGGACAGAACCCCCCTTTACACTAAGGCAGACTAGGTGAAAATAAATAAAGTAAAAGTAAATGAAATTAAATGAAAATGAATACAATTTACAGGATTACACCTAAAGAAGGGCAAAAGAAACGCAAGGTAAATCAAATCCTGACTAACTGCTCCTAAACTGCTTCTCAAGTGAGCCCAGCACCTAGGCTCACTATGTCCTCATGCTGCATGGAGACTGGACACACTGGGGGATCATGGGAGAAGACCAGCAGGATATACCCAGTGATGTCACAAGTTTGACTTGTCCAGTCTCCATGTTGCAGGAGGAGGTGCACTACCCAGTGGTGGAGGACTGAACTGTAGGACCGATAAGGAAACAGCTTTAGGAAATCAGGCTCTAAAGAAACTGTGGTAGACCTCAGAAGAGATTACCCCCCACCAAACATGATGGGAGAAGGGAGGGGAAGTGTCTCAGTGGCTCCTAAGTTATTGGGCTGGCTCCTAAATCCAAAGAAAATTTGTCAAAGCCCGATTTATATTAGCTTGAAATCTAAAAATAAATTAAACAAACTAAATAACAAAAATAAAATGAGTGAACCATCTCTCTCCAAGTAATTACACCTGAATGTGTATGAGGAGCCTTCTTCAATATTTATGGATTCACTAAAAAATGGCCTTAAACTCCAAGCGCCACCTATGTTTACTTGAAAAAACATATATTTAAAAAATAAATAAATATATATATATATATATATCATTCACTACTGAGCATTAAGGGAGCTCAACTCATGGATTTATTGGCACCATTTTGTGAGCCAACCATTGATATTACATCATCATCACTTCCCAATTAATATACAACGCTGAGTGAATGTGTTACAAGGCACTGTGGCTTTAGCTTTCCGACTTCAGACGATGGTTTCGCAGCAGTAAAGCACAGTTACTTACCTGTAACAGGTGATCTCTGGGAACAGCAGGAATAAGTCTTCACATATGGGTACGTCAGTACCGATGGAGTCTGCGCGGGAACGTTCCCCAGCGTCCAATCAGAACACTTTTGGAAGCATCCCAACACGCCTGCATGCTGCCTTCCCGCCTTTCCCAAATGTCTCTCCTCAGTTAAGTTTTAAAGCTGAGACAAAGAGAGAGAGAGAGAGAGAGAGAAAGGGAAAGATAGAGATAGAAAAATGCAACTCCTAGGGGAGGTGGGTGGGTTGTGAAGACTTATTCCTGCTGTTCTCAGAGATCACCTGTTACAGGTAAGTAACTGTGCTATCTCCAGGAACAAGCAGGAATGAGTCTTCACATATTTATTTATTATTTATTTATTACAATCTTTTATATACCGCGCTATTTGGTATCAGCGCGGTTCACATACAACATCATCAACAGAATAACAGGCTATTCCGTGTTTACAGCAAACAGGTATATAAACTTGGGTAACATAAGGTTAACTTATTACAAACATGATTATATAAAAGGTATCATGACAACACAAAAGTCCTAGTAATCTTACTGAGAAAGTGGGAGAGGCTATTTAAAGATAAGGCGTGTCTCTTATTTGGGGGAGCTTTTGCTGGGGGTAATGTTTGGTGGATAGTATATGAGGAAAAGGTGATATTTAAGTGCTTTCCTAAATTGGATTAAGTCGGTAATGGCACGAACGCTTGGTGGTAAGGCTTTCCAGCATCTTGGGGCGTAGAATATAAAAGATCTGCTTGCCGTTATCTGGGTGCATTTTGTTACAGCCTTAGGAAGTGTTAGTGTGATTATAGCCGTCGGTCTTCTAGATCTAGTCGATGGAGTTACATGGATGAGATTTGAGAGTGCGGAGGATGAAAGTCCGTGTATGGCCTTAAAGGTCAGCAGTATGGTCTTGTAAGTGAGCCTACCATGTATGGGGAGCCAGTGGAGTTGGGGACTCCCAAGCTGAGATGCCTGGAGGAGTCCCAGCATGTTGTGAATTTGAGAGCCATGCTATTTTACCGAAACCCCCGGCATCCTAGGGATGGAGGGTAGAAGTTGAACTAAAAAGATGTGCTGTGGAACAGCAGGACCAAACAGGATGCCTAGATAGGAGTCTCTGTGCAGGTCATACTTAGTGGTAATATTGGGAGCAATAAACCAACCTGGACCTCACCTGGTGATATTGTAAAGGGGTATATGGAGGTTCATGTGGATTTGTGGATATGAACCAACAGAATATCCCCAGGGAGTACCTCAATGCAAGGAGAGGTAGATAACTGTACAAAAAAACAGGTTGAGGTTAGAACAGGGTGAGAAGAAACAAACCCAGTGGAACTGGGGTAGTTCAATGATCAGAGAAGAGCAGTGCTTTTACAGTGCTCTGCTAGAAAAGTAGATATTTGCCTCCTGTGACACCTTGCTGTGAGTTCTAGCTGTTTATTTAATTATTTATTGTTTGTCTAACTGTTTATTTAATTATTTATTGTTTGTCTTAGTGGTGTGCTAGTTCAGCCTTCTCAGCTGCAACTTACCTGGACTCTCTCAACTAACTGGGCTTTGTGTGGTACCCCCCTCTCCCCTGCTGAGGGTTCAGGACAGGGTACCTTGTAACTGCCCTCTTCAATAGGACTTATCTCCCTCCCTCCCTCCCCAGCACCCACCCACCCCTGGGGTAATTGTAGTTTTATAGGTACAGTCAAACCTCGGTTTTCATGATTAATCCGTTCAAAAAAGTCTGACTAAAACCGAAACGTATGGAAACTGAAGCAATATTTCCTATAAGATATAATGTAAATCCAATTAATCCGTTCCAGACACCCAAAAATATTCACAAAAAATACATTTTATAGAGAATAACTATATTTTTACATACAGAAAACAATGAGAAATAAATATAAATGACTAATGAAATGGATAAATGAACATTTAACATCACTGAAAGCAAGCTAAGTACAGTACTGTACAGTACAGTATGTTAACATCTGGCCTTAGCCACCCCTGACAATCTGCTGTGCCCAGCTCTCTTCGGAATCACATTGGATTCAGTCCATTAAAATACCTTTACATTATCTGCTCAATGCTTCAGAATGGCAGAAAATCTTAATGATATAGCTTCAGACGTACCCTGCAAGAGAAAGAACTGCCTCCCACATTCATGCAACATCTCCTGCTTACGTTGACAGCTTTTCTTCCCTGCTACCTCCGAGCCTGAGGGGGCGCTCCAGAGAACGGGCAGGCGGTGGACGAGATCAGGGCCTTCCTCTCTGCGCAATCCTTGCCTCTCTGACTCTGACCAGGCTCGAGGATGTGTTTCATTTACGTGCTCAGCTGGCTTTCGCTTCATGCTGGCGATCGGTGAGTCCGGGGGGCAGTGCTGCTGGGACCGGGCGGGCGTTCTGGCAGTGTATACAGACCGGTGTGCAGCGCGAGTGTATGTATTTACAGTACTGTACTTTATGAAAACCGAGGCGATGTACGAGAACCGGGACAAAATCTCAGTCAAAAGATGTTGAAAACCAAAGCAATGCATGAAAACCGAGACAAAATCTCAGTCAAAAAAGACGTTGAAAACCGAAGCGTATGAAAATCGGGGCAAATGAAAACCGAGGTTTGACTGTACTTGCACATCTTAGAGGAAAGGGGCTGCTCTCAGGTGCAGCTCTTTATCCAAATCAGTCATACACGGAGGACCTGAGATTAATTAATTAAGCTTCAGGTACACAAGGTGTATTAGGGGTATTAGATACACGTTTATTAGTATAGGCATCTACACCAATCCTTATTATATACAGAATTTAAAAGACCTAAACACAAGCTTTAAACTAAGATGCAGAAAGAAGTCCAGCAAAGAGATGGGGGTTCTCCGGTCTTTTGCATTGAGTGTCACATGTATGATTTTCTCCCAGTTGGTGAGAGGTCTTACGTCTGCACTAAGTGCAAGGAGCTCTTTGCTCTCAGGGAACGAGTCCGTTCTCTAGAGGCTAGAGTAGCAGACCTGGAAGACAAGAAAGACAGAGAAGTACATGGACGAGACCTACAGGGATATAGTCCTGAAGTCCCACCTCCAGTCTGGCAGCATCCCTGTTGCCATGGAGGAGAGAGGTCACGTGACAGGAGAGCATCACCCTGGTGTGGCAGGAAATGATCCTGTAACTAGGACCTGTCCTCCAGGTGATGTAAAACCCTCTCGCACCGAGGACGTTTCTCCAGGGCCATGTCCCCATGAGGGGAGGGTCAGGACAGCTGTTATAGTTGGTGATTCAATCATTAGGAATGTAGATAGCTGGGTGGCTGGTGGACGTGAGGATCGCCTGGTAACATGCCTGCCTGGTGCGAAGGTAGCAGACCTCACGCACCGCCTAGATAGGATCATAAATAGTGCTGGGGAGGAGTCTGCTGTCTTGGTACATGTTGGTACCAATGACATAGGAAAATGTGGTAGGGAAGTTCTGGAGGCTAAATTTAAGCTTTTAGGTAGGAAGTTGAAATCCAGAACTTCCAGGATAGCGTTCTCCGAAATGCTTCCTGTTCCACGTGCAGGAACCAAAAGACAGGCAGAGCTCCGGAGTCTCAATGCGTGGATGAGACAATGGTGCAAGGATGAGGGTTTTGGATTTGTTAGGAACTGGGGAACATTCTGGGGAAAGGGGGGGCTCTTCCGAAGGGATGGGCTTCACCTTAATCAGGATGGGACCAGACTGCTGGCATTAACCTTTAAAAAAGAGATAGAGAAGCTTTTAAACTAGAAAACAGGGGAAAGCCGACAGTCACCCAGGAGCGCATGGTTCGGACGAAGGTATCCTTGAAGGATACTACCAAAAGCAGTGAGGTTCCAAAAGGGAGTATAGTAGCCCAAATGCCCTTGAGTAATGAGCAGACAGAGCATAAAGATTCCAAATTACCCATGCCTACCAATAGCCAGATTAATATTAATAAAATACAGTCTCTAAAATGCTTGTATGCCAATGCTAGAAGTCTAAACAATAAGATGGGAGAGTTAGAATATATAGCACTAAATGAGAGGTTAGATATGATTGCACTCTCAGAGACATGGTGGAAGGAGGATAACCAGTGGGACACTGTGTTACCTGGATACAAACTATATCGTAATGATAGAGCTGATCAAATTGGTGGAGGGGTTGCGCTCTATGTTAGAGAGGGCATTGAGTCAGAAAGGATTAAAGTTTTGCAGGGAACAAAATTTGCTGTAGAATCTCTATGGATTGAAATTCCATTTATGAAGGGGAAGGTGATGGCAGTGGGAGTATACTATCGACCGCCTGGCCAGAATGAATAAATGGATGATGAAATGCTCAAAGAAATCAAGGAAGCTAACAAAAGTCACAACAGAGTAGTAATAATGGGTGATTTCAATTACCCCGGTATCGACTGGGTCAGTGTCACAGCAGGACAAGCTAAAGAGATAAAGTTTCTAGATGAAATAAATGACTGCTTCTTGGAGCAGCTGGTTCATGAACCGACCAGAGGTGAAGCCATACTGGACCTAGTCCTTAGTGGAACGCCAGATCTGGTGCAAGAAATAAGGGTGTTGGGACCACTTGGCAATAGTGATCATAGTATGATCATTTTATTTATTTATTTATTACAGTTGCTTATATACCGCACTATTCGGCATCAGCGCGGTTCACATTATAACAAAATGACCAAAACACACGTTCTGTTTGGTTTTACATCGAACAAGGGTATGAACTTGGATAACAGGGGGGGGATGAACTATATACATGAAATATATAGATGAGATAGGTTACATGCATGACGCAAAAGTCCTGTAACATGGTTGAATTGAACAATATGTAATGAGTCCGTTTCGAATACAAGAGACATTGTGGGAATGGGCTGTAAAAAGGCAGTGTTTCTTAGGTGGTGTTATCTAGAATCATCGCTGGCTGGGTAGTATTGGAGGAAGAGGTGATGTTTGATAGCCTTCCTGAATTGGGTCAGGTCAGCAATGGCTCGAATGTTTGGTGGGAGTGTATTCCAATATTTGGGGACGTAAAGACTGAAGGCCCTATTCGCTGTCGTGTTATTGCATTTAGTCAAGGTCTTCGGGGTTGTTAATAGATTTAGGGCTGTTGACCTCCTGGCTCTGTTGGGGGGCACTGTATGAATGAGATCAGTAAGTGCTGTGGAGGATAGGCGCTTAGTGGCCTTGAATGAGAGGATTAATGTTTTGAAGATAATCCTTCCGTGTATAGGTAGCCAATGAAGATGTTTTAGAATCGGAGTCACATGGTCACTTCTGGTGGCTCCATGGAGAATCCTTGCTGCAGCATTCATGGCTAGTTGTAGTGGGTTTATTGTGGCTTGCGGGAGACCTTGTAGGATGGAGTTGGCAAAGTCAAAGTGCGGTAGGATCAGAGCTTGGAATATGGTCCGGAAATCATCTGGTTCCAGTAGGGAACGCAGATGCCTGAGTGAACGGATTTTAAAATAGACCGCTTTAACAATGTTGCCTATATGGCATTTCATGTCCAGATGTTTGTCTAAGGTGACTCCCAGGTATTTTATTGTTTCTTTGGTTTGTAATTCTGCTTCCTTGACCTTTATATGTGTTGGTGGGGTAAAGTCTGGGTCTCTGGCGATGAACAGTACCTCCGTTTTCTTATGCTGGATGCGTAGATTTTGTGCTTGTAGCCAGTCCGATATGGCATTGAAACATTCTATAATAGGTGTGAGGTCCATTTGAACGGTTGAAAAAGGCATATATAGGAGGATGTCGTCCGCATATATCATACAGCTCACGTTAAATGCTCTAATGATGTTGCAAATGGGCTGCATGTATATGTTGAATAGTAGAGATGACAATGAGGATCCTTGCTGCACACCCTGTGTTTGATGGAATTGTTTGGACTCTTCTGCTCCGGATTTCACATATTGACATCGTCCATTTAGATAAGAGCTGCACCAATCGAGTGCAGTATTGCAGATTCCCTTTTCTTTCAGTCGCCCGAGGAGAATCTCATGATGAACCGAGTCAAAGGCTGCAGCGATGTCTAAAAAGATTAACACAAAGCCTTGTCGGATGTTGTCAATGCCTGTGAATATGTTATTGAATAAGAAGGTGAGGAGTGTCTCTACTCCATGGTACTCTCTAAACCCGTGTTGGCAATAATCTAAGGGAGCTGTGGAGTCTATATGATCCTGAATTTGCCTTTGGACCTCTTTCTCCAATATCTTTGCTAGTATGGGAATACTAGCTATTGGTCTGTACGAATCGGCTTGTTGAGGATCAAGTTTAGGGTTCTTCATTAATGGCCTGATCGATGTTTGCTTGAGGGTTGTTGGGAAGGAACCGGTAGTAAAGGAAAGTTCTGTCAGTTTTGCGATGAATGGACTGAATTCCTTGCGTAGCTCCTTGATCCAAAAGACCGGGCAAGGGTCTGTTTGTGCTGTGGAGGTATTGAGGGAAGCTATTGTATCTTCAATGCTTTTTCTAGATGGTGTGGAAAATTTGCATAAAGGGGTTATGCCGGTAGGGTCTTGGAATGCGGCTGTTGATATTTTGTCGGTCTGTATGATCTTTGACTGGAGGTAGTCAGCGAATTTTTGTGGGTGGATATCCACTTGTTGTTCCGGAGTTGGTTCCTTAGAAAGAGTTTGAACCAAGTTGAAAAGATCCCGTGGTTTGTTCAGAGATCTTTTCAAAGTGTCAGTGTGGTGTTGTTTCATTTTTAATCATGTTTGATTTAATTAGTGGAGGAAAGATAGTAAAGGAATCCACAGTACTACCTTTTAACTTTCGAAAGGGAGACTATGATAGAATGAGGAATATAGTTAGGAAAAAACTAAAAGGAGCGGTTCCAAAGGTTAAAGACTTACAGCAAGCTTGGGTGTTATTTAAAAATACTATCCTCGAAGCCCAGACCAGCTGTATTCCACGCATTAAGAAAAGTGGAAGAAAGTCCAAAAAACTGCCAGCATGGTTTAAAGGTGAGGTCAGAGAGGCTGTTGCTGCCAAAAAAGCAACCTTCAGGAAATGGAAAAAAGAGCCAAATGATGAAAACTGGAAACTGCATTTAACTTGCCAGTGCTTGTGCTAAGCATTGATAAGGCAGGCAAAGCGGGAATTTGAGAAGAAACTTGCTACGGAAGCAAAAACAAGAAATAAAGACTTTTTCAAGTACATTCGTAGCAAAAGGCCTGTGAGAGAGTCAATTGGACCATTAGATGATAGAGGGGTAAAAGGGGCAGTAAGAGGAGACAAGGCTATAGCAGAGAGACTGAATGAATTCTTTGCTTCGGTCTTTACTGAGGAAGATGTAGGGATGTTACCCAAGACTGAAGTGGTATTTAAAGGTGATACTGCAGAGGAATTGAGAGAAATATCGCTACACCGGGAAGATATATTACAACTATTTGATAAACTGAATAGTAGCAAATCACCTGGACCGGATAGTATACATCCCAGAGTGTTGAAAGAACTGAAATATGAGATTGCAGACCTGCTATTGGTAATCTGTGAACTTTCATTAAAATCATCTGTAATATATGAAGATTGGAGGGTCGCCAACGTAACACCAATTTTTAAAAAGGGTTCCAGGGGTGACCCAGGAAATTACAGACCGGTGAGCCTGACGTCAGTACCAGAGAAAATGGTAGAAACCATCATAAAGAACAAAATTACACAGCATGTAGATAGTCATGGCCTAATGGGAGACAGCCAACATGGCTTTAGACAAGGAAGATCTTGCCTTACAAATCTGATATGTTTTTTTGAAGGTGTGCATAAACAGGTAGACAAAGATGAGTCGGTTGATATAGTGTATCTGGACTTTCAGAAAGCTTTTGACAAGGTCCCCCATCAGAGACTTTTGGCGAAGCTAAAAAGTCATGGGATAGGAGGCAGTGTACTATTGTGGATCAGGAACTGGTTAAAAGATAGAAAGCAGAGGGTAGGGCTAAATGGCCAATATTCCCAATGGAAAAAGGTGAATAGTGGAGTACCCCAGGGATCTGTACTGGGTCCGCTACTTTTTGACATATTCATAAATGACCTGGAAGAGGGAATAACTAGTGAGGTTATCAAATTTGCAGATGACACAAAACTGTTTAAAGTTGTTAAAACCCAATGGGATTGTGGAAAACTGCAGGAGGATCTGGATAAATTGGAAGACTGGGCATCCAAATGGCAGATGAAATTTAATGTGGACAAGTGCAAAGTTATGCACCTAGGAAAGAACAACCCACACTATAGTTACACGATGCAAGGCTCCACATTAGAAACCACCACCCAGGAAAAAGATTTAGGAGTCATCGTGGATAACATGTTAAAACCCTCCGCCCAGTGTGCAGCGGCGGCCAAGAAAGCAAATAGAATGCTAGGTATCATAAGGAAAAGGGATGGAGAATAAAACAAAGGATATTATAATGCCTCTGTATCGCTCCATGGTACGACCGCACCTTGTATATTGTGTGCAATTCTTGTCACCGTATCTTAAAAAGGACATAGCGTTATTAGAAAAAGTACAGAGAAGAGCAACCAAATTGGTGAAGGGGATGGAAGGCTACTCCTATGAAGAGAGGCTAAAAAGGTTAGGGCTCTTTAACCTGGAAAAGAGACGGCTGAGGGGAGATATGATAGAGGTCTATAAATTAATGAATGGAGTGGAACGGATAAACGTGGATCAATTGTTTACGCTATCTGAATATAGGAAGACTAGGGGACATGTAATGAAGCTACAGGGTAAACTATTTAAGACAAATAAGAGAAAATATTTCTTCACTCAACGTGTAATCAAACTCTGGAATCTGTTACCGGAGGATGTAGTAAGGGCTGTTAGTATAGCTGGGTTTAAAAAATGTTTGGACAAGTTCCTGGAGGAAAGGTCCATAAACCACTATTAAAAAGGGACCCAGGATATCAATGCTTGACCCAGTACAAGCATTGTGGAACCTGTGTCTTTTGGGGATATTGCTAGGTACATATGACCTAGATTGGCCACTGTTGGAAACAGGATACTGGGCTTGATGGACCTCGGTCTGACCCAGTATGGCACGTCTTATGTTCTTATGACTTTGCGGGAAACGCGTAAGTCCCTATCAGATAAAAACTGAAGCTCTTTTGACTTTAAAGGGACAAAGTTCTTATAGGAGAAGGGAGCTTTAAAGATCCCTATATCCGATAACAAAGAGGAGTGATGAGGCAGTGTAGCCTCTCATCTTCTGAAGAGTCAGAAAGTCCCTGCTAATTGGAAAGGAGATATATGGAGGGCTTCAGGTGTACCTAAACTGAAAGGCATGGTACAAAAAAGTCTTCAACTACTAAAGGAAGTGGTTGATTATGGAGAACCCTAAGTATGCTGGGACAGCATGGAAAGGGATAGAGAGTATCTGTCGAGTCCGTAGGGGAAAATATACATATATATATATACATATATATATATATATATATATATATAGGCAAACAGATGGAAATAGTATATAGAGATATATCTACCCACTATCATATATTGCGAAGCATATATATTGTGGCGCTCGCGCCCCTACCAGGCGGCCGCCTAGTAGGGACGGGTGACCACCTCTTATATTTCCTAGGGTTGTAGTTGTGTGAGGAATAATGAACCGAGTGGTTTTTAAAAGCGCACAGGAATTTATTCAGCTTCCTTGCAGGTAAGTGGATACAATTTCTTCAAGCTCATTTACTCTCCAGACAAAAGAAAATAATGGATTCTTCTCCAGTAACAAATGTCCAAACAAAACAGCAAATTCAACTATCAAGTGTTTCTGGCTCACACTAATTTACCTTAGTGCAGGCATCACATTCCATCTCTGAAATATTGGAATTTACATCGGCTTCTTTGGCTTCAATCTCCATACTCTCCGCTGAGCTATGGCAGGGTTCTGCTTGGTAGCGCTCAGGGACTTTCTGCTTTAGAGTTTTTAACAGGTCAAACAACCTCTCCCACTTTCTTGCCGTCCCTTCTCTGGGCAGGTCTCCTATGGGGTGCTCTTGCTTAACCTTCCTGGTGAAACATTCCTTTCTGCACTGTGTTCTCTGGAGTATAACAGTTTCATCAGAGTCAGAAGAGAAAATATACTTGGAAGGCCTTACTGCCTCCCTTCTCCTACCTTGGGCTTTTTGTGCAGTATTCTCTCGGTTGGAGCTTTGGCCAGTCCTATGAAGAGAGACTAAAAAGGTTAGGGCTCTTTAACCTGGAAAAGAGACGGCTGAGGGGAGATATGATAGAGGTCTATAAATTAATGAATGGAGTGGAACGGATAAACGTGGATCAATTGTTTACGCTATCAGAATATAGAAAGACTAGGGGACATGTAATGAAGCTACAGGGTAAACTATTTAAGACAAATAAGAGAAAATATTTTTTCACTCAACGTGTAATCAAACTCTGGAATCTGTTACCGGAGGATGTAGTAAGGGCTGTTAGTATAGCTGGGTTTAAAAAAGGTTTGGACAAGTTCCTGGAGGAAAGGTCCATAAACCACTATTAAAAAGGGACCCAGGATATCAATGCTTGACCCAGTACAAGCATTATGGAACCTGTGTCTTTTGGGGATATTGCTAGGTACGTAGGACCTAGATTGGCCACTGTTGGAAACAGGATACTGGGCTTGATGGACCTCGGTCTGACCCAGTATGGCATGTCTTATGTTCTTATGTTCTTAGGACTCCCTCTGCCTCAGCGTAGGGCAGAGACTTGTGGTAGAGTTTTCCCTCTCTCTTGCTAGGGTAGGTGGTTCTCCCCCTGGAACCTTCCCTATGTCCTCTGTGGCTACTGTGCTGAGTATGGTGGCTTCCTTTGTACCTTCTCTGGTTGTCTTTATAGCGGTTCCTTTCTCTGCTGCTCCTTTTGGCTACAGGGCTGTTCCCTCTGTACCTACTGGAACCTGAGCTGCAACTCCCACTTAGGCCTGGACTGCAACTCCGACAGCAACTGCCACTGCAACTGCAACTGCGTCTCCAATCATGCTTCTCACCATGCTCCCAACCATGCTTCCAACCAGCACTCGAACAATGCTTCCAACCAGCTCTCCAACCATGCTTCCCACCAGCTCTCCAACCAACTCTATCTCTAGTGTTTGTTTGCTCCCTTTCAAACACTGAGCAGGGCAACTCCCTTCCTGGCTCCGCCCTTCTGTACCTCCCACTCCTATCTGTGGCTGACCTGAAGTGTGGGCATGGCTTACAGCTAGGTCTGCCCTCTAGGTTTCTCTCCAGGCTTCTGCTGTGGACTATGTGATCCTGTGTACCCATCCCCCGCAAAGAGGAAAAATTCTTCTTCTCTTCACTTTTTCCTGGCTGGGCTGCACTCTCCTTACCACAATATATAGATAGGGAAATAGAGATACATCCCTCATATACTGTCCTGTGCCAATCTGTTTAACATATCCTAGTAACTTTACATTGTATATAGTTATGACGTTTCATGTAAATGTATACATAATGTTTATAGTGTTGCACTGTTCTGTGCCAATCTGTTTAACATATTCTATTAACTTTACATTGTATATAGTTATGACGTTTCATGTAAAACAAACAATGTTTTGTTGACTGTTGTTAATTGTGAACCGCAGCTGATCTCTGGAAGCTGCGGTATATAAATCCTTGTTAAATAAATAAAAAAATATATGTATATAAAAAATATATATAGATATATATGAGCACAGACATGCAGATGTCCATATATATGCATATATATGAAACACCACCTTTTCCACGAATGTTACCCAAATGAAGGTGCACCATCTTGACCTTCCCGCAAATAAGCTCCATGTCCACTGTAATCATCCCTCAAATGTTGTATATGTAAATATTACTATGTATCAAATGTGTGTAAATAGTTAATTTTGACTATCAATGTTGAGCTACCTGTTATCTGTATTTTTACGGTTTAACCCCACCGTAAAACCTAAATGTTCCATGTAAACCGCACTGATGTTGAAGAGCGCGGTATATATGAGAAATAAATAAATAAATTTTTTTTAAAAAAGTATATATATATATATATATCCATGTCCACACATAGGGTATGTGGAGAAAGAAGATTTATCTAACCACAAGAAGGGAGGTACCTGCTTGGGAAGATAGTTAGAGAATCTGTACTTTCTGGGTATGGATAGGAAGCCCAGGGAGTTCTCTCACTGGCAAGAGAAGTCTAAAGTCCTCTAACAACTCTAGTTCAGGGACAACCAGGAATGGAGACCTACCTGGAAAATGCAGAGGATGTTGTAAATCTGCAGATAGTAAGTCTGAATCCTTCCATAACTCCAGCAGGTAGCTGAAGAAAAGATGCAATAAAAATACCATATGTACCCCTGATGAGGGTAAAAAGGGTATGGTGCATTCTTGTGCTCAACATGGATTATGCCATGAAGAGTTGAGGATGGAAGGAAAAGACAAGACAAGGATTGTCTATACTGATAGAAAAACCCATCCCTGGTGAAGGTGTCCCCTGGAGATGTGAAGCAACCCAGGGATGTGGATAATTCTTTAGGTATTCTCTTAATTAAAGGCATGTTTATTTAAGAAGCCTTTAATGTAAAAATGGTAAGGGCAGGGAGAACCCAGCAGGCATGACTAGGTAAAGCCCTTCCTAACTATCTGACATCATGTGCTCTCTAACAAGGCCCCATAGTGTAGAGCTGCTCCGAAGAGATGCAGAGAGCATGTTGCAGGTTAATTAGAAGAAAAACTGGTGTTTAAGAGCCAGTAGGTATCATGAACCATTCCACCAAGCCCAAGGATAGAAGATAAGGTAATGTGTCTTCAACAATAGCCAGAAAAGGTTTTAAAACCTTCTGGGACCTAGAGGTAAGGCCAGAACCATTGAGATTGGAGAACAAGCCCTGGTGGCTTGGTCAGCAAGTCAGTGGTCTAGCCAGTAAGAACCCTTGCAGTTCTAACTATTGACAGGGCAGCAGTAAAAATCTTATTTTATTTATTTATTTAATGTTTTTCTATACCGCACTATTCGGCTTCAGCGCGGTTTACAAGGAACAGGTTTGTACAACGTGGAACAGACAGACATTGAACTTACATAAAACAGGGAATTTAAACATGGATACCAAGTGAACTTTATACCTTATGTACAAAAGAGGATTGCATCATAGCTGAGTTTATGATACAGACCCTAAAGGGGATGGTTGAATGAGGTGGAAAGTTATCGTAGGAGATTGGTTAGGCGGCGTTGGATTGAGAGACTGTAGGGTCATGTGATACTGTCTAGGTGATGTTGTCAGAGTTACAGAAGTGTTGTAGAAATAGGTGGTGTTTGAGGGCTTTTCTTATGTCCCAACATTGGGAAAGAAATAGAGACATAAGTAGGAGTGGTAAGACTGCACTATTGTCTGAGAGCTGCAGAAAAATTAAGAATGCATGGGGGAGACAACTCTGAAAGAAAACCTAGGGCTTAAGGAGAAGCCCTCAGTCAAGTGGTATCACTCTTATAAGAACATAAGATATGCCATACTGGGTCAGACCAAGGTCCATCAAGCCCAGTATTCTGTTTCCAACAGTGGCCAATCTAGGTCATACGTACCTAGCAGTTTCCCCAAGGGACACAGGTTCCACAATGCTTGTATTGGTTCAAGCATTGATATCCTGGGTCCCTTCTTAATAATGGTTTATGGACCTTTCCTCCAGGAACTTGTCCAAACCTTTTTTAAACCCAGCTACACTAATAGCCTTTACTACATCCTCCGGTAACAAATTCCAGAGTTTGATTACACGTTGAGTGAAAAAATATTTTCTTTTATTAGTCTTAAATAGTTTACCCTGTAGCTTCATTGCATGTCCCCTAGTCTTTCTATATTCTGATAAGATAAACAATCGATCTACGTTTACCCGTTCCACTCCGTTCATTAATTTATAGACTTCTATCATATCTCCCCTCAGCCGTCTCTTTTCCAGGTTAAAGAGCCCCAACCTTTTTAGCCTTTCTTCATAGGAGTATCCTTCCATCCCCTTTACCATTTTGGTGGCTCTTCTCTGAACCTTTTCTAAAATCGCTATATCCTTTTTAAGATACGGCGACCAGAATTGCACACAATATTCAAGGTGCGGTCTCACCATGGAACGATATAGAGGCATTGTAATATCTTTTGTTTTATTTTCCATTCCTTTCCTTATCATATCTAGCATTCTATTTGCTCTCTGGCCGCCGCTGCACACTGGGCCGAGGGTTTTAACATGGTATCCACAATGACGCCTAAATCTTTTTCCTGGGTGGTGGTTCCTAATGTGGAACCTTGCATCGTGTAACCATAGTTTGGGTTGTTCTTCCCTAGGTGCATAACCTTGCACTTGTCCACATTAAATTTCATCTGCCATTTTGATGCCCAGTCTTCCAATTTATCAAGATCCTCTTGCAATTTTCCACAATCCTCTTGGGTTTTAACAACTTTAAATAGCTTTGTGTCATCTGCAAATTTGATAACCTCACTCGTTATTCCACTTTCCAGGTCATTTATGAATATGTCAAAAAGCAGCGGACACAGCACAGATCCCTGGGATACACCACTATTCACTTTTCTCCATTGGGAAAATTGGCCATTTAGCCCTACCCTCTGCTTTCTATCTTTTAACCAGTTCCTGATCCACAATAGTACACTGCCTCCTATCCCATGACTCTTTAGTTTTGCCAAAAGTCTCTGATGAGGGACCTTGTCAAAGGCTTTCTGAAAGTCCAGATACACAATATCAACTGACTCACCTTTGTCCACCTGATTATTCACTCCTTCAAAAAAACATAACAGATTAGTAAGACAAGATCTTCCTTGTATAAAGCCATGTTGGCTGTCTCCCATTAGGTCATGACTATCTACATGCTGAGTAATTTTATTCTTTATGATGGTTTCTACCATTTTTCCCGGTACTGATGTCTTAGTAAGAGTGGCAGAGTTGAAAAGAAGACTTACGGTGGAGTAAATCTTTGAAGTAATATGAGAAATGCGGATACAGGAGAAAAAGTCAAAGCTAAAGGCAACCTTATTGACAGTGGTTACTCCTCTGAGTAGTCCAGAGGATGAGGAGTAACTGTATAACCTGTAGAGCATAATCAACTTAAGAAGCTCATGGAGCTGATAGTTACGATGTCCCCCTAAGAGGGACATATGTAAAGTTAGGATGGAATTGATGTAGATGCTTGTAGTGGTAGGAAGCAAACTACAGGATCCAAACCTCAAACAGGAAAAAGGATTCAGGGAAGAGTCTATTAGCAACCCTGCGGCTGCTGGGTTTGCTGAACCCGTTGAGGTTGTGATTTCCTGAGCCTGGTTGATTGTTTCCCTTGCCTGGGAGGATCTGCATGATGGGTAGAAGATGGATAAAACCTTCTCCCATTAAGGGAACAAAGCTTATTAGCAGACTTTCTACAAACTGGGATAGAGGAAGGCATAGACAAGCCTCTGAAAGCAATAGTGTCAGTGGTTAACTGAGCAGCCTGGAGTAAAGTCTCTTTATTAAAGAGATTCTATCCAGTGCAAGGAGCATTTCCCAGTTTATCTTGTACAGATTTGTCCAAGTCTGAAACTTGGAGCCAGGCTTTACGTCATGCTCCTATGGCTATAGCAGAAGTTCTGCTAACAGACTCGAAAGAGTCTAGGGAAGCACAAGTAAGGAACTTAGAAATATTTTGAGCATGATTGACTAACAGAAAAATCTGCTCTTTTAGGCTCTTGGAGGAAAGGGGTCAAAAGCAATAAATTTTTTGTGACCTCCTCAAGAGATAATCCCATATAGAAAATATATGAAAGGATTCTTGCTAAAAGCATAGATGCCTGGAAAGTTTGACGTCCAAAGGCATCTAGTGTCTTAGCCTCACGACCTGGCGGATAAGAAGAGTGCTTCTTAGTACTCCTAACACGCCTCATTGCTGATTCTACAACAAGAGAACTATGAGGGAGCTGAGGCTTTTGAAAACCTGGAGAAGGGGCACCCTGTATAGGAGATCAGTTGCCCTAGAAGGTGGGGATACCATTAGAGGAGTTTCCCACGTTCTAAATAAAAGATCCTGCAAGGTTTGATGCAAAGGAAACATAATGACTTCCTGTGGATTACAGGGAATCTGTGTAGGTTGTGGATCCCCTGGTGCAGGGCCTTGACCAGGTATGGAAATGGCCAGAGACTTGGCCATATCAAGCAGGAAAGCTTGAAAAGAAATCTCCCCAGAGGGGGGTTCTCGAGGAAGAGGAGGAAGAACTAGATCTGTTGAAGAACTAGTTCTAGCATCCACCGGTTTATTCAGATTCTGTAGAATAGAAGATCTGGAGGGGTGGAGCATCAGATTATCTTTGAAAGATAGTTGTCGGTACCGCTGAAAAGCGGTACCGCAACTGGTCGGTAGCAAATCGTCCATGCTAGGGATCGATTCCAAACTCGGTATGGAGGGAAGCGAGCCGGCGAAGGTAGACGCGACCACAAGAAAAAACAAAAATAAAGGAAGAATTTTCTGCAGTGACAGGAGGACGTCCTGCCGGCTCCGCGGAAAAACGAAAACTGAGGAGAGACAGTTGGGAAAGGCGGGAAGGCAGCACGCAGGAGTGTTGGGATGCTTCCAAAAGCGTTCTGATTGGACGCTGGGGAGCGTTCCCACGCAGACTCCGTCGGTACCGACGTACCCATATGTGAAGACTCATTCCTGCTTGTTCCTGGAGATATAGAAATTACACTTACCTGGTAATTGTTGTTCCTTGAGGAACTCCAGTTCAGTCCTCCATCTCTGGGTTGTGCACCTCCTCCTGCAGCTTGGAGACTGGGCATGTCAAAACTGTAACATCACTGGATGTAGCCTGCTGGTCTCTCCTATCAGCCCCAGTGAACTATTGACAAAGCAGACTCAAAGCAGCGACAAATAAGTATTTATCATATAAATTTCAACTTTTTTTTTTTTTTTTTGAAAAATGTTTATTAGAAGCACATGAAACAATACAATGCCTCACAACAACCGTTACAACAGTGCTTCGTATTTTACATTATATAGTCAGGTTTAAATGCCTGTATGTACCCTGGGCAGGGTTGTCTCTTATCCTCTGCCCCAGGGCATCGTCCCAGTACAATACCCAAGTCCCATCTGCCTATCTTTCCCTTCCCCCCTCTCCCCCATGCTCCCCCCCCCACCCCTCCCTCCCAGGATCCATGAGGTCATCGGAGGTTTATTCTCATCTATAGATAACGTCTCCCCGAGTTCTATCCCAAACATAGAATCTCGCTTCGTACTTTGGGCCCTAAATGCTGAACATAGGGTGTCCACACCATGAGAAAGGAGGCCCAACTGCGGGGGTGTCTCTATGCACTCCGCCTCTCTAGAAGCATATATTGATGAAACCCATTTCGCCACTCCCAGAAGGAGGGGGCTGCAGGCTCCAACCACCGCCGCAGGACAGGGCCCTTCCCCACCAGACATGCCTTCCGTACCAACAATTGCTGCCATTTACCCTTCGGGTGGAGTGGTCCCAACTGATCCAGCACTATGAGCTGCCCTGTCCAGCAGACCCGCTGTTGCAAGATATCGCTCAAGAAAGTTGCTATTTTCAACCAGTAACGGCGAATGTATGGGCAGCCCCACCACATATGACCTAGATCCGCTAGGGGATTCGCACACTTTGGACATCTCCCGTTGTCTGTAAGATGACTACGTAATGCCCTCTTCGGAGAGAAGTGAGCTCGGACAATACTCTTGAACTGGATTTCCCGCCAGCGAGCTCCCTCCGCCAGGCCGGCCACCCTGCACAACGCCGCCATTATGGATCCCGGGGCGACCTCACTGCCCAGCTCTCGCACCCAAGAATTCTCCTCTGCCAAGTAATCGACAGGTTTCGCATAAGGTTCCAAAGCTTTCTTGAAGTGTGTAATAGTTGGTTTGTCCTCAGTGCCCAAAGCAAAGAACTCTAAGATCCGTGCGGAACGGTCGCTCTGTAGTTCCCGTCTCTCCACAGAGTACACATAATGTAATAGCTGCCGGTACGGGAACAGAGAGGTCCGGGGGCACAAGTCATATTCATGACAAAGCACTTCCAGAGTCTTGCACCGCCCATCTAAATCGACAACGTGCCCCAAAAGTCGTATTCCGACCTGCGCCCACTGAGCGAAAGGAGCCGACTCCGAGCCCGGGGGGAATAGAGCATTCCCCTGCAGCGGCAGCCAGCTCGAAGCCTCTGGGGAACTCTCCCACAGTACGTTCAACCGTTGCCAAGTACAGCGCGCCGCCTGTATCAACACACTTTTCACCAGGGGGCTCGGCAGAGCTGCCCTCGGGAGGTGAAGAACTGCCAGCAATGAGTGCGGTGCTACCAAAGCCTCTTCCACCTCCCTTGGGGTATAGAGCTCCGTGTTACCGAGCCAATCCCCCAGATGCCTAGCTTGGCAAGCCAAAGCATAGGCCCCAAGATCCGGTACACCAATCCCCCCGTTTGCCAGCCCCCCCGTAGACGGCACAGCGGGATACGCGCTCGAGCCCCTCTCCAAAGGAAACCGCGAAACTCCCGTTCGAGACGATGAAGGTCACGACGGAGTAGCCAGACCGGCAAGGTTTGTAACCAATAAAGGATCCGCGGTAGTATTACCATCCCTAAAACTGCTGCCCTGCCCAGGAGGGACAGGGGGAGCGGCATCCAGGCCCGAAGTTGTGATCGAATGTTACGCCAAATACGCTCAAAATTCTGTTTATATAATGCTGATGTATCTCTAGTGAGTGTAATCCCTAGATACGTAAAGGAGTTGTCCGCCCATCGCAACGGGAAGCTCCCCTCCCAACTCTGCTGTAGTCGACCCCCAACATCCAATGCTTCTGATTTGTCTTGATTAATCCGTAAGCCCGCGAAGGTACCATACCTAGTAAATTCGGCAAGTAGATTGGACAACGAGCATTGCGGGTCACATAAATGAACTAAAATATCATCTGCAAAGGCGGCCAGTTTAAATCCACCAGGTCCAATGGGGATACCACGAATCGCATTAGAGCCGGCGATACTCCGCAGCAGAGGATCGATAGTCAACACAAATAATAGCGGGGAAAGTGGGCAGCCCTGTCGTGTGCCTCGGGTGAGATTAAATGAATCAGACATAGTCCCATTGCATAGAATACTCGCGGTAGGGTGTGTATAAAGGAGCTTCACCATTGCAATAAAGGGATCGCCCAGCCCATAACGGGGCAAGAGAAACTCCAAATAGTCCCAGTTGACCCGGTCGAATGCCTTTTCCGCGTCGAAACTGACCAACAGGGACGGTATCTCTCGCTTATGCACCCATTCCATAGAGGCTAGAATCTTCCGCAAGTTTCGCACCGCATGTCTCCCTTGCACAAAACCCACCTGTGACTCGTGCAGCAGGCCCCCCAATACGTCAGCCAAGCGATTCGCGAGCACCTTTGCGAGTATCTTCAGGTCGAAATTCAATAGAGAAATGGGCCTATAAGAGGCAGCCTGCAGGGGGTCTTTACCAGGTTTAGGAATCAGAGTGATAAAGGCATGATTCAGTCCCCAGGCAAACTTCCCCTGTTCTGCCCTCCTGTGGTATAACTCAGTTAATACTGGGGTAAGGCGGCCTGTCAGTAGTTTATAGAACTCTGCTCCAAAACCGTCCGGGCCAGGCGATTTGTAGCAGCTAGCCTTTTTGATTACTGTATGTATCTCCTCTTCTGTCACCGGTGCACCCAGCACCGAACGCTGCTCCACAGTCAGCGTTGGGAGGCGCAGATCTTGCAGGTAACTTTCCATGGCTGCCAGCGACCCTGTGGTTCCCTGATAGAGTTTCTGAAAGAAGCCGCGGGACAATTGGGCTATTGCTGGACTACTTGTGTGCAGCTGGCCCCGGTCGTCTCGCAATGCCGCAATAGAGCGGGATCCCCGGCTACCACGTAGACAACGCGCCAGGAGCCGCCCTGGTTTGTTCCCAAAACGATAGAGTTGATATCGGTAATAGAACAGGGATTTCTTTGCCCGTTGGTGGAGCAGTTCATTGAGAGACGATTGCAGCTCCCGAAGAAGGCGTTTATTATCTCCCGTAGGGTTCCCTGCACATCGCCGACGAGCCTTAACAACATGTCGTTCTAACTGCACTATACGTGATGCTATTAACTTCCGCTTTCGTGCCCCATACGCAATAATGTCCCCCCGTAAGACCACCTTCGCTGTTTCCCATAGTAATTCAGGGTCCTCGCGGTGTTGCCGATGATTATCCATAAATTCGTCCCATTTCTGTGCCAAGTAGGTATGAAATTCTGCATCCCCGTATAGCCCCAAAGGGAGCCGCCATATGCGCTGCAGGGGAGCGGGGTCCCCCCACCGCAAGTCAACCCACACCGGCGTATGGTCAGATATCGTACCCGGACCAATCTCTGCCTTTTCCACTTGTGCGAACAATCGTTCTGAGAGCAAAACATAGTCGATCCGTGCACTGGAATCATGGGCCCGCGACTGATGCGTGAAGTCTCGCTCCAGTGGGTGGAGTAGTCGCCACGGGTCAACCAACCCGAGGCGGCGTCGCAGCCCCTGGAGGGCTTTAGTGGTCGGGACCCGCCATCCCTCCTGTCCTCCTCCTGTAGTATCTAAATTTATATCCATTACCCCATTGCAGTCTCCCGCGAGGATCAGAGGGGCTTCCGGGATCTGCTCGACCTGCGAGGCTAAGCGAGCATAGAAGGCATTGTCCAAAACATTAGGGGCATAGAGGTTACCCAGCACCACCCGCCTTCTCTCCAGGGAGCCATATACCAAAAGATATCTGCCTCTGGGGTCAGCATATTGCTGTTCTAGTACAAAGCGCACACGTTTATGAATCAGCAGGACCACCCCAGCTTTTCTCCCATGTGCCGGAGCCCCCCAGCTCTGCCCCACCCAGTCCCTCTGTAACTTCACATGTTCCTCAGCAGTCTGGTGGGTTTCCTGCAGAAAGGCGATATCGCATTGCAGCCGGGCTAGAGCCTGCAGTATTTTATAACGTTTAATGGGGTTGCCTATTCCACATATGTTCCAAGTTACGATCTTCAGCTTAAGGCGGGTTATAACACCACTCGTAGACCAATAATGTAATTATCTGCAGTTGAGCCCCCCCAGCCTGGGGCCCACTCTCGCACTCTCCTAATAGCTCCAAGTTTATCATCCGCATGGCCTCAGGATCCCATTGCACCCCCACCTGCTCCCCCCCCAAAACCCCCCCTAACCATCCCTCCCCATTCCAATCTCTACCCCAACCCCCTCTCCCCCTTGTACTCCGGGCCTTCTCCACCTCCCCACTCTAGAGAAGTCCAACCCAGGTCACACTGGGTGCGTCCGACCCCCCGCCCACTGACCAATGTACCAGAGAGCCCGCGGACAATTCAATCACCTCCCTACGGAACCCCTGATCTGTGCTAAATCCTCTACCATTCAGGGAAGCTCTGATGCTCAAGTCTCCAGACCTCTCAGATCCCCGGGGAGGATAATAAACCATTAGATAACCCAGCCCCTTATGACAGTAAGCTGAACCAACCCCGAGTCTCCAACTAGAACAGGGCCGCAGGGCAACCCCGGGGCCCGATAAATGCCGTCGCCGACAGAGAGCTACAGTGCCAGCGAGGACACGCACCGCACCCAGTCCCGCAGCCCGGCAAGGCTCACGCCAACCCCCCGGGTCTCCCAAATAGGTGGGACAAGTAAGAGGGGGGGGAGGGCGCCCAACACCACAAAGCAAGACAACGCCCCGCACGCACTCCTTTAGTATGGTCCCTCCCCCCCCACCCCCACCCGGCAGTACTATAGTCCAGAACCCACTCGTCGGGCATAACCCCAGTCCCCGGGGCCTAATAATAATGGTGCTGATAGAGAAACTAAATAAATATAATTAAGATAAATAAAAACAGTTAAGTACATATTTAATAAACATCTTGCCCCCAATATTGCAAAGTGGTGCACAGCCTACATCGGAGGACGAACTCTCCAGGGACTAGGAAAGAGAAACAAGGGGAAAGGCACTTTAAACAAGATACATTACTAGGCAGCCCCTTAAAGCAGAAACAAGGTAACAAGACACTACAACGCAAGTTTGTAACAAGATAAACAATCCGATAGGTACATTGTTATTGGGCTGACAGTCAAAGATACAGGCCTGATTGATGCTGAGGCCTATTTTTCCCCCCGGTTGCCACGTGCTGCCCTCTCAGCGGAGAAGCCAGCCATCACCCAACAGGGCGCTCCAAGAAGCTCAGCGAGGTGGCAGGGGGGATGTCTGTCTTCTTGCGGTCAGTTGGTTCACGTAGCCCTCTGCTTCAGCAGCCGCTGCGAACACGTGGTGGGTTCCTTCGTAGGTTATATGTAGTTTAGCCGGATATTGCACCGCGAAGCGGATTCCAGCGCCAATAAGCTTTTCGCAGATGGGGGCATATTCACGGCGCTTCTTACTCAGCATCGCTGAGTAATCCTGTGCCACGCGGATCTTAGCGTTATTGTAGAGAGTTTCCCCTTTCTGTCGGGCTGCTCGTAGGATCTTTTCTTTTTGTGGAAAAAAGGCAAACTTTACCAGCACAATCCTAGGCCGGGTGTCCCTCGCCCGTTTACTGCCGACCCGGTGTGCTCGTTCAATGCGGATCGGGCCTCCGCTCACATCGCCGTCCAGTAGCTGTGCAAAAAACACTTCCAGATAGCCCTGCAGGTCCCTGTCGGCGATGCTCTCGGGAATCCCCATAAATCGGAGGTTGCTACGCCGGGACCTGTTTTCCAGGTCATCCAGCTTTGCCTCGTGTGTTACGAGCTGGTGCCTGAGGCCAGCAACCTCCGTCTCCAATGCTCCGATCTTGTCCTCAGCATGCCCCAGACGATCCTTCGCCTCCTGGAGTCGATTCCCAAGGCTATCCACTGAGGCACGCAGGCTATCCATTTTTTCATGGAGTGCCTCAAATTGGGGCGAAAGGGCCGCGGCCACCGCCGCTGACATCGTGTCCAGTGAGGCAGGGGATTTGGGTGAGCCGGACGTTGTGGCCATGTCAGCCATTTTGCTGGAGCCGGCCACCCGCTCCCGCTCTCTCCTGGTCGCCTTGGGTGCCACCGCCATACGATCTGTCCACCAAACTTCACTCCGGAGCTCTGTTTATCTACCAAAACACCCGGGGGACCTTTTCGCTGGTTTTCCGCGGGCTTTGCACGGTTCTAAATCGCCGGTTTGGGCAGTGGGGCACGGAGCACTCTCAGGATGCGACCACTACTCTGCTCGCATCACGTGACCATATATAAATTTCAACTTTATACTCCACATGCACGTATAACTTATAACTAAGTTAAGACTAATTTATAACCAACTCCCCCTCCAGTGAGAAGGGGGCTGCTTCTTGCATTTTCCCTTCTCCCCCCAAGCTGAATCAGAGAAAGGAAAGAGAGAACAGATAGAATCAGCGTGATCCCGACACTATCAAGGGTTTTACCCACTCAGTTAATGGTACTCCCCCCCAGACTGATAATCAACTCCTGAAGAAAACATCCCCGGGCGGGAACGAGGACTGATCTGGAGTTCCTCAAGGAACAACAATTACCAGGTAAGTGTAATTTCTATTTCCTTATCGTTCCTACAGTTCAGTCCTCCACCACTGGGATGTAACAGAGCAGTAATCATTGGGAGGGCCCTTTCCACCTGGATCGCAACACCGCCGACCCAAAACAGGCATCGTTCGATGCCAGAACGTCTCAGCGGTAATGCTTGCTGAAGGTATGAAGATACGACGCAGAGGCCTCTCTGCAAATTTCCATTGGCAGCTAAAACAACAGAACTGACTGCAAAACCACTTTTTACCTGGAAAAGACAAGAACGGCTCTCTACTGGACAACGCCCACAACACCAAGGTTCACCTCCCTGAGAGACTGGCCACCAAAAACACTGTTAAGGTCAAATCCTTAACTGGCGCCTGGGCAAGGGCTCAAAGAGTTCCTTAGCTAAAGCCCCTAAAAACAAGTTGAGCTCCCCCGGTGGCCCAATATTTCGACGAGAGGCCGCAGCCTAAACACCGCTTTAAGAAAACGCAGTACCTCGTCGAGAGAACCTAGGGCCACCTCCTGGACTTTACCTCTATAACAAGCCAGGGCCGCTAACTGGACCCTTAAGGCCTAGCTGCCAGAACGTTATCAAACCCGTAATGCATGAAGCTTAACACCAGGAACGGATACCGTAGCCACGCGAACCTGTCGCCATGAACACCAATTCTCAAAAATACACCATATGCGCACCTATACGAGGAATGTGGACTTTTTCTTGGTTGAAGTAAAAATGCGATGACCGCTCCAAGCTAAGCTTTCCTCCTTAACCTCGCCCTTACAATGGCCAAGCCATAGGCAAAATAATACCCCTGCGGTATTCGAAGCAGAACCTGAAGCAACAGATTCTCCGATATCGGTAACCTCCAGGAATCCCCGTCGAGCAACCGAGCTAGGTCGGCATGCCATGGGCGTCTCGGTCGGTCCGGAGCCTCCAACAGAACTCTTCCTAGATGGGCCACGATGCGTTGAACCACTTGTCCTATGAGTGCCCACGGGGAAAAGACATAGAGGAGACCTGACAACGACCAATGTTGTACCAGGGTGTCGAGCCCTTCTGACATCCTCTCATGTCGCCTGCTGTAGAAGCGACTCGGGAGTAAAAGATTACCATGAGATCCATAATCGGCAGCCGCCATCTGCGGACTATTTCAGCAGACACTTAAGAACATAAGATATGCCATACTGGGTCAGACCAAGGTCCATCAAGCCCAGTATCCTGTTTCCAACAGGGGCCAATCTAGGTCATACGTACCTAGCAGTTTCCCCAAAAGACAGGTTCCACAATGCTTGTACTGGGTCAAGCATTGATATCCTGGGTTCCTTCTTAATAATGGCTTATGGACCTTTCCTCCAGGAACTTGTCCAGACCTTTTTTACACTAACAGCATTTACTACATCCTCCGGTAACAAATTCCAGAGTTTGATTACACGTTGAGTGAAAAAATATTTTCTTTTATTAGTCTTAAATAGTTTACCCTGTAGCTTCATTGCAAGTCCCCTAGTCTTTCTATATTCCGATAATGTAAACAATCGATCTACGTTTACCCGTTCCACTCCGTTCATTAATTTATAGACTATCATATCTCCCCTCAGCCGTCTCTTTTCCAGGTTAAAGAGCCCTAACCTTTTTAGCCTTTCTTCATAGGAGTATACTTCCATCCCCTTTACCATTTTGGTGGCTCTTCTCTGAACCTTTTCTAATAACGCTATATCCTTTTTAAGATACAGTGACCAGAATTGCACACAATATTCAATGTGCGGTCTCACCATGGAACGATATAGAGGAATTATATAATATCTTTTGTTTTATTTTCCATTCCTTTCCTTATGATACCTAGCATTCTATTTGCTCTCTTGGCCACTGCTGCACACTGGGCCAAGAGTTTTAACATGTTATCCACAATGACGCCTAAATATTTTTCCTGGGTAGTGATTGCTAATGTGGAACCTTGCATCGTGTAACCATAGTTTGGGTTGTTCTTCCCTAGGTACATAACTTTGCACTTGCAAATCCAAACTACAAAACCTCATCAGAATCCCAAACTAAAGTCCATTATTATACAAAATTCTGATATATAATCCTCTACTATTTTTGTCGGAGTTAGTCAGCCCAGTAGACAGGAAATCCTCTGACTACCACTGTGACTTCTCCTTTTTTTATTATTTGAGAACACTATTAAAAGTGCAAAGTTTGTACTTAGCTTTGCTCACTGAAATTTTACAGACAAGTAACTCCAACTTGAAAGATTGCCAGAAATCAGAAATGCCTCAACTTTGCACTTGTCCACATTAAATTTAATCTGCCATTTTGATGCCCAGTCTTCCAATTTATCAAGATCCTCTTGGGTTTTAACAACTTTAAATAGTTTTGTGTCATCTGCAAATTTGATAACCTCACTCATTCCACTTTCCAGGTCATTTATGAATATGTCAAAAAGCAGCGGACCCAGCACAGATCCCTGAGGTACACCACTATTCACCTTTCTCCATTGGGAAAATTGGCCATTTAGCCCTACCCTCTGTTTTCTATCTTTTAACCAGTTCCTGATCCACAATAGTACACTGCCTCCTATCCCATGACTCTTTAGGTTTTGCCAAAAGTTTCTGATGAGGGACCTTCTCAAAGGCTTTCTGAAAGTCCAGATACACTATATCAACTCTGTCCACCTGTTTATTCACACCTTCAAAAAAACATAACAGATTAGTAAGACAAGATCTTCCTTGTCTAAAGCCATGTTGGCTGTCTCCCATTAGGCCATGACTATCTACATGCTGAGTAATTTTATTCTTTATCATGGTTTCTACCATTTTTCCTGGTACTGACGTCAGGCTCACTGGTCTGTAGTTTCCCGGATCACCCCTAGAAACCTTTTTAAAAATTGGTGTTACATTGGCGATCCTCCAATCTTCAGGTATTAGAGATGATTTTAATGATAGTTCATAAACTTTCGGATATAACTCACATTTCCCAGCATTCACCCAGACCCTGCTGAACACAAACGTCCTTACCTGCCACGTGCGTCGCCGAGATCGCTTGTAGCTGAGGTTCTACCCAAAAGAACAGCGCTTCTGCTTCCTCTTCCATAGCTACGGTTCCCGTTCCGCCTTGCCCATGATGTAGGCCACGGTCGTGGAATTGTCCGAAAGCACTCTCACCGCCCGGTCATTCCCCGCAGCTTCGGATGTCTGTAGCGCTAGAAACACTGCTCGCAGCTCAATACGGTTGGTCGACCAATGGCCCTCCTGGCCGATCCGAGCCTCTATGCGAAGAGATCCCCGCAATGAGCTCCCCAACCCGCGTCTGTCCACAAAGGGAGCCACTGCGGCTGTTCCAAGGGCAGGCCCTCCTTCAGTTCCCGGACGAAGCCACCACTGAAGGGACCGTCTGACCCGTAATGGGCAAGGAAAACGTTTGTTCATCAAATCGGCCTGGTGTGACTTTCGGTGAAGTGGCCCCTTCTGCAACGGCCACCTAAGACATCTGGCTCACAGGGATACCTCCAGAATCTCCGGCATTGCCCTGACCATGCGAAGGTAGCTCCACGCTGAAGGTGCTAGGGTGGATATGACCTTGTGTACTAGCTGTCGAAGGACCTGAGCCTGTCGACTCGGCAAAAACACAACTCCTCTCCGTGAGTCGACCCGTACTCCCAGACATTTGAGAACCTGGACCGGGACTAACCGGCTCTTGGCCGAATTGACCATCCAACCAGGTCTCTGTAGAAAGTTCACCACTTTGCCTGCAGCCTGCACGAACTCAGCCTCGGAATTTGCCCAAATCCACCAAATGCCGAGATAAGAATGAACTAGAATGCCGTCCTTTTGCAACGTCGCCGCCGCCACCAACACCATGATCTTGGCGAAGGTGCACAGAGCCGTCACCAGACCAAAGGGCAATACCTGGAACTGGTAACTTCCCAAGGGAGAGCGAACCTCAGGACTTTGGATTAGCTGCTCTGATTGGGATGTGCAAATACGCCTCCATGAGATCGAGGGAGGTCAAGACCTCTCCTTGCGTACCGCCAAAATGACCAAACGCAATGTTTCCCTATGGAAATGAGGAACTCGAAGACAGCAATTTTGCCCCTTTTAGATCCAGGCTAGACTGGAGATGGGTAAATTAGACTTACCTGCTAATTGTTGTTCCTTACGGAACTCCAGTCTAGTCCCGAATCTCTGGGTTGTGCTCCTCCTCCAGCAGCTTGGAGACTGAGGAACATCATTCTTTTGTGATGACACCGATATATCCTCCTAGGATCCGCCTCCACACTCCAGTAACCTATTGACAAAGCAAACTCACCGGAGCAACAATAAGTAGTAAACACTACAATCAAACGTAACTAACTGAACTATTCTCCTTGAAGAGAAAAAGTATCCCGTTAACTGAACGCCCCCTATTTATACTAACCCTTGTTAGAACCACTTAGGCCTGTCCTCCCCCTTAATGGAGGACCGTGCCCCAAACATAATCCCAATGCCTAGAAGCTATTTCCTCTTACCTGTTATATCTCATGTGCTTCAGGCACTAGCTCACCAAAAGAAAAACCAACTCCGGGAGGGATATGGGACTAGACTGAAGTTCCGTAAGGAACAACAATTAGCGGGTAAGTCTAATTTACCCTTCCTTAGCGTCCCTCCAGTCTAGTCCCGAACCTCTGGGGATGTAACAGAGCAGTAAAAACAATCAACAGGAGGAACATGCTAGACCAGCCTGAAGCACCGCTGATCCAAAACATGTATCCCTTTCCGCCTGAACATCAAGACGGTAATGCTTGACAAAAGAATTCAACTAAGACCAGGTAGCTGCTCTACAAATTTCTAACGCAGGTACTAAACGGAACTCCGCCCAAGACGCTGCTTGCGCCCTAGTCGAATGAGCACATAAGCCTTCAGGTACTGCCTTACCCTTCAAAACATAAGTGGCTTCTTTAATCCACCTGGCAATGGAAGCTTTTGATGCTGCTTCTCCCTTTCTCAGCCCTCCAAACAAGACGAAGAGTCTATCTGATCTGTGGAAACCCGCAGTCCTCCTAATATACTTCTTTAACACCCCTCCGAACATCCAAGAGATGAAACTTACCAGCGGAAGAACCCTACGCAGAGTCACTAAACACCGGTAATGATACCACCTGATTCACGTGAAAAGGCGAGACCACTTTGGGCAGAAAGGACGGTACTGGTCTCAAAACCACCTTCGTATTATAGAAAGATAAAAAAGATTCCTTACAGGACAACGCCTGTAACTCTGATATTCTTCTAGCCGAGCATATAGCCACTAGGAACACTACCTTGAGTGTAAGATCCTTTAAGGACGCCCTCCACAAAGGCTCAAAAGGCTCTCGCCCCAACGCTTCCAAGACGAAAGGAAGATTCCACTTTGGTACTACCTGTCTATATGGTGGCCTCAAAAGAGACACCGCTCTCAAAAACCGCTTGACATCCGGATGACCACCTAGCACAGCGGTTCTCAACCTGTGGGTCGCGACCCCCATGGGGGTCGCCACAGGATTTAGCAGGGGTCGCCTCATCTCCGCGAAGTTAAAAAAAAATTAAAACGCGCCCAAGTTGCTGCCGCTGCCGAGTCTGCTTCTCGGCAGCAGCAAACTCACCCCCTTCCTTCTGATGCAGCCGCGGCTCCCTGCCACTTAAGGAGGGGGGCTGGCATGGACAAAGGGGAGAGACAAGGGGACATACTGGACAGACGGGATAAATGCTGGACAGAGGCGAGAGACAGTGCGCGTTAGGATTATAATGGGCTAATGGGGGAGCTAGCACTGGTAATGGGCAGATGGGGGGGCTAGGACTGATAATGGGTTGATTAGGGAAGGCTAGGACTGGGAATGGACTGATCAAGGGAGGTTGGGACTGATAATGGGTTGATAGGGGGGTAGGACTGGTAATGGGCTGATTAGGGGAGCCTAGCACTGGTAATGGGGTTGAGGGGGGACTAGCACTGGAAATGAGCTGATTAGGGGAGGCTAGGACTGGTAATGGGCTGATGGGGTGGGGTAGGACTGGTAATGGGCTGATGGGAGGCTAGCATTGGAAATGAGCTGATCGGGGGGGCTATGACTGGAAATGAGCTCATTAGTGGAGGCTAGGACTGGTAATGAGCTGATCGGGGGTAGGACTGGTATTGGGCTGATTAGGGGAGGCTAGCACTGCTAATGGGGTTGAGGGGGGATTAGCACTAGAAGTGAGCTGATTGGGGGGCTTTGAATGGGAATGGGCTGATTGTGTGGAGGGGAGGATAAAGCTGCTGGCCCTGGAAGAAAACTGGGGGCTAAGGCTACAAATGGGCTGATACGAGGGGATGGGAGAATGGAACTGGAAGGGAGTGGATCTGAGAGGGGCTGCCATGGTATTTGTACTAGAAGGGACTGGTCAGTGGGGAAAGAGGGGGACTGAAAGGGAATGGACACCAGTGGCAGTCATGGGAATGCAAGTTGATATTAGAAGGTACTGGGAGTGAGGACTGAAAAGGGGCTGATACTGGGGAGGGGTTACTTGGACTGGAAATAGGCTGATGGAAAGAAGTGAAGAAAACGAAAGAAGAGATAAGAAATGGCAGATGGACCATAGACCACAGAAAGAGAGCTAAGAGAAGACAGGAAAGCAGAAGCCTCAGATCAGGACCAGTATGATCAGAGAATAAATTGGTCAGACAACAAAGGTAGAAAAAATTTTCTTATTTCATATTAGTGATTTGACTACAAAATCATAAGTGGTGGAGTGGAGGAGTGGCCTAGTGGTTGGGGCAAGGTACTTCAGGCCGGAAGGTCGGGGGTTCAAATCCCACTAGAGGACAGCAACCTTGGGCCAGAAGGACTGGGGTTTCTAGTCCCACAGGTGCTCCTTGTGGTCTTGGGCAAGCCACTTAACCCTCCATAGCACATGTTCCCTGTAAAATAGTTATTTCCAAGTTATAATGCCCTGTTCAATGTAATTTCAGTTTGTTCAATGTAAACCGCACTGATGCAGAATAGCGCGGTATATAAGAGAATGTAAATAAATAAAATAAAAATAAATAATAATTTTGAAATTAAATATTGTTACTTGTTATTGTGATTAATTATTGTGATTTAAATAAGTCCATTTTATAAATAAAAACATATTGCAAAGGCCTATAATATATTAATAATTCAACAAATGATTACAGCGACAATGCGTTAACGGTGAAGAGAGACGCATTTGATTTTATCATTGGGGGTCACCACAAGTTGACCAATGGTAAAAGGGGTCACGGTACAAAAAAGGTTGAGAACCACTGACCTACCGCTTCTTCCCTCTATAAGAGGACAACGCAGCTACTTGCACCTGCAAGGACGCGGCCACTAAAACCTTCTCCACACCATCCTGTAAAAATGCCAGCACCTGTGGAATTGACGCTTTTAATGCCTGTGTCTGTCAACACACCATGCTTCAAAGACCCACCAGATGCGAACATATGCTAAAGATGTAGATCTCTTCCTTGCCCTCAACAAAGTGTTAATCACTGATGTGGAGTAGCCTCTCTTCCTTAACCTAGCCCTCTCAATAGCCAAGCCATAAGCGAGAACCGATCCACGTGCGGCATGTTTAGTGGACCCTGAGATAAGAGATCTGTCCGAACAGGAAGGCGCCATGGCTTCTCTACCAAGAGACGCACCAAATCCGCGTACCAAGGATGCCTTGGCCAATCCGGCGCTATCAACATCACCTGTCCTCCATGTCGTTCAATGCGCTGTACCACCTTTCCGATTAACACCCAAGGTGGAAACACGTACAGAAGTTGGTCTTCCGGCCAGACCTGTATGAGAGCATCCAGCCCTTCTGACATCCGTACTCTTCTTCTGCTGTAAAATTGATCGACCTTTGCAGACTGGAACGTCGCCATGAGATCCATTACTGGCGTTCCCCAACGCCGCACCAGCATCTCGAACACGTCCTGATGTAGAACCCACTCCCCCGGGTCCACCTTCACTCGACTCGGTCAGCTTACACATTGTCCACTCCCGCTACATGTTGCGCCGACAACGCTAGGAGATTTACTTCAACCCACTCGAACAACTGTTTGGCTTCAGCTTCCATCAGCACACTGCTCATGCCGCCCTGTCGATTGATATAGGCCACTGCTGTTGCGTTGTCGGAAAACACCCGAATGGCACGTCCGTGAAGATATACTTGAAAAACCTGTAGAGCCAGCGTCACCACTCTCAATTTCAACCTGTTGATTGACCAGGTCTTCTCCCGATCGGTCCACTGACCCTGGGCGAACCGTCCCTGAAGATGAGCTCCCCAGCCTAAGAGACTAGCGTCTGTCGTCAGAGGTATCCAACAAGGCGCCTCCAAGGGCATCCCCTTCTCCAGACACACCAGAAGCAACCACCATTGAAGAGCTTGCCGCGTCTCTGCCAGACAAGGCAGTCTTCGCAATAAAGAATCATTTTGATGTGACCCAATGTCTGAGCAATGCCCTCTGCAACGGCCTCATGTGGGCTCTCGCCCATGGGACCAGCTCTAGAGTCGCCGCCATGGTCCCGAGCAACTGCAGATAATGCCACATTGTGGGAGTCGCTCTGCTTAGAAACTGCCGGACTAGCCGCCTCAAACCGATCGCTCTTTGTCGCGGCAGAAAGATTCTTCCAGCGTCCGTATCGAATCGAGCTCCCAAATACTCTAGGTGTTGTGAGGGAATTAACTTGCTCTTTGCCATATTGACTACCCAACCGAGACTCTTCAAGAACGATACCACTCTGTTTGTAGCCGATTCGCTCTCCGCTCTGGACTTCACCCGGATTAGCCAATTGTCTAGATAAGGGTGCACGAGAATGCCCTCCTTTCGCAACGCCGCTGCTACCACGACCATCACCTTGGTGAACGTTCGCGGCGCTGTAGCTAGCCCAAACGGCAATGCCCGGAACTGAAAATGACCTAGAGGGACCGCAAATCTGAGAAATTTCTGATGTTCCTGCTGTATAGGAATGTGCAGATACGCTTCCGACAAATCCAGGGAAGTAAGAAACTCCCCTTTTCGTACAGCCACAATCACCGACCTTAGGGTTTCCATATAAAATACGCGCAGGCAACGATTTACTCTCTTGAGATCTAGAATTGGTCAAAAAGCCCCTTCCTTTTTCGGGACTACGAAGTATATGGAGTACCGACCAAAGCCGCATTGGTCTGGAGGCACCGGCACTACTGCTTTGAGGTCGAATAGCCTCTGTATCTTCTCCATCACCACGGCGCACTTGGCCGGCGCCTTGCATGGAGACTGCATGAACGAATCCTTTACTGGTCTCTGAAACTCCAATGCATAACCTTCTCGAATGACCTCCAGCACCCATCGGTCTGACGTCATTTGGACCCAGGCAGAGTAAAAATCCCATAGCCGACCTCCTACGGGCACCATATCCACCTGGGTCCCCCTGACTTCATTGCGACTTTCGAAGATTTGTGGAGGAGGAAGAGGCACCGAAACCCCTTCCCGCCCCCCGAAAGCCACAAAACCCCTGGTTTCTACTGGGAAAGCGTCCTCTTTGAGCTTGATTGAACCTTGAGAAACAGAACCGACAAAATTCCCTCTGCTGATCCTTGGACGTTGGAGTCGAGTGTCCCTGCCTTTGTCTGTCTTCTGGAAGTCTGCCCCCTTTGGACTCTCCCAGATCCTTCACTAGCTTGTCTAAATCTTCCCCAAACAGAAGCTTTCCTCTGAACGGAAGCTTACTTAGCCTGGACTTGGAAGATCCATCCGCTGCCCACTTGCACAGCCAAAGGTAACGATGGGCCACTACCACCGATGCCATGCTTTTCGATAAGCCCCGAATAAGATCGTAATGCATATTGGCTAGATAAGCCGTTCCTGACTCCAGTCTGGTCGTTTCCCCGATGGTATCCTCTCCTTGTTCTCCCTGAATTTGTTGTGACCAGCGGAGGCAGGCTCTCGCCACCCACGCTCCACAAATAGCTGCCTGAATGGACAGAGCATTGACTTCAAAGACCTGCTTTAACAAGGTATCTAGTTTCCTGTCCTGTGTATCCTTGAGTGCCGCACTTCCCTCTACTGGAATGGTAGTCTTCTTCATAACTGCCGAGACGGCGGCATCTACTTTGGGAGACTTGAACAATTCGTGATCCTGGTCCACCAGCGGGTAAAGCCGACCCATAAATCTGGACCCTTTTAGACTTGCCTCTGGCATGTCCCACTCCTCCTGTAACATCTCACGAACCACTCTGTGCACCGGAAAAGCTCTTTGCATCTTCTGAAAAACCTGCAGCAATGGATCTTCTATAGTAGCATCCTCTGCTGGTCCTGGCAACAGCATATTAAGCGCCTTTAGCATCTCTGAAATGAGTGTCGGCAACTCCTCTCTCCGGAACACGCAGACCACCCTGGTTTGATCCTCTTTGTCCGTGATCTCTCCTTCCTCCAACTCCTCATCAACTTCCAAGTCGGGATCCCCCTCGTCGGAGTGAAGTCCCTCCGAAGCCACCGACTGTTCTTTCTGCTCCTTCTCCATCATGGGTTTCTTTGCCACATTTCCTGTTGCCCCTGCACTTAATGGAGTTCCAGGTCTCCTTTCCCCGAGTTCCCCGTCTATGGAACTTGTTGCCCGCCTCTTCTGCTGGCCCCCAAACGCCTGCTGAATCAGCGCAACAAACTCTTGGGAAAAGATTGCAGCCAGTCCCCCCCGGCAAAGATGTCTGCGAGGATGGGAGATCAGGCGCGGACGAAGTACCTGCTACCAGCTCTCTATGCGGCAAATCCAGAGAAGCTGTGTCCGCCAACGCTACTGGGGCATCCTTAATCTCAGCTCCCCCTTCCAAGGCGCTCTCCATAGCGACTGCCTCCTGTATGCACCCCCTACAGACTCCTGTATGTGACGCAGCTCCCCGCCTAGATCTGCAGACTAAGCACTGCGGTTTAGAAGGCATCCCGCAGGAGCGTGTACCCTGTCTGTCAGCTCTGCGGAAGGAATGGACTCCAGAGGCCTATAAATGACAATAACCTGATCCAGTCAGCAAAAAACCTCCATTTCGGTTTTCTTCTTTTTTTTTTTTTTTACAAAAAAAAGACTGCATAAGTTGCAGCTCAGCGCCGAGTCCGAAACTGAAATTTAAATTGAAAAACGAAGCTTCCTGCCGAAGTTAGCAGCTTTGTAGGCCCCGAAAAAAATAATGCGTTGCCGACACGCGGCTAGGCCCTCTAATCTCCTCGCGCTGAAATCCCTTCACTCTGGCAGTGCCACGATGCGGCTCCCCCTTATCGTATCTGCCGCTGCTTTCTTCTGGCCAATGCCGTTGCTGCACTCAACCAACCCGCTGTGTTTCCAGCATCGGGAGGACGGCAGAGTGAAATGGAAATCGAGACAGCGATCTCTCCTACTGGACTCCTCCTGCACTTCTTCACAGTACGAGCAGGCAAACCTCTGCGTGTGCCGACTGACAGGATCTCTGGTTCTTCACCCTTTCAAATGGGTTCGGGAGCCGGAACTCTGCTCTACCGCAGAGCTTCTCCTCTGCTTAAATCTTTATAGCGGGTGAAGAGTAAGGGGGGGGGAGGGAGAGAAATCCTTAGCAGCACCTTAAAGGCACAGCACTCCCCAATTAAAGCTCTCTTTTTCCTTTAACTTTTTCCTATCCCTATTTTAGCTTCCTAATCTGTACTTTAAATTACTGAAAACCCAATCTGAAAACTCTCTCTCCTTAATTGCTTCTCCAGTTAACTTGGACCTCCAGATTCACTAATCCTCCAGCTGCTTGGAGATTGAGGTAACTGGAGCGAGGAGGCGGATCCTCGGAGGATATACCAGTGTCATCACAAAAGAATGACGTTTCTCAGTCTCCAAACTACTGGAGGAGGAGCACAACCCAGAGGTTCGGGACTAGACTGGAGGGATGCTAAGGAACTGCCTTTCTTTGGCATCACAAAATAAAAGGGGTAACGACCTACGCCGTAGTCTGACATCGGAACAGGTGCAACTGCACCCCCTTGCAAGAGCCGATCCCAACGTTCACCGTACCGCTAGCGTTTTCTGCCAACCTTTGCAGGGCGAAGCCAAAGCGAAGCCAGGACAGGTCATACCGTGCCAATTCTGGGCTGCTCTCCCGCATAATCTTCGAACTATCTCCAGCACCCATTGGACTGACGTTATTTGGGGTTTTGGACATGACGCTGCGGGGGCCGCTGCAAAACTTCTTCCTGCTCCACGACACCCACGAAACTCCTGGGCTCTAGAAGCAAATCTTCCTCTCTGGGAACTACCTGAGCGAGACTACGAAATCTCCTGAATCTGTAAAGCGGCCCCGAGCAGCCGGCACGAACCTCCCCTGCTCAGTCTTGGTGTCCAGAAGCCTACCGCCTTTGGATTCCTCTAAATCCTTAACCAACGTGACAGCAACTCCCCTCAAGGAAGCTTACCAAGACGACCTACTGTTCGCAGCCACTTTAATCAAATCATAGTGTGCTTCAGCCAGGAGGCCGCTCCGGACTCTAGCCGCACCAAGTCCAGTAAACTCCCTTGCACATGCTGGGCTGGCTGCCGCAGCCGCCTTGATCACCTGAGGCTATCTCTCGCTACCCAAGCCCCACAATAGCAGCTTGTAACGAACACGCCTAACCTCAAAGGCTCGTCTCAATAAATCGTCCACTTCGCTGTCCAGCGCATCCTTCAGGGCCACACTACCTTCCAGCAGAATAGACGTCTTTTCTGTGTCCGCTGACACAGCTGTATCAACACACCGAGGCCAAAACCTTTCCTTGTCTGTAAAGGGATAGAGCCTAATCAAAGCTCTTATCCCTGGCCACCCGGCTTCGGACACATCCACTTCGTCTTGAATCACTTGGTCTACAACCCGGTGAACCTGGACCACCACCTGCATTTATTTATTTATTTATTTATTTATTTATTTATTTTTACGTACCCCCTGAATGAGAGGGTGCCTGAAGGGATTCGGTAACGAGTGCAGGGAACTCCTCTGTTACCTCAACTCCCACCCAAAATGTAACGAAAGCCATACGCTTGCTTAACACAAAATCTGTTTCCAGAACCGCCCCAGATCCTGTCTGTGCTAAAGGAGCATCCGCCCCCACTTGGTCTTCCTGGAGGGCCCCGGAGGAACCTCCTAGCGAGGGCTTACCTTCTCTTATCGTAGATGGACATGGAGATTCCTCCCCAGCTTTATCTTGAGCCCCGCGCTCCATCGTGGACATACATATTTCTGCCGTGGACGATGCCAGCGCGCAGTCCCGGCCAACCTTGATGTCCGAGACTGTGCTCCTGTGCGGGCCACACTACAGCTGTGAAGAAATGTGCTATAAGGCAAGGCAAAAATCACGTAAATTCCCTTAGCAGTTGAGGGTCAACTCAGACACAAATCAGCGCAGCTTCTCCCCCTTTAAATATCTTCCTTTTCTTTGTTTTTGTTTTTTTGTTTTTTTGTATGGGGGCTCCTTCAAGATCTCCCAAAACAAACTGAACACAAAGTATCTGAACTTAAATCCAAAAGGGGGAGCTAAATAAATACACTAAATAAACTAAAAGAAAGAAAAGAGATTTAAGTTAAATTAAATTAAACTACTGTTTCCACCAGAATCCTTCGAAAGGGAAAACTGCTGCTGCCTCACGGCTAGATAATTGCGCGGGAGAACATCCCACCAAAACCAACTTGGCCCTCTAACCGCCGGCCGTCATCAATGCTGATGGCGGGCTTCCCGCGTTACTGCGTACAAGCGAGGCACTCACCTGTGCTCTGAAACGCTCTCTGCCTCCAGGCAATTACGTGCCTCCGCAGTGCGAACAGCAGCTCTGCTATCTGCGCCGTTGCTTATAGCAAGGAGAGAGCTACCCGGCTGCTTTCAATCATGCCTCCGCCATGCAAACGGCAGCTCTGCTATCCATGACGTTGCTTACAGCGCAGAGAGAGTTAGCCGGCTACTTTCAATCATGCCTCTGCAGTGCGAAGGGCAGCTCTGCTATCCATGCTGTTGCTTACAGCACGGAGAGAGCTATCCGGCTGCTTTCAATCATGCCAGAAGAAACCGAGAGGCCCGGAACTTGTCAACAGACCGTGTGCCCCTGGCTGTACTGCTCCCCTCCGTGTGCTCTAGGAGGGGAGAGCAGCTCAAAAATCCTGAAATCGTCGAAACGGAGAGGGGACAGCAAGGCAGCCGGTTCAATTCTGCATCTGAATCTTTTTTTTTAACTTAAAAAGACACAGCACACAAAATAGAAAAGAAACTCCATTAAAAACAACTAATCCTTAACTGCTTCTCTAGTGAGCCCAGCACCTAGGCTCACTACGTCCTCCTGCTGCATGGAGACTGGATACACTGGGGCTGATGGGAGAGACCAGCAGGCTACATCTAGTGATGTCACAGTTTTGACATGCCCAGTCTCCAAGCTGCAGGAGGAGGTGAACAACCCAGAGGTGGAGGACTGAACTGGAGGAACAATAACGAACAGCGGCTTTATCACAGGCATTCAAAGCAGTGCTTACCCTTCACAGTGCCTTGTAACACGTTCACTCAGCCTTGTATATTAATTGGGAAGTGATGATGATGATGATGATGTCATATCAATGGCTGGTTCACAATATGGGGCCAGTAAATCCATGAGTTGAGCTCCCTAACGCTCAGCAGTGAATGAGATATATATTGTTTTAAATATATGTTTTTTCAAGTAAATATAAGTGACTCTTGGAGTTTGAGGCCATATTTAGTAGATCCATAAATATTGAAATAGAAATTACACTTACCTGGTAATTGTCGTTCCTTGAATGACGACAGTTTGGTTATGCACCTCCTCCTGCAGCTTGGAGACTGGGCATGTCAAAGTCGTGACATCGCTAGATATTGCCTGCTGGTATCTCCCATCAGCCCCCAGTGTACTATTGACAAAGCAAACTCAAAAGGAACAACAAATAAGTAATAATACCACAACTTTAAATAACTCTCCATTCCTCAACCTGAGGAACCTTTTTAACCTTATCAGTCTTATATATTTTTTTTTTTTTTTAAACTTTACATTCAGGTTCCTCCTATGCAAACACGTTTCCTATTCCATCCCCTCGTTTAAATAAGAGAGAAGGAAGAAACAACAGAGAGGGATACTCACTGCGATCTAAAATCTGAAAGGATCTGTCTACTCCTTGAGACTGATGCTCCACTCCGCCTGAAAATAAACTCTGAAGAAATCACACCCCTGGGCGGGAATGAGGACTAAACTGTCATCACTCAAGGAACGACAATTACCAGGTAAGTGTAATTTCTATTTCCTTATCGTTCCTCCAGTTTAGTCCTCCACCTCTGGGATGTAACAGAGCAGTAATCATTGGGAGGGACCTATCCAGCCAACTCACCACACCGTTGACCCGGAACAGGCATCCTTTACTGCCAGAACATTTAGGCAGCAGTGGTTACTGAGGGAATGAAGAGACGACCTGGAAGCTGCTCTACCAATCCCCCCTGGTGGAATGACACAGTGATCCACCCATGAAGCTGCTTGCGCCCTGGTAGCAAGAGTCAGAAAGCCCCCCGGAATCGTACAACCTCACCACCAGAATGCTGAGGCAACCACCGCCTTAACCCAGTGCGAAATGGCTGCCTTCGCTGCTGCTTCCCTTTCGCGGGGACCTCCAAGCAACACACACACAAAAACAAAGAAACGAACGCCGCACCCTGCATTTTATGTTTCCTATTGGCGTAAGCTACGAATAAAAACCTCCCCTTCCAGAAAAACTAAGAACTGGAAGAGAAACCAATAGGTTCAGGAGAAAAATCAGATACCACCTTTTGGAAGGACGACGGGACTGGTCGCAAACACCACCCTCTATATAGAAAGGGTGAAAAGGGCTCATTACATGACAACGCCTGAAACTCCGAAACTCATCGCGCCGAACAAAGAGCTATCAAAGCCACTGTCTATAACAGCAAATCCTTTACTGACACCTGGAGTAAAGAATCAAAGGGCTCTTTAGTTAACGCCTCTAAGGCCCAATCGGGATCCCATGGCAGCACCCGAACTCTCCTTGAGGAGCGCAGCCGGGTCCCAACTTAAGGAAACACCACACATCGATCAGAACACCTAGCGCTATTCCCTCCACAGAACCTCTACAGCCGGAAACAGTCGCCAGTTGGACCCTCTAAGGAACTGGCCGCTAGTTCCTTCAGACACTGTCCTGCAGAGAACTCAGACCAAGGATACAGACACCTTTGTCGCCCGGACTTGCCGCCGTGAACAGCAGCCTTCAAAGAGGTGTCTACTATTAACATCATGAGGTCACGGGAACATTTGAGCATGGGAGGCCTTACTGAAATTACAAAAAAGAATTACCAGAATGGAATTACATAGATTTTCCCTGATCGAATACATTCGAAGGCAACAGATTCCCAGGGGTCTTCGAATCTACAAAGAACCGAAAATGTTCATTTCTGATACTTCATTTATAGATAAATGGAATTGTATCTTGAACAAATGTTCCCGTGACCTCATGATGTTAATAGTAGACACCTCTAAGACAACTTTGGATACCCTGAGAAAAGAGGAAGATGATGCACTACAAAATCTAAAGAAAACAGCAACTGAGGAACAATATAATAAAAGTGTGGACGAATTGAAGCAAAAAATAACACAGGTGTATGAGGAAGTCAAGCAGGTTAAATCCAACAAGTTAAGAAGAGACTATGGTGATTACACGAGTGGTTACGTGTACCCCTGGATGAACCCCAAGAAACAAGATAAGAAGAAAGTGTCCTTCGGAGGCAGCTCAGAGGGGGAGAATTCATCCGGATCAGATGTGGAGTTGAAAAGGCAGGATTTTCAGGGGGGCAGGGGCGCCGGAGTAAAGAAAAAAGATCCACAAGTAGAACCCAAGCGCTCATCCAACAGACGCAAATGAGCGACCCCCCTCTCCACTCGATCGTGATTAATATTTCAGGGCAATCGATCCCCACAGAATATTTTCAATTATTAGAAAAAGGCCTTTCCTTTGTACCGCAAGTGAGCTTCGACATGTTTGACTTTAGAATTGCCTTTGAACATTTAATTCGCAAATTACATTTAAAAATATTTTTTGCCTCACTAGATGAGCAGCCCGTCAATGCCATTAATCCTCCGAGTAATAGAATCCGATTACCTTTGAAATCTAGCTGGTCCCCACCGGAACCGCTACCGGAGGCTTTATCTCTTTTCCGCAGTATGGTATTACATGATATGGAATGCATATTGCTAACACCTCTTAAAAGATGGTATGCTCTTACCAAAGCTGAAAACAACGTTTTGAAGGAGTTACGTTCTCGGGATGACCTTGTGGTTCGACGAGCCGACAAAGGTGGAGCAATTGTCATCATGACCAAACACAGTTACCTCGGTGAAGCACAACTTCAACTCACTGATGTTAACACTTATGAAATTTTAACATCGGATCCCACAGAGGAGTTGGCCACATATATCAAGGACATCACAACATCAGCATTGAAAGATAAATTCATATCGAATAAAGAATGGAGATTTTTAAATCCCACTAACACCACGTTGGCACGATTTTACTTGGTTCCGAAGATCCACAAGAGGCTCATAGATCCGCCCGGTAGACCTATTGTATCTACCCGGGGAACCGTCTTGGAACCACTCTCAGTCTATCTAGACTCATTTCTAAGACCATTAATACCACAGATCGCTTCCTATGTTAGAGATACAATGCATTTTTTACAGTTGCTAGAAACATACTCTCTAACAACCAATGAACCTGATCTATGGTTGGCGACATTGGACGTGAACGCTCTTTATACCAATATACCTCAAGAGCGAGCTCACGTTGAAGTAATGGCCTTGCTTAACACTAGATCTGATTTAACTCCGGGGCATATATCTTTTTTGGATCAGGTAACCAAGTTAGTGCTATTTCACAATCATTTTCAATTCGGAGATACTATTTATCACCAAAAAACAGGGGTGGCGATGGGCGCCACATGCGCCCCTTCCATCGCCAACATTTACATGGGGGCTTTTGAAACTCAATGGTTGAAACAATCGGAATGGTCTTGTCATCTCCGGCTCTGGTGCCGCTACATCGATGACATCTTTGTCATATGGGTGGGCCCTGTCGAAACATTACAAGAATTTGTTAGATGGCTCAACACCAGAGAAACTTCCATTCAATTCACTAGTACCTGTAGCCAGTCCCAGATTTCTTTTCTGGATGTTGAAGTACATATTGAAGATACAGGGTGGGCAACTAAAGTCTATCGCAAACCCACGGATCGCAATGCTTTATTACACTATGACAGTCTTCACCCAAGAAAATTGAAGGATAGCCTCCCACTTTCACAGTTCCTCCGATATCGTAGGAACTGTTCTAATACACAAGAATTCAAACATCAAGCTGGAAATTTGAAACAACATTTTTTACAACGGGGATATCCAAAGGGCATTATAGAGAAGGCTTACAAGAGAGCTCTTTTTAACCATCGAGAATATCTGTTGCAACCTAAGCCTCCGAGAGAGTTAGACTCGTCAATCAATTTAGTTACCCAGTATTCCCCGTACAGCAGTTTAATTCAGAAGACGCTTAATAAACACATGAATGTGATACATAGCATTCCAGCATTAAGAAATAAAAATGTTCGATGTGTATGGACCAGAAACAGAAACAGAAATTTGAAGGAAATAGTAAGCCCTACTGTTGTACCTATTTCCAAGAATACTTTTACCGACATCGTAGCAGGACATTCTAATTGTGGACAATGTGCATTCTGTGAGGTCAATTTAACAATTCAATCCTTTGAGCATGCAGGGAAACGATACTTTTTGCAGCATTCTACTAATTGTCAAACTTCACAAGTAGTATATGCGATCCGCTGCCCCTGCTCACTGATGTATATTGGGAAAACTATGCGTCCATTCCGAATTCGTTTAGGAGAACATCGCAGTAGACTTAAATGTAAAACGCTTACCGCTCCCATGGTAGCTCATTGTTTGACTTACCACCACTTTTACTGACCTTCGTTGTTTCTGCATTGAAAAAGTCAATAAGGCAATGGGAGATAAAACTTTGGATCAAACCCTCATTTACAAAGAACAACGATGGATCTTTAAATTACAGACAGTCATTCCCGGTGGGCTTAATACCCAAATTGATTGGACTCTTTGCCTCTAATGTTGGCTATGATTCCATTGACAAACAACACAGTCACTCAAACTATATATAGACACTCCCCTGGTTTTCAGACCGCATGCGCGGCGTTTTTCTGATCCTTTGCGATAGTTGCATTCAGGGCGCATGAATGAGGTAAGCGGGGTCTTCACATATCTGAACATGATCCGCTTGTTTGTTAAATGAAAATATATGCTGATTGGAATGTGGGCATATTTTTATTGCTTTTCTGTTCCAGATAGTCGAATACATACAAAGAATAGGCTTATTTAGCCCCTGAAGAAACGGAACATATCCGTGAAACGCGATGGCGCTGAAGTAGGCGTTGGGATAAACTACTTTTAAGATAAGCCTAACTTCTGTTTTATAAAATGCATCTTGGATAAGTTATTTCAAAACGCTTTGGAAAAAAACACACGTTCAAAAAACAAAAAGGGTCGTTGATGTATATCGGGAGTAGTTACTGGCTTTTGCCATTGTCACTGAAAAACTCCATGAAAATCTGAGACCCGCTGTTCAAAAAACGTGTGCATGTTAAATGATTCTTACAATTTATTATTATTTGCTTTTATCTGGAAATTCAGCAATTCATATTGAGTAAAATACATAATTTTGGGGTGAGCTATGTACAAGGTGTGGTGTGTTGCGTGCTAGAATGGTTTGAGCTATGTACAGTGTGGGCTATATACAGTGGTGCTGTAAAACATTATCTGTACAGGCAGCAATATGTGCTGTTATACATTCTCTTAGGTTATGTGATGTGTCCATAGTGTTCTATGAACAGCATGGTTTTTAGCTGTTTTCTAAAGTCTTTGAGGTCTGTAGTTGTCCTCAAGTCGTCTGGTAGTTTGTTCCATATAGTTGGAGCAGCCATGGAGAGAGCTCTGTCTGTTGTGTCCTTGCGTGTGTGTTTGAATTCACCTGGGGTGCTGACTCGGTTGCGTGTTTGTTTTCTTCTAGGACGAGTGCTGTTGTCTGGTTGAATGAGGGTGTGTAGGCTGTTGGCTGATGTGTGCTGATTTATCTTAAATAGGTTTATGATAGTTTTGTATCTGATGCGTGCACCGATTGGGAGCCAGTGTAAGTCTTTTAAGGTGGGTGTGATGTGGTCCTGTCTTGCAGTACCGGATATTATTCGTGCTGCAGTGTTTTGTGCTAGCTGGAGTGGTTTGAGGGCTTGTTTCGGTAGTCCCAAGTATATCGGATTGCAGAAGTCCAGTATTGGGGTTATCAGTGCTTGGAGGACGGTACGAAAGTGTTCTGGGGCAAGGAGTGGTTTCAGTCTCCTGATGATTCGCATCTTGTAGTAGACTTTTTGTATTGTTTTGTCTATGTGTGGCTTAGTCCTTGACGTATGGGTAGTGCACCTCCTCCTGCAGCATGAAGACTGGACCAATCAGATTTCAGCTCCTCTGGAACCATCATACCAGGCATCTCTGGAACTCCAGTGAACTACTGTCAAAGCAAACTCAAACACGTAGCTAACCTTTAATAGGGTCCCTCTTGCAGGTTATGCATTCTTTTTTTTTTTTTTTTTTTATACTGTAGCCAAAGACCACAACTAACAGGGACGGAATGTCCCGCCCCCGCCACAGCATAAGCAGAGAGTGAGAATAAAAGGAAAAAACATTGGAGCGAAAGGAAAGAAAACAAGGGAACGCACTCACCTGGGAATACGGACCTCTGAACCCAAGGCGTGCCGCGCTAAAAAAAATGAGACAGGGAGAGGCAGGAGGACTAAGCTGTCATCTCTCAAGGAACTACAATTACCAGGTAAGTGTAATTACTATTTCCTTATCGTTCCTCCAGCTTAGTCCTCGACGTATGGGATGTATCAAAGCAGCCTAACGGGCGGGATTTTGCCAGCCGGCACACAGAACCGCGGAACCAAAACCAGCATCGCTCGCCGCCAAGACATCAAGTCGATAATGTTTACTGAAAGTGTGCAAGGAAGACCACGTGGCCGCCTTACAGATATCCACCGGCGAAACCAAACTGAACTCCGCCCAGGACGCTGCTTGCGCTCTTGTAGAATGAGCGCGCAACCCAACAGGCGGAACCCGACCGTGTAACAGATAAGCCGAGCCAATCGCCTCTTTAATCCACCGAGCAATAGAGGCCTTCGCCGCCGCTTCCCCTTTGCGAGGGCCGCCAAACAGCACAAACAAGCGGTCCGATTTACGAAAATCGCTGGTAACTTTTAAATAGCGTCGCAAAACCCTCTTGAGGTCCAACCGACGTAGACCGCGATCAGAAGCACGCCCTTTCCGACTCCGGAAATACCGGAAGGGAGACGACCTGGTTCAAGTGAAAAGGAGAAGTTACCTTAGGTAAAAAGGAAGGTACAGGCCGCAGAACCACTTTATGAGCCGAGAAAGACGGGAAAGGCTCCCTGCAAGAAAGAGCCTGGAGCTCGGAAATACGGCGTGCCGAACAAATCGCCACTAGAAACAACATCTTGAGAGTCAAATCCTTTACCGAACTACGAGAAAGAGGCTCAAAAGGGGCTGCACTAAGAGCCCGCAACACCAAATTAAGATCCCATGAGGGTACCGAGACTCTGCGGGCCGGACGCAATCTAGAAACAGCCCGCAAGAAACGAACGACATCAGCATGAGCACCTAAAGACACGCCCTGAACCTTTCCGCGATAACACGACAGCGCCGCCAATTGCACGCGCAAAGAACTGGCGGCCAAACCTTTAGCAAAACCGTCTTGTAAAAAATCCAGTATCATCGTAATAGAGGCTGTAGCCGCTCGGATCTGATGCCGAGAACACCAGTCCTCAAAAATACGCCAAACCCGTACTTAGGCCAGCGAAGTGGATCTTTTGCGCGAATGTAACAGGGTGGCCACGACCGACCGGGAATAACCCCGTTTTCTTAGCCGAGCCCTTTCAATAGCCAGGCCGTAAGAGAGAATCTCCCCACTTGAGGCATGCGAAGGGGACCCTGACACAGGGAAGCCTCCACGGAGAACCGTCCACCAACCTCATCAGATCGGCATACCAAGGGCGACGAGGCCAATCCGGCGCTATCAACAGCACCCGACCCCGGTGAGCCTCGATACGCTGAATCACGCGCCCCAACAGGGGCCACGGAGGAAACACGTAGAGGAGACCCGCGGAGGGCCAAACCTGCAAAAGAGCATCCAGACCTTCGGACATCGGCTCTCTCCGACGACTGTAGAACCGAGCTGCCTTTGCGGAGCGGAACGTGGCCATCAAGTCCATGACCGGTTGACCCCAACGCTGAACCAGCTGCGCAAACACCCTCGGATGGAGTTGCCATTCGCCGGGATCCACCTGAACTCTGCTGAGAAAGTCCGCCGTCACGTTGTCTTTTCCGGCAATGTGCGCCGCCGAGATGGCCCGCAGCCGGGGCTCCACCCACTCGAACAACGTCCGAGTCTCCGCTTCCAGACCGACGCTTCCGGTTCCGCCCTGCCGGTTGATGTAGGCCACAGTCGCCGCATTGTCGGAGAGAACCCGAACCGCCCGAGACGATATCCGGGTCTCGAAGTGTTGTAATGCCAATCGAACGGCTCGAAGTTCCAAGCGATTGATCGACCAAGCGCTCTCCTCCGGAGACCAGAGACCTTGAGCGAACTGGCCCTCGTAGTGTGCGCCCCAGCCCGTCAGGCAGGCATCCGTTAAGAGCGGAACCCAGTCCGGCTGCTCCAATGGCATCCCCACTTGAAGCGAGGACGGACTCAACCACCAACGCAGATCTCTCCGAACTGTCATCGGGCAAGGTAGACGTTTGCTCAGGGAATCGGACTGGTTGGACCAGCGACGGAGCAAGGCCCGCTGGAGCGAACGCATGTGAAAGCGTGCCCAAGGTACCACCTCCAGAGAGGCTACCATCGTCCCCAGCAACTGCAGGTAGAGCCAGGCCGACGGAGCCGGAGTCTTTCGGAACCGCCGCACCAGAGACTGAAGAGCCAATATCCTACGTTCGGGAAGAGATACCAATCCCACGCACGTTTCGAACCACACCCCCAAATATTCGAGAAGCTGCGTCGGAACCAAATGGCTCTTGTGGGGGTTGACCACCCAGCCGAGAGACTGCAAGAGCGCCACGACCTTTGCCGTCGCCGCCAAGCTTTCTGCGCGAGACTTCCCGCGAATCAACCAATCATCCAGATAGGGATGAACTAGCACCCCCTCTTTGCGCAAGGCTGCCGCTACAACCACCATGACTTTGGTGAAGACTCGCGGCGCGGTCGCAAGACCGAAGGGCAAAGCCTGAAACTGGAAATGACCCCACGGCAGCGCGAAGCGGAGATACTTCTGCTGGTCCTCTCGAATAGGGATATGGAGATAAGCCTCCGTGAGGTCGAGAGACGTGAGAAACTCGCCCCAACGGACGGCGACTATTACTGACCGTAGGGTTTCCATCCGAAAGTGAGGAATCCTCAGACACCGATTCACTCCTTTGAGATCCAAAATGGGGCGAAGATCGCCACCCTTCTTTGGCACCACGAAATAGATGGAGTACCTTCCCTGACCATATTCCGCTTGAGGCACGGGAATAACCGCCCCCAGCTGAAGAAGACGATCGAGCGTTTGCCGGACCTGAAGGGTTTTTCGGACCCACCGGCAGGGGGACGCTACAAAGGAATCGAGCACGGGACGGGCCAAATCGAGAACATATCCGTCTCGTATGATGTCCAAAACCCACTGATCGGAAGTAATTTGGGTCCAAGCAGAGAGAAAACGTCGAAGACGCCCTCCGATCACCGGCAGCTCCACCTGGACCCACTGCCCTTCAATGGGGCTTGCGAGCGGCCGGAGAACCAGCCGCTGCGAATCCTCTGCTGGCTCCTCGAAAGCCGCGAAAACCCGACGCCCGGGAGCTATATCTGCCATGCTGGAAGCCCCCATAACAGGGCGACCGGAACCTACGAAAATCCCGAAAATGCCCCCGAGCGACCGGAAGCGACCTACCCCGCTTGGGTCTATCCTCCGGCAGGCGACCGCCTTTGGAGTCTCCCAGATCTTTGACCAACTTATCCAAATCCTCACCAAAGAGCAGTCTACCTTTAAAAGGCAATTTGCCCAACCGCGACTTGGAAGACCCATCGGCCGCCCAATTTTTTAACCAAAGGGCTCTGCGTGACGCCACCACGGATGCCATGTTATTGGAGAGAGCTCTGATGAGATCATACTGGACATCCGCCAAATACGCCGCACCAGATTCCAAGCGGTGGATCTCCGTCAGCATGTCGGCCTCCAAGGAAGGCGTCTGTTGAAGCCGCTGAACCCAGCGCAAACAGGCACGGGCAACCCAAGCTCCACAAACGGAAGCCTGTAATGCAATCGCGTCCGCCTCAAAGGATTGCTTTAACAGCCCGTCCATTTTCCGGTCCTGCGGCTCACGTAAAGCCGCACTCCCTTCCACCGGAATGGTGGTCTTTTTAGTCACCGCCGACACGGCCGCGTCGACTTTGGGAGATCGGAAACGCTCCAGATCTGCGTCCGATAAAGGATAAAGCCGACGCATGATCTTAACCCCCTTGAGACCCGATTCAGGAGTGTCCCACTCGGCCTGAATCATCTGGTCAATAACCTTGTGAATGGGGAAAACCACGTTAGTTTGACGTACCGCCTGAATAATGGGATCTGCCCCGTCCGGCTCCTCCACCGAAGCAGTAGGGGCCAACCCCAGAGTCTGAAGCGCCTCCGAAACAAGAGCCGGCAGCTCTTCTCGTCGGAACACGCGAATAATCTTTGCCTGATCCTCCGGCTCTGGAAGCTCGCCCTCTTCCAAGCCGTCTGCATCCACCTCCTGGTCGAACTCTGGGTCATCACCTTCAGGCCACTCCGTCTCCGAAGGAAAAGTTTCGTGCATCCGTGGTCGCTTAGGGACCCTGCTGCCGGACAACGGAGGCTCCCCCGAAGAGGACTGGGCAGACACCCCCAGCGCTGGAAGTGGCGCAGCTCCCATAACCTGGCGCCTACGGCAGAACGCTTGGTGCAGGAGCAAAACAAAATCGGGAGAAAAATCCTCCAAGGGCAAGGCCCCCCCGAGGTCCGACTGTCCCACAGACGCCAAGCCACCGGTAGAAGGAAGTCCCGAGGGTCCCTCCAGAGGCGACTCCAAGTCCCCTGCTGCGGCACCGGACTGCGCCGTCGCAGCCAAAGAACTTTCCAGGCGCTGCTCCATGCTGCGAGACAGCGAGGCACAGCGTGGGCACACTCCGATCTCCGCGTCGGCGCCCCGCCGAGATCCACAAATGAGACAAAGAGACCCCCCTGGCATGGGAACCCTTGCGCTGTTGAGAGCTAGCAGGCAGCGCGCAATACTGAAAAGGAAGAACTGGCTCACTGACCCAGAAGAACCATGCGGGAACTGGGCAGTAGCTGGCAACAGAAAGCCTCTGAAGGAAGGAGAGTAGAACGTCTCCCCTTCGCCCAGCAATAAGCAGTTGTGGCTTTTGTTAGATCTGACTCCTTTCTTTTTTCTTTTTTTTTTTTTTTTTTTTTAGCTCACCCAAGGACACCCGAGGGTTGAAAAAAAAGAAAACGCAAACCAATCGAGGAGACAACAACCGCCCCGCAAAGGAAGAGGAAAGGACACGTTCAATCTCCTCCCCCCTCCCTTAGCCGCGGGACCGCTGCAGTCCGAGGCAAAAGGGCCGAAACGAAAGAAGGCAAGAAACTAACAGAAACTGAAAGGAATTAAAAGAAATTAATCAATCAAGCTAAAATAAATGAAAGAAATCAAAGAAATAAAGAAAGCTACCGCGGGACACACTGAAGAAAAAAAACGCGAGTCAAGAAAAAATGGCCGCGGCAGCCAGGCAACTTTGGCGCGCTTTTTTCCCCCCGCCGAGAAAACAGCCCGAGGGAAGCCCAACACTGCCTCAGCATAAAACTCGCACCCCTGAATACCGTGACCCTGGGAGCCCCCCGAACAAACTGCACCAGCACTGAGGGATCCCAGAACGGCCGGACAGATCACAGAACTCGGCTCAGCAGCAGTCCTGATCTCCCACAGCCGTCAGCACTCACCGGCACTAGTGTAGCAGACTCACCAACCCTCCGGAGAGGAGCTGCAGTACAGCCGCCGCAGGAGCTCTGCCCCGAAGATCCCTGGAGCAGAGATCCAATTTTACCCAAGTGAGGCAGATTAGAACACAGAAGCGGCAAAGGCTGGGCAGGAGAGGGACCTTCCTCAGGCCCCCCCCCCCCCCCCCAAGGAGTGCCGTGATAAGAAAATCAAAATTTAAAGGGACAAGAACCTTAAATTAACCAAATGAAAATAAGCCCTAATAGGACAAAAATAAAGACCCAAAAGGTTAGCTAGGGAAAGAAATACAACTAACTAAACAACTAGTGAGCCCAGCTAGGCTCACTAACGTCCTCCTGCTGCATGAAGACTGGACACACTGGAGTTCCAGAGATGCCTGGTATGATGGTTCCAGAGGAGCTGAAATCTGATTGGTCCAGTCTTCATGCTGCAGGAGGAGGTGCACTACCCATACGTCGAGGACTAAGCTGGAGGAACGATAAGGAACTAGCACCTGATGTTAGGAAATACAGCTTTCTCATTCCGCAGTGGCCATTGAGTCAGCAATGAAGAAGCCGAGAAACTGCAGACAAGTTCCCATTATACCACCTGGTAAAGACTCCACTTTTAGACCACTGAAGCAAAAAAGCATGCATTGTGTCCTGCCAGTAGCTGATCGAATTTAAATGATTCAGTGTATGCAGGGCATTTTCCAGAGAACGCAAGGTCCCTCATCCAGGCTGACTCCACATTCACAGTCTAAACCGGCAGCCATCTTGGCTGATGCCGATCAGCGTGGAAGCCATCTTGTAAGCCCAGCATATGATGTATGCCTACTAGAATCTGAGCTGCTGCCATTGCTGCTAGAGAACTAGCCTGGCTGCGTGCTTCTGGCCCCCATTAAGGCATTCGCTGAACACTAGCAGATACTCTCCGTACTGGAGAACCTCTGATAAATGGAATGGGAGCATAGATAGCTTCAAAGGCCAGAGTTCTATTTTGCAACCTCTCTCCGCTGAGCTGCCTTTTCCATATGTAAAATTAAACCACATATAGCCAAAATTAAGACATTACAAATCTACCGTATCCTAAGGTTTCCTAAACCTGTCCCTGTGAAACCACAGGCATTTGGCCAACTTTCACTATAGAATACACAAAGGCACACTTCTAGCCTGTCCCTCCTTCCAACTACAAGTTAGGACTCTGCTCTTGAACCTAAAAGCTGGCAATTTGCCTAATATCCCGGGACTTAACAGATGCTCCTCAGAGACATGATTAGGAGGGAAAGAACATGTGGTATCAGAGATCAATGCCAAAACTGCTGTCCTATAAAACTAAGAATAAACTTAAAAATAAAGAGGACTGACAACAGCCCCCTTAAGGCCGAGGAATCCCCCGAGCTTCAAAAAACCTACAAACAAAAGAAAGAAACACTAGGCCCAAAAATCTAGCTATTCTGCCTGTCGTCTTCCTCACACAGGCAGCTCCCTGCAATTCTCGCCATGCGGTCCAAATACCTAGAGAGAAAATGGCCACCCTTTCGCCAATGAATTTTGGCGCCAAGAACAACAGCCGCTGCAAAAAGGAGGCCTCAGCAGACCGACCGAGCCCGAAGGCCTTACCTGCAGGGCCAAAAGCCACGCAGCCTGCTCCTACCGCCTTGAATTCCTCCGATCCTCAAGCCGCGCTGATGCGCCTGGCAGCCACGGCAAGGACCACTCAGCCGGTTCCACAGAGTAAAATTAAAATCCAGCAGCAACGGAGAGGCTCTGTCTTACACAGCTTCAGTGTGGCTGTATGGGTCCCAGAGCTCTCTCCCGTACAGGGAGAGAGATCCGCACCAGCGAATGCCTGCAGCAAGTGAAAATAACTGACAAGGAGGGAAGGCGAGAGCTGCTACTAATTTAAAGAGCCAGGCTCAAATTTTAAATTACTGTAAATATAAGGAAATTTGTTCCTAATAACTAAAGGGAACTAATCCCTGATTGCCAATTAACCAAAGGTAACTGAATTAAAAGTAAAAGTAAAAATCAAAAGTAAAATCAGAATAGAATTTGTCACACTAAATGCTCCTTATCTGTTCTCCCCAAGTGAGCCCAGAAGCTAGGCTCACTACGTCCTCCTGCTGCATGGAGACTGGACACACTGGGGGCTGATGGGAGATACCAGCAAGCTATATCCAGTGATGTCACGACTTTGACATGCCCAGTCTCCAAGCTGCAGGAGGAGGTGCACAACCCAGAGGTGGAGGACTAAACTGGAGGAACGAAAAGGAAGATTGTTCCCTTTTGGAATCCGTTTTGTGGGTGTTTTTGCATTATAATCAATCAGGAGCCACCAGACACCGAATGTGCTTGCTCAAAAAGAAAGGTATGTTTAGGAAGCTGCTTAAGATCTATGGCAGAAAGGAGGCGCCATCTCTGCAGGAAATGAATTCCAAAGCTTCCATAGAAAATATCCTTAGCCTTAATTCACAAAAATGTACATCATGAAACAAAGGTATTTTCAATCAGAGAGCCATGAAGTACTCTAAGTCCTAGGATGGGGGAAGTCACCAACCTCAGTCTTTTCAGCCAATAATTTACCAGGGCAGCATCATCCCTGGACTTCTTCAGCGAGAATGACTAGATAAGCCAGTCATCCAGATAAAAGTGAACTCAGACTCATTGTTTGCGCAGAAAGCTGCTACCACCATCATGACCTTCAAGAAAGTGTAAAGAGCTGTGGCCAGACCTAAAAGTAGAAGTGGTGGTCCAAGATGCAGGAGCAGAAAAATTGCTGGTGCTACTCTCAGCAACTACGGCAAGATGTAGGGAGGTAAGGAAATCCCTTTGCCAGAAAGACACAATGACCGACCTGACAGTCTCCACGTGAAACTTAGGAGAGTGGCAATGACTGCTTTCAGTAAAGAATAGGCCGGAAACAGCCTCCCTTCTTGGGCACCAGAAAGCAGACAAAATAACAGCCCTGACCTTGCTCTGCTGAAGAAGAAGTATAATAGCCTGCAACTTCAGGAAGCACTTTAGTTTCCTCAATTGCTACCCATTTGAGTGGGGAGCCTCAGGGAGATTCTACAAAGGCATCACTTAGAGGCCCCACAAATTCGAGCACATTACCCACTGATCTAAGTAATTTGGATTCATTCCAAGAGAAACAGCCCGAACCACTTCCTCCCCTCCCCCCCCCCCCCAACTGGCAATATCATAGAAAGAACCTACCGGATCTCTTTGTGACAGCTTACTGGCAACACCAGCAGTTGATGAACCTCGGAAGAGCTGAGCGCCCCAGAAGAACTGCTTCTTCTTGGGCCTAGGACAAGAGGAAGAACAGATCCCACCTGAGCTCCTAGCAGTCAGAGGGCGCCTCCATGCAAGACCTAGCACCCCTACATATATCTTCTGGAAGCCTATAAGAGCAACACTCTCCCAAGTCTTTCACCAACTTCTCAAGATCCTCCTCGAAGAACAATTAGACATTAAAAGGGAACTTGCTCAATCACAGCTTGGAGGCTGCATCAATAGACCAATTCCACAGCCAGAGTCACTGCCTCGCCACAACCACTAATGACAAGGACCTGAAAGAGATCCTGATCAAGTCATAGAAGGCATCCATCATGTATACAACACCAAACTCAATTCTGGCTGTCTTCAGCTGCTGAATGCAGCACAGGAGGGCTCTAGCCACCAGACCCGCACACAGGGGCGTTTGGGAACCCAAAGCCAAGGCCATAAATGTATTCTCAAGGAGGGTCTCCATCTTCCTTTCATGAGATTCTTTGAGCACAGTTCCACCTGACACTGGAATAGTCATGCACTTGGTCTTGACTGTGACAAGGACATCCACCCGAAGGAGCCTGAACAACTGATTCAGCTCACTTTAGGGAAGGGGATACAATCAAGAGAGATCTTAGGGCCCTTAAGCCCTATCTATGGATTCTCCCATTGAGAGACCAGAAGCTGCTTCATGGACTTAGGCAAAGAAAAAAAATCCAGAAGGACATCAGAGACCCTCCAAAACAGGATCCATCTGAGAAGCTTGCACTGGGTCAGGCTCCACAACGAGTAAGGCCTCCCAATGTGTCCTGAATCAGCATAGGCAGGACTTCTCTATGAAAAAAGGCAAAGCGCTGAAGTATTCTCACTCTGCCATCCTTCCTCCTCGGATTTACCTTCCAAAAAGGCACAGGCCTTTTCAGCATCCCAACCACCTTCTACAATGGATAAGTCAGGGCTCTCTGAGGAATGCACGAACAGAGAAGTGAAGCAAGGACATAAGAACATAAGATATGCCACACTGGGTCAGACCAAGTCCATCAAACCCATTATCCTGTTTCCAACAGTGGCCAATGTAGGTCATAAGTACCTAGCAGTTTCCCCTAAAGACACAGGTTCCACAATGCTTGTATTGGGTCAAGCACTGATATCCCGGTCCCTTTTAATAATGGTTTATGGACCTTTCCTCCAGGAACTGGTCCAAACCTTTTTAAACCCAGCTACACTAAATGGTAATTACACTTACCTGGTAATTGTTCTTTCTTGAGGGACGACAGTTTAGTCCTCCACCTCTGGGTTGTGCACCTCCTCCTGCAGCTTGGAGACTGGGCATGTCACAAAAAAGTGACATCACTGTATGTAGTCTGCTGGCCTCTCCCATCATCCCAAGTGAACTATTGACAGAGCATACTTAAAGGAGCAACAAATAAGTAGCTAATAAAAAACATGTTAAGTGAACGAACAACAACTACTTTATACAAGAGACTTTCTTGTCTCGGAAGATAGGCTTTTCTTCTTGTGCCTTCTCCTTCCGCCTGCGCCAGAAAGATAGACAAGAAAGAACCAGAAGAGACAAAGAATCCTAGAAAAACATCTACCTACCGGTAATCTCACCCTTTTCCCGGCTGAACCTCCACTGCTTAGCTGTATACTACCCCGGGTGGGAATGAGGACTAAACTGTCGTCCCTCAAGGAAGAACAATTACCAGGTAAGTGTAATTACCATTTCCTTATCGGTCCTCCAGTTTAGTCCTCCACCTCTGGGATGTAACAGAGCAGTACTTATTGGGAGGGTCCCTTCCAGCCGGCTTGCAACACCGCCGCCCCAAATACAGCATCCTTTGCTGCCAAGACATCCAGGCGGTAGTGTTTGCTGAAAGTGTGAAGAAACAACCAAGTAGCCGCCCTACAAATTTCCACAGGCGAAACCAAACTGTGTTCCGCCCATGACGACGCTTGCACTCTGGTAGAATGAGCTCGCAATCCAGCTGGCACCTGTCACCCCGACAACAGATATGCCGAAGCAATTGCCTCTCTAATCCAATGAGAAATGGAGGCTTTCGCCGCTGCCTCACCCTTACGGGATCCACCGAACAGGATAAACAGACGGTCGGATTTGCAAAAAAGCTCTGAGACCTTCAAATACCGATGCATCACTCGCTTTAAGTCCAACCGGCGTAATCCCCGGTCCGCTGCGATGTCCTCCAACGAACCCAGCACCGGAAGAGAAACCGTCTGATTTATATGAAACGGAGAAACTACCTTGGACAAAAAGGGAGGGAACCAGCCGAAGCACCACCTTTTCCCTAGAAAAAGACAGAAACTGCTCTCTACAAGATAATGCCTGCAACTCAGAAATTCGCCTCGCTGAGCAAATGGCCACCAAAAACACTGTCTTCAACATCAAATCCTTCACGGACGCTTGTTGCAAGGGCTCAAAAAGCTCCCTAGCCAGAGCTGCTAAGACCAAGTTGAGATCCCACGGAGGAACCACAATCCTACGAGAGGGACGTAAACTGGTTACTGCTTTGAGAAAACACAACACGTAAGCATGTGCACCTAGCGCTATTCTCTGCACCTTGCCTCTATAGCAAGCCAGCGAGGCTAACTGAACCCTCAAGGAGCTGGCCGCCAGGCCCTTTTCGAATCCGTCCTGCAGGAAGCTTAAAACCACTGAAACAAACGCGGTAGCCGTGCGCACTTGCCTCTTGGAACACCAATCCTGAAAAATGTGCCAAATGCGAACATATGTCAGAGACGTAGACGACTTCCGAGCTTTAAGTAAAGTTGCAATAACTGCTCCTGAGTAACCTTTTTTCTTTAAACACGCCCTTTCAATAGCCAGACCGTAAGAGAGAACCGATCTACTTGAGGCATCCGCAGAGGCCCTTGAAATAGCAGACTGTCTGACATCGGCAATCTCCACGGATCCCCGTCGAGGAGGTAGGTGAGATCGGCATACCACGGATGTCCTGGCCAGTCCGGAGCCACCAGCAACACTCTCCCGGGTGAGCCTCGATCTGCTGTACCACCCGACCTATGAGCGCCCACAGAGGGAATACATAGAGGAGACCCGACACTGGCCAGCGCTGCAGCAGAGGGGGGGGGGGGGGTCGATCCCCTCCGACATCCTTTCACGCCATCTGCTGAAGAACCGACTGGCTTTTGCTGAGTGAAAGGTCGCCATGAGATCCATGATGGGCGGCCCCCACCTGTGCACCACCTGTGCAAAGACCTCCAGATGCAATTCCCATTCGCCGGCATCCACCTGGACTCTGCTGAGAAAATCCGCCGTCACATTGTCCTTCCCGGCAATGTGTGCCACCGAAATCGCTTGCAGCCGAAGCTCGACCCAAACAAAGAGCGCCTCTGCTTCCTCTTCCATGGCTGTACTTCTTGTATCCCCTTGCCGACTGATGTAGGCCACCGTTGCGGAGTTGTCCAATAGAACTCTTACCGCCCGAACCCACACCGTCCCCTCAAATGCTTGCAACGCTAACGCTACTGCTCTGAGCTCCAATCTGTTGATTGACCACATGCTCTCCTGAGCTGATCACAGACCCTCCGTGAAGAGCGCCCCGCAATGTGCTCCCCAACCTGTGAGGCTTGCATCTGTCAACAATGGTAGCCACTCTGGCTGCTCCAGGGGCATCCCGGCCTTCAACGACTCCGGGATTAGCCACCACTTCAACGCTCATCTGACCCCGACAGGGCAGGGCAGACGTCTGCTCAGCGGGTCGGCTTGATGAGACCAATGGTGAAGTAACGATCGCTGCAACGGCCTCATATGAGCTCTGGCCCAAGGTACCACCTCTAAGGACACCGCCATCGTACCTAAAACCCGGAGATAATTCCAGGCTGAAGGAACCGGTGTGGTCCTGAACTGGCGAATCACTTGTCATAGGGCCTGGACCCGACAGAAATACAGCTCCCCTCTGAGTGTCGAATTGCATCCCAAGGTACTCGAGGCTCTGGGATGGAACAAGATGACTTTTGCTCGTATTGACTACCCAGCCTAGCTTCTCCAAGAATTTCAACATCTTGTCCGTAACTTGTACGCTCTCGGCTCTGGACTTTGCTTGAATTAACCAATCGTCGAGATAGGGATGAACCAGAATTCCTTCCTTTCGTAACGCCGCCGCTACCACCACCATGATCTTGGTGAACGTCCGTGGCACCGTTGCTAGAAGGGCAAAGCCTGGAACTGATAGTGCCCCCACGGCAGAGAGAAGCGGAGAAACTTTTGATGACCCGCTCTGATCGGTACATGTAAATATGCATCCGTGAGATCGAGGGATGTCAAGTACTCTCCATGGCGCACCACCACAATGACGGACCACAGCGTTTCCATCCTGAAATGCAGTACCCGGAGACAGCAGTTCACCCCTTTTATATCTAATATTGGACGAAGCGACCCGTCCTTCTTTGGCACCATGAAATAAATTGACTATCGACCCCTGCCGTAATCTTCTTTGGGCACCGGGACGACCGCACCTAAGTGCAGCCGCCGATTCAGCGTGCAGCGGACTGCCTGGGCTTTCTGCTGCCCTTTGCGGGGCGACTGCACAAATGAATCCCGAACTGGCCATGCGAACTCCAGGGCATAGCCCTCCTGGATTATTTCTAACACTCACTGGTCGGCCGTTATTTGGACCCAGGCAGGAAGAAAGTTCCGAAATCGCCCGTGGACCTATCGGAAAAGTTCCTGCCGAGGTTCCCCTCACTTCATTGCGGCTTTCGATTGGATGCTGAGGCCGCCACCGCAAAACCTCTACCTGCTCCTCGAAACCCCCGAAACCCCTGGGTCCGAGGAGCAAATCTTCCTTTTTGGAATCCGCCCAAGCAAGAAGTCCGAAATCTCCGAAAATCTCTAAAGGAACCCTGAAAGGTTGACGCAGACTTCCCCTGTTTGGGCTTATCCTCCGGCAGTCGGCCACCTTCAGACTCCCCTAACTCCTTTAAAAACTTATTGAGATCCTCCCCGAACAACTTTCCTTTGAAAGGGAGTTTACCAAGACGTGCCTTGGAAGACCAGTCTGCCACCCAATTCCGCAACCACAGGGATCTGCGAGCGGCCACGAGCAACGCCATACTATTAGTCAGGGCTCTGATCAAGTCATAATGAACATCTGACAGATAAGCCGACCCCGACTCCAGGCGGTCCAGCTCTCAGACCCTCTTGCTCCAGCTGAGCAGACTGTCGCAAACGCTGCGACCATCGAAGACAAGCTCTTGCCACCCACGCCCCACAAATGGAAGCTTGTAATGACACCGCGTTGGCTTCAAAGGATTGTCTCAACAAACCATCCAACTTTCTATCCTGCGCATCCTTCAAGGCTGAGCTGCCTTCTACCGGAATAGTGGTTTTCTTGGTCACCGCTGCATCAATCCTCGGAGACCGAAACCTCTCCTTGTCCTTATCTGCTAACGGATACAGTCTATTCATAATGCGAATACCTCTGAGCCCTGCTTCCGGCTGATCTCACTCATCCTGTATCATTCTACCAACTACCTTGTGAACGGGAAACACCACCTGTGTTTGTCTCACTGCCTGAATAATTGGGTCTTCACCGTTGCCGTCCTCCACAGGCTGTTCCGTTGCGAGCTTAAGCATCTGAAGGGACTCCGTGATAAGCACTGTCAACTCCTCCCTCCGGAACACCCAAATAATTTGCGCCTGATCCTCTGGCTCAGGAATCTCTCCTTCTTCCAACTCTTCATCTTTACCTTCCAGGTCGACCTTGTTTTCCTCCAACACCTGCCCCTTCAACTCAGAAATCGAAGGCTCCCGAGTCCTTGCTCGTTTTGGCGGCCTCGAAGAACTGGCACTCGCCTCAACCGGGATTGGCTGTTGCGGCACCCCAGACAGCGACAGAGCCTCCAGCACCTTCCCTTGCTGTCGCAAACAGAACTCCTGATGCATAATCAACACAAAGTCAGGGCAAAAATCCCCGGGCTGTGGTCCCGAAGTCAAAAGAGCCCAGAAGGCCCGGCTGGCGCCTCAAGACCAGCCCCTGGCGCAGTGGGCAGCAGCACCTCTGCGCCCAATCCAGCCGAGGAGCCCTGAAGGTCCTGCCCTGCTTTAACCTCCATTTGCTGCTCCACGCTGGTAGAAACTTGCGTACAGCCCCGGCAAATGTCAGAGTTGGCGATAGCACCTCTATGGGTACCGCACACGACACATTGAGGCCGCGATGCCATTGCCTCTTTAATTTTAGGGGTTTTTTGGGGGGTTTTTTAAATTATTTTCCAATTATTCTTTAAATATTCTCTTTTCTTTTTTTTTTTCTTTTTTTTTTTTATTAAAAGCAGCCAAGGCAGTCAACCAATAGAACTCTGACCCGTACTACAAATGAAGTGGTTCTGCCACCTGATTCAGGAAGTCAACTTGATCTGTCCCAAGAGCTCCCAGAGAAATGCAGTATTCACTACTATCACCCAAATCAACATAAAGGCAACTCAAAATAAAATTAAAGTAAAGGCAGAGAGAGAATTAAGGAAGATAAACTGCATCCAAAAATTGAACTGAACTGAATTGAACTGTGTGCGCGGAATTCAGCTGCCTGCATGTAGAAGGCATGCTGACAAAATGGCCGCCGCTGCCTGTCAGAGGCAGAAAAGGGCGCCAAAAACGCCAGTCCACGCTTGGCGTGTCTGCAGCCGTCTCCCCGCTCAAAATCCAGCCCTCTTGTCTATACTCACTGCACCAAGTCACCCAATGAGCTGCGATCCACGATCCCGCTATCGCGGTGCTGCAGCCCACACGGCTCCGCTCTGCTGACAAGCGGGGAGCCGACGGGCAGGCTTCCAGCCACAAAATACAGCTAGGCTGCAGAGTTGCGGCAGCTCCGTGCTCCCGAAGCCCGAACTGGCTCTCTTTGCTGCTGAGCTCTCCCCCGAACTGACCAGGGAGGAGAGATCTGCGCCAGCAGTGAGCTGGAGAGGGGAAAATAAAGATTGACAGGCCAGCCGGAGCAGGCACAAGAAACAGCACTCCTTTGTGTTTTATCTTTTTTAAAGATACGGCCCCACAAAATAGACAAAATAAAAAATGAGGGACAAAGTAACCCAAAACTAGCTAAACCTAATCTAACTGCTCCTTATCTGTTCTCAAGTGAGCCCAGCACTTAGGCTCACTACGTCCTCCTGCTGCATGGAGACTGGACACACTGGAGGTGATGGGAGAGGCCAGCAGACTACATCCAGTGATGTCACCTTTTTGTGACATGCCCAGTCTCCAAGCTGCAGAAGGAGGTGAACAACCCAGAGGTGGAGGACTAAACTGGAGGACCGATAAGGAACAGCTTTTACTACTTCCACCAGTAACAAATTCCAGAGTTTGATTACAGGTTGAGTGAAAACATATTTTCTCTTATTAGTCTTAAATAGGTTTCCTTGTAGCTTCATTGCATGTCCCCTAGTCTTTCCATATTCTGAAGGCGTAAATAATCGATCAACGTTTACCTGTTCCACTCCATTCATTAATTTATAGACCTCTATCATATCTCCCCTCATCTGTCTCTTTTCCAGGTTGAAGAGCCCAACCTTTTTATCCTCTCTTCATAGAGGTACCCTTCCATACCCTTTACCATTTTGGTGGCTCTACTCTGTAGCTTTTCTAATAACGCTATATCCTTTTTAAGCTACGATGACCAGAACTGCACACAATATATACCGTATTTTTCGGACCATAAGACGCACTTTTCCTTCACCAAAAAGCGGGGGGAAAAGTGCCTGCGTCTTATGGTGCGAATAGAAGAAATTTTAGTTTTCGGAAAACGGAAGCAGGCAGGCTTACCTTCTGGAACACAGTCCAAAACGTGATTGGGTGGAAAAACACTTTATTAAATTAGTAATCTAAGACCTATGTACAACCCAATTTATTATCAGCTTTATTTATTGGTGCCGACAGTCAAGTTACATTTGCTTCTAAATAGCTTTGTTGGTAACTTTTAGTTCGAGTGTGACTTTTTTCTCCCCTGCCTCCCGATGCACATTTGGCACCTTGTGCCTCTTTGTAAGTTTGTTTTTCAGGCTCCCTTTTCTATGACGATTTTAACTATATTTTAGCTATTTATTTATCCATTGTTTTTACTGTTTGAGATGGTCATATTGTTTCGGACGTATCACAAAAGATAGTTCTACCTTGGTCTTTATAATATATATGCTTAATACTATTCGTCAGAAGGAATAGACTCCGCCTCCGTCACGCCCCACAGTTTCCCGCTCTACACGGAGACTACAAGTCCTGCGCATGTGTCGGCGTTCCTATTAGAAAGGTTTCTTTGGTATGCTGGATGATGCACGACTTTGGTTATATGCTGGTAATCCATGACAGCTACTGATTTTGGTAAGCGTGATTTGCTTTACTACACTGTTGGTTTATGAGGGACCTTTTAAAGGCGGTCTGAAAGTTCTTTTGGTGTGCTGAGCTATGCACGACCTGGATTGTATGCTGGTAATTCATGACAGCTACTGATTTTGGTAACGCGATTTGTTTTACTAAACCGTTGGTTTCTTCAGCTATGTGATTTTGAAATATAGATATTCGGTTCCACTTTTATTAGAATTAGTTAGTAGAATTGGCACATTATATACACTTGAGGCCTATCCCTGGTATTGCCAACAGTTAAGATATATTTATTTCCATGAAGCTCTACTGGCATCTCTAGGTTCGAATTTGACCTCCTCCCTCCCTAGCTTCCGTATATAAATTGCACCCGTTGGAATATTTTTTCCTATTTTTCTCCTCTGAAAACCAGGTGCGTCTTATGGTCCGGTGCGTCTTATGGTCCGCAAAATACGGTAATACAGAGGCATTATAATATCCTTTGTTTTATTTTCCATTCCTTTCCTTCTGATACCTAGCATTCTATTTGCTCGCTTGGCCACTGCTGCACACTGGGCGGAGGGTTTTAACATGTTATCCACAATGACGCCTACATCTTTTTCCTGGATGGTGGTTTCTAATGTGGAACCTTGCAGCATGTAACCATAGTTTGGGTTGTTCTTTCCTAGGTGCATAACTTTGCACTTGTCCATATTAAATTTCATCTGCCATTTCGATGCCTAGTCTTCCAATTAAGATCCTCTTGCAATTTTCCACAATCCTCATTGGTTTTAACAACTTTAAATAGTTTTGTGTCATCTGCAAATTGATAACCTTATTCATAAAATGACCTGGAAATGGGAATTACGAGTATGTTAAAAAGCAGCGGACCCAGCAGAGATCCCGGGGGTACTCCACTATTCACCTTTCTCCATTGGGAAAATTGGCCATTTAGCCATACTCTCTTTCTATCTTTTAACCAGTTCCTGATCCACAATAGTACACTGCCTCCTATCCCATGACCTTTTAGTTTTGCCAAAAGTCTTGTCAATGGCTTTCTGAAAATCCAGATACACTATATCAACTGATTCACCTTTGTCTACCTGTTTATTCACACCTTCAAAAAACATAACAGATTAGTAAAACAAGTTCTTCCTTGTCTAAAGCCATGTTGGCTGTCTCCCATTAAGCCATGACTATCACATGTTCAGTAATTTTGTTCTTTATGATGGTTTCTACCATTTTTCCCAGTAACGGTCAGGCTCACTGGTCTGTATCCTGGATCACCCCTGGAACCCTTTTTAAAATTTGGCACTACATTGGCCATCCTCCAATCTTCAGATATTACAGATGATATTAATGATAGTTCACAGATAGGTCTGCAGTCTCATATTTCAGTTCTTTCAACACCCTTGGATGCATACCATCCGGTCCAGGTGATTTGCTACTCTTCAGTTCATCAAATAGTTTTAATACATCCTCCTGGTATATCGATATTACTTTCAATTCTTCCACAGTATCACCTTTAAATACCACTTCATTATGGGCAACATCCCTACATCTTCCTCAGTAAAGACCAAAGCAAAGAATTCATTCTGTTTTTCCACTATGGCCTTGTACCCCTTTTACCCCTCTTATCATCTAATGGTCCAAATGACTAGCACAGGTTTTTTGCTAAGAATGTACTTGAAAAAAATCTTTATTATGCGTTTTTGCTTCCACAGCAAGCTTCATCTCAAATTCTCTCTTTGCCTGCCTTATCAATGCCTTGCATCTAACTTGCCAGTGCTTGTGCTCTTTCCAGTTTGTGTCATTTGGATCTGTTTTCCATTTCCTGAAAGATGCTTTTTTGGCAACAGCAGCCGCCTATCTGATCTCACCTTTAAACCATGCTGGCAGTTTTTTGGTCTTCCTTCCACTTTTCTTAAAGTGTGGAATATAGCTGGTATGGGCTTCCAAGATAATATTTTTAAACAACACCCAAGCTTGATGTAAGTCTTTAACCTTTGCAACTGCTCCTTTAAATTTTTTCTTAACTATTTTCCTCATTTTATTATAGCCTCCCTTTCAAAAATTAAAAGATAGTACTGTGGATTTCCTTACCATCCCTCCTCCATTAATTAAATCAAATGTGATCATGCTATGATCACTATTGCCTGGTGGCCCCAACACCCTTATCTTTTGCACCACATCTGGTGTTCCACTAAGGACTACCACTACTACTGAACCTTTGTATAGCGCTACAAGATGTACGCAGTACTGCACAGACACAGTCATGTAAAAGACAGTCAATGCTCATCCTTACCGGCCAATGGCTGAGCTACCCAAAGGTACAAGGTCCCTCTTAGGAAAGCCTCAAACCTCAAATTCCTGCAGAATGGATTGTCAAAACACCAGGAAAAGACTGAAAACAACCTGTGTGCTATTTCAGTAGTTGTTGCTTGAAGCCAGCAGAGAAAGAACCCTGGGGCAGCGGGGGGTGGGGGGGCTGAGAGGGGCTGCTGGCCCAAACCAGTCTTGATCTCTTATATACAGGTGACCCCTGAGGGGGCTGCCTGCTCCATGAAAAGGGAAGGCACCAAGTATCCACAAGAAGCCTCAGAATTGGAATGGAGTCCCGACAATGATGTCGAAAATGGGCTCTGGGCATCCCCATCACACAGGTGGCAAAAGGAGCCTGGTGTTGAGCTAACCTAGCAAGAGCCACAACACCGGGCATACTTGCAATGCTCCATGTGGTAAATACAAAAAGAACCACCGAAATTAAAGGCGACAACTACAACAGAAAAGGAGACCTGAAAAGGGAATTTCAATAGCTGAAGGGCCAGTCGTAGAAACCTGAGCAGGGCTTCCTCAGAAACCTGAGCAGGGCTTCCTCAAAAACCTACATAGGTCTAGAAGGCCCTGCTGCCTAAGAAAGGGCAAACTGTGTTTTTTTGAAAACTGTTTTATCAAGCAGTGTAGAAAGCCAAATACAGACCCATAAATATGAATGGGCTGAAAAATTAAATTTTCAAGAAAAAAAATTCAACAACACTAGCTAGATCAAATAATAGACAAGTGGGGCCTGGACCCAGCTTACCAACCCAATTAAGAGGTCCTCCTGCTTCTCTCCAGCTCACTAGGACTACAACCCATAGGTAACTGCACTGGATGCAGGACGGCTGCCAGCTCAAGGAGACAGGGGTGTACCTGAGCTTTAAACAACATTGGACCTACCAGCTCAGTAACACGGGCCACAGTACTGTTGTTGAGGGGCCCAGGGGAGAAAGCAGAGTTACTTACCTGTAACAGGTGATCTCTGGGAACAGCAGGAATAAGTCTTCACATATGGGTACGTCGGTACCGACGGAGCCTGCACGGGAACGCTCCCCAGCTTCCCAAAAAGGAAAGCTTTTGGGAGCATCCCACAGTGCCTGCGCGCTGCCTTCCCGCCTTTCCCTAGTTCGAGTTTTAAAGCTGAGACAAAGAGAGAGAGGAAAGGAAAAAAATAGATAGAGAGATACAACTCCTAGGGAGGTGGGTGGGTTGTGAAGACTTATTCCTGCTGTTCCCAGAGATCACCTGTTACAGGTAAGTAACTGTGCTATCTCCAGGAACAAGCAGGAATGAGTCTTCACATATGGGGACTCCCTAGCTAGAGATGCCTGGGAGATCCCCAAGGTTATGAGACCCTGTGAAGGGCTCTATCTCCTCCTATGGATCTCAGGCATCCATTCAGGGAAGGAGGGCAGGAGTTAAGCATGGAACAGGTGTTTGAGAACAGCCTGACCAAACAAGGTATCCCGGCGGGAGTCCTTGTCCAAACAGTAATGGGCTGTGAAGGTATGAACCGAGGCCCAGGTGGCCGCTCGACAGATCTGGTCGATGGACACAGAATTTAGATGAGCCATAGAGGTGGCCATGGCCCTCACATTATGAGCTGTGACATGGCCTTCCAGAGAAAGGTTCTTACTCTGGTAGGCGAAAGAAATACACTGAGCAATCCAATTGGACAGTGTCCTCTTAGAGACTGGAAGTCCCAAATGAGAGGGATGAAGGCAACAAAGGGTTGAGAAGACTTTCTATGTTGCTGTGTCCTTTGTAAGTAAAAGGCAAGAGCTCTCTTACAATCCAGGGTATGAAGATTCCTCTCTGCACTTGATGCATGAGGACCTGGAAAAAAGACAGGTAAATACACCTCTTGATTAAGATGAAAAGGTGAGACCACTTTAGGCATAAAGTGTGGATTGGTCCTAAGGACTACCTTATCATGATGGAACCTTGCATAAGGTGGATTAGCCACTAAGGCCTGCAGTTCACTGATGCGGCGAGAGGAGGTGACTGCAATGAGGAAAATAACCTTCCAGGAAAGAATTTCAAGGAGGTGGTGGCTAAGGGTTCAAAAGGTGGCTTCATAAGCTGACCAAGAACCAGATTTAAGTCCCATGCCACCGGAGGAGGCCTAATGGGAGGTTTAGTTAAAGTTAGGCCTCTCATGAATCTTGCAATAAGAGGATGAGAGGAAATAGGCTGTCCATTAATAGGCTTAAGGGATGCTGCAATAGCACTCAAATGGACCCTTACTGAATTCGTCTTAAGGCCTGCATTGGAGAGATGCAGGAGATATTCCAATAGAGAATTCAAAGGTAGTGCTAGAGAGTCAAGACCCTTCTCAGCACACCAAATGGAAAACCTTTTCCATTTAAAAGCATAGGAACGTCTAGTAGAAGGTTTTCTGGAAGCATGGAGGATATCCTTCACCTGCTGAGAAAGATTCCAATCTTGAAGGTCTAGGCCTTCAGCAACCAAGCTCTGAGGTGAAGGGACTTGAGGTTTGGGTGCCAAAAAGTCCCCTCCTCCTGGGACAGAAGGTCTGGAGCAGCTCCTAAGTCTAGGGAGGGAGCTTGAGAGAGATGCAGAAGTAGAGGGTACCACACTTGGCGTGGCCAGCGTGGAGCTATGAGGATCATGGATCCTTGATCCCTCTGGAGCTTGAACAGAGTCTTGGGAATTAAGGGAATGGGTGGAAAGGCATACAGGAAGTCTTGACCCCAGTGAAGGAGGAAGGCATCCTTGGCCTGAACTCCCTGACACGGAATTCTGGAACAGAACCGGGGAGGTTTGGCATTCCACGGACTTGCAAAGAGGTCTATGTCCGGGGTTCCCTACTCTTGAAAGATTCCGAGTACTTGGTCCATGTGCAGGGACCATTCGTGTGGAAGCAGAACTCGACTGAGTCTGTCTGCCCAAGAGTTTTGGATTCCTGGGAGGTATACAGCCAGGAGATGGATTTGATGCTCTCTGGCGAAGGCCCACAATCTTAAAGCTTCGTTGCAAAGCGACAGAGAGCCAGTTCCTCCTTGCTTGTTTATGTAAAACATGGCTACCTGATTGTCCTTATGAACGAGGACTGTCTTGTAGCTGAGCAGGGTATGGAAGACCTTGAGAGCTAGAAAAACTGCTCAGAGCACCAAGTGGTTGATATGTAGAGAGGTCTCCTGTGGAGACCAAGTGCCCTGAGTGGAGAGGTCTTGTAGATGAGCTCCCCAACCTGTTTGGGAGGCATCTGTTGTGAGGGTTGCCTGGGGCAACAACTATTGGAAGGGGGACCCCAGCAACAGATTTTGGCTGGACATCCACCACTGGAGAGACCAAAAGAGGCGTTTGGAGGTTGCTATTTGGTCAGAGAGCTCCTGATGCTTGAGTCCACTGGGTGGACAAAGTCCATTGAGCTGCTTTCATGTGAAGGCGAGCATAGGGTACCACATGCACTGTGGATGCCATGTGGCCTAGCAGTTGTAGCATCTCCCGGGCAGTTAAATGGCTCTTTGACTGAATCTGGGAGGCTAACTGCACTAGGCGTAGGCAACGGGCCTGAGGAAGAAAGGCCCTTGCAGTGGTAGTATCCAGCCAGGCCCCTATGAACTCTAGGGACTGAGTAGGGGTGAGCTGGGACTTTGGGAGGTTTACCACAAGTCCCAGATACTGCAGAATGTGCCTTGTGCAGTCCAGAGAAGTCTGGGCCTCTTGACTGAGATGGAGCTCGGATGAGCCAGTCATCCAGGTATGGGAATGCAAATATTCCCAGAGTGCATAGAAATGCAGCTACTACTGCCATGCATTTGGTGAACACTCTTGGAGCAGAGGCCAGACCGAAAGGAAGCACCCTGTATTGGTGATGCTTTCCTTGGAAAAGAAAACGGAGGAACCTTCTGTGAGATGGATGGATGAGGACATGTGTGTACGCATCCTTGAGATCTAGAGAACAAAGCCAATCCTGACTCTGAAGGTATGGAAGGAGAGTGCCCAGAGAAAGCATCTTGAATTTCTCCTTGCATAGAGATTTGTTCAATTCTCTGAGATCTAATATGGGTCTGTAGCCCCCTGTTTTCTTTGGGATCAGAAAGTAGGGGGAGTAAAACCCTGACCCTTGTTGAAGAAGAGGTACTTCTTCTATTGCCCCTTGGGCAAGAAGGGCAGCCACCTCCTGACCTAGAAGGTCGAGGAGAGATGTTGGAGAATTGAAATGTCTCACCATGGTGTGAGGAGGAAGGTTTGAGAAATGAAGCTTGTAGCCCTCCCTTATGATGGAGAGGGTCCACTGCTCTGCTGTAATTTGCTCCCATCTGGGAGCAAAATGAGCTAACCTTCCTGGAATGGTGAGAGGCTCTGGCTGTTTCAGAGCCAGAAAGGCTAAGTTCTCTAGCATCAAGTCAAAAACCCTGAGGAGGCTGGGTCTGCTGAGTTGCAGCAGCACCTGTAGGCTTAAGCCTGGCCTGTTTAGGTTGCTGACGCTTAGCAGCAAAACGACCTGTAGATGATTGTTGGCCAGAAGCAGGATGGAATCTGCCTTTCTTGAAAAAAGACTTCTTGAAAGGTTTTTTCTTGGCAGGAATGGAGGTTGACTTTGAAAGTCTATCCAAAGCAGAATTTTCTGCATCCATTTGAGTGGCTTTTATTTGCCAATCTTTGCCAAACAAGTTTTCTCCTGTACAGGGAAGATTTCCCAAGCCATCCTGGACCCAAGATTCTAGATCAGAAGCTTGGAGCCAAGCAATTCTGCGTGCAGCTATGGCAATGGCCGAAGCCCTGCTGGCACCCTCAAAAGCTGCACGGTTGGAAAAACTTTGAAATATCTTGAGTATGTTTAATGCAAATAAGAAATTCTTCCCTTTTATCCTCTGGAAGAAAAGGGAGGAAAGTGTGCAGCTTATCTGCAACTTCTTTCAGAAACATACCCATATAAAGACTATAGGAGTTGATTCTGGCAATGAGCATACTGGCTTGGAAGATTTTCCTACCAAAAGCATCCAAGGTCCTGCATTCTCTTCCTGGAGGAGCAGAGGAGTGTCTTTTTGCACTCTTTATCCTTTTCATAGCTGACTCCACCACAATAGAATGGTGAGGAAGCTGTGTTTTATGAAACCCAGGACAAGGAGGGACACGGTACATAGTGTCCAATCTACGAGAATGAGGAGAGATAGTGAGAGGAGTCTCCCATAAGTCAATCATGTGATCATAAAGAATCTCATGAATTGGCAAGGTGACTGCCTCCTTAGGAGCCTTAGAATAACCTAAAATATCCAATTTTTTAGCTCTAGGCTCTGATTCAGAGGTTACTGAAATAGAAAGTCCTTTAGCCACTTCTCTTATGAAGTCTTGAAAGGACAAGTCCTCTGGAGGAGACATTCTTCTTTTTGGAGAAGGCGGCTCTTCAGGAAGAGCTATAGATACTTCAGCAGACTCCTCCGATGCATCCTCCGACACTACACCCCTTACTGCCTCGACCATCCCACAACAGATCAACCAGACATTCCTCCAATAACTCTATCGTTGTCCCCCACAAAAGAACCAAATCCACACAACGGACCTGCAACAGAGCATTCGAACTTTATGCTCCATAAGAACATAAGATCATAAGATATGCCATACTGGGTCAGACCAAGGTCCATCAAGCCCAGTATTCTGTTTCCAACAGTGGCCAATCTAGGTCATACGTACCTAGCAGTTTCCCCAAGGGACACAGGTTCCACAATGCTTGTATTGGTTCAAGCATTGATATCCTGGGTCCCTTCTTAATAATGGTTTATGGACCTTTCCTCCAGGAACTTGTCCAAACCTTTTTTAAACCCAGCTACACTAACAGCCTTTACTACATCCTCCGGTAACAAATTCCAGAGTTTGATTACACGTTGAGTGAAAAAATATTTTCTTTTATTAGTCTTAAATAGTTTACCCTGTAGCTTCATTGCATGTCCCCTAGTCTTTCTATATTCTGATAAGGTAAACAATCGATCTACGTTTACCCGTTCCACTCCGTTCATTAATTTATAGACTTCTATCATATCTCCCCTCAGCCGTCTCTTTTCCAGGTTAAAGAGCCCCAACCTTTTTAGCCTTTCTTCATAGGAGTAGCCTTCCATCCCCTTTACCATTTTGGTGGCTCTTCTCTGAACCTTTTCTAAAATTGCTATATCCTTTTTAAGATATGGCGACCAGAATTGCACACAATATTCAAGGTGCGGTCTCACCATGGAACGATATAGAGGCATTATAATATCTTTTGTTTTATTTTCCATTCCTTTCCTTATCATACCTAGCATTCTATTTGCTCTCTTGGCCGCCGCTGCACACTGGGCCGAGGGTTTTAACATGGTATCCACAAGGACGCCTAAATCTTTTTCTTGGATGGTGGTTCCTAATGTGGAACCTTGCATCGTGTAACCATAGTTTGTGTTGTTCTTCCCTAGGTGCATAACCTTGCACTTCTCCACATTAAATTTTATCTGCCATTTTGATGCCCAGTCTTCCAATTTATCAAGATCCTCTTGCAATTTTCCACAATCCTCCTGGGTTTTAACAACTTTAAATAGTTTTGTGTCATCAGCAAATTTGATAACCTCACTCGTTATTCCACTTTCCAGGTCATTTATGAATATGTCAAAAAGCAGCGGACCCAGCACAGATCCCTGGGGTACACCACTATTCACCTTTCTCCATTGGGAAAATTGGCCATTTAGCCCTACCCTCTGCTTTCTATCTTTTAACCAGTTCCTGATCCACAGTAGTACACTGCCTCCTATCCCATGACTCTTTAGTTTTGCCAAAAGTCTCTCATGAGGGACCTTGTCAAAGGCTTTCTGAAAGTCCAGATACACAATATCAACCGACTCACCTTTGTCCACCTGTTTATTCACTCCTTCAAAAAAACATAACAGATTAGTAAGACAAGATCTTCCTTGTCTAAAGCCATGTTGGCTGTCTCCCATTAGGTCATGACTATCTATATGCTGATTAATTTTATTCTTTATGATGGTTTCTACCATTTTTCCCGGTACTGATGTCAGGCTCACCGGTCTGTAGTTTCCCGGATCACCCCTCGAACCTTTTTTAAAAATTGGTGTTACATTGGCGATCCTCCAATACTCAGGTATTAGAGATGATTTTAATGATAGTTCACAGATTACTGATAGCAGGTCTGCAATCTCAAATTTCAGTTCTTTCAACACCCTTGGATGTATACCATCCGGCCCAGGTGATTTGCTACTCTTCAGTTTATCTAATAGTTGTAGGACATCTTCCCGATGTATCGATATTTCCTTCAATTCTTCCACACCTTTAAATACCACTTCAGTCGTGGGTAACATCCCTACATCTTCCTCAGTAAAGACCGAAGCAAAGAATTCATTCAGTCTCTCCGCTATCGCCTTGTCGCCTCTTAGTGCTCCTTTAACCCCTTTATCATCTAATGGACCAACTGACTCTCTCACGGGTTTTTTGCTACGAATGTACTTGAAAAGGTCTTTATTTCGCGTTTTTGCTTCCGCAGCAAGCTTCTTCTCAAATTCTCTCTTTGCCTGCCTTATCAATGCCTTGCATTTGACTTGCCAGTGCTTGTGCTGTTTCCAGGTTTCATCATTTGGCTCTTTTTTCCATTTCTTGAAAGATGCTTTTTTGGCAACAACAGCCTCTCTGACCTCAGCTTTAAACCATGCTGGCAATTTTTTGGACTTCCTTCCACTTTTCTTAAAGCGTGGAATACAGCTGGTCTGGGCTTCCAAGATAGTATTTTTCAACAACACCCAAGCTTGATGTACGTCTTTAACCTTTGCAACTGCTCCTTTTAGTTTTTTCTTAACTGTTTTCCTCATTCTATCATAGTCTCCCTTTCGAAAGTTAAAGGGTAGTACTGTGGATTTCCTTACTATCCCTCCTCCACTAATTAAATCAAAGGCGATCATGCTATGATCACTATTGCCAAGTGGCCCCAACACCCTTATCTCTTGCACTACATCTGGTGTTCCACTAAGGACTAGGTCTAATATTGCTTCCCCTCTGGTCGGTTCATGAACCAGCTGCTCCAAGAAGCAGTCATTTATTTCATCTAGGAACTTTATCTCCCTAGCATGTCCTGTTGTGACACTGACCCAGTCGATGCCGGGGTAATTGAAATCACCCATTATTATTACTGCACTGTAACTTTTGCTAGCTTCCTTGATTTCTTTGAGCATTTCATCATCCATTTGTTCATTCTGGCCAGGCGGACGATAGTACACCCCCACTGCCATCGCCTTCCCCTTTTTACATGGAATTTCAATCCATAGAGATTCTACAGCAAATTTTGTTTCTTGCAAAACTTTAATCCTTTCTGACTCAATGCCCTCTCTAACATAGAGCGCAACCCCTCCACCAATTTGATCATCTCTATCATTTCGATATAGTTTGTACCCAGGTATCACAGTGTCCCACTGGTTGTCCTCCTTCCACCATGTCTCTGATATTCCAATCATATCTAACCTCTCGTTTAGTGCTATATATTCTAACTCTCCCATCTTGTTTTGTAGACTTCTAGCATTTGCATACAAGCATTTTAGAGACTGTATTTTATCCATCCCTCTGGAACTCTCTACCAAATCACATCAAGAACAACGCTAACATCACATCATTTAGGAAACAGCTGAAGACAATCCTATTCCGTGAACATCTTTCTACCACCAGGACCTAATACTTAGATTCAACAGGAGTAAATTATGTCTATGTCTACCCAAATCATTAATTGTTGACCTTGGTGATGGCCCCACCCAAAAAATTACCCCGTCCTATGTTACGTGTTCCACCGCTTTGACCCGGTGAAAAGCGGGATATAAATGCAGTTAAATAAATAAAATAAATAAATCAGAGTCTTCGAAGGAATCAAAGTATCGACTGTCAGGGTGCTCTCCCAAAGCTCGGTACGCGTATCGAGCGGTATCGACATCAGGCGTCATCGGGACCGGTTCGGTACCGATAGGCATCCCTGGACAGGGAACCACTGCAGTCGTCATCCTGGTCGATGTCGATGCAGTCGGTACAGGTACCGACACTGGTGCCGGTACCGGAGCCGATACCGACAACGGAGTTGTTGTGGTATCAGCGGCGTCGCAGCTTGAATGAAGGCCGTGATAGCCTGCTGCATGGATAGAACATTCTGATCCATCGACGCCATGAATGCTTGGAATTCGGTACCGGAAGGTTGCGCCGGTACCCCAGAGCATTCTAACAGGTGATCAGTCGAGGCCGTGCCATCGATGTCAACCTGTAACCCCATAGGAGGAGCTTTGGAAGCCGGAGCTTCCCGCCGGGGTTGTTTTGCCGGTGCGGAATCCTCGAGGGCAAGCCCGGAGGCATCTCGATGCTTGGAAGGAGATCTACCCTTCGAGGACCGGCTGGATTTATGTTTGGTTACATGAGATCCATGGGAGGAAGTAGAGGCCCTGGAAGACGTCGATGCCACTGAAGCTGCATCAGAGGGAAACAGCACATGGAGCTTAGCTGCTCGGTTCTGTAAACCTCGTTTAGACATAAAGGAGCAGGACGGACAATCCAAAATGGAGTGGTCAGGACCCAAACATTTAAGACACCATTCATGGGTGTCAGTTTGACAGAAATAGTACCGCTGCACTAAGTGAGGGAAAAATATGATTTTTTTTTTTTAAATAAGAAAAGAAAGACCGACCGGCGGTACCGGTCCGACGTCGGGGAAGGCAGACGCGCGACCAAAGAAATAAAATAAAACAAAGAACTTCTTCAGTGGTGACAGGAACACGACCTGCTGGCTCCGCGGAAAAGAAGAACTGGGGAGAGGCGGTTAGGAAAGGCGGGAAGGCAGCGCGCAGGCGCTGTGGGATGCTCCCAAAAGCTTTCCTTTTTGGGAAGCTGGGGAGCGTTCCCGCGCAGGCTCCGTCGGTACCGACGTACCCATATGTGAAGACTCATTCCTGCTGTTCCCAGAGATCACCTGTTACAGGTAAGTAACTCTGCTTTCTCCTGCTTGTTCCTGGAGATAGGCCTATCTGCACTGCTGCAGAAGTCAAAACACCTTGGCACCTGCTGGCTGCACTGCACCAGCAGATATACCTGCTGATGATATCACTGAAAGTTGCTGCAGTCTGCCTTACCTGCTGGCAAGAGAGCATAACCCACTCATCTGGGCTGATCTAGCAGTATAATAAGGAAAATTTTATTACATCAGTCTTGAAAATCCTACTTGAATGCTGACAAGATCAAAAAATGGCATCAGGATGTCAGGATTAGCCTACCAGAGAGTATCCAGGATCAGATGTCAATGCTACACATAAAATGTTCACTGCACCTTCTGTGTTTGTCTTGACTAGATTGTAAGCTCTGATGAGCAGGGACTGTCTCCTACATATCTGTGCAGCGCTGCGTACGACTTGTAGCGCTATACAAATGCTCAGTAGTAGTAGTAGGTGGTATCTTCTGCTCTATCCTAAACTCTGTAACACAAGTGCTTATGCTATAAAGATTATGAGCAGATATATGACCTAAGCGCAAGCAATCATTCTGGTCCCTTATTCAAAGACAAACCATCCTGGTGATTGGAATGCAGGTTAACTTCTCCCCAGTACTATGTTTACTTGGCTATTGTAAAGTATCCCATACATCCAACAGCAATAAGATATAATTTAATCAGTTCATTCACACAAACCAGCATATAATGGCATACTTCTGGGAACCAGGGCCACAGGTGAACTACTGGAGAGTTTATTTATTTATTTATTTAACAATTCTTATATACCGCACTATTTGTTATCAGTGCGGTTTACATTTAACAAAGAATACTCAGATCAGAGAAGACTGATTGAGTTTACATTATAACAGGGAATAGAACATAAGAACATAAGATATGCCATACTGGGTCAGACCAAGGTCCATCAAGCCCAGTATTCTGTTTCCAACAGTGGCCAATCTAGGTCATACGTACCTAGCAGAACTTGGAGAACGTGGGTAACTATTTACATATTGACATATCAGGATAGATGCGGAATACATGAAACTATATACATAAAGATATGGCATAATAGATGATCTAAAAGTACGTAAGATGATGATGATGGAAATCACAATATTTTAATAGCTCACATAAAGGAAAAGCGATAATTAATTATATTTGGACTCTATAGTGAACAAGATACCAAACAGAAGCGCAAAACCAAACAATGATTCTCTGTCATTTACAGTTGCTTTCTTTTTCTTCTCAATCCTCCCTCCCAATTCATCTTGGAAGTGATATAGAAGCATCTTGAGTACCATTAGATTTCTGTGTAATATTCTGATCTGCTCAGTGTTGGTTCATTACAATTCTTTTTAGCTTTTCTGCAATTTGAGTTTCAGATTTGTTCTGCTGTATGCAGCATGATCTATTAAAGAATTTTAAAAAGTGGAAATAAAGGAGGCAACTGGGAGCACAGTCTGAACTTAGTGGTAAGTAAAGTAATGAAATTGCGCTAAAACTGCCAATAGTGTAGTTTCTCAAATCCAATGGTTTTATCAGAGGTTTATTTATTTATTTATTTGCATGCTTTTTTATACCGCCCCTTCCACAGATCAGGAGCGGTTTACAAAGAACATGTCAAAAATTAACACTAATATTACATGGAACATTAACAGTGTAAAAATTTGTTACATAGGAAACTAAAAATACAAATTGTAAACGTATTAACTATTTACATTGGTTGAGAGAGATTGATCATACTGATGTATGTAATTTAATGACAGTCATGGGGATTATCTGCATTGTTTACAATTGATTGAGCGAGATTAATCATACTGAGGTATGTAATTCAACAGTAAAGAGATTATTTTATAACAATGATACTAGGATTGACTAACATTCAGTATGAGTGACAAATGAGAAAAAGTGTTTTGGGTTAGGTTGGGTATGCTTGTGATATTAGAGTTGCACAATCTTGTGCTTTTTGTTCGAGTGTAGGTTGTAAGTCAAGAAAGTGCTGGGTGAACAAATGTGTTCCTTCCTGAAGGAACTAAGGTCTTTAATCTCTCTCAGATTGCAGGGTAATTTGTTCCATTGACTGGGGGCGTAGAAAGAAAAGGCGGTATTAGTTGTTATTTGTTTAAGCTTTTTCATTGTCAGACAGATATCAATATCCATGACAGGGCAATCAGATTGTTACGAAGGGGGGCTGATAAGTCTCTAGCCTTGTAATGAAACAAAAAGCTACGAGCATACTTACCAAATAAAACTAAGCTTCAGAGAGATCATTTCCAAATGGAACTGAAGTGTGCCCTTAGCTTTCTTTTTTGTTACAAGGCCAGAGACTTATCAGCCCCACCTCGAAAACAAGGGGGGAAAGCTCTAGTTCAGCGGTTTTCAACCTGTGGGTCACGACCCCTGTGGGGGTCGCCTCGGGATTTACCGGGGGTCGCTGCAGTAGCGGCGGCGGCAATGACTCAGAGATCTTCAGTTTAAAAAAGCCAAGCTGGTGCAGAGCCTTCCGTCTCTGTGAAGGAGCCTGTGCACATGCGTCCCGCCCCCAAAGGAAGTTACATTAACTTCCTTTAGGGGCGGGACACATCTGCATTGGCTCCTCAGAGGCGGGAAGGCTCTGCATCCGCTTGGCTTTTATAAATGAAGATCACTCCGACACCCGATAGTGGAGCGAGGTGTTGGATCGGGCCCGGACTTAGAGCGGAGCGGCGGAGGATAAGTGGAGGCGGGAGGAACAGGACAAGCGCTCCGGTGCACGCTGGCAATGAAGTGAGCAAAGGAGGCGGGAGCACAAAACGCCAGACAGCAGAGGTAGCCTGCCGAAGCGACTGAGCAAGGACCGTGCGGGTCCAGGACGTGCAGCCATGCAGCAAAGGTCTAAGAGGAACGTGACAGAGGTGCAGGAGGCGACAGTAAGTGTTAACATCGGAGGGGAAAGTGTGCCTTAGTGGAATAAAACATAGCCCAGCTGTACAGCTCAAAGTGCAAGGTCCGCCAGCCAGGCTCATATGGATAGAAATACTATATTTTCCTTCTGCATTTGTATTTTCAGCAGCCTGGTTTCCGTTTTCATTGTGCTGAATATTATACTTTGGTAGAGTACTGTAATTGTGTGGGTATGCTGGACGGTATTTTGTTATTTCCTTTTGAAAAGAAGGTGATATGTGTGAAGGTAACTATATACTGTTTGTCATTGGTACAAGTCGGCCTAATTAACAGAGACTTACTACTACTGCTACTTCAGAGCATTTGTATAGCGCTACAAGACATATGCAGCACTGCACAGATATGTAAGAGACAGTCCCTGCTCATCAGAGCTTACAATTAGTTTTTATGGAGGTCTGTTGGTATGGATGGATAGTTCTGTTGGTCTTTGCTAGATGTCCTCAATCAGTGGTGCTCCTGGATTGCCCCACTGTTTGGCCTGCGCCTAAGTGCCACACCAAAGGGCCCTCTAGCGAGGCTCTCAGGCACAGGCCCACCTTCCGGCGCTGCTTTTTACGTTGCTGGGGTGCAGTGGGCCGGATCAGTCCTTGTGGAGGTGATCGGGGAGGGGCTGCTCTTAACATACACCTCTTATTAAAAACATGCTGGGTTTTTCGGTGGGAACTTCTACTGGGGAGGGCATTTCTGTTTGTCTGTTTATATGACTGTATGCAAGAAAGGCCGGTGTGCGACTACATACGTTTACTAGAGTGGCTGTGCATGCATCCGTGTGTTTCTGGTGGCTTGGTTTTAAGAGTGGGGAAGCACAACAGTCAATGGAGAATTGGTTGGTTTGGTGTGCTTTGGGTCCTATCCAGGGGTCATGAATAATAAAAATGCTAATGGTCACAGGAAGGGTGGGCTGATTTTCTGCACAGAGTCTGGGAGAAAGTAAGTGGAATAAGTGGGTTTCTTGGTAAGGGTGAATAGGGTTGCTGAGAAAGGGTAGAAATGTAAGAGGAATGGTATAAAGTGTGAGGAGGCTATTGCAGGCTGAGAAAAACAACTGGTAGCAAAAGCAAGAACTGGAGGCATTGAAGTAGAAGAGTTCAAAAGCAGCACAGTACATTATGTATTTTATATTATATATATTTTTTTTTAAACATATATTTATATTTATGTGTTTTTTATACAGCCGAAATGCGTAAGTTAGCACCTGTGACCTCATCTGCCTTCGCCTTGTGTGTAATATTATATAACACCAGTGACTCCATTGAAAATGAATGACAAGAGAGAAGAATACCAAGAAAATAAAATATTGCGATGACTTTTTAAGGTATGGTTTCACCTCCATATTTTCAGCAGGGATTGAGAAACCACAATGCGTTATTTGTAACGAAGTTCTATCAGTGGAATCCATGAAGCCAAACAAACTGAAAAGGCATTTTGACAGTAAGCATCCCACCTTTGTAGGCAAGGATATTCAGTATTTTAAGAACAAAGCTGATGGAATCAAGAAAAGCTGACTTGATATTGGCGGAAAGCTCCACCAGCAAAACATAGCCGCTGTTGAAGCTTCATATATGGTGGCTCTCAGAATCGGCAAAGCCAAGAAAGCTCACACCATTGCCAAGGAATTGCTGTTACCAGCAACAAAAGATACTGGTCGAGTCATGCTTGGAGATGAATTTGTAAAGAAATTGAGTCCAATTTCCTTGTCTAACGACACCATCGGTAGACGAATAGAAGATATGTCTGCTGATATCCTTGACCAAGTAATCCAGGAAATGAAATCTGCTCCACTTGGACTATTTAGCATCCAGCTTGATGAATCCACAGATGTTTCAAACTATTCTCAGTTACTGGTTTACGTGAGATACATTAATGATGGCGAGTTTAAAGATGAGTTCCTTTTTTGCAAGCCACTTGAAATGACAACAACTGCTCATCATGTGTTTGAAATATTTTGTTCATTTCTGAAAAAACACGATATCCCCATCGACAAGGTTTGGGGTGTTTGCACAGATGGAGCTCCAGCTATGCTAGGATGTCGGTCGGGATTTCAACGTTTGGTGTTCAATGAGTCACCGAAAGCCATCGGAACTCACTGTATGATTCATAGACAAGTTTTAGCAACAAAGACGCTGCCACAAGAGCTGCAAGAAGCTATGATAAATGTAGTAAGTGCCGTTAATTTCATAAAAGCAAGTGCTTTAAACACTCGACTGTTTACGAAACTTTGTAATGATTTGGATGCATCCAATAATGTTCTTTTACTACACACCGAGGTGAGATGGCTATCAAAAGGAAAGGTTTTAAAGCGCGCCTGATCTTCGCGATGAACTAAAAACGTTTTTTAAGCAAAAACACAATTTGAAGCACTTTTCAGTGACAAAAAGCAGCTGCTGAAAATTGCTTACTTGGTTGACATATTAGCAATATTGAACAAATTAAATTTATCACTGCAAGGACCAAATGCAACATGCCTAGATTTATCCGAAAAGATCCAAGCGTTTCAAATGAAACTTCAGCTTTGGCAGAAAAAGTTAGCTGAAAATAGAACATACATATTGCTCAACTTATCCACTTTCTTTGAAGAAAACGAGATTGACAGAAATTATAATTCCATTTCTTGTGTCAAGTTCAAACAGCACTTAGAAATGCTGGAAGAAGAAATTTCAGCATATTTTCCAAATTTACCTGGCACACCATTTGCACTTGCCAGAAGTCCTTTCACAGTTCGAGTTGAGGATGTTCCTGAGATTGCACAAGAAGAGTTCATTAAACTCATTACCACGATGCAGCGGAAAATGATTTTTCTTCAATGTCAGTAATTAAATTCTGGATCAAGTATTTTCAATTGTATCCTGGACTGTCTGAGTTTGTGTTGCGTCTACTTCTTCCGTTTCCAACAACATATCTGTGTGAAACCGGCTTCTCAAGCTTGTTGCTTATCAAGAGTAAATACCGAAATAGACTCGCTGCAGAAGATGATCTTCGTTGTGCTCTCACAAAGACTGAGCCGAGAATTTCACATCTGGCGAGAAGGAAGCAAGCACAACCTTCGCACTGATAGCCTATGCCTACTTTTTAGGTTTGACAGCTCTAACATTTTTGTCCTTCGTCAGTCTTTTTGAATAAAGCATACTAAAACCGTTGACTACAAAATCATAATAATTTAGAGATCAAATATTACTTGTTGTTGTGATTAATTATTGTGGTTTAAATAAGTAAATTTTATAAATAAAAACATATTGCAAAGGCCTATAATATATTAATAATTCAACAAATGATTACAGTGACAATGCGTTAACTGTAAAGGAAGAGAGACACATTTGATTTTATCATTGGGGGTCACCACAAGTTGACCAATGGTAAAAGGGGTCACGGCACAAAAAAGGTTGAGAACCACAGCTCTAGTTGCAATGTACTTGGATTTCAACAAACTCTTGACACTGGCAACTTATAAACAAACTAGGCATCATAAGTCGGAGTCCTAAAATGACCAACTGAGTTAGAAACTTGTTGAATCAAAGACCAGGGTAGAGTAAACAGAGTTCATACCAAAAACAGGGACAGTACCAGTGATGTGCCACAGGTAACAGTCCCTGATCTGATTATGTTCAACATTTCAATTCCATTTTAATGGGTTTGCCTGCCTCAACACCGATGGCTCTACAAATGACTCAAAATATAACAGCCTGGATAATCCTGAATAAAAACAGGATTTGACCATGTTCCTCCATGTTAAACATGGAGCTGCACTGGCTGTCAAGAGAATTTCACATTACATTTAAGGTTATACTTACAGCATATTTAAATTGTTACATGGCTTGTCATCCAATTATTTAAATGCAACCTTGCAGCCTTACAGCTCAACCCATTCAGTTCTGTCACACCATTCTAGTATTTCTTTAGTGCCATCAGTAAAACAAGCAGGTAAACAGATTGCCTGTCTTAAAGCTTTCTGCCTTTGCACCTGGGATCTGGAATTCCATGCCAAATGCTCTAAGATCCATGTCTGATTTGCTGACATTCCATAAAGGGAGGAGTAGCCTAGTGGTTGGGACAAGGTACTTCAGGTCGGAAGGTTCAAATCCCACTAGAGGACAGCAACCTTGGGCCGGAAGGACTGGGGTTTCTAGTCCCACAGATGCTCCTTGTGGTCTTGGGCAAGCCACTTAACCCTCCATTGCCCATGTTCCCTGTAAGTATTAGTGTATGTGTCTCAAAATCCCCACGTGTTAAATATATCCCCCACTTGTGCTGTGACCGCTTTGATTGAAGGATAAGGCGGTATAAATACCATTAAATAAATAAATTTAATTATATTTTACTTTAGCCTTTCCCAATTAAGATTCTAATTAGAATGCAAATTGAATGAGGAATCTTGCTGTACTTGTGTCTGTGTGCTTATTATGTTTTTTAATATGTTTTTTTATTTTATTGGATTATTTGTGTTTAATCGTAATGCTCTCAGGACTATGAGATGGCAATACAGCAATTTTTTAAACATTTTCTTAAACAATATCACAGGACTATGAAGAAAGGCTTGTCTTTTAGCAATGCAACAAGATACAAATTCTGTAATATATCTACTGAAGTTCGAGGAATCATTTAGTGCCTGACAGGGTTTAATTTTAAAAAATACAATCATATATTTTAGTTGCAAAAATTCAAGAAAGGGTGGGAATGCATACACAAAACAAAAAGCAGAATCTGGGAGCAATCATACCTAGTGGTTGGGTGCACAAAGAAGAGAACTGGCAAGAAAAACATGCCGATATTGTCTATGTACAAGTCTCTAGTGAGACTTCATTTGGAGTACTGTGCACAAATCTTAGAGTAGCTGTCAAGCTGAAAACTCAGATAATGCGTGTTCTCCATCCTTTGGAGCCCAATGCCAGCATTTACTCCCAGCACCCTTCTCCACCTCCCTATCACCCTGCAGCTGAATTTGCACTCCCTTGAGACTTTATTTAGTCCATGGGCATTTTCTTCTTGCCTGTACATTCATAGCACTGCTTCCTCCAGCCATGGAGTACTTTTGGCAGCCCTGCTTGTTATATATGCACTACAAAGTGTACAGCAAAGCGGGTAGAATGCTGACAGACAGAAAGACAACATGGAATTAAACATTTATACTAGAGCAGCTGACAAGGCCCAGTATATGAAAGGGACTGTCCGGAGCTGTGGCAAGTGTGCTAATATCCCATCCCATCCCACCCCCCACTAGTGCATTTGTCATAGCTCTGAGGAATCAGTATGCACTCCCACATTTCTGTTTTTTGGAAGGGGAATGTAGGAGGAGTAGAGTAGAAACATAGCAAAGTCAGCAGCAGGTCTCCAACATCTGGAGACATTAAACTCTACCAAGAACAGGGTCATTTTTTCAGTGTGCCTGACGAGGGTGGATGGACACATACTAAGACACCTATAGAAAAATGCACACACACGCTCGCTCGCTCACATACATACATATAAAGGAAGAAACGAAAAGCGTGTGTCAAGAGGGCAACTACTGAAATTAACAACGGTCTTCATCATAACGCATATTGGGAGGAAAGGGAAGCTCGGACAGAGGAAGAAGGTGGGATTGGAGGAGGAAAGCCCGAGGCGGGCCAGATGGTCCTTCCCTGGACTGCAGCACGCGCACTGACTCCCCCCCCCGGCTGCGGCGCAGGCGATGCCCCCTACCTTCCTTTCCCTCAGCGCACCTCCGGGCCGCTCCTGCAGGGGGACGGCGATCCCGCGCTCACGACTCAGCAGCGCTTCCTACACTAAAACTGACGCAGCGAAGCCCTTACCGGCCACGATGCTGCTCCTCACATCCCAATGGGCGGCGGTGGCCGCCGCATCTTCTGTGCCCGTCCCGGCTGCAGCACAGGCCGAGCCTCCGGCCCGCCTCCTGCGCTACCGCCGCGGCCTGGCACCACTACGCATGCTCTCCACCGCACCTGCTGCAACGGCCAAACGCGCGCGCCCTGGCCCCGCCCACTGAAGGGAGCCAGGCGGGAGGCCATCTTGGAGTCAGGCTGAAGCCACATAGGAGGGCAGGGTTACTGGAAACTGTTTTAAAGCTTGTCTATAGCCTGCTTTATAGTAAACAATGAAAACAATATAGTTCTTATGTTCTTAGGCCTTTGCGGTAGCACCTTATTGACTATCCCGTTTACTGAGGCCAACAAAGTCCGGGTGGTGACGAAAAGGTAATATTCTTATGATGGCAACTATGTCAGAACAAGAGCAGCAGGGCCTAAGAACCAAGGTGGGAAACGACTCGCACTGCTGCGCCTAGGGATCTCGGGCAAATCACTTATGGAAACCCCCCTCTGAAGATGGGTGTTTCGTAGTGTGCTGAATAATGTAGAATCAAAGGGTTACTATGCTGCTGAAGAATTCAGATGAGCGGCAACAAACATTACAACAGCAGCCTGCAATATCTCTGTGCTAATAGAACTGGAAAGTAAACAGTTAGTGGGATATGCAAATACTTCTTAATGACACCTACAGCCCTATGCAGAAAAGAGTTTAGAAAACACCTGAGATTTACAGGTATCAAGCTCCTTTATCTAAAATAGCTTAACCCTTATTTCAGAGGGGAGGAGGAAACTCTTCCTGCAGATGGACTGGTAGGTCCTATAGGAGCCTAAGGCTTGGAGTGAATATGCCAGAAGAGATGGGGTTAGGAGTAAAGGTGGGGGTGGTCAGATTCTGGAGAGCTTGGGAGTCCAGCAGCAGAGAATCTAGGAGCCACAAGGCCCAAGAAAGACAGCGGTAGAATCAGCTACAGTGCTGTATTATGGGTAGCTACAGAATCAGCTTCTGAGAGTCCATTCCAGACTAGAAGCCACAAGACCCAGGGAGGTCCAGCAGCAGATGAGCCAATGGAGAGCTGCAACAGTTGTTTTGGATAGGGCAGAACTGCAAAACCCCCTCCAGATTGGAGGAGGCTACAGCCTCAGTGATTGGACAGATCTAAAAAACCTCTCCTTCCACAAGCAGAGGTCCAGCAGTGGCTGAGACTTGGAGCTGGTGGGCAAAGGGAAAAGGAGGGGAGGGGAGGGGAGGTAGGAGGTTATTAAGATAAAATCCATAATCTTTAAAGGTTTATTTAAGTCATAAGAACATAAGATATGCCATACTGGGTCAGACCAAGGTCAATCAAACCCAGTATCCTGTTTCCAGCACTGGCCAATCTATGTCATAAATACCTAGCAATTTTCCCAAAAAAACACAGGTTCCATAATGCTTGTATGGGGTCAAGCAGTGATATCCTGGGTCCCTTTTAATAATGATTTATAGACCTTTCCTCCAGGAACTTGTCCAAACCTTTTTTAAACCCAGCTACACTAACAGCTTTTACTACATCCTCTAGTAAGATAATAAATGACAGCAGATAAAGACCAGTATGGTCCATCTAGTCTGCCCAGTAAGATGGCAAGAGTAGGTGCACCTGTCGCTCCGTGTAGGTCACCCCTCCCCATGTCTCTGTTTAGGGGTGAACCCACTGCTCCATGTTTGATTACAGGTTGAGTGAAAAAATATTTTCTCTTATTAGTTTTAAATAGTTTACCCTGTAGTTTCATTGCATGTCCCCTAGTCTTTCTATATTCTGATGATGTAAACAATCGATCTACATTTACCCATTCTACTCCATTCATTAATTTATAGACCTCTATCATATCTCCCCTCAGCCGTCTCTTTTCCAGGTTGCAGAGCCCTAACCATTTTAGCCTTTCTTCATAGGTGTATCCTTCCATCCCATTTACCAATTTGGTGACTCTTCTCTGTACCTTTTCTAATATGGCTATATCCTTTTTAAGATACGGTGACAGGAATTGCACACAATATTCAAGGTGTGGTCGCACCATGGAACTATACAGAGGCATTCTAATATCCTTTGTTTTATTTTCCATTCATGTCCTTACAATATCTAGCATTCTATTTGCTCTCTTGGCCGCCAATGCACACTGCACGGAGGGTTTTAACATGTTATCCACAATGACGCCTAAATCTTTTTCCCAAGTGGTGATTACTAATGTGGAACCTTGCATCGTATAACTATAGTTTGGGTTGTTCTTTCCTAGGTGTATAACTTTGTACTTGTCCACATTAAATTTCATCTGCCATTTTGATGCCCAGTCTTCCAATTTATCAAGATCCTCTTGCAATTTTCCACAATCCTCATGGGTTTTAACAACTTTAAATAGTTTTGTGTCATTTGCAAATTTGATAACCTCACTCCCTTTTCCAGATCATTTATGAATATGTCAAAAACAGCAGACCCAGCACAGATCCCTGGGGTACTCCACTATTCATTTTTCTACATTGGGAAAATTGGCCATTTAGCCATACTCTCTGCTTTCTATCTTTTAAACAGTTCCTGAAGTGGTATTTAAAGGTGTGGAAGAATTGAAGGAAATATCGATACATCGGGAAGATGTCTTACAACTATTAGATAAACTGAAGAGTAGCAAATCACCTGGGCCGGATGGTATACATCCAAGGGTGTTGAAAGAACTGAAATTTGAGATTGCAGACCTGCTATCAGTAATCTGTGAACTATCATTAAAATCATCTCTAATACCTGAGGATTGGAGGATCGCCAATGTAACACCAATTTTTAAAAAGGGTTCGAGGGGTGATCCGGGAAACTACAGACCGGTGAGCCTGACATCAGTACCGGGAAAAATGGCAGAAACCATCATAAAGAATAAAATTACTCAGCATATAGATAGTCATGACCTAATGGGAGACAGCCAACATGGCTTTAGACAAGGAAGATCTTGTCTTACTAATCTGTTATGTTTTTTTGAAGGAGTGAATAAACAGGTGGACAAAGGTGAGTCGGTTGATATTGTGTATCTGGACTTTCAGAAAGCCTTTGACAAGGTCCCTCATGAGAGACTTTTGGCAAAACTAAAGAGTCATGGGATAGGAGGCAGTGTACTACTGTGGATCAGGAACTGGTTAAAAGATAGAAAGCAGAGGGTAGGGCTAAATGGCCAATTTTCCCAATGGAGAAAGGTGAATAGTGGTGTACCCCAGGGATCTGTGCTGGGTCCGCTGCTTTTTGACATATTCATAAATGACCTGGAAAGTGGAATAACGAGTGAGGTTATCAAATTTGCTGATGACACAAAACTATTTAAAGTTGTTAAAACCCAGGAGGATTGTGGAAAATTGCAAGAGGATCTTGATAAATTGGAAGACTGGGCATCAAAATGGCAGATGAAATTTAATGTGGAGAAGTGCAAGGTTATGCACCTAGGGAAGAACAACCCAAACTATGGTTACACGATGCAAGGTTCCACATTAGGAACCACCACCCAAGAAAAAGATTTAGGCGTCCTTGTGGATACCATGTTAAAACCCTCGGCCCAGTGTGCAGCGGCGGCCAAGAGAGCAAATAGAATGCTAGGTATGATAAGGAAAGGAATGGAAAATAAAACAAAAGATATTATAATGCCTCTATATCGTTCCATGGTGAGACCGCACCTTGAATATTGTGTGCAATTCTGGTCGCCATATCTTAAAAAGGATATAGCAATTTTAGAAAAGGTTCAGAGAAGAGCCACCAAAATGGTAAAGGGGATGGAAGGCTACTCCTATGAAGAAAGGCTAAAAAGGTTGGGGCTCTTTAACCTGGAAAAGAGACGGCTGAGGGGAGATATGATAGAAGTCTATAAATTAATGAACGGAGTGGAACGGGTAAACGTAGATCGATTGTTTACCTTATCAGAATATAGAAAGACTAGGGGACATGCAATGAAGCTACAGGGTAAACTATTTAAGACTAATAAAAGAAAATATTTTTTCACTCAACGTGTAATCAAACTCTGGAATTTGTTACCGGAGGATGTAGTAAAGGCTGTTAGTGTAGCTGGGTTTAAAAAAGGTTTGGACAAGTTCCTGGAGGAAAGGTCCATAAACCATTATTAAGAAGGGACCCAGGATATCAATGCTTGAACCAATACAAGCATTGTGGAACCTGTGTCCCTTGGGGAAACTGCTAGGTACGTATTACCTAGATTGGCCACTGTTGGAAACAGAATACTGGGCTTGATGGACCTTGGTCTGACCCAGTATGGCATATCTTATGTTCTTAACAATAGTACACTGCCTCCTATCCCGTGACTTTTTAGTTTTGCCAAAAGTCTCTGATGAGGGACCATGTCAAAGGCTTTCTGAAAGTCCAGATATCAACGGATTCACCTTTATCTATCTGTTTATTCACACCTTCAAAAAAACATAACAGATTAGTAGGACAAGATCTTCCTTCTCTAAAGCCATATTGACTGTCTCCCATTAAGCCATGACTCTCTACATGTTCAGTAATTTAGTTTTTTATTATGGTTGCTACCATTTTTCCCAGGATTGACGTCAGGCTCACCGGCCTGTATTTTCCCAGATCACCCCTGGAACCCTTTTTAAAAACTGGCGTTACATTGGTCATCCTCCAGTCTTTAAGTATTACAGATGATTTTAATGATAGTTCACAGATTATTAATAGCAGGTCTGCAATCATAGTTCATATTTCCGGTCCAGGTGATTTGCTACTCTTCAGTTTATGAAATCGTTGTAATACATCTTCCCGGTGTATCGATATTTCTTTGAATTCTTCTGCAGTTTCACCTTTAAATACCACTTCAGTCATGGGTAAAATCCCTACATCTTCCTCAATAAAGACCGAAGCAAAGAATTAATTCAGCCTTTTCACTATGGTCTTGTCCCCTCTTAGTGCCCCTTTTAAACATCTATCATCTCATGGTCCAACCGACTCTCTCTCACAGTTTTTTTGCTACAAATGTACTTGAAAAAGTCTTTATTATGCATGTTTGCTCCCACAGCAAGCTTTTTCTCAAATTCTCTCTTTGCCTGCCTTATCAATGCCTTGCATTTAACTTGCCAGTGCTTGTGTTGTTTCCAGTTTTCGTCATTTGGCTCTTTTTTCCATTTTCTGAAAGATGCTTTTTTGACCCCACCTTTAAACCATGCTGGCAGCTTTTTGGACTTCCTTACACCTTTCTTAAAATGTGGAATACAGCTGGTCTGGGCTTCCAATATAGTATTTTTAAACAACACCTAAGCTTAGAAACATAGAAATATGACTACAGAAAAAGACCACTTGGCCTATCTAGTCTGTCCCTCCATATCAACAACTACAACAGTCCCCTTTTTACCTTTAGAGATCCTCTGTGTTTGTCCCACGCTTTTTTTAATTCAGTTACTGTCCTCATCTCTACCATTTCCACTGGGAGACTACTCCACAGATCCACTACTCTTTCCGTAAAGAAATATTTCCGCATATCACTCCTGAATCTATCTCCCTTTACCCTCATCCCATGTCCCCTCGTAGCAGAACTTGCTTTCAATTGAAAGAGGCTCTCTCCCTGAACATTTATGCCACGGATGTATTTAAACATCTCAATCATATCACCTCTATCCCGCCTTTCCTCTAAGGTGTAGATATTAAGATCCTTAAGTCTGTCCTCATATGCTTTATAATGAAGACCACTAATCATTTTAGTAGCCACCCTCTGCACTGACTCCATCCTGTTCACATCCTTTTGAAGGTGCAGTCTCCAGAATTGCACACTATACTCCAAATGAGGTCGCACCAAAGACTTATACAGAGGCATTATCACCTCCTGTTTTCTACTAGCCATTCCTCTCCGTATGCACGCAAGCATCCATCTAGCTTTTGCCAACACCTTTTCTACCTGTTTAGCTACTTTAAGATCATCAGACACAACCACGCCTAGGTCACGCTCTTGTTTAGTGGACAAAAGTACTTCACCCCCTATACTATATTTCTCCCTTGGATTGCTGCAGCCCAAATGCATGACCTTACATTTTTTAACATTAAATCCCAGCTGCCAAATTCAAGACCATTCTTCAAGCTTAGCTAGATCCCTCCTCATGTTATCTACACCTTCCTGGGTGTCTACTCTATTGCAGATTTTGGTATCCGCAAAGAGGCAAACCTTACCCAACAGCCCTTCCGCTATATCACTAACAAATATGTTAAAAAGAATCGGACCAAGGACAGATCCCTGGGGCACCCCACTGGTAACATCCTTCTCCTCAGAGTGAGCTCCATTTATCTGTACTCTTTGTCGCCTCCCATCCAACCAATTTCTAACCCAAGCAGTAACTTTAGGGTCCATCCCTAGGGTGCTCAGTTTGTTTATAAGTCACCTGTGAAGAACAGTGTCAAAGGCTTTACTGAAATCTAAATACAACACATCTAGGGCTCTCCCTCAGTCCAACTCCCTGATCATCCAGTCAAAGAAATCAATCAGATTTGTCTGACAAGACCTGCCTCTGGTGAATTCATGCTGCCTCAGATCCTGTAATCCGCTGGACTCCAGAAACTTCACTATTTTCTCTTTCAGCAGCGTTTCCAATAATTTACTCACCACCGAAGTTAAACTAACCGGCCTGTAATTTTCATACACATCCTTACTTCCGCTTTTGTGTAAAGGCACCACATGAGCCTCTCTCCAGTCCTTTGGCACCACTCCCGACTCCAATGAGGCATTGAAAAGGTCAGTCAGTGGAGCTGCTAGAACGTCCCCAAGTTCCCTCAGTATTCTAGGGTGTATCCAATCTGGTCCCATCGCTTTGTCTACTTTAAGTTCAGCTAGTTTCTCACGAACACAGTCTTCTGAAAATTGTTCAAGATGTCCCTCGCTTCTGTTCCTGTTTGTGGGTGTTTTCTGAGGTCCTGCTCCTGGTTCTTCATCTGTGAACACAGAACAGAAATATTTGTTAAGCAATTCCGCTTTATCGTTATCTGCTTCTACATATTTCTCCCCTGCACCCTTGAGTCTGAGAATACCACTTTTGCCCTTCCTCTTCTCACTGACATATCTGAAAAATGTCTTATCCCCCCATTTTATTGCATTGGCTATTTCCTCCTCCTTTTGAATCTTTGCCCTCCTGACTACTTTGCTAGCTTCTCTAAGTTTTTCCAAATACAGATGCCTGTCTTTCTCTCTCTGTGATCTCTTGTATTTCATGAAGGCCTCCCTCTTTTTCTTCACTTTTTCAGCTACTTCTTTCGAAAGCCATAGCGGTCTCCTTTCCCTTTTACCTTTATTTACCATTTTAACAAAAAGGTTGGTTGCCCTTAAAATATCCCCTTTCAGTTTTGCCCACTGTTTTTGTACATCCCCCAGCTGTTCCCATCCCATTAAAGACTACCTGAGGTATTGGCCCATCTTGGCAAAGTTTAGTCTTCCTAAAGTCTAAGACCCTCACCTTTGAATGGATTCTAACAGCCCTAGTCCTAATACTGTACCACACCATCTGGTGATCACTGGATGCAAAATGATGTAAGTCTTTAACCTTAGCAACTGCTCCTTTTACTTTTTTCTTAATTATTTTCCTCATTTTATCATAGTCTCCCTTTCAAAAGTTAAAAGGTAGTACTGTGGATTTCCCCCTACCTGTTTAATTTATATGCAGAACAAATCAGAGAAGCAGGATTGTATGAAGACAACAGAGGTGTGAAGATTGGTAGAAGACTCATCAACAACCTTCGCTATGCTGATGATACCACATTACTGGCTGAAAGTGAAGATGATCTGAAACATTTGCTTCTCACAATCAAAGAACATAGTCTCAAAATGGGCCTGCACCTTAATGTAAAGAAGACAAAGATCATGACAACTGGCATAATCAACAGGTTCATCGTTGAAGGAGAAGAAATTGAAATTGTGAACAACATTAACTTACTTGGATCAACTATCAATAAAGAAGCAACAAGCAGTCAAGAAATCAGACGACGCATTGCTCTTGGCAGAATGGCTATGAAAGACCTAGATAAGATTCTCAAGAGCAGAGATGTCTCTCTCCATACAAAGATTCGACTTGTTCAAGCCATGGTATTTTCAATAACTTCATATGGCTGTGAAAGCTGGACAGTGAAAAAGACAGACAGGAAGAAAATTGATGCCTTTGAATTATGGTGCTGGCGGCGAATACTGTGTATACCATGGACTGCCCAAAGAACAAACCAGTCAGTACTAGAGAAGATCAAACCTAAGTGTTCTTTAGAAGCTCAGATGACAAGACTTCGGCTTTCATAATTTGGACACATCATGCTAAGAGAGAGATCATTAGAGAAAGACATCATGCTTGGTAAGATAGAAGGTAAACGCAAAAGAGGAAGGCCAGCAATGAGATGGATCGATAACAGCAGCTACGGGTACCAGTCTGTAAACAATGAGCCGCCTGACTGAAGACCGAACACAATTTAGGATAGCTATCCAGAGGGTCGCCATAAGTCGACTCCGACTCAACGGCACTTAACAACAACATCAAGAACTGTGGATTTCCTTACCATCCCTCCTCCATTAATTAAATTGAACGCGATCATGCTATGATCACTACTGCCAAGTGGCCCCAACATCCTTATCTCTTGCACCAGATCTGGTGTTCCACTAAGGACTAGGTCCAAAATGGCTTCCCTTCTGGTCGATTCATGAACCAGCTGCTCCAAGAAGCAGTCATTTATTTCATCTAGAAACTTGCATGTCCTGCAGTGACACTGACCCAGTTAATACTGGGGTAATTGAAATCACCCATTATTATTACTGTTCTGTAACTTTTGTTAGCTTCCCTAATTTCTTTGAGCATTTCATCATCCATTTGTTCATTCTGGCCAGGTGGTCGATAGTACACCCCCACCCCCACTGCCATCGCTTTCCCCTTTTTACATGGAATTTCAATCCATAGAGATTCTACAGCAAATTTTGTTTCCTGCAGAACTTTAATCCTTTGTGACTCAATGCCCTTTCTAACATAGAGTGCAACCCCTCCACCAATTTGATCAGCTCTATCATTGCGATATAGTTTGTACCCAGATATCACAGTATCCCACTGGTTGTCCTCCTTCCATGTCTCTGAGTTACCAATCATATCTAACCTCTCATTTAGTGCTATATCTCTCTCTCATCACATTCAAAAAATCGTCAAAGACTCGCTCCACCAAGGATACATGCCGCAACCCCTAAAGCAACCCCTAAAGCATGTGATGATACGACCAATACTTAAAAGTAGTAATCTGAGCCCATCCGAACCAAAATCATATCGTCCCATCTCCAGCCTGCCATTCCTTGCCAAAATCCTGGAAAAAGCAGTCCAAAGGCAACTTCAGGACCATATAGATATCAATGCCCCACTGGACATACATCAGTATGGATTCAAACCCCAACACAACGTGGAAACACTACTTACCTCCTTCTTTGACAATCTCCTAAGAGGCATGGACAACATAAAAAATGGATTCCTGTTAGTGTTCATGGACATCTTGTCAGCCTTCGACACTGTGTCACACGCCAAGCTATTGCAACGCTTACAACAGATAGGACTATGCAAGAATACCCTGAAATGGTTTACAACATACCTGGAAGGGCAAACGCAACAAGTCAAATGCGACCAAAAGAAATCACTACAATTCCCTGTCATGCAGGGAATACCTCAAGGCTCAGCCCTATCTTCAATGCTCTTCAACATCTACATACAGCCCATATGCAGCATCATCAAGCACCACAAACTACACTACCACATGGTGTACGCTCCAATCAACTTACTAGCACTAAACACCCCAACAATAACAAAATGCCTCAAAATGCCTCCAGGAGTGGAGGAGTGGCCTAGTGGTTGGGGCAAGGTACTTCAGGCCGGAAGGTCGGGGGTTCAAATCCCACTAGAGGACAGCAACCTTGGGCCAGAAGAACTGGGGTTTCTAGTCCCACAGGTGCTCCTTATTTATTTATTTACATTTCTTATATACCGCACTATTTGACATCAGCGCGGTTTACATCAAACAAAACATTTCAGTACACAAAAATGTCTGAGTTACATTAAACAGGGTTAACAACTTGGACAACAGGGTAATTTTACAACTCAGGTAAATAAACTTTGATTGTAGTGGTCTTGGGCAAGCCACTTAACCCTCCATAGCCCATGTTCCATGTAAAATAGTTATCTCCAAGTTATAATGCCCTGTTCAATGTAATTTCAGTTTGTTCAATCTAAACCGCACTGATGCAGAATAGCGCGGTATATAAGAGAATGTAAATAAATAAATATATAAGACATGAATGACTGGCTCAGCCAACAACTTAACAGTCAACTACGACAAAACTGAGGCAATGTTCGTCACCAGGAACCCCACCTTCATACCTCCACAAACTATCAGCATCCTAGACAAACACATAGTAGTCAAAGAAGAAGTTAAGTATATGGGCATAACACTAGACAGAGCTCTGAACCTAAAATGCCACATCACCAAAACCACAAACAAGGCATATCATCGATTGAAAACAATCAGACAAATCAAACCAATGCTCCGTCAAGACCACTTCCGCACAGTGTGTCAAGCACTCATTACATCACTGCTTGATTATGGAAACTCACTATATCAAGGCCTTCCTCAGCAGACACTCCACCCACCACAGCACGCATCATTACAAACACCCCAAGGACCGAGCACATCACTCCCGTCCCACAACAACTACACTGGCTCCCAATGGTGGCAAGAGCTAAATACAAAACAATCATGATCATCTTCAAAATCATTCACCATCTCTTAGTAGACGTACTCCAAAACGTTATAACAAGGGACATCAGCAATAGACCAAGAAGAACCAATAACAACAACATGATCGGCACACCTGCAGGCTATCACAAAACCAAACAAACAACTTCAAAAAGAGCACCATCACTGCTGGCATCCACACTATGGAACTCACTATCAACGAGCCTGAGCTTTAGATGACCTAACAGACTTCCGCAAAGACCTCAAAACATTGTTATTTATAGAAACCTACAAGCATTCAGGCAACATCCCCTACCCAAACAGTAGCACTACTACCTCCGCCAACTAAACACACACCCAGCCTATCCACACACACAAATCTATCATACCACGTTATTAAGTACCTTTATGTTAAATGTTACCTCAATTGTACTGCCTAAATACTGTTAAGTAACTGTACTGTCTAAATGTTTACATGTACCCTAATGTTAAATGTAACCCTCCAATTGTGATGTGACGTGACCACCTTGATTGAAGGAAAAGGTGGCATACAAATCTATCTATCTAAATAAATAAATATATTCTAACTCTCCCATCTTATTTTTTAGACTTCTAGCATTTGCATACAAGCATTTTAGAGACGGTATTTTATTCATATTAATCTGGCTATCAGTAGGCAGGGGTAATTTGGAATCTTTAAGCTCTGTCTGTTCCGTACTCAAGGGCATTTGGGCTACCTTTGTCTTTATTGGAACCTCTCTGCTGATATGCCCTAACTTCATTCTTTTGGTAGTATCTTTCAAGGATACATTGTTCCGAACCATGCACTTTGGTGACTGTCGGATCTCATAAGAACATAAGATATGCCATACTGGGTCAGACCAAGGTCCATCAAGCCCAGTATCCTGTTTCCAACAGTGGCCAGTCCAGGTCACACGTACCTAGCAGTTTCCCCAAAAGACACAGGTTCCACAATGCTTGTACTGGGTCAAGCATTGATATCCTGGGTCCCTTCTTAATAATGGTTTATGGAACTTTCCTCCAGGAACTTGTCCAAACCCTTTTTAAACCCAGCTACACTAACAGCCTTTACTACATCCTTCGGTAACAAATTCCAGAGTTTGATTACACGTTGAGTGAAAAAATATTTTCTTTTATTAGTCTTAAATAGTTTACACCCTGTAGCTTCATTGCATGTACCCCTAGTCTTTCTATATTCTGATAACGTAAACAATCGATCTACGTTTACCCATTCCACTCTGTTCATTAATTTATAGACTTCTATCATATCTCCCCTCAGCTGTCTCTTTTCCAGGTTAAAGAGCCCTAACCTTTTTAGCCTTTCTTCATAGGAGTATCCTTCCATCCCCTTTACCATTTTGGTGGCTCTTCTCTGAACATTTTCTAATATGGCTATATCCTTTTTAAGATACGGCGACCAGAATTGCACACAATATTCAAGGTGCGGTCTCACCATGGAACGATATAGAGGCATTATAATATCTTTTGTTTTATTTTCCATTCCTTTCCTTATCATACCTAGCATTCTATTTGTTCTCTTGTCCGACGCTGCACACTGGGCCGAGGGTTTTAACATGTTATCCACAATGACGCCTAAATCTTTTTCCTGGGTGGTGGTTCCTAATGTGGAACCTTGCATCATGTAACCATAGTTTGGGTTGTTCTTCCCTAGGTGCATAACTTTGCACTTGTCCACATTAAATTTCATCTGCCATTTTGATGCCCAGTCTTCCAGTTTATCAAGATCTTCTTGCAATTTTCCACAATCCTCTTGGGTTTTAACAACTTTAAATAGTTTTGTGTCATCTGAAAATTTGATAACCTCACTCGTTATTCCACTTTCCAGTCATTTATGAATATGTCAAAAAGCAGCAGACCCAGCACAGATCCCTGGGGTACACCAGTATTCACCTTTCTCCATTTGGAAAATTGGCCATTTAGCCCTACACTCTGCTTTCTATCTTTTAACCAGTTCCTGATCCACAATAGTATACTATTTTTATTTATTTATTTATTTACATTCTCTTATATACCACGCTATTCTGCATCAGTGTGTTTTACATTGAACAAACTGAAATTACATTGGACAGGGCATTATAACTTGGAGATAACTATTTTACAGGGAACATGGGCTATGGAGGGTTAAGTGGCTTGCCCAAGACCACAAAGAGCACCTGTGGGACTAGAAACCCCAGTCCTTCCGGCCCAAGGTTGCTGTCCTCTAGTGGGATTTGAACCCCCGGCCTGAAGTACCTTGCCCCAACCACTAGGCAACTCCTCCACTCCATACTGCCTCCACTCCTCCACTCCATACTGCCTCCTATCCCATGACTCTTTAGTTTTGCCAAAGGTCTTTGAGGAGGGACCTTGTCAAAGGCTTTCTCAAAGTCCAGATACACTATATCAACCGACTCACCTTTATCCACCTGTTTATTCACACCTTCAAAAAAACATAACAGATCTTTCTTGTCTAAAGCCATGTTGGCTGTCTCCCATTAGGCCATAACTATCTACATGCTGAGTAATTTTATTCTTTATGATGGTTTCTACCATTTTTCCCGGTACTGACGTCAGGCTCACCCGTCTGTAGTTTCCCGGATCACCCCTGGAACCCTTTCTAAAAATTGGTGTTATATTGGTGATCCTCCAATCTTCAGGTATTAGAGATGATTTTAATGATAGTTCACAGATTATTAATAGCAGGTCTGCCATCTCATATTTCAGTTCTTTCAATCTCCCCTATTATCTAGTTTTAAAACTGCTCTGTCTCCTTCTTAAAGGTTAATACCAGCAGCCTGGTTCTATCCCGGTTAAGGTGAAGCCCATCCCTTCGGAAGAGTCCCTCCTTTCCCCAGAATGTTCCCCAGTTCCTAACAAAACCTTCATCCTTGCACCATTGTCTCATCCACGCTTCTCTGCCTGCCTTTTGGGTCCTGAGCGTGGTACAGGAAGCATTTCAGAGATCACTACCCTGGAAGTTCTGGATGTCAACTTACATAAAAGCCTAAATTTAGCCTGCAATAACATCCCTACCACATTTTCCTATGTCATTGTTACCCACATGTACCAAGACAGCAGACTCATCTAAGACATGTACCAAGACCCCAGCACTATCTAAGACGATGGTGTGGTTCAGTATTAGGACTAGGGCTGTTAGAATCCATTCAAAGGTGAGGGTCTTAGACTTTAGGAAGACTAACTTTGCCAAGATGGGCCAATACCTCAGGTAGTCGTTAGTGGGATGGGAACAGCTGGGGGATGTAGAAAAACAGTGGGCAAAACTGAAAGGGGATATTTTTAGCGCAACCAACCTTTTTGCTAAAATGGTAAATAAAAGGAAAAGGAGACCGCTATGGCTTTCGAAAGAAGTAGCTGAAAAAGTGAAGATTCAAAAAAAGGAAGAATGGTGCCAAAGGACTGGAGAGATGTGTAACAAACAGGGAAACAGACAAACATATATTTTTGTCGGAACAGACACCTTGAGGTATTTAACCTCTCGAAGTGTTAAGTTCCTTTTTATCTTTTTAAGTTGTGGATTTCCACAAAATTAGGTCCTGAGAGACTATCCTCCCAACACCCTAGGAAAAGTCCAGCTATAAAGTAATAAAACTACTTAGCTGAAGCAGCCAGTGAATGTATCCAAACTCCTCCATTCATCGATAGAAATCAATCATCAGGCAGCGAGCCTTAGAATAACAAGAGGACTTCACACAGCTTCTTTCTTCCATCCGAAAATGGCAACAAACTATCGAGAAAATCTATCTCAATGTGTTGTAACCCAACGTTGCGTTTCTGGCCATAGGAGTTCCTGGCCCTTCCTCAAACCATGTCGCTCATTAAACTGCCGGAAGAACAATATATTTAAACCCTCAAATTGATCACGAGACCTACAAAAAGAGGCTTGAAGGTTCATGGGAAATGTAGTGTTAAGCTTCATACAATGCTCCACCAATCCAAAGATTGATTCAGTCCAAACGGTGTAACTGTATTTAAGGTATATATCCAAAATTGTTCACGATAGCTCAAAAGAGAATCTCTATCTGCTCCCCGAGACTTCAAAGGGACGTGATCTAAAATTCTCCAACGAAGGTCACTAAATTGATGGTTGGCACTTTGACAATGTATAACCATAGGAGCTGATTCCACTTTGTTCAAAATACGTGACCTATGTTCCTGAAGGCGACGTTTCATTATCCTTGTTTTTCCAATATAAAGTTTTGAACACGGACACAATAAAGCATAAATCACATAAGAAGATTTACAATTTGTGGTATATTTACTATGCAATCGTCGTGACAATTAGGGACCTCCCACCATGGACCCTCTATCGTAGAGGCACAAAAATCACAAGTTGTGCAAGAGAAATGACCCACAAGCACAGGAGCATCAAAAGATCCAGAATTATGAATAGTCCAATCCGCTATATTTCTGCCACGTTGAAAAGCAATCATTAACAGTCTATCAAAACTTGGATGCAATGATAAAATGGACCAATGGGATTTCAAAATCGAGGTTATATGAGGCATATATGGTAAAGCTCCTACATATGAGGAAGGAGTCCGTTGTTCAGACAAAGTAGCAGTGGCAGGGCAAGACCACCATTCTGAATAATTAAAGCGCGCTCTATGATATGCTTTATTAACAATAGATACAGGATATCCACGTTCTAATAAGCGTTGTTTTAAATCCCTCGCCTGTAATTTAAAATCTTCCAATGAGGAACAAATACGCCGTAATCGTATAAATTGTCCAACAGGTAGACCTCGTTTTAAAGGACCTGGATGGTAACTAGTATAATGTAGCAAGGTATTACGTTGTACAGGTTTTCGATATAAAGTTGAACAAACTTGTGATTGAACCTTGAACAACTGCAGATCTAGAAATTCAATGGTATTCATATGGAATTTTGGGGTAAATTTCAAATCCCCTGAAAGAGAATTTATCCATAGAAAAAAATCTTCTAACTCCTGTATTGTAGTGGTCCAAAAGAAAAAAATATCGTCCAGGAACCGGGTCCATAGGCGAATATTTCGAAACCACTCTGAAGGATAAATATAAAGAGCTTCAAATTCAGCCATAAAGAATGTTGCTATCGAAGGGGCTACTGTTGCCCCCATAGCAATACCGTATACCTGATGATAAAATTTATCTTCGAATTGAAAAAAAATTTTTGTTAACACTATCTCCAGTAATGATAAAACAAAATCTTTGGTAATCGAGAAGGTAATGTGAAAGGGATTCTAGCTGCCATAGCTAAAGCCTCAAGCTGATTTATATTTGTATAAAGTGCTGTAATATCCATTGTCACCATAAGCCAATTCGTTTTATCATCTTGTAAATCATGAAGTTTTTGTAAAAAATGAAAAGAATCCTTCACATAAGAGGGGATAGTAGGTAGTAAAGGGCGAAAAAATAGATCACAAAATTTTGATAATGGTTCCAATAATGAATCCCGACAGGAAACTATTGGGCTGCCAGGCGGCTTATAGAGATCCTTATGAATTTTTGGAACCATATATAACACAGGTATTTTTGGAAATTTTTTGTTCAGAAACTGATGTTCCTTAAAAGTAATATGACCAGAATGTAAAGCTGCATCCGTCAAAGTTTTTATATCCTGTTTAAGAATTTCAGTAGGATCATTATTGAGGGATTCTTAATATTTTGTATCTGAAAGATGAATATAAACTACCTCCCTATATTGATCCCGTTCCTGGATCACAATAGCTCCCCCCTTATCCGCACATTGAACAACAATATCCTGTCGCTGGCTTAAAGATCGTAACGTTGCCAATTGATTCTTTGACAAATTGGAAAAAGGAGCAAAAGAAACTTGTTCTTCCAATCTCTGAATATCACGCATTACTAAATTCTGATATGTTTCAATAGTTTGCATCCAGAGGCCCCGGTGGAACCCACTTAGAAGGGTTTGAAATGAGTGAAACGTCCCTTGAAGAAATTTCAATATCCCGACCCTGAAAAAACAAAGTGACTCGAAGTTTTCTAAAAAAACGATGTAAAGCCACACGAAGGCGAAAGGGGTCATAAGGGATAGTGGGTACAAAGGACAAGCCAAGTTGTAACAATTGTAACTGATCCAATGGTAAATCTAAACCAGAAATGTTTATGACTGGTACTTTGTATGAAATCTGGTGGTCGGTCCCCTCCGACTCTCCCCCGATTGATATGGCCGGTAAGATTGAGGGTGGCCCCTGGAAAAAGGGCGCCTAGAAGCTACCCCTCGTGAATGATTATCAGATGAACCAGTATCTGTAGAATCCGTTGTATCATCTGTTGACTCTTCAAAAGTAACTTGTTTTCTATCAAATTTCTGCTTACTGGTCGGTAAATGTTTACGCCAGGTATAAACCTGGTTCAATTCATAATCCCCTGTATCTCGTTTAAATTTAACCACCTTCTTTTGTTTCACTGTTCTCCGTGGACAGCAGGATAAGTCAGCCACACCTGGTGACGTCATCCGACGGCGCCATGACGGAAGTGCTCTCTAGCTCAGAAGCTTCTGAGCATGTGGGAGGTCCCACCTCCCCCGGCCCGCCCCCAGCCGACCAGTAAGTGACTAGCTATACCCTTGCGGCTAGGTGCGGGCGCGCAGGCCACCCTCATGCAGGGGAGGCGGGTGGGAATGTGTGGCTGACTTATCCTGCTGTCCACGGAGAACTCCGTTACAGGTAAGTAACTCTGTTTTCTCCTAGGACAAGCAGGATGTGTCAGCCACACCTGGTGTCTCCCAAGCTATGCATTCACGCTGAGGAGAATGAGGGAGGCATGCGTAGAGCAGCAATTGTGTTTATTAAACAACGTGACAACAAAGTGCAACAGCAGAGGTAGACTGTGCAATAACGTCAGTGCATATCCACGGAACAACTGTGGAATAGCCTAAGTGTGCAATCAATCAATGCGATACAACATTTGAGCAATCAAGCAAGCCATGCGATACAACATCAATCAATGCAATACAACATTTGTGCAATCAATAAACAAAGTGACCTAACAACAGTGCAATAACAGCAGTGCAATCACAACAGTGCAATCAGTTCAACAATATGACACTTCAACAACTTTACGACAAGCCCGTAGGGCCTGGTATTGACTGGGATGAGTGGTTATGAAGCTTCCACTCAGCCCTGGGCTGGCTCCTTAGAGCCCCCAATCGAGGGTGTCGTAACGGCAGAAAGGACTGCTCGGCCAAAGGAGCCGTCGTTCTCCGCGTGGATGTCCAGGCAGTAGTGCTTCTGGAAGGTCAGTTGAGAGGACCAGGTAGCCGCTCTGCAGATTTCGCTCACCGGCACCTCCTGAGCACAGGCCAGAGAAGCGGCTAGAGCGCGGAGCTGATGCGCACTCGCCCTGTTTGATGGGAGTGCGCCCGCTTTCTGCAGGCAATAGGCCACGCAGGCTGAGATCCAACAGGAGAGTGTGCGTTTGGAGACAGGTCTCCCAGGCCTGTTCGGGTCAAAGGAGACAAAGAGCTGGGCCCCCAGTCGAACTGCGGACGTCCTGTTGAGGTAGATGCGCGAGGCGCGTACACAATCCAGTGAGTGAAGACGTTGCTCCTCAGGGGAAGAGTGTGGGGCTGGGAAGAACGATGGCAGCTCCACCGTCTGGTTGACGTGAAAAGCGGAGGCAACCTTAGGCACAAACTTGGGATGAGTCCGCAGGGATGCCCGGTTGTGGTAGAGCTTCGTGTAAGGCGGGTGCGCCACCAGAGCCTGCAGCTCGCTGACCCTTCGAGCTGAGGTGATGGCGACAAGGAAAAGAGTCTTCCAGGAGAGGAATTTTCCGGGTGCTGTGTTCAATGGTTCGAAGGGCTCCTGCGTAAGTTGTTGCAAGACGACGTTAAGGTCCCATGAAGGTACCGGCTTCTGTACCGGAGGTTGCAGATTTTGCAGGCCTCTCATGAAATGCGTCACAATGGGAAGAGAGGCTATGGAGCTGGAGCTTGGGTACTCCGGGCTCCCTTGCAAAGAGGCAATAGCCGCGAGGTGCACTTTGATGGATTGTGGTTTTAAGCCGGAGCTGAAGAGGGAGGTGAGATATTGAAGGACAATGGGTATTGGGCAAGAGGCTGGCTGAACTCCTAGGTCCTTGCACCATATACTGAAGCGTTTCCACTTCAGACTGTAGGCTTTTCTGGTTGACGGCCTCCGGGAAGCTAGAACAATCTGCTGTACCTCCGAGGGTAGGCCGGAATCGTTGAGGGTTGCCTCTTCAGCCGTCAGGCCGTCCAGGCCCGAAATGTTGGAGGTCATCCTTTCAGCCTCCAGGCTGTCAAGGCTAGCGTCTGGAGGTTGGGGTGTAAGGTGGTACCCCCATCTTGGGTTACCAGGTCTGGTCTCAGAGGAAGCCGAATTGGAGGCTCTTGGGCGAGCTGCAGCAGTAGGGAGAACCACATCTGCCTGGGCCAGTAAGGGACGATCAAGATCACATGCGCTTTCTCTTTGATGATGCGTTGCAACGTGGCTGTCACGAGAGGTGTTGGAGGGAATGCGTATGCCAAGTCCCAGGTCCTCCACGGGACTGCAAACGCATCGGAGGCCACCCTCTGCTGAGACGGGTGTTTGGAGCAGAACAAGGTGCATCTGGTGTTCGCTTCGGTGGCAAAGAGATCGATCTGGGCCACTCCCCAGCGCCGAAAGAGGTCGCGGGTCACTTCCCTGTGAAGCATCCGCTCGTGAGGTTGAAGCTGTCTGCTGAGCCTGTCCGCCAGGACGTTCTGGTCCCCTGGGAGGTAAGTCGCCTGCAGGATGCAGTTGTTGGTTAGCGCTTCGGCCCATGTCTCGAGAGCTTCCTTGCATAATGTACGGGATCCCGTGCCCCCTTGTTTGTTTATATAAAACATTGTGACTTGGTTGTCCGTTTGCACCAAGATTGCTTTCCCCGTCAGATATGGCCTGAACGTCCGGAGGGCATATTTGACAGCCCGCAACTCGAGGACATTGATGTGAAGGGCACGCTCCTCTCTGGTCCAGGCTCCTTGGGTGCTGAGATGCAATAGATGAGCCCCCCATCCCGATGAGGATGCATCCGTGGTGAGGACGCGTTGATGGGAGAGGGGTTGCAGATGCTTGCCTACTGTGGTGAGGAGAGCACTGCTGAACATAGAGATACACAGGGAAATGAGTCCTATCACTTTAATTCAGAAAGTATCAAGGGTTTCCCTAGTAACCAGGAGTCTCTGACTCAGAACCTAGTCATCCCTAAGCCCCGCCCACAGCAGCACGTCAGGGAGAAGCTTGACCCTAATCACATGTGCTGGGAGCAAGGTGTGGCTCAGGAAGAAGGAAAGTTTAAAAAGCTGACTTTCAGAAACACAGATAGAGGAGGAGGAGACGGAGAAGGAGAGAAAGAAAGTGGAGCTGGAACAAGGAACGCAAAGAGGAGAGCGAGAGCAAGTGAGAGAGTGCTTGCAGAGCATGAAAGACAGTGTGAAGGAAACACTGGAAGCCGAAGAGAGAGAACTGATGAGAGATTGCCAAGCACAGCTGAGAGAGCAAGGAAAGAGAGGCTGGTGCAAGCAAACGAAGCTGCTGCAAACGGAAGACAGCATGACTGGCTTGCAGGGCAGAGAGAGATTCTGAATACCTCTGAAACCAGGCAAGTGTGTCCTTCTCAGTTCTTAACCAGTAAAAGTTTGAGAGAATTAGCTTTAGAGTTAAAAGCTGATTCCAGCAATAAGCCAAACCCCAGGATAAAGAGAGACTGTTTATCTAAGTATCAAGTAGCTCATATAGCAGACGAGCTAGTGCAGAAACAAGCCCTGCTTAAGAAATTGAGTGAACTGATTAAGAAAGAGAATAGCAAGCTCTCCCCTCAGATGTCTTTGGATGTGTGTGAGAATGATAGCGTTGAAGATATGGAGATAACAGATATGGAAGACAGTTCCTTTGAAATGCAATGTGCTGTATGTCAAGCCTCTGACGTAGAAGAGAGCTGAGCCAGAAAGCCATTGAATGTATGCCTGCTTAGGAAGCAGCCTGAATTGTGAAGACGTCACAACCGAAGAAAACAGCTGAGTGCTAAGCTCAACTGATAAGGTTGAAAGCTGATACTAATGTTCAAGGGACATTTAAAGAGTTGTTTTGCTGCAAGAGTTTTTGTAAAGAAGAGAAACATTTAAGAATTTAAAAGTTTTGGAATAAGTGGCATTTTTGGAATACAAGCAAAATTGTTCCTATTTCTTTTGAAGCTGTAGCGTGGGATTAAAAATCCTTTATTTGATTTTTTCCACTTGTGTCCTGTGTATGAAGGAACCCCTGATTACATTAAATAAATTTTCTCTGTCTTATGCCTAACCCTCGGATCACAACTCCTTTGCTTTAAGATAGGACTACAATTCCCAGCAGCCCTCCTGGCAGCCATTTTGAGGGAAACTTATTTTAAAGCCAAAAAGGCGACCTCACCTGGTATCAGTTATCTACCTGGCCAGGCGGGGGCGACACTACTGAAAGGTTGTTCGTGTTCATCCACCAATGGAGACTCCGGACGACGTTGGGGGAGATCGGAATGGGCGTATTGAGTGGTTGGGATAGTTGCTTCCAGTGACTCCGCAGGTGCCATTGGAGGGTGCGCATATGGAGTCTCGCCAGCGGAAGGACCGATGTCGTCGCCGCCATGTGGCCTAGCAGGCGCATGATCCCGCGGGCTGAGGTGTGCTTCTGTGCCGACACTCTCTTGGCCAGCTGGACGATGATACTGATCCTGGGCTCGGGCAGGAAGGCCTTGCAGGTCTTGGTATCGATTATCGCCCCGATGAACTCCGTCCGCTGCACAGGCTCGAATCGGGACTTTTCTTTGTTGAGCAGGAATCCCAGCCGGAGTAGCAAGTGCGCTGTTTTACGGACTGCCGTGCGGAGTTCGGGGGCAGAGCTCGCCGACAGGAGCCAGTCGTCCAGGTAGGGAAAGATGGCGATGCCTTGTCTGCGGAGGTGTGCAGCGGTAACCGCCACGCACTTCGTGAATACCCTGGGCGCAGGGGATAGGCCAAAGGGCAGAACCCGATACTGGTAATGGCAACCCAGCGCTATGAATCTGAGAAATTTCCTGTGAGAAACGTGGACAGGAATGTGGGAGTATGCATCCTGTAAGTCCAGCGTGGCCATCCAATAGCCCGCTCTGATGAGAGGAAGGATGGAATTGAGTGAATACATCCTGAACTTCTCCTTCCTGATGAAGTAGTTCAGCTTTCGGAGGTCCAGGATGGGACGGAGGTCCCCTGACTTCTTGGGAATTAAGAAGTACCGGGAGTAGAATCCAGTGTTGATTTCGTCTGGAGGCACCCTCTCTATTGACCGTGCCCGGAGAAGTTTCTGGAGGAGGTCCGAGAGAGGCTGTTTCTGATGAAGTGGAGGCTGGCTGATGGGTGGCTTTCTTTGCCGTGGAAGGGAGGAGAAGCGCAAGCGGTAGCCCGTCTGTATTATCTGAAGAACCCACTTGTCCGATGTGATGTCTTGCCAGGCCGAGTGAAAATGAGTCAGGCGACCCCCGACCGGGTGGTCCCCGGGATCCAGAGAGAGGCCCAGCCAGTCTGGATAGTCAGAAGGAGGAGGTGTCTTTCCCGGAGTGTGACTGGTTGGTTTGTTTTTGTTTGCGTTGTCGCTGTTGTTGCCTCTGAAAAGGCGGCTTGTGATAGTTCTGCTTGAACCTAGGCGTCTGCCACTGGCGGTTTGAGCCATAATATTGCTTTGACGGGGCAAAAGGCTTGCGGGAATAGCCCCCTTTCCGTGTCCAGGAGGGGCGTTCGAGTCCGTCTGCAGCCAGAGTGGTGCAGTCTTCTTTCAGCCCGTGCACCGTGTCGGCGACTTTGTCCCCAAAAAGGGAGTCGCCAGAGCAGGGTGTATCCGCTATCCGGTCATGGGTACTATCGGAGAGCCCTGATGCCCGGAGCCATGCCCAGCGACGGGCAGATATGGCCGTGCCTGCTGTGCGTACGGCCGTGTCGAAGGCGTCAAAGGCTGTACTCATCAGGTGCTTGCTGCATTCCGCTATTTCCTGCATGGATGTAGCGGCAGAAGTACGTGAGTCCTTGGGGAGATCCTGCAGCTGGCGTTTGAGGTCAGCCAGGAGGGCGTCCTGGAACAGGACATGTTGAAATTGATGCGCTGCTATCTTGGCGCTGAGCATTGCGCCTTGAAACACTTTCCTCCCCACCTCATCCAGACGCCTTGGGTCCCGGCCTGGTGGGTGCACGGCCTGGGAACGTGTGGACTTGGCTCTTTTGAGTGCTGATGCCACCACTATTGACTGGTGGGATAACTGAGGCTTGTCGAATCCAGGTGCCATGTGGATGACATATTTCGTGTCCAGGCGTCTGGAGCAAGCATGGCCCGACGCTGGGGATTGCCAGAGGGTCAACTGTTTCTCCTTCAACTTTCGGTGGAGGGGAAGAGCCATGGCAGGTCTTGGGCCGCTGAGGTACTTCATGACCTCCGGTTCCTTCTCCTCGGGCGAGCCCTCTGTGGCCAGCCCCAGCTTGGACACCACCTTCCGGAGAAATTTTGGATATGTTAGGTCCTCCAGCACTGGTGTCGGTGGATCCTCCATGGCATCTGCTTGGCTCTTGGAGGCGTCAGAGCCTCGTCCCAAGTCCTCCCCGTCGCTCCCTCAGGAGTCCAGCTGCGCCGGGGAAGGTGTGCCCAGTGTAGAAGGGGCTGGGGAGAGAGTCCGCGCTGGGGAGGGGGTCCGTGCCCTGGATGGTGACAGGCTAGGGAGTGATTGCTCCGAGACAGATCGTGCCCCAGACGGAACAAGCGTCTGACCTTGGTCCAGCCGATGGGGGGCAGTTTGCTCAACAAGGCGGTTAAGGAGCTGAAGGATGGCAGAGGAGGTGGAGTCTGAGGACCGGCTGCTTCTGTGAGAGCTGGACCTCCTGCTCCTCTTATGGCTCCGGTGGGACTCCCCGTGGGAAGCTTTCTCTCTCGATGGGGATCGATGCCTGTGCTTGGCTGTCCTCTTCCTGCTCTTTTCCCCGACCTGCTGTGTGCTGGAGCGGTGCTCAGAGTTTCCCACGTTGCCGTTTGAGCGGTGCCTGCTTCTGTCACGCCGGCTTTCAGCACCGGTGCGATCAGCACACTTCACAGAGTCTCTGTGCTCCGCGCCATCCAGGGACTCCCCTGCCACAGGGGATGTCTGTCGGCGCCGATCGCCCTCAGCGTGATTTTCCGCGGTGCTCCGAATCCCCTCTGCAGCGTGCGCAGACGTGCTGGGCAGGGGGGAGAGCTGTCGGCGCCGATCGCCAGCGGCCCTATCCCTTCTCCGGAGCTCCTCTGCCGCTTGAGTAGACGTGCAGGGCAGAGGGGAAGGCTGTCGGCGCTGACCGCTGGAGCCGGAACTGCTGCGCCCAATAGGAGTAGAGGGGGCATGTCCGGAGGAGGAGCCTGGCGGGTCCACGATGGCGGCGCCATTTTCAAATTCTTCTGGAGGGCCGCATGGCCGGGATGAACGGGCCGGAGCACTGCTTTCCGCAGGGGGGCTTACCCGACGGGTAGGGGCCTCTCCGGAAGCATGACAACTCGCGGGGGAAGTGGCGCTTGATCCCCGCTGAGTGGGAGCCCTCCCTTCTTCCGATCTAAGCGGTACTTCGGCACGGGAGAGCTTAGCAGGCCTGGAGGGTTTATTCTCCTTACTTTTGCGATGCTCCGGGTTCCGTTTAGCAGGGGATCTGCTTGCCGCCGCCGCGGAGGAGAGTAGTTCCTTCAATGATTGTTCCCGGTGTTTTCTTGCCCTGGGAGACATCCGGGCACAACTGGCACAGTTTTCCACCTGATGTGAGGACCCCAGGCATCCGATACAATGTTGGTGAGTGTCCGAGAGGTTCATTTTTCTCTTGCAGAGCGGACACTTCTTGAAGCCCGGTTTAGGCATGAAGAAGAGGATTGTAGTAGGTTTCTTGTAGGAGAGCTGTAATTTCCATCCTGAGGCAAGGCGGAAGAAAAAGAACTGGTCGGCTGGGGGCGGGCCGGGGGAGGTGGGACCTCCCACACGCTCAGAAGCTTCTGAGCTAGAGAGCACTTCCGTCATGGTGCCGTCGGATGACGTCACCAGGTGTGGCTGACACATCCTGCTTGTCCTAGGAGAACTGATTTAATTGCAATTCAAATTCCTTCCATTGTCGCTGAAATTGCTCTACAGTTTGAACTTTCTTAAGTTCCAATTCAATCTGTTGTAATTGTACTTTCAAGATTTTTTCTTCCTCTGTTAACCGCTCTACTACCGGTAGTAAGGCAATTAAATCAAGTCCACATTTATTCAATATACTATCACAAGTATTAGCAAATTTTTTATCTTGCTGAAACATATGTGGAGGCTTCAATACTTGAAGACCACGGGGGATCATACGTTGTTTTAAATATTGAGCCATAGTAGCTGCATGTAATTTGACCCGTACTTGTTTCTTCTGAATATTCTTAAATTTCAACCAAGAAGAATTTCTAAGTGGGTTCCACCGGGGCCTCTGGATGCTACTATTGAAACATATCAGAATTTAGTAATGCGTGATATTCAGAGATTGGAAGAACAAGTTTCTTTTGCTCCTTTTTCCAATTTGTCAAAGAATCAATTGGCAACGTTACGATCTTTAAGCCAGCGACAGGATATTGTTGTTCAACGTGCGGATAAGGGGGGAGCTATTGTGATCCAGGAACGGGATCAATATAGGGAGGTAGTTTATATTCATCTTTCAGATACAAAATATTATGAACCCCTCAATAATGATCCTACTGAAATTCTTAAACAGGATATAAAAACTTTGACGGATGCAGCTTTACATTCTGGTCATATTACTTTTAAGGAACATCAGTTTCTGAACAAAAAATTTCCAAAAATACCTGTGTTATATATGGTTCCAAAAATTCATAAGGATCTCCCATAAGCCTCCTGGCCGCCCAATAGTTTCCTGTCGGGATTCATTATTGGAACCATTATCAAAATTTTGTGATCTATTTTTTCGCCCTTTACTACCTACTATCCCCTCTTATGTGAAGGATTCTTTTCATTTTTTACAAAAACTTCATGATTTACAAGATGATAAAACAAATTGGCTTATGGTGACAATGGATATTACAGCACTTTATACAAATATAAATCAGCTTGAGGCTTTAGCAATGGCAGCTAGAATCCCTTTCACATTACCTTCTCGATTACCAAAAGATTTTGTTTTATCATTACTGGAGATAGTGTTAACAAAATTTTTTTTCAATTCGAAGATAAATTTTATCATCAGGTATACGGTATTGCTATGGGGGCAACAGTAGCCCCTTCGATAGCAACATTCTTTATGGCTGAATTTGAAGCTCTTTATATTTATCCTTCAGAGTGGTTTCGAAATATTCACCTATGGACCCGGTTCCTGGACGATATTTTTTTCTTTTGGACCACTACAATACAGGAGTTAGAAGATTTTTTTCTATGGATAAATTCTCTTTCAGCGGATTTGAAATTTACCCCAAAATTCCATATAAATACCATTGAATTTCTAGATCTGCAGTTGTTCAAGGTTCAATCACAAGTTTGTTCAACTTTATATCGAAAACCTGTACAACGTAATACCTTGCTACATTATACTAGTTACCATCCAGGTCCTTTAAAACGAGGTCTACCTGTTGGACAATTTATACGATTACGGCGTATTTGTTCCTCATTGGAAGATTTTAAATTACAGGTGAGGGATTTAAAACAACGCTTATTAGAACGGGGATATCGTGTATCTATTGTTAATAAAGCATATCATAGAGCGCGCTTTAATTATTCAGAATGGTGGTCTTGCCCTGCCACTGCTACTTCGTCTGAACAACGGACTCCTTCCTCATATGTAGGAGTTTTACCATATATGCCTCATATAACCTCGATTTTGAAGATTTTGATCCCATTGGTCCATTTTATCATTGCATCCAAGTTTTGATAGACCGTTAATGATTGCTTTTCAACGTGGCAGAAATATAGCGGATTGGACTATTCATAATTCTGGATCTTTTGATGCTCCTGTGCTTGTGGGTCATTTCTCTTGCACAACTTGTGATTTTTGTGCCTCTACGATAGAGGGTCCATGGTGGGAGGTCCCTAATTGTCAACGACGATTGCATAGTAAATATACCACAAATTGTAAATCTTCTTATGTGATTTATGCTTTATTGTGTCCGTGTTCAAAACTTTATATTGGAAAAACAAGGATAATGAAACGTCGCCTTCAGGAACATAGGTCACGTATTTTGAACAAAGTGGAATCAGCTCCTATGGTTATACATTGTCAAAGTGCCAACCATCAATTTAGTGACCTTCGTTGGAGAATTTTAGATCACGTCCCTTTGAAGTCTCGGGGAGGAGATAGAGATTCTCTTTTGAGCTATCGTGAACAATTTTGGATATATACCTTAAATACAGTTACACCGTTTGGATTGAATCAATCTTTGGATTGGTGGAGCATTGTATGAAACTTAACACTACATTTCCCATGAGCCTTCAAGCCTCTTTTTGTAGGTCTCGTGATCAATTTGAGGGTTTAAATATATTGTTCCTGTGCGGATATCCAGTTTAGTCCTCCACAATCGGGTACTGCCCCTCTCACTGCAGCCTGTAGACTGGACCAATCAAATCTTCTGTAGTACATATCCAGCAGGAGCTCCCAGAAGCCCCCCAGTGTGTCCAGTCTCGTTGCAGTGTGTAGACGTAAAAGTGTGTCCTCTGGGCACACTTAGTGACCTTTGCAGGAGCAACACTAGTTAGTTGTTTTTAGGGTTTGTTTTGGGGCATTTCTCTACTATTTTTGTTTTTGGTAGCTAGCTGTGCCTTTAAAAATAAGTAAGACAAAAGAAGCCTGTCTCCCTGGAGCTGTGCCACAGGAGACTAGGAGAAAGTCAGACCTGCTGGCTGCTGTTGCCTGCCTAGCACATTTTATCAGCCCTGGGTGAGCTTCCCCTAGACAGGACGGGGAATTGCCATACCTATAAGGCAGTGCCTGGTACTGGGAGATTGTGGCTGAATCTTCTGTTCCTGAGCTGGTAGGAGTTTGCATTTCATTTTTTCTTTCTTGTGTGCAATGCTCTGTCTGGGATGCCAGCGTTTCTGTAGGCTCTCCTGAGCCCATTTGGCAGTTTTTATTCAATCTGCTCGTGTGCCCTGTATTAGAGGGTCGTTTTATTTGTTTTCCATATTATTTGGTGGTTTTTATATTTTCGCGCCGTTTTTTACCGCGGGTGAAAAAGTGCGGCGGCCATTTTGGATTTTAAAAGTGCTTTTCCAGGCATTTTTGATCGCTGTGCACAGGTTCCCCTAGCATTTTTGGGGTTCCTCTTTCTGGCGATTTTGCTCAGGGCCCCCCAGGGATCCTGGGATATATTTTGTTTCTTGTAAAAAAAAAAAAAAGTTAAGTTACTTTTAAATCGGGGCTGATTTGCATAGGATTGCCCAGGTGGTGTGGGCTTTCCTGTGGCTGTCTTATTCTATTCCCCTGGGCAGAGGTGGCCTTGGGATGGCTTCCAAGCCCCAGTGTGTGATTTGTGGGTCCCGCAGGACGGCAGGGACTGACTCTGGCATCTGCAGGGGCTGTGCTGCAGTGCCCTCTGAGTTAGAGCAATCTGTGAATGTTCAGGAACAGGCTACCCCTGGGGATGCTTCTACTTCCGGGGACAGCGTTCTTTCTCCAAGCATCCCTCAGTCTGGCTCGGTTCCTCCGGCCAGCGGTTCAGTGGCTGCGCTCCAGCAGGCGGCTGTTGCTGCCTCAACTATGGACTTCTCCCCTGATTTTGTACTCCTCATGCATCAGGCATTTCGCCTGAGCAGGTCCGGACAGTTGCCGGCTGTCTGGCCCCCCTCCCTCCCCTCGGGGTCCTTGGGGGCGGCTCAGTGTCCCTCACCGCCCGGGGGCAAGCGGCTTCGGTTGGGGGGACAAGAGCAGGACGCCCTGGGTCTCCTGGATTCTGAGGCAGAGGGCGATCCTGAGACTGAAGCGGAGGATTTGGAGGATGGGGAGATCCCTGGGCCGGAAGATCAGGCTCGGGTCATTCAAGTGTTCCGTAGGGACGAGCTGGTTCCTTTGGTCACGGAGTCCCTTCAGGCGCTAAACCTTTCGGCGGTGCGGTCCCTGGAGGAGGAGGGTCTTGAGGATCCTCTGATTCAAGCAGTCAGGGATGCCCAGGTGGTTTTTCCCGTCCACCGCGTGGTGGATCAGATGATCCAGGCGGAGTGGGAGCACCCGGAATCCGGTTTGAAGGGGATTCGGACCATGAATCGGCTTTATCCTCTTGCTGACAAGGACAGGGACTTGTTCAGGTCCCCCCGGGTGGATGCTGCGGTCTCCGCAGTGACCAAGAAAACCACCATCCCGGTTGAGGGGGCGGCGGCCCTCAAGGACGGGCAGGATAAGAAGGTTGATAACTTGCTCAAGCAAACCTTCGATACGGATGCCGTGTCATTGCAGGCCTCTATCTGTGGGGCTTGGGTGGCTCGGTCGTGTCTGCGGTGGTCACAGCAACTGCGCTCGAGCCCCGGACTAGACCAGCAGGGTCTGGTGGAGGTGACCTGGCTGGAGTCCGGCTCGGCTTACCTGGCGGATCTGTTTTATGATTTGATCCGCGCGTTGGCTAACAGTATGGCATCCGCGGTAGCAGCGCGCCGGTCCCTCTGGTTGCGCAGCTGGGCGGCGGACAGTTCTTCTAAGGCCCGCCTCAGTAAGCTGCCGTTTAAGGGCAGATTATTATTTGGGGAGGCTCTCGAGAAATTGGTAAAGGATCTCGGTGAGTCCAAAGGGGGCCGGCTTCCGGAGGATAAACCAAGGTCCAACCGGTCCACCTCGTCGGCACGGGGATCCTTTCGGGATCAGCGCAGGTTTCGGCCCTCCCGCCAGTGGTCCTCGCAGCGGGGCCGGTTTGGAGCCCGTAGCCAAGGATTTCGGGCTTTCAGGGGAGCCGGCAGAGGCTTCTCCGCAGCCGGCTCTTCATCGGGTTCTTCCTTTGGACGCAAGCCACAATGACGCCAGGCAGGCTCTGGAGGGAGGACCGCTTGTCGGCGGTCGCTTGCGCAACTTTCTTTCCTCTTGGGCCCAAATAACGTCGGATCGCTGGGTGCTACAAATTATAGAGGAGGGTTACGCTCTGGAATTTGCGTTCCCACTTCCAGATTCCTTTGTTCTGTCTCCCAGCAGGGGCGAGCAAAAGACGAGGGACATCCGCGTGACCCTGGCTCGATTGTTAGCGCTGGGAGCGGTGGTTCCAGTGCCTCCCTTGGAAAGAGGCGCTGGTCGCTACTCCATCTATTTTGTGGTACCCAAAAAGGGCGACTCTCTGCGTCAGATTTTGGATCTCAAAGGCGTGAATCGCGCGCTCAGAGTGCCGCATTTCCGCATGGAAACCCTGCGGTCAGTCATTGTAGCGGTGCGAAAGGGGGAGTTTTTGACGTCCCTCGATCTTACCGAGGCCTATCTGCACATTCCGATACACCCAGCCCATCAGCGGTTTCTCCGCTTCGCGTTCCCGTGGGGCCACTTTCAGTTCCAGGCCATGCCGTTCGGCTTGGCTACGGCCCCGCGCACTTTCACAAAGGTGATGGTGGTGGTTGCGGCGGCCTTGCGCAAGGAGGGCATTTTGGTCCATCCTTACCTGGACGACTGGTTGATACGAGCAAAATCCGGTCGAGAGTGCCTGCGGGTCACGAGCAGGGTGGTAGCTCTGCTGCGATCCCTCGGCTGGGTGGTGAACGAAAGAAGAGTTGTCTGCGGCCCTCGCAGGACCTGGAGTATCTGGGGGTGCGCTTCGACACTGCTCGGGGGCTGGTGTGCCTTCCCGAGCGCCGCGTCCTGACGTTGCGGGCTCTTGTCCGACTATTTCGGGGGATGCCCGCTCCGTCGGCGTGGTGGTACCTACGGCTTCTCGGAACGATGGCGGCGACCTTAGAGGTGGTTCCGTGGGCGCGGTTCCACATGCGCCCGCTACAGAGGGCGCTCCTTCGTCGCTGGTCCAACCAGTGCGATTCCTTGCACAAGAGACTGCCCTGCCCGAAGGCAGTGCGGCGGTCGCTTGGGTGGTGGCTCTCCTCCGAGAACCTGACGCGGGGAATTCCCTTGGAGCCTCCTCTGTGGGTCCCCCTCACTACGGATGCGAGCCTAGTCGGCTGGGGAGCACACTGCGAGACCCGCTTCACGCAGGGGGTGTGGTCCTCGCAGGAAGCGTCTTGGTCGATCAACCGCCTCGAGCTTCGGGCGGTCCGACTAGCCCTGATGGCCCTGGAACCTCTGCTGCTGGGCCGGGCGGTCCGAGTCTGGTCGGACAATGCGACCACGGTGGCGTACATCAATCGCCAAGGGGGCACAGGGAGTGTGGCCCTGGAAACCGAAGCGACGGCCTTGTTCAGCTGGGTGCAGACTCGGCTGCCGGCGATCTCGGCGGCGCACATTGCAGGCGCGGACAATGTCCAGGCCGACTTTCTCAGCAGAGTGCGGGTGGACCCCGGAGAGTGGGAGTTAAATCCTCAGGTGTATGCGCAGATAGTTCGGCGGTGGGGTCCGCCCATCATGGATCTCATGGCGACCTTCCAGTCGGCCAAGACAAGTCGCTTCTTCAGCAGACGGCGGGAGCGGATGTCCGAAGGACTCGACGCTCTCATTCAGCCGTGGCCGACGTCCGGGATGCTGTACGTTTTCCCCCCGTGGGCCCTGATCGGTCGGGTCGTCCAGCGCATCGAGGGCCATCAGGGCCGGGTGCTGCTGGTGGCTCCGGATTGGCCCCGGAGGCCCTGGTATGCCGACCTCGTTCGGCTTCGAGACGGCGTGCCGTGGCGCCTTCCGGCGCTACCGGATCTTCTTCTTCAGGGCCCCTTGCGGATGCCCCAGGTGGCTCGGTTCTCGCTTACGGTTTGGCCATTGAGAGGGCTCGGCTGAAAAAGAAGGGTTATTCGCCCGCGGTGATTTCCACCTTACTGCGGGCAAGAAAGTCGTCCACTTCTCTTACTTATGTTCGAATTTGGAGAATTTTTGAGGACTGGTGCTCCCGGCGTGGAGTTCGGGCGGCGACGGTCTCGGTGCCCGTCGTGCTCAGCTTTCTGCAGGATGGCTTCGAGAAGGGTCTCGCGGCCAGTTCCCTGAAGGTCCAGTTGGCCGCGCTCTCTTGCTATAGAGGCAAGGTTTTGGGCCGCCTTCTTGGCGCTCATGCGGATGTGCGGCGTTTCTTGACCGCCGTGTTTCATTTGCGGCCTTCCCGCAGAGCGGTGATTCCTCCGTGGGATTTGAATTTAGTTCTGCGGGCCCTGGCTCGGGAACCCTTTGAGCCCTTGCGGAGGGCGTCCTTGAAGGATCTCACGTTGAAGACGGTTTTTCTGGTAGCCATTTGCTCGGCACGGCGCATCTCGGATCTACAGGCCTTGTCATGCCGAGAACCTTTCTTGTCTTTTTCTGCGGAGCGGGTTGTGCTCCGTCTGGTTCCCTCCTTCCTGCCAAAGGTGGTGTCTCCTTTTCACCTGAATCAGGCAGTATTTCTACCAGTGATTTCGGCGGACTCGGTCGAGTCGGTGGACAAGGGGCTTCACCGGCTTGATGTGGGCCGCACGCTGCGTCGGTATTTACAGTCTACCGAGTCATTTCGGAAGACTGATCGGCTTTTTGTGCTCTTTGGGGGTGCACGGAAAGGGGAGGCGGCGGCTAAGGCCTCCATTGCTCGATGGCTTAAAGAAGCGATCGCCTCCGCGTATCTGTTGCAGCGGCGGCCGGTTCCGGAGGGGCTCCGGGCTCATTCTACTAGGGCTCAGGCGGCCTCTTGGGCGGAGCATGGTCTGGTTCCACCAGCGGAGATCTGTAGAGCGGCCACTTGGTCGTCTCTGCATGCTTTCAGCAGGCACTATCGCTTGGATGTGTCAGCGGCTCGGGATTCCTGTTTTGGTTCGGCGGTTTTGCGCGCCGGACTACAAGGTCCCGCCCGGTCTTAACTGCTCTGTTACATCCCGATTGTGGAGGACTAAACTGGATATCCGCACAGGAAATGGAAATTACACTAACCTGGTAATTGTAGTTCCTGTAGGATCCAGTTTAGTCCTCCTTCCCTCCCGAATATCTGCATGATCTTGCGGCGCGCTATCCCGAGCGGGAGATTCTAAGATAGTTTTGCGTCCCGTTCGGACCTTAGCGGCAGTCGTGCTTATAGCTATGGCTCTTCCCTTTCTTTTGGGGTTCCGTAAGCTCCTTAGTACCTGGGGGGAGCTCTGTGTCAATTTAGGGGCGTCGATTCCGGCGCCGTGCAGTGTTCTGACTTCCTCGTTTGGGGAGGGAGTTGGTTATTCCAGGGGGGGAAGTACAAGGTTTAATGTTAATCTGATAATAATCTGATGTGTTGCTTCGTTCAGTATGCTTTGTTACTAGTACACTGGGGGGCTTCTGGGAGCTCCTGCTGGATATGTACTACAGAAGATTTGATTGGTCCAGTCTACAGGCTGCAGTGAGAGGGGCAGTACCCGATTGTGGAGGACTAAACTGGATCCTACAGGAACTACAATTACCAGGTTAGTGTAATTTCCATTTCTTCCGGCAGTTTAATGAGCGACATGGTTTGAGGAAGGGCCAGGAACTCCTATGGCCAGAAACGCAACATTGGGTTACAACACATTGAGATAGATTTTCTCGATAGTTTGTTGCCATTTTTGGATGGAAGAAAGAAGCTGTGTGAAGTCCTCTTGTTATTCTAAGGCTCGCTGCCTGATGATTGATTTCTATCGATGAATGGAGGAATTTGGATACATTCACTGGCTGCTTCAGCTAAGTAGTTTTATTACTTTATAGCTGGACGTTTCCTAGGGTGTTGGGAGGATAGTCTCTCAGGACCTAATTTTGTGGAAATCCACAACTTAAAAAGATAAAAAGGAACTTAACACTTCGAGAGGTTAAATACCTCAAGGTGTCTGTTCCGACAAAAATATATGTTTGTCTGTTTCCCTGTTTGTTACATATGTTATAGCGGAAGATAGTTTTAGGTTATTTCAAAACAGTCAAAGGACTGGAGAGAGGCACATGTCCCTTTACACAAAAGCGGAAGTAAGGATGTGGTTGAAAACTACAGGCCGGTTAGTTTAACTTTGGTGGTGCTTAAATTATGGGAAGTGCTGCTGAAAGAGAAAATAGTGAGGTTTCTGGAGTCCAGCGGATTACAGGATCTGAGGCAGCATCGATTTACCAGAGGCAGGTCTTGTCAGACAAATCTGATTGATTTCTTTGACTGGGTGACCAGGAAGTTGGACTGAGGGAGAGCCCTAGATGTTGTGTATTTAGATTTCAGTAAAGCCTTTGACACCATTCCTCACAGGCGACTTATAAACAAACTGAGCATCCTAGGGATGGACCCTAAAGTTACTGCTTGGGCTAGAAATTGGTTGAGTGGGAGGCGACAAAGGCTACAGGTAAATGGAGCTCACTCTGAGGAGAAGGAGGTTACCAGTGTTGCGCCCCAGAGATCTGTCCTTGGTCCGATTCTTTTTAACATCTTTGTTAGTGATATAGCGGAAGGGCTGCCGGGTAAGGTTTGCCTCTTTGCGGATGATAACAAAATCTGCAATAGAATAGACATCCAGGAAGGTGTAGATAATATGAGGAGGGATCTAGCTAAGCTTGAAGAATGGTCTAGAATTTGGGAGCGGTGATTTAATGTTAAAAAATTAAAGGTCATGCATTTGGGCTGCAGCAATTCAAGGGAGCAATATAGTATAGGGGGTGAAGTATTTTTGTCCACTAAAGAAGAGTGGGACCTAGGCGTGATTGTGTCTGATGATCTTAAAGTAGCTAAACAGGTAGAAAAGGCAACAGCAAAAGCTAGAAGGATGCTTGGGTGCATAGGGAGAGGAATGGCCAGCAAAAGAAAGGAGGCGATAGTGCCTCTGTATAAGTCTTTAGTGCAACCTCATTTGGAGTATTGTGTGCAATTCTGGAGACCGCACCCTCAAAAGGAATTTAAACAGGCTGGAGTCAGTACAGAGGGTGGCTACTAAATGTATATGAGGATAGACTTAAGGATCTTAATATGTACACCTTAGAGCAAAGGTGAGATACAGGTGATATGATTAAGACATTTAAATGTCTCCATGGCATAAATGGACAGGAGGAGAGCCTCTTGCAATTGAAAGCAAGCCCTGTTATGAGGAGACATGGAATGAGGGTGAAAGGGGATAGATTGAGGGGTGATATACAGAAATACTTCTTAATGGAAAGAGTGATAGATCTGTGGACTAGTTTCCCAGTGGAGGTGGTAGAGATGAGGACAGTATCTGAATTCAAAGAAGCATGGGACAAATACAGAATATCTCTAAAGGAAAAAAGGGGACTGTTGTAGTGGTTGATATGGAAGGACAGACTAGATAGGACATGTGGTCTTTTTCTGTTGTCATTTTTCTATGTACCAAGGGTGGGGCAGTGGGCAGGGCTGTACCAAGCCATAAATGCACCCTGTGCATCTCGTAAACCTGGCGCCCCCTCATGACATCAGACATTTACCCCATCCCTCCATGCCCAGCATCTCCCCTTCTTATTCCACCTCTTCATGTCCAACCAGCACCCTCCCGCCGTGCTGCCTGGCTGGCCTGCCGGCAGCAACAGACTTCCAATTCAAAAAACAGACATAGGTCTTTCCGACTCCAGCTTGCATGACTGGTCTGATCACTTCCTCCTTTGACTTATGCTCGTTTCAGAGGGACTAGACCAGCCATGCAAGCGCTAGTTGCAAATACCTACGTTTGTTTATTTTTAATTGGAGGTCAGCTGCCGCTGCCACCAAAAGAATAGGAAAAGCGGGGTAGGCAGCGTAGAGGGGAGCCGAGGTCCATGGTCTGCAACCCTAAATGTGCCCCTATACTTTAGTGCCCTGTGTGACTGCATCACTCTCGTAGGCCTAAGTACGGTGCTGGCAGTGGGTGCAGTCTGCCCCCGGTGCCAGCCGAGAGGGGGGATGCACCCCCGCTAAGCCCACACGGCGGAGCCAGCATGCAAACTTAAAGCTGTGGGTGGCTTGCTGCGGGGAGCAAATGGATCATCCAAGGTGAAGTTTGGCACTTCATCTTAGATGATCAAGGCAGACACTTCTCCCCCCCCAAGTCTGACACCACTGATTGGTGAGCCAGTGATCATTACAGCCCGTGACCATTGACCTCCAAACAGTTTCTCTGGTGGCTCAGTAGCCCCTTCCCCCCCCCCCCCCACACATCTCCAAAGGAGAACTCCTAGGTGGCTCCTAGCCCTCCCCCTTGTCTGATCCTATCACCGAGCACTATACTCAGGGCAGGAGTAATGCCCACATGCTCCTGTGTCCTAAACTTGGAAACTGGTAGAGCCTGATCCCAGGTGCTGCATCTGATGTCAGTCTGCCATGTGAGGCAATTTTTTACCTTATATGGCAGAGTGATTCCTGGGATGCATCTTGCGAAGCTTAGTGTGGGGTCAGTAGACTGAAATATTGCAGACTGACCTTGCCCGGTGCATCCCAGAATGCACTGCATAGGGTCAGGCACTGCCATTTCCAAGATGACATTGTGGGGGTAGGAACATGTGGGAACTGCATCTGCCCCCCAATGATTACGGTGTCTGGAGGGGGGCTATGGAGCCACTGGGCCATTAGGAAGTTCTTTGGAGATTTGTAGGAGGCAGGGGCCAGGGCCACCAGGGAATTCTCTTTTGGAGGTAGCCTAAGGGGAGGGGTCACTGGGTCAGATAGATCAATGTGTAGCAAGCCAACATTTACTTAAAACAAACTCTAAAAGTCAGGGCACTCGAGTGAAGAGAACCGTGAAATTGTTTAAATAGGGTTTATACCTTTTTTTTTTTTCAATTTATAATTTTACAATAAATCCAAGCATACAAAACTTGAATGGCAATAAGGATACAGTTAACAAAGGTTAGAACAAACATCCAACCCAATAGGAAATCAAACATAGCAAGAAAATATAAACATTCCTGTTCCTTCTACAGCCCACAACTAAGAGGGAGGTTCCAACTAAGATTGAAATAAGAAACAATAAGTGAAGGAAAATAAGCTGAAGGGTAACAGCCAGGTAATACTATGCAGTAGAACCTATACTGCGTCAGAGGGGCGGCAGGCATTTATGAAAGCAAGCAGCTGAGATGGATCATAAAAAAAAAACATATGAAGAAAGCAGAGAGACCACGTGACGCATGAGCGAGTGAGAGGATTCTCTGCTCGCTCCGAGGCTGCCCGGCCCTTAATTAATCTTTACTAAGAGCTTTTTTTATCAGATTGCTGTTTTAAGGGTACGGATCGAAAGGTGTTCGCCTCTGGCAGCGGTGGCTGCAAACTCTCCCACTAATATGCCTCTTGCAACGCGTAAGGAGCGGGAGAAAGCGCCTCGGAGCGGGCCCTCTTCGGCGTGGAAGCCGCCACCCGGCATGCCACAGCCCAGCTCTCCAGGTGCAGAGAGTGTGGAATCTGGGTCGGAAGAGCTGGCACGTGAAGTAGCTAAACTTCTTGAGCCGAAGTTTTACCTGATCCTCACGAAGCTGGAAACGATGGGGGAAACCCTGACGGAATTTGGCCATCGGGTGGATGAGTTGGAACACCGGGTCTCGGCCCTCGAAGACACGAAGGGCAGTCAAACTCGGAAACAGGCCGCGATGCTAAAAACTATCGAGATGCTTTGTGATAAGGTGGATGACTTAGAAAACCGCTCCCGCAGAAACAACCTGCGGTTGGTGGGAGTCCCAGAATCTCACACGGATGCGATGTTACTGCCCATGATGGAAAAATGGCTTCCCCGGGAGCTGGGGCTGGAGGACCTCGTGGGGGACCTGAAAGTAGAGCGAGTGCATCGTATCGGGCCTAAGCTGGAGAACACCCAACGACCTCGTGTGATCATTGCCCGCATACTGAACTTTCACCACAAATGGCGGCTGCTACAAGCCTATAGGAAAAAGCGGACTTTGATGCTGGACGATCACAAAGTGCTTTTGTTTCAGGATTACTCTGCTGCGGTGGCAGCGAAACGAAAGGAGTTCTCCCCGATCTGCTCGGCGCTATTTAAGAAACAGCTGCGTTTTACCCTGGCCTTTCCAGCAACGCTCCGCGTGCTCCTCGAAGGGAAAAATCATGTTTTGACCACGGCCGCGTCGGCGCAGAGGTTCCTGGAGGACCTGGAGAAATCGGAGGCGGAGAGCAGGAGGTCGACCTGAGTGGAGGCACACCCAAATTTTTCGACGCCTGTAGTAGCTGTACCCTTCAGCAAGGGAACTAAATGCTAAGGGGACTCATGGAGGACCTTGCTGGTTATTGAATTATCTTGCAATTCCCTGCCTGGTAGGCATGTCATGACCGACAAGGCGAATGCTCCTGTTGGGCCTGACCCGGGTGGCGGAGGGGGGGGGCCCCGGGAGACTGTGATGGGGTGTGTGAATCAGTTTTATTGTTTGATGATATGTTTGCATTTTGTTGGGGATTTAATGCTATGTGGGGAGAGATGTGAGCACGGAGGCTGTCTGGGGGCGAAGCCTGACCCCGCCCTGTTTTGGCATGGGCTCGATAATGGGGGACTCTCCTCCCGACAGCGTTACTTTGGGGGAGGGGGGTGGGGCAGCCTTGCCGCGCACAGTGGTGGGATCCGGGCCTGGTAGAAGATGCCAGGAGTAAGATGGTTAGCTTTTTTAAGAGGGTGGGAGGGGGGGTTTCGGGAAGGGGAGATGGAGCTGCAATGGGGTGGGGCGGGAAGGCGAGGTGGGTGGGGGGGTTGGGGGGCCTATAGGGGGGGCTGGGTAGCAGTGATGCAGAGAGGGTTTAGGAGGTGGGAGAGGGGGGCGCGGGGGGGAGCGGTTAAAGAAGGCGAGGACCGAGCGGGGAGCCATTGATGGTAAGTTCAGGCAGTTGATTTTCCATGGACAGACCTGGGGGCAGTGGCTGCTGGGAGCTGAGGCTGGGCGGCTCGCAGCTGGGCATGTAGAATGGGAGATGTGGTGGCAGGGGGGAGAGGAGCCGGAGACTAATGGGGGCTGATTTGCGTTTTACCTCCTGGAATGTAGGGGGTCTTGGCTCCCCAATAAAATGCACCAAAGTCTTGCAGGCCTTGAAGAAGCAGGGGGCACATATAGCATTTTTGCAGGAGACACACCTTATGGATCGGGAACACGCCAAACTTAAAAGAGCCTGGGTGGGGCAAGTACACGCAGCGGCAGAGCCTGGGGGCAGGAAAAGGGGTGTTGCCATTTTATTCCACCGGCAGCTTAAAGTGGAGTTGATTCGGGAAGAGCGGGACCCCATGGGGCGTTATATTGGGGTACACGGTAAGATTAATGGGGAAGAACTGATCTTGGGAAATGTCTACGCCCCTAATGCATACAATCATAGCTTCTTTAAATCCCTGGGACGTCGGCTGGCTGCAACCCCTGGATTGCCTGTAGTCTTAGCAGGTGATTTTAACTGCCCCCACAACCCTCTGCTGGATAAATCGGGGACTCCCCCGGGCGTTGGGGGGTGGAAGTCCAGGGGTGTCTCTTATTTATGCCATATGGGAGGGCTAATAGATGTATGGAGAGTTTTGCATGGAGGGGAAAGACTACACACATCTGTCTAGAGCCCACCAGACCTGGTCCAGAATTGATTACATCCTCATGACTCAAGGCGAGTTGGGTAGGGTCCGCACTGCCGAGATTGGCCCCATACAGATCTCTGACCATGCGATGGTCAGCATCAGCTGGAGAGGACGCCACCCCCTTGGGGGACGTTGGGCGTTTCCACGACATTTTTGGCTCAGGCCAGGGTTTCGTGACTTTGTGCGGGCAAAATGGAGTGAATATATGGCTGCGAATGAAGGTAGTATACCCTCTGAGGCGACTTTGTGGGAGGCGGGGAAGGCGGTTGTTAGGGGTCTTATCATCGCCTATGTGGCCACGGAACGGAGACGGGTGAATGCCGAGGTAGTGCGGTTGGCGCGGGAGATGCAGGAGGCAAAGAGAGAGTCGGTGCTTAAGCCGCAAGACGGGGGACTGAGAAAGTACTTAGAGACTCAAAGGCAGTTGAATAATCTCCTTCAAGACAGAGCGGTCTTTGACATGCAGTATTATCGTCATCAGCTTTTTCGATATGGAAATCGCTCGGGAACGCTTTTAGCTCACTTAGTGCGTGATGAGCGAGGCTCCAAATTGGTAACCGCTCTTAAGACGCCTAGGGGAGATAAAGTTACAGACCCGGCTGACATTGTGCAAGAGTTTCGGCGGTTTTACAGCAAACTTTACACGCCAGGGCGGGAAGACAGAGAGCAGGAACGTTGTTTTTTAGATAGTGTTTCCATCGGGCGAGTGGCGCAGCAAGAGCTGGCAGCATTAAATCAGCCAATCACTGGACCTGAAATTCAACGGGCGGTTAAGACAGGGAAGGTGCACAAGGCGCCGGGCCCCGATGGGTATGGGGCGGAATTCTACAAAATACTTGGGGAGCAAGTGGTGCCCATTTTGGCGGCAGTGTACACGGAGGTGTTAAATACTGGGCAATTCCCCCGGGATATGCGTACTGCCTCTATCTCGCTTATTCACAAGCCAGAGAAGGACCCGGAGGACCCCGCGTCTTATAGGCCGATATCCCTCATTAATTTTGACATGAAAATCTTGGCTTCCATTCTAGCGGAGAGAACCCAGCCGGTATTGGTTCGCCTTATTGGGGACCATCAAGCCGGCTTTGTTAGAGGCCGGGGGGCAGCTTGCAACATTGCGAAAGTGCTGCTGGGCATGGAGTCCTGTATACAGCGGGATCTGCCTTTGCTGCTGGCCAGTTTAGACGCTGAAAAAGCATTTGATCGCGTTTCGTGGGATTACATGTTTGAAGCGCTGCGGCGTTTCGGTTTTACGGGACAGTTTATAGGTTGGGTCCGAGCGTTGTACGCGAAACCTCGCGCGTTTATTGCCATGGGGGGAGAGAACTCGTCAGCGTTTGTGCTGGGAAGGGGAACCAGACAGGGTTGCCCCCTGTCGCCCCTCCTTTTCATACTCCATCTGGAACCTTTACTGGTAAAATTGCTACACCAGGAGGGGGTGACAGGGGTCACTTGGCCAACGGACAATATTAAACTCAGTGCGTTCACAGATGACATGCTTCTCTGCCTAACGAATCCACAGCAATCGTTAGAGGGAGCGCTCCATACTATCGAACGTTTTGGGACGTTCTCTGGTTTGAAAATTAACACCGCCAAGTCACTGGGCTTGGATGTGGGAGAGCGCAGTCGGGCGACATGGCGGGGTCCCTTCCCCCTGAGCTGGGCGGATGGGTCGATCCGATACTTAGGCATTCACCTCCCGACACGATTGGATCAATTGTACGAAGTTAATGTTCAGCCCCTCCTTGAGGTGACTCTGGACCGACTGCGGCGGTGGTGTACGCTACCACTGTCTCTTAGTGGTAGGGTGGCCTTGTTTAATATGGTTGAGTTTCCTCGTTGGGCGTATGTTCTGCGACACCTGCCCGTCTGGATCAGGCGGCGGGAGGCCCTGCTCTTGCGTCGTCATCTGTCGTGGTTTTTATGGCAAGGACGATGGGCGCGTATAGCGATGGATGTCTTATTGCAGCCTAAAGACCAGGGTGGAGCTGGGCTTCTGTCGGTGCGTGGATACAACATGGTTTGCTGGACGCGAATTCTGCGTGATATGGTAGAGGGTAGTTCGGAGGTAGCTCCAGTGAAAATCTTGGACGCAATGGCGGCCCCATACCACCGAATGGCAATTTTGCACGAGCCCAGAGGACAAATCCCCGAGAATTGTAAGCAGTCGGGTTTTGGAGGGCGGCGGGGCACGCATGGCAGACCCTCTGTCGGAGAAGGCAGATTCCGTGGCGCATGACAGATTGCATTCCCTTGCCCGGAAATAGGGCTTTTGCCCCTGGGTTGACCTCCGCGGTAGCTCGGCGTTGGGCGGATAGGGGTTTATGCTATCTGGGACAGCTCGGTGTAGCGGAGAGTGCGACGGTTGATTCTTTTACCTCGTTGCAGAAAAAATATGATTTAGGAACTCACGATCTCTTCTACTTGCAGGCCCGACACTACTGTCTTAGGCTTCGCAAAGAATATGGGCAAATCCTGGCACGGGGGGGGGGATGTTGGAGCTGTTCACCCGGTTGGAGGGGAAAATAACGATGGGGAGGTTAGAGCTGGAGCTGCGCCCGGAGGGAGACACCTCACGTTTGGTGGCTCTGGAGGGGAAGTGGAGGAATGATGGAGTCCCGCAGGGCTCTGCAGAGCGCTTGCAGGAAGCCTTTACTGCTATTAAAAAGATATCGGAAACAGTGCAACTGCAGGAAATTCAGTACAAATTTCTCTGGCGGGCATATGTGCATAATATCTGGGCAGCCAAAGTGGGCTTGGTAGCGACAGATGTGTGTGGTCTCTGCAGGGTAGACAAGGGGGGCTTGGCCCATCGCTTTTGGTTCTGTATGCATATTCAGGGGCTATGGCTAGAGATCGGGAGGACGCTGGGGAGGTGGCTGCAGCTAGATTTACAGATGAGCCCAGAATGGTGTCTATTTGACGCCTATGAATGGGAGATCCCTCTGCGCGGTGCAGCGCGCAAGCTCTGCACTAAAGGCTTTGTGGTGGTGAAGCAGGTCATCCTTAGGCATTGGCTGGATGATAAGGCGCCCACAGTAGGAGAATGGGAAAGAGCTATGTGGGAGTTGATGGAGATGGAGAGGCGCTCCGCCAAGGCTCTGGGGGGGCAAAAATGGGATCAATTCCGGGAAATTTGGGGCCCCGTTGACCAGGGTGGCCCGAGTGCAACAGCTGAAAGGCTTTCCCGCAGCCCTCGCTAGAAGACAGGTTGATTAAGAATCAGAGGGGGATGGGGTAGGGGGGATGGGAGGAGGTTGGGGGGTGGGTAGCGGGGGGGCTGGGCGGGGGGTAGGTATAAGGGAGTTGGGGAAATATGAGGCTTATTGTTTTCGAGCTAGGCAGCACCGTGTTTGTATTAGATAGTTCATCGGCTGGTTTTAAAAGCCGAACTCCCCCCATTGGGGGGTCCTGGTTATCTCAGTATTATGTTGAACAATTTTCTTGGTGTGTTACAGTGTATAAAATATTGGTGTTGGCTTATGTAATCTCAATAAAAAATGATTTTCCTAAAAAACATATGTAGCAGAATTCAATTTAACCATACATTTAGAGGGAAACTTAAGAAAAAACTGACCTCCCAACAACAATATACCTGGACGTAAGAGCAAAAACTCCCGCCTACGTTTCTGGGTCTCCCTAGAAAAGTCGGGAAAAACCCGGACAGTCAATCCAAGAAATACAACATCTCGTTTGCGAAAAAACATTTTAAGGAACCAGTCCCTATCAGAGGCTAATGCAAAAGTTACAATTAAAGTAGCTGGAGTAACAGTATCAGTAAAAGAAGTTTCTAACATAGCAGATACATCTAAAGAGTCAGCCACATCTACTCCGGGTATATTTCCACCTCCCTCCACTTTTTTCCTAAGAGGTAAATAATATGCCTTAACCAGAGGAGGATGCAACTCAACAGGAACCCCCAATATTTCAGTCGTATATTTTTTAAACATTTCCTTCCAACCCACGGACTGAGCCTTAGGAAAATTAACTAAACGCAAATTAGAATAGCGAGACTGATTTTCCAACATTTCTACTCTTAACTGTATCGCCGTGAGGTCTTTATGATAGCCTTGTCCCAAGTTTTCAACCTGAGTCATTTTCTGCTGTAACTCTGAAACGGAGCTCTGTACCACGGAGATCTCCACCGTATGTTGCTGCAGAAGACCAGTATGATCCTGAATTTGGGATGACAAGCTAGAGATCTGAGGAGCCAAAAGTTCACCCAACTTCACAATTGCAGACCAGATAGTCTCCAGAGTAAAATCCACAGGTTTCTCAAAAGGAAGAGAAATCGGAACAGCTACACCAGCCGCTCCTGCTTCCATTGTCCGTCGCTCCACCTCTGAAGCAGCAGGAGACCCCAAGGCCGCCAGAGATGACACACTGGGTGTGGGGGGCTAAGCGTGGCAAACCTGCCACTCCCCAGAGCCAGCATCCCTCCACTCTCCACTCCCAGTTGCCAGGGGAAGGCTCGCCATCGGCACTGGACTCCCGTCCAACAAAGGCACTTTAAGGGGCCGCCACTGCTCCGGCGAGGAGATATCGGGCCCGGATCCTCCCGCTGAACTCAACTCAGCCGAGAGGTCCCTAGGGCCGCCAACCGCCAGCTGTCCTGACCGCTGCCGCGGGACCAAAAAAGAATCAAGCGGACCAACCGCTAAAGGTAAAGGGGTCGAGGTTGCTGGGGTAGAGGAGGGCTTCTTAGCCCCTTTAGCTTTCCTTTTCCCCATGAAATAAGAACACGGCCGCACAGCACTCCCTTCAGCAGGTGTTATACCTAATGACGAAATCGAAAGGTCAACTTGAAAATCTCCCTCTATCAAACCAAAAGCAGAGTGAAACACAGAGGAAATTGAAGAGATTACCTTAGAAGCACATATATAAATAGGTCAAACAGAGCTCACTGATTTTCATTCTGAAGGATTACTGAGAGAAGTTGCTCTTGCTGGGGAGCAAACTATACTTGTACCTGCTGGGAATTTCTCAGACTCTTGGGTTAAAGAGAATGCTTTGGGTTTAAACTGATAATATCTGTGTTTATTTTCAAGTTTTATAAAGTCAGGGCACTGTGTAGCAAGCCAGCCTTTCAAGTAAAAGTAATTTAGGAAAGTGTGTGAGGGAGGTTCTGGAAGCCAAATTTAAGCTTTTAGGTAGGAAGTTGAAATCCAGAACTTCCAGGGTAGTATTCTCAGAAATGCTTCCCATTCCATATGCTGGACCCAAAAGGCAGGCAGAGCTTCAGAGTCGCAATGTGTGAATAAGATTATGGTGCAAGGAAGGAGGTTTTGGATTTGTTAGGAACAGGGCAACATTCTGGGAAAAGGGAGGCCCAAAAGCATGGGCTCCACCTTTACCGGGGTGAAAACAGGCTGTTGGCATTAAAAAGGAAATAGAGCAGCTTTTAAACTAGATAATCGGGGAAAGTTGACAGTTTATTTATTTATTTTTATTTATTTAACAGTATTTATATACCACCTTTTCCTTAAATCCACATTGATCTCAGTTATTTACATTATAATAATACAATTTCCATTCAACTTTGTAACGTGTATACATTGTAACATAATCTGGGAAGAGATGTACATGGGGGGATCACAATCAACAGTTTTGATTCTTACTGATTCTTAATTTATTTACAAGTGTGGTTTATTTACAATTGGGGGTGATTCTTTGTACTTATGTGGTATTTATTGTTCCTTATTCATTTTCTGGTGCCTGAGTGGAAGGAATGTTTGTATTATTCTGTGATATTTCCCAAATGTTCAATAAATAGTAATGTCTTCAATTTTTTCCTTAAGTCCTTGGTGTCCTTCATGGTTCTGATATCCTCAGGGACCTAGTGGAAGGGAGACAACCAATTGGACACTGTGTTGCCTGGGTACAAACTATATTGCAATGATAGGGTATCTACCAAATTGGTGGAGGGGTTGCGCTCTATGTTAGAGACAACATTAAATCAAACAGGATAAAAGTTTTGCAGGAAACAAAATACGCTGTAGAATCTCTATGGATATAAATTCTATGTAAAAAGGCAGTGGGGATGTAATATTGTCTGCCTGGCCAGAATGAACAAATGGATGATGAAATGCTAAAAGAAATCAGGGAAGCCAACAAAAGTTACAACACAATAATAATGGGGGATTTCAATTGCCCTGATATCGACTGGGCCAATGTCACAGCAGGACATGCTAGGAAGATAAAGTTTCTAGATGAAATAAATAACTGCTTCTTGGAGCATCTGGCTCATGAATCAACAAGAGAGCAAGCTATTTTAGACCCAGTCCTTAGTGGAACACAGGATCTGGTGCAAGAAATAATGGCATTGGGGCCACTTGGCAATAGTGATCAAAGTGTGATTACATTTGATTTAATAAATGGGGGAAAGACAGCAAGGAAATCCATAGCACTAGCTTTTAACTTTCAAAAGAGAGACTATGTTAAAATGAGGAAAATAGTTACAAAAAGATTAGAAGGAGCAGCTGCGAAGGTTAAAGGTTTACATCAAGCATGGACATTTGTTTAAAAATACTATCTTGGAAGCCCAGACCAGATGTATTCCACACTTGGTGGAAGGAAGGTCAAACAACTGCCAAAGGTGAGATCACAGATGCTGTTGTAGCCATTCAGGAAATGGGAAAAAGGAGTAAAATGACAAAACCCAGAAACAACATAAACATAAACATAGCAAGTTAGATGCAAGGCATTGATAAGACAGGCAAAGAGAGAATTTGAAAATAAGTTTGCTTTGGAAGCAAAAACACATAATAAAAGCTTTTTCAAGGACATTCATAGCAAAAAAACTGTGAGAGTGTCAGCTGGACCATTAGACAATAGAGTGGCAAAGATATACACTTACTGAAAACCACCCAAAGTATAGTTACGCGATGCAAAGTTCCACTTCAGAAACCACCACCCAGGAAGAGGATTTAGATGTTAGGGTGGATAATACGTTGAAACCCTCTGCCCAGTGTGCAGCATCTGCAAAGAAAGCAAATAGAATGCTAGGAATCATAAGGAAAGAAATGGAGAACAAAACAAAGGATATTATAATGTCTCTGTCATTCCATGGTGCAACCGTACCTTCAATATTGTATGCAATTCTGGTCATCTTATCTTAAAAAGGATATATCAGAATTAGAAAAGGTATAGAGAAGAGACACCAAAATGGTAAAGGATACTCCTACGAGGAAAGGGTTAAAAGGCTGGACTCTTCAACTTGGAAAAGAGACGGATGAGGGGAGATATGATAGGGTCTATAAGAACATATAAGAACATAAGATATGCCATACTGGGTCAGACCAAGGTCCATCGAGCCCAGTATCCTGTTTCCAACAGTGGCTAATCTAGGTCATACGTACCTAGCAGTTTTCCCAAAAGACACAGGTTTCACAATGCTTGTATTGGGTCAAGCAGTGATATCCTGGGTCCCTTTTTAATAATGGTTTATGGACCTTTCCTCCAGGAACTTGTCCAAACCTTTTTTAAACCCAGCTACACTAACAGCTTTTACTACATCCTCCGGTAACAAATTTCAGAGTTTGATTACACGTTGAGTGAAAAAATATTTTCTCTTATTACTCTTAAATAGTTTACCCTGTAGCTTTATTGCATGTCCCCTAGTCTTCCTATATTCTGATAACGTAAACTATCTACGTTTACCCGTTCCACTCCGTTCATTAATTTATAGACTTCTATCATATCTCCCCTCAGCTGTCTCTTTTCCAAGTTCAAGAGCCATGACCTTTTTAGCCTTTCTTCGTAGGGGTATCCTTCATCCCCTTTATCATTTTAGTGGCTCTTCTCTGAACCTTTTCTATGAACGCTATATCCTTTTTAAGATACGGCGACAAGAATTGCACACAATATTCAAGGTGTGGTCGCACCATGGAACGATACAGAGGCATTATAATATCCTTTGTTTTATTTTCCATTCCTTTCCTTATGATACCTAGCATTCTATTTGCTCTCTTGGCCGCCGCTGCACACTGGGCCGAGGGTTTTAACATGGTATCCACAATGACGCCTAAATCTTTTTCCTGGGTGGTAGTTCCTAATGTGGAACCTTGCATCGTGTAACCATAGTTTGGGTTGTTCTTCCCTAGGTGCATAACTTTGCACTTGTCCACATTAAATTTCATCTGCCATTTCGATGCCCAGTCTTCCAGTTTATCAAGATCCTCTTGCAAATTTCCACAATCCTCATGAGTTTTAACAACTTTAAATAGTTTTGTGTCATCTGCAGATTTGATAACTTCACTCGTTATTCCCTTTTCCAGGTCATTTATTTATATGTCAAAAAGCAGCAGACCCAGCACAGATCCCTGGGGTAAACTGGCCATTTAGCCCTACCCTCTCTATCTTTTAACCAGTTCCTGATGCACAATATTACACTGCCTTCTATCCCGTGACTCTTTAGATTTGCCAAAAGTCTATGATGAGGGACTTTGTCAAAGGCTTTCTGAAAGTCCAAATATACTATATCAACCGACTCACCTTTGTCTACCTGTTTATTCACACCTTCAAAAAAACATTAGTAAGACAAGATCTTCCTTGTCTAAAGCCATGTTGGCTGTCTCCCATTAGGCCATGACTATCTACATGCTGAGTAATTTTGTTCTTTATGATGGTTTCCACCATTTTTCTTGGTACTGACGTCAGGCTCACCGGTCTGTAGTTTCCCGGATCACCACTGAAACCCTTTTTAAAAATTGGCGTTACATTGGAGATCCTCCAATCTTCAGGTATTACAGATGATTTTAATGATAGTTCACAGAGTACTAATAGCAGGTCTGCATCTCATATTTCAGTTCTTTCAACACCCTTGGATGTATACCATCCAGTCCAGGTGATTTGCTACTCTTCAGTTTATCAAATAGTTGTAATACATCTTCCCGGTGTAGCGATATTTCTTTCAATTCTTCTGCAGTATCACCTTTTAATACCACTTCAGTCTTGGGTAACATCCCTACATCTTCCTCAATAAAGACCGAAGCAAAGAATTCATTCAGTCTCTCCGCTATAGCCTTGTCCCCGCTTATTGCCCCTTTTACCCCTCTGTCATTTAATGGACCAACTGACTCACAGGTTTTTTGCTATGAATGTACTTAAAAATGTCTTTATTATGCGTTTTTGCTTCCACAGCAAGTTTCTTCTCAAATTCTCTCTTTGCCTGCCTAATCAATGCCTTGCATTTAACTTGACAGTGCTTGTGCTGTTTCCAGTTTTCGTCATTTGGCTCTTTTTTTCCATTTCCTGAAAGATGCTTTTTTGGCAACAACAGCCTCTCTGACCTCACCTTTAAACCATGCTGGCAGTTTTTTGCACTTCCTTTCACTTTTCTTAAAGCGTGGCATACAGCTGGTCTAGGCTTCCAAGATAGTATTTTTAAACAACACCCAAGCTTGATGTAAGTTTTTAATGTTTGCAACTGCTCCTTTTAGTTTTTTCTTAACTATTTTCCTAATTTTATCATAATCTCCCTTTCGAAAGTTAAAAGGAAGTACTGTGGATTTCCTTACCATCACTCCTCCATTAATTAAATCAAATGCGATCATACTATGATCACTATTGCCAAGTGGCCCCAACACCCTTATCTGTTGCACCAGATATGGTCTTCCACTAAGGACTAAGTCCAATATGGCTTCCCCTTTGGTCGGTTCACGAACCAGCTGCTCCAAGAAGCAATAATTTATTTCATCTAGGAACTTTATCTCCCTAGCATGTCCTGCTGTGACACTGACCCAGTCAATACCAGGCTAATTGAAATCACCCATTATTATTACTGTGCTGTAACTTTTGTTAGCTTCCTTGATTTCTTTGAGCATTTCATCATCCATTTGTTCATTCTGGCCAGGCGGTCAATAGCCAGGAGTGGAGGAGTGGCCTAGTGGTTGGGGCAAGGTACTTCAGGCCGGAAGGTCGGGGGTTCAAATCCCACTAGAGGACAGCAACCTTGGGCTGGAAGGACTGGAGTTTCTAGTCCCACAGGGTGATCCTTGTGGTCTTGGGCAAGCCACTTAACCCTCCATAGCCCATGTTCCCTGTAAAATAGTTATCTCCAAGTTATAATGCCCTGTTCAATGTAATTTCAGTTTGTTCAATGTAAACCGCACTGATGCACAATAGCGCGGTATATAAGAGAATGTAAATAAATAATACACCCCCACCGCCTTCCCCTTTTTACATGGAATTTCAATCCATAGAGATTCTACAGCAAATTTTGTTTCCTGCAAAACTTTAATCCTTTGTGAGTCAATGCCCTCTCTAACATAGAGCGCAACCCTTCCACCAATTTGATCTGCTCTATCATTACGGTATAGTTTGTACCCAGGTATCACAATGTCCCACTGGTTGTCCTCCTTCCACCTTGTCTCCGAGATTCCAATCATATCTAACCTCTCATTTAGTGCTATACAGTATATTCTAACTCTCCCATCTTAGTTTTTAGACTTCTAGCATTTGCATACAAGCATTTTAGAGACTGTAATTTATTCATATTAATCTGTCTACCCAGGAGCTTCTGGGTCGCCAGGAGTCAGGACTGACTTGAAGGCACACATTGCATTTGCATTGGTAGGCATAGGTAATTTTGAATATTTAAGCTCTGTCTGCTACATACTCGAGGGCATTTGGGCTACTTTACTCTTTTTTGGAACCTCTCACTCTTGGGTGACTGTCGGCTTTCCCCTATTATCTAGTTTAAAAGCTGCTCTATCTCCTTTTTAAAGGTTAATGCCAGCAGCCTGGTTCCATCCCGGTTAAGGTGAAGCCCATCCCTTCGGAAGAGCCCCTTCTTTCCCCAGAATGTTCCCCAGTTCCTAACAAATCCAAAACCCTCATCCTTGCACCATTCCCACATCCACGCATTGAGACTCCGGAGCTCTGCCTGCCTTTTGGGTCCTGCGTGTGGAATAGAGTGAAATGGGTAAACATTGATCGGTTGTTTACGCCTTCGAAAAATAGAAAGACTAGAGGATACACCATTGCTACCATATAGCACATTTAAGACTAATCAGAGGAAATATTTTTTTCATTCAATGCGTAATCAAACTCTGGAATTAGTTCCCAAAGGATGTAGTAAAAGCTGTTAGTTTAGCTGGGTTTAAGAGAGGTTTGAATGAGTTCCTGGAGGAAAAATCCATACACCATTATTAAAGTGGACCAGGAAAATCTACTGCTTACCCCTGGGACAAGCAGCATAGAATACGTATAACTTTTGGGAACCTGACAGGTACTTGTGACCTTGATTGGCCACTGTTGGAAACAGGATACTGGGCTTCATGGTCCCTTAATTCTTATGAGAGCAAAACATTTGTATGAGGCTTGCATTAGCAAACCTAATACAACCCCGCATGGCTTTAATGCCAGACTACATTTTTGTGTTTATGTATGTGTATGCGCGCAGATCAAATTGGTAGAGGGGTGGCAATATATGCTAAAGTGGGCATTGAGTCAAACAGGATAAAAGTTCTACAAGGGTCTTTATGGACAGAAATTCCATTTGACAAGTGGAAGAGAATAGCAATGGGGATCTAGCCAGAATGCACAGACAAGATGATGAAATGCTAACCAAAACTGAAGCTAAAAAAATTGACAACACAGTAATAGGCAATTTCAATCACCATAGTATTTATTGGGTAAATATCACATCAGGATATGCTAGGGAGAAAGTTTTTGGATGAAATAAATGACTATTTGAAGCAGCTGGTTCAGGAACAGACACAAGCTATTTTAGACCTATTCCTTAGTGGAACACAATATCTGGTGTGAAAGGTGACTGTGTTGGGGCCATTTGGCAAGAGTGACCATAACATGATCAAATTTGATTTTGTAAATGGACTGAGGACAGTAAGGAAATCTATGGCGGTAGCATTTAACTTTCAAAAGGGAGACTATAATAAAACAAAGAAAATTGTTAGGAAACCACCACCCAGGAAGAGGATTTAGATGTCACGGTGGATAATTTATTTATTTATTAAACATTTTTATACCGCACTTTCCCAGAGATAAACGTTTAAATTCTCTGCCCAGTGTGCAGCATCTGCCAAGAAAGCAAATAGAATGCTAGGAATCATAAGGAAAGGAATGGAGAACAAAACAAAGGATATTAAAATGCCTCTGCATCATTCCATGGGCAACTTGGAAAAAAGACGGCTGAGGGGAGATATGATAGAAGTCTATAAAATAACGAATGGAGTGGAAGGGTTGTTTACTCCTTCAAACAGTAGAAAGACCAGAGAACACGTATTGAAGCTACATTTGAAACTAATAGGAGAAAATATTTTTTCACTTTGGGGTCGATTCTGACCCTCAAATAGCAAGGTTGGACGTCCAACCCCCGAACAGGCCTGAGATCTTATTCTTTTTCTCCTGCTCCTTGCACGTACAGAGCTTTTGTGCAGGGAACACCGGACGGGGTGGGACACAGATGTACAGGGGCCATTCAGGGCAGGCCTCTGTATGTCCGGCAGGAGCAGAACAAATGTTGGACTTATTCCACCTTGGAGGTGAAATAAGTCCCGGGAGCAGCAGCGATGGGAGCAGACAGCCCCTCCAGGACACAGCACTGCAGCACGTGAGGCCCTGCTACCCAAGCCCGGCCCTGGCTGAGCCTGCTGAGGGTTGAGATCGGGGGCGTGGAAAAGATGATTTTATTGCCGTTAGGCCTTGCGTGCTCCTGCTGAGCGTCCCAGTGCCATGACGATGGGACGCCACAGCACCAGCACACCAGCAGGAGCACTGAGCGATGGAGACGGGCAGCATGCTGTATGTCTCCCCGCTCAGAATACTGTACACGCCAGCCCATCCAAGCGACCTGATTCTGTAGCCACAGGAATGTATAGCTCCCGGAGTTGCAGAATCAGGTATTGTATTGTATTTATTATTAGGCTTGATATACCGCCATTAGTGTGGAACAGCAGAGAGATTTACAAACAAATTAAAACAAAATCAGAAAAGCATATATAGAAAGCAACACCGGTGATGGATAGGAGAGTAGACTTGAAAGCAACAGTCAGAGAGCAAGATTGTATGCTATGTAGAAAAAGTGTATTTTTAAACAGTGATTTGGACTTGGGGAATGAGGACTTTAACCAGAGTGCAGGTGGGAAGTTATTTCAGAGAAAAGGGCCATGGAAATAAAAAGCAGAGTGACGCATAGATTCAAGGTGTGCCTGAGAGGGGGGGAAGAAGAAGACAGTTCATATGGATGGTGTGGGGGGAACAGTGAGGTGTGCGTGATATGATGAGGGAGGAAAGGTCTTGCAGAAAACTGGTGTGGAAAGTTTTATGAAGTGAAAATCTTAAACTGGATGCGAAATGTAACCAGGAGCCAATGTAAATGGAAAAGCAGTGGGGTGATGAGGTCGAAACATGAAGCATGGAAAATAAGTTCATACTGAGAGAGTTCAGCCAGAGCGGCGTTACAATAGTCGAGACAGGCAAGCACAAGAGAAATGACAAGAGTAGTAAGAGCAGAGGTTGATAGGAAGTAATGAACTGCCCACATATGACAGAGAAAATAGAAGGAACATTGTACCATTAGACTGATGTGTGCGTGAAAAGAAAGAGCAAAATCTAAAAGAATGCCAAGAGGGCGAAAGGAAGTTATAAGATTAATGGGAGCATAATTGAGATTAGGAGAAACAGAAGGGGCAGACCAAGGGCCAGAAAACCAGGTGACTGTGGTCTTAGAAGGATTGAAGTACAACTATGCCCTGTTCATGCATAGTTGGGTGGGCCGGACATGCACAGTATGGAACTGACCTCTTTATGCGTAATCAAACTCTGGAATTCATTACTAGAGAATATAGTAAAAGCTGTTAGTGTAGCTGGATTTAAAAGAGGGTTAGATGAGTTCTTGGAGGAAAAGTCCATAAACCATAAACCCATTGATTTTATTCCTGAAATCATTTGATGTTCTTACAATTATGACTGACACCTGTACATAGCTATGCAAATAGTTAGACGTTTTATCTCTAAGTATCACTCTATGTGTCTATTCAGTTAATTGTATAAAGTTCACAAATACTGTTCCTTGTAAAAGTTTAAGCAGTTATGATGTAAACTGCCACTGATCTCTGGAAGGGGCGGCATATAAATATGTGCAAATAAATAAATAAAAATTATTAAAGAGGACCAGGGACATACACTGCTTACTTCAGAATAAGCAACGTGGAATTTATTTATCCTTTTGGGAACCTGACAGATACTTATGAACTGGATTGGCCACTGTTGGAAACAATATACTGTGCTTGATGGACTTAGATCTGACCCAGTATAAGAACATAAGATATGCCATGCTGGGTCAGACCAAGATCCATCAAGCCCAGTATCCTGTTTCCAACAGTGGCCAATCTAGGTCATACATACCTAGCAGTTTCCCCAAAAGAGACAGGTTCCACAATGCTTGTGCTGGGTCAAGCATTGATATCCTGGGTCCCTTCTTAATAATGGTTTATGGACCTTTCCTCCAGGAACTTGTCCAAACCTTTTTTAAACCCAGCTACACATAAGAACATAAGCTATGCCATACTGGGTCAGACCAAGGTCCATCAAGCCCAGTATCCTGTTTCCAACAGTGGCCAATCTAGGTCATACGTACTGTCACACAGTGGCATAAAAATTATTATTATTAGATAGGAGAGTCCTTTTTAAGAACCAAGGAACTTGGTCTAGAGGTTTTAAACTCCAATCCTTTAAAGCAATCAATTAAAGCAGAGTGGTAGGGATGAAAAAAAGGCTTTTATTCCCTTTACGCATGGGGTCATAAATTGGTCACAACTGAAAATAATGTCCTTAACTTCAGGCACAAAAGAAAACACAAGGTTTAAGGAAACTGTTAACTTCACAGTAGTAGCAGGGCACCAACATAGCTTCCAGTTTAAAGCACATTTATACAATTCTGCTCAGCACATAATAGACATTCTGCAGATACCACAAGCCATTCATACGTCCTCCAAAGACTGTGCTATGGGAAATGCAGAGAGAGCAATCCATCTCCTCTGGGTCTGGTAACTGTTCCACCAGTTCCACTTGCATCGGCTCAGGAATTGGTATGTCTAATTCTGTGTTAACAGTCTCTGGAATATTGTATTCTGGAGCTTTGTATATTTCCCTTAATACTTTCCAGTGCCTCGGGCCTAGCCTGGAGCGCTGGCCATGTGTCCCCTTAGTATTAACTGGGCTTTCTCTTCTTAGAGATTCCACACTTCCTTCACAAGAACTTTTACAGGGCAAAGGTTTCTTTGTAGGACTATAATTCTCATACCTCTTATTGCAGCAGCACGCTGAGGAAAGGTTCTCTCCTTGGACTTACTTCCTCCCTTCAGAAGCTTCGTGCCAAGCTTTTCTCTGAGATTTTGGTTCCTCTCTCACCCGTGGGAACAGCTCTGCTGGTAAATGCCTGCTCTTGCAATAGCCCAAATCCTGGCTTCCTTGCTCAGCCTGGCTTTTCCTTCCCGGCTGATTCCTCCTTGCTTCTTGCTTGCAATCCGTATAAGTCTTCCTCCTCTGCCAGCAAACAGCTTTCTCTTTCTCCTTCTCCTTCTGCCCCAGTCCTCGCTCTTTCTGTGTCTGTGTCTCTTTCTCTTCCTCTCTCTGTTTAACTTGAGGCAGTGCTTCCTTATAAAGGACTCCTCTCTTTGAGGCTTGTGAAATGTTTGTCATGTGCTCCTGACCAGCTAGGCGTGGCCCTTCAGTCTCCCTGACTGCACTTCTGCTCCCTCTAGCTGGTCCCACTGAATATTGCACTCTGTGCACATCTTTTCCCTGCTGACAAACAGGTTCACTTCTCTCATCAGGGCTCTCATCAGCCCCCGCTGCATCACAGTACCTAGCAGTTTCCCCAAAAGACACAGGATCCGCAATGCTTGTACTGGGTCAAGCATTGATATCCTGTGTCCCTTCTTAATAATGGTTTATGGACCTTTCCTCCAGGAACTTGTCCAAACCTTTTTTAAACCCAGCTACACTAACAGCCTTTACTACATCCTCCGGTAACAAATTCCAGAGTTTGATTACACGTTGAGTGAAAAAATATTTTCTTTTATTAGTCTTGAATAGTTTTACCCTGTAGCTTCATTGCATGTCCCCTAGTCTTTCTATATTCTAATAACGTAAACAATCGATCTACCTTTACCCGTTCCACTCTGTTCATTCATTTATAGACTTCTATCATATCTCCCCTCACCCAAGCTTGATGTAAGTCTTTAACCTTTGCAACTGCTCCTTTTAGTTTTTTCTTAACTATTTTCCTCATGTTATCATAGTCTCCCTTTCGAAAGTTAAAAGGTAGTACTGTGGATTTCCATACTATCCCTCCTCCACTAATTAAATCAAAGGCGATCATGCTATGATCACTATTGCCAAGTGGCCCCAACACCCTTATCTCTTGCACTAGATCTGGTGTTCCACTAAGGACTAGGTCTAATATGGCTTCACCTCTGGTTGGTTCATGAACCAGCTGCTCCAAGAAGCAGTCATTTATGTCATCTAGGAACTTTATCTCCCTAGCATGTCCTGCTGTGACACTCACCCAGTCAAATACCGGGGTAATTGAAATCACCCATTATTATTACTGCGCTGTAACTTTTGTTAGCTTCTTTGATTTCTTTGAGCATTTCATCATCCATTTGTTCATTCTGACCAGGCGGTCGATAGTACACCCCCACTGCCATCGCCTTCCCCTTTTTTACATGGAATTTCAATCCATATAGATTCTACAGCAAATTTTGTTTCCTGCAAAACTTTAATCCTTTCTGACTCAATGTCCTCTCTAACACAGAGCGCAACCCCTCCACCAATTTGATCAGCTCCCCTCAGCCGTCTCTTTTCCATGTTAAAGAGCCCTAACCTTTTTAGACTTTCTTCATAGGGGTATCCTTACATTCCCTTTACAATTTTGGTGGCTCTTCTCTGAACCTTTTCTAATAATGCTACATCCTTTTTAAGATACGGTGACCAGAATTGCACACAATATTCAAGGTGCGGTCGCACCATGCAATGATATAGAGGAATTATAATATCTTTTGTTGTATTTTCCATTCCTTTCCTTATGATACCCAGCATATTTTTTCACTCAACGTGTAATCAAACTCTGGAATTTGTTACCAGAGGATGTAGTAAAGGCTGTTAATGTAGCTGGGTTTAAAAAAGGTTTGGACAAGTTCCTGGAGGAAAGGTCCATAAACCATTATTAAGAAGGGACCCAGGATATCAATGCTTGAACCAATACAAGCATTGTGGAACCTGTGTCCCTTGGGGAAACTGCTAGGTACATATGACCTAGATTGGCCACTGTTGGAAACAGAATACTGGGCTTGATGGACCTTGGTCTGACCCAGTATGGCATATCTTATGTTCTATTTGCTCTCTTGGCCGCCGCTGCACACTGGGCCGAGGGTTTTAACATGTTACCCACAATAACGCCTAAATCTTTTTCCTGGGTGGTGGTTCCTAATGTGGAACCTTGCATCGTGTAACCATAGTTTGGGTTGTTCTTCCCTAGGTGCATAACTTTGCACTTGTTCACATTAAAATTAATCTGCCATTTTGATGCCCAGTCTTCCAATTTATCAAGATCCTCTTGCAAGTTTCCACAATCCTCTTGGGTTTTAACAACTTTAAATAGTTTTGTGTCATCTGCAAATTTGATAACCTCACTCGTTATTCCACTTTCCAGGTCATTTATGAATATGTCAAAAAGCAGCGGACCCAGCACAGATCCCTGGGGTACACCACTATTCACCTTTCTCCATTGGGAAAATTGGCCATTTAGCCCTACCCTCTGCTTTCTGTCTTTTAACCAGTTCCTGATCCACAGTAGTACACTGCCTCCGATCCCATGACTCTTTAGTTTTGCCAAAAGTCTCTGATGAGGGACCTTGTCAAAGGCTTTCTGAAAGTCCAGATACACAATATCAACCGACTCACCTTTGACCACCTGTTTATTCATACCTTCAAAAAAACATAACAGATTAGTAAGACAAGATCTTCCTTGTCTAAAGCCATGTTGGCTGTCTCCCATTAGGCCATGACTATCTACATGCTGAGTAATTTTATTCTTTATGATGGTTTCTACCATTTTTCCCGGTACTGACGTCAGGCTCACCGGTCTGTAGTTTCCCGGATCACCCCTGGTACCCTTTTTAAAAATTGGTGTTACATTGGCAATCCTCCAATCTTCAGGTATTAGAGATGATTTTAATGATTTATTTTTATTTATTTATTTACATTCTCTTATATACCGCGCTATTCTGCATCAGTGCGGTTTACATTGAACAAACTGAAATTACATTGAACAGGGCATTATAACTTGGAGATAGCTATTTTACAGGGAACATGGGCTATGGAGGGTTAAGTGGCTTGCCCAAGACCACAAGGAGCACCTGTGGGACTAGAAACCCCAGTCCTTCCGGCCCAAGGTTGCTGTCCTCTAGTGGGATTTGAACCCCCGACCTTCCGGCCTGAAGTACCTTGCCCCAACCACTAGGCCACTCCTCCACTCGATAGTTCACAGATTACTAATAGCAGGTCTGCAATCTCATATTTCACTTCTTTCAACACCCTTGGATGTATACCATCCGGCTCAGGTGATTTGCTACTCTTCAGTTTATCTAATAGTTGTAATACATATTTCTGATGTATCAATATTTCCTTCCATTCTTCCGCACCTTTAAATACCACTTCAGTCATGGGTAACATCCCTACAGCTTATTTATTTATTTATTTAAAAGCTTTTATATACCGTGCTCTTTAATATCAGTGCTGTTTACAATTAACAATTCTTGCACTAGGCCAGTGAGAACTGCCTAGTGCTTACATAGAACAGGATCAGTAACTTGGAGCTGTAACTGGGTGAACTATTTACATATTCAACCATCAAAGCAGTGGCTGAGTAACTATTTACAAGTTAGATGTTAGGCCCAAACTGAATGGTTAAGGCTGGGTCTTCTCGGTTAATACATTAATCATTATAGCCATACAATACTCAATATAGTCAGTATATCAGCACTTGTTGAATGTACCTGATGGGCGGTTCTGCAGCTCGGTTTGTTTTAGACGGTTTGCAAGGTATTGGGTCCGATTTGAGTGAGGTGGGGTGTGGGATGTGGTTGTGTTATGTTTGGCTGTGAAAAGTGTAGAAGAAATAGGTGATGCTTGAGGGTTTTCCTGAATTGTGTGAGGTCTCTGATTGCTCTGATATTTGGTGGGAGGTTATTCCAGCACTTTGGGGCAAAGAAAGTGAAGGCTCTATTCCTGGTTGCTTGTGTACATTTTGTGGATTCCATAGGGATAATCAACGTGTTGGCGGTTACCATCCTTCTCGACCTGTTGTTGGGGGTGGGGGTGAGGAGGACTGTGAGGGACGAGGGGGATATCATGTTAATGGCTTTGAATGTGAGGAGTAGTGCCTTGTATGTGAATCTGCAGTTTAACCCTTTGAAGGCCTACTTTAAATTTTTAATCCACATTCTGCAGCCGGGTTAATTTTTGCATATTTCAGGAAAATTGTACCCATCTTATTCAATATGTTCTAATAGTGATTTTCCTTCTGCTATGGTCATGTATTATATACCATTTGATAGGAATATTTAGTCAGAATTTTGGATCCCGAGAGTTTTGGGCTCGGCCTGGAAAGGGTTAACGGTAACCAGTGAAGGTCTTTAAGAATGGGTGTGATGTGGGTTCTTCTGGATAAACCACAGAGAATGCGGGCAGCCGCGTTCATCACAAGTTGTAATGGGTTGAGGGTGCTCTTGGGGAGGCCATGCAGAATGATGTTCGCGTACTCAAAATGTGGTTTTACCAGCACCTGGAATATTGTTCTGAAATCGTCGGGCGCTAGCATGGGTCTTAGGTGCCTTAGAGTCTTGATTTTGTTGTATATCGTGCTGGTGGTGTTCTTTATGTGCTCTTTGAAGTCGAGATGTTGGTCAAGCATAATATCCAAGTAGCGTATCACAGGTTTGCTTGGGAGCTCTGCATCTCTCACCTTCAAGGTAGTGGGGGAGAGAAGTTTTTGTTCTTTGTAATGAACAGGACCTCCGTTTTCTTGAAGTTAATATGGAGGTTCTGAGCTTGAAGCCAGTCAGTGATTGCATTGAAGCAATCTACTAGAGGGGTAAAGTCAGGATGCATGACTTTGATTGGTGCAAACAGCAAGACATCGTCTGCATAGATCAGGCTGGAGATATTGAATGAGCGATTGATTTCACATATAGGTTGCATATATACATTAAAGAGTAGTGAAGACAGAGAGGAGCCTTCCTCAGTAAAGACCGAAGCAAAGAATTCATTCAGTCTCTCCGCTATCGCCTGGTTGCCTCTTAGTGCCCCTTTAACCCCTCTATCATCTAATGGACCAACTGACTCTCTCATAGGTTTTTTGCTACGAATGTACTTGAAAAAGTCTTTATTTCGTGTTTTTGCTTCCGCAGCAAGCTTCTTCTCAAATTCTCCCTTTGCCTGCCTTATCAATGCCTTGCTTTTGACTTGCCAGTGCTTGTGCTGTTTCCAGGTTTCGTCGTTCGGCTCTTTTTTCCATTTCCTGAAAGATGCTTTTTTGGCAACAACAGCCTCTCTGACCTCACCTTTAAACCATGCTGGCGGTTTTTTGGACTTCCTTCCACTTTTCTTAAAGCGTAGAATATGGCTGGTCTGGGCTTCCAAGATAGTATTTTTCAACAACACCCAAGCTTGATGTAAGTCTTTGACCTTTGCAACTGCTCCTTTTAGTTTTTTCATGGCTTAATGGGAGACAGCCAACATGGTTTTAGACAAGGAAGATCTTGTCTTACTAATCTGTTATGTTTTTTTTAGGGTGTGAATAAACAGGTAAACAAAGGTGAGTCGGTTGATATAGTATATCTGGACTTTCAGAAAGCCTTTGACAAGGTCCCTCATCAGAGACGTTTGGCAAAACTAAAGAGTCATGGGATAGGAGGCAGTGTACTATTGTGGATCAGGAACTGGTTAAAAGATAGAAAGCAGAGGGTAGGGCTAAATGGCCAATTTTCCAAATGGAGAAAGGTGAATAATGGTGTACCCCAGAGATCTGTGCTGGGTCCGCTGCTTTTTGACATATTCATAAATGACCTGGAAAAGGGAATAACGAGTGAGGTTATCAAATTTGCAGATGACACAAAACTATTTAAAGTTGTTAAAACCCATGAGAATTGTGGAAAATTGCAAGAGGTTCTTGATAAATTGGAAGACTGGGCTTCAAAATGGCAGATGAAATTTAATGTGGACAAGTACAAAGTTATGCACCTAGGGAAGAACAACCCAAAAAAACTATGGTTACACGATGCAAGTTTCCACATTAGGAACCACCACCCAGGAAAAAGATTTAGGCGTCATTGTGGATAACATGTTAAAACCCTCCGCCCAGTGTGTAGCGGCGGCCAAGAGAGCAAATAGAATGCTAGGTATCATCAGGAAAGGAATGGAAAATAAAACAAAGGATTTTATAATGCCTCTATATCATTCCATGGTGCGACCGCACCTTGAATATTGTGTGCAACTCTGGTCACTGTATCTTAGAAAAGATATAGCGTTATTAGAAAAGGTTCAGAGAAGAGCCACCAAAATGGTAAAGAGGATGGAATGATTTATTTATTTATTTATTTAACAATCATTTATATCCCGCATCTTCCAGAGTTCAGATGTGGCTCACAATTGAACAACAGTCAACAAAGCAGGGCTAATGATACCCCTATTAAGAAAGGCTAAAAAGGTTAGGGCTCGTTAACTTGGAAAAGAGACGGCTGAGGGGAGATATGATAGAAGTCTATAAATTAATGAACGGAGTGGAATGGGTAAACGTAGATCGATTGTTTACGTTATCAGAATATAGAAAGACTAGGGGACATGCAATGAAGCTACAGGGTATACTATTTAAGACTAATAAGAGAAAATATTTTTTCACTCAACGTGTAATCAAACTCTGGAATTTGTTACCGGAGGATGTAGTAAAGGCTGTTAGTGTAGCTGGGTTTAAAAAGGTTTGGACAAGTTCATGGAGGAAAGGTCCATAAACCATTATTAAAAAGGGACCCAGGATATCAGTGCTTGACCCAATACAAGCATTGTGGAACCTGTGTCTTTTGGAGAAACTGCTAGGTACGTATGACCTAGATTGGCCACTGTTGGAAACAGGATACTGGGCTTGATGGACCTTGGTCTCATCCAGTATGGCATATCTTATGTTCTTATGTAATGTGATCATGGTCATGATGGGGTGGCTGGATAGTTAAGAGTCAGGTCCAAAGTGCTCCAGGAAGAGGAGAGTTTTTAGCATCTGATGGAATTCAGTTACGTCTGTGAGTGCTCGTATTTCAGGTATGAGGGAGCTCCAGATGGTGGGCGCATATCTTTATTTTAAATAAAGATAAAGATAAAAGATAAAGATAGAAAGAGAAGGCTTTGCTGGTAGTGGTGAAGTTGGAGTGGATGAAAGCACTTGGAATTGACAGGAGGTTGTGACAGTTTGACCTTTTTGCTCTCTTGTTGGGGGGTTGTTGCAAAAGAGGGCACAGTATGTCTACTTAGAGGTGGTGGATGGTCTTGAATATGATTATGGAGACTTTGTAATTAATCCTCATATGGATGGGGAGCGAGTGTAGCTGTTTCAGAGAGGAGCTGATATGTTCTCTTGTTCAGTGCCTGTTATTATTCTGGCTGCTGTGTTTTGGGCAAGCTGCAAATAGAGTAAAGTTGATTTTGGGAGCCCCTGGTATATTATGTTTGTGTAGTCCAGGCTGGGGGTGATGAGGACCTGTCAGACGCTTCTGAAGTTATGGTGATCCAGTAGAGGGCGGAGGTGTCGTAGTGTTCTCATTTTGAAGTAAGCAGCCTTAGTAACTTGTTTAATGTGGTGGTGGAAGCTCAGGTGTTGATCTAGGATTATGCCCAGAGAACGTACTTGTTGTTTAACTTGTAAGGTTAAGTTGGCTAGGTTGACTGTGGTTGGAGGGGTGAAGTCGGGGTGTTTGGTTATGTGAAGGACTTCTGTTTTGTTGGGGTTAATGTGCATGTTGTGATTGTTGAGCCATCGGATGATAGATTCCTAGGCATTGACTGATAGTGTAATAGTCTGGGTTGGTGGTAGAGAATGGAGCGTAGATTAGGATGTTATCAGCTTAAAGATGGTAGAGAATCTTATGCTTCTGTATGATTTTACTTAGGGGCTGGATGAAGATGTTAAACAGCAGTGATGATAGTGCGGAGCCTTGAGGTAATCCTTGTAGTAGCTGGAAAGGTTTGGAAGTTTCATTTCCAATTCTGACTTGTTGAGATTGGTTGGATAGAGATGGCCAAAACCACTGTAATGCTGTACCTCTGAGTCCAATTTAATGGAGACGTGAGATTAGATAGGTGTGAGTGAACAAGTCAAAGGCTGCAGAGATGTCGAGAAAGATGAGAAGGAATCCTTGAGTGATCTTTTGTATGCCTTTGATCAATACATCTAGGAGGGAGGTCAGGAGGGTTTCAGTGCTGTGAAAAGGCTTGAATCCATGTTAGTGTTTGTCAAGGGGGGTGTAAGCATCTATAAAGTTCTGGGTCTGAAGCTGCACTGCCTTTTCAATGATTTTCGCTAGTGAGGAGATGTTAGAGATTGGTCTATAGGTGGACGGTGCTGAGGAGGGATCTGCTGAAGGGTTTTTTAGTATAGGCCTGATGGAGGCTTGCTTGAGGGCAGTTAGCATATAGCTTAGTCTTAGTGATGCCTGGACAAGTTGGAGAATGGTTGGGGAGAAATCTTGTTTAGTAATTTTAATCCAGAAGGATGGGCAGGGGTCGAGTGATGAGGTGGTGCAGTTGAGGTTTGATATGATGTCTACAAGCTCTCGGGTGGACAAGTCAACCAATTTTTTGAAAGTCAACCAGATTTTTTGTGCTTGTGGTATCCGTGAGATTGGAGGTAGGCTGGGGTTGAGCTGAAGAAATTGACTGTCTGGCTTGGAGAAATTGCGCCATATCATTTGGTGCTAGGGTAGGACTGGAGTTTGTACTGGTTGAAGTCTGGAGAAGATTCAGGGCTATGTTGAAAAGTTCTCTGGGATGGTTGAGAGAGGTGTTAAGTAAATTAGAGTGATATTCTTTTTTTCTTACGGAGAGTGAGTGCACAGTAGTCAGATTGAGCGTTTGTGTATGCTAAGTGATTGGATGGATTTTTTTGTCTTCTCCATTTACATTTCAGTTGACTGAGCTTGTTTTTCAGTGAACCAAGGTGCATGATGCAGTCTCTTCTTCATGGCTGTTTTGACTGGCATGGTGGCATAAGTCTCCTAACAAAGACTACCCAGCCAGACTACCCAGCAGCAACAGAAGGACTCACATAAGTCACTGCAAGATATTTCCCAACAATAACAAATTGTGTTATGTATTCTCTATCTTGTTGTACTCACACTCTCATACCAAGTACATGAGATCAATAGCAGGCAACATTATCACACTCCACAGCCACTAGATTAGCACCCCTAACGCTCTAATAGCCCTGAAAGTCAAGGTAAACAAATTGATACCTCTTCACAGCTCTAACTGGCTACCTGCTGAAGGTAAAATGAGGCAAAAAGACCTTTAGTCTCTCTCCCCAAAACTAAATGAGCTATTTAAGAGCAGCAAACCCGTCTATGTGGCAAAATAGCGGGAAGACTCTTAAATAGAGGTGACAAGCCTAACGAATCTAGTGATAACTGGTTACTCAATAAACAAGTTTAAGCTTGACCTTAAACCTTATCAAAATAATATAAAATACAGATAAAAGTTCAAGAGTTATTCATAAGAGGTACAGCTCTTATGTAAAAGGAAACAACCTATAAAACTGGGTAATGATTATAATGTATTCCACACACCCAGTAGGCTTAAAAGCAGCCATCTATAAGAAAGTGTCATAGCTCACACCTATATTAAAATTTTAATAAAATATCAAAACCCACAACACATAATTGAGTTTAACCATACAAATGGTTAAATTAATGCTAGAATTAGTAATAAAACATGATTTTCTCTATGTGAACCCATAAATCAGATCGAACTAGTCCCTGATAATAACAGACCTCATTAATGGAAGTAAATACTAATGATAAACAAGAAAAACATTAAACATGAACCCGTTAACCCCACACAGGCTCGCAGTAAGAAAGACAAAAAGACAAAGAAGGAACTCAGCAAACAAAACCTCACCTATTTACCAAAAACATCGCCTCTAGCAAAACTAATATTAGAGGTACTGCCTGCCCAGTGATAAGATTCAACGGCCGCGGTATTTTGACTGTGCAAAGGTAGCATAATCACTTGTCTTCTAAATAAAGACTAGTATGAACAGCAAAACGAAGGTCTAACTGTCTCCTTTGTCTACTCAATGAAATTGATTTCCCTGTACAAAAGCTGTGATTAAACAACAAGATGAGAAGACCCTATGGAGCTTCAAACACACTAGAAAGTGCAACCAGTATTTCTCAATCTTCTACACTAATTCCGCACTGTTTTTGGTTGGGGCGACCACGTAGAATATTTATCCTCCGAGATGACATACTAAGAAAACAATCCAAAACTTCAGAAAACTGACATAATTGACGCAGTTAACTTTGACCAACGAACCAAGTTACCCTAGGGATAACAGCGCAATCCTCTTCAAGAGCCCATATCCACAAGAGGGCTTACGACCTTGATGTTGGATCAGGATAACCTGAAAGTGTAGCCGTCAAAGGTTTGTTTGTTCAACAATTAAAATCCTACGTGATCTGAGTTCAGACCGGAGCAATCCAGGTCAGTTTCTATCTGTTATGTAGTTTTTTCTAGTACGAAAGGACGGAAAAAACATGGCCAATGCAACATACATGCCATCATAAAACTAATGAAATCAACTAAATAAAACACAAAATATACCTCAAAACAAGAGGATGCTTGAGTGGCAGAGCCTGGTAATTGCAAAAGATCTAAGATCTTTAGATCAGAGTTTCAAATCCTCTCTTTAGTTATGTTATTCATAATTATCAATCCACTAACACTAATTATTCCTATCTTATTAGCTGTAGTCTTTCTTACACTCGTTGAACGAAAAATCCTAGGTTATATACAATTACGAAAAGGCTCAAACATTGTAGAACCAACAGGCCTTCTCCAACAAATTGCAGATGGATTAAAACTATTTATTAAAGAACCCGTACGCCCCTCAACATCATCACAAGCAATAGTCATTATAACACCAATACTAGCCTTAACACTAGCCATGATACTATGATCCCCTATACCAATACCCTCACCAATCCTAGACATAAACTTAGGGTTATTATTTATCCTATCTTTATCAAGCCTGGCAGTATATTCTATTTTAGGCTCAGGATGGGCCACAAACTCAAAATATGCCCTAATCGGCACACTCCGCGCAGTAGCACAAACAATTTCCTACAAAGATACCCTAGGACTAATTTTACTTTCAACAATCCTACTTTCAGGTAGCTTTACCCTATACAACTATATGTACGCCCAGGAAACAATTTGACTACTATTTCCAACCTGACCAATAGCCACAATATGATTAATCTCAACACTAGCAGAAACAAACCAAGCCCCATTTGACTTAACAGAAGGAGAATCAGAACTTGTATCCGGCTTTAACGTAGAATATGCAGGCAGCCCATTTGCATTATTTTTTCTAGCTGAATACTCAAACATTCTAATAATAAACACCTTATCAACAATTATCTTTTTATCCCCCACTCAAAACTTTACAAACCCAGAAATAACCACAATCAATCTAATAATAAAAGCAATATTATCAATAATATTTTTATCGGTCCGCGCATCATACTCACGATTTCAATATGATCAATTAATGCACCTAGTATGAAAAAACTTTCTACCTTTAGTACTCTCTGCCACATTACTGTACATCTCTACACCAATTTATCAGGAGTCCCCCCACAACTATGGGCTATGTGCCCAAAAAATAAGGGTCACTTTGATAGAGTGAACAATAGGGGTTTAAACCCCCTCATATCCTTAGAAAAATAGGACTCAAACCTATACATAAGAAATCAAAACTCTTCGTGCTCCCAATACACCACCTTCTAGTAAGGTTAGCTAAAAATGTTTTCGGGCCCATACCCCGAAAATGATAGTTAAAACCAATCCCTTACTAATGAATCCATACGCCCTATCAATTATACTATCTAGCCTTGCCATAGGAACAATTATAGTTCTATCAAGCTCCCATTGACTATAAGGGGTATGTTTACTAAACCGTCCTTATGTGCGCCCGGCGCTAGTGTGCAGGATGCCATATAAGGAGTGGGCGTTTCAATCTTAACAGCAAACCGGGATATCGCGCGCTCTTGTGCGCTGCGTGCTAATGTGTGCCGTGCACATTAGCGCATGAGAAACGTGCGCGGGAAGCATAAGCAGGCGCGCTGATGTGCAAACAGAGGAACAGAGCTGCAGTACAATGGTGAAGACACTGACTGATGGTGCAGGGGTCATGGGTTCAATCCCCCACTGTGCCCAATGAATAAGGCTGGCTGAGGCACTACCTGTTATGTGTAATATTGCATTATGAGCCATTTTAAATTTATTTTAATTACTGCTGCTAGCAAACGCACTCTCAAAGCGCTGTAACATAAGGTGCTGCATAAGGCACCCCATAAGGTACCCCAGAGGGCACATTTTAAAGTGCACTGTCTGCCAAGGCACCCTACAATGTTGCTTAAAGGGTGGCCTATAGGGTGCCCTATGAGGCACGGCAAGGTCATAGCACTGTTTTTGATGGCAGCACTGTGCATTTTTAACGCATGGAAATCTTAAGTAAGTGCGCTGACATGCAAGGAGGAACAGCAGTGTAGCACAATGGTTAAGACACTGACTGATGGTGCAGGGGTCATGGGTTCAATCCCCCACTGTGCCCAATGAATATGGCTGGCTGAGGCACTACCTGTTTTGTGTAATATTGCATTATGAGCCATTTTAAATTTATTTTAATTACTGCTGCTAGCAAACACACTCTCAAAGCGCTGTAACATAAGGTACTGCATAAGGCACCCCAGAGGGCACATTTTAAAGTGCACTGTCCGCCAAGGCACCCTACAATGTTGCTTAAAGGGTGGCCTATAGGGCACCCTATGAGGCACGGCAAGGTCGTAGCACTGTTTTTGATGGCAGCACTGTGCATTTTAACATATGGAAATCTTAAGTAAGTGAGCTGACATGCAAGGAGGAACAGCAGTGTAGCACAATGGTTAAGACACTGACTGATGGTGCAGGGGTCATGAGTTGAAATCCCCAGTGTACCTAATGAATAAGGTTGGCTGAGGTAATTGCTTTTTCTGCTTGCAACTGTACAACAAGAGGGAGGAGTAGCCTAGTGGTTGGGGCAAGGTACTTCAGGCCGGAAGGTCAGGGGTTCAAATCCCACTAGAGGACAGCAACCTTGGGCCGGAAGGACTGGGGTTTCTAGTCCCACAGATGCTCCTTGTGGTCTTGGGCAAGTCACTTAACCCTCCATTGCCCATGTTCCCTGTAAGTATTAGTGTATGTGTCTCATATCCCTGCATGTTAAATGTATCCTCCAATTGTGTTGTGACAAATGTCTGTCAAATACATATGTTTATTTGGGTTCATCTTCACAGATAGTGTAGATCCCGCCATCATAATATCAAGGTGAGTGCATCCAAGGTGAAAGACAGAAAGGTCACTGGACCGTCTACAAATGAAGGGCAGGAGACATAATGTGCAGCACTATGCATTAGGCCCCCACCCCCCACATGCTGACGCACGCCTCAAATGTGTTACTCACATATGAGTGCATGTAGACAGTAGGCGGTGCATGATGAGGGACCAACACACATCAATCCTGATCTGTTCCCTAAAATATATCTATCTGGCAACACAGGAGGCACACAAATGAAAACAGCATATGTTGTTGAAACGTTGTAACTTTAGAACCACAGATTGAAAATAATGTTACAGCTATCACATAATGCCTGATATAGGAATCCAAGGTGCAACAATGTAGCCCTAAACAATCATCAAATGCACAATGAGGATATGCTAACAGGTAGCAGAGGCACATGAACACAGACAAAATTCAAATGAAAACTACCTGCAGAAACATGCATAGATAACACCATGCAGGAGGTCCCCCTGCACCGGTTGGTGTGTAGACAGTGTCTGTACACATATATCACCGTACATGGAATGCACAATTGAAGGAAGACAACGGACACTCATACTGCGACACTCCAAATATAACGTGGCAATGTGAGTATCGTCACCTCAGGGGATAAATAGGACTGTGCAGACATGCAATGCAAGGTTTTTAAATCAATGCAGAGCGGCACGTCTGTACAGTAAACAAACACAAGAAACAGTATATATAGGGAGGGAAATTAAGGGCAAACATGTTACAGTAAACCACACAGAAGCCATATTGCCACGTGCTGTGTTTTCCCAACATAGTCAGTCATATGCACATGCACCATTGATATTTCAACATGATTCAGTGATGCCACACATGCACGCAAAGACCCTTGTTGATTGAAAACATCAATCCAGGATGCTGGCGTGCATTAAAGCGGTGTTGTGGCAAAACCTGTATCATGTCCAGGTGGAGATTAGGTGGACATAGACAACAGGACCTCTCCATTGCTACCCCTATGCCACACGTATGGCTGTATGCTTGTGTTGAAACAAACAGATGAGCATATCCTGTGTTCCATGTCACACACATGGCCAAAAGAAACAACTGTGGAGGAATGTGCAACATACAGTGACAATGGCAGTCCCTGATTCACACGTGGGGACCAGTACACAGTGTGCAAAGTCCAAAGCGTATCTGCAATCCAACACGTCAGGTTAAGACTATCCTTGCAACCCTGGGCATGCATAGTCAAGTGTCACATCCTCTTCCACTCCGGACACCACCGAAACTGCAGCACTGAGGGCAGAGCACACTTGCTCCTCCCGCACCTCCCCCAGCCCAATCGGGGACCAGAACTTTTCTTCAAAAGCAGCAGCACGCTGCCGGGAGTCCGTCTTCCACTCCAGACACCACCGAAACTGCAGCACTGAGGGCAGAGCACGCTTGCTCCTCCCGCACCTCCCCCAGCCCAATCGGGGACCAGAACTCTTCTTCAAAAGCAGCAGCACGCTGCCGGGAGTCCCTCTTCCACTCCGGACACCACCGAAACTGCAGCACTGAGGGCAGAGCACGCTTGCTCCTCCCGCACCTCCCCCAGCCCAATCGGGGACCAGAACTCTTCTTCAAAAGCAGCAGCACACTGAAGGCGTGCCCGTGCCTGAGGGCCTCGCCAGAGGGCCCTTTGGTGTGGCCCTTAGGCGTGGAACTCATCACAAGATTGTGTGCCATCTGCCTCTTCTAACCACAGCAGCTTCATGTTCTAACTCCAATATGAGCCCTCTCCAGCTTCAGTTGTAAGCAACTCCTTTTCAGCTCTCTATCCTAAATATATTCTGTATTCCACAGCTAATTGATTGCCTCCCCTTGTTCCTGATGCATAACTACCTAACTCTCACTGTGCTAACTTGTGCTTCATTATAACCAACCATTGTCTCATCCACTGCTCTCTGAGTCAACAGCCACTTCACTGTTACCACTATTAAATGCTACATTTATTTCAACTGTACTCTACTACAACGTAATGTAACATTTGCTTCTGTACTCATTGTCAACTGAAGTAACATTTGTTATCTCTATTACCTCTATTCAATGTTCACTTAACTCTGATAACTTAAAAGTATTCAACTAGCTGTTACATTTACTGCTCCATTATCACTCTTTTGAACTGATAAATTTCCAACTAGACCTCTTCCCTTCCTCCCTCCCTCCAACCAGACCCTGTCCTTCCTTCCAGAATGGCCCCTTCTAAGTCCTGCCCATTGGCACTCAGGCTTGCCCTTGTCATCCTATACCTCACTTTGTTCACCCTCCCCTATGCATTTTCTCTGACACATAATATCCCCATTCCTATAATCCACTCTCCCAGACACTTATACATCCCACCACCTCTATCTCACTCTTCTCATAACCCCCATTACCGTACTTGCAAACTCATACCCATTAACATACTTCCCAACCTTAAACCTAACTCTCCCTCTAACATCCCCTATCCCCCCCTTAAATGTGCCCTACTCAATGTCCGCTTTGCCAGAAATAAAATCCCCTTACTCACTGACCTCATAACTGACTATGACCTCGATATACTTTGCCTCACCGAAACCTGGTTTCAAGACACTGACACGGTTCTAATAAACCAACTATGTCCTAATACATACTCAATATATACATGTAACAGAACACAAGGCAGAGGTGGAGGTGTAGCAATTATTGCCAGATCTAACTTGCAACTTTCTATAGTTGAGTCTACCTCAACATCAGGCATGGACACCATAACAGTATCTAACTCCACCCTATCTTTGCACCTCTTATACCGTGCACCCCAGACAGTCTCCTCCGACCTCTCTACGATTCTAGACACAGCCTGCTCCCCCCAACCTACCTTACGCCCCCTCATAATCCTAGGTGATTTAAATTTACACTCCATAACCCCTAATCAATCATCTACCTTCCTCCAAGCTATGAACGCCCTCCACTTCACTCAAATCCTAAATCATCCCACCCATTCCAAAGGAAACATCCTTGATTTAATATTTATTCCACAACAAGCTCCATTCGCTGAACAAATCCTTCACACTATTCAATCTGTTCCTTGGTCTGATCATGCTCTTATCCTCTTTTCCTTCCCCTACTCTACTCACAAAGCTCAACCTCCTACCCACCCTCAACACACTCGTAAATTTAGACAATTCAATGCACCCATCTTCCTAGAACAAACTATCCCACCCCTCGACTTACTAAAAGATATGGGACTTAATCAAGAGTCTCATATCTCCAAATTGAATGAAATCCTATCTGCAGCCTCTCTCCTCCCACCTAAAGAATTCCCTCAAAAGCACCGCAATAGAGCACCCTGGTTCTCTACAAAGCTAAGAAATCTCAAAAGAGAACTTAGGCGTTTGGAACGCATCTGGAGACGCTCTCATAATCCTGATGCACATTCTACATACATAAATAAACTCCAAACCTACTGTTCTGAAACCCTCAACCATAAAAGGGAATATAATGAAAACATAATCCAACGGTCTCTCAACAAACCTAGAGAACTTTTCTCCATAGCAAAATCCTTAATAAATGAACCTTCACCCCAGGACCAGCCCCCGAAAATATCTGCACAAAATATTGCCAACCACCTTACCTCTAAATTCCCCCCTCTCTCCTCTATCAATAACTCCAATTTTACTCCAGACTACAGCACCCAACCTCCTGAACCTACCCTCCCAACCACTTGGAACGAATTCGATCCCATCACACTAGAAAATATCTCTAATGTTATAAAAGACCTGAATACCTCCACTTCTGCCCTTGACCCCTGTCCTGTTCCTTGGATCAAGGCTACTAGAGGTTCCCTCAGCCCCTACATCCTATCAATTATACAAACCTCCCTCCAGACTGGTTTTGTTCCACCTCCTCTCAAGCGCGCCACTATTCGGCCAATACTAAAAGGAACAAAACATGACCCCACCTCTCCTACCTCCTACAGACCTATTTCTAGCATCCCTTTTCTTGCCAAAATAGCTGAGAAACTAGTTCAAACCCAACTCCAAGACTATATTGATGAGCACTCTCCCCTTGACTCTTTCCAACATGGTTTCAAAAAGAACCATGGTGTCGAAACCCTCCTTACCTCCCTACTAGACTCCCTGTACTTGCACACCCAGAATCCTACCCAAGGATGCCTACTCATATTCCTTGACCTATCGGCCGCCTTTGACTCCCTTCCTCACCATCAACTCTTATGCAGGCTCCATGAAATAGGCCTTAGAGGCACAACCCTAAACTAGTTCCGATCCTACCTAGACGACAGAACCCAACAGGTCCGTATTGGCAATGATACTTCTCTCCCATTTACACTAAAACAAGGTGTCCCCCAAGGATCGAGCCTCTCTGCTCTCCTTTTCAATATCTTCCTTCAACCTGTTTGTAACATCTTTCAGAGCTTTGGCATTCAGTACCAATTATATGCGGACGACATGATGTGCTTCACCCCATTTAATCTCTCCAACCCTGACTTCTCTAATCTAAGCGATTGCTTAATTACACTGAAATCATGGCTATCTCAACATAACCTTATAATTAATCAAACTAAGACTGAAGTGCTACAGGTATTCTCTGCTACCTCATACACCCCCCCTCCAACCATTACTATTGGAGATTTCACCCTTACTGTAAAAAACCAGGTGAAGTATCTTGGCATTATCCTCGATCAGAACCTCTCCTTCACTAATCAAATAAAGAGAACTACCAATACAATATATGCTAAGCTACGTACCCTCCGGAATCTCAAACCCCTCTTAAGCCCTACTTCTTTTAGATCTGTCTGTCAAGCCCTCACAACCCCCTCTCTTGATTACTGCAACCTAATCTATCATGGCCTTCCCAAGAATGCTATACAACCGCTCCAACTTGCCCAGAACACGATTGCAAGACTCATAACCAGCACTCCTAGGCGATCACACATCACACCAATCCTATATGACCTCCACTGGCTCCCCATCTACTGTAGGATTAAGTTCAAAGTGCTTACCCTTATACATAAAATCATCTACAATGAATCAGCTCCTTGCCTTTCCCCTCTCATTCCCCTCTCTGCTAGCTCTAGAACCCGCCGCACTATTACCAAAAACCTCATCTCTATCCCAACAACCATAAGATATAGTAAACAATTCACTTGCAAAAGGGCTTTTTCCCTTTATGCTCCTACCCTATGGAACTCTCTTCCCCATGAGCTTCGGAACTCTAGAACTCACCTTGAGTTCCGAAAAAACTTAAAAACCCTCCTTTTTCAGGAACATTTTCCCCTCCCACCTTAGTTCTAACCTTCATCTGCTTCCCCCAGCTCCTACCCCTTCTAAACCTACATACTGACAACTGACACCTCGGTAAATACCTTTCTAAATAGTTGTTTATTCTTATAATTTATAATTATTTATAAATTATAAATTATAAGAATTATAAATAAAAAATAAAATAAAAATTAGTTTCATTGTTATTTTATATATATTGTTACTTTGTTCTATGTAAACAGTGGAAACACTCTATTTTAAATGTTTTATGTAAACCGTCTTGATTTGTAGAAAGACGGTATATAAAATCAGTTAATTAATTAAATAAATAAATAAATAATATGCCACAGTACATGAAAGGTCCTGTGTGTCTCCTGCGATGAGCACGACTCCCAACCAGAGCACGGCAGCAACAGTGTGTTGGACAGGTCTGTCATGGGCAAAGTAGCAATCAAAAAATAATACTGTCCATCCTAGGCATGTGTCGCACTCGCACAGGTCAAACATCCTATGGCACCATTTTCCAGGGAAAGTTCCATGGTGTTGTGTCCTCCAACAGGTGGGTGATGGCGATGCCACATGCACTGTAATAGATGTGTCTGGTTTGTTCTCTACCCTGTGTCAGAAGACGAGAAATATTGTATTGGTATGCACCTTGCAACATCAGCACAAATTTCAGAGAGTCAATCATTAAGAAGCACATAATGAAGGGACACACAGGCAAACATGACATGATCACAACACAATAAACATTGCATGTTGGGGACATTTAGAATTGGAAGCATACACATGGGTGTCACATGGATATGTTTCTGTCCATGCCCATGTGACACACGCGTTTCAGAGCTCCATCCTATGTGCATCAGCGTTCGTGAACAGAGAGCCAACATGAAATGTATATGACACAAACAGTAAATCATTAACATGTAAAGGCTGATGTCATTACCAAAATAACAAAGGTACAAACTACCTTGTGCTTGCATCAGGTGTATGTCTTGGATCCTCTGAGCCACTCAAAGGCCATAACAGGTCACAGTGAAGGGACACAATGTTAGCGAAATATGTAGAATCTCCATGTCACGCCGATATCTGTGATACAAAAAGCAGGTCAACAGTGGTATGTCAGAACACAAGACACAGTTCTGTTCCCAACACACAACACATGTCCACAATGGTTACACGGTAAACACCAGTAAGGTAGAGATAGCACAGTCACCACCGCCCCCCAGGTGTACAGACCCCTCACAACACATGATAATGTAAAAAGCCTGAACACTGTATCATCACACAGCCAACACAAGAACACACACACACAGTATGCAAAGGGCAGCGTGCCAGCAGTAGCATATGGCCTGTATGTCCACAAGTGGAGATTTTTACACATAAAGGCCCTGTGAAATGCAATGATACCCTGGTGTTGGCTCATGGTACAATGTCGGGGAAGGGTGCACCTGTAGGCCACCACCCATAAACCTACAACCTCCACACACATGCAGCTCTGTTGGACATGTCCCAGAGACAGTGTTGCTGAAGACATACTGGAATAGGAACACATGGGGATATGTGTGTCAACAGCAAAATATGGTTTAGGCAGGTGCAGGGAAAAGAGGTGAACCACAACATCTGGACAATAGGAAAGATCACCGAGGACATGTGTTCCCCCTGACTGCTGGCACAGACAATATAGCTGTAGGTCCACCTACCCCAGACCACAGCATGTTGGCTGATGTACAGTCCCCTGCCAATGCACCACAGCACCAGGAGCTTCAACAACTATGTCCTGTGCATTGGGAAACACAAGGGAAACATACATATGTCATGTTCTAGCTGTGCAACACACAATGCACATTCCTGTCCCCAGCTTCCACACCCCCCAACATCCTTTACAGACTCACTGTTCACCATCACACTGTACACATCTCTCCCATGTGAGAGGCATCAAGGACATGTCTTTTCCAAACTACAGGGGTCCGTACTCTGTCTGTCCCCTCCCTCACCTCCCTGTTGTCACACACACTGGTGAACATAAGTGTTTTTTCCCTACCGTGTTCCCAACTCACTCCAAGGCTGCAGTATTATCCTGGGTCTCCCATGTTGCTCCCAATGGCCTTTCACTGTGTGTACTGGTGTCCCAATGTCGTCTGCTATCCCGCTGTCAATTGCTGTAACACATGGAAATATGCAGGGGCACCTCCGGGATCCTCTGTCCAAACACATTTCCTGGTGTGTATATCTCATACCTTGACTAACATTAACAGCTGTGTGCTACTGAGTTGCTAAACATATATCTCAATGTCTGCGTTATGTCCGCTAAACCACACCCCGATGTCTGCTTTTGACCTGACCCTGATGGCTGCATGTCAGCCCACTGTGTGAAAGTGATAATGGCAAAGCATGGATAGCCTATATGTGCACCTAATAACCCCCCTCCCATCAGAGCCTCTTTGTGTATGTGGCCATTACGTTCCTTCTCTAGGGTATGCAATGTAGTTGGTGCCTTGGCATACACTCTCCTCCTCTATGCACTTATACAGCCTTTAGTTGAGTCATGGGTTTATGTTGACATGTCATCAGCTAGATTTGCTTAAAAAAATTAGATGAAAAAAATTAAATCATTTCCCTGAAAACAACCCTAAATCTCAATCCACCCCCACATGGATCTCTCTGCTTGCCTACTGTAACCTAAACCTTGTTGATCTTGCCTGAATCACTTCTGTTTGTGTGTACATATGCAACACTGCACTGCATGTCTATTCTGCAATGGAAAAATAAAAACAAAAAACCCCTGGCTGGACAATGCACACTTTCCCTATCCTTCTCTGCATCCATGTTAGGGCTACGCGATGACTTATACAGTCTGCCACACTGTGTTGTTCCACTAACTCCCCGTAAGGGTTTCAATTACCATTATGACAGATAGTACTGAGCATGTATATAGTGCTACAAAAATTACAGACCAACACATCCAGTTTACAAGAGCATACCACACACACAATCAGCTCAAAATACCAAATGAAAAACACACACAGCTGCACAAGTGGCCCCAAACATGGTCCTCTCTCCCAGTGTGAAACCCACACCACATGCCTCTCACCTTGCTGCACCCAAAGCATAACACAAACTAACTGTGGTTGCACAGCATCCGCTATCACAAAAATCCACAAACCACGAATGTCACCCCAAAACCTCCCACAAGCCTAAAACCACCCACCCACATCATCCACCTCAGCCCTCTGTTCTGCCCTGCCCTGCCCACATCGTTTGGTTCCCAGTCATGCTGATATTTGACGTTGGGATGGTCAGCCAGTGTCTGTTACATGTCAGTGCAGTGTTGCATCCTACTGATATTGGTCTACAAATGTTAATCTGTATTAGCACTACACACATATAGCAACAAATGTGGGAACATATGCAGTACGTACATGAGAAGAGCTGTGCAATCACCTGCCGCCTGATTGCTGTGCCCTCACGTGTGTCCTCACGGGCATGTACAGGGGGGCACGTCGGATCATCCTCCAGACCCTCATTAATCTCTGTAGGGATATTGTGCCTGAGAGCAATGTTGTGCAGGATGCAACAGGCTATGATGATCTCTGCCACAGTCAATTGAAAGCAAGTTCTGCTACGAGGGGACATGGGATGAGGGTGAAGGGAGATAGATTCAGGAGTGATATGCGGAAATATTTCTTTACAGAAAGAGTAGTGGATCCATGGAATAGTCTCCCAGTGGAGGTGGTAGAGATGAGGACAGTAACTGAATTCAAAAAAGCATGGGACCAACACAGAGGATCTCTAAAGGTAAAAAGTGGACTGTTGTAGTTGTTGTTATGGAAGGACAGACTAGATAGGCCATGTGGTCTTTTTCTGTCATCATGTTTCTATGTTTCTATGTTTCTATATTGTAAGGCGCCGCCTGTCCTATCCAGACACCTGAAGCGACTCTTGTCAGACGGCTGCCTGGGTGAAAATCTTCACACTCTTGGCAAGTGCATATATCTATATGATTTGCAAGGTATTGTGGGCAATGTAGTTCATTCACACCAGACACAGCTGCTGACAATAATTTAGTTGTGCTCTTGGGTAAAGCCAATAAGATATTTATTTATGGGGTTATTTCTCCCAACACAGATATGCTTGGTAGCACATAAATTAGGTTACTTGCTTTCAGTGTTAACTTGGAAAAACAAAGTTAAAATCAGGAAAACAACAAATGAAAAGCCACAAAGCAAGAAACAAACTGTTCTTTTCAGGTTAACCTCTGATTACTTCCCACATAGATACAGAAGTGATTCTCTCCTAGCTCACAAGCAATTAGGTAAGGCTTAATTGCTAGCAGTTACCAGCTGAAACCCCTTAGCTGGCTTGGCTTCCACTGTGTGGGTCAAATCCTGCTTCAGGAGCTTTTCTGAGTAGATTAAAGAACAAATTTGTATTTCTTTGTGATGGTTGCTGTACTTTATAACAGAAAGTTACCAACGGAGTTTAGATAGAGAGCAGTCCATATAAACAGGATCCTCACCTGCTATTATTCCCCCTTGTTCAACAAGCATGGGTTCAATATCATGGATTGGCACAGATGAATCTCTCAATGGAGCATTTTCAGGAGAATACTTGTTTCCCTGCTGTCTTTCAAGGTTATAGCTAGGGCATAGATCAGTGTTCATACCTGAGCTTCCATTGCTGCTAGAGTTCCTCTCTATATAGCCTGGCCAGTATGTAGTCCAGTTCTTATGTCCAGCCTTCTAATCCAGATCCCTGGACACTGGATCTCTCTTCACATACCTTCTGGCACAGTTCTTAGGGTCCCTTCCATGTGCAGCCGTCTCCCTCACAGGTAGCCTCTGGTGATTCCTAGCTCTGCAGCACCATTCCTCTGGCTTTCCCCAGTCCAATGGTGTATGCTGGCCCTTGGAATACCTCCCAGTATACGTACTGCTTTGGACTCTTCTAGACCTCTCAAAGGCTTTTCTCTTCCTTCTTCCAAAGGGTCTCTTTCCCTCTCTGTCCGTCCGGTTTGGCTTCTGCTTCTGATGATCCTTCAGATGAAACTGATGATCAAACTCAAGCTGATTCTCAGGATACTGAGGACAATTCTCTGGATATCCAAGGTGATCATGAAGATGGTCATCTGTAGAATAAACTCTACTCTTATTCTGCTTAGATGAGTGCTCCTCCCTAACACAGCGCAGCTGTGCTGAATCAGGCCCTGCCCTTTGAGATGAGTGCTTAGGGATTACCTCATAGCCCTCCTGATTGAACACACGTTTCCCCACTTCAGCTCCTCTAATGGCTGTTGGAAACCTGGTGCATTCTAGGACTGGTAGTCTTTTATGGCAAAATTCTGTTTTCTTATTTCTACCAGAACTGACAGGTTGCTTGTTCAGAGTCACTTCACCTTTTCTATAGCTCCTTCCTGAGCTATGATAAGCTTCCTTATCACACTCTTCAAAACGCCAAAGGTGCGCTCTATGACAGAGTGGCTGGTGGCATGGGCCTCATTGTACCTCCGCTCTGCACGTGTCCGTGGTTGACGCACAGGGGTCAGCAACCAGGGGCGACACCCATATCCTGCATCACCTGTAGAAAGAAATGAGGTAAGTTAAAGCATGAGCTCATGTCCCCTCAAATGGACACAGGTATATATGTGCAAAACAAATGCATTACACATTCTGTAAGAAACATATGACATCACAACTATGCAGCATTGCAACATTGAAATATGATGACACAAAAGGACCACATGGCCTATCTAGTCTGTCCGTCCATATCAACAGGTACAACAGTCCCCTTTTTACCTTTATAGATCCTCTGTGTTTGTCCTATGCTGTTTGGAATGCAGTTACTGTCCTCCTCTCTACCACCTACACTGTGAGAGTATTCCATGGATCCACCACCTATTCAGTAAAGAAATATGGTGGCATATCACCCCTGAATCTATCTCCCTCCACCCTCATCCCATGTTCCCTCGTAGCTGAACTTGCGTACAATTTGCAGAGGCTCTCTCCCTCAACATATACGAGGGGGTACCCAAAAAAAACAGGAATTATTTTTTAAAAGCTATTTATTTCAAATTCTTTACAAAACAACCTTATCCCCTTCAAAATACTCTCCATTACAACTGATACATTTGTCCCACCGGTGCTTCCACTGTTCGAAACATTTTTTGTAGTCATCTTTAGAAACGTCTGACAGCTCCTCCCTCTTTTTTTTATTGACTTCTTCAATGTTGTCAAATCGGTGTCCTTTCATGTCCCTTTTCATGCGTGGAAATAAGAAAAAGTCGCACGGAGCCAGGTCAGGCGAGTAAGGTGCGTGGGGCAGCAGAACCATGCCATTTTTAGCCAAAAACTGTCTAACAGATATGGCTGTGTGTGCAGGTGCGTTGTCGTGGTGGAAGAATCAGTCTCCTGTCTGCCACAAATCGGGTCTTTTTTGATGAACACTGTTGCGCAATCTTCTTAAAACTTCCAAATAAAAGGTTTGATTGACGGTCTGACCTGGGGGAACAAACTCTGAATGAACTACCCCCTTGGCATAAAAAAAGCAAATCAGCATTGTTTTGATGTTTGATTTGACTTGACGACATTTTTTTGAACGGGGTGACGATGACGTCTTCCATTGGCTTGACTGTTGCTTTGTTTCTGGGTCGTAACCATAGCACCATGACTCATCACCTGTAATGACCTTTGACAGAAAATCTGGATCCGTTTCAAGCTGTTGTTTCAAAACACGACATGTTTCAACTCGATGTTTCTTTTGATTGTCAGTCAGAACCCGAGGAACAAACTTAGCAGCAACCCTTTTCATTCCCAAATCTTCCGTTAAAATTCGCTGAACCGAGCTCCAAGATAACCCACTAATCTCTGATAGTTGATCAATTGTCTGTCGATGGTCTGTGAGCACAAGCTTTCTAATTTTTTCAATATTTTCGTCGATTCGGGCAGTTGATGGACGCCCAGAATGAGGTTTGTCATCAATCGACATGTCGCCATTTTTAAACCGAGCAAACCACTGGTACACTTGACTTTTTCCCATAGCGTCATCTTGATAAGCTGTTTTCAACATTAAAACAGTTTCAGCAGCATTTTTACCAAGTAGAAAACAAAATTTCACAGCTGCACGTTGTTCACTTAAACTTGTCATCATAAAAAAAGAAACAAGAACAAAACAGCGAAGAAAGGCTAAAAAGGTTAGGGCTCTTTAACCTGGAAAAGAGACGGCTGAGGGGAGATATGATAGAAGTCTATAAATTAATGAACGGAGTGGAACGGGTAAACGTAGATCGATTGTTTACCTTATCAGAATATAGAAAGACTAGGGGACATGCAATGAAGCTACAGGGTAAACTATTTAAGACTAATAAAAGAAAATATTTTTTCACTCAACGTGTAATCAAACTCTGGAATTTGTTACCGGAGGATGTAGTAAAGGCTGTTAGTGTAGCTGGGTTTAAAAAAGGTTTGGACAAGTTCCTGGAGGAAAGGTCCATAAACCATTATTAAGAAGGGACCCAGGATATCAATGCTTGAAGCAATACAAGCATTGTGGAACCTGTGTCCCTTGGGGAAACTGCTAGGTACGTATGACCTAGATTGGCCACTGATGGAAACAGAATACTGGGCTTGATGGACCTTGGTCTGACCCAGTATGGCATATCTTATGTTCTTATGTAGGATGGTATGAAATGGGTTGTCCATTGATGGGTTCAGAAGGAGCAGCAATGGCACTTAAATGGACTCTGACTGACTCAGTTTGGAGACCATTGTTTGATAAGTAATGGAGTTTGTCCAAAACATGTTTATATATGGATGACAAGAGGGTTGCAGGCCTTTTGTTATCACCAAATGAAATGTCACGTCTACCTGATGGTATAGGACTGCCTTGTGGAAGGTTTCCTGGAAGCATAACGGACATCATGCACTTCCTGAGTGAGGGGAGGGCCAAAGCAGTTGCAGCCATCAGTAGCCAGGCTCTGAGGTGCAGAGACGGGGGGTTTGTATGCCATACATTTCCCTCCTCCTGCGACAGTAAGTCTGGAGCTGACCCTACGTACAGGGGTGGAACCTGGGACACATGTAGAAGCAGAGGGTATCACACCTGGTGTTGCCAGCGTGGGCTATGAGGATCATGTTGCCTCTGTCCCTCAGGAGTTGCAATAGGGTCTTGGCAATCAAGGGAATGGGAGGAAAAGCATATAGGCATTCTTGCCCCCAGTTGAGAAGGACAGCATCCCTCACTTGGCAGCTCTGAGCTGGGATTCGTGAAGAGAACCGGGTAGGTTTGGCATATGATGGACTTGCAAAGAGGTATGAATCTTGAGTTCCCCAGAATTGCAATACTCTACAGAGTTCGTCCATGTATAGAGACCATTTGTGCGGAAGCAGAACATGACTGAGTTTGTATGGCTAAGAGTTCTGATTGCCAGGGAGATAGACTGGCAGGAGATGGATCTGCTGCTGTCTGGCAAACGACCACAGTTGAAGAGCTTTGTTGCAAAGGGACAGAGAGCCTGTTCCTCCTTGTTTGTTCACATAGACCATGGCTACCTGATTGTCTGCGTAAAGTAGTATTCCATTGGCCTGTAGAAGGGAATGGAAGACATGAAGAGCCAGGCAAATTGCTCAGAGCTCAAACAGATTGATGTGGAAATTACTCTCCTGACAATTCCAGGTGGCTTGGGTGGAGGTGTCCAGTACATGTGCAGCCCACCCCACTTTGGAGGCATCTGTTGTTAATGGGATCTGAGGAGGGGTTTGCAGGAAAGGTGACCCCTGCAACAGGTTTTGTGCTGACCTCCACCAGTCCAGGGACAGAACATAAGATATGCCATACTGGGTCAGACCAAGGTCCATCAAGCCCAGTATTCTGTTTCCAACAGTGGCCAATCTAGGTCATATGTACCTAGCAGTTTCCCCAAGGGACACAGGTTCCACAATGCTTGTATTGGTTCAAGCATTGATATCCTGGGTCCCTTCTTAATAATGGTTTATGGACCTTTCCTCGAGGAACTTGTCCAAACCTTTTTTAAACCCAGCTACACTAACAGCCTTTACTACATCCTCCGGTAACAAATTCCAGAGTTTGATTACACGTTGAGTGAAAAAATATTTTCTTTTATTAGTCTTAAATAGTTTACCCTGTAGCTTCATTGCATGTCCCCTAGTCTTTCAATATTCTGATAAGGTAAACAATCTATCTACGTTTAGCCGTTCCACTCCATTCATTAATTTATAGACTTCTATCATATCTCCCCTCAGCCGTCTCTTTTCCAGGTTAAAGAGCCCTAACCTTTTTAGCCTTTCTTCATAGGAGTATCCTTCCATCCCCTTTACCATTTTGGTGGCTCTTCTCTGAACCTTTTCTAAAATCGCTATATCCTTTTTAAGATACGGCAACCAGAATTGCACACAATATTCAAGGTGCGGTCTCACCATGGAACGATATAGAGGCATTATAATGTCTTTTGTTTTATTTTCCATTCCTTTCCTTATCATACCTAGCATTCTATTTGCTCTCTTGGCCGCCGCTGCACACTGGGCCAAGGGTTTTAACATGGTATCCACAATGATGCCTAAATCTTTTTCCTGGGTGGTGGTTCCTAATGTGGAACCTTGCATCGTGTAACCATAGTTTGGGTTGTTCTTCCCTAGGTGCATAACAGGGTATGGCGGTTTGAGTTTACTATCACATCTGAGAGACAGCCTGTTGCTTGCGTCCACTGGGAAGAGAGGGCCCATTGGGCTGGTCTAATGTGGAGACAAGCATAGGGGACCACATGCACCGTAGATGCCATGTGACCCAGCAGCTGATGCATCTCTCGAGGCGAGAGGTGAGTCTTTTGTAGTGCTGTCTAAACACGTTGCACAATGCGAGGACAGCGAGGCTGAGTCAGGTAGGTCTTTGGCAGTCTGGTATCTAGCCTTGCTCCTATGAGCTCCAGCGTTTACATGGGAGTCAGAAAGGATTCCACGAGATCTCTGACAGGGCCTAGATATTGGAGTCCATGCACTGTGTATGAGAGAGAGGCCTGGGCATGTGTTTGTGACTGTGCCTGGATAAGGCAGTCGTCCAAGTAGGGGCACAAAAATATTCCTCTGGTACGGACCAAACTGGCGACCACAGACATGCACTTTGTGAATACTCTGGGTGCTGAGGCACGGCTGAAGGGAAAACATTTTTTGGATAGTGGTTTCCTTGATGGAGGGACCAAAGGAACTTTCGCTGTGCTTGTTGGCAGAGAAGATGGGTGTACGCATCCTTGTGATCTAGAGAACAAAGGCAGTTCTGCCGGTGTAGGTCAGGAAGTACGTTTCCTAGAGAAATCATTTTGAATGTCTTTTGGAACAGGAACTTGTTCAGTTCTCTGAAATGTTAGATGTGTCTGTGACCTCCTTTTTCTGTTGGTATGAGGAAATTGGGGGGGGGAGAACCCAGAACCCTGTTGGAGATGAGGTACCTCTTCCATTGCTCCTTGAGGTAGAAGATGTTTTACCTCTGGATTCAGTTGGGGGGACATTTGCAAACTGAATGTCCTTACTATTGTAGGAGGCGTCAGGCTATGTGAATGACGCCTGTACCCTCTTCTATGATGGACACAGTCCAGGGTTCTGATGTTATTTGCCTCCATCTGTGGATGAGGTGACCTAATCTTCCTGGGATTGTTGACGGTTGCTTTCCCTGGAGGGCCAGGAAGGGCAAGTACTCCATCACAGAGTCTTGACGGACTGGAAAGGGGGGCTGTTACTTCTGGAGAGAAATCTGAAATTGTGAGTATATACTTCTGGGAATTTTTCTGAAAGGAATTGTTTTTCTTTAAAGCTAATTAATCTGTGAACCCACTATTTTTTTTGTTAAATCAGTCAGGGCCTAGTAGCAACAGTTTAAGATTCAATTTAAAAACACAGAAGAGAACTTTCTGGTTACCTTTCATACCCAGTAGACAGCTGTAGTTTAAATTTCATAGTCACTCAGGGCCTAGCATCAGCAAAGTACTTTTAGTTTCAAATTAAAACACAGAAGAGAGCTTTCTGGTTAAATTTAGAATCCAGCAGAGAGCTTGTAGTTTAAATTTCATAATAGGTTAGAGCCTAGTAGCAGCAAAGAGCTATAATTTAAATCAAATCAGAATATAGTTTTCCTCAGCAGCACAGGACAAGGTACTGTGTAGCAGCCCTTTTTTAATAAGTGTTATATCCCTCCCTCCCTCCCCACACCCACCCTCCCCTGGGAAAATCACAGCTTTATAGGTACTTGCACAACTTAAAAGACAGGAGGTGCTCTCAGGTGAAGCTCATTACCCAAATCAGTCATACACCAAGGACCTGAGATTAATTAAGCTTCAGGTGAACAAGGTATATTAAACTTCTTAGGTACAGTTTTAGTGGTATAAATATCCATTGCACCCTTTAGTACATATAGAACTTAAAGATCTAAACACAAACTTAAAACTAAGATGCAGACAGCAGTCCAGCAGCGGGATGTGGGCTTTCCAGTCTTTTGCATTGAGTGTCACATGTATGATTTTCTCCCAGCTGGTGAGAGGTCTTACGTGTGCACTAGGTGCAAGGAGCTCTCTGCTCTCAGGGAACAAGTCCGTTCTCTAGAGGCTAGAGTAGCAGACTTGGAAAACATAAGACAGACAGAGAGGTACATAGACGAGACCTACAGGGATATAGTCCTGAAGTCCCACCTCCAGTCTGGCAGCATCCCTGTTGCCATGGAGGAGAGAGGTCACGTGACAGGAGAGCATCACCCTGGTGTGGCAGGAAGTGATCCTGTAACTAGGACCTGTCCTCCAGGTGATGTAAACCCCTCTCGCACCGAGGAGGTTTCTCCAGGGCCAAGTGCCCATGCGGGAAGGGTTAGGACAGCAGTTATAGTTGGTGATTCGATCATTAGGCATGTAGATAGCTGGGTGGCTGGTGGACGTGAGGATCGCCTGGTAACATGCCTGCCTGGTGCGAAGGTAGCGGACCTCACACGCCACCTAGATAAGGTCTTAGATAGTGCTGGGGAGGAGTCTGCTGTCTTGGTACATGTTGGTACCAATGACATAGGAAAATGTGGTAGGGAGGTTCTGGAAGCTAAATTTAGGCTTTTAGGTAGGAAGTTGAAATCCAGAACTTCCAGGGTAGCGTTCTCCGAAATGCTTCCCGTTCCACGCGCAGGACCCAATAGGCAGGCAGAGCTCCGGAGTCTCAATGCGTGGATGAGACAATGGTGCAGAGATGAGGGGTTCGGATTTGTTAGGAACTGGGGAACATTCTGGGGAAAGGAGGGGCTCTTCCGAAGGGATGGGCTTCACCTTAACCGGGATGGAACCAGGCTGCTGGCATTAACCTTTAAAAAGGAGATAGAGCAGCTTTTAAACTAGATAATAGGGGAAAGCCGACAGTCGCCCAAGAGCGCATGGTTCGGAAGAATGTATCCTTGAAGGATACTACAAAAAGCAGAAAGGTTCCAAAAAAGAGTAAAGTAGCCCAAATGCCCTCGAGTATGGAGCAGACAGAACTTAAAGATCCCAAATTACCCATGTCTACCAATAGCCAAATTAATATGAATAAAATACAGTCTCTAAAATGCTTGTATGCAAATGCTAGAAGTCTACAAAACAAGATGGGAGAGTTAGAATATATAGCACTAAACGAGAGGTTAGATATGATTGGAATATCAGAGACATGGTGGAAGGAGGACAACCAGTGGGACACTGTGATACCTGGGTACAAACTATATCGAAATGATAGAGCTGATCAAATTGGTGGAGGGGTTGCGCTCTATGTTAGAGAGGGCATTGAGTCAGAAAGGATTAAAGTTTTGCAAGAAACAAAATTTGCTGTAGAATCTCTATGGATTGAAACTCCATGTAAAAAGGGGAAGGCGATGGCAGTGGGGGTGTACTATCGTCCGCCTGGCCAGAATGAACAAATGGATGATGAAATGCTCAAAGAAATCAAGGAAGCTAGCAAAAGTTACAGTGCAGTAATAATAATGGGTGATTTCAATTACCCCGGCATCGACTGGGTCAGTGTCACAACAGGACATGCTAGGGAGATAAAGTTCCTAGATGAAATAAATGACTGCTTCTTGGAGCAGCTGGTTCATGAACCGACCAGAGGGGAAGCAATATTAGACCTAGTCCTTAGTGGAACACCAGATGTAGTGCAAGAGATAAGGGTGTTGGGGCCACTTGGCAATAGTGATCATAGCATGATCGCCTTTGATTTAATTAGTGGAGGAGGGATAGTAAGGAAATCCACAGTACTACCCCTTAACTTTCGAAAGGGAGACTATGATAGAATGAGGAAAACAGTTAAGAAAAAACTAAACGGAGCAGTTGCAAAGGTTAAAGACGTACATCAAGCTTGGGTGTTGTTGAAAAATACTATCTTGGAAGCCCAGACCAGCTGTATTCCACGCTTTAAGAAAAGTGGAAGGAAGTCCAAAAAATTGCCAGCATGGTTTAAAGCTGAGGTCAGAGAGGCTGTTGTTGCCAAAAAAGCATCTTTCAAGAAATGGAAAAAAGAGCCAAATGATGAAACCTGGAAACAGCACAAGCACTGGCAAGTCAAATGCAAGGCATTGATAAGGCAGGCAAAGAGAGAATTTGAGAAGAAGCTTGCTGCGGAAGCAAAAACGCGAAATAAAGACCTTTTCAAGTACATTCGTAGCAAAAAACCCGTGAGAGAGTCAGTTGGTCCATTAGATGATAAAGGGGTTAAAGGAGCACTAAGAGGCGACAAGGCGATAGCGGAGAGACTGAATGAATTCTTTGCTTCGGTCTTTACTGAGGAAGATGTAGGGATGTTACCCACGACTGAAGTGGTATTTAAAGGTGTGGAAGAATTGAAGGAAATATCGATACATCGGGAAGATGTCCTACAACTATTAGATAAACTGAAGAGTAGCAAATCACCTGGGCCGGATGGTATACATCCAAGGGTGTTGAAAGAACTGAAATTTGAGATTGCAGACCTGCTATCAGTAATCTGTGAACTATCATTAAAATCATCTCTAATACCTGAGGATTGGAGGATCGCCAATGTAACACCAATTTTTAAAAAGGGTTCGCGGGGTGATCCGGGAAACTACAGACCGGTGAGCCTGACATCAGTACCGGGAAAAATGGTAGAAAACCATCATAAAGAATAAAATTACTCAGCATATAGATAGTCATGACCTAATGGGAGACAGCCAACATGGCTTTAGACAAGGAAGATCTTGTCTTACTAATCTGTTATGTTTTTTTGAAGGAGTGAATAAACAGGTGGACAAAGGTGAGTCGGTTGATATTGTGTATCTGGACTTTCAGAAAGCCTTTGACAAGGTCCCTCATGAGAGACTTTTGGCAAAACTAAAGAGTCATGGGATAGGAGGCAGTGTACTACTGTGGATCAGGAACTGGTTAAAAGATAGAAAGCAGAGGGTAGGGCTAAATGGCCAATTTTCCCAATGGAGAAAGGTGAATAGTGGTGTACCCCAGGGATCTGTGCTGGGTCCGCTGCTTTTTGACATATTCATAAATGACCTGGAAAGTGGAATAACGAGTGAGGTTATCAAATTTGCTGATGACACAAAACTATTTAAAGTTGTTAAAACCCAGGAGGATTGTGGAAAATTGCAAGAGGATCTTGATAAATTGGAAGACTGGGCATCAAAATGGCAGATGAAATTTAATGTGGAGAAGTGCAAGGTTATGCACCTAGGGAAGAACAACCCAAACTATGGTTACACGATGCAAGGTTCCACATTAGGAACCACCACCCAAGAAAAAGATTTAGGCGTCCTTGTGGATACCATGTTAAAACCCTCGGCCCAGTGTGCAGCGGCGGCCAAGAGAGCAAATAGAATGCTAGGTATGATAAGGAAAGGAATGGAAAATAAAACAAAAGATATTATAATGCCTCTATATCGTTCCATGGTGAGACCGCACCTTGAATATTGTGTGCAATTCTGGTCGCCATATCTTAAAAAGGATATAGCAATTTTAGAAAAGGTTCAGAGAAGAGCCACCAAAATGGTAAAGGGGATGGAAGGCTACTCCTATGAAGAAAGGCTAAAAAGGTTGGGGCTCTTTAACCTGGAAAAGAGACGGCTGAGGGGAGATATGATAGAAGTCTATAAATTAATGAACGGAGTGGAACGGGTAAACGTAGATCGATTGTTTACCTTATCAGAATATAGAAAGACTAGGGGACATGCAATGAAGCTACAGGGTAAACTATTTAAGACTAATAAAAGAAAATATTTTTTCACTCAACGTGTAATCAAACTCTGGAATTTGTTACCGGAGGATGTAGTAAAGGCTGTTAGTGTAGCTGGGTTTAAAAAAGGTTTGGACAAGTTCCTGGAGGAAAGGTCCATAAACCATTATTAAGAAGGGACCCAGGATATCAATGCTTGAACCAATACAAGCATTGTGGAACCTGTGTCCCTTGGGGAAACTGCTAGGTACGTATGACCTAGATTGGCCACTGTTGGAAACAGAATACTGGGCTTGATGGACCTTGGTCTGACCCAGTATGGCATATCTTATGTTCTTATGTTCTTAAAGGCCCTGTGGGGGCTGTGGCTGCTGGGTCTGCTGAGGCAGAGTAGCTCTCGGCTTTCTCTGCTTAGTAGCTTGTTGACCCTTTCTAGCAGCTTGTATTGCAGGTTGTCCTTGCTGAGCATAGGACTGATAGTATCCTTTCTTTTTGGAGAGGAAGTGCTTTTCTAAGGCTCTCATCTTTGCAGGATCTACAATATTTGAAAGCCTTGTCAAGGTATAATTGTCCTGCCGGTTTTTTAAAACCAGTTTTCACCACTACAGGGGGTGTTGGCCAGTTTATCCTGTACCCAGTGTTCCAGGTGAGAGGCTTGCAGCCAGCCAAGTTTCCTTGCCCCAATAGCAATGGCAGAGACTCTGCCTTTGCATGAAAAACAGTCAAAAGCTGCCCTCTTCACAACTTTTGAAATGTTCTGGGCATGCTTGACAGGTGCTACATAGTAGTGACCTCTGTGATCTGCGAGATGTGGACTTACCAGTTGTAGATCTCGTGTGACCTCCATCAGGAACATTCCCATGTACATGATATAGGAACCTGTCCTGTCTGAAAGCTTGAATGTATGGACGACACAGCGACCAAAGGCATCTAATGTCTTACACTCCCTACCAGGAGGGTTGGTGGCATGTTGTTTGTAACGTTTAATTCTCCTCCTAGCACACTCCACCATGATGGAGTGATCAGGGAGGTGTCCTTTCTGCAAACCAGGCGACGGAGGCACACGATACATAGTAGGCACATGTGAGAATGTGGAGAGGTGGTAAGAGGAATTTTCCACATTCTCAAAAGAGGATTCCTTAAGATCTGATGTATTGGCAGGATGTCTGCCTCCTTTGGAGTTTGGTGATATTGGTGAATCTCTGGCTCCCATGGCCTGTGCTCACATTGAGTTACTAATGAAATGGAGAGGCCCTTGACTACATGTGTGTGGAGATCCAGGAAGGACATATCCTGAGGAGGGGACAATCTCCTCTTGGGAGAGGCAGGCGTCCTGGAGAGGTACATCGTTACCCTCTGAGCTGTCAGAGTCATCAGACCCCTCAGGAGATTGGATGTATCTTCTCTACTGAGGCTCAGGTAAAGTGAGGTATCGGTACCAATTGGCCTCAGTATTGGAGTGACACGGTACCGGTGTGTGGATACCGGTACTCATCAGCACCAATGGTGCATTTGCCAATGCCGGTCCTGCAATTGCTGCACATACCGGTGCTGCACTTTGCAGGGTCTGGGGTGGAACCAAGGTCTTTGATGCCGCAAGGAGAGCTGCCAGACTGCGTTCGATGGCCACGATCCTCTGGTCAATCAACACTGACGATGTCTGTGTATGAGTACTGGCCAAAGCCATGACCCCAGAGCATAGCACCAGGTGGTCGGACCAGGTTGAGGCCTCCAGAACTTCATGGAGTCCCAAAGTGGCTTTGGAGGTCAGGGACTCCCACTGGGGCTGTTTGCCTGGAGCGTGCTCCTCAAGGGCAATGCCAGTGGCAGTCCGATATTTCGAGGGAGATGTACCCTTTCAGGAACGGACAGATTTGTGTTTGGTTACCTAAGATCCACGGGAGGAAGAGGAAGCCCTTGACGACATGGCTGCCACCGAGGCCACGTTGGAGGGAAAGAGGGTACCGAGCTTGGCTGCTCTGTTCTGCCAATCACTCTTGGATAACATCCCACAGGCCAAACATTCAGACATGCATTGATCTGGCCATTAGCATTTGCGACACCAATCATGGTTGTCAGTGACTGAGAAGGTACCAGCACATTATCAGCATATGTTCTGCAGCCGAGGAATGCTTTTCCATGATGGAGGAGGGATTAGGGCCTAATGCCAAACCGGGGGGAGACCTACAAAGGGGATTGTTGCTCTTTTGTTAAAAAGGTTTCTTTGTGTGGGGGAATCTGACCTTTTAGAAAATAAAATGAGAAGACCAGTGGTACCAGTAAAGAAAAACAGGCACACACTGCCACAGGAGTGGCACTACAATAGCTGTTTTTCAGCAATGACAGGAACAATGACCTGCTGGCTCTGTGGAAAACAATGAACTGGAGAGAGCCATTTGGGAAAGGCAAGATGGCAGCACACAGGCGCTGTGGGGTGCTTCCAATAGCTTTCCTATTGGACACTGGAGACCGTTCCCACGCAGGCTCCGTCGGTACCGATGATACCCACATGTAAGGACTACTTCCTGCTTGTTCCAGGCGATTACCTGTTCCCAGTGCCACCTGCATGCGTAGCTGTGTCTCTGGAAATGTGTGCAGTGACACCTATGTGCAGTGTGCCTGGCACCCTGAACACATCATTCCAGTCCCCTGTGGCCCCCTTGCATGACATTGCATGACCATGCCACATTTTGATTGCCAATGATGGTGTCCATGGTAACCCCCCTAACCCCGTATGTGGTCTGGTGAACACATTTGTGTTGTCATGATCTACGCACATCCTCGGACCCAACCCCACTGGCAACATGATATCCTAACAATCATGGGTGCTGTGTCCATACATGGAACATTGTGTGGGTGGCCCTATTCACCTTGCCAGGGGCCACTACCATGACATTTGGGTTTCTACAAGGCCCAGGATAGCAATGCTTGACCCACTACAAGCATCGTGTAACGTGTCTCTCTTGGGGATACTGCTAGGTACGTATAACCTAGTTTGGACACTGTTGCAAACAGCATACTGGGCGTGAAGGATGAGGGAATGACCCAGTATAGGCTATCTTATGTTGTTATGTTCCTATGACCTGGGCCTTGTATGCTTACGGCAGGTGTGGTTGCCAACACCAGGGGCAGGGGCCATTGCACCAGAATAGGCTATTGCCACCTGTGCTCATGTCAGGGTTTCTGTCTGTGCTGTGCAACCACAACAGGTGCATGTATCCTTCCAACACCATCAGTAATGTTCATCTGCAACAAGGTTTGGGATTCGTAGCAAGTGCGCAGATGTGTGACCTGACTCAGCATACATTTATGGGGACATGGCTCTGTTACAGGCCTTTGTAATCAAATCTCATAGCTCATGGGGGTGGGGTGCTGTTACACACATCCACATCTGCACCTAGCATACCATCTGGATACATCAAAGACGTGTGTGATGAGGTGCTGACCTCACAGACTACGGGAGATGTGCAACCTACCTGCCATAACCTAACACAATATCTGAATGACATACCCACCATTGCAATCAGGTCTCTGGCCCCCTGGGGGTTGGGTGTCCTAGCACACATCATCAGCTCCATACACCATAGCAACAGGGTGACTGACAGTACACCTTACGCAGGTCTCAGAACTCCTGGGGATAGGGAGAATGTATTCAACTGTCTAGGCACACAGAACCATAGCACCAGGGTGAGTGATAGCCCACTTTGATGGGCTCTCAGGACTCCTGGGGATAGGGAGAATGTATAGAAGTGTCTAGGCACACACAACCATATCCCCAGGGTGCCTGACAGCCCACTTTGTGGGCTCTCAGGACTCCTGGGGATAGGGAGAATGTATTCAACTGTCTAGGCACACAGAACCATATCACCAGGGTGAGTGATAGCCCACTTTGATGGCCTCTCAGGACTCCTGGGGATAGGGAGAATGTATTCAACTGTCTAGGCACACAGAACCATATCACCAGGGTGAGTGATAGCCCACTTTGATGGCCTCTCAGGACTCCTGGGGATAGGGAGAATGTATAGAACTGTCTAGGCACACACACCCATAGCACCAGGGTGCCTGACAGCCCACTATGTGGGCTCTCAGGACTCCTGGGGATAGGGAGAATGTATAGAACTGTCTAGGCACACAGAACCATATCACCAGGGTGAGTGACAGCCCACTTTGATGCGCTCTCAGGACTCCTGGGGATAGGGAGAATGTATAGAACTGTCGAGGCACACAGAACCATATCACCAGGGTGCCTGACAGCCCACTTTGATGGGCTCTCAGGACTCCTGGGGATAGGGAGAATGTATAGAACTGTCTTTGCACACAGAACCATATCACCAGGGTGAGTGATAGCCCACTTTGATGGCCTCTCAGGACACCTGGGGATAGGAAGAATGTATTCAACTGTCTAGGCCAGTGATGGCTAACCTTTTTGAGCCCGAGTGCCCAAACTGCCGCACAAAACCAAAGAATTTCCTCAAAGTGCCAGCACGTCCATTAAAGCCTCATTTGCATAAGGTGCCTCATTTGCATAAATATTTGCATAATGTTACCATACACTAACTTTTAGTAAACATGCCTCTTAATGAGTATATGGATAAAGAAAGACTAAAAGGTTTCTACATTACTATAATCCAGTACCAACCGCCAGGCACATTAGGAACTACTACAAACGCTGCCCATTTAGAACCCATAGCAAACCCGCCGTATCCTAACAGTACTACCAGGACTCACAAAGCACCATACCCTAACTATCAAAAGGCAACACTGCAAATATTAAACCAATACATTTCAGAGAACAACAATACATGACCTACTGGGGAAAGAACAAGTGGCAATGTCAAATAGGAATTATATAAACAGAATACCTCAGCTCAGTTACACATGCAGAACAGACCATCACCAAACAAGGAATCACAATTTAAAAACAGGAAGACAATAATTAAACTGGGAACCCCAAAAGCCAAACTTGGAATATACAACAACACTGTAGAAATAAAACTATAAATTAATTTCCTCTTGTACTAAACAAAGCGCAAAAATTAATGATGCACATTTCCCAGAGCTGACATATTCCAGTTAATAAATTCAAAATAAAGAGATATTTTTCTACCTTTTGTGCATTTTTTTTCAGTTGCAATTGCTCCAGCCACTTTCTTCTGGTTTCTTCGTGTCTTCTCCTAACTCTCCATCTGCTGTCCATTTGTCCTTTCTTCTGTCTTCTTGGTTTTTTTTTTTCCATTCTCTCTCTACATCTGCTTTAACATACTAATCTTTCTCCTTTTGCTCTTTCCTCATTCCTATTTCATCTACTCAAAATTTACCCCTCCATCCTCAATCCCCACTTATTCTCCCAATACCCGGCCAATTGTAGATTTTTATCCCTCCCACACAAAATATTTTTCCCCTCTCCATTTTACTCTCCCAGCCCCATCCCATTCTAATCCTCCCCCAACACCAGCTCCCTTCTAGTTCCAGCCTCACCCAGCATCCATTCCCTTCTAGTCCCTGCATCAGCCCATTTCCAGTCCTAGCAGCCCCCCAACCCATTTCCAGTCCTAGCAACCTCCCAACCCAATACCAGTCCTAGCCCCCCCTCATCAACCCACTTCCAGTCCTAACCCCCCATAAGCCCATTTCCAGTCCTAGCTCCCCCATCTATTTGCAGTCCCATCCGAGTCCCTCCATCAGCTCATTTCCAAACCCAGCCCCCCATGAGCCCATTTCTAGTCCTTTCCTAGCCCCACCATCAGCCCATGTCAAATCCTAGCTCCCCTCCACTCAGCCCATTTCCAATCCAAGCCCCCCATGAGCCTACTTCCAGTTCTAGCCCCTTCATGAGTCCATTTCAATCCAAACCCCCACCACAGCCCATTTCCAATCTTAGCACCCCCCCAACAGCCAATTTCCAGTCCTATTCTAGCCCCTCCATCAGCCCATTTCCTGTCCTAGCCCCCCCTCACCCATTTCCAGTCCTAGCTCCCTCCCCCTCACAACCCATTTCCATTCCAAGCCCCAATCCCATCAGCTATTTGCAGTTCAAGCCCTCCTTCCACTCAGCCCATTTCCAGTCTTAGCCCCCCCATAGCCCATTACCAGTCCTAACCCCCCCATCAGCCCATTACCAGTCCTAACCCCCCCATCAGCCCATTTCCAGTCTTAGCCCCCCCCCATAGCCCATTACTAGTCCTACCCCCCCCCAAATCACCATCACCATCACCATCACCAGCCCACTTCCAGCCTTAGCACCCCCCATGGCCCATTACTAGTCCTAACCCCCCCCCATCAGCCCATTTCCATTCTTAGCCCCCCCCCTGGCCAATTAACAGTACTAACACTGGCCATTTACCATTCCTAACCCCCCCCCTGGCCAATTACCAGTCCTACCCCCCCCCCGGCCAATTACCAGTCCTACCCCCCCCCTGGCCAATTACCAGTCCTACCCCCCCCTGGCCAATTACCAGTCCTAACCCCCCCCATCAGCCCTTTTCCAGTCTTAGCCCCCCCCCATGGCCAATTACCAGTCCTACCCCCCCCCCCTGGCCAATTTACAGTCCTAACCCCCCCCCCCTGCCAATTACCAGTCCTAACCCCCCCATCAGCCCCTTTCCAGTCTTAGCCCCCCCCCATGGCCAATTACCAGTCATAACCCCCCCCCATCAGCCCCTTTCCAGTCTTAGCCCCCCCCCATTGCCAATTACCAGTCCTAACCCCCCCCCATCAGCCCATTTCCAGTCTTAGCCTCCCCACCATAGCCCATTACCAGTCCTAAACCCCCTTCCCCCCTATCATCCCAAATTAAAAAAAAAAAAACCCAAACAAAGCGGCTGCTTCTGCCGCGGCAGCCTCAAGAGCTCTGCCGCGGCAGCCTCAAGAGCTCTGCCGCGGGGCCCCCCCCCTGCCCGGCAGAGCCTCCCTGCATCATCTACCTTCAAGTCGCAAAACGCGGGCTTCTTTCAGAGCCGCGAGAGTTTCCTTTCTCGCGGGAGAGCCGCGAGAAAGGAAACTCTCGCGGCTCTGAAAGAAGCCCGCGTTTTGCGACTTGAAGGTAGATGATGCAGGGAGGCTCTGCCGGGCAGGGGGGGGGGGGCCCCCGCGGCAGAGCTCTTGAGGCTGCCGCGGCAGAAGCAGCCGGTTTGTTTGGTTTTTTTTTTTTTTTAATTTGGGACCTTTTAAATGCGGACCTTCCCGCGTGCCAGCTGCAAGGCCTTCGCGTGCCACAGCTGGCACGCGTGCCATAGGTTCGCCATCGCTGGTCTAGGCACACAGAACCATATCACCAGGGTGCCTGACAGCCCACTTTGATGGGCTCTCAGGACTCCTGGGGATAGGGAGAATGTATAGAATTGTCTTTGCACACAGAACCATAGCATCAGGGTGAGTGATAGCCCACTTTGATGGGCTCTCAGGACTCCTGGGGATAGGGAGAATGTATAGAACTGTCTAGGCACACAGAACCATATCACCAGGGTGCGTGACAGCCCACGTTGATGGGCTCTCAGGACTCCTTGGTGTAACTGTTTAGCCAGTCATTGCTATATGAAAACGCATAGCACACCGGTTCCAACAGTACCCTAGGAACCAGTGGTGGTGGGTTCGAGACCCAAGTGTGAAAACAACAAGGAAAACTTATAATTTTGTTTTTAAATGTCAGACACATCAGTGCAATGTCTGTCTGCATCATAGATCTGTATAAATATTGTTGGCGACACCATACCCTGTGCGGCAAAAAGATGCGTGCGGCGCGGGCCCAACTGTGTGCGGCGCGCATGTGCGCAAATGTTGTGGTGCGCATGCGCAGGTGGGGTGCTGCGCATGCGTGCATGTTGCGTCGTGCGTGCATTCCTCATTGGTGACAGTGTAGAACATGGCAACCAGATCCAGGAAGCCTGCCTTCACCACCCAGGAGCTACGCTGCCTGGCACAGCTGATTGCTGTGAGGCAGCACAATCTGTTTCCTGGTTCATCCAGTCGTCAGGACCAGATCAGGGTCCGGAGGGCGTGGGATTGGCTGACCCGGCGCTATAATCGTCTGGCTGATTACCCACGTGAGGTAAGTGTATGGGGACAGGTCAATAGATCCACATAGATATATCCAGTGTTGATTGTAGCTGTGCATGCTGAGGTGTGTAGGTAGTCTATCTCAGTGATGTGTATCAGGTAAATCCACATGCCATATTGTCTATATATCACATCTGAGTGGCTTGCCCTCTACCCAGGGGGATAAGGACCTGTTCACAGACTTTCTGATGCCATCCTGGTGTCATGGCAGCTGCTTCTGGTGATATGCTACAACACACCGTAACACAGGTAGCCCATAGATCAGACTAAGGAGGGTTTCTAAACATCCTGCTGGTATGATGGGGTCTGCAGTTGCAGGGTAAAACATCTGCCCCACCCCCAGGGGCTGTGAAACGTGCCCAAAATGGTATGTTAGTCCCATTGGTGATATGTTTGTGTGTGGCCCAGAAGTCCAAAACATCTGCCCTACCCCCACTTGGCCAGAAAGTCCAAAAAGGTGGGTCCACAGCACCCCTGCTGGTATGGAATATGGTGCTGTTGCTGTTTTCCAATCCACCCTACCCCCAGGAGTCCTAAAAGCCCATCAAAGTGGGCTGTCACTCACCCTGGTGATATGGTTGTGTGTGCCTAGACAGTTGAATACATTCTCCCTATCCCCAGGAGTCCTGAGAGCCCACAAAGTGGGCTATCACTCACCCTTGTGATATGGTTCTGTGTGCCAAGACAGTTCTATACATTCTCCCTATCCCCAGGAGTCCTGAGAGCCCACAAAGTGGGCTGTCAGGCACCCTGGTGCTATGGTTGTGTGTGCCTAGACAGTTCTATACATTCTCCCTATCCCCAGGAGTCCTGAGAGGCCATCAAAGTGGGCTATCACTCACCCTGGTGATATGGTTCTGTGTGCAAAGACAGTTCTATACATTCTCCCTATCCCCAGGAGTCCTGAGAGTCCATCAAAGGGGCTGTCAGGCACCCTGGTGATATGGTTGTGTGTGCCTAGACAGTTGAATACATTCTCCCTATCCCCAGGAGTCCTGAGAGCCCATCAAAGTGGGCTGTCACTCACCCTGGTGATATGGTTCTGTGGGCCTAGACAGTTGAATACATTCTCCCCATCTCCAGGAGTCCTGAGAGCCCATCAAAGTGGGCTGTCACGCACCCTGGTGATATGGTTGTGTGTGCCTAGACTGTTGAATACATTCTCCCTATCCCCAGGAGCCCTGAGAGCCCATCAACGTGGGCTGTCACTCACCCTGGTGATATGGGGTTGTGTGTGCCTATGGAGTATGTTCATTAATCCATCTTAATGTGAATCCAGCAATGATGTGCAGGATGCCATGAGGGGGGGGGGGGGGAGGGGGCCTTCTGGGCTAAACATTGGACTCATGCAATAGGTTATGTACCGCACATTATGACACGATGGAGGTAGGTGTAGCACATTACTGTATGTTAATCCTAGGCATGTGTGCTGGCATACAGACCTAGTGGAGGTAGGTGTAGCACATTGGTTGACAAATTTCCTGATGGTACAGGGGTCATGGGTTCAATGCAACATTGCGGCTTTTGCATATGACTGCCTGAGACATTACCCTTTAATATCAGCAGTGCTTTGTGAGGCATTTGGATTTTTGTATTTAATTCTGCTGCCAGCAAACACACCCTCCCATTGGCATAACCTAAGGTGCCACATCATGCACCCTATGCGGCACTCCTGAGGATACATAATAAGGTGCACTGTCCAACATGGCACCTTATCGGGCGCTTTGGAGGCACCTTCAGGCTACAGCACTGAGGGTGTTGGTGGTGGCAGCACCACCAATTTAAATTATAACAAATAATTCCTCAGACAGCCCTATCACATAACCCCACTGTGGGATCAAACCCATGACCTCTGGCTCCACAGGCAATACAGTCACCCGTGGGCTACATCTCCATAGCTGCTAACAAACTCCTGGCTGGCTACAGTTGGACTGCAGCTCACCACACAAACTGTCTGCTGTGGTTGGCAGGATAGGGTTAAACCACACATACCCATGATGCACTGCACATGCAAATCAGCAGTCTACAGATAACCACAGGATGGGGTATGCACCCCCACACCACCTCAGCCTGGTAGGGAGTACTGAGCATGTGTGTTACTGGCACAGATAGGTAGTGACGGTCACATTGTGCGGGTCCTGTGCTCACCCTGAGGGTGAGGTGGGCCACCCAGCACCATGTCCACAGCACGTGGCTTAGCTGAGATAGGGTATGGTGCGAGTCCCCATCAGTGCCAGTGTGTGATGGGTTGGTCTTGCAGCTACACTGCCAAATACACCCGTGTCCATCTTTGATTTCTCAGTCAAGTTTAGCCCTTGAGCACTTTGATGCACCCAGAATAGTGCATATCCTGTGTGGGTGCCATGGCCACATGATTTATGGGGGCGGGGCCAGCTCTTTGGACCCATAGGCGGATTCTGTAGTACCACCCAAACTGCCCTCTGGAGCTCAGGATCTCCCACCAACAGATCCACATTCAACATCATTGCAATGGTGCTTGTAGAGGGGACCATCAACCTCAGTTGAGCTGGGGGACAGACAACATACAGGGCAGTCCATGCATTTCTGTACACATCCATACGGTGATAGCAGACAGACAGGAGGCCTGGAAATGTTCAGCTGCCCACCACCACTATCTGACATTCTCCAGCAGCGAGCACAGTGAATCTGCAGCCGCTTCACCCTGCAAGGTGTTCCAGCCTCACACATACTAACTGCAAACAGTCTGCTAGCTCGTCCATAGTGCATATTACTGGAAGAAATGTGTGCACCCAAAACCGGGATGTCAGCACACCCACCAAGCAGATAGGTTAGTGATTGGGCCCCAAAAAAGGCAGCCCATAGATATCACTTGAAAGAGATGCTATTAGCCCTATGGGGGACCTAGCCATGCCATGGTGACTGCTCAGTCAGGGTGAGGGTGACCTCCCAGCAGGACATGCAGGGGCCACCCTGTCCGTGCAGGTGATGGCCGGCCACTACAATGTCCCAGCCATTGCCCTATGCCCTGTGCTCATGCATCCTGCCCAGGCCACCCTGTCCGAGCTATACCCACAGTACCTTGCTCCTCATTATGCACATTGGCAAGCTAACACTGGACACAGTGCAAACAGTGTGGGCCGAGTAAGGTGTTGCAACCACCACACACTGGCTGGACAGACACACACTCCCACACCTATGCCAGCATTGTGCTACTATAGAGAGCTTTTGCAGTCCAGGCCACCTCACCAGTCCTGCACACAGCGCAGGCATGGCTATGGTATGCAATACTGTTGTGGTCACTCCCCAGGGTGGTGAACACTGTCAGAAACCAGACCTGAAACACACTCCACAGACATCAGAGATATTGGTATGATACAGCGCAATGTGCTTAACTTAGGAATTGCTATCTGCCAGTAATCATAGCAACCTTTTGATATATGTGTACCATATTCCCAGATTTATGGTGGCATTGGTAAGGTATGCACCTACTAGTATTGTGAGATGTACGCAAGGCCCAATATCCTGCCTCTCCGTGGGCTTTCCATAATGGAGCCTGTGGGTGCGGTTCTTTCTGCTCCTGTTGGCCGCTGCTCTAGGGCAGAGGTCCACAACTCCAGTCCTGGTGGGTCAAACACTGTTCATGTTTTCCTGCTGTCCCTAATGAATATGCATGAATACATCTGCATACCATGGAGGCAGCGCATGGAAATGAAGCACACACATCTTTATTAGATACAGCATATACGTGAATGATTTGTGGCCCTCCAGGACTGCATTTGGGGGACTGTGCTCTAGGTATTGCGCATGTTTCTGGTGTCTGTGCTCTGTAGGGTAAAATGTAGATGTTTTGGGCATGTTTACGTTATATGCACTAAAGGTTCTGTCTGTATTATCACATTTTTGTGGTGGGTAAAATGTGGGGACTGGGATGGCAGGAGCCCCAGCTGGGACTTCAACCTGTGACCTTCTGCTCCTGAAGGCACTGGCTGTGTGCACTGCACCACCGTCTTGGCACAGAAACAGTGCATTCCCTGGGGAGTCCATGGCTGTTCGTCAGACAGGGCCTGTCTATTGCAGTGCACGGCACCCACGTGAAGAGGGCTAGGCCATGGTGTGCTGTGGGCAGCAGACACTGCCCCCTCCACCACCGGTACCCCTCCGCCACCATGCTGACATGGCCTTATATTGGAGACAGCATCAAACCTGAATGATTTGTGGCCCTCCAGGGCTGCATTTGGGGGAATGTGCTCTAGGTAATGTCCATGTTTCTGGTGTCTGTGCTCTGTAGGGTAAAATATAGGCGTTTGAACCATGCTTATGTTCTCTGCAATAAAGGTTTGTCTGTACTTTCACGGTTTAGTAGTGATTAAAATATGGGGACTGGATTGGCAGGAGCCCCAGCTGGGACTTGAACCGGTGACCACCTGCTCCTGAACACACTGGCTGTGTTCACTGCACCACACTGTGGCCACAGAGACAGTGCAGTCCCTGGAGATAGGAAACCTGGCCAATGGGGTCGGAAACCCTGCTCTGGACAATTTCACTGTGGGTTCATTCACCTTGTATGGGGACGGAGCGTAGACCCTTCCAAAATTCATTTCTTTTTTTTGGAGGTTTTTTGGGAGTGTTTTTTGATGTTGCCCATTGATATCACTATTGACCAGCTTGGTTATGTTTTTTTTCCATTTTGTTGAGGTCATTTTCACTGTTTCTTTGCCCTTTTGTTCCGTGCACATGTATCACACTTATCACTTTTTGTAGGTTTCCCTGGTTTTGCTGTACATTGCAGACGGAAATGGTTTCTTTTCCCTTTAAATTGGCTCTAACGCGAGGGTTTCTCTGGCGATATTTTTTTGTCTCGGATTTCACAGCGTTAGTGTGCGGGGAGCCTCTCCCCTCCCACTCTCCACCCATGTGAAGAATGTGACAAAGAGTATATATCATAAGATCAGAACACTGCGACACCTCCGCCCCCTACTTGATTATGCTGACTACCGATCAACCTTTCAGGCATTAGTCCTCCCACATCTTGATTTTGCAAACATCATCCTCCACGGGCTCTCTCAATCAACTTTAAATCCACTTCGTTTGGCTATGAATGCAGCTGCAAGAGTCCTCTCTGGGGCACCAAAATCTGCTCACATAACGCCTATCATGAAAGACCTCCACTGGCTACCCCTACAAGCCAGACTCCTATATAAGTCACTAGTCCTGACCTTCAAAGCCATGAATAATTACCCACCGACACCAATCAGCAAACTAATTCATATCACCCTCGAAAATAGGAACAGAAGGACTACTGCTATGAACACCTTAATAGTTCCCAAGTTGATGACATCATGTACTAAAGCTACATCGAACAGAGCTTTCTCAATATTCGCACCCATAAATTGGAATTCACTCCCCCATGAAATCCGTGGCATCAAAAGTCTATTACAATTCCGAAAAGCCGTGAAGCATCACCTATTCACAAAATTCTACCCAGAAGTGATCATGGATACTCTCACAACCAACAGGCCTCCCACATACACCAGACACCTTATTGTTTATTGTTTATTGTTTATCAAGCATTTGATATACCGCCCCCCATTACACCGGGGCGGTTTACAATTCAAAAAAAAAGAAAGAGAAAGAAAGAAAGGAAATACAAACAATAGAGACAGGAAAGAGAGAGATCAAGAAGAGGGTAATGAGACTCATAAAGTAGAGGGGAAGGAGAGTCAAGGGTATAGGGGGAGGTTGAAAGCAGTGGAGAAAAGGTGGGTCTTTAGTAGGGAACGAAATTTGGGATAAGACTCTTCCAATCTTAAGGCAATGGGCAGGGAGTTCCACAGGGAGGGGCCGACGTAGAAGAAGGCTGACTGTCTGGTGACCTGTAGATGTGCTTGTGAGGGGGAGGGGAGGTGTAAACGGTTGATATGAATAGAGCGAAGACTCCGGGTGGGTGTGTGAAATGTTAACAGGTCGGCTAAATATTGAGGTCTGTGGGAATACATTGCACGATGAACAAGTGTAAGGATCTTGAATTGTGACCGAAATTTTACCGGGAGCCAATGAAGCTGTTGCAGGATGGGAGTGATATGATTGCGGGGGGAAGCATGGGTAATCATCCGGGCCGCTGTGTTCTGTAGAAGTTGTAATCGTTGACGCTGATACTGAGGGATACCTTAGCACCCTTATACAACCAGAAAATGGTTAGACTACACGGTAGCCCACAAGACTACCATCTACCCATAACACCCACTTGAATACATGCACAATATCCATTCGAGCTTGAATTTTGTATATAGTTAAGTATATATATAATATAATGTTGATTGTACATAGTTATCCCTGTTATTCCATGTTATATATGCCCCATTCTCTGTAAACTCAATGTTGTCTGTATGCATTGCAGTATATTTTGTTCAATGTAAACCGCGCTGATTTTAATAGCGCGGTATAGAAGAGATGTTAAATAAAATAAAATAAATAAATTGACCCCCTTCTCTCCGCCCCTGGGGAGCCTTCCTCCGCCCTCCAGGAGCCTTTGCCCGCCTTCATCGCTCGTTTTCGCCACGGCGCGCATTATCGCGCAATAAGGTACCTATGCGCCGCAAGATGCGACATTATCGTGCGATAAGGTACCTTATCGCGTGATAACGTTACAGAGCGCACATTAAGACGGTTTAGTAAACATACCCCTTAGTGTGAATTGGATTAGAAATCAACACCCTAGCGATTATTCCCCTTATAAGCCAACAGCTTCACCCACGATCAACAGAAGCTACAATAAAATACTTCCTCACCCAAGCAGTCGCCTCAGCATTTATTCTGTTTTCAGCAACAACAAATGCATGACTAACAGGCCAATGAGAAATAAAAGAATTATTGCCCATACAAGCAAATATAATCACCATCGCCCTAGCAATAAAACTCGGATTAGCCCCAATACACGTCTGATTACTAGAAGTCCTACAAGGAATTGACCTAACCACAGGACTTATTTTATCAACATGACAAAACATCGCTCCAATAATAATCTACATAACTTATAATACACTAAACTCATCTCTATTAACATCCATAGCAATCATGTCCACAATTATCGGCGGGTGGGGTGGCCTAAATCAGACGCAACTTTGAAAAATTATAGCCTACTCATCAATCGCCCACCTTGGATGAATGATGACCGTAGCAACCATGTGCCCAAACCTAATGTTATTACATTTTATAGTCATAACATCATCAATATTCTTAACAATAAAATATTTAAAAACAACATCAATCAACCTATTATCTTTATCATGATCTAATGCACCAACAATAGCAGCCATTTCATCACTAACATTACTATCCCTAGGTGGATTGCCACCAACCTCTGGATTTATACCAAAATTATTAATTTTACAAGAGCTGACTAAACAACGCATGACAATTACAGCAACAATCTCGGCCATATCATCACTACTCAGCCTATTTTTTTTTACCTACGATAACCTATACGATAACCCTAACAAACTCCTTAAACACATCAAATACTACAATCACCTGACGACATAAATCCAACCAAACATCAATGCTCTACTCATTAATAACCATTATAACAATTTTACTTCTACCTGTTACACTGAGCCTACTGTCACTATAGAAACTTAGGATACACAGACCAAGGACCTTCAAAGCCCATAGTAGGGATTAAACCCTCCTAGTTTCTGATTAAGACCTGCAAGACTCTATCCAACATCTTCTGAATGCAACCCAGACACTTTATTTAAGCTAAAGCCTTCTAGATTGATGGGCTTTTATCCCATGACCTTTTATTTAACAGCTAAACGCTCAACCCAGAGAGCTTCAACCCCACTCAACAACATGTTACAACTATACACCCTCATCTACTCCCTGCTAGCCCTACTTATCCTACCTTACACTACAAATTCCCTCCTACATTCCCACCCAAACCTCCCCGCTACCTCCCCCCTTCCTCAACTGTACCCTCATTAATGCACGCTCAGCAAAGGACAAAACAACACTCATAAGAGACCTCATCTTCACCTACAAGCTGGACATCCTCTGCATCAGTCATGGCTCACAGAAACCAACACAATCTTCTTAAATCAAATTTGACCTCCAAACTTCAGTCTTTTCCACTCCTCATGCACCCATAAAAAAGGAGGCAGCTCCTCATCCTTGCCAAATCCGACCTAAACCTCACCATGAAAACTGCTGAATCCACTACTACCCTCGACACACTCACCATCGACACAATCCCCAACCCACAAGCAACTCACTATCTGCCTTGTCTACCGCTCCCCTTCAGCACCAGCCAGTGACCTCTCTGAGCTGATTCATGCAACCCTCAAGAACACCACAAAGCACAATGACCTCATTCTGCTGGGAGATCTTAACCTCCTATCAGCCTCAATCACAGTCAACAGCCTTCATGTAAGCAATGATGGCAATGGACTTCTCACAAATAGTGAACTTCCCCACCCACTGCAAAGGCAACACCCTGGACCTCATCTTCATCAGTAACAATCCCACCCACATCGCCTCCCCTCCCAAAGTCCAAACCATCCTGGTACCCTGGTCAGATCACTAGGTAGTAACCTTTCAGCTGCCCCTCAAAAGCCTCTGCAAGTCCACAATCCCCAACCCACACAGGAACTGACTTGGACAATTCCGCAGACTCCTTCCTCGCCCATATCTCCCCAATCACCACCACAGAACCCCAAGACCTCGACTCTGCTATCAACACCTGCAACAAACTTCTCAGCGAAGTCGCCTCTCTACCAACCTAGACCCATCCTCACAACCCTGCTCATAAATGGACCCCGTGGTACACCCCGACCTCCACAAGCTCAAATCTCAACTAAGGAAACAAGAACCCAGATGGAGAAAATCACAAATACCCACAGATCAAACTCAGTACATGACTCTCCTAAAAAAGTATAACCGAGCCACCAACCTCGCAAAAGAAAGCTACCACACAAAACTAATACAAAGATCTCTCAACTGCCCACGAGAACTATTCATCCTTATAAAGGAACTCACCTCAACACCCATCAACAGCACAACGAACTGACCCATCACTCCTCAACAGCTGGCAAACTATTTCTCTACTCACCACCCCCAAGCGTCAGCTCAATCTGACTCACCCCCATCAAGTACCAAGTCAACCCTCTCATGGACCACTTTTGAAACAACCTCACCCGAAAACATACAAAACATTATCTCATCACTCAACACCACCACCTTGACCCCTGTCCAGTTAGCTGGATCAAAGCCACCTTACCCGACCTTGCACATTTCCTAGCCAAACTCACCCAATGCTCACTGCTACATGGCTACCTACCAGCCTGCCTAAAAACCTCTTCAATTTGCCCTCTCCTAAAAAAGCCCCGCCTTGACCCTTTAGATACATCCTCTTACAGACCTATTGTAAGCATACCGTGCTTATCCAAAATAATAGAGAAAACAGTCCAAAACCACCTCGACACACATGCCCCACTTGACCCCCAAAAGCACGACTTCCAACCTCAGCACGGAGTAGAAACCCTTCTAACGTCTCTTCTCAAAAACCTCATAAAGGGAAATCAGAACATCCACCAAGGATTCATCATGGTATTCCTCGACATTTCCGCTGCCTTTGATACCATCAACCACAATACCCTCCTACAGAGCCTCCAGTCAATCGGAATACAAGGCTCTGTATTAAGATGATTCCAAAACTACCTCCACAATAGAACTCAGCTGATAAGAATTAAACATAGAAACATGATGACAGAAAAAGACCAGATGGCCTATCTAGTCTGTCCTTCCATATCAACAACTACAACAGTCCACTTTTTACCTTTAGAGATCCTCTGTGTTGGTCCCATGCTTTTTTGAATTCAGTTACTGTCCTCATCTCTACCACCTCCACTGGGAGACTATTCCATGGATCCACTACTCTTTCCGTAAAGAAATATTTCCGCATATCACTCCTGAATCTATCTTCCTTCACCCTCATCCCATGTCCCCTCGTAGCAGAACTTGCTTTCAATTGAAAGAGGCTCTCTCCTTGAACATTTATGCCACGGAGGTATTTAAACATCTCAATCATATCACCTCTATCCCGCCTTTCCTCTAAGGTGTACATATTAAGATCTTTAAGTCTGTCCTCATATGCTTTATAATGAAGCCCACTAATCATTTTAGTAGCCACCCTCTGCACCGACTCCATCCTGTTCACATCCTTTTGAAGGTGCGGTCTCCAGAATTGCACACTATACTCCAAATGAGGTCGCACCAAAGACTTATACAGAGGCATTACCACCTCCTTTTTTCTGCTAGCCATTCCTCTCCGTATGCACCCAAACATCCTTCTAGCTTTTGCTGTCACCTTTTCTACATGTTTAGCTACTTTAAGATCATCAGACACAACCACGCCTAGGTCCCGCTCTTCTTTAGTGGACAAAAGTACTTCACCTCCTATACTGTATTGCTCCCTTGGATTGCTGCAGCCCAAATGCATGACCTTACATTTTTTAACATTAAATCCCAGCTGTCAAATTCTAGACCATTCTTCAAGCTTAGCTAGATCCCTCCTCATGTTATCTACACCTTCCTGGGTGTCTACTCTATTGCAGATTTTGGTATCATCTGCAAAGAGGCAAACCTTACCCGACAGCCGTTCCGCTATATCACTAACAAAGATGTTAAAAAGAATCGGACCAAGGACAGATCCCTGGGGCACACCACTGGTAACATCCTTCTCCTCAGAGTGAGCTCCATTTACCTGTACTCTTTGTCGCCTCCCACCCAACCAATTTCTAACCCAAGCAGTAACTTTAGGGTCCATCCCTAGGGTGCTCAGTTTGTTTATACGTTGCTTGTGAGGAACAGTGTCAAAGGCTTTACTGAAATCTAAATACACCACATCTAGAGCTCTCCCTTGGTCCAACTCCCTGGTCACCCAGTCAAAGAAATCAATCAGATTTGTCTGACAAGACCTGCCTCTGGTGAATCCATGCTGCCTCGGATCCTGTAATCCGCTGGACTCCAGAAACCTCACTATTTTCTCTTTCAGCAGCGTTTCCAATAATTTACTCACCAATGAAGTTAAACTAACCGGCCTGTAGTTTTCAACCACATCCTTACTTCCGCTTTTGTGTAAAGGCACCACATGAGCCTCTCTCCAGTCCTTTGGCACCACTCCCGACTCCAACGAGGCATTGAAAAGGTCAGTCAGTGGAGTTGCTAGAACGTCCCCAAGTTCCCTCAGTATTCTAGGGTGTATCCCATCCGGTCCCATCGCTTTGTCTACTTTAAGTTGAGCTAGTTTCTCACGAACACAGTCTTCTGAAAATTGTTCAAGATGTCCCTCGCTTCTGTTCCTATTTGTGGGTGTTTTCTGAGGTCCTGCTCCTGGTTCTTCATCTGTGAACACAGAACAAAAATATTTGTTAAGCAATTCCGTTTTATCCTTATCAGCTTCTACATATTCCCCCCCTGCACCCTTGAGTCTGACAATACCACTTTTACCCTTCCTCTTCTCACTAATACATCTGAAAAATGTCTTATCCCCCCATTTTATTGCATTGGCTATTTCCTCCTCCTTTTGAATCTTTGCCTTCTTGACTACTTTGCTAGCTTCTCTAAGTTTTTCCAAATACAGATGCCTGTCTTCCTCTCTCTGTGATCTCTTGTATTTCATGAAGGCCTCTCTCTTTTTCTTCACTTTTTCAGCTACTTCCTTAGAAAACCATAGCGGTCTCCTTTTCCTTTTGCCTTTATTTACCATTTTAACAAAAAGGTTGGTTGCCCTTAAAATATCCCTTTTCAGTTTTGCCTACTGTTTTTCTACATCCCCCAGCTGTTCCCATCCAGCTAACAACTCCCTGAGGTATTGGCCCATCTTCGCAAAGTTAGTCTTCCTAAAGTCTAAGATCCTCACCTTGGAATGGATTCTAACAGCCCTAGTCCTAATACTGAACCACACCATCTGGTGATCACTGGATGCAAAATGATCTCCCACTACAACATCAGAAACACTTTCACCATTGGTAAGCACCAAGTCCAGTATGGTCCCTTCACGTGTGGGGTCTGTTACCAATTGCCTGAATAGTTCTCCCTGTAGAGAATCCAGGATCTCCTTACTTCTAGATGATACTGCAGCAGGAATGTGCCAATCAACATTTGGCATATTGAAATCTCCTATCAGTAGCACTTCTGCTTTCCTAGCAATGCTGCGTATGTCTTCAATTAACTCTCTGTCCACCTCTTCCTCTTGTGAGGGAGGTCTGTATATCACACCAATGCAAATAGATTTCTCTTTCCCTCTTTCTAGTTTAACCCACAATGCCTCCTCTCTCCCTTTTAAGCTCTGTAATTCCAAAGCTTTAATAGTAGTTTTTACATATAGTGCCACTCCTCCTCCCCTTCTTCCTACCCTGTCCTTTCTGAATAAAGTATAGCCAGGTATAGTTACATCCCAGTCTTGGTTTTCTGTGAACCATGTTTCTGTAACTGCCACTAAATCCAAGTCAGCCACTCCCACCGAAGCTTCAACATCAGGGATCTTATTTCCCATGCTACGGGCATTTATACACACTGCTTTCCATATGTTACTCCTGTTACCCATTTCCATAAAGGTATTTAATGTATCACCTACCTGGGGTCTTTCACTTACCTGGGGGCTTTCTTCACCTATCCCCAACGAATCTAGTTTAAAGCCCTCTTCAGTAGATTAGCCAGTCTACTACCGAAGATGCATTGACCTTTCTTGGACAGATGGATGCCATCTCTGCTCTGCAACCCTTGGAACAGCATCCCATGGTCTAGGAAACCAAAACGCTCTCGATGACACCATCCACGCAGCCATGGATTCATCTCCAGGATGCGAGCCTCTCTGCCTTGGCCTTTACCCTCAACAGGGAGGATTGAAGAGAACACCACCTGTGCACCTAACTGCTTCACCCTCTGTCCCAGAGCCATGAAGTCACTTTTGATACGTTCCGAGGTATACCTGACAGTATCATTTGTTCCAACATGGATTAGCAACATTGGGTAATAGTCAGTGGGCTTGATGAGTCTCGGCATACTCTCCGTAACATCTTGGATTTTGGCACCAGGCAGACAGCATACCTCTCTGGACATCAAGTCTGGTCGGCAGATGGACGCCTCAGTACCCCTCAGAAAAGAGTCTCCAACCACCACTACCCTTCGTTTCCTTCTGGTCACTGATTCTGTAACTTTGGGGTACTTGAACTCTGGTTCTTCCCTTTCCAAGGATGCTTTCACCTCCTCCACTTCCAGGGCTGCATAATGGTTCTTCAATTCAAGGGCTGGAGAAGTTGGATTGGTGATTTTGCAGGCCCTGGTGACTTGTGTCCAACCATCGACATTCTGTTGGCACCCATCTTCTCCTGTGCTGGAGAGCTTGGTTGCTGCAAGAAGCATCTCATCAATGTAATTCTCACTGTCTTGAATGCTCCTCAGCCTCGCCACCTCCTCTCTGAGTTCCTCCACTTGTTTCCTCAGAGCTTCAGCATGCAGGCACCCTGCACATGGAACTGGTCCTTCAACTGGCATTAGGACCTCTGTCTGGACCGAGGCAGAAGCTGTAACGGGGGCAACAGCTTTAGCAATACAATTTTTCCCAGCCATTGTTTTGTTCGTGGAGCTTAGATATCTGTTAAAGCAAAAGAGAGAGATCTACCAAGTACCAGCCGGTTTCGCAGCTGTCGTTTCAGAGAAAAAGCAGTTAAATCTCTTTAATTATATTCAAAATGTGCTGGTCCAATTCTCTGTGATTTGTTAAATGGGGAGGTGCCCTATAAAGCAAGACTGCTCACTAGGAGTGGGTGGGAGTCGGGGTGGGTAGGGAGGGAACTAACACCTGATTAGGTGTTAGCAGTTTCTAAACCTGAGGAGGTTACTAGAGTTCAGCAACCTATTGTGCTCAAGGAACGTTCCCCTAAAGCTCCAAAAAGAAAGTAACCTTGCTTTAAAAAATATACAAAAAAACCCTTTTAAGAGCTCCCAGTCAGAGAGCTAGCAGAGAATTGGGTCACTATTGGGTCAGAGAATTGGGTCACTATCATCAACCCCATACACTCCAACCCAAGGCGTCCCCCAACATTCCATTTTTTTCTGCTCTCCTCTTCAATATTTACTTGTAACATCATCCAAATGTACAACGTTAACTATGCAAATGACATTATGCTCTACACACCACTTAACCTCAATAATCCATCATACTACGAACTCCAACAATGCTTTTCAGATGTCTCACAATGGCTATCCGAAAATCACCTATCCATAAACTTGAAGAAAACAGAAGTCCTACTCATCACCAGAAACATCTTCTTCACCCCCCCACCCCACCTTCATTTCCCCAAACAGCACCAAAATTCAAATCAAACCAGAAGTACCTAGAATCACTCTTGACAGCCACCTCACGCTGAAGTCACAAATAGTGAATACAACAAGAGCAATTTATGTCCTCTTCTCGCCCCATCAGACTTCCACTCAGCCCTCCAAGCCCTCATAATACCCCATGCCAACTACTGCAACTCCCAAAATCAGCTCTTCAACCCTTTCAAATGGCTATTCACACAGCCGCAAGGACCATTACAAGCACATCCAAGTACGAACACATCACCCCATCCTCAAACACCTCTACTAGCTCCCTCTGCAAAGCAGAATACAAGATCCTGATAATGACTCACAAAGCCCTAGACCTTCAGTCATCCACCTACCTCCACTCTCTTATTGCCCCACAACGATCAAATAGATCACAGAGAACTTCCATCATGAATACACTGATCACCCCCCAAGCTATAACAAAGAGTACCCAACAGGTTTGCACCAGGCCTTCAAATTTTATGCCCAACTTCTTGGAACTCCCTCCCGGCCAACATAACACCACAGACCTCTCAACCTTCCATAAACTCCTCAAGACTTTACCCTCCACTTTGACTCCTCCTCCCCAATCCCTCAACAATTGAGCACCATTTCTAATCGGCCTCTAAAACCCATCATTACAAGAATACGTAGACAGATCTCATACACATACATAGTCAAATAATATCAAGCACTACATGAATACATAGATAGATGGTTTACAATGAACATTAATTTGTACAATGCAGTAAGAAACATACATTGAATTATACAGAGAACATGAAAAAAACAACTTGGAATAAACAGGGTGAGTAATTAGGCTGAGTAATTAATAAAACGGAAATGGTAACAACATGTTGTGCTATGTGATGTCACCAACATGAGAATAATATTGATTGAAAAGGTGACACTTTAGGGCCTTCCTAAATTGTGCAATATCAGAAATAGACCGGATAGAGACAGGAAGGGCATTCCACAGTGTGGGAGCATAAAACAAAAAGGCATGGTTCATGGTCGCATGGGAACATTTTGTTATAGAGGTAGGGACGGTGAGTGTATTATCAGCTACAGATCTGAGTCTATTAAGAGGGGTGGGGTGAACAAAGTCTAAGAGGGAGGTAGAAGTTTGTTTATTAAAAGCTTTTTAAGTAAGAAGCATTACTTTGAAGGTTAGCCTATAATGGAAGGGAAGTCAATGGAGGTGCTTCAAAATAGGAGTTATATGATCTCTTATTGAAGCTCCATGTAGGAAGCAGGCATCAGCATTCATAGCCAGTTGTATTGGATTAAGAGTGGCCTTAGGGAGATCATGGAGTATAGCATTGGCATAGTCAAAATGGGGGGTCACGAGGGCTTGAAAAACTGTGCGAAAATCAGTAGGCTCCAATAGAGGATGTAGGTGACAAATTGTTTGAATCTTATGATAGCCAATGTGTTGTATTCATTGTAAATAATTTCCCCGGTTATCCAAGTTTTTGTTCCTTGTTCTATGTAAAAAACAGATAACATGTACCTTATCTGATGTTTTCTTGTTCTATGTAAACCGCGCTGATTATAAATAGAGCGGTATATAAAAGATGTTAAATAAATAAATAAATAAATATTGCTTTGGTGATGTTACTGACATGAGCTTTCATGTCAAGGTGCTGATCTAAAGTGACACCTAAATAGCGGATGATGGATTTAGTTGTAAGCACTGCATCTCTGACCTTAATTGAAGCAGGAGGGATGAAAGAATGGTTCCTAGTAATGAATAGAACATCTGTCTTGTTGAAACTGATTCTAAGGTTTTGCGTATGGAGCCAATCTTTAATGGCATCAAAGCAGTTTATTATCAGTGAACGATCAGGCTGGTCAGTAGTGAATGGTGTAAAAAGCAAAACATCATCAGCATAGACAAGACAGGAGATGTTAAAGGAGCGAATGATTGAACAAATAGGCTGCATATAGATGTTAAAAAAGAGTGCAGAGAGAGAAGAGCCTTGGGGAACGCCTTGTTTTTGTTGAAAAGGTTCTGAAGTCTTAGAACTAATTCGCACCTGCTGCCATCGATCTGATAGGTAGAACCTGCACCAATTTAATGCTGAGCCAATAATTCCCTTCTCTTGAAGACGTATAAGAAGTAGGTCATGGTTGACTGAATCAAAGGCAGAGGCAATATCCATAAAGATTAGAACAAAGCCTTGCCTAATATTATCAATTCCAATGATTAAGGTGTTGAATAGGGTGGTGAGAAGTGTCTCAACACCATGGAATTCTCTGAAACCATGCTGACATGGATTGAGAGGGGCAAAGGTTTCAATGTGATGCTAAATTTGGAGATGAACAACTTTTTCTATTATCTTGGCCAAAAAAGGAATGCTGGAGATAGGTCGATAAGATTCAACCTTCTGGGGATTCAGTTTACTGTTCTTTAGAAGGGGCCGGATAGAAGTTTGCTTTAGAGTAAGAGGGAACATCCTAGTTGAAAAAGATAATTCAAAGATCCTAGCCAAAATTGGGCTAAATTCAGCGCGCAATGATCTTATCCAGAAAGCTGGACAGGGGTCGTTAGGAGAGGTGGTGGTATAGATGGAAGTGATAGTGTACTCAATGCACTTCTTAGAAGGAGGTGTGAAGGAAATCAATGGTAAAAGGGAGACTGGTTTTTGAATTGGTGAGGAGATAGGAAGGGAGGTGATAGGTAAGCTAGCTTTCGCATATAGATAATCAGCATATTCTTGAGGATGTAACAACTCTGGTTAAAAGTTAGAAGGCTCTTTAGTGGCTAGAAGACAGAGGGTGGACAAGTTTAAGATGAACTGGGGGGAGTTGTGAAAGGTTATTTCCAAAGGGGGGGAGGGGAGGGAGGATGGGGGGGAGGGATGGAGGGGAGTAGTTTGGATGGGTAATTTGGTTATTTGTTTGGTATAGTATAATTAGAATGTGGTAGATAGGTTGGGTAGGAAGGTGGTGTTTTGGTTTTGAGAATATGGTTTGAAATGTAATAGTTGGGGGGGGAATGTAATAAAGACTGAAAAATAAAAGACAATATTACGGAAGTGGGAGGGGGAGAGAGGGGGTTAGAGGGGGATGGGGGTGGGGGGGATATAAAAATGTTAGAAAGTGTGATGTTAGGATATGAAAATATGCAAACTTATTTTGTTTGATTATCTGGAATGTTATGATAATGGTGATCAATAAAAATTTAAAATGAAAAAAAAAAAGGCTCTTTAGTAAGTGACAACGATGTTAAAAAGGTCACAGGGGTTTTTTTAGAGAGCAGAGAAGATCAGAATGGTATTCCTTTCTTCTCAAGAGAACTGCATTGCGGTGAGTCTCAAGGTGAGAAACATAGGCTGAATGATCAACAGAAGACCATGAATGTCGCCATCGTCTTTCAAGCTTTCTGAGTAGGAGAAGGGAGGTACGTAGATCGGAAGAGTACCAACGTGCTGTATGTCTTCTGTTAGGAGGGATATTCAATGCAGGCCAAAGTGCAAAGGAGGTAAGGCTGTTGTTCCAGGTGGAAATCAAGGATTTAAGATTGGGTGATGACAAGTTAAGATTTGGTAAATCTTTGTCAATTATCTCATCTTTATTAAAGAGCCAGAATCGGCTTGTAGGAGATGAGGAGGGCTTGACAGTATTTTGAGTAGAATCAAGAACCTGAGGCATGTGCATTTTAAATTTAATTAAACTGTGGTCAGACCATGGCACTGGGGTGACAGAGAGAGAGGAATTAATTAAGCTGATATCTGAAAGTGGTGTAAATTTGAGATCAAGTTTATTTCCCTTTGAGTGGGTAGGGGTATTGACGATCTGTTTGTATCCTAGCTCAGCAAGTGTCTCAAGGAAAGCATTAGAGTGGGAACTTTGGAGGGTTGGCAAGTTGAAATCACCCAATAACCAGTTTGGTATATATTAGTTTGTGGGGTTACAAGCAAGGTCTATAATAGATGAAAGGTCTTCAGGGGAGGAAGACGGGGATCTATAGATGAGACAAATGGAAATGTGTTTGTTGGTTATAATAATGGAGTCAAGGTGTATGGAACTGGTGGAAGAGAGTAGATGGAATTGGAGATCTGTCCTAGCAAGGATAAAAGCACCTCTACCTCTGCGATCGGATCTATTACAAGTTGTACAGTGGATGGAATAGGAGGTCGTATCTTGAGAAGGTTGTGGGTGTTCCTGGTTCAAGGCTTGAGGTTGGAGGCTGTTGTTGTATGAGTGATGTATGATGGGAATGTATGATGTTGAAGTGAGGCCTGAAGATGTATGATAGAGTGGCATGCCAGGAGTAGGATGTGTGGGGCGATGCATAACATGGCACCTATGGTTATGGCTTCTGGAATTGTAGGGTACTCACTTTTCAGTGGCCAGTTACTTCATGATTTGCTGAGATATCACCTCTTGTTGAACGGTTAGGTTTGTAGTTCCTCCGCTGCTGGTAACTGAGCAAACACAGAGGGAGATCCCACGAAGAGTGCCGTCAGTTAAGATATGAGTGATGTTTCTGGGTTGGTTTGTGGTATGGTTAGCACCTGAGTGCCGACAGCAGTGGAAGGTTGAGTATGGGAGGAGTTATAGGGAGGAGTGGCCTAGTGGTTAGGACAAGGTACTTCAGGCCGGAGGTTCAAGTCCCACCTGGGGACAGCAATCTCAGGCCGGAGGGACTGGGATTTCTAGTCCTATAGGCACTCCTTGTGGTCTTGGGCAAGCCACTTAACCCTCCATTGCCCATGTTCCCTGTAAGTATTAGCGTATGTGTGTCATATCCCCTCGTGTTAAATGTATCTCCCAATTGACCGCTTTGACCCGGTGAAAAGCGGGATATAAATACAGCTAAATAAATAGGAGTGGCTACCTCCTGGTTCTGCGCACTATGGCTGGGTTGGCTGGAGCTGGCGTGTAGGCACAGTTGGGATGCAGCACTCTGCAGGCCACTCTGAGCCATGCCTAAGGATCCTCTGGCGAGGCCCTCAGGCACGGGCACACCTGAGCATGCCCTACTTTAAAAGTTAGTTGTGGCAATGGGATTAGTGCTGGCATTGGGGAGCGGGGAGGAGTTTACCTGTCTCTTCCCTTCTGTTGCCTCTGATTGCGCCGGGCCGGCAGGAGATGATTCACAATGCCTGAGCGTGCCCTTCTTTAAAAGTTAGTTGCAGTGGTGCTGGTGGTGGGGAGGAGCTTACCTGCTAACCATAGTTATCAGTATGTTACCAGCAGGCCAAGAACAGCTACTAGTCTCACTTTCTTGGAATTCCAATCAACTAGATTAATCACAGGCAGCCTGCATATGTTGGGCAATACTGGTCTGTGTCAGCCACTCACATACCATCTGTGCCCAGTCTGCTAGTCAGCACACACTGCATGTGCACATAGCCACCATGAAGACATTGGCTTTATACAAGCAGCATGGACAACCAGCAGCCTGTCTAGTACTTGGACTGGACTGCCATTAAAGAAATAGCACCCATATCACTGCAGCTTAACACCATAAAGTCCAACATTAAATTTACGGGTAAATATCATTCTACTATTATTGAATTTCTGACTGTTTGAGTACATAAACAACATAACATCTTGAGTACAATTTTATTTCGGAAGCCTGTCCAACGTAATACACTTCTTCGATTTCATAGCTGTTATCCTGGCCCTTTGCACAGAGCTTTGCCTTTTAGCCAGTTTCTACTTCTGAAATGTATTTGTTTGACCCCAGAACAATTTTACTATTATGCTGGAGACTTACAACGTTTGCTTCAAGAGGTCTACCCCTCTGCGGTTATAGCAAAAGCATATAAAAGAGCCAAATATGTACATCGTGAATGGCTTTTATTGGATAATACAACTGTTGATTCTGCTTCTCAATCTTCTGATGCATCCTCTGATAAAATAGTAGGCATTTTGCCCTACATGATTGGATCAGCACATGTTGGCATAGTCCAAGTGAGGAAAGATAAGGGCATGGCATACTGTGTGAAAGTCCAAGGGCTCGAGGAGAAGGTGTAGATGTCGGAGGGTTCTTAGTTTGTGCTAGACTGCCTTGATGACGGTTTGTATGTGGGCTTCCCAATTCAGATATTGGTCCAAGATGACCCCAAGATAACATTTCTTGCTTAACCATGAGTTCGATATCTTTCAGCCTGAGGGAAGTTGGAGGGGTGAAAGCTTGGTCTTTAGTTATGAATAAGACATCTGACTTTCTGCTGTTGAGCATCAGATTGTGGGTAGCGAGCCAGTCCGAGACTGCGTTGAAGCATTCTTCAATGAGAGAATAGTCGGGGCTGTCTATGGAGAAAGATGCGTAAAGTAGGACGTCGTCAGCATAGATGTGGTAGTAGATGTTGAATGATTGTATAATGGCGCAGATAGGCTGAATATAAATGCTGAAGAGTAGGGAGGAGAGAGATGAGTCTTGTGGGACTCCTTGCATCTGCTGGAATGGTTTGGATGACTGGGTTCCTAAGCGGACTTGTTGCTGGCGATCAGACAGGTATGACTTGAACCAGTTGAGGGCTTGGTTCCTTATGCCTTTTTGATGCAGGCGGGTGAGTAGATTATGGTTGACTGTATCGAAAGCAGAGGCGATAACAATGAATATCAGGATGAATCCTTGTTGCTTCTTGTTTAGATCTGTGTGGAGTCTGTCCAAGAGAGTCGCCAGTAGGGTTTCCACACTGTGTTGTTGGCAGAACCCCTGTTGCTGTGGGTCCAGAGGTGCATAGGAGTCAATGTGGTCCTGGATTTGTTGGTGGATAATCTTTTCTAGCCCTCACTTGGTTTGCAGCTTGTCGTGCTGTGAGGGCTTGTGTGCATCAGTGATGCTGAGAGCTAAACTATCAGTAGTTTAACTACTGGCAGGGTCTCCCAAGATGGAAAGGTCTCAGCTGAGGTGCCAGACCAAGACAAACCACCCATCTGGGCAGCAGCAGAATGGGATAGTGTTGATGGCGGAGGATCACATTTCTGTGACAGTGGCAACACTACCAAACTTAAACTGTGCAGAGGAAAGGCCCGGCAATCTACTTCTGTATCTTGCCATGAAAACCCAATGGATAGTTACAACAAAACAAATTGTGCTATAGTGTTGGAAGATGAGACCCCCAGGTCGGAAGGCACTCAACTAGCTACTGGGGAAGAGCTGATGACTTTTCAGAGTAAAGCCAGCATTTATGATGTGGTTGGATCAAAGCCCTCGGGACGTCTGACTGCTGATGTAGCTGCGCATGAGAGTCAGAAGCTGTAAAGATGTCTTATGCATTGGCACATGGAACGTACGAAGCATGAACCAAGGGAAGTTGGAGGTGGTCAAGAATGAAATGGAACGTGTACAACTTGATCTGTTGGGTGTCAGCGAACTGAAATGGACTGGCATCGGGCACTTTGCATCAGATGATCACATGGTCTACTATGCTGGAAATGAAAGACAAAGAAGAAATGGTGTTGCATTTATAATAAAGAAGAAACTTGCAAGAACTGTAATGAAATACAATGCAGTCAGCGAACGCTTAATCTCTATTCGTCTACGAGGAATGCCTATCAACACAACTATAATTCAAGTATATGCCCCAACAACAGCTGCAGAAGCGAATGAAATTGAAGAGTTCTATGAACAAGTACAAGCTAAAATTGACAGAACATGCAAACAGGATATCCTGATAGTCATGGGTGACTGGAACGCAAAGGTTGGCAACAAAGAAGAAGGCAAAGTAGTTGGAAAATATAGATTTGGCAACAGAAATGAAGCTGGAGAAAGACTGATAGAATTCTGCAAGACCAATGATCTATTCATCTCAAACACCTTCTTCCATCAACACAAGCGGCGACTGTACACATGGACTTCACCCAATGGATTGTATAAAAATCAAATTGACTACATCTGTGGAAGTCAACGATGGAAAAGTTCTATAACATCAACAAAGACAAAACCTGGAGCTGACTGTGGTACAGATCATCAACTACTAGTATGCAAACTCAAGCTAAAGTTGAAAAAGAGCAAACCACTCATGAACGCATCAAAATATGACCTTGAGAATATACCACTGGAATTTAAAGACTGCCTGCAAAATCAATTTGCTGCTTTAGATACAAATGACAGAGCTCCAGAAGAGTTATGGAATGACATCAAGAAGGTTGTGTTGGAAGAAAGCGAGAAGTCTCTCTACAAAAGGTGAAAAAGCAAAAACAGCCAGAATGGATGACGGAAGAATCTCTGAAAATTGCCCAGAAATGCAGAGAAGTTAAAGTCAGAGGAGAAAGAAAGACAATAACAGAACTCAACAGAGATTTCCAACGTGCAGCAAGACAGGACAAGGAAAAGTACTACGACGACGCATGCAAGGAAATAGAAGCAGAAACTATTAGAGGAAGAACAAGATCGGCTTTCCTAAAGCTACGAGAGTTAAAGAAAAAGTTCCAGCCTCGAATTGGAATGTTACAAGATGCTGAAGGTTCTATGTTGGATGATGCTGAGAAGATCAAGAAAAGGTGGAAAGAATATACAGAGTTTTTATATGATAAAGATCAAGTGGACCAACAGCCGTTTCAACCTGTACCTTATGATCGGGAACCATTGGTGATGAAAGAAGAAGATGAAGCAGCATTGAAAGCCTTATCAAAGAACAAAGCACCAGGCATTGAAAGCATTCCCATAGAAGTATTACAGCAATCTGTACTACAAGGCTCTGCCAAGAAATATGGAAGACAACATCATGGCCAACTGACTGGAAAAGATCAGTGTTTATACCAATACCAATACCAATACTAAAGAAAGGTGATCCAACTGACTGTGGAAATTATCGCACAATCGCTCTGATCCCACATGCCAGCATCATTCAACATAGAACCTTGAGCATCTTGTAACATTCCAATTCAAGGTTGGAACTTTTTCTTTAACTCTCGTAGCTTTAGGAAAGCCGATCTTGATCTTCCTCTAATAGTTCCTGCTTCTATTTCCTTGCATGCGTCGTTAAGAACATAAGAACATAAGACATGCCATACTGGGTCAGACCGAGGTCCATCAAGCCCAGTATCCTGTTTCCAACAGTGGCCAATCTAGGTCATACGTACCTAGCAATATCCCCAAAAGACACAGGTTCCACAATGCTTGTACTGGGTCAAGCATTGATATCCTGGGTCCCTTTTTAATAGTGGTTTATGGACCTTTCCTCCAGGAACCTTTTTTAAACGCAGCTATACTAACAGCCCTTACTACATCCTCCGGTAACAGATTCCAGAGTTTGATTACACGTTGAGTGAAAAAATATTTTCTCTTATTTGTCTTAAATAGTTTACCCTGTAGCTTCATTACATGTCCCCTAGTCTTTCTATATTCTGATAGCGTAAACAATTGATCCACGTTTATCCGTTCCACTCCATTCATTAATTTATAGACCTCTATCATATCTCCCCTCAGCCGTCTCTTTTCCAGGTTAAAGAGCCCTAACCTTTTTAGCCTCTCTTCATAGGAGTAGCCTTCCATCCCCTTCACCAATTTGGTGGCTCTTCTCTGTACTTTTTCTAATAACGCTATGTCCTTTTTAAGATACGGTGACCAGAATTGCACACAATATTCAAGGTGCGGTCGTACCATGGAGCGATACAGAGGCATTATAATATCCTTTGTTTTATTCTCCATCCCTTTCCTTATGATACCTAGCATTCTATTTGCTTTCTTGGCCGCCGCTGCACACTGGGCGGAGGGTTTTAACATGTTATCCACGATGACTCCTAAATCCTTTTCCTGGGTGGTGGTTTCTAATGTGGAGCCTTGCATTGTGTAACTATAGTGTGGGTTGTTCTTTCCTAGGTGCATAACTTTGCATTTGTCCACATTAAATTTCATCTGCCATTTGGATGCCCAGTCTTCCAGTTTATCCAGATCCTCCTGCAGTTTCCACAATCCTCTTGGGTTTTAACAACTTTAAACAGTTTTGTGTCATCTGCAAATTTGATAACCTCACTAGTTATTCCCTTTTCCAGGTCATTTATGAATATGTCAAAAAGTAGCGGACCCAGTACAGATCCCTGGGGTACTCCACTATTCACCTTTTTCCATTGGGAATATTGGCCATTTAGCCCTACCCTCTGCTTTCTATCTTTTAACCAGTTCCCGATCCACAATAGTACACTGCCTCCTATCCCATGACTTTTTAGCTTCGCCAAAAGTCTCTGATGGGGGACCTTGTCAAAAGCTTTCTGGAAGTTCAGATACACTATATCAACCGACTCACCTTTGTCTACCTGTTTATGCACACCTTCAAAAAAACATATCAGATTAGTAAGACAAGATCTTCCTTGTCTAAAGCCATATTGGCTGTCTCCCATTAGGCCATGACTATCTACATGCTGTGTAATTTTGTTCTTTATGATGGTTTCTACCATTTTCCCTGGTACTGACGTCAGGCTCACCGGTCTGTAATTTCCCGGATCACCCCTGGAACCCTTTTTAAAAATTGGTGTTACGTTGGCGACCCTCCAATCTTCAGGTATTACAGATGATTTTAATGAAAGTTCACAGATTACCAATAGCAGGTCTGCAATCTCATACAGTCAAACCTCGGTTTTCGTTTGCCCTGGTTTTCGTACGTTTCGGTTTTCGACGTCTTTTCTGATTGAGATTCTGTCTCGGTTATCGGATATCGCCTCGGTTTTCGTACAGAATGGCGCTGGTCTGTATACACTGCCCGCCCAGTCCCGGCAGCACTACCCCCCGGAAGTCCCGGCAGCACTACCCCCCGGACTCACCGATCGCGTGTTGAGAAGCGAAAGTCAGCTGAGCAACATCCTCGAGCCAGAGTCAGAGATGCAAGGATTGCACAGAGAGGAAGGCCCCGATCTCTCCACTGCCTGCCTGTTCTCTGGAGCGCCCCCTCAGGCTCGGAGGTAGCAGGGTAGCTGTCAATGTAAGCAGGAGATGTTGCAGTGCCGTACAGTACAATATCTGTGTGTTTGCTGTCCTGTGGACGATCGGGCAGGTGAGAGAAGTGACAGGAGCTGGGTGTCTGGAACGGATTAATTGAATTTACATTATTTCCTATTGGAAATATTGCTTCGGTTTTCGTACGTTTCGGTTTTAGTCAGACTTCTTAGAACGGATCAATCATGAAAACCGAGGTTTGACTGTATTTCAGTTCTTTCAACACTCTGGGATGTATACCATCCGGTCCAGGTGATTTGCTACTATTCAGTTTATCAAATAGTTGTAATATATCTTCCCGGTGTAGTGATATTTCTCTCAATTCCTCTGCAGTATCACCTTTAAATACCACTTCAGTCTTGGGTAACATCCCTACATCTTCCTCAGTAAAGACCGAAGCAAAGAATTCATTCAGTCTCTCCGCTATAGCCTTGTCTCCTCTTACTGCCCCTTTTACCCCTCTATCATCTAATGGTCCAATTGACTCTCTCACAGGCCTTTTGCTACGAATGTACTTGAAAAAGTCTTTATTTCGTGTTTTTGCTTACGTAGCAAGTTTCTTCTCAAATTCCCGCTTTGCCTGCTTTATCAATGCTTTGCATTTAACTTGCCAGTGCTTGTGCTGTTTCCAGTTTTCATCATTTGGCTCTTTTTTTCCATTTCCTGAAGGTTGCTTTTTTGGCAGCAACAGCCTCTCTGACCTCACCTTTAAACCATGCTGGCAGTTTTTTGGACTTTCTTCCACTCTTCTTAATGTGTGGAATACAGCTGGTCTGGGCTTCGAGGATAGTATTTTTAAATAACACCCAAGCTTGCTGTAAGTCTTTAACCTTTGGAACCGCTCCTTTTAGTTTTTTCCTAACTATATTCCTCATTCTATCATAGTCTCCCTTTTGAAAGTTAAAAGGTAGTACTGTGGATTCCTTTACTATCTGTCCTCCACTAATTAAATCAAACATGATCATACTATGATCACTATTGCCAAGTGGTCCCAACACCCTTATTTCTTGCACCAGATCTGGCGTTCCACTAAGGATTAGGTCCAGTATGGCTTCCCCTCTGGTCGGTTCATGAACCAGCTGCTCCAAGAAGCAGTCATTTATTCCATCTAGAAACTTTATCTCTTTAGCTTGTCCTGCCGTGACACTGACCCAGTCGATACCGGGGTAATTGAAATCACCCATTATTACTACTCTGTTGTGACTTTTGTTAGCTTCCTTGATTTCTTTGAGCATTTCATCATCCATTTGTTCATTCTGGCCAGGCGGTCGGTAGTATACTCCCACTGCCATCATCTTCCCCTTCATAAATGGAATTTCAATCCATAGAGATTCTACAGCAAATTTTGTTCCCTGCAAAACTTTAATCCTTTCTGACTCAATGCCCTCTCTAACATAGAGCGCAACCCCTCCACCAATTTGATCAGCTCTATCATTACGATATAGTTTGTATCCAGGTATCACAGTGTCCCACTGGTTATCCTCCTTCCACCATGTCTCTGAGAGTGCAATCATATCTAACCTCTCATTTAGTGCTATATATTCTAACTCTCCCATCTTATTGTTTAGACTTCTAGCATTGGCATACAAGCATTTTAGAGACTGTATTTTATTCATATTAATCTGGCTATTGGTAGGCAGGGGTAATTCGGAATCTTTATGCTCTGTCTGCTCCTTACGCAAGGGCATTTGGGCTACTATACTCCCTTTTGGAACCTCACTGCTTTTGGTAGTATCCTTCAAGGATACCTTTGTCCGAACCATGCACTCCTGGGTGACTGTCAGCTTTCCCCTATTTTCTAGTTTAAAAGCTTCTCTATCTCTTTTTTAAAGGTTAATGCCAGCAGTCTGGTCCCATCCTGATTAAGGTGAAGCCCATCCCTTCGGAAGAGCCCCCCCTTTCCCCATAATGTTCCTCAGTAGTACTTTTCTTTGTCCTGTCCTGCTGCACGTTGGAAATCTCTGTTGAGTTCTGTTATTGTCTTTCTTTCTCCTCTGGCTTTAGCTTCTCTGCATTTCTGGGCAATTTTCAGAGTTTCTTCCGTCATCCATTTTGGCTGTTTTTACTTTTTCACTCTTTGTAGAGACTTCTTGCTTTCTTCCAACACAACCTTCTTGATGTCATTCCGTAACTCTTCTGGAGCCCTGTCATTTGTATCTAAAGCAGCAAATCGATTTTGCAGGCAGTCTTTAAATTCCATTGGTATATTCTCAAGGTCATATTTTGCTGCGTTCATGAGTGGTTTGCTCTTTTTCAACTTTAGCTTGAGTTTACATACTAGTAGTTGATGATCTGTACCACAGTCAGCTCCAGGTTTTGTCTTTGTTGATGTTATAGAACTTTTCCATCGTTGACTTCCACAGATGTAGTCAATTTGATTTTTATACAATCCATTGGGTGAAGTCCATGTGTACAGTCGCCGCTTGTGTTGATGGAAGAAGGTGTTTGAGATGAATAGATCGTTGGTCTTGCAGAATTCTATCAGTCTTTCTCCAGCTTCATTTCTGTTGCCAAGTCCATATTTTCCAATTACTTTGCCTTCTTCTTTGTTGCCAACTTTTGCGTTCCAGTCACCCATGACTATCAGGATATCCTGTTTGCATGTTCTGTCAATTTCAGCTTGTACTTGTTCATAGAACTCTTCAATTTCATTCTCTTCTGCAGCTGTTGTTGGGGCATATACTTGAATTATAGTTGTGTTGATAGGCATTCCTCGTAGATGAACAGAGATTAAGCGTTCGCTGACTGCATTGTAGTTCATTACAGTTCTTGCAAGTTTCTTCTTTATTATAAATGCAACACCATTTCTTCTTTGTCTTTCATTTCCAGCATAGTAGACCATGTGATCATCTGATGCAAAGTGCTCGATGCCAGTCCATTTCAGTTCGCTGACACCCAACAGATCAAGTTGTACACGTTCCATTTCATTCTTGACCACCTCCAACTTCCCTTGGTTCATGCTTCATACGTTCCATATTCCAATGCATAAGACATCTTTACAGCTTGAGACTCATTTCATGTGCAGCTACATCAGCAGTCAGACGTCCCGAGAGCTTTGATCCAACCACATCATAAATGCTGGCTTTACTCTCAAAAGTCTTCAGCTCTTTACCGTATCTTTACCAGGTTGAAAAGTCCAAACCTTTTAAACCTTCCAACCCCTTTATTTATTTATTTTATTTATTTATTTATTTAACATTTCTTATATACCGCCTTTCATATCATCAAGGCGGTTTACATTGAACAAACTGAAATTACATTGAACAGGGCATTATAACTTGGAGATAACTATTTTACAGGGAACATGGGCTATGTGGCTTGCCCAAGACCACAAGGAGCACCTGTGGGACTAGAAACCCCAGTCCTTCCGGCCCAAGGTTGCTGTCCTCTAGTGGGATTTGAACCCCTGACCTTCCGGCCTGAAGTACCTTGCCCCAACCACTAGGCCACTCCTCCACTCTTTACCATTTTGGTGGCTCTTTATACATTTTCTTATTCCGCTATATCCTTTTAAACGTATGGTGACCAGAAATGCACACCATGCAGAACAGAATTGCACACTATGGAACAATACAGAGGCATTTTGTTTTATCTGCATTCCTTTCCTTATAATTTCTAGCATTTTATTTGCCTTCTTGGCCACTCTGCACACTAGGCGGAGGGTTTCAATGTGTTATCCATGATGACGCCATAATGTGGAACCTTGCATCATGTAACCATAGTTTGGGTTTTTCTTTCCTAGGTGCATAACTTTGCATTTCTCCACATTAAAATTAATCTGCTATTTGACCATCCAGTCTTCCAATTTATCAAGGTCTTCTTGCAATTTTTCACAATCCTCTGGGGTTTTAACAACTTTGAATAATTTTGTCATCTACAAATTTGACTGCCTCACTCATTATTCCCATTTCCAGGTCTTGTTAAAAAGCAGCGGACCCAGCACAAATCTCTGGGGTATCCCACTATTCACCTTTCTTCATTAGGAAAATTGACCATTCAGTCCTACCCTCTGTTTTCTATCATTAAACCAGTTCCTGTTCCACAATAGCACACTTCCTCCTATCCCATGACTCTTTAACTTCGCCAAGTCTCTCATGGGGGACCTTGTCAAAGGCTTTCTGAAAATCCAGATACACTATATCAACCGGCTCAAATTTGTCTACCTGTTTATTCACACCTTTTTATTTATTTTATTTATTTATATATATTATTTCTATACCGCACTTTTTACAATCAGCACGATTTACAGATAACAATAAATTGTACAGCACAGCAGAACAATGCAGTGTACATTACAGATAACAGGTTTTTACAACTTGGATTTAACAGGGGTAACTATATACAACTATATACATTTACGCTATTTGTCAGCAAGGTATTCCACAAATGTTGCTATGGACTAATGGCACTCTCGGACTTTGGGTGGTCGTTTCAGATTGTCGTTATGTATCATGCCCTGGTGTCATTGGGGTAGGCTTGGTTGTGTTGTTTCGCTGGTTAGGGAGTAGTATTGGAGGAATAAGTGGTGCTTCAGTGCCTTTCGAAATTGGGCGAGGTCAGTTATTGCCCGGATGGGGGGTGGGAGGGCATTCCAGAGCATAGGCGCGTAATATACAAATGCTCTGTTCCTTGTTGACTGGGAACACTTTGTTATTACACTGTGGATTACGAGGGTGTTCACAGCGAATGACCTTCTGGTCCTGTTTGCGGGTGTGGGGAGGATAAGGTCTGTAAGGGAAATGGAGGATAAGTTGTTGATGGCCTTGAAAGTCATTAGTAAGACCTTGAAAGTGAGTCTGTAGTGGATTGGTAACCAGTGGAAGTTTTTTAGGATAGAGGTTATGTGGTCCCTTCTGGAGGCTCCATGCAGGCCTCGGGTGGACGTGTTCATTGCCAGTTGCAGGGGGTTCAGGGTGCTCTGGGGGAGTCCTTGTAGAATAGCATTGGCATAGTCGAAGTGCAGGTTTACCAATGCTTGGAAGATTGACCGAAAGTCATAAGGGGCACAGGTGGCGGACAGTTCGTATCTTATGATAGATTGCTTGGACTGTATTGCTTATGTGTGCCTTCATGTCAAGATGCTGGTCGAGGGTTATGCCCAGGTAGCAGATGGTGGGTTTGCTCAAGAGCCCTGCCTCTCTTACTCTTATTGAGGTTGGTGGGGTGAAAGAGTGATTCTTAGTGATGACTAGGACATCAGTTTTCTTGAAATTAATTTTGAGGCTCTGTGTGTGGAGCCAATCTGTGACGGAATCAAAATACTTTATCAGGGTCGAGAAGTTGGGTTGGTTGATTGAGAACGGAGAGAAGAGTAGCACATCATCAGTGTACACGAGGCAGGAGAACTTGAAGGAGCGGATGATTGAGCAGATGGGTTGCATGTATATGTTGAAAAAGAGGGCTGAGAGTGATGATCCTTGGGGTCTCCCTGTGTTTGTTCGAAGGGCTTGGAGGTCCGTGAGTCAGCTCTTACCTGCTGCCATCTGTCTGTCAGGTATGATCTGCACCAGCTCAAGGCTGAGTCATAGATTCCCTTCTCTTGTAGCCGTGACAGAAGAGTCTCGTGAACTTGTGGACATTCTAGCAGCTCCACTGACTGACCTTTTCGTTGCCGTTGGGAGTGGTGCCTGAGGACTGGAGAGAGGCACATGTGGTCCATTTACACAAAAACGGAAGTAAGGATGTGATTGAAAACTACAGGCTGGTTAACTCTTTGGTGAGCAAATTATTGGAAACGCTGCTGAAAGAGAAAATAGTGAGGTTTCTGGAGTCAAATGGATTAGAGGATTGGAGGCAGGTCTTGTCAGACAAATCTGTTTGATTTCTTTGATGGGGTGACCAGGGAGTTTGGACCAAGGGAGAGCCCTAGATGTGATGTACTTGGATTTCAGTAAAGCCTTTGACACTGTTCCATACAGCTGAATAAATTCTTTGCTTCGGTCTTTACAGAAGAGATGTAGAGAAGTTACCCATGACTGAAATGATATTTAAAGGTGATGCATCGGAAGAATTGAAAGAAATATTGATAAACCGGAAAGATGTATTACAATTATTTGATAAACTAAAGAGTAGCAAATCACCTGGACTGAGCGTGTTGAAAGAACTGAAATATGAGATTGCAGACCTACTATCATTAAAATCATCTGTAATACCTGAAGACTGGCCATTCACCAATGTAATGCCAGTTTTTAAAAAGGATTCCAGGGGCTTTTGGTGACATCATTGAGCTGAATGGTGGCATAGCGTGGGAGCTCCGCCACCAAAGCTTGCTATCAGGGGGGGGAATGAACTCCTAAAAGAAAGCAATGGTGCTGAACAGGAGAGGAGATAGTAAAGGCAACCCCCAAGAGCTAGATGACGGCTGAGTTGACCATGATTACCCCCTGAGCACAGTGTGGCTGATCGGGAGAGTACCAGGCCGAATGGAGCGGTAGAAGAGTGAATTGCAGTGCAAACAACACAGCAGGAGGGCCTGTGAGAGCAGGAGCTGCAGTGAGATGAAAGCTGGGGAGCAGCGATAGCAGTACCAACTGCAGGCTGACAGCCGGCAAAAGAATCGCAGCGATCCAAAAAAAAAAAAGCCCAGATGATGTGCAGGCTCCGATCAGGATGCCACATGGCGTGGTGAGGCAGGGACCTGAGGAGAGGCAAAGAGTGAGATCCTGGCAGGACAGCCGAGGCACTCGTTAGCGGTGAGTGCGAGGAGGACAGAGCAGTAAAATCTGCAGCTACTTCGGGGCGATCGTGAGGTGGAGCGGCCCACAATGAAGAGCATGTGGTGGAACAGAAAGGTGGCTGGGACATAGTGGGGCGAATGGCCCAGGCATGGCTGTAGTGGCAAGAACGTGGTGAAAGATTGGAGAGACGGCAGAGGGGGAGTCAACCCAGCAGCGCGGAGGTGAAAACAGAGTGCCCACCGGATGAAATTGCAGTAGGCAAGGCATGGCGAGGGAAGCATGCATTTAAAACAATACAGAAGAACTAAATAAATAAAAAATAAAGCTGCACAAGCCCTTAACCGGCTCTTCCACAAGTAGTGCAAAACATAAGGGGCTTGGGGGCACTGCAATAAAGAAAAGGGAAGAAAGGGTACCAGCTGATTGAAAAGCAGGAAAAACCCCTAGAGAAGAAGTGGCAACAATCATAGCAGGGTTGAAAAATTCAACAGTCCCTGGAGAAGTGACAGGGGCGGAAGGGGGAAGATGGAGATGTCCAAAGGAGGGCTCTCCGCGCAAAAAAAGTTGGCGGAATTCAGATCCTGCTATGCCCCATTGAGAGGAGGGAAAGAAGGAGAGAAGGAAGGGGAAAGGACGGAGGAATGAGAGGATGAGACAACAGAGGAGATGGCGAATTCCGGTGGTCCAGGAGTAGCTGACCTGATAAAGTTGTGGCTGAATGAGTTGAAAGAAGAACTTAAAATGGAAATCAGCAGTGTTAAAACTGAATTGAAAGCGACGCTGCAATCGCTAAGACAGGATATAGTGGACCTAGGAGCCAGAGTAGAAGAAACCGAAAAACAGCTGGAACAACAGCTATCAGGGAAGAGGAAGTTTTAAAAGCTATAAAACAGTTAAAAGTAGATAAGGCACCTGGTCTGGATGGGCTCACAACATGATTCTATAGAAGATTCGGCAGGATATTAATTGCACCATTGGTGAGGTTGTTCAACTTGCCAAGAGAGGGGGATATGTTGGCAGATACTATGGGGTGTAGTCCAACCAAGGAGCACTACACCACGTTTGTACGAAAGAACTCAGTCTATGAAACGTGGTGGATAAACAAGGATACTTTATTAGTTACTTCAAACCTGAGAGCCCGACACAGGCCGTGTTTCGTGTAATCACTTCTTCAGGGGATACAGGTTTGCTGCAAATACAAGACCATAAAAACTGTAATACATTTAAAATAAATAATAAAAGAAACCAATTAGAACCATAAATAATTTACCTAACATCAAATAAATATGATAAATTATGAACATGGGGTGCAATACCATTAAAACCTCAAATTACAGAGTAAAAACACATGTAACTAATAAAGTATCCTTGTTTATCCACCACGTTTCATAGACTGGGTTCTTAGATACTATAGGGTGGGCAGGAATAACAGTAATACATAAAGAAGGAAAGGACCCACAAGAATGCTCATCTTACAGACCATTTTCGTTGCTAAACTTGGACGCTAAATTATTGGCTAAAATATTGGCTACGCGCTTAAATGGGGTAATAGGGAAATTGATTCATCAAGACCAAGCGGGATTTATCCCAGGTAGGCAGGTAGCAGATAACATTTGCAAGATACTAAACACTATCTGGTCAGTGGAGCAAAGTAGAGAGGAGGCACTGCTGATGTCCCTGGATACCAAAAAGGCTTTTGACCAGGTGTCCTGGCCTTTCCTCTTTCAAGTAATGGAAAGAATAGTGCTGGGGGAAGAGTTTATGGGGTGGGTACGAGCGCTCTACTGCAATCCGAAAGCTTGCGTTTGGGTGAATGGAGCATATTCTGCTTTGTTTGAGCAGGGGAGAGGGACGAGACAAGGGTGCCCTCTGTCACCTCTCTTATTTGCGATTTCCATGGAGCCGTTCACGGAGAGGGTGCGAGAACAGGAGGACCTGAAGGGCATAGTGGTAGGACAGACAGAATGTAGGATATCATTGTTTGTGGATGATATCATCATGAGCGTGACTAGACTGAGGATCTCCATACCAATATTAATGTGGGAATTAGAAGAATATGGAAGGCTATCGGGCTTTAAGATAAATTGAACGAAATCTGAAATATTGAATTTATCATTACAAAAGGAAGCGCAGGGAATATTACAAGCAAAGTATCCATTTAGGTGGGCCAAGGGGGCTATTAGATACCTAGGGATCCAAATAAGCAATAGTTTGGAAACATTATATAACTTAAATTATCCAAAATTATTTGGGAAAGTGGAAAGCCTGCTGAGTGGGTGGGGGCAGGGATATCTATCGTGGTTTGGATGCATTGCAGCTATAAAGATGATGTTATTGCCCTGTTTCTTGTTCTTGTTTCAAGCACTGCCGATAGAGGTACCGTATAGAAAGTTAAAGCACCTGCAGTGAATTAGTAATAGGTTTATATGGCAAAATCAGGGGCCCAGGGTAGCTATGTCAATCATGCAGAGAGCTAAGGGAGAGGGGGGGTTAGCGGTGGCCAATTTTCGAAAATATGTGGCAGCGCAGCTGAAAACGGTATATAAGTGGCAAAGAGGAAAACAAAAACACTGGGTTCAAATGGAAGAAGACTCAGTAAGGTGAGTGGGCTTGGAAAGGCTGGTGTGGAGAGGGAGTAGAGTACCAGGGATTAACCCCATAAACCCTATCATTCTACATTTATTTATTTATTTATTTTATTTAACAATTCTTTTATACCGCGCTATTATAATCAGTGCGGTGTACATAGAACAAGAACATACTACATCTTGAATATCTGGAAACAAAATAGAAAATTATTAATACAAAACAAAGAATACACGCAGGGAATGACAATAGAGGCATGTTTTGAGAGGGAACAGGGGCCAGGGGGAGTACATTGCGAAGATGGGGACAGCTGGGACTTACACATATTTCCCAGATTGTGGATAAAGAGGGGGTCAGATTTTGAGGTTATTAAGGACTTATATGGGTTATCCTGTAATGATTACTATAGCTTTATACAGGTAAGTCATTTTGTAAGGCAACAAAGTATGGAAGGATCTATCGACTAACAGGGGATGGTTCGAGGCCCTTTGTGCAGGACAATTAGGTCAAAAAGGAGCACTGTCAAAGATGTATAAAGGGCTGATGGAGGGCGAAGAGGGAAAATTAGAATTCATGAAAAAATGGGAGGCAGACTTAGAAGTGCAATGGAATGAAGAGATGTGGGATAAAGTAATACGGACAGTTGCAGGCATATCCATTGCTACTCAGATAAAAGAAAATGCTTACAAAGTATTATATCGGTGGCATTGGACACTGATATGTCACAAAAGGGCAGAAAGGGGGCACTCTGACCAATGCTGGAGAGGGTGTCAGGAGAGAGGTGATATGCTACACATGTGGTGGAAGTGTGGGCAGATTCAAGAATTTTGGGATAAGGTATTGGAGATCATTTATGAAATGATAGGACATAGGCTACAAAGAAAGCCAGAGGTCTGCTTATTACATCAATTGGAGGAGGATATTGCGGAGAGGGAAAGGGGGGTTTTGAACCATTGTATAATAGCAGCAAGAAGTGAGATAGCAAAATATTGGACGGGATTGGGGACACCTCAAAGCAAAGGCTTTGTCATAAGAATGGAGGACCTGTGTTTGATGCATTGATTGATGGGACTGAGACGAGGGAAGGGGGAGAGGAGCATGGAACAGTGGAAGAGAGTATGGAAATGGTTGGAATCCTGGAGAGAAGGAGAGGAGGGAATAGGGATTACTGTAACAAAAAATTCCTACAAGTACAAAATACTACTCATGAGTTAAATGGGGAACATTGGTATATAAGTATGATGACAAAGAAGCGCGTGAAAATGCAGGGGGAAATAGAGCAGGAAGGGAGGATGGGAGGGGGGAGGAAGAGGGGAAAGAGGGGGGTAAGGCTGAAGATTAGGCATTATATAATGTTATAATAGCTAATGGGGGATAAAAAGCAAGATTGTTTGTACGAAGGTTGTGGAATTTGTACAATGTTGAATTCAGAAAATGTTTGTACTATCTATTGAAACGTTTAATAAAAAATTAAATGGAAAAAAAAAGGATTCCAGGGGTGATCTGGGTAACTACAGACTGGTGAGCCCGACATTGGTACCGGGCAAAATGTTAGAAACTATTATAAAGAACAAAATTACTGAACATGTAGATAATCATGGTTTAATGGGAGAAAGCCAACATGGCTTTAGCCAGGGAAGGTCTTGTCTTACCAATCTATTATATATTGTTTTGAAAGTGTGAATAAACAGGTAGACAAATGTGAGCCAGTTGATATAGTGTATCTGGATTTTCAGAAAGCTTTTGACCAGGTCCCTCAAGGTGAGGACAAAGTCAGAAAGGGGGGAAGGGAAAAGCTATAATGGCATGTCTGTGTGCAATGAGATGTGAAGTGGCTGTACACTGGAAAGAATGGGAAGCCCCACAGCTTGCCCAATGTGAAACCCGTCTGCGGCAGGCGTTGGTTATGGAGCAATTGACCACCTATAGGAGGCAGCATTTGGAGAAGTCTGAACTGGTGTGGGCAGGATTGCTTCAGGCTCTGGGAGGAAGGGGACAGGGAAGGGGGGGGAATGAATAAGCAAAGAATAGGGAGTACGAAGGGAGGGTCAGGGTGGTTAATTAGGATGTTTGTTGTTAATATAAGATGTGGAATTGTTGTAATGTTCCAGTATTAAAATAAAAATATTTAAACTATATAAAAGATAGAAAGCAGAGAGTAAGACTAAATGGGCAATTTTCCCAATGGAGGAAGGTGAATAGTGGCGTACTATAATGGCTATGCTGTTTTTTAACATATTCGTAAATGTCCTGGAAATGGGAATAACAAGTGAGGTAATCAAATTTGCAGATGAGACAAAATTATTCAAAAGGTGTTAAAACACAAGAGGATTATGAAAACTTTCAAGAAGACCTTGATAAATTGGAAGACTGGACGTTTAAATGGCATATGACATTTAATCTATGCATGTGTCAAGGTTAAATAATTCACTACCTGCCCCAATACAAGCATTATGGAATCTGTGTGTCTTTTTGGGAAACTGCTAGGTACTTGCAGTTCTGGTCACCGTATCTTAAAAAGGATATAGCGGAATTAGAAAAGACACAATGTTTGTGGCAAGCAGTGGATTTCCTGGGTCCTCTCTAATAATGGTTTATGGGCCCTTCCTCCAAGAACATGTCCAAACCTTTTTTTTTTTTTTTAAACTTTATTTAAGTCCACCATTGAATCAAACAACATATCAACAGGCGGCACCACGGGGGAGGTTTGCTCTTCTCCCCCCCGGGAGCCAACAGCAAAATAATACAATAGGTGGTCATTTTATACTATAGCCCTACCCCCCTTCTCCCACCCCTCTCCCCTCACCCACCCTCCCACCCTCACTCCATTGCCAACTTCTTACTTCAAAAATCACCTAAACCAATAAGGCAACTGCCCCCTATCCGCTCCTCAAGTCCACCTTCAGTCAGCTCCCCCCCTGGAGGGCTGCATTACGGCTGTGGGGTCCCAACTGCTGAATATAAGGTTCCCAAATTGACAGAAAGACTGTCCAACGCTTGGCACTGCCCCTCGCCATCCACCGCTCCGTTAGCATTAATTGATGAAAGTTATTCCGCCATTCACTAAAAGTGGGCGGTTGGCGTTCTCTCCATAATCGAAGAATTGGCCCTTTACCCACCAGACAGGCCTTACGCATAAGCAAACTCTCACCAACCTTAACGGGGCCAGGAGTCGGCAAATGATCCAGCGTTACAAATAAACCCGTCCAACGGAGCCTTTGCCGAAGGAGTGTGCATAGAAAGTGGCATATCCGTGCCCAGTATGCCCGTATTCCCCGACAGCCCCACCACATATGTAGAAGAGTAGCCAAAGGCTCCGAACAGCGTGGGCAGGCGCCGTCAGTGTCCAGACGACTGCGCAGTGCTCGTCGCGGCGAGAAATGAGCCCTAGTCACGCATTTAAATTGGATCTCACGCCAACGCATTCCTTGTACCAGTTGTCCGATCCGTTTCAATGCCGCCAGTACTAATCCCGGCTGTACATCTTCTCCCAGTTCGGTCGCCCAAGCGCGTTCGACCCCACTGTAATCAGGGAGGGGACGGTATCGCTCCAAACTACGTTTCAAACTGGAAATTGACGGCGTACGTTCCTCTCCCAGCTGAAAAAAATTCCAAAATACGGGCTGAGCGCTCAGCCTGCAGCGCCTCGCGTGGCAGTGCTGCCACATAGTGGGAAGTTTGGATATAGGCAAAACAATGCGTATCGGGGAGGTCATATTCTCGACTAAGCATTCGAAAGGATTTACAGCTGCCTGTTTGGTCTACTAAATGCCCCACCATCCGGATGCCACGTGTCACCCAGTCCCGGAACACCGCCGTCTCGGACCCTGGAGTAAATTGGGCGTTGCCCTGCAATGGCAACCAACAAGACACCTTCCACGATTCCTGCCAATATTTATTAAGTTGTTGCCATGTGCGTCGGGCCGAGTCCACTAATGGACTCCGTCGGTTGGAGTCTATGTAGACCTTATGTGTGCCGTGCAAAGCCCCCAGGAGAGACGCCGGAGCCACCAAGCACTCCTCTAAAGACCTAGGTGTATACACTTCCGTCCCCCCCAGCCAATCTCCCAGGTGTCTAGCCTGGCAGGCCAATGCGTAGGTCTTCAAATCGGGTAAGCCCATACCTCCCTCTCGCCATTTTCCAAGGAGTCGGTCCCACGGGATCCGCGCCCGCTGCCCCCGCCAAATAAACCGCTTAAGCAAAGCCTCTATTCTACTCAGGTCTCGTCGAAGCAACCAGACTGGAAGAGTCTGCAGCCAATACAATATTCTAGGTAAAACTATCATCTGTACTGCCGCTATCCTCCCTGCCAGAGACAACGGGAGAGGCCCCCATGCACCCAGCTGTGTTGCCAGATGTCTCAGTATCTGGTCTAGGTTACGCCGGTATAAATCCTGGGGATTTCCAGTCAGTATTATGCCCAAATAGAGGAATTCTTTATCTGTCCACCGTAAAGGAAAGGGTCCCCTCCAGGAACTGCGGATGTGCCCCAACACATCTACCACTTCAGACTTATCTTTGTTGATTCGTAAGCCGGCAATTGCTCCAAACCGTTGAAACTCGTCTAACAGCATTGGTAAAGAGGTGGTCGGAGTCGTCAGATGGACTAGCAGGTCATCGGCAAAGGCCGAGATCAGGAAAGTTTGCGACCGTAGCCGCACTCTCTGTATCCTCCCCGAGTCCACGATGGAGCGAATCAACGGGTCCAAAGAAAGAACAAAAAGTAAAGGCGACAAAGGACAGCCCTGCCTCGTACCCCTTCCCAACGGGAAGTCGTCTGAGATGAGGCCATTGCACAATATGCCGGCTGTTGGCGAAACATACAAACCTTGCACCATCTTACAAAATTCTTCCCCTATGCCATAGCGCGGTAGCAGACTCCAAAGATAGTGCCAGTCCACTCTATCAAAGGCCTTCTCTGCATCGAAGCTGATCAATAACGATGGGATATGGTGAGCATGCACCCACTCCAAGGAGGCCAGAATCTTCCTAAGATTGCGTGCGGCGTGGCGGCCTTTCACAAAGCCCACTTGTGCATCATGGATTAAGTAGTCTAACACCCCTGCCAGGCGGTCAGCAAGAACTTTCGCCAAGAGTTTAAGATCGAAGTTTAGTAGGGAGATAGGTCTGTATGAAGCTGCCTGGAGCGGGTCTTTACCCGGCTTCGGGATCAGGGTGATATATGCGTGATTACGCCCCCAGCGGAACGCCTTTTGCTCTGTTCTAGTGATAAAGACCTCTCGTAGTAAAGGACTCACCCCATCCCCTAAGATCTTGTAAACTTCGGCTCCGAATCCGTCTGGCCCTGGTGTTCTGTAACACTGGGCCGAAGTTATTGCGGATTGTATTTCCTGTATGGAAATAGGTAAATCCAAAACCTCCCGCTGGGCTGAAGTGAGCTGAGGCAACTCCAAGTCCCTGAAGTAGTCCTGCAGCTCCTCAGGGGAACCAGCTGTGGCTCTATATAAGTTTTGGAAGAAGGTACGAAATATCTCTGCGATTTCTTTGCTTTCCTTATGCACACGTCCCTGGCCCTCTGTCAGTGCCGCTACGTGAGCAGGACTCCGTCGGGCCCGCAGACATCGTGCCAGCAACTTGCCCGGTTTGTCCCCATAGCAGTGCAATCGAAACCGATAAAACAGAACCGATTTCTTTGCGCGTTGATGTAAAAGCTCGTTAAGCTCAGTCTGGGTTTCCCATAACAATTTCTTATTAGGCAGCGTTGGCGTGTGAGCACATCTCCGCCGTAGGGTAGTAACTCGACGCTCAAGTAGTACAATACGTTCCGTCATCAGCCGGCGTCTCCTCGCGGCGTATCCTATGATGTCCCCGCGAAGAACCACCTTTGCCGTTTCCCAGACTAATTCGGGGTCGTCTGAATGGTCTTGGTGATTGCCAAGAAATTCCCCCCATCGCTGACGTAAAAAATGGCGAAATTGCTCATCCGAATAAAGCTCTAGGGGAAATCTCCACAGGCGAGTCTGATTCGTGTCTCGCCCCCAGTGTAGGTCAAGCCACACCATCGCATGGTCAGAAATTTCGGAGGGACCAATCTGTGCACCCTCAGTGTGCGTAAACAACGTTCCCGAGATCATTACGTAATCAATACGGGCACTAGTACCGTGTGCTCAAGATTGATGGGTATAGTCCTTTTCGGAGGGGTGTAGTACCCGCCAAGGGTCAATTATACCTAGTCGTCGACAGAACCGCAACAATATCTGGGAGGGCACTACCCTCTCCCGTCCACCACCTCTCCGAGAGGTATCTAGGTCTACATCCAGGACTCCATTGAAGTCCCCTCCCAAAATCACCAGGCACTCCGGAAGTTGTTCCACCCTCGACGCCAAACCATTGTAAAAACCCGGGTCGGCCACGTTGGGGCCATAGAGATTTCCCAGAATCACCGGTTTTCCATCTAATTGGCCATATAACAACAGGGATCTACCAACATCATCAGTAAGAACCGTCTCCTCCACAAATCGTATGCGTTTATGAATTAGAATCGCTACACCTCCCTTATGCCCCTGGGCGGGGGATCCCCACACCTGACCCACCCAGTTTCGACAGAGTTTGCTATGTTCAACAGCCGTCTGGTGGGTTTCTTGAAGAAGAGCAATGTCACACTTATGCCGAGCCAATGCTTGCAATACTTTATGCCGCTTGATAGGGTTACCCAGCCCACAGACATTCCAAGTGATTATTTTTAAAGCGCCAGGGCAGTGCCAAGGTGCCACCACAGAGTCACATCTAAGTATTTCAGAGGGACACCCCCAGCCTGACACCCCTCCTCGTCTATTGGTAGGCAATTATCCCATCCACTAACAGTCAATGGAGTAAACCCCCTCCCCTCTCCTCCCCCTGCCCCACCCTCCCCCTCCCCCTCCTATCCCTCTCCTCCCCTCCCCCCCTTCCCTCTCTTCTCCAAACTCTCCCATCCCGCCATAGCCGGGACTACTTCCTATGGCAGACGGGCTCGCCCCTCCGATGTTCCCCCCTCCCTAGCTACGAATTTAAAGGAAGGAATAGTAAACACAGAGTCTCTCTTGCGAACCGCTGTGATGTGTCCCCCACGTTGGCTCTAGCGCCCTCCACCCGTCCCCTCATACCTTGTCTCCACCCACAACCACCCGAAGTATCTCTCATCTCCTCCGCCCTCCCCTCTCATCCAGTGCATGTACAGCTGTCTTGTCGAGGCCAGCCCTCTCTCCCCCCAGCATCAGTTCCAGATCGCTCTCATACCCCAGCTACTCCTGAGGGAGAGTGGCCCAAAACCTGCACTGTACACGGTCACTCAGCCACACACGCTTTTGAGCTCACCAGCCATTGGCGTGGTCATTCCTCAGTCCTACCCCCTTCCAGGCCGCGGTGGCAAAAGGAGGGGAGGCTAGGCGTCAAGCCTGGGATATAAATTGTTAAGATGGTAGTAACAAAGCTGGTCCTGAAGCCCGTGCCTCCTTGACCCCAGTGACCCCCCAACTTAATCACCGCCTACCCCTTTAGCATCACATCAAAGTCCCACCTGTCAGGGGATAAAAAGAGGGAGGAGAGGGAGAGGGACAAACACAAATTCAGGGGGAGAGACAAGGCAGGGAGAAGATAGTCAGGGAGCCAGCAGAACAGCAGCTATTATAACACAATAGCAATTGTAACAAAATAACAATGATACACTGTCTCCCTTGGCAGAATAACTGTTACCAATTCAATGAGGCCCTTTAGGTCAGCTTAGCACACCACATGAAAAGCAAAAGCCGAAAGTTCTTCCATGTCAGTGTAGACTGTTAGAAGTCCATCAGTAATTGTTCAACCCTCGGGGCCCCAGGTCACCACACCACACCTGGGGCGATATACCCCACACCTAGTCAGTTGTCCAGCAGTTAGGAGGCCGATTGAGCAGGCAGGGAGTCCAGGAAGGTAGTTGCCTCTTCCAGGGACGCTAATATGCGCGTGTGGCCTTGATGATCGATCCGCAGCCGGGCCGGGTAGAGGAGTGAGAAACGAATGCCACGGTTAAACAGCTGGGTGCAAATCCCTGAAAAAGCCCTTCGCTGTTGGCTGACGATCACCGAATAGTCCTGGAATACTAAGATCGGTTCTGCGTCCTGCTGATGTCTCCGCCGGCCCCTCGCTGCTTTCAACACCTCCTCTTTCTGTCTGTAGTCGAGGAAGCGTGCTATTACGGCACGTGGTTTCCTGGCCTGTTCTCTTCTCTGGCCTAGTCGATGTATCCGCTCTATTTTGAGAGATCCTTCTCTCAGGTGTGGCAGGAGGTTCTCAATCCAAGATTGTAAATATGCAGATAGGGCACTGTCCGCGACACTCTCAGGGATGCCGACGAATCGCAGGTTTTTTCGCCGACCTCGGTTCTCCAGTTCATCCAGTTTGTCTCCTTGTTGTTTCACCAAAGTCTCTAGGGCAGCTACTTTGGCCTCTACTGATTGTTGCGTGTCCTCCACATCGGACACCCTTGTCTCAACTTGCTCTAGGCGCTCCTCCACCACCGTGAAGCGCTGTCCCAGCGTTTGAATCTGCTCCCCCAGGTCCTGGAAGCGGGTGCTAAGCGCCTTCACCACTGCGGCGCTGACCTCGGCCACTAAGTCTGGCGGACTGCCCGGCTTCGGGCTAGAGGGGGAGCCTTCCGCCGCTTTTCCCTCCGTCATTCGAGGCCTCTCTTTACGCGGAGCTTTAGATGCCATTCAGAGAGCAGTGTTAAGCCTCCACACCCCAGGAGCAGAGTGATATATGGGCCAGTAGAAGAGAGAGAGCCAAGCTCAATGCAGTTGCTGTCTTTTGTTCACTGGTGCTCTCTGGAGTCAGGCAAAAAGGCCGCAGATCTCCGCCGCCCCTCAGGCCCCTCAGCAACCGTGGAGAGCGCTGTTGTCTCGTTGGATAGGGTCCCCAAGCTCTCCTATCTCCGTCAGCAGCCCCTCACCCCCAAACAGGCAGGAGGATTCACAAACCCCTGCTGCGTTGGGGAATCAATGCCCCGCGGGGGGAGCCAACCGTGGCAGCAGGAAGGAGGATGGGGGTGCACGGGCGTGATACACAGTTCCTCCACCGGATTCTCTGCTCTCAGGTGTTCGACCCCGCATGGATGCCGCGCCGCTGTTGATAGCAGGGGAAATGTCCAGGCACGTTGCGGCCTGCTTCCTAACAACAATGATTGACTGCCGGGGTCTTGGTAGAGGGCCGCTGGTCTTTCCCCGCCGGGACTACACCTCCACGTGCAGGCGGAGCACAGCCGACAGTGGCAGCAGCGCCCGATCCCGTCCTCACTTACTTGGGTAAGGGCCGTCACACTTCTCCATTTTATTAGGGACGGTCACTGATCCGAGGCCTCCCACTCCGTGTCCCGCAAAGAGCAAGCTGATTCCAGCGGTGGAGGAGATGCCCGCTCGGCCCCTGCACTCTCTTTGGTTCGCAGGATAAACCGCTCCTAGTTCTGCAGGGGTGGCCGCGAAGTGCTTCAGCGGCAGAGGATCGGGTCCCCGTCAGGGGAGTTTCACTGCAGGTAGGGTCCAGAGGATTTTTATGCCGATTTGTAGCCGGAATGTGAGGGCGGTTGCCCGGAGCTGATCGCGAGTCGTCCGATCAGCTCATTGCCCAGACCGGAAGTCCCGTCCAAACCTTTTTTAAACCCATCAACACTAACAGCTTTTACTACATCCTCCGGTAACTAAATCTAGAGTTTGATTACACGTTGCATGAAAAAATATTTTCTCTTATTAGTCTTAAACAGGTTACAAGTAGCTTCATTGCATGTCTCTTAGTCTTTCTACTTTTTGATGGCGTAAACAATTGATCTACATTTACCTGTTCCACTCCATTCATTAATTTATAGACCTCTATCATATCTCCCCTAACCTTTTAAGCCTCTCCTCATAGGGGTATCCTTTCATGCCCTTTACCATTTTGGTGGCTCTTCTGTGTACCTTTTCTAATTCCGCTATATCCTTTTTAAGATACAGCGACCAGAATTGCACATAATATTCAAGGTGCAGTTGCACCACGGAACGATAGAGGGATTATAATATCCTTTCTTATTTTCCATTCCTTTCCTTATGATTCCTAGAATTTTATTTGTCGCTTTGGCTGCCATTGCACACTGGGTGGAGGGTTTCAAGTTATTATCCATGATGACGCCTAAATCTTTTTCTTGGGTGGTGGTTCCTAATGTGGAACCTTGCATCGTGTAACCATAGTTTGGGTTGTTCTTTCCTAGGTGCATAACTTTGTACTTGTCCACATTAAATTTCATCTGCAATTTGAATGTCCATTCTTGCAATTTGTCAAGGTCCTCTTTCAATTTTTCACAATCCTCTTGGGTTTTAACAATTTTGAATAATTTTGTGTCTTCTGCAAATTTGACTACCTCGCTTGTTGCTCCCATTTCCAGGTCATTTATGAATATGTTAAAAAGCAGCATAGCCAGCACACTTCCCTCGGGTACTCCACTATTCAGTTTTCTCCATTGGGAAAATCGGCCATTCAGTCCTACCCTCTGCTTTCTAGTTATAAGCACAAATGCATTTTTTTTAGTGCCATCAAGTCAGTGTTGACTCATGGCAACCCAGCTACCTCTGGATTTTCTTGGCAATGTATCACCGGAAGTAGATTGCCAGCCTTTTCTTCTGAGGCAATGGAGGGTAAAGTGACTTGCCCAAAGTCACAAGGCGTGCCAGTGGGAATCGAACCCTTGATCTTCTGGGTACTAGGCAGTTGCTCTAACCACTAGACTACTCCTCCACTCTACAAATGCATACATATGCCTAAACTATATATAGGAAATCTGACTCACTTACCAGAACTCATAGTTTCAAAAACCATATATGATTTTATTGTTTATCTCCACAGTGAAAAATCAAACTTCATATGGCTTACAGAGTCCCAAATAAACAGCATTTCAGTTGAGTCAAAATAAAAACACTTTTTTTAAATTTTTGTTTTTATTGAACATATTCCAAACTTCAAAATACAATGACCAACTGGGGTCAATTTAACATCATACTATTATAATTACATGTGTTTTCTCCCCCCCCCCCAACCCCAACCCCTTTCACCGCTTCAGCAATACTGCTAAACATACAGAGTCTGCACTCCATTTATTGCCTGTTTCCCCTTTAGTCTGGAGCAAAATACTTGTTTTAAAATTAATCTCCATAGTTGATCTTCCAATTTATCCCCAAAGTCGATCTCTGATGTGAGCTCATATTCCGAAAGAGCAACAGTTTAGTATTCTGCATCAGGGAACGCTCCTCTTTAAATGTGTCAACTACTCATTCTGCCTTTATGAATAGGGCTTCTGGTTCTAGGTGTTTATCTTTAGGGATTTTAAGTCTATTTTTGAGGTAATTATGTGCTTTCCCAGGGTCGTAAAAATATGGGTTTATCAGTGGATTTGGAGCACAAAAAATTCTTTAGGTGGATTCCATGGAATGAGAGGGCTGGTATTGGAAAATTTGCTCTTCTCACTAATATATCTTAAAAATGTCTTATCCCCCCATTTTATTGCATTGGCTATTTCCTCCTCCTTTTGAATCTTTGCCTTCTTGACTACTTTGCTAGCTTCTCTAAGTTTTTCCAAATACAGATGCCTGTCTTCCTCTCTCTGTGATCTCTTGTATTTCATGAAGGCCTCCCTCTTTTTCTTCACTTTTTCAGCTACTTCTTTCGAAAACCATAGCGGTCTTCTTTTCCTTTTACCCTTTATTTACCATTTTACCATTTGGTGAACGCAGCATTTTATAGAGACATTAAAGCTTTGGAATTACAAAGCTTAAAAGGGAGAGAGGAGGCATTGTGGGTTAAACTAGAAAGAGGGAAAGAGGTGGATGGAGAGTTAATTGAAGACATGCGCAGCACTGATAGGAAAGGGGAAGTGCTACTGATAGGGGATTTCAATATGCCAGATGTTGTATGGCACATTCCTGCTGCAGTGTCATCTAGAAGTAAAGAGATCCTGGATTCTCTACAGGCAATTGGTAACAGACCCCACACGTGAAAGGGCCATACTGGACTTGGTGCTTACCAATGGTGAAAGATGTTATAGTGGAGAGATCATTTTGCATCCAGTGATCACCAGATGGTGTGGTTCAGTATTAGGACTAGGGCTATTAGAATCCATTCAAAGGTGAGGGCCTTAGACTTTAGGAAGATTAACTTTGTCAAGATGGGCCAATACCTCAGGGAGTCGTTAGCGGAATGGGAACAGCTGGGGGATGTAGAAAACAGTGGACAGAACTGACATGGGATATTTTAAGGGCAACCAACCTTTTTGTTAAAATGGTAAATAAAGGTAAAAAGAAAAGGAGACCGCTATGGCTTTAGAAAGAAGTAGCTGAAAAGGTGAAGAAAAAGAGGGAGGCCTTCATGAAATACAAGAGATCACAGAGAGAGGAAGACGGGCATCTATATTTGGAAAAACTTAGAGAAGCTAGCAAAGATTCAAAAAGAGGAGGAAATAGCCATTGTAATAAAAAGGGGGGATAAGACATTTTTCAGATATGTTGGTTTGCAGCTTGTCGTGCTGTGAGGGCTTGCGTGCATCAGTGATGCTGAGAGCTAAACTATCGGTAGTTTAACTACTGTCAGGGTCTCCCAAGATGGACAGCTCTCAGCTGAGGTGCCAGACCAAGACAAACCACCCATCTGGGCAGCAGCAGAATGGGATAGTGTTGACGGAGGAGGATCACATTTTTGTGACAACGGCAACACCACCAAACTTAAACTGCGCGGAAGAAAGGCCCGGCAATCTACTTCTGTATCTTGCCATGAAAGCCCAATGGATAGTTACAACAAAACAAATTGTGCTATGGTGCTGGAAGATGAGACCCCCAGGTCGGAAGGCACTCAACTAGCTACTGGGGAAGAGCTGAAGACTTTCCAGAGTAAAGCCAGCATTTATGATGTGGTTGGATCAAAGCCCTCGGGAAGTCTGACTGCTGATGTAGCTGCGCATGAAATGAGAGTCAGAAGCTGTAAAGATGTCTTATACATTGGAACATGGAACGTACGAAGCATGAACCAAGGGAAGTTGGAGGTGGTCAAGAATGAAATGTTACGTGTACAACTTGATCTGTTGGGTGTCAGCGAACTGAAATGGACTGGCATGGGGCACTTTGCATCAGATGATCACATGGTCTACTATGCTGGAAATGAAAGACAAAGAAGAAATGGTGTTGCATTTATAATAAAGAAGAAATTTGCAAGAACTGTAATGAAATATAATGCAGTCAGCGAATGCTTAATCTCTATTCGTCTACGAGGATTGCCTATCAACACAATTATAATTCAAGTATATGCCCCAACAACAGCTGCAGAAGCGAATGAAATTGAAGAGTTCTATGAACAAGTACAAGCTGAAATTGACAGAACATGCAAACAGGATATCCTGATAGTCATGGGTGACTGGAACGCAAAGGTTGGCAACAAAGAAGAAGGCAAAGTAGTTGGAAAATATGGACTTGGCAGCAGAAATGAAGCTGGAGAAAGACTGATAGAATTCTGCAAGACCAACGATCTATTCATCTCAAACACCTTCTTCCATCAACACAAGCGGCGACTGTACACATGGACTTCACCCAATGGATTGTATAAAAATCAAATTGACTACATCTGTGGAAGTCAACGATGGAAAAGCTCTATAACATCAACCAAGACAAAACCTGGAGCTGACTGTGGTACAGATCATCAACTACTAGTATGCAAACTCAAGCTAAAGTTGAAAAAGAGCAAACCACTCATGAATGCAGCAAAATATGACCTTGAGAATATACCACTGGAATTTAAAGACTGCCTGCAAAATCGATTTGCTGCTTTAGATACAAATGACAGAGCTCCGGAAGAGTTATGGAATGACATCAAGAAGGTTGTGTTGGAAGAAAGCGAGAAGTCTCTACAAAAGGTGAAAAAGCAAAAACGGCCAAACTGGATGATGGAAGAAACTCTGAAAATTGCCCAGAAATGCAGAGAAGCTAAAGCCAGAGGAGAAAGAAAGACAATCGCAGAACTCAACAGAGATTTCCAACGTGCAGCAAGACAGGACAAGGAAAAGTACTACAACGACGCATGCAAGGAAACAGAAGCAGAAACTATTAGAGGAAGAACAAGATCGGCTTTCCTAAAGCTACGAGAGTTAAAGAAAAAGTTCCAACCTCGAATTGGAATGTTACAAGATGCTCAAGGTTCTATGTTGAATGATGCTGAGAAGATCAAGAAAAGGTGGAAGGAATATACAGAGTTTTTATATGATAAAGATCAAGTGGACCAACAGCCGTTTCAACCTGTACCTTATGATCGGGAACCATTGGTGATGAAAGAAGAAGTTGAAGCAGCATTGAAAGCCTTATCAAAGAACAAAGCACCAGGCATCGATGGCATTCCTATAGAAGTATTGCAGCAATCTGATGCAGTTGTTACCATACTTACAAGGCTCTGTCAAGAAATATGGAAGACAACATCATGGCCAACTGACTGGAAAAGATCTGTGTTTATACCAATACTAAAGAAAGGTGATCCAACTGACTGTGGAAATTATCGAACAATCGCTCTGATCCCACATGCCAGCAAGATTCTACTTAAGATTATTCAAAAGAGACTACAACCATACCTGGAACAAGAACTACCTGAAGTGCAAGCAGGGTTCAGGAAAGGGCGAGGAACGAGAGACATCATTGTGGATGTGAGATGGATCCTTGAAAAGACTAAAGAATACCAAAAGGATATCTATTTGTGCTTTATCGACTATAGCAAGGCTTTTGAATGTGTAAACCATGAGAAACTCTGGGCCACATTAAGAAGCATGGTATACCAGAACAACTGATCGTTCTCTTGCGCAATTTGTACATTGATCAAGAAGCAACAGTTCAAACGGAACAAGGAGAAACAGAATGGTTTAAAATAAGCAAAGGTGTAAGACAAGGCTGCATACTTTCCCCCTACCTGTTGTGGGCTTCCATTATCCTCCCCTCACCAGCAACCTGCAGGGCTCTTGGAGCTACAGAAGACTACATTCAAAGCAATGAGAAGGTAATCTAAAAGACAGCAATAAAATACTACACACGCCTATAAAAATACACCAAAGCTTTGGGAGAGAAACAAAGTGAACCAAAGTTCTCTTTGTTTACTCTAACTGCTAGCCATGGTTCACTTTATTTATAAGGCTCTTTTGGATGATACAGCATAATTTCACTTTATTATTACACGTCAGGCATTACGTATTTATCATATCATAGGTCAACTTCTAATCAGTGTAGGTCAGTATGAAGAGACATACATGTGTTCCAAGACATAACTGTTTACTGCTGACTGCTTGATATCTAATAACCCTGAGACAGACAGGCTAGAGTACAGCCTGCCCTTTCTTTCTTTACAAGACATGCACCTCTTTACCTACTTAGTAAGCAAATATATGAAGTTTATTTCTAAGCAAAATTAACTCTCTCAGGTTTTCTTAGACAGTCTGGTTGTGTACACCACCCTGTACAAACAAACATACTTTCAGTCCCTCCTCTGATTCTGTAAAGAATCATTTCTAAAGTAAGGAAACTCAGACATTGCCACTAAAATAGAATTAAAACTAGATTCTGGGTCAATCTGTAACATCAATGTAGGGGTCAGTAATTCCACTGATTTCTTACAGCAAGCTGTGAAAGGTGGAGAGGTGGAAAAGAAACCAGTGCTGACATAGAGAAACAGCCCCAAGGGAAAACTGATAGTACATAGAGAATTAATACTCCTAGAATGAGGACTCCCAAAATACCAAGCAATGATGCTAACAGAATCAAATAGAGCTGAAAAAGAACTTACATAACGCTCACTTGAAACAAAAATACGGTTCTTAACTCTATCCAATAGGCCTTTTACTATTTTTCCATTATTATCAAACACACTACAACAACAACCAACTATTACTTCACACACACCATTTTCCTTTGCTAGGAGAAAATCTAAAGCCATTCGGTTCTGGGCTGCATAAGCTGACACTGTGTTTACTGCAATACACACTAATTGCCTCAGTAAGAAGCAGAGCAGCCACTGAGACTTCATCCTGAGGGGAAACATCCCTTTTTCTTCCTAAAGATTTGTTCAGGATTGATAACAATTAATATAGCAACGTTCAATGCACTATGGGGTATCCACCAGGGCTATATAGCAGGTACCTGACCAACCTCTGGGAAGCCCTGTATACACAAAAGTACCACACACACAAAATAATCTCCTTCTAAAACCACTAAGCTCTCTGCTCAGATTGTCAAATTCTGAGGACAAGATATATTCTGGATAGAATTATTCACAACCCTCTGAGTCATGACCATTTTATTAAATCATTTCACTTTAACTCTGGTTAGGTATGCCTAGGTCTGAACTAGAGGCATCCAAAGAGTAGCCAGAACTGCACACTTGGTTCCCTTTTAACTGGCATTAATTGTAAATTACTGAAATATAGGAACCTGTACATGGGATCTTTATACGTATATCTTTACTTCTTCCAGATTCTGTGTTTGTATAAGACCATATGTCACAAGACTCTTCAAAGGTCTTAGGCCTAACTCTTGGTAGAAATCCATGCTGAGTAGCTGTCACTGTTGGAAGGCAAACAGCACATTCTTTGATAAATTGAAATGTTTTTGTCACCAAGTGTAAATGTGCCTCAAAAATATTTGGATATTCCCTCTAACATCCCCAAGATTCTGAATGCAATACGGTTTCATTAATAATATGCCACAGCATCTAGGACCAGATTAGGAAATATGCATAGCAAATATGCATAGCAACAAAAATATTCTAAAACAAACTAAAGATATACCTACTCTTCTTAATACTTTTCTTAAGATGATGAAGAGATATACTATAGCTATACCGGCCCTCTAATTCTCAATTACTTTATTAAGTAGAGGTTAAGTACCTAAAGGTCATTACATATATATCAGGAAAATACTAATCTAAACTAACTTCATCCCTCTAAGCCTTACTATAAATATATTAATTTATATGCAGAACAAATCATCAGAGAAGCAGGATTGTATGAAGACAACAGAGGTGTGAAGATTGGTGGAAGACTCATCAACAACCTTCGCTATGCTGATGATACTACATTACTGGCTGAAAGTGAAGATGATCTGAAACATTTGCTTCTCACAATCAAAGAACATAGTCTCAAAATGGGCCTGCACCTTAATGTAAAGAAGACAAAAATCATGACAACTGGCATAATCAACAGGTTCATCGTTGAAGGAGAAGAAATTGAAATTGTGAACAACTTTAACCTACTTGGATCAACTATCAATAAAGAAGCAACAAGCAGTCAAGAAATCAAATGACGCATTGCTCTTGGCAGAATGGCTATGAAAGACCTAGATAAGATTCTCAAGAGCAGAGATGTCTCTCTCCATACAAAGATTCAACTTGTTCAAGCCATGGTATTTTCAATAACATCATATGGATGTGAAAGCTGGACAGTGAAAAAGATGGACAGGAAGAAAATTGATGCCTTTGAATTATGGTGCTGGTGGCGAATACTGTGTATACCATGGATTGCCCGAAGAACAAACCAGTCGGTACTAGAGGAGATCAAACCTCAGCTTTCTTTAGAAGCTCAGATAACAAGACTTCGACTTCCATACTTTGGACACATCATGCGAAGAGAGAGATCATTAGAGAAAGACATCATGCTTGGCAAGATAGAAGGTCAACGCAAAAGAGGAAGCCCAGCAATGAGATGGATCGATACAATAACAGCAGCTACGGGTACCAGTCTGTCAACAATGAGCCGCCTGACTGAAGATCGAACACAATTTAGGATAGCTATCCAGAGGGTCACCATGAGTCGACTCCGACTTGACGGCACTTAACAACAACAACAAGACATTTTTCAGATATGTTAGTGAGAAGAGGAAGGGCAAAAGTGGTATTGTCAGACAAGGTTGAAGGGGAGGTATATGTAGAAGCTGATGAGGATAAAGCGGAATTGCTTAACAAATATTTCTGTTCTCCAGGACCAAGCAGGAAGTCAGTCCTCACATATGGGTGACGTCGGAGCCGACGGAGCCCTCGCGGAGCAATTTCCCCAGCTTTCAAAGAAAGCCTTTGGGAATTGCAGCGCGCATGCGCGGTCCTCTTCTCGCCCAAGGGTGCCATCTTGCTCAGTCTTCTTTTTTCCGCGGAACCCTACAGACGCTGTTTGTGATCGCCGCTGAAAAAGTTGATTTTATTTACTATTCTTTTCTCGGTTCGACGCCGGATTCTTTTCCCGCCCGGACCCGATACGCCGGTATCGAGTCCGTTCTTTATTTTTTCGGTTTTTGTCCTTCGTGACTAGCGTTCGCGCCATTTTTCTTTTTTCACTGGCAGCCCTGTCTTTTGACCTCGCAGGGGCCCTTTTTCCCCCGATGGCTGCCAGCGGGTTTAAAAAGTGTGATCGGTGTAAGAAACTTATGTCTCTTACCGACACACACGACTGCTGCCTCCGCTGCCTCGGACCCGATCATGACCCGATGATCTGTGGTCCATGTGGCAAAATGTCCTCAAAAGCGTTGAGGAGTCGGTAGCATCAAAAAGAACGAATCTTCTCTGACTCCGCGTCCGGCCGGGCCCGGACCTCGTCAGAGGCTTCGACGTCCCGGGACTCCGGTCCTGAGCATCGTCGGAGTTCCTCTGAGCGGGGGTCTCCTGCCTGGGAGCATCATAGGAAGAAGAAACCAGCAAGGGCGGCGTCGGTGGACGCTCCTGGTTCCTCGAGGGCCAGGTCGCATAGCCCCGATAGCCGTCCCGGGTCCTCGGAGTCGGAGAGGCCTTCGAAACATCCTCGTCTCGAGATGGAGTCTCCTGGACACGTGAGTACTGTAGTCCTCGTGGACTTGCCTCCGAAGGAGCCGACGTCGGGCCCGACGCCGTCGGGGCCCGAGTCGGGGGCTGCTGGGTCTCCTGAGCTCGGACTCAGGTTGATGGCCTTGGAGAGCAGTTTTGCTGCCTTCATGGACCAGCAGCGGGCATTGATCGCTGGCCTCGCTGGTGCATCTTCCCCGACCACCAGGACGTCGACGTTCAAGTCGACCCCGGAGACCGAGCTGATCCTCGAGTCCATGCGAGCTTGAGTCGATCCTCGGTCACGGTCTCCCTTGGCCTCCCGTTCGGGACCGAGGTCGTCGACGCCGGCCTCGGCGTCGGGGCAGAGGGCATCGGTGCCCGCCCGACCGGAGCCGCTCGATTCCTCCTCCGAGGAGTCGGCCTGGGAGACGGAGGACGAAGAGGCACTAGGTACTTTTCGGACTCGGTGTGTCCCATCGGACTCGCCCGAGTCCGAACCTCAGAGACGGTCCCCCCCGGAGGACACCCGGTTCTCAGACTTCATGCGGGATATGGCCAAGGCCTTGGCATTCGCCACGGATCCCGAGGAGGAGCCTCGAGCCGAAGAGCTCGATGCCCTCCAGTATGACTCTCCCCCAAAGGAGGCCTTTACTGTACCGGTTCCTCCGATGCTGGAGCGACTTCTCTTCCGCATGTGGGAGAGCCCGGTGTCGGCGCCGGTGTTAAGCAAGCGGGTCGATTCCATTTATCGAGTCTGCAAGAGCCCCGGGTTCCAAAAGGCACAACTACTGCACCATTCCATGGTGGTGGAATCGGCCATACATCGACTCAAGAGTCAGAAGATGCACTCCTCGGTGCCTCCCGGCCGGTAGGCCCGGAACCTGGATGCCCTCGGTAGGAAGTGTTTCCAGGGCTCTATGCTTGCTTGTCGAGTCCAGACCTACCAGCTCTACATGGGCATGTATCTCCGAGACCTGGCAAAGGAGATTGCCGGGTTCTCTGCTGGTCTCTCCGAGGAACCTTTGCAGAGGTTCCAGGCCTTGTCCACTGGTATTCGGGAGTGCTCGAAGTTTATCTCTCGAGCAGCCTACGATGGCTTCAAAGCATCGGCTCGGGTAGCCGGAGCCGGCATCGGTGCCCGCCGACAGGCTTGGCTTCAGTCATCCGACCTCGAGCCATGGGTACAGGACAAGTTGGTCGATGTCCCCTGCAGAGGTGAAAACCTCTTTGGCAAGCCCATGGCTGAAAAGACTGCACAGATCGAGACCGAGACTCTGACCAGGACTCGGCTGTCCAGAAAAACCTCTGCCCCTTCTCAGAAGAAGAAGAAGGGCTCGGGGGAAAAAGCCCTTTTACCCGAGGAAGGCGGCTGCCTATAAACACTACCCTCATTCTCAGACCTCAGCAACTCCCCAACAGGGTCAGCAGGCCAAGGGACGGGGTAATGGGTCCCATAGGCAGCAGGTCCCTAAGCCCACAACACCGGCCCCTGCTCAGCAGGGTGGGGGTTTTTGACTCCGTCAGCATAGCCTCTTCCCCTCCGCTGGTTTCTCTCAGCACAGGAGGCCAGCTGGTCCACTTTGCCCACAGGTGGTCAGCCATCACATCAGATACCTGGGTGCTTCATATAGTTCAGAAAGGCTATCTTCCACACTTTCACCAGGTACCTCCCTCCTACTTTCCAGGGGAGCCTCCAAGACTCCCTCTGCACAGGGACTTACTCCTTCAGGAGTTAGCAAGTCTTCTTCAGGAACAGGCTGTGGAACCGGTGCCCACCACCTGAGAGATCACGGCTTTTATTCCAGGTACTTTCTGATACCAAAAAGAACAGGAGGCCTCAAACCCATCCTGGACTTGTGAAACCTCAACAAGTTCCTGGCAAGGGAAAAGTTCAAGATGCTTACCCTTGGAATCCTGCTGCCCTACCTCCAGCAGGGAGACTGGCTATGCTCCTTAGATCTAAAGAATGCCTATACTCACATCCTTATTCATCCAGACCACAGACAATATCTCAGGTTTGTTGTGGGGGGAAATCATTACCAGTACAGAGTACTGCCCTTTGGCCTATCCTCCGCCCCCAGGGTGTTCACCAAATGCCTAGCAGTGGTGGCGGCCTATCTAAGACTTCAAGGCCTTTTTGTGTTTCCATACCTGGACGACTGGCTCATCAGAGCCCAGTCTTCCCAAGAGGCCACTCAGGCCACTCATCGCACTGTGACTCTACTCCAGCACTTGGGATTTGTCATAAACTTCACAAAGTCCACTTTGCTCCTCTCTCAAAATCATAGGCGCCAGGTTGAATACACTTCAGGCGCGGGCCTTCCTGCCTCTAGACAGGGCCCACAGGCTCATGGATCTCGCCAGCCACTTTCACAGCAATTCCCTGGTCTCTGCCAGGCAATTTCTGAGACTGCTCAGCCATATGGCTTCCACGGTCCATGTGACCCCCAATGCCCGCCTGAACATGCGACCTGCTCAGTGGTGCCTTCGCACTCAATGGCATCAGGCCACGGGGAGCCTGGTGGACTCAGTACAGGTATCCGACCTGCTGGTCTCTTCTCTGCGGTGGTGGCTTCATCTGCCAAACCTGGTGCTGGGAGTGGATTTTCAATCTCCTCTGCCTTCTCAGGTGCTGACAACCGATGCTTCTCTCCTGGGTTGGGGAGCACATTGCCAAGGGTCATGTACTCAAGGCCTCTGGACTCCTTGGGAGTCTGCTCAGCAGATAAACTTCCTGGAGCTCAGAGCCATCCGCCTAGCTCTGAGAGCCTTCTCCCACCTCACTTCTCACCAGTCTGTGCTGGTCCAGACGGACAATCAAGTTGCAATGTTCTACGTGAACAAACAAGGAGGCACAGGCTCCTTCCTTCTCTGTCAGGAGGCACAAAAACTGTGCTCTTGGGCCGTCCTTCACGGCATCCTCCTCAAAGCTGTCTATCTCCCAGGTCAAGAAAATTACCTGGCAGACAAGCTGAGCAGGATCCTCCAACCACTCGAGTGGAGATTGGATCCGTTGGTGGTTCAGCGGATCTTTCTCAAGTGGGGCCCCCCCACCATGGATCTATTTGCCAGTCCTCTGAACCGGCAGCTTCCCAGATTCTGCTCTCGACAACTGCATCCTCTCAGAGTAGCGGCGGATGCTTTTCTGATTCCATGGTCCACAGGCCTCTTGTATGCCTTTCCTCCCATGCCACTGGTGTCTCGGACGCTCTTCAAGGTTCTCAGAGACAGAGCCTCGATGATCCTAGTGGCTCCCCGGTGGCCAAGACAGCCCTGGTTCCCGCTTCTGATGCAGCTGGCGGTGGACACTCCTCTTCCTCTGGGGTTTCAACCCGATCTCCTGTCACAGGATCAGGGGACTCTCCTACACCCCAACTTCCGGTCCCTTCATCTGATGGCCTGGCTGCTGAAAGGGTAGTCCTTGCTCCCCTCCTGCTGCCTCGGGAGGTGGAAGAGGTCGTCTTGGCCTCCAGGCGGCCCTCCACCCGGAAATCCTACGGTCTTAAGTGGCGTCGGTTCTCCGTGTGGTGTGCTCAGCAGTCTGAGAATCCCTTCTCCTGCTTGGTGGCAGTGGTCTTGCAATATTTGCTTTACCTCTCCAATCTGGGCCTTAAGTCCAACTCTGTCAGGGTCCACCTCAGTGCTCTCTCTGCGCATCACGCACCGGTGGATGGCAGGCCTCTTTCCAACCACCCTTTGGTGGCTCGTTTTCTCCGAGACCTCCTTCTCCTTAAGCCTCCTTTGCGCCCACCAGCCCCTGAATGGGATCTGAATGTGGTCTTGCAGTGGATTACCTATCCGCCCTTTGAACCTATGGCTACCTGCCCTCTTCGTTTTCTTTCCTGGAAAACCTTGTTTTTGGTAGCCCTTACCTCTGCTAGGCGCGTTAGTGAACTGCAGGCCCTAGTGTCTGATCCTCCTTACACTAGGTTCTACAGGAATAGGGTAGTCTTATGGACTCACCCTAAGTTTCTTCCAAAAGTGGTTTCTCCTTTTCATCTCAACCAGGAGGTGGTTCTTACGACCTTCTTTCCCAGGCCGCACACCAGCCGGGCTGAAATGGTCCTGCATACCCTGGACTGTAGGAGGGCCTTGTCCTTCTACCTTGACCGTACGCGGGAGCATAGGAGGACTGTTCAGCTCTTTGTTTCTTTTGACCCCAATAAATTGGGGCTACCTGTCTCCAAGCGTACTTTGTCCATATGGGTCGCTGACTGTATCGCCTGGGCTTATGGGGCAGCCGGCCTCTCGTTGGAAGGTCGAGTCACGGCTCATCGTGTCAGGGCGAAGGCTGCGTCAGTGGCTCATCTCCGCTCTGTTCCATTGGCAGACATCTGCCGGGCCGCTACTTGGTCTTCAAGCCAGACTTTTGCGGCCCATTACTGCCTGGAGAGGGAGTCCCGCAGGGACAGTGCTTTCGGTCAGGCAGTCCTCCATAATCTCTTTGAGGTTTAGGCAACTCCTACCCTCCGGCCCTGGTGTTGGGCTACCGGTCGGGGGCGTTTTCAGAGAAGATTCCTTCCTTCTGTGCTACTGAGCTAGAGGGAGCTCATTTTTCCGCTTGAGGTCTCCGGTAGCCTTAAGCTAGGGAGTCCCATATGTGAGGACTGACTTCCTGCTTGGTCCTGGAGAAAGAGTAGTTACTCACCTGTAACAGGTGTCCTCCAGGAGCAGCAGGAATCAGTCCTCACAACTCTCCCTCCTCCCCTTGGAGTTGCAGTCCTATCATTTCGTTTTTGCTAATTTTTTTGCTGTCTTTTAGCTATGTCATCAGACTGAGCAAGATGGCACCCTTGGGCGGGAAGGGGACCGTGCATGCGCGCTGCAATTCCCAAAGGCTTTCTTTGAAAGCTGGGGAAATTGTTCCGCGAGGGCTCCGTCGGCAGCGACGTCACCCATATGTGAGGACTGATTCCTGCTGCTCCTGGAGAACACCTGTTACAGGTGAGTAACTACTCTTTCTGTGTTCACAGATGAAGAACCAGGAGCAGGACCTCAGAAAATACCCACAAACAGGAACAGAAGCAAAGGACATCTTGAACAATTTTCAGAAGACTGTGTTCATGAGAAACTAGCTCAACTTAAAGTAGACAAAGTGATGGGACCGGATGGAATACACCCTAGAATACTGAGGGAACTTGGGGACGTTCTAGCAGCTCCACTGACTGACCTTTGCAATGCCTCATTGGAGTCAGGAGTGGTGCCAAAGTTCTGGAGAAAGGCTCATGTGGTGCCTTTACACAAAAGCTGAAGTAAGGATGTGGTTGAAAACTACAGACCAGTTAGTTTAACTTCGGTGGTGAGTAAATTATTGGAAATGCTGCTGAAAGAGAAAATAGTGAGGTTTCTGGAGTCCAGCGGATTACAGGAACCGAGGCAGCATGGATTCACCAGAGGCAGGTCTTGTCAGACAAATCTGATTGATTTCTTTGACTGGATGATCAGGGAGTTGGACCGAGGGAGAGCCCTAGATTTGGTGTATTTAGATTTCCGTAAAGCCTTTGACACCGTTCCTCACAAGCGACTTCTAAACAAACTGGGATGGACCCTAAAGTTACTGCTTGGGTTAGAAATTGGATGGGTGGGAGGCGACAAAGAGTACAGGTAAATGGAGCTCACTCTGAGGAGAAGGATGTTACCAGTGGTGTGCCCCAGGGATCTGTCCTTGGTCCGATTCTTTTTAACATCTTTGTGATATAGCGGAAAGGCTGTCAGGTAAGGTTTGCCTCTTTGCAGATGATACCAAAATCTGCAATAGACACCCAGGAAGGTGTAGATAACATGAGGAGGGATCTAGCTAAGCTTGAAGAATGGTCTAGAATTTGGCAGTTGGGATTTAATGTTAAAAAATGTAAGGTCCAGCATTTGGCCTGCAGCAATCCAGGGGAGCAATATAGGAGATGAAGTACTTTTGTCCACTAAAGAAGAGCAGGACCTAGACGTGGTTGTGTCTGATGATCTCAAAGTAGCTAAACAGGTAGAAAAGGCGACAGCAAAAGCTAGGAGGATGCTTGGGTGCATACGGAGAGGAATGGCTAGCAGAAAAAAGGAGGTGATAGTGCCTCTGTATAAGTCTTTGGTGCGACCTCATTTGGAGTATAGTGTGCAATTCTAGAGACCGCACCTTCAAAAGGATATAAACAGGATGGAGCCAGTACAGAGGGTGGCTACTGAAATAGTTAGTGGTCTTCATTATAAAGCATACGAGGACATACTTAAGGATCTTAATATGTACACCTTAGAGGAAAGGCGGGATAGAGGTGATATGATTGAGATGTTTAAATATCTCTGTGGCATAAATGTACAGGGGGAGAGCCTCTTTCAATTGAAAGCAAGTTCTGCTACGAGGGACATGGGATGAGGGTGAAGGGGGATAGATTCAGGAGTGATATGTGGAAATATTTCTTTATGGAAAGAGTGGTGGATCTGTGGAATAGTCTCCCATTGGAGGTGGTAGAAATGAGGACAGTATCTGAATTCAAAAAAGCATGGGACAAACACAGAGGATCTCTAATGGAAAAAAGGGGACTGTTGTAGTTGTTGATAAGGAAGGACAGACTAGATAGACCATGTGGTCTTTTACTGTCATCATATTTCTATGTTTCTATGTATGAGATGGTCCCTGTTCATCAGAGCTTACAATCTAGTCAACACAGACAACACAACAGCTGCGGACAATGATATGTCTAGGGGAATGGAAAGGAAACGCATAGTTGGGGAGAGCAGGAGACAATGTGAATCAGGATTCAAAAACTGCTTCGAAAAGGTGAGTTTTCAGCCTGGATTTGAAAAGGGCCAGAGATGAAGCCTGATGCACTGACTTGGTTAATTTGTTCCAGGCATAAGGAACAGTAGGGTCGCAGAACTGAAGCCTGAATTTGGCAGTAGAAGAGAAGGGCACAGATAGGCGAGATCTGCCAAAAGAGTGAAGTTCCCGAGGAGTGTAGGGAGAGATAAGAGGAAAAGTAATGAGAAACAGCAGAATGAATGCAGTTTTAGGTCAGTAGGAGAAGTTTGAACTGGATAGGGAGCCAATGAAGTGACTTGAGAAGGGGTTATATGACTATAACGAGACTGGCGTCTGTGTCTCTATATGCCTCTTCCCCCATGTATGGTTGTCTCCCTATGCTCCCCCTCATCTGGCATCTCTTCTCTGCCTTGTAGTCCTTTCCTGCACTGCCCCTCCTACCCCAGCCATTGGTTCAGCATTTTCTCTCCAAACCCTCCCTTCCCATCTACAGCCTTGGAACAATAAAACAGAATTTTCTCTCCAAAGTCCTCCCCCACTCCCAAGCCTATGACTCTGATGGCAATAGACAAAATAATAAATGCTGGTCCCTTGGAGTCTCAGCACACTTCAAAGACCCCGCTGGTTCTGTCCCTTTAACATGTCAGAGGAAGCAGGATGGCAGCTCTTCAATGCACCCCAAGTCTCCATGCCCTGTATTTGTTTAGAGACTTGGGAGATATGGGGGAAGCTGAAGAGAATTTTGTTTGGTTCATCCTGCTGGAGCCACAGATAGATAAAGTGGTTGCGACTGCACGTGGTGCTGATGCTGCCTCTTTCTGACATCGGAAGAGGCCAGTTTTTCAGTGGACTTATCAGTTGTAACCCTAAATCCCAAATTCTCCTTCAGGGGTGTTTTAGTGAGATTTTTCAACCCTATTTATAGTTTCTTCTGTTATGTAATATTTTGGCTGTGCAATCACAAAGTTTCTGAAATCTGAAGCTCCGGCAGAGACTTCTTTTCCCTTTCCCAGCCAGCCATTGGAGAAGGTAAGCACATCTGCCTTCCTCCCCTCCTGGTCCTTTGGCTGACATCTATATGTTTTCTTCATTCTAGGTGAGGATGCACTTATAGAAGGAGATAAGTTTATTCATGACCATGACTTGCAGTGGCTGAATCAAGCAGATGGTATGTAATCTCTTAGTCATCCCTTGTAATGCTTTTGTCTTAGCGTGGGGGATTCCTTACAGTAATGCAGCATCCAGCACTCAGCTATGTAATGTAGCTTTGAGTTCAGATGCTGAATAAGGAGGGTAACTCTATAAACTGGCACTTAGTTAAGGTGTGCGTTTTGTCCGTGTACGTTACGCAGGTGCTTGACTTTATAACATAAGGGCATGAATATGAAAGTAGTTGTGTTAGTTTGGGGCTCGTGTAAAGGACCAGATCTAGATTTTTAAATAAAGCATGTAAATTATCCAATTTTCAAATTTCTGCATGATTTTGTGTGCTCTACCCATGCTACACCCACAGTGAAAGTACAGCCATTGGGGCAATATGCATACTTATAAAATCATGACCGCATCATTAATGTATGTGTATTGCTCATACTATGATTTACATCTCTCATTGGCACATGACTTTAGATGCCTCTTTATAAAATTACATTTGAGGTGCTATATGGGGTCAGATCATTGATCCATCACACCCAGCATCCTCTCTCCTGCGACCAGTTCAAATCATTTGGAAGAAATATCCATCAGATCCTAATTTAATTTTTTTGTAAGCCGTTTTGCTGTCTGAAGGGTAGTATATCAAGTTTTTGAATAGGTCTTCATTGATTTTTTTTTTTTTTTTTGGATCTAGGAATCTCCCTGGAAACTATGGAACCAGCATCTGAGAGCACTCAACTTCCCATTATCCCCTCTGAAGCTGGGTAGGGGGGAAGGAGTTGTTCCCCCCCTCCCCTCCCACCGGGGCCTGATTTACTAAGGCTATTTTCTCATTCTCCATCTGTGGCTGGGGGAAGCTTACTAAATAAGGGCCGTAGTGCCCCATTGGCAGAGATCCCCTCAGGTCTTCGTAGAAACATGGAAAACAATGGCAGGTAAAGGCCATACAGCCTTTCCTGTAAGGGTTATTGGCACTCTCTCCAAATGTAAGGGGACAAGACCCCAAATAAACTAGGGCAGTGGCTCACAAACTGTAGGATGTGACCCCAAATGGCGTCATAAAGTCTTCATTTGGGGCTGCGAGCAGGATAACTTTTTTATTATTTTTTCAAACTGGCACATGTGCAAGGACTGCAGAGCACAGCATCATTTGCTCTCCATCTCCCTAATGCGCCCACTGTTAGCTAGCAGCTGTTAGGAAGTGATAGTAAATACCACTGCCAGCCTGACCTACTTGCTGATCTCACCAGCCTTGGCCTCTCCTGCTACTAATCCCTGCTGCTAATTGGCCTTATCTCCCACACACATAGTCTAGAAGTAATGCTGCGATTTTGGGCTCCCCTCTGCTACTAATTGCTGTTGAGGCCTTTTCTCTTTCACCACTGCAGTCCTGGGCAGCCTATGCAGCTGCGTGAGACTCCTTTGCCTGCGCTTTTGCTGGTGGAGGAAGTTGTTGAATCTCAGCACCTCCCAGCAGCTGCAGCTCGGGCTGAGGACTTCATGCATCTATGTGAGAATTTATTTTATTTATTTAACCATATTTTTTATACCGCCTTATCCTTGAGTTACATTGTAGACCACTTTGACTGAACAGTATACATGGAACATTTAACCAGTGTACAACAAACGTGTAACAGGGGAGGGGGGGAAGGATAGGTTAGTAACATGATAAACTATGTACTTTTGCTCCCATTTACTCTGCCCCTAGCCAGGCCTCTGTCTCTTACCTACAGCTCCTCTGCCAGACCTTTCTCCCCCCCCCTCAATGATCACCGTTGGCCAGAAATAGTTCCAGGCCACCAATTCTCATCCTCTTCCTGCTGGCAGTATAGTAAAGGGGGTCTGGTAGCTCAGGGGAGGGAAAGACTGAGGTGACCCTGGCAGGAGAAGAAAATGAAAGGAGTATGGTGTTGTCTTTCCCGAATGAGGAAAATGGATGAGTGAAACAGTGAGCCTGGTAGGTGAGAGAGAGAATGAGAAAGGGAAGTGAAAGGCATGTGTATGGGGAGTGCTGATATGAACCTTGTCAGACGGCTGCCTGAGTGAGAATGTTCACAGTCTTGGCAAGTGCATATATCAATATGATTTGCAAGGGATTGTGGGAAATGCAGTCCATTCACACCAGACACAGCTGCTCACAATAATTAGTTGTGCTTGAGTGTAAAGCCAATAAGATATTTATTTATGGGGTTATTTCTCCCAACACAGATATGCTTGGTAGCACATAAAACAGGATACTTGCTTTCAGTGTTAAACTTGGAAAAACAAAATCAGGAAAACAACAGTTGAACTTGTCAGGCAATCAAAGCAAAAGAATAAAGACCTGGTTGGTAACAAACTGGTCTTTTCTGTAGGCTTTAGCTAATATTTTCTTAGCAGTGTATCAAACAACAAGCAAAACCCACAAAGAAGGGGGAAAAACTGTTCTTTTCAGGTTAACTTCTTATATCTTCACACATAGACTCAGAAGTGATTTCCTCAGAGCTCACAAGCAATTAGGTAAGGCTCAATTGCTAGCAGTTATCCAGCTGAAACCCCTTAGCTGGCTTGCTTTCTACTGCGTGGCCCAAAATCCTACTCAGGAGCTTTTCTGAGTAGATTAAAGAACAAGTTTGTATTTCTTTGTGATGGTTGCTGTACTTTGTAACAGTAAATTACCAAAGGAGTTTAGACAGAGAGCAATCCATGTATTCACAGCTTATATCTAAGACTTCTCCCCCTTCCTCAACAATCATCGGTTCAATATCATGGATTGGCACAGAGGAATTTCTCAATGGAGCACTTTCAGGAGAATACTTGTTTCCCTGCTGTCTTTCAAGGTTATAGCTAGGGCATAGATCAGTGTTCATACCTGAGCTTCCATTGCTGTTAGAGTTCCTCTCTAAATAGCCTGGCCAGTATGTAGTCCAGTTTTTATGTCCAGCCTTCCAATCCAGATCCCTGGACACTGGATCTCTCTTCACATACCTTCTGGCACGGGTCCTAGGGTCCCTTCCACGTGCAGCCGTCTCCCTCACAGGTACCGTCTGGAGATTCCTAGCTCTGCAGCACCATTCCTCTGGCTTTCCCCAGTCCAATGGTGTATGCTGGCCTTTTGAATGTCTCCCAGTATACGTACTGCTCTGGACTCCTTTAGACCTCCCAAATGCTTTTCTCTTCTTTCTTCCAAAGGGTTTCTTGCCCTCTCTGTCCGTCCGCTCTGGCTTCTGTTCCTGATGATCCTCCAGATGATAAAGACGTCCAAGCTGAGGATATCCAAGCTGATTCTGAGGATCTCCCAGATGAAACTGAGGATGAGGATAATTCTCTGTAGAATAAACTCTACCTTTATTCTGCTTAGATGAGTGCTCCACCCTAGCACAGCGCAGCTGTGCTGAATCAGGCCCTGCCCTTTGAGATGAGTGCTTAGGGATTACCTCATAGCCCTCCTGATTGAACACATGTTTCCCCACTTCAGCTCCTCTAATGGCTGTTGGAAACCTGGTGCATTCTGGGACTGGTAGTCTTTTATGGAAAAATTCTGTTTTCTTATTTCTACCAGAACTGACAGGTTGCTTGTTCAGAGTCACTTCACCTTTACTATAGCTCCTTCCTGAGCTATGATAAGCTTCCTTATCACAACCTGCAGGAAGGAAAAAGGGGGAAGGTGAGAGAAGGAATGAGGATAGTGGATTAGTGAGCACTGAGCCAGTCTGATATGGTGGGGGTGGAGAAGGGGATAATCCTGGGGAGGGAAGGATGAGAGAGAAGGAATGAGGAGTAAAGAGGGTGACTCGCTTCTTATACCCATTTGCTCCCACCTCCCCCCCTCCCCAGATCCACTGGCTCTGTCCCCAGCTACGCAGTCATAGACATCTTCCCACCCTGTCTAACATACTACACCAGATACTTGCATGCTCTCATATGCCTTGTCCCAACAACATTCCCCAAGCTTCCACCTAAAGAGGCTGGCTGGTCTGATGGTAATTACATCAGATGATTACCTACAGTAATCTGTGCTTTCAGCAGTGTGTTTTAATTTCAGTGTATTTCTTGTACAATATCTATCTCAAGGACAGATGCATTTATGTTATATCTGTAACACTCTCTTAATGCATATCGTGAACACTTCCTGCTGAAGCACAAGAAAGGATTATGTAGTCTGGACATGTTGTCTCTTCTAATTTCTCTTAAACACGACATGTGCCTGGATAATAAACAGTTTTGTTGCACAAAAATATTGGTGTCTCTTCATTATTGTTAGAGTATTGACATCAACTTCTACCCCAACTCCTGAAGTGTAACTTCTGAGTATTTTTCTTTTACTATATGAGGTGGCAATTTATTGTGTTAATCCCCTTAATAAAATAGGAACACATTTTTTTCATATTGGTCTAGTTTGTTATACTTTGTTGTTAGTCTGTACATTTTACAGTAGTCTTTAGCCTTTCTTGTAGGTTTTGGATAATTCATTCATTCATCCATCCATCTATCTATCCTACCCCTTCCAGAGATCAAGGGCGGTTTACAAGGAACCAACATGTTACATATAACAGAGTTTGAACTTTTTACATTATAACAATATTAGTCATAGATTTAACCAGAGAAACTATATACATATAACTATAAATACATGTTAACCAGGCTTATGAGAGTGGGATACAGTATATCGGGAGGGAGGGGGGTTAGGGGTGTATTTATTTATTTATTTATTTATTTAACAGTATTTCTAAACCGCCTTATCTTAATAATCAAGGTGGTATCACAGCAAGCAATCAGGTAAAGTGTGTGTGTTGTACATGCAGTGAGGATAAAACTTAGTTGTGTGAGGGATGTGTTGGGTGCTTGATTTGTTTGAGCTATATACAGGGTGGGCTATTTACAGTGGTGCTAGAATCATATTTTATATATATTCAGTTGTTTGGGAGGATTGGAGTGCTGTTATCCATTCTCTTAGGTTATGTGATGTGACCATAGTGCTCTATGAACAGCATGGTTTTCAGTTGTTTTCTGAAGTCTTTGAGGTCTGGAGTTGCCCTTAGATCGTCCGGTAGATTGTTCCATATTGTTGGAGCAGCCATGGAGAGAGCTCTGTCTGTTGTGTCCTTGCGTGTGTGCTTGTACTCATTTGGGGTGCTGACTCGGTTGCGTGTTTGACTTCTTCTGGGACGTGCGCTGGTTTCCGGTTGTATGAGCAGGTGGAGGCTGTTGGCTGATGTGTGTTCTTTTATCTTAAATAGGTTTATGATAGTCTTGTATCTGATGCGAGCAATGATTGGGAGCCAGTGTAAGTCCTTTAGTGTAGGTGTGATGTGCTCCTGCCTTGCGGCTCCGGATATGATTCGAGCTGCAGTGTTTTGTGCCAGCTGTAGTGGTTTGAGAGCTTGTTTTGGTAGTCCGAGGTATATCGGATTGCAGAAGTCCAGTATTGGGGTTATCAGTGATTGACAGACTGTACGGAAGTGTTCTGGAGCGAGGAGTGGTTTCAGTCTCCTGATGATTCGCATCCTGTAATATGCTTTTTGGATTGTTTTGTCTATGTGTGGTTTGAGGTTGAGTTTACTGTCCAGAGTAACCCCAAGGTATCTCACCTCCGATATTATCGGTATCGTGGTGCTTTGTATCTTTATGTTTGTTGGGTGTGTGAAGCTTTGGTTTCGAGTGATGATTAAAGCTTCAGTCTTGTTGTAGTTTATAGCTAGATTGTTGTTTTGGCACCACTTCGCCATTTGGGTAAGGCAGTCTGCTATCTTAGAGAAGTCCGGGTTTTCGATTGATATCGGGGAGTATACCATTATATCGTCTGCGTATATTGTGTATTGGATGTTGTTCTCTTTCATAATGTTGCATATTGGTTGGATGTAGATGTTAAAAAGGAGTGCTGAGAGTGCGGATCCTTGTGGTACTCCTTGTTGGACGTTTATGGGCCGGGAGGTGTCCTGTCCCACCTTGACCTGTAGCTGTCTTTCTGTTAGGTACGAGTGGAACCATTTTAGAGTGGTACCGTGTATACCAGTGTTCTTCAGTCTCTCCAGGAGTATATTGTGATCAACTGTGTCGAACGCTGAGGAGATGTCGATGAAGATCATTATAATTCCATTCCTGATGTCGTCAATTATTCTTATGATGCTGTCGAAGAGGTAGATCAGGAGAGTTTCGACTCCATGGTTGGGACGAAATCCGTGTTGGTTGTCGTCGAGAGTTCCGTGTTCGTCAATGTGTTCCTGAAGTTGTAGTTGAACCGTCTTTTCGATTATTTTTGCGAGGAAGGGTATGCTGGAGATTGGTCGGTATGCTGCTGGGTCCTTTTTGTCGAGAGAAGTTTTCTTTGTGATTGGTCTTACTGAGGCAAGCTTTAATTGCTGTGGCATGAGTCCTTGAGTGAGTGAGTTGTGTACCATTTTATGAATGTTTGGTATGAGGCTTGCTTTGGTGGCTTTGACCCATGACACTGGGCAAGGGTCTGTAGGAGCAGTGCTTGTGTTGATTGTGGAGATGATGTCTGATATCTGCTCTTTTGAGGGTGAGTGGAATGTGCCCCAGGTTTTGGGGTGGACGTTCGTTCTGTTGGTTCTACTGGGTGTTGTGCGCTCTGTGGAGTGAAATTTGTCTTTGATGTGGTCGGCGAATATCTGTGGATCCACTTGTATTTCTCTTTCTGCTGCTTGCTCTTTTGTCAGGGTTTTTACTATTTCGAAAAGTTCTCTGGGTTTGTTGATGGAAGAATTTATCAGGTTTGTGTGGAATTCTCTCTTTGATTGGTTGATGTGTTCATTGTATTGTTTTTGCTTTGTTAGGTAAAGATGTTGGTCGGAAGTAGTTTTGTTTTTTCTCCATCTCCGTTCAATTTTCCTGAGCTCCCTCTTTTCCTGTCGTATTTTTGCTGAGTACCATGGTTTGTTTTGTCTCTTGTTGTGGTGTTGTTTCTTGGTCCTGTTAACGGATGGTTTGGCGGCGTTAGCTAGGACATTGTTCCAGTTGGAAACTTGTTCCTCCAGGTCCTCTGAGTCAATGTTCAAGTGTTGTATTGTGTCCTGGATGAATTCGTCCTTGTCAAAGGACTTGAATCGTCTTTGTATGTGTGGGAAGTTCGCTCTTTCGCTTGTCCAGTCTTCTTGTGATTGCAGATTTGTCTCGATTAAGTAATGGTCAGACCATGGTACTGGGGTGATGGTGGGTGTAGAGATTAGGTCTCTTGAAGTTAGGTAGTTTGATGCGAAGATGAGGTCTGGGGATGATCCTAGTCTGTGTGTTGGTGCATTGACTATCTGTGTGAATTGAAGTGATGACATTGCCTGAAGGAAGGCCTCTGCATCTTTTGTATTGGCGGACTTGAGGTTGAAGTCTCCGATTAGTAGTGCTGGTTTGTTGTTTGACGTTATGGCACAGGCTTCTTCGAGTATGAAGGCTAGTTCGTCGGGTGGAGCACGGGGTGCTCTGTAGGTTAGGCAGATTGCAATATTCTTGTTCTTGATGCTAATTGTGTTACACTGCTTTGTATCTGTGAGATTCAGTGTCTTGAACTTGAGTTCTGTTTTTGCTATTATTAGGACTCCTCCTCCACGCTTGTGGATGCGTGGGCAGTTGTATGCTGAGTAGTTGTTCGGTACTAGTTGGTTGAGTAGTACACTGTCGGTAGGGTTGAGCCATGTCTCTGTGATGCATATTATGTCTGGCTGTCGCTCTTCAATGTGGTCTACCAGAGTGTGTATCTTGTTGCAGATGGATCTGGCGTTTATGAGCTCAATTGATGTTTTCTTTGTGGAAGAGGTTGTTGCGACGTGTGCTTCCTTAGGGCCGGTGTTGGGGTTTGATTTGTGTCTGTTTTGTCTCTTTGTTTGGGAGGTTGCGAGTGTCTCTTTGTGTGTGTGTTGTGGACCGAGATATGGCAGTGCAGTTGGTGGGTACCAAGGTGTGTTTGTTTGGGGGTAGTGGGGGTGTGTAGTTGGTGGGAGGAGTTGTGTGACTAGTAGGTATAGTGGGAGGAAGTATGTGGTGTGCATGTTGATAGCTTGTGATGTTCTGATAGGGCGACGCCTGTGTCCTTAGGTTTTCGTCTGTTGTTTGCTTTTTGAGGAGAGCTGTACTTGTTGCAGGGGCTTGTCCTGGGGATGTGAAGTTGTATCTGTTGCGGTGCGGGAGCCTGTCCCGTGGAGGGAGCCTGTCCCTTGGATGTGAAGCTGTATCTGTTGCGGTGCGGGAGCCTGTCCCGTGGAGGGAGCCTGTCCCTTGGATGTGGAGCTGGATCTGATGCGGTGCGGGAGCCTGTCCCGTGGAGGGAGCCTGTCCCGTGGATGTGGAGCTGGATCTGTGGCGGACGCCTTGGTGCGGGAGCCTGTCCCGTGGAGGGAGCCTGTCCCGTGTGTGTGGAGCTGGATCTGTGTTGGTCGCCTTGGTGCGGGGGCCTGTCCCGTGGATGTGGAGCTGGATCTGTGGCGGTCGTCTTGGTGCGGGGGCCTGTCCCGTGGATGTGACGCTGGATCTGTCGCGGTGCGGGAGCCTGTCCCGTGGAGGGAGCCTGTCCCGTGGAGGTGGAGCCGGATCTGTGGTGGTCGCCCTGTTGCGGGGGTCTGTCCCGTGGATGTGGAGCTGGGTTTGTCGCGGTGCGGGAGCCTGTCCCGTGGAGGGAGCCTGTTTCGTGTATGTGCAGCTGGATCTGTTGATGAACTCTTGGTCTGACCCACTATGGTACATCCCAAGTCCCTATGTTCTTATCTAGCTAAAGATGACATTGCTCTAACATAGCATCAGCACTGGCATATCTCTGGGTTTAAGGTATCAATCTGGACAAACATGGTAATACCAAATATGGCCTATAAACGATGGTAGTTAACAACACTGGCATATCCCTGGGTTTACAGTATCGATCTGGACAAACATGGTAATACCTAATATGGCCTGTAAACGCTGGAAGCTAACAACAGTATCCAGAGGGAACTAGTCACTAGAGTGCCCAACACTGATCTTGGATTCTAGTCCCAAACATGAATTTCTACCCTTTAAATTAGTATTTTTATGAGAGGCAGGAGGATAATCCTAGCTGTAGAGAGTGGTGCTGCTGCAATCAGATGATTTAAACAGAACTATACATTCAATTATTGTTAGGAGTGCAGTTAATTCATATAAGTAATGAAGCAGTGTTGATAGTTTAAAAATCACTCAAATGAGTGTGACTTACGTGCCCCAGAGTTTCAGCTCTTTAGGCAGTTCGGCGTCTTCGGAGTTGGTATTCTGCGTTTCCACTGTGAGTTGGTGGATTGTCAATTCCTTGATTGTACGCGAGCTCGACCCCGAGGGAGCTCAGCTGTACCAAGAGGGAGGTGTAGTCTCAGCGTCGTTTTTTCTGTTATGTTTCTGTGACGATCTTGGGGGTGCCTTTGCCTAAGGGCCGTGCCAAAGGGCCCTCTTGCGCGGCCCTCAGGCGCGGGCCCGCAAGGCGCGGGTGCGCCTGTGGCGTTCTCCTTTTAAATGGAGAGCTGTGCCCCGATTGGGTAGAGATGCTCTGAGACACGCTGCTGGAGGGGTGGAGCCAAAAAGCAGCTTCCCCCGAAGAGCTCTTTTGTGTGCAGCAAGGTCTTTTGTAGCTGGCTTGCTCTTTTCTTGCCGCCGATCTTCTGGAGCAGGGCAGGCTCCCTTCGATGAGGCTTCGACTCGGGTAGATGGCTCAGCTCCTCCTGGAGCCTGGATCGGCGAGATTAAGAGATCCCCCATGGAGCTGGGTTCGGCGGCTTAGTGAGCTCTCAGGAGACAGGATCATCTTGGGGGTTGCCCCTGGAGCGAGGCCTGCTGCGTGACTTCACACGTTGATGCCCCCGGCCCTGCCTGCTACCGCGATCAGCAAAAGAGACCTCCGCGGTTTTAGCCGCCTCCGGAGAAGAGCCCTGCACGACCGAACGGCAGCTTCCCGGGCGCTGTGCTGCGAATTGCGCGGTAGGTGCTGTCATTACATGCGTGGCTAAGTTATTTGTGAGTTTAGGCAGGTATTGCCAATTCCATTGTGAGCGGTGAAGAGGTGGGTTTTGAGGGTTTTTCTGAAAGTCTGAAGGTCTTTAATTGCTTGGATTGAGGGTGGGAGGGAGTTCCATAGGTTAGGGGTGGTGAAGGTGAAAGCTCTGGAGCTTGCGGTCTGTTTCATTTTGCGAATTGAGCTGGGGATCTCAAGGGAGTGTAGTGCATTTTCCCTTCGAGATCTAGTTGGCGGTGGGGTCTGAAGGAGTGTCGAGAGGGCAGATGGTGCTATATTGTTGACCAGTTTAAAGGTTGTCATGAGAGTCTATATGGCTCAGTATTGGAAGCCAGTGAAGGTTATATAGAATGGGTGTGATATGATTGGTTAGAGGGGCCCGGCAAATGACTCTTGCTGTAACGTTCTGTGCTGTTTGGAGGATATTGGAGGTAGAAGGCCAGAGCTCTCTTGCAATCAAGGGGATGCAGAATTTCATCTGCATGTGAGGTGTGTGGCCTTGGAAAGAAGACTGGAAGGATGACAGAATGACAGGAAGCCTATCTTGTATGAATGTAATATGTAAAGGCTTATATGTACATATGTAAATGATTTCCCCTATAACTAAGAAACGTTAATTCTGTGCGTTCTGTAAATATCTTCCCCATAGCTAAGAATTGTTAACTCTGTGTGATCTGCTTCTATAACCAATCTATATGCATACAAAAATTGTACCTGCCTTGATTCGGCAGTTTCTCAATGTAATCCTACCCGCTTCTGATCGCTGGAAGGAGCGGGATACAAATGCTTGCTAAATAAATAAATTAATTAATTAATTAATGTGGAAAGGGGAAACCACTTTTGTGAGGAAGTGGAGGTGTGTCCGTAGGACTACTTTGTCGTGGTGAAAGCTCATATAGGGGGCATGTGCCACCAAGGCTTGTAACTCGTTGACGCGCCTGGCAGATTTCAGGGCAATGAGAGAGAGCACTTTCCATGATAAGTAGCGGAGATGTGTGGTTTCTAATAGCTGAAAGGGTGGTTTGAGACATTGAGCTAGTACCATGTTGAGATCCCATGCCACTGGTGGTGGGTGAATAGGTGGCTTGATGAGTAGACGGCCCCTCATGAATCATGCCACGAGAGGAACCCTGGAGATAGGTTTGCCATCGATGGGGTTATGAAAAGCTGAAATAGCACTAAAGTATATTCGCACAGAGTTTGATTTAAGTCCGAGTGAGGATAAATGATAGAGATAGTGCAACAGCGTCGGCACTGATGCTTCGAATGGACTGTTAGCATTTTCAGAACATTGTTAGCATTTTAAGAGCACCATGTAGCATATCTTTGCCACTTGTAGGAATAAGCCCTTCTGGTGGAGGGGTTTTCTGGAGGAAAGGAGGATGTCCTTGACGTCCGCAGATAGAGGAAGATCCTGAAGAACTATGCTTTCAAGAGCCAGGCTGTTAGGTGAAGGGTTTGGAGATTGGGGTGGAGGAGTGCTCTGTTGTCCTGTGAGAGGAGACCTGGCTTGGATCCTAGCGGGATCAGTGAGGTGTCAGGTGTAATAGGAGGGAAAACCATGGTTGACGAGGCCAGTGAGGGGCGATGAGTATCATGGAACCCTTGTCTGCCCTCAGTTTGAAGAAGGTTTTCGAGATTAGGGGGATGGGGGGAAATGCATACAGGAGTCCCCGATCCCAGTAGATCATGAATGTGTTCGATGCCAGACTGAGTTTGGATGGCATTTTGGAGCAGAATCAGGGAAGTTTGGAGTTCTGCAGGAGGCAAAGAGATCTATCCATGGAGTTCCCCAGAGATGGAACAATTTTGTTGCCCTCCTCTGATCCAGAGACCATTCGTGGGGTTGCAGGATGCAACTCAGGCGGTCTGCAAGAAGATTGTTCTCTTCTGGAGTGTAAACTGCATGTAAGTACATGTAGTGTGTGTGTTGGTGAAGTCCCAGAATTCGCAGGCCTCCTGACACAGAGGGAGAGAGCCCGTTCCCACCTGTTTGTTGATTATAGAACATTGTGACCTGATTGTCTGTCCGTATGAGGACTGGACTGTTGGAGAGCTGATGTTTAACGTGGAGAGCTTTCGTGATTGCTCGAAGCTCCAACAGGTTTATGTGCTGTTGGGACTCTTGTGCTATCCAGAGACCCTGTGTGCACAGTCCGTGTGTGCTCCCCAACCCTGTGTGGAAGCATCAGTCGTCAGTGTATGCTGAGGTTGGGGTGTCTGAAAAGGAGACCCTGCGAGTAGATTTGCTGGGATGCACCACCACCGGAGGGAGATGTTATTTGGATCAGATCCCGTAGACTCCCTGTGGCCTGAGTACACTGGATTGAGAGAATCCATTGTGTCTGACACATGTGGAGTTTGGCATATGGGACTACATGCACTGTGGAGGCCATGTGGTCTAGCAGGGTTAGAAAGCAGTGTGCTGAAGTCTCTTGGCTTTGTCGCATGCTTGTGGCCAATGCTATTAAGCGGTCCATGCAGTCTACCGGGAGAAAAGCTTTGCATTGCTTGGTGTCTAGGATAGCACCTATGAATTCCAACCTTTGTGTTGGAACACGGTATGACTGGAAAGTTTATGATGAACCCGAGGGATTGAAGAGGGGTTAGGGTCTTTTGCCGAGACAAGCAGAGTTCTCCAGGAACCAGTTGTTTAAGAAGGGGAAAACATAGATTTTGTGTTTTCGAAGATGATCCACCACTACGGCCATGCAATTTGTAAATACTCGCTGCAGATGCTGGGGAGAACACTGTATTGATAATGGGTTCCTTGACATGTGAACCTGAGAATGCCGCCTGGGGCTTGGGTGTATAGGGATATGTGTATAGGCCTCTTTGAGGTCTAGGGAACAAATCCAGTCGTTTTCCTGGAGTTAGAGAAGAAGGGTCCCCAGGGAGATCATTCTGAACTTTTCTTTTACCAGGAATTCGTTTAGATTTCTGAGATCCAGGATGGGCCTGTGGCTTCCTGACTTCTTTGGAATGAGGAAGTAGGGGGGAGTAGAAGCCTTTGAACGGTTCTTGAGGAGGAACTAGTTCTACAGCTCCTTGTGTAAGGAGAATGTTCATTTCCTGTTGGAGGAGGGCCTCCAGGAGGGGTTTGGAAGGATGGTCCCCACTGAAATAGTTGGGGGAAGCTCTTGAAAGTTGAGTTTATACCCCTTCTGTATAATGGTGAGAGTCCAGTTTTCTGTGGTAATGATAGGCCATTTCTGACTGAACAGCGAGAGTTTACCTGGAATGTATATCTGATCCTGCAGAGTCTGCTGGGGACTGGCTATGTTCCCTATGTTTTATTTATTTTTATTTATTTATTTATTTATTTTATTTATTTAGCTATTTCTTCTATACCGCCCCTTCCAGAGATCAGGGGCGGTTTACATGGAACAAGTAAACAAATTTGTATACTTGTATACTATGTGGGAGTCAAAAACTCGACAAAGCAGGAGCTGGTTGAGTTTGGGATTGTGTTTTAGCGAGTCTGGGTTTCTTGGGTCCCTGTTGCTTCTGTTGTGGGTTGTAGGGTAAAACCTTCTCTTCTTGGGGTAAAAGGCTTTCTTAGGTGGTTCTTTCTTTTTGGAGGGGTTAGATGTTTTCCTAGAGAGCCGTTTAAGGGTGATATCATCGGTCTCTAGTTCCCCTGCCTTTTCTTGCCAGTTCTTACCGAATAGGTTTTCACCCGTGCAGGGAATGTTGCCAAGCTTATCTTGGACCCATTGTTCCAAAGCTGAGGCCTGAAGCCCAGCCAGCCCCCTAGCCCCTATAGCAATAGAAGATGCTCTGCTGGATGAATCGAATGATGAAAGGTGGCTCTGTTGACAAATTTTGATACATTTTGACTATGGGAGAGGACAGTCTGGAAGGCTGGTCATTTTTCCTCTGGGAGGAAAGGAAGGAATCCTTGTTCAGTTCTTTCAGGAACATCCCCATGTAGAGGATGTAGGAATTTATTCTACTAGACAGCATCGATGCCTGAAAAGAATGTCAGACAAAGGAATCAAGGTTCCTCGATTCACGGCCCAGAGGGATTGAAGCATGGTTCTTCTCACTCTTTATCCGGCGCATCGCCGATTCCAGCACCATTTGATAAACTGAAGAGTAGCAAATCACCTGGACCGGATGGTATACATCCAAGGGTGTTGAAAGAACTGAAAAATGAGATTGCAGACCTGCTATTAGTAATCTGTGAACTATCATTAAAACCATCTGTAATACCTGAAGATTGGAGGATGGCCAATGTAACACCAATTTTAAAAAAGGGTTCCTGGGGTGATCCGGGAAACTACAGACCGGTGAGCCTGACGTCAGTACCGGGAAAAATGGTAGAAACCATCATAAAGAACAAAATTACTCAACATGTAGATAGTCATGTTAATGGGAGACAGCCAACATGGCTTTAGACAAGGAAGAACTTGTTTTACTAATCTGTTATGTTTTTTGAAGGTGTGAATAAACAGGTAGACAAAGGTGAATCAGTTGATATAGTGTATCTGGACTTTCAGAAAGCCTTTGACAAGGTCCCTCATCAGAGACTTTTGGCAAAACTAAAAAGTCATGGGATAGGAGGCCGTATACTGTTGTGTATCAGGAACTGGTTAAAAGATAGAAAGCAGAGGGTAGGGTTAAATGACCAATTTTCCCAATGGAAAAAGGTGAATAGTAGAGTACCGTAGGGATCTGTGCTGGGTCCGCTGCTTTTTGACATATTCATAAATGACCCGTAAAAGGGAATAACGAGTGAGGTTATCAAATTTGCAGATGACGCAAAACAATTTATAGTTGTTAAACACAAGAGGATTGTGGAAAATTGCAAGAAGAGCTTGATAAATTGGAAGACTGGGCATCCAAATGGCAGATGAAATTTAATGTGGACAAGTTCAAAGTTATGTACCTAGGAAAGAACAACCCAAACTATGGTTACACAATGCAAGGTTCCACACATATTGGGAAACACCACCCAGGAAAAAGATAACATGTTAAAACCCTCTGCCCAATGTGCAGCGGCGGCCAAGAGAGCAAATAGAATGCTAGGTATCATAAGGAAAGGAATGGAAAATAAAACAAAGGATATTATAATGCCTCTGTATCATTCCATGGTATGACTGCACCTTGAATATTGTGTGCAATTCTGATCGCCATATCTTAAAAAGGATATAGCGTTATTAGAAAAGGTACAGAGAAGAGCCACCAAAATGGTAAAGGGGATGGAAGGATACCCCTAAGAAGAGAGGCTAAAAAGGACTCTTCAACCTGGAAAAGAGACGGCTGAGGGGAGACATGATAGAGGTCTATAAATTAATGAATGGAGGGGAACGGGTAAACAAATCGATTGTTTACGTCATCAGACTATAAAAAGACTAGGGGACATGCAATGAAGCTACAGAGTAACCTATTTAAGACTAATAATGGTAATGGTAATCAACAAGCGCTCCTCCACCTCCCTCACTGAGCTAATCCGCCCCACACCCCCTTAACAGATCCAGCAGATCCACAGCTGTCAATACAGTGGTAATTCCAAAGGCAATAACGAAATGCACTCAAGCAACAATAAACAGGGCATTTATGTTCTATGCACCCAGATATTGGAATGCTCTCCCTACTACTATCCGGGCAATCACTGACCTTGCCCAATTTAGGAAGGCGCTGAAGCACCACCTTATCTTCCTGCATTACCCTGATGACAGCTCACAAACAGCCACCCCCCACCACCAGGACGGCTTCAACAGCACACCCAGCACGCAATGATGCAGCCACACCCACTGGCGCCACTCCACACCATGTAAATATTAGCTTGTACATATTCCTTACTATTGTAAAGAGTTGCTAGTCAATAATTAGTCCCCACCTCGGCACTGTGACTTGATTTACCAACCTGTATATAGTTACCCTAGTTATGTCCAAGTTACGGCACCTGTTCATTGTAAATACAGTACAGCCTCGACTGCATTGTATAAGTTACCGTTTTATGTAAACCGCACTGATTTCAAAGAGCGCGGTATAGAAGAGACATTAAATAAATAAATAAATAAATAAATGAATGAATGAAGAGAGAATATTTTTTCGCTCAACATGTAATCAAACTCTGGAATTTGCTACCGGAGGATGTAGTAAAAGCTGTTAGTATAGCTGGGTTTAAAAAAGGTTTGGACAAGTTCCTGGAGGAAAGGTCCATAAACCATTATTAAAAGGGACACGGGATATCACTGCTTGACCCAATACAAGCATTGAGGAACCTGTGTCTTTGGGGGATACTGCTAGGTACTTGTGACCTAGATTGGCCACTATTGGAAACAGGATACTGGGCTTGATGGACCTTGGTCTGACCCAGTATGGCATATCTTATGTTCATAGCCAAGCTGCGGTTTTTGAAAGCTCGGGCAGTCGGGCACTCGATACATCGTATCCAAACAACGACTTATAGTGGAGATGGTAAGAGGAGTCTTCCACATTCGTAGCATTAAATTGTGTAGAATTCGGTGCATTGGCAGAATGGTGGCTTCTTTCGGTGCTGCAGGGTATTGGAGGATCTCCAGTTCCTCCGCCCTTGGTTCTGGTTCCGTTGCCACCTGGATTGAGAGGCCCGCTGCCATATCACTGATGAATTCCTGAAAAGACATGTCCTCAGGAGGTGATTTTCTTCAGGTACTGGCTGATGGTGGGGAAGGTTCCAACACGAAATCCTGAAGGTCATCGGAGTCCAGCAACTGGTGATCTGAATCGGATACATCGGAATCGGACTTCGGTGAATATCAGTGGTGGCGATGTCGAGTGTCACATCGATGTCTCTCGATGTCCCCAGGATCAAAGCCCTGCACAGTCCTGCACAGTGGATGGTGATGGTATCGGTATTGGAACTGAAGTCTCAGTGTCTCGAGGCCCTTGCTTCGATGTCATTGGTACCATTGGGGATGGCTGCTGGATTGAGGTCGGTGCCACTAGCCGATTCTCCGGGGCTGTCTGTGTCAGTGATACTGATGCAGCCAGGAGAGCTGCTAAGGTCCTTTCCAAGAACAGCATCTGCTGTTCCAATGTGGAGCCTGTGCTGGTCCATGGATATAACGGGGCTGGGAGTCACTGTACCAGTGCACTGCATCGGGGTTCCACAGAGGCCGAGGCCCTGGGTACCTCCCAAATCCCTACTGGGGCTTTGGAGGACAAGTCCTTCCGCCAGGAATGCTTGGACCTACAGGCTTGAGTCTGATGAAGTCCTGGACGATTCTCGGTGCGAATAGGACCGTTCTCTCAATTCCCAAAGCTTACCGGGTGAGTCCTTGGACTTATGGCTTGAATCCTTCGGAGTCTCCGAGGGTTCCCAGGATCTGGACTTATCTTTTGGAGGGTGAGACAGAGAAGAAGGCTTCTTTGATTTCTTCTCCCCATATCTGGGGTCCTTAGAATGTTTAGCCCGACGATGCCCTTGAAGAGGTCGAGGCCAACAATACAGTGTTCAAAGGAAAAAGCTCCCCGAACTTTTTGGCCCGATTCCCCAGGCCCCTATTGGCCGTTTGTTTGCATAGGGAGCATTCTTGAGGGATGTGATTGGGACAGAGGGATTTAAGGCACCAATTGTGCTTATTAGTGATTGATATGGTGCTTGAACATTTTGTGCATTTTTTTAAAGCCGCTGGCGGGCTTTTCCATGATTGCAAAGAGATGGGCAAGGCCCACAGGGCATGAGGCCCTAAAGGAAAAATCCTATTTTTTTTTGAGAAATAAAGAATAAAGGGAAAGGTAGTATCGATAGATACTGAATTTGAGGGGAAAAAGAAAGGTATGTGATGATTCTATAGCGGTAACAGGGAGAGGTCCTGTCGGCTCCGTGGAAAAAGAAGAACTGAGGCGAATATGTTGGAAGAGCGGGAAGGCACCAGCGCAGGCGCGGTGGATTACTCCCAAAAGCTTTCCTATTGGTAGCTGGGGAGCTTCTCGTGCGTGCTCCGTCGGTACCTGATGTCACCCATATGTGAAGACTACATTTCTGCTTGTTCCTGGAGAATGTAAGACTTTGACAGGTAGTTTGTGTTCTTTCTGTGGTTCTGATCAAGGGGGTCCGTTCTGCATCTGAAGGTTCTGGTTCCAGTAGCCTTTCCAGGTCTCTCGTTTTAGCTCCCTCTGGGTTACCTCAGGGTGATGCTAGATCAAGCCTGGGATACGTGGTGCTTGGGGACTTGGCTACTTTTACTGCTGGTTCAGAGAAGAGCCATCAAAATGGTAAAGGGGATGGAAGGATACTCCTATGAAGAAAGGCTAAAACAGTTAGGGCTCTTTAACCTGGAAAAGAGACGGCTGAGGGGAGATATGATAGAAGTCTATAAATTAATGAACGGAGCGGAACGGGTAAACATAGATCGATTGTTTATATTATCAGAATATAGAAAGACTATAGTACATATAATGAAGCTACAGGGTAAACTACTTAAGACTAATAAAAGAAAATATTTTGTTCACTCAACGTGTAATCAAACTCTGGAATTTGTTACCGGAGGATGTAGTAAAGGCTGTTAGTGTAGCTGGGTTTAAAAAAGGTTTGGACAAGTTCCTGAAGGAAAGGTCCATAAACCATTATTAAGAAGGGACCCAGGATATCAATGCTTGACCCAGTACAAGCATTGTGGAATCTGTGTCTTTTGGGGAAACTGCTAGGTACTGTCATGAAGTGGGTATCAATAAAGATGCAAACCTGAAAAGAAACCCTGTTTCTCAGAGAAATCTAGATGTGCAGTTATCTCAAGGCACAGCTAGAGGGGGCAGGAGTGATCATACAGGAGCTAATGAGCCTAAGAGAGCTAATGACTTGCACCTGGGAATGACCCCGGGAGTTTCAAAGGAAAGATTCCTTTATAAGTAGAAGCTGAAGGCTAGCAAAAGAGGAACACCTCTATTGAGAGAAACACCTCTATTGAGAGGGACAGCTCCAGGAGAAGGACAGAAGAGAGGAACACCTCAAAGGAGAGGACAGAGAGAAGGAACAGCTCTGAGGGAAGGAGCAGCTCTAAGAGAAGGAGAAGGACTTGGAGAAAGAATCCTACCTGAGCAAGCCCAAAGGAACAGAGTTCACAAAGGTGGAGTTCAGAAGGGCCAGGCTAAGCGAGCAGCTGTTCAGAGGGAGTCTGCTGGAGAAAGCTCTAAGGCTAGAGAGTGTGCCACTCCCTGTTCCCACAACGTTCCTGATTCAAAAGCAGAGAGACGTATCCAGAGAACCAGAGAGATAGGTTTGGAGGAAAGCCTGCAGTCTCTGGGAAATACTAGTCAAGTTTTACCAGGCACCAAAGGAAAAGCAGTTTCTGACAAAGCTAAGTTCTTACTGAAGCACAAAGTTGAATCCACACCAGGTTTTACCAAGCTTCCAGAAAGCACAGCCTTGCCTAGAGCTTATCGGCAGAGAACCTGTTGCAGGAGAAACGTTTCTGGGAGAGAAAGCTCCACGGATTCAAACCACAGAGGCTCCAGGTATGAAAGCTTTATTCATAATACTGAATGCTTAACTCCTAGAGGCACTGCTAAAACAAATACTCAGTTTGTAAGGAAGAAGAAACCAGGGTGATTTCAGAAAATTCCCAGAGAACTTAAAACACAGTCTTATTGGAGGCAAGAGCCTAGGGACACTTCACGTAGACCTGTAGCAGACAGGGACAGTGACTACTCTGATGAGGAATGTAGTGGAGCAGAATCCATGGAAATTGAATATATAAATGCTGTTCCCATTCCTCCACCAGAAGAGATGGATTGTGGTTTGTGCATGGCCACGAGCCTAGAATCTGTAGCCACTATATAACTGAGAAGAAGTTTGTTTAATTCTTATTGTGTTGGAATGAAGTGAATTCCTCTGATTAACCCTTGCACTAATTGTGGAGTTTAACAATTAGTCAGCTTGTTAATACTGGTGCCTTTTGAAACAAAGGACATTCTTTTGATTTCTCAATGTCTTATTTGAACCCTTGCACAGACGGGGAATACAGCCTTGTTTTCCCTACACTTGGTTTGATTATTGAGCTCTCATAGGAAGCTGGAAATAAGTAAGACCATTCGCCATTCGTGGACCTTACATTTCATCACGCTCCCTAAATTTCTATCGTGGAGCATGCCCATACTTCGAATGGTCACCAGGGGATGCCCTCACGACAGTACGTATGACCTAGATTGGCCACTGTTGGAAACAGGATACTGGGCTTGATGGACCTTGGTCTGACCCAGTATGGCATATCTTATGTTCTTATGCTGCTGATCCACCATCTAGAAAGCGTGCCTGCCAAAGTTTGACTGGAGCTTCTTTAGATCTAGCCAAAGATACCGCCTCTTGTCCAGGGGACTGGTGCCCCTGCAGGGGAAGACGGCGATGGTTCTTCAGAAGAACATTCTATCATGTCTGAGTCCAGCCGGGAAGGAGGAGAGCTCTTGCCATTGGAAGACGACCAGGAGCCTCGAGAAGACGGACAGGATAGCCGGTTGTTCCGTAAGGAAGAATTTCCTGCTCTCTTGCTCAAATTACGGAGGCTCTGCACCTCTTGGACTCTCAAGTGCAACAGCCTTCGGATTCCTGTAAACCTCAGGCAACCTCCTAAGGCTTTTCCCTTTCCTCTGAAACTACAAGAGATGGTCTCCTTAGAGTGGGATTCTCCTGCTGTGTTTCTATGATCTGCTTGTCGTCTGGGGAATGGTCATTGAATGATCTTGACAAGTGGTTGCGATTCCCTAAAGTAGACGCCCTGGTCACTGCAGTCACTAAACGCACAACCATTCCTGTGGAGAGTGGCACTGCCCTCTGTGATCAGATGGATCATAAGGTAGAGGGCCTCTTAAAAAGCACTTTCTCATCATCAACCTTGGCATTACAGGCCTCTGTTTGCAGAGGTCTCGCTGCACGTGCTCTGCTCCGATGGCTTCAGTCACTTTCAGATGATCCGACTTTGCCTCCTTTAGTCAGTCAGTGCCTTTCTTATAGATGCCTTTTATTTATTTATTTTAGCTATCTCTTTTTTTTTTTATAATACCACCTTATCTGGGATCAAGGCTGTTTACAGGAAACACGTTTACAAAGAACCTTTAGATATTTAACAGTAAGGAGAACTATACCCTATGGTTTTAATGTATTAACAGTTGGAACTTACAGAAAGCTACTTATTTACAGAGGAGGGGTAGGGGGAGGAGTGTAGGTGAGGGTGGCATATGTGTCCATAGGTTGTTGCATGGGGGAACATGCTTAGGTGTGGAAGTGTTCTTTGAAAAGTGGTGTTTTAAGGTCCTTGTGGAATTTCATTAGTTTGTGGGTTTCCCAGAGGTTGCTGGGAGTTCATTCCAAAGGTCTGTTGTGAGTGTTTTGGTTCACCCGTGTTATTTCTTCAAGCAGGTCGAGGAGGTTTGTTTTGCATTTTCACTTGTTCTGTTGATAGTTGATGTGCGGATGAGGGATTCTAGGTATGATGATGATTGATCATGTACAGTTTTGAATATGTTCATAGTTGATATAGCATAGTTACTCACCTGTAACAGGTGTTCTCCAGGGACAGCAGGAATCAGTCTTCATATATGGGTGACATGAGCACCGACGGAGCCCCATGGAAGCATTTCCCCAACTTTCCGAGCAGCGATCCAAGGGTGCCATCTTACTCAGTCAGATGACATAGCTAAAGCAAACAAAAGAAGATGGCAATAATTATACAGCAGTTCCAAGGGGAGGAGGGAGGGTTGTGAGGACTGATTCCTGCTGTCCCTGGAGAACAGGTTACAGGTGAGTAGCTACACTTTCTTCAGGAACAAGCAGGAAGTCAGTCCTCACATATAGGACTCCCTAACTACAAGTGAACCGTTATAAAAAGCATGGCATAGCCGTGAGCAGCTGCAAGCAAGTCTGAGGGAAGAACCATTGCTTTGGTAGCCGGAATAAAAAGAGGGGGAGGCTAGGAGTTGCCTCAACCAGGAACATATTATGGAGTACGGCCTGGCCAAAGGCACTGTCCCATCGGGACTCTCTCTCCAGGCAGTAGTGAGCTGCAAAGGTGTAAACTGAGGACCAGGCGGCGGCCCAGCAGATGTCTGCCATAGGGACAGAGCATAGGCTTGCAATTAGGGTCGCCTTAGCCCTGATGTGGGCCATGACCCAGCACTAATGAGAGCCCAGCCTGATTGTGGGCGAAGGCGATGTAGTCAGTCACCCAGGAAGGTGACTGGGGTCGTAGGAAACGAAAAGCTGCGAGGCTTTGCGGTGGCCCTGGGTACTTTGCAGGTAGGACAGAGCTCTCTTACAATCCAGAGTATGGAGAACGGCCGCTGCGTTGTTGGCGTGGGGCTAAGGAAAGAAGGTGAGGAGCACCACCTCCTGGACGAAGTGGAAGGTGGATACCACCTTTGGAAGGAATTTAGGGTGGGTGCGAAGCATGACCCCATTCTTGTAGAACCTGGTGTAAGGTGGTTCAGCCACCAAGGCCTGAAGCTTGCTGACTCGGCGCTCACTTCTGCCCACAACCAGGAAGACAACCTTCCGAGAGAGAGAACTCAAATGGCAGGTAGCCAGAGGTTCAAAGGGCGGCTTGTTGAGCTGCGTCAGAACCATGTTGAGGTCCCATTCCACTGGGGGCAGGAGTATGGGAGGCTTAGAGAGCAGAAGGCCCTGCATAAATTGGGTAATGAGGGGCTGCGCAGAAAGAGGTTTGCCCTCTGTGGAATGATGGTGTGCCGAGAGTGCGCTCAGATGCACTCTGACGGAGCTGGACTTGAGTTCAGTTTAAGTGGATCAAGTTCTGCAGCACTGTGTGCACCTGGCAAGAGAGTGAGTCGACCTGGCAAGAGAGTGGGTCGACCCGTTGCTCCACACAACATACTGAGAAACTGCGCCACTTGAAGGCGTAGGTTCATCTTGTGGAGTTCTTATGAAAGGCCAGGAAGACTTCCTCCACCTTCCTTGGGAGGTTAAAGGGTGCTAAGATTACCCATTCATCAGCCATGCTGTTAATGACAGGGACCCCAGGTTGGGGTGAAGAAGGGAGCCCTCCTCCTCAGTCAGTAGCCCTGGGGCATTCCCCAGAGGGACCGGGAGCTCCATAGAGAGGCGGAGCAACAGGGGAAACCAAGGCTGCCTTGGCCACCAGAATCATGGAGGCCTTGTCCCGCAGGATCTTGAAGAGGGTCTGAGCAATTAATGGCGTGGGAGGGAAGGCATACAGAAGTCTCTCCGACCATATGAGGACAGCATCTGGTGCTGTCTGGGACGGATGGGGTTGGGGACAGCATAAGAACATAAGATATGCCAAACTGGATCAGACCAAGATTCATCAAGCCCAGTATCCTGTTTCCAACAGTGGCCAATCTAGGTCACAAGTACCTAGCAGTATCCCCAAGAGACACAGGTTCCTCAATGCTTGTATTGGGTCAAGCAGTGATATCTTGGGTCCCTTTTAATAATGGTCTGTGGACCTTTCCTCCAGGAACTTGTCCAGACATTTTTTAAACCCAGCTACACTAACAGCTTTTACTACATCCTCCAGCAACAAATTCCAGAGTTTGATTACATGTTGAGCGGGACAGCTCAGCATTGGTCAGGCTGGCGAAGAAGTCCAGATCTGGGGTATCCCAGAATCGGAATAGCCGCTGCACCACCCTGGATCCTCACCATTCGTGTGGCTGAAGGATCCTGCTCAGCCTGTCCACTAGGGCATTGTCTGGCCCAGAAGGTATGCGAACTCCATTCTCCACGGCCTTCCGAAGTGCACTCTACAACCTTTGCAGCTAGCAATGAACACTGCAGCCCGAACCCTTCACCAAGCATCTAGAAGGGAGCACATCACCCCTATCCTGAAAACGCTACATTGGCTCCCAGTACGCTACAGGATCACTTTCAAAATCCTAACAATAACATTCAAAGCCATTAATAAATGCACGGCCAGTGCCCTCTCTGAACTTATCCAACTCACCCCCCCCAACAGACTGAGAAGATCTGTCGCCACCAACTCCCTGATACTCCCGAAAACCATCACCAAATGCAACGAAGCCTCTAGAAACCGCGCCTTTGCTCTATCCGCACCTTCATGCTGGAACAACCTACCAACCAACATCCGTGCCATAACCAACCTTCACCAATTCAGAAAGGCTTTGAAACACTACCTTTTCCTTCAATGCTTTCCCAACTCTGAAGACATCACATAGCCACATCTCATTCATACCCTCCCGACCAACCTCGATTCTACACACCAAAGCGACCTTTAAATAACATGCATAGATATACTGAAGAGTTATGTACATAGTTTTCCTGTTTTCTCCAAATTTAATTTCCTTGTTTTACTGTAAGCCCAGTGTATACCCCACACTGGACATTTACGTTACTTGTGAACCGCGCTGATGTTAAATAGTGCGGTATATAAACAATGTTAAATAAATAAATAAATATCATCCTGAGGAGCATTCCCTGACTGATCACGTACGAGCAAAGGGCTACTACCTCCTGGCAGAGGCGCCAAGACCCTGTGCCCCCCCTGCTTATTCAGGTAGAACATTTCAACCTGGTTGTCCGTCTGGACCAGCACAGACTGGTTCCGCAGGTGGTGGTGAAGGGCCTTGATCGCCAGAAAAATTACCCTGAGCTCCAACAGGTTGATTTGTTGCTGGCTCTCCGCTAGGAGCCAGTTGCCATGCGTGCGCAGTCCCTCGCAGTGGGCACTTCAGCTGAGTAGGGACGCATCCGTGGTAGGGACCCCCTGGGGGTTGGGGGCTGGAAGGGCATGCCCTTCTGCAGGTGCTGTATGCCCTGCCACCTGTCAAGCAATTCTGCTAGTTGACAGGATGCTGAGACCCTGGTCCCTGGAGCCTGCCTGTGGCCTGTGTCCACTGTGAGCAGACACACCACTGAGCCGCCGATATGTGGAGGCGGGTTTTGGGAACCACATGGATTGTGTATGCCATGTGGCCTAGTAGGTGGAGCATGGACCACGCCGACATTGCATGATGGCACTGTACCTCAATGGCCAGGGATCTTAGGCGATTCGCCCTGTCCAGGGGAAGGAAGGCCCTGGCCTGGAGACTTTCCAGATGAATTCCTATGAACTCCAGATCCTGCGTTGGAGTGAGGTGAGATTTGAGGTAGTTTATCATGAACTCCAACTGCTGCAGGACCTTGATGGTGCGGGCTGTGGCCTGTTGTCCAGGTATGGGAAGACGAAGGCCCCTTGGAGACAGAGGTAGGCAGCCACTACTGCCAGGCATTTGGGGAAGGCTTCTGGTGCTGGTAGTGGTCGCCCCCGACCTTGAACCTTAAGTACTTGCCTGTGACTGGAATGAAAAAGTATGTGGGTGAAAGCATCCTTTAGATCCAAGAAGCATAGCTAATCTCCCTATTGGATGTAGGGCAGCAGTGTTCCAAGGGAGAGTATCTTGAACGTCTCCCACACCAGGAACTTGTTCAGGTTTTGCATGTCCAAAATGGGCCTTAGGCCCCCTGTTCTTTTTGGGACCAGAAAGTAACAGGAATAGAACCCTTTGTCTTTGAGGTGGAGGGGTACTATTTCCATGGCTCCATCCTTGGTGAGGCCTGCGAGTTCCTGCAGTAGAAGGGCCTGGTGAAGGGGAGTCCAAGGGGGCTCTCCTGGAAAGAAAGGGGGAGGCATCTGGTTCAAGTGAAGGAGATAGCCTTCTCAGACCACCTGGGCAAAGTGGATCAGGCGCCACTCCCCCCCCCCCCTGTTGGCAGCTGCTCCCCCTCCTGGGAGGAGAGGCTATGCTCAGGGAGTCAAAACCCTGACCCAGCCTGGGCAGGTCGGTGTTTGGGGCTTAGAGCCCTTAGGCTTACGTTGGCCTTGGCCTACTCCTTTGCCCTGGTGATCCTGCTGTAGGGTCTGGGGGGCCTGGTGTTGAGGATAGCCTCAGTAAGGCTGGCTTTTCCTGTGGAAAAGGGGGCCTCTTCCCTGACAGTTTCTTCTTGGGAAAGGTGGAGGTCTTCCTGGAGAGCCAAGTGCTTGTGACAAACTCTGTCTTGATCTCCAATGGTTTGCCGAAGAGGTTTTCACTTAGGCAGGGGACATCGAGGAGTTTCTCCTGGACCCACTGCTCAAAGTCCGATGCCTGGAGCCAGACTGGCGTCAGGCACCAATGTCTGTATTGGCCATCCTTGCATTAGACTTGAAGCTGTCATAGGCGGCTCAAGACATGTACTTTGAGCATGCCTTGATGCACTTCATGAAGGTTTGGGATCGCTGGAGGTGATCGCTGCTGAGACTTGTCGAGAAACCTGCAAGTTCTTTTACTAGATCACAGAGATACATGCCGATATACAGCTGGTAGGCTTGGATTCAGCAACCCAGCATCGAGCCCTGGTAGCATTTGCATCCAAGGGCATGGAGGGTGCAGGACTCCCTGCCCGGGGGCACGGAGGAGTGAGGGATTTTCTGCCAGTACATGGTAGACTCTACCACCATATAGGTGTGAGTGAGTTGCGTCTTTTGAAAGCCGGGGGCCCACTGGACCCGGTATATGGTGTCTGAGGTGTTGGCAACTATTGGCACAGATACCAGTATCTCCCACATCTGAAGGAGTCACCGCCTGAGGATGGTGGGGACTGGCATCGCGATGCCGGGGGAGACGGATCTGAGGGGAGATCGTGGTACTTCCGTTTCTCTGAGGAAGCCTCGTTCTCAGACTCCCAGTCCGAATAGTGTGTCGAGGACTGGAGGCCTGATGGCTGCTGAGACGTTGAGCTCAGGCTTGGGTCGGGTCTTTGGTGACCTATGGCAGTTGCTTGGCTGGAGCCAAAAGCGCTTGCCAGGGAGGATCTCGCTCCCGAGGAATGGGAGCAGGATAGAGACCTTTGCCGAGAATCAGCTCGTGGCTCTCAAGTATAGCCTCGGGGCCCAAGGAGTCCTAGATATCCAGGTTCCTGTGGTCTTTGCACGAGCACCGGTGGGGAAAGGCATCGACGCTTGCTACGAGGCAAGGAAGGCAGTGACACTGCGCTCCAATGTCATCATCCTGGCTTCCCACTCAGGAGTTTAAGCCTTTGACGCGGACACCGGGGTGACCGGGTCTGATGTCGGTCAGGAGAGGTAGTCTTCGGGATAGGCCTTGGGGGTCCGTAATCAGTCACTGGAGGCCTCGGCATCTGTTCTGGGCACTTTTACTGGCTGCTCCCGCTCAGACTCCTCTGTTACCCTCTGGGGTCTGTGGGACCTGGCACAGGATTTGCCATGTGTGTCCGATTCCCAGGATGAAGTCCTCGAGGATTTATTCTTCTTCTTGCACTCAGGCTCCGTAGAACCCTTGTCGAAGTGTCCGTGGACCCGATCGGGCAGCACACGGGCTTTACGCGATTCTGAGGATCCGTGCGGTCCTTAGAGCGTGAAGTTACTGGGGACACTGGGGCAGAATCTGACCTGTAGAAGATGTCCTCTTGTTTCTGCTGACGACTTTGGCTGGCCTTGGCAGACATCTTTTTGCACAGGGTGTAAACCTCTGGGTCATGGTCGGCACCTAGACACCGCAGACAGCATTTGTGTGTATCGGTTAGGAACATGTTCTTTGCGCACCAATCACACTTTTTGAATCCACTGGCCATTGGGGCAAAAAGGGCCCCTGCGAGGTCAAAGACCCTCGATGTGGCCAGCAGTTAGAAAAAGGCACGAAACCGTGCTGGAAACTCCCCCCCCCCCCCCCCAAAAACAGTTTTGAGACTTGAAGCTGAGGCAATGGGGCGTGGAGGCAGGAAAGGGACCTGTGCTACCCAGAGAAAGAAAGGCGCTTTAATGCACAAAAAAAAATTCCACTTTTTTCCCAGGAATGAATACGTCTGTTGGGCTCCGCAGAAAAAGGGAGACTGAGCAAGGTGGCATCCTTGGGCGTGAGGGGGACCACGCATGCATGGTGACATCTCCCAAAGGCTTTCTTTGAAAGCTGGAGAGATGCTTCCGCATGCTCCATCAGCCCCAACATCACCCATATGTGAGGACTTCTTGCTTGCTCCTGGAGAAATATTTGACTCTGCTGTATACAGGTAGCAAGTATAGATTTTTTAACATTAGTTTAATGTGGTTCCTCTTTTTTGCATTTGCTAAGGTGCAGGCTGTGTGTTTTGGGCTATCTGTAGTTGGTGAAGAGCATGGTTAGGGAGTCCTTGGTATATACTGTTGCAGAAGTCCAGCAGGGGGAATATGAGTGCCTGGAGTACAGTGTGGAAATCTGAGGTTGCTAGTAGAGGTTGAAGATTGCGGAGTATTTTTATCTTGTTTGTATATCGCTTGTGTGGTTTTGATGTGAGGGGTGAAGGTGAACTGTTGGTCAATTGTTATGCCCAGGTATTTACTTCCTGCTTGGTTTCTAGTTCCATGTTGTGTACTTTGATAGTTTTGTGGGGTGAGAGTGATTTTTTTTTAAAAAAAGGAATACATGTGTCTTTTTTTGTAATTGATCTGTAGTTTGTGTTTGTGTAGCCATTCTGAGATTTCTTGGAAGCATGTACATAGTTTGCATTGGCTCGGATTGCACATGTCATAGGGTGTAAGCATCATGATGTTGTCTGCATAGATTCTGTATTGAATGTTGTGTTTGTGGAATATGGCACATATGGGTTGCATGAATATGTTGAAGAGTAGAGAGGATAATGCCTTGTGGCACTCCTTTGTGTTGTCTGTATGGAGACGATTTGTTTGTTCCTATCCGTACTTGTTGGTAACGGTCTGATAGGTATGATTGCATCCATTCAAGGGGGGGTGCCACTGATTCCAATGGACTGTAGTCTGAGTAGGAGGTTATGTGGAATGGAGTTAACCAGCAGAAAGGATGAGGTACTAATGCCACTGTACAAGTCACTGGTGAGGCCTCACTTGGAATATTGTGTTCAGTTTTGGAGATCATATCTCGCAAAGGATATAAAAAGGCTGGAAGTGGTTCAGAGGAAGGCAACCAAAATGATTTGGAGTCTGCGTCAGAGGACTTATGAGAAGAGACTTGAAGACCTAAATATGTACACTCTGGAGGAGAGGAGGGACGGAAGATATAATTCAAACCTTTAAATACTTAAAGAATATTAATGGACAAACAAACCTCTTCCAAAGACAGGGAAGCTGAAAAACTAGAGGGCATAACATGAAGCTGCATGTTGCCTCCTACTCAGGCAACTGAAAGGCAATGTCAGGAAATTCTTTTTCACTGAAAGGGTGGTGGATGCTTGGAATGCCCTCCTGATGGAAGTGTGGGGGCAAATACAGTGACAGAATTCAAAATGGCATGGGACAGACACAGTGGATCCCTTTATAGAAACAGGATAAAATCAAAGTAAGCATTACTATCTCATATCTGAACAAATAGGGGTGACCTACACAGAGCCAGAAGTGCACCTACTCTTGCCGTCTTGCTGGGCAGACTAGATGGACCATACTGGTCTTTATCTGCCATCATATACTATGTTACTATGTCCAGGAAGATTAGGATGTATGCATGGCTGATCTTGTTGATGCTTCTTGTTGTTGTATCTATTAGTGATGTGATGAGTGTTTCAACTCCTTTGTTGGCTGTGGGGGTTTTTCTTTTGAGAATCGGTCATATTGATGCCGTTTTTAGGTCATTTGGAAGACGACCTTGTTCAAGAGAAATCTGTGCTAGCTGGCTGATGAATGGAAATAGCCAAACCCAAACTATTTTAATCCAGTTGATGGCGCTTGGGGTCCAGCGGTGATGTAGTGGTGTTGAGGCCATTCTGATATGTTCTATATTCTCATTAGAGATGGAGTTGAAGGTTGTCCATTGATTTTTGGTGGGTTTGTTGTCAGATGGAGTGTTTTGTGCGTTGTTAGTTGGTCTCATCCTGTTTTGGAAGAAGTCTGCGAGTTTGTGGGAGGAGGGAGTTTTCAGTTGTTTCAAGACTGGGTGCTGTGGTTAGAGATTTCATGATGCTAAATAGCTCTCTTGGGCGGTTCAGAGAGCTCATTAAGATTTTTGTGTGACAATCCTTTTTTGTGCTCTTTACCTTGCACAACCTTCTAGTGTTTGCATGAATCTTGTTTTTAATTCAGGTTGCTTAGATACTCGCCATTTTCTTTCAGTCCCTTTTAGTTCCTGCTTTAGGTTTCTGAGATCTTTGGTGTACTATGTAGCATTTGGTTTGTGTTTTGGTGGGGAACTGGTCAGAGGCATGGATACTGCATTATTTATAGTCTGGTTCCAATGTGTGATCATAGTTTCTATGTTAGATGTGCTGGTGTGGAGGTGGGGTGTAATTTTCTCGAAGAAAGCCTTTTTGTCGAAGGTGTGGAGTCTGCGTTTCGTTGTGTGAATAGGATTTTTCATGGGGGTGTTAGAGTAGAAGGGGCGGGAGAAGTTGATCATAGAATGGTCGGACCATGAGACTGGGAGTGTGTGTGTCATTGAGATGATGTTGTGAAGTGTTTTGGTATGAATATAAGAACATAAGATATGTTATACTGGGTCAGACCAAGGTCCATAAAGCCCAGTATCCTGTTTCCAATAGTGGCCAATCTAGGTCACAAGTACCTAGCAGTTTCCCCAAAAGACACAGGTTCCACAATGCTTATATTGGGGCAAGCAATGGATACATTTACACAGTTTACACGGGTAGTGCCATTGAATATCCCCATTTATGTTCTCTATGTGCGCCAATACTATCCGGCTAGCATCCGGGCATGTCAGGGGTGTTCTGGAGTGGCAAGATAACCAGGCAGCAGCGATACTGCATGCTGCCCGATTAGTGTTCTGCATCGAAAAGATAGGGGATGAAAACTTTCGCCTATCTTTATGGTGCAGGCACTAACCAGGCAGCATGTAATATTGCTACTGCCTGGTTAGCTTTGGCAGCTTCTGGGTTGTGTGGCGATACCCGGATATTCAATGCTGGGGCCGCATATGACCCTGGCATTGAATATCCGGGCTTTAAGGGTCGGTGGGCAAGGCTATGTGCCACCGCGGTGCATAGCCTGCCTAGAGGAATATCAGGCCCATAAGGGCTAGTTTATTTCCTTTTGTGTGGGTGGGGATGTTTACTATATTTTGTAGACCAGAGCTTCTAGTGCCTCGACAAATGCATTTGTGTGATTTTTGGGGAGCATGGTTAAGTTGAAATCTCCTAATAGGAGCAGGGGTTTGCTTGGCATATTGTAGCTCCAGAAACAAGCAGGAAGTCAGTCTTCACATATGGTGACATCAGCATTGATGGAGCCTGGTCCGGGAATACTCCCCAGCATCCAATAGGAATGCTCTTGGGAGCGTTCCTCCACAAATGCGTGGCTGCCTTCCCTCCTGGTCTCCTCAGTAGTCCTTTTTTCCATGGAGCTATCGGGACCTTGACCCTGTCAGCTGTGTCTAGAGACTTCAAACATTTTTCACTAGTACCGTAAAAAAGTACTTAGGTTGCCTTCCCGTTGACCGACTCAACAACCCATAGATTCCAGATCCCCCTTTTTCTTTTATATAATGTTTCTTATTTTCAGTTTTTTTACAAACTTTGAGGACTGTGGCCTCATTGGGCACTATTGCAGAGTTCGCTTTTGCCTCCAGATTATTCTCTAATATGGAGAAGCTCCAGAACGGTTTAAAAAAAATGCTCCAAGTGTTCCAGCACAATTTCTATCACTGATGAGCATTCTTGGTGCCTAAAACGTTTAGACCAAGATCATGATGTCAATTCTTGTCCCTACTGTCATCACATGACTTCTAGAGGTAGAAAGAACTAGGACAAACAGAAGGCTAAGCTGTTTCCTACAGACTCAGCTCCTTCAGTGTATTCCTCGGGGGCGTCGACTTCTTCAAAGTCTTCCCATGTGTCTAAGCCCTCATGTTCAAAGGAAAAGTATTACTCAGAGTCACCAGTGCTTAAGAAAAAGAAGACTTCTGTCTCAGCATTGAAGTCATTGACTTCCAGGTAGGCGTTGGCTTTAGACACAGAGTATTGGCATCGGCACTGTCATTCATCGCATTCCGATGCTGACCATCCATTGAAGCAACCCTGGCAGGAGGTGTCACCCTCCAAAGCCACACAAGGGTTTGGGGATGCCCCCGAGGTCCAGTCCTCGTTTGGAGCCCCCAATACTGGCACACATAGCTGTGTCTGGAGCCACTCCTCCCCCAGTACCGCTATTGGATGACTGTCATCACCAGCGAGGGCAGCATTGCTAAGCTCTTAGCGGCAGTAACAGCGATGACATTGAATGCTCTGCAGCCGGCACTGGTTCCACCAAGGCTGACATCTGCCACAGAGCTTGGCACTTTTACGCAGGCATCCCCTGCCTTGCATAGCTCCACAGAGCAGCCGATACCAAGGCCCTCGGCACACTGTGTCCAATACCCTCTACATCCAAACAGTGAAGGTATCGAACATCTCATCAGGATTATTTTGACTTCCTTCTGGACTCTGATTCCGAAGAGACCTCCGAGGTGGAATCCAGCGATTCTGATATCCATAGGGAGGTACCGTCTGATCCATTGCCACCTTATGAACGTCGATGTTCTCCACCCGAGGACATGTCCTTTCAGGATTTCATTAAGGACATGGTAGCAGCTCTTGATGTTTCAGTGGCTACACAAATGGAACGAAGAGCTTGATATCCTCCAATTGGTGCTGAAGGAGGCTGCTACCCTCCTGGTGCATAACATCTTAAAGAACCTAATGGCTTGGATGTGGGAGGCCCCCATGTCAACACCTGCGGTGAGTAAAAGGCTCAATACCCTTTATAGGGTTCCTCCTTCCCTAGGTTTCCAGAAGCCACAACTCCCCCACCACTCCATGGTTGTGGAGTGTGCCATGAGGAGGATAAAAAAGCCAGAAAAATTACTCCTTGGTGCCTCCTGGCAGAGAGGCCAGGACCCTGGATGCATTTGGAAGGAAGAATGCCAAGCTACCATGCTAGCCTCTAGAATAGACTCCTATTGCTGAGTTTGGGCATGTTTCTCAAGGATGTAGCAAGGGATTTGCCAGTTTATCACCTTGTTGCCCCCTGACACATGCCCAGAATACATCAAAGTTTTTAACAGAAGTAGCATTCGATGCAATTGAGGCCAATAGCAGATCTGTTGCAGCCTGCATAGGGGGCTAGGAGAACAGCATAGCTTCAAGCATCTGACCTGGAATAGTGGGTCCAAAACAAATTAATCAACATATCCTGTAATGGTGAGAACCTCTTTGGTCAGAGGTAGAGGGAGAAGGCCAGTAAGATATAAATTGATGACCTCACCATGAAGAGGCTTTCAAAGAAGATAGTAGTCATCTTCTTAGAAGGGTCTACTACTAAAACCTTTCTTCCCTAAGAAAAAAATTGTATCCTCCATATCATTCCTATTTTGGCTACTCTGCTCCACAACAGCAACAGAGACAGCAGGGCCAGAACAGGTAAGGAAACCCAAGGTTACCAAATACACTGTACAGCCTGCAGATACTACTCAACCTCCTCAGAGTATTTGACTCCTTCAAAAAGAGCATGGCCAATTCTCCCAGAATCTTCTCTCTTCCTCCTATGATCCCAGGAAGACTAGTGCATTTTGCACACTGTTGATCAATATCACTTCCGAGCCCTGGACTTTACATCTAGTCAGTCAGGGCCTACAGCTGAAATTCCAGGATCTTCCTCCCAACTCACTTTGTGGGACAACCCTCCTCGGATCTCCTTCACTCCTCCTTGTTTCAACAGGAAATTATTTCAATGCTAAGACAAGGGGCTACAGAGGAGGTTCCCCTATCTCAGCAGAGCCTGGGATTCTACTCCCGATACTTCCTAATTCCAAAAAAGACTGGAGGTCACAGATCTATATTATATCTCTGAAATCTCAACAAATTTCTTGTCAAGGAGAAATTCAAAATGATTTCTCTAGGCACTGTTCTGCCATACCTCCAACAAAGTGATTGGCTATGCTCTCTGGATCTAAAGGATGCTTATACTCACATCCTGATCCACCCAGATTACAGAAAATATCTTAGGTTCGTTTTTCAGAACAACCATTATGAGTACAGAGTCCTCCCATTCGGACTGGCCTCAGCACCCAGAGTCTTCACTAAGTGTTTGGCTGTTGTCGCAGCCTACTTTCTAACTTTGGGGATCTTTCTGTTCCCCTATTTAGACGACTGGCTGCTAAGGGCAGATTCCGCTTCAGCAGTCACCTCTGCCCTAAATCAAACCATTCATGTCCTCCAGGAGTTAGGTTTCATGATAAATTGTTCAAAATCATATCTCACGCCAACTCAGGACCTAGAGTTCATAGGAGCTCGATTAGACACGGTAAGAAGCAGGGCGTTTCTGCCAGATGCCTCCATCTCAGTGCCTTAGCCACACAGGTCCAGCAACAATCATCAGTTACGACCAGAGCATTTCTACTCCTCTTAGGCCCCATGGCTTCCACAGTCCATGTCGTGCCCCACCCACATCTCAACATGAGGATTGGGCAGTGGACTCTCTCACAACAATGGAAGCAGTCCACAGGTTGCTTATCTGACCTCATCAACATCACTCCGCAAATGAGAATGGCCCTTCATAGGTTGTGCACACCACAGAACCTGGTCATAGGGTCACCTTTTCAGAAGTCTGCACCGCAGTATACCCTAATGACCGAGGCATCGAAACTAGGCTGAGGAGCCCATCTCAACGTTGGGTCAGACAACACAGGGCCTTTGGTCCACTCAAGAAGCGCTTCTCCAGATCAATCTTCTAGAGCTCAGGGCGGTTTTCAATGCCGTCAATCTTCTCACTCCAACTCAAGAGACACTCTCTTCTCATACATACGGACAAACAGGTGGCTGTTTTATATATAAACAAGCAAAAGGAAACAACAAGCTCTCAGGCCATATGTATGGAAGCCATTTGCCTTTGAAATTGGGCAACTCCTCAAGGAATTCACCTTCAGGTGGTATACTTTCCTGGAGCAGAGAATCACTTAGCCAACAGATTAAGCCGGATCCTCCACCACATGAGTGGATCTGGAACCTCAAGTAACGCAACACCTATTCCACCTCTGGGGGACGCCACTAATTGATGTCTTTGCTTCTCCCCTCAATGCCCAATTACCTCGCTTCTGCTCAAGGATTCCTTCCCCTATCAAGGAGACATCGTATGCGTTCCTCATCCATTGGGGTCAGGATCTCCTTTATGCTTTCCCTCCCCTTCCATTCATAGTAAAAACATTCTTCAAACTCCAGTCCTTTTGGGGTATATGTCGCAACTGGGACAAGAACCACAAGATACAATACACCATCTACGCAGATGAGATCATGATATATGCCCCTATCAACATATACAGCCCAGACTGTTCCAGCATAGCCAATTGTCTTCAACAAATGACAAGCTGGCTTCTAGACAACAACTTGTCCATAAACTACAACAAAACAGAAGCGCTACTCAACACCAGAAACTCCGCCTTCACCCTGACACCCACCATCAAGCTGAACGACATCACAATACCAATAAAGCCCGAAGTAAAGTACCTCGGAGTGACTCTTGACAAAGACCTGAACCTACAGTCTCATTGCCGAAACCACTAGGAACGCATATCTCAAAATGAGAACCATCAAATGCCTCAAACCTATTTATTTATTTACATTCTCTTATATACCGCGCTATTCTGCATCAGTGCGGTTTACATTGAACAAACTGAAGTTACATTGAACAGGGCATTATAACTTGGAGATAACTATTTTACAGGGAACATGGGCTATGGAGGGTTAAGTGGCTTGCCCAAGACCACAAGGAGCACCTGTGGGACTAGAAACCCCAGTCCTTCCGGCCCAAGGTTGCTGTCCTCTAGTGGGATTTGAACCCCCGACCTTCCGGCCTGAAGTACCTTGCCCCAACCACTAGGCCACTCCTCCAGTCTATTCTCTCACAGAATCACTTCCGCACTGTCTGTCAAGCGCTAATCACTCCCACATTAGGCTACTGCAACCCCATTTACCTTGGGCTCTCAAAAAAACACTCTGACCATTACAAATAGCGCAGAACACTGCCGCCTGCATAATAACGGGCTCCTCCAGGCACATTACCTCCATTCTCAACCACCTCCACTACTCAACCACCTCCCAATCAGCTCCTGCATCCGATATAAGGCTCTACTAAACATATTCAGAATAAAACAGAACCTCTCAGCGAATAGTCTGCAACCCCTCATCAGAGCTGACCAAGGCACAAGACCCAGGAGAAGAGGAACCTCAGAACCCATCACCACCCCCAGAGCATTCGCTAGAACAAGACAAGACACCTCAAGAAGAGCACTATCCCTGGCGGCGCCCATTCAATGGAACTCACTCCCCGATGACCTGAGATCAACTGTAGCCCTCAAGGACTTCAGGAAGATGCTCAAAACTACGCTCTTCATAGAACACTATAAGGACTTCATGTGACCCAGCTACTCAGTCTACTCCCTCCTCTGCATGACCCCTCTGCCTCCCCCCCCCATAACTTGTATATAGTTCCTTGTACTTAGCTCACAATGTATATAGTTCTCCATGTAATCATTCACACATTACACACACACTATGTCGATTTAACCACTGCATGCATTCGCCCCACACACACTGCCACATGCTTGGTTTGATGTGTTAACCGCTTTGATTTCAAGATAAAATGGTATATTAAATCCTTTTAAATAAATAAATTTCTTCTTGCCCAACAAGTTATCTGGTTCTGCCAAATCTGCCCATTGACTGTTAATGGGTCCATTCTGGGGTGCCTCCTGTGGGTGGATGCTTATAATATTTTTCCCGTGAATTGACCCAGATAACATTGGATAACATAGAAACATGAAGACAGAAAAAGACCGCATGGCCTATCTAGTCTGTCCTTCCATATCAACAACTACAACAGTCCCCTTTTTTCCTTTAGAGATCCTCGGTGTTTGTTCCATGCTTCTTTGAATTCAGATACTGTCCTCATCTCTACCATCTCCACTGGGAGACTATTCCAGAGATAGTCCAAAGCTAATAGAGAAGGTCGTTCAGCGCCAAAACAGGACCACATCGACTCCACAGCTCCCCTAGACTCATCCCAACATGGCTTTCGAGAATCCCATGGTGTAGAAACCCTCCTAACCACCCTAATTAACACACTGATCACAGGAACTGACAACATCAAACAAGGTTTTGCGCTGATTTTCCTGGATATTGCCGCCGCCGCGTTCGATTCCGTAAACCACAATCAACTTCTGATACGGCTGCATGATAAGGGAATCAACGGTCCAGCATTGAGTTGGTGCAAATCGTATCTAACGGACAGATGGCAGCAGGTTCGTACAAACTCCTCAACCTTGGAACCTTTCCAACAGAAACACGGCGTACCGCAAGGCTCCTCACTCTCCGCCTTATTATTCAACATCTACATGCAGCCCATTTGTGAAGTAATCCGCTCCTTCAACGTCTCATGTCTGATCTGTGCTGACGATGTCCTACTCTTCTTACCATTCTTGACTGACAAGCCGGATTTCTCCCCACTGATCAAATGCTTTGATGCTGTCACGGACTGGTTCCATGCTCAAGGTCTCAAAATAAACTTCAGCAAAACAGACGTACTCTTCACCACAAGAAATCAATCTTTCTCTCCCTCACCGGCTCTAAAGACAAGAGATGCCGAGCTCACAAGCAGACCCACTATCCGATACCTTGGTGTCACATTGGACCAGCAACTTGAGTTCAAAACTCACATCAGCAACATCATCAGACAGATCCACCATAAAATTAGAACACTGAGACATCTCAGACCACTATTACAACCAGGCGACTTCAGAACAGTCTTTCAGGCCCTTGTGACCCCCCACTTTGACTACGCCAATGCGATTCTTCATGGCCTACCCAAGAGCACAATAAGCCCATTACAACTAGCAATGAATACCGCGGCACGCTTCCTACATGGAGCTTCCAGAGGAGACCATATTACACCGATTCTAAAGGACTTGCACTGGCTGCCTATCTACTGTCGTACTACATACAAGATAGTCTTGATGACATTTAAGGCCATCAACAACATGTCCTCCTCCTCCCTAACAGAACTGCTCCACCCTACCCCAGCAACCAGAGTGAGGAGATCTTTTGCCATCAATACCCTACAAATCCCCTGCGAAATAACTAAATGCAACCAGACAACAAAAAGAAGGGCTTTCAAGTTCTATGCCCCCACATGCTGGAACGCACTTCCATCTCCCATGCGAGCAATTACTGATATCGCTCAATTCAGAAAAGCTCTAAACCACCACCTCTTTCTATTACACTATTCACAACCTAATTTAGCAGCATCACATCCAGCTAAGCAAGAATAAGCCACAAGACAACTCTTGGTATTAATGTACAGAATTGTAGATACTGTAAATAGTTACCCTAGTTGACATCCAGGTTTTCGCTCCTGTTCGATGTAAAGGCATAACAGATATCTGAGATGCTTGAATGTTACCTGTAAACCGCACTGATTTTAAAGAGCGCGGTATATAAGAACAATAAATAATAATAATAATCCACGACTCTTTCAGTAAAGAAATATTTCCGCATATCTTTATCTTTATTTAAAATTTAATATACCGCCAGAACCGAGGCATATGGCGGTTTACAATAAAAACAAAGGGAATACTGCTGAAGAAGGAAATGGAAAAGGAACGCCATTTGTTGATAGGAAAGGGACAGCGTTAGAGGAAAGGGACAGTAGGCAGCAATAACAACAAGAAGAATAAGTACTCATTGGGTATCCCCTTTCACCCTCATCCCATGTCCCCTCGTAGCAGAGCTTGCTTTCAATCGAAAGAGGCTCTCCTCCTGTGCATTTATGCCATGGAGGTATATAAACATCTCAATCATATCACCTTTATCCCGTCTTTCCTCTAAGGTGTACATAATTAAGATCCTTCTGTCCTCATATGCTTTATAATGAAGACCACTAACCATTTTAGTAGCCTCCCTCTGTACTGACTCCAGCCTGTTTATATCCTTTTGAAGGTGGCGGTCTCCAGAATTGCACACAATACTCCAAATGAGGTCGCACCAAAGACTTATACAGAGGCATTATCAGCTCCTTTCTTCTGCTGGCCATTCCTCTCCCTATGCACCCAAGCATCCTTCAGCTTTTGCTGTCGCCTTTTCTACCTATTTAGCTACTTTAAGATCATCAGAAACATTCACGCCTAGATCCCGCTCTCTTTTAGTGGACAAAAGTACTTCACCCCTTATACTGTATTACTCACTTGGATTGCTGCTGCCCAAATGCATGACCTTGCATTTTTTAACAATAAATCTCAGCTCCCAAATTCTAGACCATTCTTCAAGCTTAGCTAGATCCCTCCTCTTGTTATCTACACCTTCCTGGGTGTCTGCTCTATTGCAGATTTTGGTATCATCCACAAAGAGGCAAACCTTACCCGACAGTCCTCCCACTCAACCAATTTTCAACCCAAGCAGTAACTTTAGGGTCCATCCCTAGGGTGCTCAGTTTGTTTATAAGTTGCCTGTGAGGAACGGTGTCAAAGGCTTTACTGAAATCTAAATACACCACAACTAGGGCTCTCCATTGGTCCAAGTCCCTGGTAAACCAGTCAAAGAAATCAATCAGATTTGTCTGACAAAACCTGCCTCTGGTGAATCCATGCTGCCTCGGATCCTGTAATTCGCTGGACTCCAGAAACCTCACTATTTTCTCTTTCAGCAGCGTTTCCAATAATTTATTCACCACCGAAGTTAAACTAACCAACCTGTAGTTTTCAACCGCATCCTTACTTTCGCTTTTGTGTAAAGGGACCACATGAGTCTCTCTCCAGTCCTTTGGCACCATTCCCGTCTCCATTGAGGCATTGAAAAGGTCAGTCAGTGGAGCTGCTAGAACGTCCCCAAGTTCCCTCAGTATTCTAGGGTGTATCCCCATCTGGTCCTATTGCTTTGTTTAAGTTTAGCTAGTTTCTCACGAACACAGTTTTCTGAAAATTGTTCAAGATGCCCTTTGCTTCTGTTCTTGTTTGTGGGTGTTTTCTGAGGTCCTGCTCCTGGTTCTTCATCTGTGAACACAAAACAGAAATATTTGTTAAGTAATTCTGCTTTATCCTCATCAGCTTCTAGAATATTTCTCCCCTTCACCCTTAAGTTTGACAGTACCACTTTTGCCCTTCCTCTTCTTACTAACATATTTGAAAAATGTCTCTTCCCCCCATTTTATTGCATTGGCTATTTCCTTCTCTTTTTGAATCTTTGCTTTCCTGCCTACTGTGCTAGCTTCTCTAAGTTTTTCCAAATATAGATGTGTGTCTTCCTCTCTGTGATCTCTTGTATTCATGAAGATCTCCCTCTTTTTCTACATCTTTTCAGCTACTTCTTTTGAAAACCATAGCGGTCTCCTTTTCCTTTTACCTTTATTTACCATTTTAACAAAAAGGTTGGTTGCCCTTAAGAACATAAGAACATAAGAAATGCCATACTGGGTCAGACCGAGGTCCATCAAGCCCAGTATCCTGTTTCCAACAGTGGCCAATCTAGGTCATACGTACCTAGCAGTTTCCCCAAAAGACACAGGTTCTGCAGTGCTTGTACTAGGCCAAGCATTGATATCCTGGGTCCCTTTTTAATAGTGGTTTATGGACCTTTCCTCCAGGAACTTGTCCAAACCTTTTTTAAACCCAGCTATACTAACAGCCCTTACTACATCCTCCGGTAACAGATTCCAGAGTTTGATTACACGTTGAGAGAAGAAATATTTTCTCCTATTTGTCTTAAATAGTTTACCCTGTAGCTTCATTACATGCCCCCTAGTCCTTCTATATTCTGATAGCGTAAACAATTTATCCACGTTTATCCGTTCCACTCCATTCATTAATTTATACACCTCTATCATATCTCCCCTCAGCCGCCTCTTTTCTAGGTTAAAGAGCCCTAACCTTTTTAGCCTCTCTTCATAGGAGTAGCCTTCCATCCCCTTCACCAATTTGGTGGCTCTTCTCTGTACTTTTTCTAATAACTCTATGTCCTTTTTAAGATACGGTGACCAGAATTGCACACAATATTCAAGGTGCGGTCGTACCATGGAGCGATACAGAGGCATTATAATATCCTATGTTTTATTCTCCATCCCTTTCCTTATGATACCTAGCATTCTATTTGCTTTCTTGGCCGCCGCTGCACACTGGGCGAAGGGTTTTAACATGTTATCCACGATGACTCCTAAATCTTTTTCCTGGGTGGTGGTTTCTAATGTGGAGCCTTGCATCTTGTAACTATAGTGTGGGTTGTTCTTTCCTAGGTGCATAACTTTGCACTTGTCCACATTAAATTTCATCTGCCATTTGGATGCCCAGTCTTCCAATTTATCCAGATCCTCCTGCAGTTTTCCACAATCCTCTTGGGTTTTAACAACTTTAAACAGTTTTGTGTCATCTGCAAATTTGATTACCTCACTAGTTATTCCCTTTTCCAGGTCATTTATGAATATGTCAAAAAGTAGCGGACCCAGTACAGATCCCTGGGGTACTCCACTATTCACCTTTTTCCATTGGGAATATTGGCCATTTAGCCCTACCCTCTGCTTTCTATCTTTTAACCAGTTCCCGATCCACAATAGTACACTGCCTCCTATCCCATGACTTTTTAGCTTCGCCAAAAGTCTCTGATGGGGGACCTTGTCAAAAGCTTTCTGAAAGTCCAGATACACTATATCAACCGACTCACCTTTGTCTACCTGTTTATGCACACCTTCAAAAAAACAGATCAGATTAGTAAGACAAGATCTTCCTTGTCTAAAGCCATGTTGGCTGTCTCCCATTAGGCCATGACTATCTACATGCTGTGTAATTTTGTTCTTTATGATGGCTTCTACCATTTTCCCTGGTACTGACGTCAGGCTCACCGGTCTGTCATTTCCGGGGTCACCCCTGGAACCCTTTTTAAAAATTGGTGTTACGTTGGCGACCCTCCAATCTTCAGGTATTACAGATGATTTTAATGAAAGTTCACAGATTACCAATAACAGGTCTGCAATCTCATATTTCAGTTCTTTCAACACTCTGGGATGTATACCATCCGGTCCAGGTGATTTGCTACTATTCAGTTTATCAAATAGTTGTAATATATCTTCCCGGTGTAGCGATATTTCTCTCAATTCCTCTGCAGTATCACCTTTAAATACCACTTCAGTCTTGGGTAACACCCCTACATCTTCCTCAGTAAAGACCGAAGCAAAGAATTCATTCAGTCTCTCTGCTATAGCCTTGTCTCCTCTTACTGCCCCTTTTACCCCTCTATCATCTAATGGTCCAATTGACTCTCTCACAGGCCTTTTGCTACGAATGTACTTGAAAAAGTCTTTATTTCGTGTTTTTGCTTCCGTAGCAAGTTTCTTCTCAAATTCCCGCTTTGCCTGCCTTATCAATGCTTTGCATTTAACTTGCCAGTGCTTGTGCTGTTTCCAGTTTTCATCATTTGGCTCTTTTTTCCATTTTCTGAAGGTTGCTCTTTTGGCAGCAACAGCCTCTCTGACCTCACCTTTAAACCATGCTGGCAGTTTTTTGGACTTTCTTCCACTTTTCTTAATGCGTGGAATACAGCTGGTCTGGGCTTCGAGGATAGTATTTTTAAATAACACCCAAGCTTGCTGTAAGTCTTTAACCTTTGGAACCGCTCCTTTTAGTTTTTTCCGAACTATATTCCTCATTCTATCATAGTCACCCTTTTGAAAGTTAAAAGGTAGTACTGTGGATTCCTTTACTATCTGTCCTCCACTGATTAAATCAAACATGATCATACTATGATCACTATTGCCAAGTGGTCCCAACACCCTTATTTCTTGCACCAGATCTGGCGTTCCACTAAGGACTAGGTCCAGTATGGCTTCCCCTCTGGTCGGTTCATGAACCAGCTGCTCCAAGAAGCAGTCATTTATTTCATCTAGAAACTTTATCTCTTTAGCTTGTCCTGCTGTGACACTGTCCCAGTCGATACCGGGGTAATTGAAATCACCCATTATTACTACTCTGTTGTGGCTTTTGTTAGCTTCCTTGATTTCTTTGAGCATTTCATCATCCATTTGTTCATTCTGGCCAGGTGGTCAATAGTATACTCCCACTGCCATCACCTTCCCCTTCATAAATGGAATTTCAATCCATAGAGATTCTACAGCATATTTTGTTCCCTGCAAAACTTTAATCCTTTCTGACTCAATGCCCTCTCTAACATAGAGCGCAACCCCTCCACCAATTTGTTCAGCTCTATCATTACGATATAGTTTGTATCCAGGTATCACAGTGTCCCACTGGTTATCCTCCTTCCACCATGTCTCTGAGAGTGCAATCATATCTAACCTCTCATTTAATGCTATATATTCTAATTCTCCCATCTTATTGTTTAGACTTCTAGCATTGGCATACAAGCATTTTAGAGACTGTATTTTATTAATATTAATCTGGCTATTGGTAGGCATGGGTAATTGGGAATCTTTATGCTCTGTCTGCTCCTTACTCAAGGGCATTTGGGCTACTATACTCCCTTTTGGAACCTCACTGCTTTTGGTAGTATCCTTCAAGGATACCTTTGTCCGAACCGTGCGCTCCTGGGTGACTGTCGGCTTTCCCCTATTTTCTAGTTTAAAAGCTTCTCTATCTCTTTTTTAAAGGTTAATGCCAGCAGTCTGGTCCCATCCTGATTAAGGTGAAGCCCATCCCTTCGGAAGAGCCCCCCCTTTCCCCAGAATGTTCCCCAGTTCCTAACAAATCCAAAACCCTCATCCTTGCACCATTGTCTCATCCACGCATTGAGACTCCGGAGCTCTGCCTGTCTTTTGGGTCCTGCACGTGGAACAGGAAGCATTTCGGAGAACGCTATCCTGGAAGTTCTGGATTTCAACTTCCTACCTAAAAGCTTAAATTTAGCCTCCAGAACTTCCCTACCACATTTTCCTATGTCATTGGTACCAACATGTACCAAGACAGCAGACTCCCCCCCAGCACTATCTATGATCCTATCTAGGCGGTGCGTGAGATCTGCTACCTTCGCACCAGGCAGGCATGTTACCAGGCGATCCTCACGTCCACCAGCCACCCAGCTATCTACATTCCTAATGATTGAATCACCAACTATAACAGCTGTCCTGACCCTCCCCTCATGGGGACATGGCCCTGGAGAAACGTCCTCGGTGCGAGAGGGTTTTACATCACCTGGAGGACAGGTCCTAGTTACAGGATCACTTCCTGCCACACCAGGGTGATGCTCTCCTGTCACGTGACCTCTCTCCTCCATGGCAACAGGGATGCTGCCAGACTGGAGGTGGGACTTCAGGACTATATCCCTGTAGGTCTCGTCCATGTACTTCTCTGTCTTTCTTATGTCTTCCAGGTCTGCTACTCTAGCCTCTAGAGAACGGACTCGTTCCCTGAGAGCAAAGAGCTCCCTGCACTTAGTGCATATGTAGGACCTCTCACCAACTGGGAGATAATCATACATGTGACACTCGATGCAAAAGACTGGAGAACCCCCATCTCGTTGCTGGACCTCTGACTGCATCTTAGTTTAAAGCTTGTGTTTAGGTCTTTTAAATCGGTATATAATAAGGATTGGTGTAGATGCTTATACTAATAAAAGTGTATCTAATACCCCTAATACACCCTGTGTACCTGAAGCTAATTAATCACAGGTCCTCTGTGTATGACTGATTTGGATTAAGAGCTGCACCTGAGAGCAGCCCCTTTCCTCTAAGATGTCCAAGTACCTATAAAACTACAATTTCCCCAGGGGTGGGTGGGTGCTGGGGAGGGAGGGGGGGAGATAAGTCCTATTAAAGAGGGCAGTTACAAGGTACCCTGTCCTGAACCCTCAGCAGCCCAGTTAGTTGAGAGAGGCAAGGTAAGTACAGCTGAGAAGGCTGAACTTGCACACCACTAAGACAAACACTAAATAATTAAACAAACAACAGTTAGACAAACAGTAAATAATTAAATAAACAGCTAGAACTCACAGTAAGATGTCCCAGGAGGCAAAAATCCACTCACTAGCAGAGCTCTGTAAAAGTTCAGCCTTTCTCTGATCAGAGAAAAGCAAACTAAAACAGCCTATGCACACGTGGAGAAAACAGGAACAAGGTTACAGGATACCTCAGGGGGAAGGGGTCAGGGGGAGGAGTCACTCAGGCAGGCAAGGACAGGAAAAAGCTTAACAAACAGCAGGCTCTGGGGAGAGAGATTAATTCAAAATGGCTACCACACACACAGGGGGAGGAGTCACTCAGGCAGGCAAGGACAGGAAAAGCTTAACAAACAGCAGGCTCTGGGGAGAGAGATTAATTCAAAATGGCTACCACACAAGGCCCAGTTAATTGAGAGAGGCAAGGTAAGTACAGCTGAGAAGGCTGAAACTTGCACACCACTAAGACAAACACTAAATAATTAAACAAACAACAGTTAGACAAACAGTAAATAATTAAATAAACAGCTAGAACTCACAGTAAGATGTCCCAGGAGGCAAAAATCCACTCACTAGCAGAGCTCTGTAAAAGTTCAGCCTTTCTCTGATCAGAGAAAAGCAAACTAAAACAGCCTATGCACACGTGGAGAAAACAGGAACAAGGTTACAGGATACCTCAGGGGGAGGGGGTCAGGGGGAGGAGTCACTCAGGCAGGCAAGGACAGGAAAAAGCTTAACAAACAGCAGGCTCTGGGGAGAGAGATTAATTCAAAATATCACCTTTCAGTTTTGCCCACTGTTTTTCTAAATCCCCCATCTGTTCCCATCCCGCTGACTCCCTGAGGTATTGGCCCATCTTGGCAAAGTTAGTTTTCCTAAAGTCTAAGACCCTTTCTTTTGAATGGATTCTAATAGCCCTAGTCCTAATACTGAACCACACCATCTGGTGATCACTGGATGCAAAATGATCTCCCGCTATAATATCAGAAACACTTTCACCATTGGTAAGCTCCAGTATTGTCCCTTCACGTATGGGTTCTATGACCAGTTGCCTGAATAGTTCTCCCTGTAGAGAATCCAGGAACTCCTTACTTCTAGATGATACTGCAGCAGGAATGTGCCAATAAACATCTGGCATATTGAAATCCCCTATCAGTAGCACTTCCCCATTCCTAGCAATGCTGCATATGTCTTCAATTAACTCTCTGTCCACCTCTTCCTCTTGTGAGGGAGGTCTGTATATCACGCCAATGCAAATAGATTTCTCTTTCCCTCTTTCTAGTTTAACCCACAGTGCCTCCTCTCTCCCTTTTAAGCTCTATAGTTCCAAAGCTTTAATAATATTTTTTACATATAGTGCCACTCCTTCTCCCCTTCTTCCCACCCTGTCCTTTTTGAATAAAGTATAGCCTGGTATAGTTACATCCCAGTCATGGTTTTCTGTGAACCATGTTTCTGTAACTGCCACTAAATCCAAGTCAGCCTCTCCCATTAAAGCTTAAACATCTGGGATCTTATTTCCCATGCTATGGGTATTTATACACACCGCTTTCCATATGTTGCCCCTTTTACCAATTTTCATAAAGGTATTTAATCTTTCATTTACCTGGGGGCTTTCTTCTCCCATCCCCAACAAATCTAGTTTAAAGCCCTCTTCAGTAGATTAGCCAGTCTGCTACTTAAGACACATCAACCTTTCTTGGACAGATGAATGCCATCTCTGCTCTGCAACCCTTGGAACAGCATCCCATGGTCCAGGAAACCAAAACGCTCTTGATGCATCCATCATCCATGCATTCATCTCCAGGTTGCGAGCTTCTCTGCCTTGGTCTTTACCCTGAACAGGGAGGATTGAAGAGAACACCACCTGTGTCCCTATCTGCTTCACCCTCTGTCCCAGAGCCATGAAGTCACTTTTGATATGCTCAGAGGGATACCTGGCCGTATCATTTGTGCCGTAATCAAAAAGAGTCATTGAAAAATTACACCAGTAGCTACCACTGGCAACTTTTTTCAGAAACCTAGCATACATAATTTTTTGTCAGGATCAACTGACCTGAGCAGGAGGGATGGCAACCCTCCCCTCACCGTCGGGAAAACCCTTTTATTCAAGTGAGCCTCAGCCCACCAAATTATAAGATAGTGCAAGACACACTTAACTTGGGTAAGGGCGTTTTCACCAACATCAAATTTTCAATATCACCACTTAACTTGAATGAAGGCGATACGTTTCGATACATTTCTTCCACCATTAGCTGGTTGTCAAAGTCATCACTTAGCTTGAATAAAGGCGATTCCGTTCTTCTACTGCCTCCGTTCTTCCACCACGACATGCATGTTTCAGACCCTGCCTGGGCCTTGTGTCAAGTGGTCCCGTTAATACACCAAAAGTGGTCGCCCTAACTAACGCCGAACCCAACGGTTCGTTTTATAGCTAAAATGACTACCGATTGGCTAACCAAGCTGACCACGTGATCAGATATTGAAAATTTGATGTTGGTGAAAATGCCCTTACCCAAGTTAAGTGTGTGTTGCACTATCTTATAATTTGGTGGGCTGAGGCTCACTTGAATAAAAGGGTTTTCTCGACGGTGAGGGGAGGGTTGCCATCCCTCCTGCTCAGGTCGGTTGATCCCGACAAAAAATTATGCATGTTAGGTTTCTGAAAATAAATTGCCAATGGTAGCTACTGATGTAATTTTCCAATGACTCTTTTTGATTACGATTTACCTCTGTGTCATTGATCTGGAAGGTTTATTTGATATAAGGTATCATTTGTGCTGACATAGATTAGCAACATTGCGTAAAGCATAGTTACTCACCAGTAACAGGTGATCTCCGGGAACAGCAGGAATTTAGTCCTCACATATGGGTATCGTCTGTACCGACGGAGCCTGCGTGGGAACGCTCCCCAGCGTCCAATTAGAAAGCTTTTGGGAGCATCCCACAGTGCCTGCGTGCTGCCTTCCCGCCTTTCCCAACTGCCTCTCTCCAGTTGAGTTTTAAAGCTGAGACAAAGAGAGAGAGAAGGAAAGGAAAAAGATAGATAGAGAGATACAACTCCTAGGGGAGGTGGGTGGGTTGTGAGGACTAAATTCCTGCTGTTCCCGGAGATCACCTGTTACAGGTGAGTAACTATGCTATCTCCAGGAACAAGCAGGAATGTAGTCCTCACATATGGGGACTCCCTAGCTTTAGATGCCAGGGAGAAACCCCAGCAGTTGTGTGTCCCTGAGAAAGGGCTCCACTTCCCCCCATGGATCTCTGGCATCCAACCAGGGATGGGGGTAGGAGTTGATTAGGTATGGAACCAAACAAGGCATCCTGGCAGGAGTCCTTGTCCAAGCAGTAATGGGCTGTGAAGGTATGAACCGAGGCCCAAGTGGCTGCTTGACAGATGTCGTCGATAGGCACAGAGTGCAGATGAGCCATTGAGGCTGCCATGGCTCTCATATTGTGAGCTGTGACATAGCCCTCCAGAGAAAGGTTCTTACTCTGATAGGCAAAGGAAATACACTGAGCAATCCAGTTAGACAGTGTTCTCTTGGAGACTGGAAGTCCCAAATGAGCAGGATCAAAAGCAACAAAGAGTTGAGAGGACTTTCTATGTTGCTGTGTTCTTTGTAAGTAAAAGGCTAAAGCTCTTTTACAGTCCAAGGTATGAAGATTCCTCTGTGCATTTGATGCATGAGGCCTTGGAAAAAACACAGGTAGGTAGACCGCTTGGTTTAGATGAAAAGGCCAGACCACCTTTGGCATAAAGTGTGGATAAGTCCTAAGGACTACCTTGTCAGAATGGAACCTTGTATAAGGTGGATCAGCTACTAGCGCTTGCAACTCACTAATGCGGCGTGCTGATGTGATTGCAATGAGAAAGATAACCTTCCAAGAAAGGAATTTCAAGGAGGTAGTAGCTAAAGGTTCAAAGGTTGGCTTCATGAGCTGCCCAAAAACCAGGTTTAAATCCCATGCCACCGGTGGTGGCCTAATGGGAGGCTTAGTTAGAAGAAGGCCTCTCATAAATCTTGCTATGAGAGGATGAGAGGAAATAGGTTGTCCATTTAGAGGCTTAAAGGAAGCTGCAATAGCACTCAAATGGACTCTTACTGAGTTAGTCTTAAGTCCTAGACCATGGGATGCTGTTCCAAGGGTTGCAGAGCAGAGATGGCATCCATCTGTCCAAGAAAGGTCAACACATCTTTGGTAGTAGACTGGCTAATCTACTGAAGAGGGCTTTAAACTAGATTCGTTGGGGATGGGTGAAGAAAGCCCCCAGGTAAGTGAAAGCCCCCAGGTAAGTGATACATTAAATACCTTTATGGAAATGGGTAACAGGGGTAACATATGGAAAGCAGTGTGTATTAATGCCCGTAGCATGGGAAATAAGATCTCTGAAGTTGAAGCTTTGGTGGGAGTGGCTGACTTAGATTTAGTGGCAGTTCCAGAAACATGGTTCACAGAAAACCATGACTGGGATGTAACTATACCTGGCTATACTTTATTCAGAAAGGACAGGGTAGGAAGAAGGGGAGGAGGAGTAGCACTATATGTAAAAACTACTATTAAAGCTTTGGAATTACAGAGCTTAAAAGGGAGAGAGGAGGCATTGTGGGTTAAACTAGAAAGAGGGAAAGAGAAATCTATTTGCATTGGTGTGATATACAGACCTCCCTCACAAGAGGAAGAGGTGGACAGAGAGTTAATTGAAGACATACGCAGCATTGCTAGGAAAGGGGAAGTGCTACTGCTAGGAGATTTCAATATGCCAGATGTTGATTGGCACATTCCTGCTGCAGTATCATCTAGGAGTAAGGAGATCCTGGATTCTCTACAGGGTGAACTATTCAGGCAATTGGTAACAGACCCCACACGTGAAGGGGCCATACTGGACTTGGTGCTTACCAATGGTGAAAGTGTTTCTGATGTTGTAGTGGGAGATCATTTTGCATCCAGTGATCACCAGATGGTGTGGTTCAGTATTAGGACTAGGGCTGTTAGAATCCATTCCAAGGTGAAGATCTTAGACTTTAGGAAGACTAACTTTGCGAAGATGGGCCAATACCTCAGGGAGTCATTAGTGGGATGGGAACAGCTGGGGGATGTAGAACAACAGTGGGCAAAACTGAAAGGGGGTATTTTAAAGGCAACCAACCTTTTTGTTAAAATGGTAAATAAAGGCAAAAGGAACAGGAGACCGCTATGGTTTTCGAAGGAAGTAGCTGAAAAAGTGAAGAAAAAGAGGGAGGCCTTCATGAAATACAAGAGATCACAGAGAGAGGAAGACAGGCATCTGTATTTGGAAAAACTTAGAGAAGCTAGCAAAGTAGTCAGGAAGGCAAAGATTCAAAAGGAGGAGGAAATAGCCAATGCAATAAAATGGGGAGATAAGACATTTTTCAGATATATTAGTGAGAAGAGGAAGGGCAAAAGTGGTATTGTCAGACTCAAGGGTACAGGGGGGGGGGGGGAATATGTAAAAGCTGATAAGGATAAAGCGGAATTGCTTAACAAATATTTTTGTTCTGTGTTCACAGATGAAGAACCAGGAGCAGGACCTCAGAAAACACCCACAAATAAGAACAGAAGCGAGGGACATCTTGAACAATTTTCAGAAGACTGTGTTCGTGAGAAACTAGCTCAACTTAAAGTAGACAAAGCGATGGGACCGGATGGGATACACCCTAGAATACTGAGGGAACTTGGGGACGTTCTAGCAACTCCACTGACTGACCTTTTCAATGCCTCGTTGGAGTCGGGAGTGGTGCCAAAGGACTGGAGAGAGGCTCATGTGGTGCCTTTACACAAAAGCGGAAGTAAGGATGTGGTTGAAAACTACAGGCCGGTTAGTTTAACTTCAGTGGTGAGTAAATTAATGGAAACGCTGTTGAAAGAGAAAATAGTGAGGTTTCTGGAGTCCAGCGGATTACAGGATCCGAGGCAGCATGGATTCACCAGAGGCAGGTCTTGTCAGACAAATCTGATTGATTTCTTTGACTGGGTGACCAGGGAGTTGGACCGAGGGAGAGCTCTAGATGTGGTGTATTTAGATTTCAGTTAAGCCTTTGACACTGTTCCTCACAGGCGACTTATAAACAAACTGAGCACCCTAGGGATGGACCCTAAAGTTACTGCTTGGGTTAGAAATTGGTTGGGTGGGAGGCGACAAAGAGTACAAGTAAATGGAGCTCACTCTGCGGAGAAGGATGTTACCAGTGGTGTGCCCCAGGGATCTGTCCTTGGTCCGATTCTTTTTAACATCTTTGTTAGTGATATAGCGGAAGGGCTGTCGGGTAAGGTTTGCCTCTTTGCGGATGATACCAAAATCTGCAATAAAGTAGACACCCAGGAAGGTGTAGATAACATGAGGAGGGATCTAGCTAAGCTTGAAGAATGGTCTAGAATTTGGCAGCTGGGATTTAATGTTAAGAAATGTAAGGTCATGCATTTGGGCTGCAGCAATCCAAGGGAGCAATACAGCATAGGAGGTGAAGTACTTTTGTCCACTAAAGAAGAGCGGGACCTAGGCGTAGTTGTGTCCGATGATCTTAAAGTAGCTAAACAGGTAGAAAAGGCGACGGCAAAAGCTAGAAGGATGCTTGGGTGCATACGGAGAGGAATGGCTAGCAGAAAAAAGGAGGTGATAATGCCTCTGTATAAGTCTTTGGTGCAACCTCATTTGGAGTATGGTGTGCAATTCTGGAGACCGCACCTTCAAAAGGATGTGAACAGGATGGAGTCGGTGCAGAGGGTTGCTACTAAGATGATTAGTAGTCTTCATTGTAAAGCATATAAGGACAGACTTAAGGATCTTAATATGTACACCTTAGAGGAAAGGCGGGATAGAGGTGATATGATTGAGATGTTTAAATACCTCCGTGGCATAAATGTTCAGGGAGAGAGCCTCTTTCAATTGAAAGCAAGTTCTGCGACGAGGGGACATGGGATGAGGGTGAAGGGAGATAGATTCAGGAGTGATATGCGGAAATATTTCTTTACGGAAAGAGTAGTGGATCCGTGGAATAGTCTCCCAGTGGAGGTGGTAGAGATGAGGACAGTAACTGAATTCAAAAAAGCATGGGACCAACACAGAGGATCTCTAAAGGTAAAAAGTGGACTGTTGTAGTTGTTGTTATGGAAGGACAGACTAGATGGGCCTTGTGGTCTTTTTCTGTCGTCATGTTTCTATGTTTCTATGTTTCTGCATTGGATAAATAAAGGAGATACTCCAGCAATGATTCCAGAGGTATCACAAGGGGGTTAAGACCCTTCTGCGAACACCATATGGTAAACCTTTTCCACTTAAGCGCCTTGTGGAAGGTTTCCTGGAAGCAAAAAGAATATCTTTTACTTGCTGAGGAAGATTAAGATCTTGGAGATCTAGGCCTTCAGCAACCAAGCCCTGAGATGCAGAGACTTGGGACTGGGATGCCATAACATTCCGTCCTCCTGAGACATGAGATCTGGAGCAGACCCTAACTCCAGGGAGGGAGCTTGAGAGAGATGTAGAAGCAGAGGGTACCACACTTGCCGTGGCCAATGTGGAGCTATGAGAATCATATGGCCTCTGTCTCTCTGAAGCTTGAACAGGGTTTTGGGAATTAGGGGAATGGGTGGAAAGGCATACAGGAAGTCTTGACCCCAATGAAGGAGGAAAGCATCCCTGGCCTGAGCCTTCTGAGCCGGAATTATGGAACAGAACCGGGGAAGTTTGGCATTCCACGGACTTGCAAAAAGGTCTATGTCCGGGGTTCCCCAAATTTGAAAAATCTTGGTTACCTGGTCTGCATGCAGAGACCATTCGTGTGGAAGCAGAACTCGACTCAGTCTGTCTGCCCGCCCAAGAGTTTTGTTTGCCTGGAAGATACACTGCCAGGAGATGAATCTGATGCTGTCTGGCGAGGGCCCATAGTCGCAAAGCTTCGTTGCAAAGCGACAGAGAGCCTGTTCCCCCCTGCTTGTTCACATAGAACATGGCTACTTGATTGTCCATATGAATGAGGACTGTCTTGTAGCTGAGAAGGGTGTGGAACACTTGCAGAGCAAGGAAGATTGCTCTGAGCTCCAAGAGATTGATATGTAGATGACTCTCCTGTGGAGACCAGGTGCCTTGGGTGGAGAGGTCTTGGAAATGAGCTCCCCAACCCATCGGAGAAGCATCTGTTGTGAGAGTTGCTTGGGGTAAGGGTTGTTGAAAAGGGGACCCCAGCAACAGGTTGAGTGGACTTCCACCACTGGAGGGACAAAATAAGGCGACTTGTGTTTGCTATTTTGTCTGACAGGCATCCTGATGCCTGGGTCCATTGGGTGGATAAAGTCCACTGAGCTGCCCTCATATGGAGGCGAGCATAGGGAACCACATGCACGGTAGATGCCATGTGGCCTAGTAGTTGTAACATTTCTCGAGCACTGCTTGAGAAGCTTTAGCACTGCTTGAGAAGCTAACTGCACCATGCGAAGGCAACGGGCCTGGGGGAGATAGGCCCTTGACTTTCTGGTATCCAGCAAAGCTCCTATGAACTCTAAAGACTGAGTGGGAGTTAGACTGGATTTTGGGATGTTTATTACCAGCCCTAAATACTGAAGGATATGCATTGTTCAGGATAGAGAAGTCCTGGCCTCTGACTCTGTTGGTGCTCGAATGAGCCAGTCGTCTAAGTAAGGGAAGACGAATATCCCTAGAGTATGGAGAAATGCTGCTACTACAGCCATGCATTTCGTGAACACCCTTGGTGCTGAGGCCAGGCCAAAAGGAAGCACCCTGTATTGGTAGTGCTTCTGCTGAAAAAGGAACCAAAGGAACCTTCTGTGGGTTGGATGGATGAAGACATGAGTGTACGCATCCTTGAGATCTAGAGAACAAAGCCAATCCTGACTCTGAAGGTATGGCAGCAGAGATCCAAGAGAAATCATCTTGAATTTCTCCTTGACAAGGAATTTGTTCAATTCTCTGATGTCTAGGATAGGTCTGTAACCCCCTGTTTTCTTTGGGATAAGAAAATAAGGGGAATAGAACCCTGTACCCTGCTGATGAATGGGTACTTCTTCTATTGCCCCTTGGGCAAGAAGGATAGTGACCTCCTGACCTAACAGGTTGATGAGAGAGGTCGGAGAATTTAACTGCTTTACTATTGTGTGAGGGGGTATGCTTGAAAAATGAAGCTTGTACCCCTCCTTTATGATGGAGAGTGTCCAATGCTCTGCTGTTATTTGCCCCCATCAAGGGCAAAATGACATAACCTTCCTGGAATGGTGGAAGGCTCTGGTCCCCCGAGAGCCAGGAAGGCTAGGTTCTCTAGTTGAGAGTCAAAGGCCCTGTGGAGGCTGAGCCTGCTGGGCCCGCTGAGGCCTAGCAGTCTTTGCTTTCTTCTGTTTGGGTGGTTGCTGACCTTTCCTGGCAATCTGACCTGCAGAACATCCCTGCTGAACATAAGCAGGATAAAATCTTTTCTTTTTAGAAAAGAATGGTTTCTTGAATAATTTCTTTCTAGCAGGATCAGCAGTGGACTTGGATAATCTATCCAAGGTGGAATTTTCAGCATCCATTTCATTGGCCTTTTCCTGCCAATCTTTACCAAACAGGTTCTCACCAGTACAAGGGATATTTCCCAATTTGTCTTGTACCCAGAGCTCTAGATCAGATGCCTGGAGCCAAGCAATCCTACGTGCACCTATGGCAATAGCCGAGGTTCTGCTTATGCACTCAAAGCAGTCAAAGGCTGCACAGTTGGCAAATTTAGAAACATCTTGGGCATGTTTGACCAAAGTGAGAAAATCCTGTCTTCTATCTTCAGGAAGAATAGGACTTAAAGCCTCTAAATCATCTGTGACCTCCTTCAGAAACATTCCCATGTAGAGACTATAGGAACTGATCCTGGCAGAAAGCATGGAAGCTTGGAAGACCCGACGTCCAAAAGCATCCAGGGTTCTGCACTCACGTCCTGGAGGATTAGAGGCATGCCTCTTTGCACTCTTGATCCTTCTCATAACTGATTCCACTACAATAGAGTGGTGAGGAAGCTGAGTTTTATGGAAACCAGGGCAAGGAGGGACTCGATACATAGTATCCAGTCTGCGAGAATGAGGAGAGGTGGTAAGAGGTATCTCCCACATCCTTAACATGAGATCATATAAAATCTCATGAATGGGCAAGGAAGCTGCCTCCTTAGGAGTTTTGGGATATTGTAGAATTTCCAACTCCTTGGTCCTTGGCTCTGTTTCAGGGGCCATAGTAATGGACAGGCCCCCGAGCCACCTCCCTGATAAAATCCTGGAAGGAAATATCCTCTGGAGGAGACATCCTGCGTTTAGGGGAGGAGCGCTCCTCTGGGAGAAGCATCGCTGCATCGACAGAACTGTCAGAATCCTCAGATTCTTCTGAGGACTCGAAGTACCGTCTGTCCGGATGCTCTTGAAGAGCACGATACCCGTACCGACCGAAGTCGGTACCGGGAGTAACCGGTACCGGGGTATCGGTACCGGCAAAGCAGACACCGATGCCGATGTCGATGCTATCGGTACCGGTACCGATAACGATGCCGGGGCCGGTGCCGGTACCAGTACCAGTGGAATTGTCTGTCGCGGTTCCGAGGGCATCGATGCCGCAAGGAAAGCCGCCAGACTGCGTTCAATAGCCAGTACTCTCTGGTCTATCGACGCTGCCAATGCCTGGATGTTGGTACCGGAGGAGACCGCCGGTACCCCAGAGCATGGCACCAGTAGTTCTGCCGAGGCCGAGGCCTTGAGAACATCCTGGAACCCCGATAATGCTTTGGAAGCTGAAGCCTCCCGCCAGGGCAGTTTTGCCGGTGCAGAATCCTCAAGGGCAACGCCAGAGGCATCTCAATGCTTAGAAGGAGATCTACCCTTTGAGGACCAGCTGGACTTATGTTTAGTTACCTGAGATCCACAGGAGGAAGAAGCAGCCCTGGAAGACGTCGATGCCACCGAAGCTGCATTAGAGGGAAACAGGGTACTGAGCTTAGCAGCTCGGTTCTGCTGACCTCTTTTAGACATCATGGCGCAGGACATACAATCCGTGATGGAGTGGTCAGGACCTAAACGTTTTAGACACCATTCATGGGTGTCGGTGATGGAAATGGTACCACCACACTTGGTGCACTTTTTGAAACCTGAGGCAGGTTTCTCCATGGTAAGGAAAAGTTTTTGAGCCTAAGGCCCAAAAAGGCGCGTGTACCTGAAGAAAAAGAAAAAAGAGAATATATATATATTTTTAAAGACAGAAATAAGAAGAAAAAAACTGGCGGTACCGGTAAAGTGTCGAGGAAGGCAGACGCGACCACAAAAAGAAATAAATAAAAAAGAATTCTTCTGTGGTGACAGGAACACGACCTGCTGGCTCCGCGGAAAAAGAAGAACTGGAGAGAGGCAGTTGGGAAAGGCGGGAAGGCAGCACGCAGGCGCTGTGGGATGCTCCCAAAAGCTTTGTAATTGGACGCTGGGGAGCGTTCCCGTGCAGGCTCTGTCGGTACCGACGATACCCATATGTGATGACTACATTCCTGCTTGTTCCTGGAGATTAGTCAGTAGGCTTGATGAGTCTCAGCAAACTCTCCGTAACATCTCGTATTTTGGAATCTGGCAGACAGCATACCTCTCTGGACTTCTAGTCTGGTCGTCAGATGGACGCCTCAGTACCCCTCAGAAGAGGGTCGCCAACCACCACTACCCTTCGCTTCCTTGTGGTCACTGATTCTGCAACTTTGGGGCACTTGAGCTCTGGTTCTTCCCTTTCCAGGGATGCTTTCACCTCCTCCACTTGCAGGGCTGCATAATGGTTCTTCATTTCAAGGGCTGGAGAAGTTGGATTGGTGATTCTGCAGGCCCTGGTGACTTGTGTCCAACCTTCGTCATTCTGTAGGCACCCATCTTCTCCTCTGCTGGAGAGTTTGGATGTTAAAAGAAGCATCTCATCAATGTACGTCTCACTATCTTGAATGCTCCTCAGCCTCGCTATGTTTCCTGAGAGCTTCAGCATGCAGGCAACCTGCACATGGAACCAGTCCTGAAACTGGCATTGAGACCTCTGTCTGGACAGAGGCAGAAGCTGTAACGGGGGCAACAGCTTTAGCGATATAATTTTTCCCAGCCATTGTTCAGTTTGTGGAGCTTAGGTATCTGTTAAAGCAAAAGAGAGAGATCTACCAGCCGGTTTCCCAGCTGTCCTTTCAGAGAAAAAGCAGTTAAATCTCTTTAAGTGTGTTCAAAATGTGCTGTTCCAAGTCCCTCTGTGTAGTTAATTGGGGAGGTGCCCTATAAAGCAAGATTGCTGACTAGGGGTGGGTGGGTGGGTGGGAACTAACACCTGATGAGGTGTCAGTAGCTTCAAAGAGCTGAAGAAAGATACTAAAGGAGTGTTTTAAACCTACCTCAGTAAACAAAATATATCCCCTTTTAAACTAAAGCACCAAAAAGAATGTAACTGTTTTAAAAATGTACCAAAACCCTTTTCAGATCTTCCAGACAGAGAGCTAGTAATTTAAAAAGCCACAAACTCTTACCTTTGCTTGAAATGTATAGCCCTTGTTAGGATTAGTGGGTACTAGGGATAGTAACACAGGTTTATGCTCTCAGCTTCACTGAGCCCGTGCCAAATGTCTCCCTCATCTCTACATGCAGTTCTGTGACCAAGGCAACGGCTGTATGCCTGACTCTCCACCACCACCTTCAGCTCAATGCGTTATGCCCAGTTCCTCCTTCAGAAAGAGGTTCTGGTCACTATTCTATTTACTTTGTCATTCCCAAGAAGGACAGCTCCTTCTATCCTATCTGGACATCAAGGGAGTCAATCGCTGTCTTCAGGTGCCACGGTTCCGGATGAAAACCCTCAGGACAGTCATTCAAGCTGTTTGCCAGTGAATTTCTTGCATCCCTGGACCTGGCGGAAGCATATTTTCACATTCCAGTCTGCCAAGATCATCAGCTGTATTTATGTTTTGTGGTCCTTGGTCAATATTATCAGTTTCATGCCCTTTGGGCTTGCCACAGCTCCTGGCACTTTCTCCAAGGTGATGGTAGTAGTGGCAGCTTCCCTGCGGCACGCCAAGATATTTGGGTTCATCTTTATCTAGACACTTGGCTGATCAGAGAAATGAGTTTTGAGGAGGCTACTTCTGTGGTCTTTCAGATCCTCTCCTTTCTGGACCGTTTCGGCTGGGTGGTCAATTATACCAAAAGCAATCTGTGCCCAGTTCAGTCTTTGGAATTCCTCAGTGCCCGCTTCAACACAAGAGTGGGTCACGTCTCTCTCTCTTACGGTCGATGCAAGAAGCTCTGCGTTCAGGTCCATGCCTTCCGGCACCTGGCAGCTCCCACTGCCTGGGATTATCTACAATTCCTCAGCACCGTGGTTTCTGCTCGCAATGTAGTCCCCGGGCCCATGCTCACATGCGTCCGCGTCAGTACTCTCTCCTGTCGCATTGGTCTCCATCCACCCAGGACTATCAGATTAGTCTACTCCTTTCTTCAGTGGTTCGCCACAGTCTTCACTGGTGGCTTTGTCCTTATCACTTATTGAAGGGTGTGCCCTTGAAAATTACGCATTGGGTGGTGGTCACCACGGATGCCAGCCTTGCAGGTTGGGGAGTGCACTGCCAGGGATAGGTAGCACAGGGATCTTAGTCCATTCAAGAAGCCATTTGGCCCATCAATCGCCTCGAAGCACAAGCTGTTCATCTGGCTCTACTCTTCTATCAGTCCCATTTCCAGGGTTGAGCAGTCCGAGTACTTTCCGACAATTTCACTGCTGTTATTTCTCAACAGACAAGGTGGGACCAAATGTCCTGGAGTGGCCCTGGAAATAAGTTTCATTTTCCTGGGAAGAATCCAACCCCCTGGCTCTTTCTGTGCAGCATATTGTAGGAATGGAGAACTTTCAAGCAGATTTCCTGAGTCCTCATATCCTGGACCCTGGCAAGTGGGAGCTAGCTCCGTGGGCGTTTGCGAATATTATGCATCGGTGGGGTCATCCAACTCTAGACCTAATGGCCACCTCTTCCAATGCCAAGACGTCAATCTTTTTCAGTTGTCTAAAGTAACCAAACTCTCACAGCCTAGATGCTCTGGGTCAGACCTGGCCTTTGAACCAGCTTCTCTACATCTTTCCTCCTTGGCCGCTAATTCGCCGTGTACTCCGTCAGTTAGAGTCACACTCCGGATGGGTAGTGCTACTGGACCTGGATTGGCCTCTGCGTCCATAGTATGCCAATCTCCTTCACCTCCTGCAGGAGGTGCCCCTACCCCTTGGTGTCTGAAGAGGTTTCCTGTTTCAGGGGTCGATTCTCATGGACAACTTCACTCGCTTATGGCCTGCGTAGAATGTGCCCGAAGACCTACAGGCACAGATTTGTTCAATAAAATATAAGCTGACTCAATGGTCTGTTTGATCCAGTTCACAGTGGTCGCTTTGGAAGCAGCCACTCATAAGAACATAAGATATGCCATACTGGGTCAGACCAAGGTCCATCAAGCCCAGAATCCTGTTTCCAACAATGGCCAATCTAGGTCATACGTACCTAGCAGTTTCCCCAAAAGACACAGGTTCCCCAGTGCTTGTACTGGGTCAAGTATTGATATCCTGGGTCCCTTCTTAATAATGGTATATGGACCTTTCCTCCAGGAACTTGTCCAAACCTTTTTTAAACCCAGCTACACTAACAGCCTTTACTACATCCTCCGGTAACAAATTCCAGAGTTTGATTACACGTTGAGTGAAGAAATATTTTCTTTTATTAGTTTTAAATAGTTTACCCTGTAGCTTCATTGCATGTCCCCTAGTCTTTCTATATTCTGATAATGTAAACAATCGATCTACGTTTACCCGTTCCACTCCGTTCATTAATTTATAGACTTCTATCATATCTCCCCTCAGCCGTCTCTTTTCCAGGTTAAAGAGCCCTAACCTTTTTAGCCTTTCTTCATAGGAGTATCCTTCCATCCCCTTTACCATTTTGGTGGCTCTTCTCTGAACCTTTTCTAAAATCGCTATATCCTTTTTAAGATACGGCAACCAGAATTGCACACAATATTCAAGGTGCGGTCTTACCATGGAACGATATAGAGGCATTATAATATCTTTTGTTTTATTTTCCATTCCTTTCCTTATGATACCTAGCATTCTATTTGCTCTCTTGGCTGCCACTGCACACTGGGCCGAGGGTTTTAACATGCTATCCACAATGACGCCTAAATCTTTTTCCTGGGTGGTGGTTCCTAATGTGGAACCTTGCATCGTGTAACCATAGTTTGGGTTGTTCTTCCCTAGGTGCATAACTTTGCACTTGTCCACATTAAATTTCATCTGCCATTTTGATGCCCAGTCTTCCAATTTATCAAGATCCTCTTGCAATTTTCCACAATCCTTTTGGGTTTTAACAACTTTAAATAGTTTTGTGTCATCTGCAAATTTGATAACCTCACTCGTTATTCCACTTTCCAGGTCATTTATGAATATGTCAAAAAGCAGCGGACCCAGCACAGATCCCTGGGGTACACCACTATTCACTTTTTTCCATTGGGAAAATTGGCCATTTAGCCCAACCCTCTGCTTTCTATCTTTTAACCAGTTCTTGATCCACAGTAGTACACTGCCTCCTATCCCATGACTCTTTAGTTTTGCCAAAAGTCTCTGATGAGGGACCTTGTCAAAGGCTTTCTGAAAGTCCAGATACACTATATCAAGCGACTCACCTTTGTCCACCTGTTTATTCACACTTTCAAAAAAACATAATAGATTAGAGAGCACCCTGTCTGCTGGTAGGCGAACACGATGCAGTTGAGCACCCTTCTACAGAGGGTACACTTGGAGACAGCGAACCCCAGGCAACTGGGATCAAATGACACAAAGAGTTGCGTTGATTGGCGATGAGGCTTAGTCCTCTGCATGTAGAACAGCGTGGGTACAATCCAGCATGGGTAGGGAGGCCTCCACCCTAGAGGTATAAGGCCTGGGAAAGAAGGTGGGAAGCACCATCTCTTGGTTCAGATGAAATGCTGAGACGACCTTTGGCAAGAATTTCGGGTGTGTCCAAGGACTACCCTATTCCTATGGAACCTGGTGTAGGGCTCATGCGCCACGAGTGCCTGCAGCTCACTCACTCGCCTGGCGGAGGTGAGCGCCACCAGGAAGATGACCTTTCCAGGAGAGGTATTTGAGCAGACAAGTTGCTATGGGCTCGAAAGGGGCCCCCATGAGCTTTCCTAGGACCATATTGAGGTCCCATGCCACCAGCAGCGGGCAGATCGGGGGCCGTGAGAGTCCACGCATGAACCGGTCCACCAAGAGGTGGGTGGACATGGCTTGGACCTCTGCTTCGTGGTGATCTGCCGATATGGCGCAGAGGTGCACCCTGACCGATTTGGATTTCAGGCCTGCACCAAACAGGTGTAAGAAGTACCGTGAAACCTCCGCTATGGCGCAACAGAAGGGGTTAAGTTCCTGTTCTGTGCACCAGAGGGAGAACCTGCATCACTTAAAGACGTGTAGATTCATTATGTGAGTCTAGCAGGATATCCTTCACTGGCTGGGTCAGGCTGTACTGAGCTATGGCTACCCTTTCAGCAACTAGGCTGTCCAGAGACAGGGACTGGAGGTTGAGGTGGCGTGGCGTGCGGTCTTCCTGTGAGAGCAGGTCTGGGGCACATCACAGTGGCCAGGGGTTCCCCTGTGATAACTGCAGTAGTAGGGGGAACCAAAGTTGTCTCTGCCACCAGGGTGCAATGAAGAGGAGGCTGCTTCTGCCTGAATCTGCAGTAGGGCCCGCGGCACCAGAGGTGTCAGCGGGAAGGCATACAGAAAGCCCTTGGACCATGGGAGGAGGAAGGCGTCTGCCACTTCCCGGCTCCAGCCTGGTTTCCTGGAGCAGAACCCCAGGAGTTGTGCATTCTCTGGGAAGGTAAAGAGGTTGATCTCCGGGGTGCCCACTGCCAGAAGATCCTCTCCAGGACGGATGGGTTTAGTCTCCACTCATGGGGCTGGAGGACGCAGCTCAGGCGGTTGGCCCAGCAGGTACACCGCCTTGAGGAACATGTTCCTCGCTGCCACAAAGTTCAAGAGGCACACCGCCTCTTAGCAGAGGTGGTATGACCCCATGCTCTCCTGCTTGTTGATGTAGAACATTGCTACCTGGTTGTCTGTCTGGATTTGAACTACCTCCCCTTCCAGATGGTCCTTGAAGATCCACAAGGCATTGTGGACCGCTCGGAGCTCAAGCAAGCTGATCCGTGAGGCACTCTCTTCTGGCGACCATGGCCCCTGTAACTGGAGGTGGTTGCAATGGGCCCCGTAGCCCAACTTGGATGCGTTCATGGTGAGGACATGCTGAACTGGTGGGGCGTGGAACGGCAGGCCAGTCCTCAGGTTGCAGTCAGAGAAGCTGCCAAGGTGGGAGTGACTTGGATATGGTCCAAAAGGTAGCCCGTTGCCTTTGCCCACTGAGCGCTGAGCATCCATTGGGCCTGCCGCATGTGCAAGCAGGCAAAGGGGGTCATATGGACGTGGATGCTATGTGCCGAAGAGATGGAGCATCTGTCAGGCAATTGCAGAGGCGATGCCCTGCACCTCCCTTGCTAGGTCAGCAAGGTGCTGGGCCTGTCCCAGGGGAAGGAATGCCCTTGTTTGTGTGGAGTCAAGCATGACCCGATGAGCTCCATGCATTGGGTTGGGATGAGGTGGGACGTGGGGAAGTTCACCACGAACCCTAGGTGCTGCAGCAGCCCCAATGTGCACTGAGTAGCATTGAGCTCCTTGCTCGTAGTGCAAGCCCGCACGAGCCAGTCATCCAAATAGGGGAACACAAAGACTCCAAGGACTCTGAGCTGAGCGGCCACGACCAATAGGCACTTTGTGAATATCCACAGGGTGGAGGCAAGGCCAAAGGGAAGCACCCTGTACTGGTAGGGGTGGCCTCCCACGACAAAGCAGAGGTACTGACCATGCCTCGGATGGATCAGGAAGTGTGTATAGGCATCTTTGAGATCCAAGGAGCATAGCCAATCTCCCTGGAGGAGGTAGGGCAACAAGGTTCCAAGGGATACCATTTTGAACTTCTTGACCAGGAAGCCGTTGAGGTCCAGGATGGGCTTGAAGCCCCCTGTCTTCTTGGGAACTAGGAAGTAGCTGGAGTAAAACCCCTGTCCCTGCAGATGAGGTAGGATGGGCTCGACCGCCCAATCCTTGAGCAATGATTCAAGCTCTTTAAAGAGGAGCTCCCTGTGCAAGGGGTCCATTGGTAATTTCCCTGTGAATGAGGGGGGAGGCAGCTGGGAAAAATGGAGGTAGTCCTCTGTGACCACTCGCAGTACCCAGGCATTTGCAGTTATCGTGGGCCACCTGTTTGCAAAGTGGACGAGCTTTCCCCCTGTGAACCTTGGGCCCATGACCTCCTGAGGGAGGGAGGCTATGCCCAAGGAGTCAAAAACTCCCCCTAGGTTGTAGCTGAGTTGCAGTTTGGTGCTTGGGAGCTTTGGACCTTTGGACTTACGGGGGCCGTGCCCTTGGCCTGCTGCCCCTGAAGGGGTGGGGTAGGTCTTGAACTTAGGGTAGTTTCTATAAGCCTTCTTTATCTTCAGGTGGAAGGACTTTTTCCCCAAAGCTTTCTGCTGGGAAGGATCTGACACTTTCTGGGACAACCTGGTACTTGTCCATCATGGGCTTGCTGAAGAGGTTATCGCCTCTGCAGGGGATATCGGCTAGCTTGCCTTGCACCCATTGCTCTAAGTCGGAGGACTGCAGCCAGGCAAGGCGGCAGGCACTAATGCCCACCACGGCCACACGAGCAACCGACTCTGTCGAAGGCTGCTCAAGTCTGAAATTTGGAGCATTCCTTGACTGAGGAAACCAGGGTCCGAAAGCATTCAAGGGGCTCTCCTGATAGACCAGCTAAGAACTTGGTGAGCTCCTTCGCCAGGTCTCTCAAGTACATGTCCATGTACAGCTGTTAGGCCTGAATCCGGGCCGTGAGCCGTGGAAGCACTTTCTACCAAACGCATCTATGGTACGGACCTCCCTGCCAGGGGGCACTGAGGAATGCATATTCCGGCTCTTAATTCGACACATAGCAGACTCCACCACCATGGAATTGTGTGGAAGCTGTGCCTTCTGAAATCCTGGACTCTTGCCGACTCGATACTGGGAATCAAGTTGAAGGTTCACAATCAGCAAAGTCACTGGGTTTTCCTACATCCTGAGCAACAGGTGCTCCAGGATGGGGGGCACGGGCACCGTCAGTGCTTCCCGAGGAGGGGCCTCGTACTGGAGGATCTCCAGGTCCTCAGCATGAGGCTCATCCTCTGGCACCGCCATGAAGGCAAGTGCCTGGGACATCTCACCTCATGAACTTGAGGAAAGCTAAGTTCTCTGTGTGGACCTCTACTGCTGATGAGGCGGAAAAAGGTCAGAGGGATGTCCCGGTGGAGCATGGTGTCGGGGGACTTCTCGTCTGTTTCCCAGTCCAACTGCGAACCCGAGTCGTTGATGAATGTCCTCGGTTACCAGACTGGCTCCTAATGGCAGTCCAAGAGCATCATGTTGGCTGTCGAGGGATTCAATGCTGATTGAGTGTGGTGCTCCAGAATGGCGGGACCTCCTCCGGCGAAGTCCTCAGTGAGGAGGTTCCCATGTAGGGCACAGATAACCCAGAGGGATTGGGAGTTGGGCCCCACTGTGATTTGAGGAACGCATTGAAGCTATGCTCAAGGGCACCAATGCAGGTCTCTACCCAGAGGGCTCCGCAGCTGGTGCAGACCCCAACGGTGTCGGGGCCAGAGCAGACTCCCTGGCGGGGAGTCCCAGATTATAATGGAGTTGGGTTGCTGCTCCTTCGATGCCACAGGTGACCTGTCCCTTCGGGGCTGCTTCGATGGGCACTCGTCCATCATCCCCCAGTCACGTGTATGGCTCCGAGGCTGAGGCGAGAGAGTCGCTGATGCATGTGGGAGGTCTTCTGAGGATGACTCTGATGTTCGATGCCCCTTGGGCTCTGAAAGAGCCCAGGTATTGTGATGCAGCAGACCCTCTTGCAGATAGAAGAAAAGTATTAAATCCAGAAAAAAAACAGGTATAAGCTGCAATATCCTGAAGATCCACATAGAGGGAGCAGGAGAGTCAGAACAGAGTCTGAAGAACCACGCCTCTATGGGCAGGACTTGGGCCCAGTCAGTTTGGATTTAAGCAGAGGCAGGGCTGAAGCAAGCAGAGAGATCCAAGGAGAGATCCAGGGAGATGTCCAGAGAGGTATCCGGAGATATATCCAGGAGGAAGGAGAGAAAGATATCCAGGGAGATATCCAGAGAAGTATCCGGAGAGATATCCTGAGAGAGAAGGACAGAGACTCAAGAGCCAGAGAAAGGGCAGTCTTGAATGAGAGAGAGAAAGCAGGCCTGAGGAGCAACGAGAGTGCTGACCTGGAAAGCCTCAGGAGTGAAGGCAAGGGCAGATGGCAACAGCTGCAGCCTTGGCACAGAGAGGTTTGTCCCTATACTAAGGCAAGAGGGATATCATTGGAGAACTTGGGCCATTCTGAGCTGGAGGACAACCGGACTAGGCCTCAAGCCTTCCCTGAGAAAGAAAGAAGAAAGCCTAAAGGTAAAGCTTCTATTTCTTGCAATTGTTTGCTCAAGCCTAACATAAGAGAAAGACAGGGGAAGGAAGTTTCTCCTTGTAGCAATGACATTTATAAGCAAAAGCTAACAGACAATTTCTCTAAGAGGAGAACTGTAAATACTAAGCATTGTGCTGAGAGAGCTTTTGAAACTATAGCTGAAGAGGAGCCTTGGTTTTACCCAGTGGGCAAAAGCCGACGCCCTAACCTAACTACCAAACACTGGGAAACTGTACGGCACGCTTTTAAAAAGCCAGAGTTCAGTTGTGCAGAAGCCTCAGACTCAGAGCTATCAGATATAGAATATATGCAAGTGGAATCTGCAGGCGAAGAGTCAGACCAGCAGATGGATTGTACATATTGTACAGCAGAAAAGCTGTAGTTCATTCCTACCTCTATGAATGCATAAGTGAATGCAGTATTTCGTGTTACCTTAAATTACTGTGAAGCCAACAGCCATTACTTTGACCTTTTCATTTGTGCTTTAAACCTGATGCAAGGATTTGTTCAGTTCTGTTACTTTCCAAAGCCGTTTATCCTGTTTTTGAACCATTTTTGTGCAAAGGGGAAATAAAGCCTTTTTCATTTTTCCCTCCATATTCGTGTGAACTTGTTCTTTTTGGGAAGTTGGTAACGAGGCCGGCACAAGGGACTGCTACCCTTGGCCCTCGCACCTGTCCAACCCCAATCACCATAATCTTGTGCGCTCCCCAGCCCTTCCGTGGAAAACTACGCCGCCACCAGGGGGGGCTGCGGGGGACAGTATGCAATGTTTCATTGCCTGGTACCAGCGTTGAAGGAAGGGATTCTGCCCTTGATGCTGAACCAGAGCCAGATCTGCCAAACAGCTCCCCCTTCCGCCTTTCACGTTCCCTCTGGGTTTTGGCTGACAGGAGGAAAAGTGGGCAGGAAAACCTATAATGGTCTGCCCCAAGGCACTTTATGCAGGTGCTATGGCAGTCTGTACGGGACATAGTGCGACTTGTAAACGGGGGTGCTTGTTGTGAAAGTTCCACAATCTTGGCAAAGACAGGAATTTACTTGACTTGCAAAGGATTGTGGGTGTTGTAGTTCAATCACACAAAACCAGCCGTTCAACAAGAATAAATAGTTGTAGTTGCTCGAGTGTAAAGCAGAAAACAGATTTTATTTATGGTAGTTTTGTCTTCTGGAAGTTTAACCATCTTTTTAACTGGGGTCTGAGGACTTTCAAACAAAGGCCCGGGAGCTATTACCATCATTCCATCTCCCTCCTTCTTTCCTAGTCCTTTCACTAGTCCCTGCTTAAATTTTGGCCATTCTCTTCCTAGAACCAAATCATATGGAAGCCTAGGTACCACTGCTAAAGGAATTTCCTCGTGTTCCCCCAAGCCCTTAACCATTAGCCTGTACGTGGGATAGGATGTTGCAGCACCATGAATGCATCTAATGCAAACCTTGCTTTCAGGGGTTCTAGGCTCAAATCCTTCTTGGGCCTCTATCCGCTTCCAAAGCCTCTTTGACAGCATACTCTGGTCTGCCCCAGAGTCTAACAGAGCATTCATGGTAATTCCCTACACATCAACCACCAAAAGGAACCCTTCTTTAGGCTGTTTTAAATCAACACCTATCAAGCTAGTGTGAATCTGGCATCCCTTTTCCAAATGTCCCCATTTTCCACATTTGAAACATTTCTTCTTACTCCACTTTATAATCTGGGTAGGTACAGTACAATTATTCTCTGAAACAACATTTTTAACCATTTTCTTTTCTGATACAGCACAGCTTGCCTCAGCACCAACCTTCAGAGGGCCACTCATTCTATGGCAAGCCTGCGTGTCTTCCAAGAATCGCTCTGCTAACATGGTTGCCTCTCCCAGGTTCTGGCAATTTTGCTGTATAAGGAAAGTGTGCAAGTCTTTTGGCACAGCAGACATGAATTGTTCAAGCATAATAATGTCCAATAACATTTCCATAGTCTTTCCCTCAGGCTCCAACCATTTTATAGCCAATCCTCTGATTCTCTGACTCAGAGCCCTGGATGTTTCACCCACTCTTAATGCAGTAGCTCTAAACATTCGCCTATATTCTGAAACAGACAACCCTAGGCGATCTCTTATAGCAGATTTTACATCTCTATAATTTAAAGCTTGAGCTGCTGGCATTGCCCTATAAGCAGCAAGCGCCTCCCCAGTTAATGAGGCTGCCAGCCTTACTGCCCACTGGGTCTATGGCCATGCTAATGCTTGTGCCACTCTCTCAAAAGATTCAAGGAAATCATCAACATTATCTTCTGGAGTGAGTTTCCCAAAACTAAATGCCCCAATTCCCTGACTTAGTCCCACACTGTCCACATGTGGAATACCAGGTGTAACTGCTGGTCTTGCACCACCTTGGGTGTGAAGTGCAATTAAGGCTTCCACAAGGTCAAGCACTGGCTTCTGCTGCTCCCTCAGGGCTTTGATTGCAGAGTCCTGAGCCTGCTGCGAGACCTCTTGTTGCTTGGCAAATTGAGCTGCCATCCAGCTGGCCAGTTCCTTAGGATCCATCTCTGTATATCCCTGCAAGAAACAAAAGAAAAAAAAACACAGAGCAGCACCCTACAAACAAGTGTTTCCTCCTATTTTTTTTCCAAATTACCCCTGTGTCTTACTCCTATCCACCACTAGACATGCCCAGGTACTTATTACCTTATGCCAGTGATGAATCCGTCTCAAACAGGGTCTTTTCCTCCTTGGAACAGCTCCTGGAACAGCTTCTTTTTTTTCCTCCAAGGCGTTGTTAAGGGAAAAATCCACTCTCCAGCTTTTGACTTGAACTTTTTTCTTCCAGTTTTCAGTTGTAATCCTTATAAATCCTGGAAATCCTTTGTGTAAAAGCAATCCGAAAGACTACGCCACTGTAAACGGGGGTGCTTGTTGTGAAAGTTCCACAATCTTGGCAAAGACAGGAATTTACTTGACTTGCAAAAGATTGTGGGTGTTGTAGTTCAATCACACAAAACCAGCCATTCAACAAGAATAAATAGTTGTAGTTGCTCGAGTGTAAAGCAGAAAACAGATTTTATTTATGGGGAGTTATTCCCTCGCACAGATATGCTTGGTAACATCAACAGGATAATTTCTTCAGGAATTGTATTCAGGAAACAAAACAAATAAGGCAACTGAATTACTTATGCAACAACTTAGTAAAGACCTTGATGGAACAGAAAAGGTCTTTCTTCTAGCCCCTGCTAATAACCTTTTTTAGCAGTACTGGAATGAAAAATAAACCCAAAAGGAAAATTCTCTTTATCAAAAAAACAACTTTCTTCCTTTCACACAGTGAAGAAGTTTTCTTTCTAAAGTCCCACATGCACTTGTGCCTTGCTCTAATCACAGGTGCTTAACCAGCTGCAAACCATTGCTGGTCCCCTCTCCATGTGGCTCCAACTTTCCCCAAAGCTTTCTCTCAAAGAAACTTTTCTGGGAAGCTGAAATCACGTTGTCATTAGGTTTCCTCTCTGGGTATTTTGGCCAGTAGGTAGCAAAGCTTCTGTGCCCAGCATTCCAGTCAGAATCTCTGGACTTTAGGTCTCTTTTCCCATACCTCCTTAAATAGGTATTAGAGCTCCTTCTTTCTGTAGATGCAGCCGTCTCCTTTACAGGTGCTGTCCGAGGGTTCCTGGCTGTATATCTCCAAGCCTCTGGTTTCTTCCAGTCCAACGAAGAATGCTTGCCCCAGGAATCTCTCCCAGCATTCTTCCTTCTGTTCAGGCTCCGTCTCTCCTTCTCTTGCCGTCTTTGCCACCATTGCTCTCGCTCCTCTTGCTGTTCTCTTTGCTCCTCTTGCTCTTTCCTTCTGTCTGAAGCATTTCTTCTAGCTTTAAAGTGCCTAGATGGACACTCCACCCTAGCACAGTCCAGGTGTTCTGAATCAAGCCCTGCCCCAGGAGATGGGTGATTAGGGATTACATCATTGCTTCTCTGATTAGGCACACGTTTCCCTATTCCAACTCTCCTAGAGGCTTTCTGTAAACCAGTGCATTCTGGGTCTGGTAGTCTTTTAGGTAAACACTCTGTTTTAGTGCTTTTACCAGCCAGCACAGGTTGCCTTTTCAGAGCTAATTCACCTCTTGCATTATTTCTTCCTGAACTATGATAAGCTTCCTTATCACAGACTGCACATAGAACACTGTTAAAACTGCAGGTTGAGGACATAGCGGGGAAAAATGAGGCCGTGAGATCAAGCTCTGACGTCTCAACCAGGTAGGCCGTGAGAACAAAATCCTGTGCGCCAAAAAAAAAGAAAAATGAAGGAAAAAGATACTCGAGTGAAAAGCTGACCGCCGAGGCGAAGACTCGGGTGAGGAAGGTGATTGATTTGAGCACTTGATAGTGGGAAAAAAACAAAGGGTTGAAAAATTGACTTTTTACTGGGGTGCACAGACAGAATGTCTGCAGGGCTCCGCTGAAAAAACTGAGGCAAAATGGCAGCTTTGAGCGGAAAGGTGACCATGTATGCACGGTGTTGTTCCCAAAAGCTTTTTTTGAAAGCTGGCGAGTGGATCCACGCAGGCTCTGTCAGCGCTGACATCACTCATATGTGAGGACTGATTCCTACTTGTTCCCGGAGAAGAGAATTTTTATTTACTGATAATTTCCTTTCCTGGAATCCTGCTAGACCAGTCCAGGACCTGCCCTTCTAAACTGTTTAGTCCGTCACCTACCTAAGACTCTCTTTACATATGGTGACATTGCTGTACCTCACCATGTACATACTTCCTTGGCCTGCGGGTTCTGTTTCACATTGTTCAATTTAGCTTGTTAGAGCTCTTCCTTTATAAACTCATTTTGGTCTAGTTTTGTGTTTCCTTGGCTGTTTGAATTTCTGTTGCTTGTTATGGTTATATTGAAGCTCCCCTTGGGGGATGGGTTTTTATACCAAGGGTGATGTCACAAAGTTTCGGGAATTTTTTGCTGTCTCACCATCTGCTGACAGGGGAAGACAACCCACTAATCTGGACAGGTCTAGCAGGATTCCAGGAAAGGAAATTATCAGTAAGTAAAATTTCTCCATGCTTGGCCCACGATGCCGCCTGAACTCCCGTTGAGCCCATAATCTTTCTGAAAGCGCTCTATGTTTGAGCAAATACACAGAAGCAGTAGCTTCTTTTAACCACCATGCAATGGCCACCTTCACAGCCGTTTCCCCCTTGCGCACCCCCCCCAAACAGAACTAAGAGATGAGCTGACTTCTTAAATTCTTTAGTACATTTGAGATAACAACGGAGGATTTTATGAACATCCAACAGACACAAGTGCAAAGAATCTGAACAGTCTTCTGAACCGAAAAACACTGGGAGAGTAAGTATTTGATTAACATGAAATGCTAAAACCACCTTTAGGCAAAAAAGATGGAACCAGACAAAGAACCACCTACTCTTTTGGAGATCACCAAGAAAGGCACTCTAACAGACCAAGCTTGAAGCTCTGAAATCCTATGGGCAGAGAAGATAGCCTCTAGAAAGACTGTCTTCAAAGAAACTCGACCGGGATGGCTCAAAGATCTTCGGTAAGCATAGATAAGACTAAATTCAAATCCCATGGCTGTACCAGCTGATGCAATGGAGGCTGAACCTGCTTGACACCTCTGAGAAAATGAACCACATCTGGCTGAAAAGCCAGGAAAAGCCTCTGAATGCGGACTCGATAGCAGGTTAAGGCTGCCACCTGAACCTTTAAAGAATTTAGAGCAAGACCCTTATCCAGACCCACGAGAAAGGCAAGCACATATGGTAGAGAAGAAGAAAAGAGCCCGGAGACCCCTTTCATCAACCCAACTCTCAAAAATGCGCCAGACCCTAACCCTAATATAAGCCAAGGAAGTTGAACACTTATGTGTTAGAAGCAACATTAATATGACCGAAGAAGAGTAGCCCTTTTTGCTTAACCTTGCCCCCTCAAGAGAAAGCTGTAAGTGAGAATCAAACCACCTCTGGCATGAGAATCGTACCTTGCACAGCAGACTGTCCACCAGTGAAAGACACCAAGGATCCTCCTCCAACAATCATACCAGATCTGCCTACCAACGCCTCTAAGGCCAATCCAGAGCTACTAAAATTATCAGACCTTGATGCGACTCTCTTTTCTAGTATGTCCTATGAGAGGCCACATTAGGAATACATTTAGGATGCTGTCACTTGGCCACTGTTGAGCCAGAGCATTCAGGCCTTCTGACATCCTTTCCCACCTGCATCTGAAGAAACGGGACACTTTTGCATTGGATGCAGATGCCATCAGATACCATCACAGACATCCCCCACTAAAAACCGAAATATATATACAAACCCTCAGCTGTGTATATATATATAGATATCTATATAGATATCTGTGATATCTATATAGATAGACAGATATCCATATCTATATATAGATAGATATCCATATATATGGAGACTCATCAAGCCCACTAACTATTACCCAATGTTGCTAATCCATGTTGGAACAAATGATACTGCCAGGTATACCTCGGAACGTATCAAAAGTGACTTCATGGCTCTGGGACAGAGGGTGAAGCAGTTAAGTGCACAGGTGGTGTTCTCTTCAATCCTCCCTGTTTGAGGGTAAAGGCCAAGGCAGAGAGGCTCGCATCCTGGAGATGAATGCATGGCTGCGTGGATGGCGTCATCGAGAGAGTTTTGGTTTCCTAGACCATGGGATGCTGTTCCAAGGGTTGCAGAGCAGAGATGGCATCCATCTGTCCAAGAAAGGTCAACGCATCTTCGGTAGTAGACTGGCTAATCTACTGAAGAGGGCTTTAAACTAGATTCGTTGGGGATAGGTGAAGAAAGCCCCCAGGTAAGTGAAAGCCCCCAGGTAGGTGATACATTAAATACCTTTATGGAAATGGGTAACAGGGGTAACATATGAAAAGCAGTGTGTATAAATGCCCATAGCATGGGAAATAAGATCCCTGATGTTGAAGCTTTGGTGGGAGTGGCTGACTTGGATTTAGTGGCAGTTACAGAAACATGGTTCACAGAAAACCATGACTGGGATGTAACTATACCTGGCTATACTTTATTCAGAAAGGACAGGGTAGGAAGAAGGGGAGGAGGAGTGGTACTATATGTAAAAACTACTATTAAAGCTTTGGAATTACAGAGCTTAAAAGGGAGAGAGGAGGCATTGTGGGTTAAACTAGAAAGAGGGAAAGAGAACTCTATTTGCAATGGTGTGATATACAGACCTCCCTCACAAGAGGAAGAGGTGGACAGAGAGTTAATTGAAGACATACGCAGCATTGCTAGGAAAGGGGAAGTGCTACTGATAGGAGATTTCAATATGCCAGATGTTGATTGGCACATTCCTGCTGCAGTATCATCTAGAAGTAAGGAGATCCTGGATTCTCTACAGGGAGAACTATTCAGGCAATTGATAACAGACTCCACACGTGAAGGGACCATACTGGACTTGGTGCTTACCAATGGTGAACGTGTTTCTGATGTTGTAGTGGGAGATCATTTTGCATCCAGTGATCACCAGATGGTGTGGTTCAGTATTAGGACTAGGGCTGTTAGAATCCATTCCAAGGTGAGGAACTTAGACTTTAGGAAGACTAACTTTGCGAAGATGGGCCAATACCTCAGGGAGTCGTTAGTGGGATGGGAACAGCTGGGGTATGTAGAAAAACAGTGGGCAAAACTGAAAGGGGGTATTTTAAGGGCAACCAACCTTTTTGTTAAAATGGTAAATAAAGGAAAAGGAGACCGCTATGGTTTTCGAAGGAAGTAGCTGAAAAAGTGAAGAAAAAGAGGGAGGCCTTCATGAAATACAAGAGATCACAGAGAGAGGAAGACAGGCATAGGTATTTGGAAAAACTTAGAGAAGCTAGCAAAGTAGTCATGAAGGCAAAGATTCAAAAGGAGGAGGAAACAGCCAATGCAATAAAATGGGGGGATAAGACATTTTTCAGATATATTAATGAAAAGAGGAAGTGTAAAAGTGGTATTGTCAGACTCAAGGGTGCAGGGGGGGAATATGTAGAAGCTGATAAGGATAAAGCGGAATTGCTTAACAAATATTTTTGTTCTGTGTTCACAGATGAAGAACCAGGAGCAGGACCTCAGAAAACACCCACAAATAGGAACAGAAGTGAGGGACATCTTGAACAATTTTCAGAAGACTGTGTTCGTGAGAAACTAGCTCAACTTAAAGTAGACAAAGCGATGGGACCGGATGGGATACACCCTAGAATACTGAGGGAACTTGGGGACGTTCTAGCAACTCCACTGACTGACCTTTTCAATGCCTCGTTGGAGTCGGGAGTGGTGTCAAAGGACTGGAGAGAGGCTAATGTGGTGCCTTTACACAAAAGCGGAAGTAAGGATGTGGTTGAAAACTACAGGCCGGATAGTTTAACTTCGGTGGTGAGTAAATTATTGGAAACGCTGCTGAAAGAGAAAATAGTGAGGTTTCTGGAGTCCAGCGGATTACATGATCCGAGGCAGCATGGATTCACCAGAAGCAGGTCTTGTCAGAGAAATCTGATTGATTTCTTTGACTGGGTGACCAGGGAGTTGGACCGAGGGAGAGCTCTAGATGTGGTGTATTTAGATTTCAGTAAAGCCTTTGACACTGTTCCTCACAGGCGACTTATAAACAAACTGAGCGGGAGATCACGTGAGCACATGAGCGGGTGAGGAGCAGTCCTCGTCGCGCTCCCGGGCCGCCTAACGAAACTTGCTGATAAAACGGCAAATACCGAAATTTGAGGAGCGCTGCTGGCCGGTACTGGTGCATTGGTACCTCCACCTGAGTGCTGTATTGTCTGGGCAGTTCGAGAAGCTCGGAGCACGCAATGAGAGCGGCGTCAAAGAGAGAGAAGCCTCCGAGCACGAGGGAGGCTAAAATGGCGTCCGCGGCCCGTGCGGGAAGTATGCCGGGTTCCCCGAGCACCGATGGTGGGGAGACTAGCTCGGAGGAGATTGCCCAGGAGGTGGTTAAGATGCTCGAGCCCAAATTTGATCATGTGTTAAAGAAGCTGGAGGAGATGGGAGAAACCTTTGCTGAACTGACACGACGAGTGGAAGAGGTGGAACAACGTGTGAATGTGTTGGAGGAGGGGGAGCTGGCGCTAGAAAGAACCAGTGCTAAGCAGCAACAGCAGATTGAGTCCTTAATCCAAAAAGTGGATGATCTCGAAAATCGCTCCCGTAGAAATAACATCAGGATGGTCGGTGTACTTGAGACATGGACAGATCGCCAACTTGCCCAACTATTTGAGGAGTGGCTGCCCAAGGAGCTGGGGCTTGCAGAATTAGTAGGCCAGATAAAGGTGGAAAGGGCCCACCACCTGGGGCAGCGGATTGAACATCGTGAAAGGCCACGACCAGTGTTGGCGCGCTTACTGAACTTTCAGCATAAAGTCGCATTGCTGCAAGCCTATCGTAAGCACAGGGATCTGAAATTAGACAATGCTGCTGTGCTGCTCTTTCAGGATTATTCTGCCTCCCTCGCGGCTAAGCGCAAAGAATTCTCTCCGGTATGCGGCACGCTGGTGCAACAGGGAATCAGGTTTGCCCTCATATATCCTGCTCTGTTAAAAGTCTTCTATAAAGGTGTGGCTCACTCTTTTGAGAAGCCTGAGGACGCTCGCAAGTTCCTGGCCAAGCTGTCCCCGACCCAGTCCGGGGATACAGTCTCGTGAGGGGCATCTCAAGTCAGAACTGCCTGGGGGTATACATAGGGGTATTGCCTGGAGGTGGAGTGTGTTCATTGCCCGGGCATGGCCTAGTATGGGCGAAGTTCGCCGGGGGGTGGATGAACGTGCTTAGCAGATGAGCTTGCTACGCTCCACTGGAAAGACACTAACTTTACCTCTCTGGGTCATGTACAAGAAGGTGGCCCGGAGGTGCGTTGGACAGTGATCTAACTCCCGTTTTTTGGGAGGGTCTTGCTCAGTAAGACCTAGGGGATGATATATTGTGGAGTGGTGGGGGGAGGGGGGAAAACTGTTCAAATTTTTGTTCACATTTTTACCGCTATTGTTCTTTGTTATGCGGGTATATATATTAATGAGAGTGTGAGTGGAGGGATGTATGTGGTTTGTGGGGGGTGGAGGGGCACATGTGTAAACGGGGGATTGAGTGCGGTATGTGAGGAGCTGTGTATGGTGGGATGTGTGGTTTCTTACGTTAGGGGAAAAGGTACGCATGGGTGGGATATATGGCATAGGGAGGTTGGGGGTTTGGGGAAGGGGGGGTTTGGGGCAGGGAGGGCGCAGCTTTGGGGAAGGGGTGGGGGGGAGGGGGGGTAGGGTCTAGGAGGGATAGCTTGATTCTATGGAGTCCCATGGTGGTGGCTGTTATTGTGGTTTGCCTCACAGACTGCATGACTATGCAATGGATCAGAAGGTGGTCCCCGGGAGAGGCTGGGCGCCCGTAGGAGCACGCACAAAGGAGTAACCGGCTTTGCTTCTGCTTTCATTGGAAGTACGCCTAAGGTTAAAATAATATCATGGAATATTTGGAGGGATAGGATCTCCGATCAAACGCACAAAAATTCTGCAGACGCTGAAACGAAAAGGAGTCCACATAGCCATGCTTCAGGAGACTCATTTGAGTGCTCTGGAGCATTGTAAGTTAGCTAGGGATTGGATGGTGACTGCTCATGGGGCGGCCTCAGGCACGAGGAAAGCGGGAGTGGTGATTCTGGTAAAGAAGGGTGTGCCTTTTGAAGTAATACAATCAAAGCCTGACCCGCATGGCCGCTACATTTTCATGCATGCAAAGTTATATAATGAGCCGCTGTGGTTGCTAAATGTGTATGCCCCGAATGTCTATGATCATGCTTTTTTTAAAACCATAGTGCAGCTGGTAGCTAAGCCGGGCAAAAATAATGTTTCTCCAGGACCAAGCAGCAAGTCAGTCCTCACATATGGGTGACGTCGGCGCCGACGGAGCCCTCGCGGAGCAATTTTCCCCAGCTTTCAAAGAAAGCCTTTGGGAACTGCAGCGCGCATGCGCGGTCCTCTTCCCACCCAAGGGTGCCATCTTGCTCAGTCTTCTTTTTTCCGCAGAGCCCTACAGACGTTGCCTGTGAATCCTCGCAGAAAAGTTGATTTTTTCTCTATTTTTCTCTTTTTACTTTGGTTCGACGCCGGTTCTTTTCCCGCCCGGACTCGCGACGCCGGTTGCGAGTCCGTCCCTTATTTTTCGTTTTTTTGTCCTTCGTGACAGATTTCGCGCCTTTTTCCTTTTTCCCTGGCAGCCCGGTCATTCGACCTCGCAGGGGCCCTTTTTCCCCCGATGGCTGCCAGCGGCTTTAAAAAGTGTGATCTCTGTAAGAAACTCATGTCTCTTACAGACACTCATGACTTCTGCCTCCGCTGCCTCGGCCCAGATCATGACTCCATGATCTGTGGGCCATGCGGCAAAATGTCCTCAAAAGCTTTGAGGAGTCGGCAGCACCAGCGGGAGCGTATCTTTTCTGACTCCGGCCGGGCTCGGACCTCGTCAGAGGCTTCGACGTCTCGGGACTCTGGTCCTGAGCATCGTCGAAGTTCCTCTGAAAGGGGGTCTCCTACCCGGGAACATCATCGGAAGAAGAAACCCGCGAGGGCGGGATCGGTGGACGCTCCTGGTTCCTCGAGGGCCAGGTCGCATAGCCCCGATTCCCGTCCCGGGTCCTCGGAGACGGAGAGGCCGTCAAAACATCCTCGGCTCGAGGTGGACTTGCCCGCTCACGTGAGTACTGTTGTCCTCGTTGACTCGCCTCCGAAGGACCCGACGTCGGACCCGACGCCGTCGGGGGCTGCTGGGTCTCCTGAGCTCGGACTCAGGTTGACGGCCTTGGAGAGCAGTCTGACTGCCTTCTTGGACCAGCAGCGGGTATTGATCGCTGGCCTCGCCGGTGCTTCTGCTCTGACCGCCGGGACGTCGACCTCCAAATCGACCCCGGAGACCGAGCCGATCCTCAAGTCCATGAGGGCTCGAGTCGATCCTCGGTCGAGGTCTCCTTCGGCCTCCCGTTCGGGACCGAGGTCGTCGACGCCGACTCCCTCGGCGTCGGAGCGGATAGCATCGGTGCCCGCCCGACCGGAGCCGATCGACTCCTCCTCCGAGGAGTCGGCCTGGGAATCTGAGGACGAAGAGTCACCTGGTTCCTTTCTGACTCGGTGTGTCCCTTCGGACTCCCCTGAGTCGGAACCTCGGAGACGGTCCCCCCCGGAGGATACCCGGTTCTCGGACTTCGTGAGGGATATGGCCAAGGCCTTGGCCTTCCCTGCGGATCCCGAGGAGCCTCGAGTCGAAGAACTCGATGCCCTCCAATATGACTCTCCCCCGAAGGAGGCCTTTATTGTACCGGTTCCTCCTATGCTGGAACGACTTCTCTTCCGCATGTGGGAGAGCCCGGCGTCGTCGCCGGTGTTAAGCAAGCGGGTCGATTCCATTTATCGAGTCCGCAAGAGCCCCGGCTTCCAGAAGGCACAACTACCGCACCATTCCATGGTGGTGGAATCGGCCATGCATAGACTAAAGAGTCAAAAAATGCACTCCTCGGTGCCCCCTGGTAGGGAAGCCCGAAGCCTGGATGCCCTCGGTAGGAAGTGCTTCCAGGGCTCTATGCTTGCTTGTCGAGTCCAGACATACCAGCTCTACATGGGCATGTATCTCCGAGACCTGGCTAAGGAAATAGCCGGGTTCTCTGCTGGTCTCTCCGACGAACCTTTGCAGAGGTTCCAAGCCTTGTCTACTGGTATTCGAGAGTGCTCCAAGTTTATCTCTCGAGCAGCCTACGATGGTTTTGAGGCGTCGGCTCGAGTAGCTGCAGCCGGCATCGGTGGACGCCGCCAGGCTTGGCTTCAGACGTCCGACCTCGAGCCCTGGGTACAGGACAAGTTGGTCGATGTCCCCTGCCGAGGTGATAACCTCTTTGGCAAGCCCATGGATGAGAAGTCTGCACAAATCGAGACGGAGACTCTCACCAGGACTCGTCTCTCGAGGAAGACCTCTGCCCCTTCTCAGAAGAAGGCGGCCTTGGGGAAAAAGCCCTTTTACCCGAGGAAAGGTGCTGCCTATAAATACTACCCTCAGTATCAGGCCTCCGCAGCTCCCCCACAGGGTAAGCAGGCCAAGGGACGGGGTAATGGGTCCCGTAGGCAGCAAGCCCCCAAGCCTGCACCACCGGCCCCTGCTCAGCAGGGTGGGGGTTTTTGACTTCCTCAGCATAGCCTCTCCCCCTCAGCTGGTTTCTCTCAGCACAGGAGGCCGGCTGGTCCACTTTGCCCACAGGTGGTCCAACATCACCACAGATACCTGGGTACTTCACATAGTTCAAAAGGGTTATCTTCTTCACTTTCACCAGGTACCTCCCTCCTACTTTCCAGGGGAGCCTCCCTGACTACCTTTGCACAGGGACTTACTACTTCAGGAGTTAGCAAGTCTCCTTCAGGAACAAGCCGTGGAACCGGTGCCCCACCACCTGAAGGACCAGGGGTTTTACTCCAGGTACTTCCTGATTCGAAAGAGAACAGGAGGCCTCAGACCCATCCTGGACTTGCGAAACCTCAACAAGTTCCTTGCAAAGGAAAAGTTCAAGATGCTTACCCTTGGAATCCTGCTGCCCTACCTCCAGCAGGGAGACTGGCTATGCTCCTTGGATCTGAAAGATGCATATCCTCATATCCTCATTCATCCGGACCACAGACAATATCTCAGATTTGTTGTGGGAGGAAATCATTACCAGTACAGAGTGCTGCCCTTTGGCCTATCCTCCGCACCCAGGGTGTTCACCAAATGCCTCGCAGTGGTGGCGGCTTATCTGAGACTTCAAGGTCTGTTTGTGTTCCCATACCTGGACGACTGGCTCATCAGAGCCCAGTCTTCCCAAGAGGCCACTCAAGCCACTCATCGCACTGTGGCTCTGCTCCAGCACTTGGGTTTTGTCATAAACTTCGCAAAGTCCACTTTGCTCCCCTCTCAAAATCTCGAGTTCATTGGCGCCCGGTTGGACACACTTCAGGCGCGGGCCTTCCTCCCTCTGGAAAGGGCCAAGCGGCTCATGGATCTCGCCGGCCACTTTCACAGCAAGGCGCTGGTCTCAGCCAGGCACTTTCTGCGACTACTCGGCCATATGGCTTCCACGGTCCATGTGACCCCCAATGCCCGACTGAACATGTGTCCTGCTCAGTGGTGCCTTCGCAATCAATGGTATCAGGCCACGGGGAGCCTAGCGGACTCCGTACAGATCTCCGACCAGCTGGTCTCTTCTCTACAATGGTGGCTTCATCTGCCCAACCTGGTACTAGGAGTGACTTTTCAGTCCCCTACGCATTCTCAGGTCCTGATGACCGATGCTTCTCTCCGGGGTTGGGGAGCACATTGCCAAGGGACATGTACTCAAGGCCTCTGGACTCCTTGGGAGTCTGCTCAGCAGATAAACTTCCTGGAGCTCAGAGCCATCCGCCTAGCGCTCAAAGCATTCTCTCACCTGGTTTCTCACCAGTCGGTGCTGATACAGACCGACAATCAGGTTGCAATGTTCTACGTGAACAAACAAGGCGGAACAGGCTCCTTCCTTCTCTGTCAGGAGGCACAAAAACTATGCTCTTGGGCAGTCCACCACGGCGTCATCCTCAAGGCTGTCTATCTCCCAGGTCAAGAAAATTACCTGGCCAACAAGCTCAGCAGGATCCTCAAGCCACACGAGTGGAGGTTGGATCCGCTGGTGGTTCAGCGGATCTTTCTCAAATGGGGCCTCCCCGCCATGGATCTGTTTGCCAGTCCTCTGAACCGGCAGCTGCCCAGATTCTGCTCACGACAGCCGCATCCTCTCCGGGTAGCGGCGGATGCTTTTCTAATTCCATGGTCCACCGGCCGCTTGTATGCCTTTCCTCCCATGCCACTGGTGTCTCGGACGCTCTTCAAGGTTCTCAGAGACAAAGCATCGATGATCCTAGTGGCTCCCCGGTGGCCGAGACAACCTTGGTTACCGCTTCTGATGCAGCTAGCGGTAGACACTCCTCTTCCACTGGGATTTCAGCCCGACCTCCTGTCGCAGGATCAGGGGACTCTCCTACACCCCAATCTCCGGTCCCTTCATCTGATGGCCTGGCTGCTGAAAGGGTAGTCCTTGCTCCTCTGCAGCTACCTCCAGATGTGGAGGAGGTCGTCTTGGCCTCCAGGAGGCCCTCCACCCGAAAGGCCTATGCTCTCAAGTGGCGTCGGTTCTCCGTCTGGTGTACTCAGCAGTCTCACGATCCTTTCTCCTGTTCAGCATCAGTGGTCTTGCAGTACTTGCTCTCTCTCTCCAACCTTGGACTTAAGTCCAACTCGGTAAAGGTCCACCTCAGTGCTCTTTCTGCGCATCACGTGCCGGTGGATGGTAGACCTCTTTCCAGCCACCCTCTGGTGGCTCGGTTTCTCAGAGGCTTCCTTCTCCTTAAGCCACCTTTGCGCCCGCCAGCCCCGGACTGGGATCTTAATGTGGTGTTGCAGCGGCTTACCTGTCCGCCTTTTGAGCCTATGGCTACCTGTCCGCTACGTTTTCTTTCGTGGAAAACCTTGTTCTTGGTAGCCCTCACTTCGGCTAGACGCGTTAGTGAGCTGCAGGCCCTGGTTTCTGACCCTCCTTACACTAGGTTCTACAAGAACCGGGTAGTCCTACGGACTCACCCTAAATTTCTTCCCAAAGTGGTTTCCCCTTTTCACATCAACCAGGAGGTGGTACTTCCGACCTACTTTCCCAGGCCACACTCCAGCCGAGCTGAAATGGTCCTGCATACCCTGGACTGTAGAAGGGCGTTGACCTTCTACCTTGACCGTACGCGGGAGCACCGAAAGGCTGTTCAGCTCTTCGTGTCTTATGACCCCAACAAGTTGGGACTCCCTGTCTCCAAGCGTACTCTGTCCATCTGGATTGCGGACTGTATCGCTTGGGCTTATGATGCTGCCGGCCTCGTACTGGAAGGTAGAGTCACAGCTCATCGTGTTCGGGCGAAGGCTTCGTCGGTAGCTTACCTCCGCTCTGTTCCATTGGCAGACATCTGCCGGGCCGCTACTTGGTCTTCAAGCCAGACTTTTGCAGCCCATTACTGCCTGGAGAGGGAGTCCCGCAGGGACAGTGCTTTCGGACAGGCAGTCCTCCGTAACCTCTTCGAGGTATAGGCAACTCCTACCCTCCGTCCCGGATGTTGGGCTACCGGTTGGAGACATATTCAGAGAAGATTCCTTCCTGCTGTGCTACTGACCTCGAGGGAGCTCATTTTTGTGCTTAGGGTCTCCGGTAGCCTTAAGCTTGGGAGTCCCATATGTGAGGACTGACTTCCTGCTTGGTCCTGGAGAAAGCGTAGTTACTCACCTGTAACAGGTGTTCTCCAGGAGCAGCAGGAATCAGTCCTCACAACCCTCCCTCCTCCCCTTGGAGTTGCAGTTATATGCTTTCGTTTTTACTAATTTTTGCTGTCTTTTAGCTATGTCATCTGACTGAGCAAGATGGCACCCTTGAGCGGGAAGAGGACCGCGCATGCGCGCTGCAATTCCCAAAGGCTTTCTTTGAAAGCTGGGGAAAATTGCTCCGCGAGGGCTCCGTCGGCGCCGACGTCACCCATATGTGAGGACTGATTCCTGCTGCTCCTGGAGAACACCTGTTACAGGTGAGTAACTACGCTAATTGTGGCTGGTGATTTTAATTGTCCACATGATCCCCGCCTGGATAAGTCCCAATCGGGTGGGTTGGGCTCATGGACCCGTAAAGGGGTAGGATACGTGTGTAGAATGGGAGCCCTTATTGATGTATGGAGGGTCCTTCACCCGGGAGTGCATGAATTTACCCATCAATCTCGCGCGCATCACACATGGTCGCGCATAGATTACATTCTAGTCAGTGAACAGGGACTACCTAAGATTCTACAAGCGGGAATAGATCCCATTGTTGTCTCTGATCATGGGCCGATCTGGATTGTGTGGGAGTCTCAAGGGCCTGTACGGGAGGGATGGAGGTTCCCTGCTTATTTGTGGGCGGATGAGGCCTTTCGAATCTTCTTGGAGAAACAGTGGGATGACTATGCCCGATTTAATGATACTCCCCACTGCTCTCCGCTTCTCTTCTGGGAGGCTAGTAAGGCGGTGCTGAGAGGTGCCATTATCTCGTATGTTGCTGCACGGCGCCGGCATCTTGACAGTAGCATACTTGTCCTGGAACGTAGTCTGCGTGACCTCCAGTGTAAGTTGGGCAAGGGACGAGATAAGGTCCTGCAGAGGGAATTCACACGAACGCAGGTAGCTCTGAATGAGTTGATTGGGAACAGAGCGAGTCAATCCATGAAGTATTACAAACATTGTCTGTATCGTTACGGGAACCGCTCGGGCACAATGCTCGCAAAGCTTGTTCGGGATCCGCGTGGGACGCGCTTCATCCCGGTGTTGCGGGGGGAGTCGGGGGATGTTTGTCATCGGCCGACCCAAATAGCGGAGATTTTTCGTGCATACTATGCGCAGGTGTATAGCGAAGAAGAAAGGGGCTACACCAAGGGTGCTGCTTTTCTCTCAACGCTTAACTTACCTCAGGTGTCTGAGGAGGACCTACAAACTTTGAATGCGCCGCTGACGGTTCAGGAGGTGCGCCAGGGAATCAAGAAGGGTAAACCTCATAGGGCTCCAGGCCCTGATGGATTCAGTATTGAGTACTATAAGCTGTTGGTGGATTGGCTTGCCCCTTCCATGGTGGTGATGTATGATGAAGCGCGTGTGAGTGGTCTCTTCCCAAGGGATATGCGATGTGCCGACATCACGGTCCTTCCGAAACCGGGCAAGGATACACTGGAACCGGCCTCCTATCGGCCCATCTCCCTAATTAATTGTGATATGAAAGTATTGGCATCGATTCTGGCAGCACGGCTAAACCCGATTCTTCCAAGGCTTATTGATGCGCGACAAGTAGGATTTGTGCAGGGTAGAGGGGCGTCTAGAAACATTACTAAGCTGCTGTTGGGTATGGAGTACTGCCTGCGGAAGGAAGAAGCTCTCCTACTGGTGAGTCTAGACGCAGAGAAAGCCTTTGACAGGGTGGCCTGGGAGTATCTATGGGAGGTCCTGTCTAGCTTTGGTTTACACGGGAACTTTGTACACTGGATAAGGGCGCTGTATGCACAGCCTGCGGCCAGAGTGGGAGTTAATGGGATTTTCTATGAGACGTTCGTATTGGAGAGGGGTACCCGTCAGGGTTGCCCGATGTCCCCCCCTATTGTTTGTCCTTGCGCTGGAACCTCTTCTCCAAGCCATTCAACAACATGAGGGGATTGTGGGCATTAAGCTGGGCGGAGAGGAATTGCAAATCAGCGCGTTCGCGGATGATATGCTGATATGTCTAATGCGCCTGCAGGCCTCATTACCGCAACTCCTTCAATTGATCTCCGAATATGGTAGCTTTTCTGGTTTGAAAATTAACACCCAGAAGTCTATGGTCTTAGATGTAGGCGGCAGGGTGAAGCCCGTATGGGAGGGGGACTTTCTGCTGGTTTGGGCAGAGGGAGCCATTAGGTATCTTGGGATACAACTACCTGATAGGCCTGACTATCTCTATCAGGCGAATGTCCCAGGCTTATTAGCCCGAAGCTTACAGACCTTCCAGGGCTGGCGGAGCCTACCTCTCTCTTTGCGGGGCCGGATTGCCCTATTTGTTATGGTCGAGTTCCCGCGATGGCTCTATGTGTTGCGTATGCTACCGATCTGGATTACCAATAGGGACTGGAAGCGTTTTGAAACGGGGTTACGGGGGTTTTTGTGGCAGGGTAAACGCCCTAGGATTCCATTACAAGCCCTCGTCAGTCGGAGGGACGAGGGTGGACTGGAGATGCCATCGCTACGCAATTATAATCTGCGTTACATAACTAAACATATAGGCGTCTTACTGGAGGGGCCTGGGGGCCCGGCCATAGGACGACAGCTTGAGGAGGTGTTCTACCCGTACCATCCTTTATACCTTTTGCAGATGGGCAAAGTGCCACAGCTCATCCGAGAGGGGGTGGGGGGGATGTATATGGAGGCCCTGCGTTCTGCCTGGCGCATGCTTTGCGGCCGTTTTGGATGGAACTGGAGAGGATCTGCTCTGCTTCCCTTGGTGGGGAACCCTGACTTTGTACCTGGCTTCTCCAGGACTAATATCTTTCACGGCTGGGTGGAAAAGGGGGTGGTTTGTCTTGGTGACCTTTTCACAGTTGATGGTAAGCTGATGGATAGTTTTCAGAATTTACAGAGGCGGTATAGTCTCCCTAGGCATGATTTTTACGGATATCTTCAAGTGCGTCACTATGTACAGGGACTCCATTTGATGCAGCGCGATCGTGTGGAGTGTAGAGCCCCTCGTCTGACTCTGGAGAGCGTAGCTGAGTATCAGCGAGGAGCAGAGGTCTGTAAGATGGTGGTTCGGCCCAGTAGGGGGGATAGTATTTTGTTGGAGCTGACACAACGATGGTGTAGGGACGGTGTGGATACCCTGACCGTTGAGTTGTTGCGGGCGGCTTTTCTGAACATTGGGAAAGGGGTGGAGTGGATCTATTTGCAAGAGCTTCAATATAAATTTCTATGGCGTGCTTACACTAATGACATGTGGACATATAAGATAGGGTTGAGGACTTCCGGCCTCTGTGGGTGGTGTGGTAAGGAGCCAGGTACTCTCCTTCATAAATTCTGGAATTGTCCCTTAGTTCGGGTACTATGGGAACAGGTCTCCCGGAAGCTGGCGGGGTGGTTGGGTATAGTATTTCATGCTCATAGAGAGATCTGCCTTTTCCATAGCTGGCAACTGTGTTCAGACCGGCATACTAGTGGACAAAGAGCGTTGTTCGAGCGAGGTTTCCTAGTGGTTAAGAAGTCCTTGCTCCTTCGATGGATCGAGGCCGCTCCCCCTAGCATTGGGCTCTGGGATACCTCTATGTTCGACTTGATCACTATGGAAAAAATGTCGGCGATGCCAATGGGAGGCAAAAGGTGGGAAGCCTTTATGGCTCTGTGGTCCCCTATGATCTCACATTTGTCGCCCAGGGAGAGGGCATTGATTTTGAATGTATAAGGGGAGGGACTCTGTAATTGCTTATTTGACCATCGAGGGTGGGCATTGAGTAACTTGGCTATGGGGGGGTACTCCATTTGATATTGTGTGTGGTGGTCTGCAGCCAATGAGGGCTGCCCGAATTGGAGTATTTGTACAAGATTGGGGCTCTAAACTACAATTTGATAGAGTGTTCAGGCATGGGGGGGAGGGTCGGGAGGGTGGCGGGATGGTGGGGGGGAGGGAAGGACGAGGGGGACGGGGGGGGGGGTAATGGTGAGGGGATGTCTATTGGTGCTCTGCAAGTGGGTCACCTAACACAGCAGGTCACTCTACACGACTCAAAACGCACTGTCCTATTGTTTCTTTGTCACATTGCGCAGAGTTGGCAGTTTTACTGTATGTATAGATCAGTAGGGATTGGGGCTGTTGAGGGATACTTAAGGTTGAATGCTGTGGACGTCCTGTAACTAACTAATGTAAGGGGCGACGGTCCAATTTGGATCATCCTGCTGGCTTCATCTAGTATTGTACTGTTCTTTATTGTCTCCCTGTATAACCTTATATTGCGATATTGCAGTATGTTATTTTGATATTGTTATCCAAATGTTGGAATAGGCAGGTCACTCGGCGGAGTCGTTATACGGAGTGACAGTGCTATTTATTCTGTAATCTGTAACTGGTTCCCGCCTGGTTTGGCATGATGCTTGATGTTGTTTGATAATGCTACTGTTCTGTATCGCTTTCTTTTGAAAAACTCAATAAAAATGACTTGAAATAAACAAACTGAGCACCCTAGGGATGGACCCTAAAGTTACTGCTTGGGTTAGAAATTGGTTGGGTGGGAGGCGACAAAGAGTACAAGTAAATGGAGCTCACTCTGAGGAGAAGGATGTTACCAGTGGTGTACCCCAGGGATCTGTCCTTGGTCCGATTCTTTTTAACATCTTTGTTAGTGATATAGCGGAAGGGCTGTCGGGTAAGGTTTGCCTCTTTGCAGATGATACCAAAATCTGCAATAGAGTAGACACTCAGGAAGGTGTAGATAACACGAGGAGGGATCTAGCTAAGCTTGAAGAATGGTCTAGAATTTGGCAGCTGGGATTTAATGTTAAAAAATGTAACGTCATGCATTTGGGCTGCAGCAATCCAAGGGAGCAATACAGTACAGGAGCTGAAGTACTTTTGTCCACTAAAGAAGAGCGGGACCTAGGCGTGGTTGTGTCTGATGATCTTAAAGTAGCTAAACAGGTAGAAAAGGTGACGGCATAAGCTAGAAGGATGCTTGGGTGCATACGGAGAGGAATGGCTAGCAGAAAAAAGGAGGTGATAATGCCTCTGTATAAGTCTTTGGTGCGACCTCATTTGGAGTATAGTGTGCAATTCTGGAGACCGCACCTTCAAAAGGATGTGAACAGGATGGAGTCGGTGCAGAGGTTGGCTACTAAAATGATTAGTGGGCTTCATTATAAAGCATATGAGGACAGACTTAAGGATCTTAATATGTACACCTTAGAGGAAAGGCGGGATAGAGGTGATATGATTGAGATGTTTAAATACCTCCGTGGCATAAATGTTCAGGGAGAGAGCCTCTTTCAATTGAAAGCAAGTTCTGCTACGAGGGGACATGGGATGAGGATGAAGGGAGATAGATTCAGGAGTGATATGCGTAAATATTTCTTTACGGAAAGAGTAGTGGATCCATGGAATAGTCTCCCAGTGGAGGTGGTAGAGATGAGGACAGTAACTGAATTCAAAAAAGCATGGGATCAACACAGAGGATCTCTAAAGGTAAAAAGTGGACTGTTGTAGTTGTTGATATGGAAGGACAGACTAGATAGGCCATGTGGTCTTTTTCTGTCATCATGTTTCTATGTTTCTATATAGCCAAATACCAAGTCCTATCTACAAATCTTTCATTTTAAGGAAAATAAGAAAATATCTGCAGTGTCTGGTTTGCAGGACACGTCGAGGTACAGTGTCAGAGGCTGCAGGTGCTGCACAATGGAGGCCGCCTCTTTGGAGCAGGACATCCAGGCCAGGGTAAGCCAGGAACCTTCATCTTCCCCCTCCCAGGAGTTAGGGGAACCCATGGAGGCCATGGTGGGGGCTGCTTCTCTGCCACCCCGGTATTGGACCAGCTGGTTCTTTCTCAGCCTCAGCCTGGACCCTCCACTTCGGGGCTGCAGGAAGGTGGGGGCTGGGGTAGATTCTCTCCAGAATTTGTTTTATTGCTGCATAGAGCGTTCTGCCTAAAGCAACAGGGAACGCAAGGCCAGGGGTTGGCACAGGAGCGACCAGTCAAAAGGGGGGTGGACCCCAAGGAGCTGGGAGAAGCGGAGTTACCCCTAAAGAGGAGGAGGTTGACAGGAGAGGGAGCTCTCCGCTCTCCTCGATCCGAGGCCCTGGAAGGCGAGTCCTCCAATCAGGAGATGGGGGAGGATGGAGAAAAGCTCGAAGAGTGCGAAATCCCTGAGGAGGAGCATGCCAGGACTGTTCGGGTATTCCGCCGGGCAGAGTTGCTTGGTTTGATCGGCAAGTCTCTAAAGTCCTCAATATGTCCACAGCACTGTTCCCTCTAAGCTGTGCGCATGTGTGCGCGCACACACCTCGCCGAGCGAGTGCACATACTTTACAACAGAGCACACAAAATTTTGGTTCTGATTCTGATAGAAAACACCACAGATGTCTTAAAATTTAAAAGTTGTTGTGTATTTATGGTTTTCACAAGTTCTACAATATTTTCTAGTGCAATCAATGTGGTATACATACTGTATTCTGACGTGTAGTCAAATTTTAAAGTATATAACTCCGAGTGTCATTATGTGGCGCACAAAAATTTAACCTTCCTTGAAAAGCTGCACAGCTGATACTTTATGCGCACACAGCCTACAGAAAATTAGAGGGAACATTGGTCCACAGGCGTCGCAGTGGAGGAGGAGACATTGGAAGATCCCTTGATTCAGGCGGTTAGGAAGTCACAAAAAGGTTTTTCCGGTTCACAGAGTGGTGAGACAGATGATCGAAGAAGAATGGGGTCAGCTGGAGTCAGGCTTAAAGGGGGTGAGGTCGAGCATTCAGGCCTTCTGACATCCTTTCCCGCCTGCATCTGAAGAAACGGGACACCTTTGCATTGGATGCAGATGCCATCAGATACATCACAGACATCCCCCACTAACGCACTATGTCCTGAAACACTGAGCTCTCCAGGGACCACTCCCCTGGATCTAAATGGTGATGACTTAGTCAGCTTGCACATTTCCCTTCTGGCCATGACATGCTGAGAGCGCTAGCAGGTGAATTTCTGCCTAGAGAAGCAGAGGTGAAACCTCCACTGCCAGAATTGTACTTCCTGTGCTGCCTTGATGATTTGAGGTAAACCACAGTGATCACATTGTCTGTCTGAGAATACTTTCACTGCCTTGCGTTCTACAACAGGGAGGAAGGACTGCAAAACTAGAAAAGCTGCTTGCATCTCCAAGCTATTTATGGACCAGCCCTCTCCACCAGAGACCACTGACCTTGGGCTGCTTAGGCTTAACAATGTGCTTCCCATCCAAAAAGACTGGCATCTGTGGCCATTATTACCCATTCCGGAGGCTCCAGAGGCATTCCCGCCAACAATTTAGTGGAGTTCAGCCACCAACTGAGGCTCGACCTTGCCTCCTCCATAGTGCCTCTAAGGCGACCATCAGGATAACAAGGCTTTCTGACGATGCTGCATGTGTATGCTCTGGCCTATGGATCCAAGTTTGCTGCCATGGACCCCAGGAGCTGAAGATAATGCCATGCACATGGAGACCACATCTGGCAAAAGGTCCAGATTTGGTCCTGCACTCATGTTGCATTCTGGAGGAAGGACTACCAAGCCCATCCTGGTGCTGAAACAAATTCCTAGAAAGATTAGATCTGGAGTTGGCTCCAACTGCTCTTGTTGAAATTGATAATCCACCCCAAACATTATAGGAGGGTTATCATTCGCTCCATTGCTACCCAACTCTCTTGTATTGACTTTGCTCTGATTAACTAATCATCCAGATAAAGATGAACCAACACTACCTCACATCAAAGAGCATTAGCCACCACCACCATTACCTTTGTAAAGATCCAAAGTGCTGTGGCTAAGCCAAAAGACAAAGCTCTAAACGAAATGTCCTGAAGGAAACGCTGATATCGATGAATAGGAATATATGCATGTACACTTTTTGGATAGATCAAGAAAGGTCAAATTCACCCATCCTCACTGCTACTATGGCAGATCTTAAGGTCTCCGTGCAAAAATGGAACACTCGAAGCCTCGTTCACATCCTTCAAATCCAGAACTGGGCAAAAAAATCCTCCTTTTTTGGAAACCAAAAATTAAATTGAGTAACTACCACATTTGCATTTGTGTGGAGGTACCTCGACTACCACCTCTAGCTGCACTAGCCTCTCGAGGGGGTCTGCTACTGCCTTTGCTTTGACAGGAGCCTTGCAGGGGGACAAGATTTATTTTATTTGAACATTTTTTTTATACCGCTCCTTCCAGCGATCAGGGGCGGTTTACATGGAACTACAACACAGTGGTACATGAAACACATTTAACCAATACAATTTAAACAAGGAACTTAAAACAATAACTATATACATACCAGTGCATACTAATTACAGGCATAGTGATGGCTGGATTTTCTTAGCTATATACATTAACACCTCCCATATTTCAAACTGTTGGGGTAGAAGGGGGGGGGTGGAGTTATTGGAGGTATTATTTATTTATTAGGTGAGCATTGCAGAAAGTTAGGAGATCTTTGGTAGCCCTGATTTGGTCAGGGAGGGCGTTCCAAAGTATAGGGGCTGTGTATCTGAATGCCCTATTACTTGTGTGCTGTTTAGTTTTGCGTATAAGGGTTGGAACTTGCAGAAGGTTTTGAGCATGCTTTCGCTCAAAACCTTCAATAAGATAAAGAGGAGTGGCCTAGTGGTTGGGGCAAGGTACTTCAGGCCGGAAGGTCGGGGGTTCAAATCCCACTAGAGGACAGCAACCTTGGGCCGGAAGGACTGGGGTTTCTAGTCCCACAGGTGCTCCTTGTGGTCTTGGGCAAGCCACTTAACCCTCCATAGCCCATGTTCCCTGTAAAATAGTTATCTCCAAGTTATAATGCCCTGTTCAATGTAATTTCAGTTTGTTCAATGTAAACCGCACTGATGCAGAATAGCGCGGTATATAAGAGAATGTAAATAAATAAAGGCATCTGAGAGGTCGAGCAAACTCCAGGGCGTAACCCTCTCGCAAATAACTTCTAACACCCACTGATCAGAAAGCAATCTGGACCCAAGTGGCGTAAAACGTCTGCAGCCAACTTTGCCTAAGCCATCCTCACTTCATTGGGACTTCTTGGATCCTTCTGAAGGTCCTTCAGAATAGTCCCTACCTCCTCCCTGACCCCCTCAAAAGGACTGACCTCTAGGAGGGTAGTGAACATTGAAATGTCACACTCCCAGATTATACAGTACTAGTGGAATGCTTCAACGCAATAGCTGACTGACTCCTCACTCAAAATATGCAAATAAATTTCAAAAAGACCGAAGCTCTAATCGTCACGAAAAACAAAGAATTTGCACCCCCGGCTACCCTAAAAGTATGGGATGCCGAGCTTCCAATCAAGTCCACCATAAAATACCTAGGTGTAACACTGGATCATCGACTGGACTTCAAAGAACATATAAACTGCACTGTAAAAACCATTTACTTCAAGATTAGGACCCTCCGACACCTGAAAAACATGCTCGACCCTAACAACTTCCGAATTATATTCCAAGCTATAATCTTGCCCCATTTTGACTATGCAAACATAATACTCCATGGCCTCCCAAATAACACCCTAAATACACTACAACTAGCCATGAATGCCGCTGCCCGTGTCCTGTATGGAGCATCAAGGAGAGACCACACAACCCCCATCCTAAGGGAGCTACACTGGCTCCCTATAAGCTGCAGGATTGCATATAAAGTCCTTATCACTACCTTCAAAGCTATTAATAAAATAGCCCCTCCCTCAATCTCAACAATCATCAATCACACCCCCACTACTAGATCAAGGAGATCAGCAGCAAGTAATACTCTAACCATACCGACAGAATTCATAAGATGCACACGTACAACTACAGAAAGAGCATTCGCATACTACGCCCCCAGACGCTGGAACAACCTTCCACTCGCCGTCAGATCAATCACTGACCTCAAGCAATTTAGAAAAGCTCTAAAGCATCACCTGTTCCTTCTACACTTCTCCCAACACCACGATCCCTCACTGACTCCCCAACACAACCCAATCCCACAAGATACGTAGTAATATTCTGTCTCATGCTTTACATTATGTAAATAATAACCCATTACTGTATATAGTTGTATACATTTATGTACAAAGTTTTCCCAATGTTGAATCCTGGTTATTTGCCCTGTTGTATGTAAACTCATGACAGCTTGTTGCTTTATGTGAGTATTTTCGTTCACTGTAAACCGCACTGATGATAAATAGCGCGGTATAAAAGAACTGTAAATAAATAAAAAATAAAGGGATGCTCGAAACTTTAGAAAATCCTTGAAGTGACCCCCCTTAGAAGCCGTAGATCTATTTATTTAGCTGTTATATACTGCCTTATCAATATGTTAAGGCGTTTATAAGTAACAATGTGAACAATTCTTTAGTACATGGAACAATAAGTAACCATTGGTAACATTGAGCGAACAAGGACTTAAAGTGAATGAATAAACATATTTAAATATGGTCTACCTATATGATGTCACTGGAGGGAGGTGTAAAGGAAGAAGCAAGAGTACTATAGATTCAGGGGGTTTAAGGCGTTGTAGCAAAGTGACAGGCCTACCAAAATGTTCAATGAAAAAGTGTGTTTTTAAGCTTCTATGGAATTCCTTGAGGTCATGCATGGACCGGATGGTATCAGGAAGCGTGTTCCAAATCTTCAGAGTATATAGTGAAAATGCTCTGTTTGATGCCGAGTGTGTGCTTGTCCTGTTTGAGGGAGGAATGGCTAGTGTGAATTGATTGTTAGCTCTCCTTGGTCTGTCATCTAGTGTCCTTAGAATGAGAGCTTGTAAGTAATCTAAGGAGAGGCTGAATATGGTAAGCAGAGCCTTGTTTTTAGAGCTGGTGGGGATAGGGAGCCAGTGTAGGGCTTTGAGAATCGGTGTTGTGTTTGTGAATGGATTTTCCATGTAATCCATCCCCTGCAAATGTTACAGAACACAGCTGCCCGGATCTATATTTTCCTCCTCTAGGTTTGTCTTCTGGCAACCTCGGGATCTTGGAATCTCCCAGGTCTTTAACCAACTTCTCCAGCGCTTCCCCAAAAAGAAGTTTTCCCTTGAAAGGAAGCTTACTAAGCTGGGTCTTGGGAGCTACATCTGCTGCCCAGTTACGCAGTTATACGAGACGCTTAGCCGACATCACTAAGGCCATATTCTTGGTTGAGGTTCTCACCAGGTCATAATGTGCATCTGCCAGCTTCGCAGCCTCAGAAAGCGCCCGAAAGGTCCCAATTTGATTCTGGCAAACTCTGGATCCATCTCAAACAGGCTCAATCCATGCAGGCCCCACAAATAGAAGTGTCTAACTCTATAGCAGTGACCTCAAATGACTCTGAGTGCTGCACCACCCTTTACCGGAATTGTAGCCTTCTTGGAAACTGCTGAAACCAGCGTATCTACCTTTGAAAGCCTGAGCGTGTCTTTTTTTTTTTTTCCCTGAGGTGGAATAGGATACATGCATGTCATAGATCTGACACATCGTAATCCTGCCTCTCGGACTTCCTATTTGGCGTCTATCACTTTTTCAACTATGCAGCAGAAAGGACTTCTGAGGCTTTCGAATATCCTGCAAAAGAGATCCATGAGGACCATGAGGGATAATGAGAGCTGCTAAGGACTAAACAATTAGCACTGCCAGTTCTTCCTGTTGAAAAACCCTGATAAAGGTGGGGGTCCTCGCTTGCAGAATTTTTTTCCTCTAGTTCCTCTTCAGAAAGAGCACCCAGATGGGCCTTCTAGAGGGTCCTCCGAAGCTCCAGAAAGGACAGAAGCACAGTCATCCTCTACATTATCCTGCGCTCTGCGGCATTTAGCAGCCAGCTCAGAAGACTTCTTTGCCACAGACACTAGGTCTTCTCTCTCTCCCTCCAAGCGCAGCAATGCCAGTATGAGAACTTTGCATCAGGCGCAGCTTCATATAGAAGGCCTGATGCAATAGAAAGACAAATTCAGGGAAAAAGAGGATACATGATAGAGCAGAGACCTCATCCAAAACACCCAGTTGTCTTCTTTGACCCCCTCCCCCCTCCCAAGGAGCCCAGGTGTTAACAATCTCTCCTTGGAAGATTCTCTCGCTTCAGGCTGAACTGCCTCCAAAATGGCTGCATTTCCCACAGAATCCTCCAGCTGAGAAAGGGAATGGCCTGCAATTAGAATCACCCCCCAATGTTTCTACATATGGCGATTTTTAAATGGCTTTAAAAAATCCTCAGCCACATAGCTATCTACTTCACAGCCGCGGTACGACCTGGCTGATGAAAGTTGACTCTGGTGGCTACATGACACACAAGCTGCTGGCATAACTGAAACCACAGTTGCAGAAATGGCGCACAACCCCCCCCCCCCCCCACCTCACCTCAGAGTGCTGGATTCCAACAAAAACATCTGGTCTCAGTGCTTTCTCTTAGTCGAGAAAACAAAATGGCTCCAGTCACTTACTTCAGACTTTTTTTTTTTTTTTTTAAACTTGGGATTTAAAGGGTTAGGGCCCACTGCAAAAATGTCTTCTCAAAAGACCAAGACCTTCTCTCAAAAGTCAGGGAGGAGGAATGGAGGACTTCAAAGGTTCCCTCAAAGGATGGGACTGAGGGAGAGGAACCCGGACCACCAGGTTGTGCACCCCAAACCTCAGGAGAGCTGAACAGTCCCGGGTCAGCAGTGGAACCAGAAGCACTCCTTTTTCTCATACACAGATGGAGAAAATTTAATTTTTTTAAACAGTCTGTTGAGTTCAGACTGCATGGAAGCTCATCACCACCTGCTGGAAACTGAGAAATACTGAAGGTAGCAGTTCTGCATGGATCCTTATAGTGTGACATCATCAAATCAGTGGTTCCTTATCGTCACTCCAGTCCAGTCCCTTTACTTCTGGGTTGCGTAACCCTTCCAGCAGCTTGGAGGCTGAGCCCAACCTTTTTGGAGGTGGGGCGGTATAAATACCACTGAGACCACCCACCAACTCCAGTAATCTCAGCCTCCAAGCAGCTGGAGGGTTCCGTAAGCCTAGAGCTTACTGGAGTCCTACTTTGTATTTTATTTCATTTATTTCATTTATTTATTGCATTTGTTTCATTGATGCTGCCTTTATTTCCTACTGTGCTGTTTTTACTCTAGTTTTATTTACAAGGGCTCTTTAATTCCCCCGGCTCTCTCCCTCCTCCCCCCCCCCCCTCCCGGATCGGATCGGGCGTCGGAGGAGAGCCGCGGCTGGTAGCATTGAGGAGGATTCACTGTACCTGCTCTGCTACGGAGACACGCTGATCGCCTCTGCCTCGCGCCGAAGCCCCTCTGCAGGCTGAGCGCTGGAGGCAAGCACCGCTAGCCTGCCGAGACCGCCAGACCCGTCCGGAGACAGGAGGACGCGGCGGCGTTAATCCGGTCTCTGCGGGGACCGCGGGAGACCGTGGAGGCAGCGATCTTCAGCGAAAGCAACAGTTTTCAACTCCGGTGGGCAGGAGAGGAGTCAGGCCACGACCGGAGGAGAGTTTTGGAGCTCCCCGTTTTTGGCTCCACGTGGTGAGGCCTACCACGTGTAGAGCCAACGGGTGCACAGCTCTGAATCGCCCGGAACCTCAGCACAGCTCTGAAAACCGCAAGTACTCCTTGAGAAAGGAAATTAATTACAGTTTTAATTTAACTGTATTTTAACTTTATTTTAACTTTATTTTAACTCTAAATTGATTTTTCTTTTAATTTCGAGTTAATTTATCTCAGTGTTTATTTATCCCATTGGCCCTCCCTTTATCTCAAGGTTTGCTTCCTTTGTTTCACTCTTGGGGGAAACTTTGGACCTGTGGGACAGGGAGGGAGCTATCTCCAGTTTAGAGGAGAGCCTCTACCAGCCGGGACTGGAGGCCTGGTACTAGAAGTTCCTTCACTCCAGGTCATGTCAACCAAGTCCCGCTGTCTTTCCTGTGGAATACGCAGGGGTACCTCCGCAGAGACAGGTATCTGCAGGAGCTGTACTGCCTTGGCGGTCTCATCGGAGCAAGACATTAATTTAACCATGGCCCACACCTCTCAGGGGTCAGACGAACTCCCAGTAGGGGAGGGGGGATCACAAGCCCCTCCCTCTACGGCCTCAGACTTGCCCACCCCTTCCCTATCCCTCTCCCCCCTCCTGACGGGGGAAGAGGGGGCAGGGGATTTCTTCTCCCCGGATTTCATCCTCTTACTCCACAAGGCATATTGCCTACGTAAGCAGAATTCAGGGGCAGGAGGTACTGCACCTCCGGCGGCGGAGGTCAAGCCAGCCAGACCCTCGAGGGCGGCCAATCCAGATTCCGATATCCCTCCTAAGCGTCCTCGGATGAGTGAAGAGGAGACCCTCTCCCAGGGATCCCCGGAGGAGATGCCCTCGGACAAGGACTTTGGCGAGGATGAAGAAGAGCTAGAAGAAGGGGAGATCCCAGAAGAAGACCAAGCTAGGATAATTAGAGTATTTCGTCGGGAGGAGCTCCCGGCACTGATTAATGAGTCCCTGAAAGCCCTCAATATGACCTCCGATACGCCTGCAGAGGAGGAAGCGTTGGAGGATCCATTGATTCAAGCCATTAGAAGATCCCAGAAGGTCTTTCCTGTACATAGGGTGGTGCGACAGATGATCCAGGAAGAATGGGACCAACCTGAGTCAAGTCTAAGGGGAGTCCGGTCCATGCTCCGTCTCTACCCTCTACCAGAGGCAGACAAAGAGCTGCTAAAGTCCCCCAGGGTGGATGCAGCAGTGTCAGCAGTCACCAAGAAGACCACTATCCCAGTGGAGGGCAGTGCAGCCCTAAGGGATCCCCAAGACAGAAAGTTGGATACCCTTCTGAAGCAAGCCTTTGACGTAAGCGCCCTCGCTTTGCAAGCCTCGGTCTCCGGAGCCTGGGTGGCTAGGGCCTGTTTAAGGTGGTCACAACAGTTACAGACAGACGAGAGCCCCACAGAGGAGACCCGGTCCAACGCGAACAGGCTGGAATCGGGAACAGCGTACCTGGCGGATAGCCAGTATGACCTCATCAGAAGCCTGGCAAAGAACATGGCATCGGTGGTGGCGGCCAGGCGATACCTGTGGTTACGCAATTGGGCAGCGGATACCTCCTCGAAGGCCCGCCTGAGTCGACTCCCCTTCAAGGGGAGACTGCTGTTCGGCGAGGATTTGGAGAAGCTGGTAAAGGATCTTGGCGAGTCCAAGGGAGGTAGGCTCCCGGAAGATAGACCGAAACAGAACCGCTCCCTCCCCCCGGCACGTACTCAGTCCAGGGACTCCCGGAGGTTTCGCCCCTCCAGATCTAGTTCCTTTTCCAGGGGGCGTTTCCCCCCTAGGGGCCAGGGCTTTCGAGGGTTTCGGGGAGCAGGTCGCGGATTCGGGGCGACCTCCTCCTTCTCCTCCTCATCGTCTCTTAGAAAACAACAATGAAGCCGCGGGGGCCCAGGGGGACGAACTGCCCATAGGAGGACGTTTAAGACAGTTTCTTCCCGCCTGGTCCCGGGTCACATCGGATCAATGGGTGCTAGAGGTGGTCAGAGAGGGCTACGCTCTCGAATTCTCAAAACGCATTCCCCCAGCCTTTGTTCTGTCCCCCTGCGGTACCCCTGCAAAGAGGTCCGCGGTGGAATCAACTCTCGCTCGCTTAATTGCACTCGGGGCCGTGTTACCAGTGCCTCCAGATCAACGCGGTTCAGGTCGATACTCGATTTACTTCGTGGTGCCAAAAAAGGAAGGCACCTTCCGACCAATCCTGGACTTAAAACAGGTCAACTGCTGTCTCAGGGTTCCTCACTTCAGAATGGAGACTCTGCGGTCAGTCATCGCAGCCGTAAGGAGAGGGGAGTTCCTATCAGCCCTCGACTTGACAGAGGCCTACTTGCATATCCCGGTCAGAAAGTCACATCAACAGTTCCTAAGATTCGCGGGTACCAACGGGTCACTTCCAATTCCAGGCTCTCCCCTTTGGCCTAGCGACAGCTCCACGGACATTCACCAAGGTGATGGTGGTCGTAGCGGCCTTCCTCCGGAAGGAGGGGATTTTGGTCCACCCGTACCTAGACGATTGGCTGATCCGTGCAAAGTCGGAGGAGGAAAGTCGCGCGGCGACGGATACAGTAGTTCGCCTTCTAGAAGAGTTGGGGTGGGTGATCAACCGAGCAAAGAGCAGGTTGATCCCTTCCCAGAATCTCGAGTATCTCGGCGCAAGATTCGACACCAGCAGGGGCAGAGTGTTTTTGCCCTCATCCAGGGCCAGGGACCTAAGGCTACTGGTTACTCAGTTCCTGAACAGACGCAACCACTCAGCATGGCATTATCTTCAGGTCCTGGGAACAATGGCGGCGGCGATAGAGGTAGTGCCTTGGGCCAGAGCCCACATGCGTCCATTGCAACGATCTCTACTGCGACGGTGGTCTCCACAACTCCATCCTCTGACAACACAGTTACCCTGCGCCCCGCGGACCAAGCGAGCTCTTCGCTGGTGGCAACAACCGAGAAACCTGGAACGGGGAATGCCCCTCGAGCCCCCCCAGTGGGTACTTTTGACGACGGATGCGAGCCTGTCAGGCTGGGGGGCCCACTGCGAGGACCAGTTCGTCCAGGGGCGATGGTCTCCAGTGGAATCTCAGTGGCCCATCAACAGACTGGAATTACGCGCCGTCACCCTTGCGCTCAGGAAGCTCGAGCCCCGGGTACGAAGAAAGGCAATCCGCGTCCTATCCGACAACGTCACCACAGTAGCTTACATCAACCATCAGGGCGGCACCAGCAGCCCTGCCCTGGAGAAAGAGGCGGACGTTCTCTTCCAGTGGGCGGAGGTCTACCTGGAAGCGCTGTCAGCCCAGCACGTGGCAGGCACGGACAATGTCACAGCCGATTACCTCAGCAGGCACAGGATAGACCACGGAGAGTGGGAACTGGAGCAGGTGATCTTCGACCAAATAGTGGCCCGGTGGGGTCTCCCAGTGATGGATCTCATGGCAAGATTCTCCTCGGCCAAGGTGGACCGATTCTTCAGTCGGCGAAAGGAAAGAATGTCCGAAGGTCTAGATGCCCTGTCTCAGAAGTGGCCGGCAGAGGGCCTTCTCTATGTGTTCCCTCCCTGGGCTCTGATCGGAAAGGTTCTTCAGCGAGTAGAATCCCACCAGGGCCTGGTAATCCTCATAGCTCCAGATTGGCCTCGCCGTCCCTGGTACGCGGACCTGGTGAGGCTGTTGGCCGACCAACCATGGCGGCTGCCCTGCAGGAGCGACCTACTCAGACAAGGTCCGGTTCAGATGCCTCACGTGGATCGGTTCTCGCTTACGGCCTGGCTCTTGAAAGGGCGCGGCTCCTGAAGCGAGGATATTCAGGTGCAGTAATCTCAATGCTGTTGAGCGCTAAGAAGCGCTCGACCTGTCTCGCCTATGTAAGAGTTTGGCGCATTTTCGAGGCATGGTGCGCGGAGCGCCGAAGTAAGCCCCTTGCGGCCTCAGTCCCGGAAATCCTGGAATTCTTACAAGCGGGGTTTGACAAAGGTTTAGCACACAGTTCACTACGGGTGCAACTAGCCGCTATCGCGTGCTATAGAGGAAAGGTCCACGGCAAGCCAGTAGGGGTCCACCCGGACGTCGCCAGGTTCCTCAGAGCAGTCCGACGTCTGCGTCCCCAGCGGAGGTCGGTCATCCCCCCCTGGAATCTCAACCTGGTATTAAATGCGCTGATAGGGGAGCCCTTCGAACCCGTGAAGAGGGCCTCCTTGAAGGACTTAACCTTGAAGACGGTCTTCCTAGTTGCGATCTGCTCGGCCAGGCGGGTCTCCGAGCTACAAGCACTTTCCTCCAGACCCTCCTTCCTGGCCTTCCTTAAGGACAAAGTCGTCTTGCGCACGGTGCCCTCCTTCCTCCCCAAGGTTATCTCTCCCTTTCATGTGAACCAGACAGTCACGCTCCCAGCCTTCCCAACAGAGGGTCTGGTAGGCAGGGATAACAGGCTTCGTTTACTAGACGTCCGAAGAGCCCTCAAACACTACCTCTCCCGCACAGCTCCGTTCCGGAAATCCGACCGGCTATTTGTCCAGTTCGGAGGTCCACACAGAGGGGAAGCGGCGGCCAAAGCTTCCATCTCCAGGTGGATTAGGGAAGCGATTGCTTCCGCCTACATTCTGAAGGGCAAGCAGGTACCGGGGGGGCTGCGGGCACATTCCACCCGAGCTCAGGCTACTTCTTGGGCAGAATTCAGCCTAGTCCCTCCGCTGGATATATGTAGGGCGGCGACTTGGTCCTCTCTGCATACCTTCACCAAGCACTACAGGCTGGACGTACAGAGTGCAGCGGACGCTCGGTTTGGCCTAGCGGTGCTTCAGTCCGGTTTGCCGAATCCCACCCAGATTTGAACTGCTCTGGTACTTCCCAGAAGTAAAGGGACTGGACTGGAGTGACGATAAGGAAGAAGTAATTAGATCTTACCTGCTAATTAGTGTTCCTGAAGGAACGACAGTCCAGTCCCTGATCCCACCCGGCTATACCGGGCCTGAAGCCCTGGCGGCGGAGGGCAGATCAGCGAACCGAGCGGGGAACCAGATCGGGGTGAGGGAGACCAGGAGCAAGTAGGCGGGGCGGTCCTCCTATGGCGCCTTCCCTCCCCCTCTACCCTTATTACCTATTCCCTATTTTCCAAAAAAAAAAAAAAAAACGTGTGGAACGGGTGGGTCGACTTCGTGCCACCCCTCCCAGAGTTTGCATGTTTGTTAGGTTTTGTTTTATAGTTGTTACAGAAGTTCATTTAGGCTGCTTTTTCAGTCAATTACTGGAGTTGGTGGGTGGTCTCAGTGGTATTTATACCGCCCCACCTCCAAAAAGGTTGGGCTCAGCCTCCAAGCTGCTGGAAGGGTTACGCAACCCAGAAGTAAAGGGACTGGACTGTCGTTCCTTCAGGAACACTAATTAGCAGGTAAGATCTAATTACTTCTTCTCAGTCTCCACCTGCTACTGTTAATAGGGTATAGCCCATGTGTCTAGAAGTCTATGATAAGGAAAGACTGTATTTTAAATCATTCATAGTCCCATGGTTTCTTTTTTCGCAGTGGTAGTAGCAGAGGTAACTCAGCCTTCGTTGGGAGTTGGCTACGAGCCGGGATATGCTGTGGCCATGAAAAAAACAATCATGTGCCTCTTCTGTCCAGCGTCTGGGCGAGGTGAGAATGGGCAATGGGTGTTTCTCCAATCTATGGATTGTGACCCCCAGGACTCGTGCAAGGGTACTTCATTTTTTGCTCCCCCCCCTAGATTTTAATTTTTTTTAACTGCAGTGGCCATGATTGTAGAAACATCACACCACCCACAATAATCTTGTAAAAACACATATTAAACATTAGACTTTTAAATATTTACCTTTGCTTTGTATGTACGTGCCTATTCTTCCCACAGATAAATGAATGTGCTGATGGCTCTTTGATTTTGTCTGGCTGTCAGGATCTATTTTATTTTGACTGCAGCTGCTCTTGCCTAATGGTTGGGCTTGTCCTGTTGAGACCCCAAATATGATCACATCAGTAGATGTGGTCAAAAAATTTCTGCTGCTCCCTCCAAGCCTCCTTTGTTACCTGTGTCCACTGACAATCTGCAATCCAATCTGGCCACAGCATTTTGGTGAAGGGGCATGCCTCTGTGCATCCCTCCATATGATGGATGTACAGCCAACAGGAGTCTGTGTTGAGCTTTTGGGGATGCTGTGAAAGGTGGTTTGTTAGCTTTTATTTTGTGGAAAGAGATCTGCCAGAAGTGAGAAATTTCAGAGGCTGAGGTGACCACTAATTATCCACCACAATGGTTGAGTCAGTGACTGTGTTATGTGGAGTGGGATTCTGGGATATTGCACTTATATGATAAACAGATGCCTTCCCAGAAGATAAAGATGCAGCAGGATAAGCCATATAAGGCACTGATTGAACTCCAAGGCTTGATGCAGGGTTATAGCCAATTAGATCATCATTGGTTGAGAACAAGGACAGGAGGGGGGGTTGGAGTAAATGGAAAGCTTGAGCTGTAGTATATCATGCAACAGATGAGCTAAATACATTTATTTAAATGATCAGATTAACTCTGCCATTTGAATACTTGTGAGTTATGAAGTGCGATCAAAATGTATGGAGACTGTCAGACGGCTGCCTGAGTGAGAATCTTCACAGTCTTGGCAAGTGCATATATCTATATGATTTGCAAGGGATTGTGGGCAATGCAGTTCATTCACACCAGACACAGCTGCTCACAATAATTAGTTGTGCTTTTGGGTAAAGCCAATAAGATATTTATTTATGGGGTTATTTCTCCCAACACAGATATGCTTGGTAGCACATAAATCAGGTTACTTGCTTTCAGTGTTAAACTTGAAAAAACAAAATCAGGAAAACAACATTTTAACTTATCAGGCAATCAAAGCAAAAGAAATAAGACCTGGTTGGCAACAAACTGGTCTTTTCTGTAGGCTTTAGCTAATATTCTCTTAGCAATGTCAAACAACAAACCAAAAGCCACAAAGAAAGGAAAAACTGTTCTTTTCAGGCTAACTTCTTATGTCTTCCCACATAGATTCAGAAGTGATTCTCTCAGAGCACACAAGCAATTAGGTAAGGCTCAATTGCTAGCAGTTATCCAGCTGAAACCCCTTAGCTGGCTTGCTTTCTACTGCGTGGCTAAAAATCCTACTCAGGAGCTTTTCTGAGTAGATTAAAGAACAAGTTTGTATTTCTTTGTGATGGTTGCTGTACTTTGTAACAGAAAATCACCAAAGGTGTTTAGACAGAGAGCAGTCCATGTAAACAGATTCTTCATCTGCTATCACCCCCTCTTCTTCAACAAGCATGGGTTCAATATCATGGATTGGCACAGATGAATCTCCCAATGGAGCACTTTCAGGAGAATACTTGTTTCCCTGCTGTCTTTCAAGGTTATAGCTAGGGCATAGATCAGTGTTCATACCTGAGCTTCCATTGCTGTTAGAGTTCCTCTCTATATAGCCTGGCCAGTATGTAGTCCAGTTCTTATGTCCAGCCTTCCAATCCAGATCCCTGGACACTGGATCTCTCTTCACATACCTTCTGGCACGGGTCTTAGGGTCCCTTCCACGTGCAGCCGTCTCCCTCACAGGTACCGTCTGGAGATTCCTAGCTCTGCAGCACCATTCCTCTGGCTTTCCCCAGTCCAATGGTGTATGCTGGCCCTTGGAATGCCTTCCAGTATACGTACTGCTATGAACTCCTTTAGACCTCTCAAAGGCTTTTCTCCTCTTTCTTCCAAAGGGTTTCTTTCCCTCTCTGTCCGTCCGGTTTGGCTTCTGCTTCTGATGATCCTCTAGATGATGAAGATGATCAAGCTCAAGCTGATTCTCTGTAGAATAAACTCTACCTTTATTCTGCTTAGATGAGTGCTCCTCCCTAACACAGCGCAGCTGTGCTGAATCAGGCCCTGCCCTTTGAGATGAGTGCTTAGGGATTACCTCATAGCCCTCCTGATTGAACACACGTTTCCCCCCTTCAGCTCCTCTAATGGCTGCTGGAAACCTGGTGCATTCTGGGACTGCTAGTCTTTTATGGGAAAATTCTGTTTTCTTATTTCTACCAGAACTGACAGGTTGCTTGTTCAGAGTCACTTCACCTCTTCTATAGCTCCTTCCTGAGCTATGATAAGCTTCCTTATCACAAGACTTGTACAATAACACAAGAAGAATAACACTAACAGTTATTGTACTCCGTCTCCTTCAAAGAAGTCACCTTCCGATAAAACACACTTCCTCCAGCATTCCGGCAACTGCTGGAAACAATTTTGAAATGCCTCTTTCATTATGCTGTGAAGCTGCTGTGTTGAATTTTGCGTAATGGTCTCCAAGTCATCAAATCTCCTTCCATGCAGTGGTAATTTCAGTTTTGGAAACAAGAAAAAGTCACAGGGTGCAAGCTCAAGTGAGTATGGTGGCAGAAGGACGTGCTTGATTTGGTATTTGGCCAAGGACTGCTGGACAAGATGTGATGTGTGAGCTGGGGCGTTATCATGATGAAGCAACCATTCACCATTCTTGTGCAACTCTGGCCTCTTATGGTGACATGTATCTCTCAAATAAGTCAGAACTTGGCTGTAGTACTCCTTAATGATCATTTGGCGTTTTGGAACATACTCATAAAGAACAATATCCTGGTAATCAAAGAAAACTGTGAGCATGACCTTGACATTGCTCCTCACCTGACAGGCTTTCTTGGGTCTGGAGAGTTGGAGTCTTCCATTGTGAATATTGAGCCTTAGTTTCCAGGTCATAAACAAATGATTCATCACCAGTAATAATCTTTTTGATGAAAACTGAGTCAATTTCAATGCATTCCAACAACTCCCAGGCTGCAGTCGATCTTTTCTTTGGTCAGCGGACAGGAATGTCGGCATGAATTTTGCAGACACACGTCTCATCCCTAAATCGACAGTAAGCATGGACTGTACCGACCCAAAACTGATGTTCATGTCCTCAGCAAGCTCCCTGATAGTCCAATGTAGTCAAATGAAGATTTGAGAGTAGTGTGGCATGCACGGCTTCAATCTTGTCTTCATTCCTGCTCATAGATGGCCTTCCAGAACTTTTGTCACTGTCAACACTTTGGCGGCCCTCTTGGAAATATGTGCACCAGTCAAACTCAAGCACGACTCATGCATTCATCGCCATGCACTTGCTGTAGCTATAGAATTACAAGACTTAAAAGGGAGAGAGAAGACACTGCGGGTTAAACTAGAAGGAGGGAAAGGAAAATCCATGTGCATTGAATACAAATCCCCTCACAAGGCAGGAGATAAACTACAGAAATTAATGAAAAAATTAAGGATTAACTGACTTCTGCAGATAAGGAAGAGATAATACACTGCTTCTTTATGCTACAAACCCTATTTTTAAATCAAGAGGGTAATACAGGGAGGATCCGCCAAAAACTGGAAGAAAGAGGAAAATTGCCACAAGAAAAACTGCAAAAAGCAACAGACGCAAATTTAAGATCTTTAATTTCGCAGATCAAAGTAAAGTAGTATGTAAATGATAACATCTTGAAGCAATTAAGGACTTCTGCGTAAAGAAATGCAGGGAAGAGGTGGCGATCTGGGTGAAAGTAGCAGAAGAAAGGAATACATAGAAACAAAAAGCATTTGAGGGGGAGTTGGAGCTTGGAGATCTGGAACTGCAGGAGTGAGGTAACTACAGGACAGGTCAACCAATCAACTGAAGAGGAGGGAGAAAGGGAGGAGAAAGATCCAGAAGTGGAGGAATTCAAGATCAAACTCTTAGTCCATATGGAAAAAGATGAATATGCTGGGTTTCAGGCAAGGGAAAGAGTAACTAAGTTAAATTTAACACCTAAGTATGGTTATAAAGATGAACAAGGCTATTTATTGATATCACTAAAATAAATCGAATACAGTATTGTGCAGCAAAAATTATTACTGCAAGAATAATACCAGCTAAAGTGCAGGGCCAGAAGAAAATTAAAACAATAACAGTTCTTCTTTGGAAAAAGCACATCGAGGGAAAAATACAGTCATTGTGTGCTGAGGTCTCTCTGATAGACGGATATCTGAAAAGATTAAGATCATCAAAGATATTAAGAAAGATCCAAGACATCTAGCTGAAGCATGCTGCATTAACAGAAGACGACATGAAATTTATATATTCCAACAATAAATTGAAAATAGCAGCAGAAGCGCAAAAACTGCAAGATATGACAAAAAACGAAAAGAAAGATATCAAAATAAGCTATTTAGAGAGGACCCAAAACAATTTTACAGGGACTTGGGAAAGAGCATTAAGATACTAAAAGCACCACCAACCAAAGCCAAAACAGGAAGCTTCTGGAGAAAACTATATGAGACCCTATAAAGCACAATCAAAAAGCAGAATGGTTACACTGCATACAGAAGCATTTAGAAAAAGCAAGCATCACACCCATGGAACGGCCTGCGTAACATCAAATGAGCTGATAAGCAGGTTAAAGCGAGCCCCAAGCTGGAAGAGCCCTGGCCCAGATGGAGTAACCAATTTTTGGCTCAAACAGTTAACATCACTCCACCCAGACCTGGTGAATTGCAAAAATCAATTGTTTATGCAGCCAGAATTACCACCACAATGGCTTACTACAGGAAGAACATTTCTCCTTACAAAAGGAGACTCAAGTAACACTCCCAACAATTATAGACCAATAACTTGTCTATCTGTTCACTGCAATAGATGAAGACAGAATATATAATCATATTGAGTCCAAATAACATCATGGCAATAGAGAAAAAGAGCAACAAGAGAGGGGCATATGGCACCAAAGACCAGTTAATGTTGAATAAGGCATTCATGGCCAGTGCTAAGAAAAGCAGAAATCTCAGTATAGCATGGATTGATTTATAAGAAAACTTTTGACAACATCCCACACTCATGGATAATAAATTGCCTTGAAATGTTTAAAATAAATCCTGGTCTTATAGAGTACATTAAGTTCTCCATGACAGTAAAGCAAACCACACTCTTTTTGAAATATGAAGATAGTCAGTATATCATTTCGGACCAAGATCCAGTGAGCAATATTTCAGAGGGATTCCTTGTCACCCCTTCTCTGTTTTGTGTGGCACTTAATCCAGTGAATACTCTTATCAGCTCTTTGGGATATGGATTTACCATGAATCCTAAAGAAGGTAACACAGAAACAATATCTCTATTATTTGTAGATGATCTGAAGCTCTATAGTTCCAGCTAACAATTACCAGAGCAACTCCGTGTAGTGAAAAGCTTTTCTGATGACATCAGGATGACCTTTAGCTTTGACAAATGTGCTAAGGCAACTTATTTTTTTTAGAGGAAAATTGAGTAAAACAGAAAAAAATCTCCCTGGCGGAAGGCTGTGACATCAAGGACCTTGAACAGAAAGGTGTATATAAGTATCTCGGAGTAGAAGAAAGAATGACACTCAAGCAGAAATTACTGAGAGAAAAGATCAATAAAGAATACTACAGGAGATTAAAATGCTTATTGAAAAGTGTTTTAACATCACGGAATAAGATATAAGCCATCAATCAGCTGGCAATTCCTGTACTTTCATACAGTTTTGGGGTTGTAGACTGGCCTCTTAAAGATCTTGAAAAACTGGATGTGCGAACACGAAAACTCTTCCATACCCATGAAGTGATTTACAAGAATCAGTGTATGCCAAGATTGTACATCCCAAGGACTGGAGGAGGACTAGGACTCCAAGATTGATTACACATACAGAGCTACTATCATAGGTCTTCAGGCCTACTTAACTGCATCCTCAGATCCAAATACGCAAAAAGTGCTGAAATATGGAGAGTAAACATTCAGAATCTGTTTCTGTCATCAAACTTGGACAAGCGTTCCGATGACTAGAAGGAATAAGTGAAAATCCACAAGCATGCATAGGGAAGAAAGTAACAGAATTTGCAAAACAAGAGAAAAAACTCTTCCAGGAATTAGATCAACAAATGAGGAAAAATAAGTAGCAGATGCACAAATACAGTGGGAAATACAGAGTGTTACTTCAGGAACCCTTTGTCGATCAAGAATGGACACAAGAATGGTTAAGGAGGGGTGAACTGAAACCGAAGGATGAGAGATAGTTGAAGCCCTGAACAGCGGGCTTACGGACGAGATAGTTTACAGGAAACATTGAAAAAACTGGCAACATAGACATATCGATTCTGCAAGAAAGACGTGGAAACAGTGACTCACCTCATAGCTGGCTGTGAAGTTTCGATGGAAGAAAATTTCTAAACAGAAAGACATAATAAAGTAGCACGCCTCATCCATTGGAAACTCTAAGCACAACATCATCACTGTGCCCGAAAAGCACTGGGATCATGATCCTAAGAGAATTGCAGAGAATGAGGAGGTTATGATCACCTGGGATACTCCCATTCCAACCGATAAAAGGTTGGATGCGAAGAAGCTGGATATAGTGGTTAAGGAGAACACTACCAGAACGGCACTGATAATAGTGTTGTCAGTTCCAAGCAACTAAACTGTGAATCGCGTGGAGTCAGAGACCAAGAAAATTTGGCAGAAAGATACAGAAATATTTCCCATTGTTTTGGGTGACAGGCTTGGTAAAGAAGAATTTTCAAGCTCATGTGGACAAACTACCGTATATACTCGAGTATAAGCCGAGTTTTTCAGCACATTTTTTGTGCTGAAAAACGGCCCCCTCGGCTTATACTCGAGTCAACGTCTGCAGATGTCTAGCAGGGGGCGCTGCTTCTAAAGCTAAGGTTTCCATAACCGCAGCTGCAGATATGGAAACCTTTGCAGTGATGTGCTGGGCAGGGCCGGCCCGTCCATTGAGCAAGAATGTTTTTTGCACAGGGCCCCGCGTTTCAGGGGGTCCCGCGCAAAAAACATTCTTCATCCCAAGTTAAAAAAAAAACCCCAACCCAGCTGCTTCTGCCGCAGCAGCATCAAGAGTGCCGCGGCAGTATCAAGAGTGCCGCCGCCGCCACGGGGCCCCCCCCCAGCAGAGCCTCCCTGGATCGCCTCCCTGCATCGCAGCCTATCCCCAAACCCGGGCTTCTTCCAGAGCCGCGAGAGTTTCCTTTCTCGCGGCTCTGTTAATCCCGCCGGGGCGGGGATAGGCTGCGATGCAGGGAGGCTCTGCCGGGGGGGCCCCGCGGCGGCGGTGGCACTCTTGATACTGCCGCGGCACTCTTGATGCTGCCGCAGCAGAAGCAGCTGGGTTGGTTTTTTTTTAATTTGGGTTGATAGGGCGGAAGGGGGTTTAGGACTGGTAATGGGGGGGAGGCCAAGACTGGAAGTGGGCTGATAGGGGAGGGTTAGGACTAGTAATGGGCCATGGGGGGGGGTGCTAAGACTGGAAGTGGGCTGATGGGGGGGGGTTAGGGCTGGTAATGGGCTATGGGGGGGGGCTGACTGGAAATGGGCTGATGGGGGGGTTAGGACTGGTAATTGGCTATGGGGGGGGGCTAAGACTGGAAGTCGGCTGATGGGGGGGCTAGGACTGGTAATGGGCTATGGGGGGGCTGACTGGAAATGGGCTGATGGGGGGGTTAGGACTGGAAATGGGTTATGGGGGGGGCTAAGAATGGAAGTGGGCTGATGGGGAGGTTTAGGACTGGTAATGGGTTATGGGGGGGCTAAGAATGGAAGTGGGCTGATGGGGAGTTTTAGGACTGGTAATGGGTTATTGGGGGGGGCTAAGACTGGAAATGGGCTGATGGGGGGTTAGGACTGGTAATTGGCTATGGGAGGGGTTAGGACTGGTAATGGGCTGATGGGGGATTAGGACTGGTAATGGGCTATGGGGGCTAAGACTGGAACATAAGAACATAAGAAATGCCATACTGGGTCAGACCGAGGTCCATCAAGCCCAGTATCCTGTTTCCAACAGTGGCCAATCTAGGTCATACGTACCTAGCAGTTTCCCCAAAAGACACAGGTTCTGCAGTGCTTGTACTAGGCCAAGCATTGATATCCTGGGTCCCTTTTTAATAGTGGTTTATGGACCTTTCCTCCAGGAACTTGTCCAAACCTTTTTTAAACCCAGCTATACTAACAGCCCTTACTACATCCTCCGGTAACAGATTCCAGAGTTTGATTACACGTTGAGAGAAGAAATATTTTCTCCTATTTGTCTTAAATAGTTTACCCTGTAGCTTCATTACATGCCCCCTAGTCCTTCTATATTCTGATAGCGTAAACAATAGGCTGGAAATAGGCTGAGGGGGGGGCTAGGCCTGGAAATAGGCTGATGGGGGGGTTAGGACGTAATGGGCTGATGGGAGGGGTTAGGACTAGTAATGGGCTATGGGGGGGCTAGGACTGGAAATGGGCTGTTGGGGGGTTAGGACTGGTAATGGGCTGGGGGGGCTAAGACTGTTAATGGGCTGGGGGTTTGCTAGGACTGGAAATGGGCTGAGTGGAAGGAGGGCTTGAACTGCAAATAGCTGATGGGGACGGGGGCTTGGAATGGAAATGGGTTGTGAGGGGGAGGGAGCTAGGACTGGAAATGGGTGAGTGGGGGGGGGCTAGGACAGGAAATGGGCTGATGGAGGGGCTAGAATAGGACTGGAAATTGGCTGTTGGGGGGTGCTAAGATTGGAAATGGGCTGTGGTGGGGGTTTGGATTGAAATGGACTCATGAAGGGGCTAGAACTGGAAGTAGGCTCATGGGGGGCTTGGATTGGAAATGGGCTGAGTGGAGGGGAGCTAGGATTTGACATGGGCTGATGGGCTCATGGGGGGCTGGGATTGGAAATGAGCTGATGGAGGGACTCGGATTGGACTGGAAATAGATGGGGGAGCTAGGACTGGAAATAGGCTGATGGTGGGTCTAGGATAGGACTGGAAATGGGCTTATGGGGGGCTAGTACTGGAAATGGGCTGATGCGGGAACTAGAAGGGAGCGGATGCTGGGTGGGACTGGAACTAGAATGGAGCTGATGTTGGGGGAGGATTAGAATGGGATGGAGCTGGGAGAGTGAAATGGAGAGGGGAAAAATATTTTGTGTGGGAGGGAAGACAAATCTACAATTGGCCGGATATTGGGAGAGTAAGTGGGGATTGAGAATGGAGGGGTAAAATTTGAGTAGATGAAATAGGAATGAGGAAAGAGCAAAAGGAGAAAGATTAGTATGTTAAAGCAGATGTAGAGAGAGAATGGAAAAAAACTAGAAGAGAGAAGAAAAGACAAATGGACAGCAGACGATGGAGAGTTAGCGGAAGACACAAAGAAACCAGAAGAAAGTGACTGGAGCAATTGCAGCTGAAAAAAAATGCACAAAAGGTAGAAAAATATCTCTTTATTTTGAATTAATTAATTTATTTATTTAACATTTCTTCTATACCGCGCAATTAAAATCAGCGCGGTGTGCATCGAACAAAAATACTGCAATGTACAGAAACAACATTGAGTTTACAAAGAACAGGGAATTGAACATGGGATCGAAACCGGGGAAACTAAATACCGGTACATGTTAACTCGAAACTATGTACAATACTCTAATATAAATGGGTGTTGCATTGATTTTGTGAAGATGAAGATTAGTGGTTGGTTGGGCTTGAGTGGGGACTACCTATTATATCTGTGGTATTGACGTTCAGGGGCGGCTGGGGTATGAGGGAAGCTTGCTGGTTGTGCTTCTATCACTGGAAGTTTCTGGGTAACATTTTGTGAACAGGTGGAGTTTTAAGGCTTTTCTGAATAGGAAGAGGCTTTTAATACCACGGATTTCATGGGGGAGTGCATTCCAGTTTAAAGGGGCGAATATGGAGAAGGCTCTGTTGGAGGTAGCCTTTGTGCATGTAGTTATTAGCTTGGGGACTACTAATGTGTTCAGTGCAGTAGACCTTCTGTTTCTATTTTCCAGGGTACCATGGACTAGCTTGCTGATTGGCGTAGGGGGGTAGTTATTTAGGGCTTTGAAGGTGAGGACCAATGACTTGTATTGGAGCCTGGCATGTAAAGGTAGCCAATGCAAATCCTTCATGATGGGCGTTATGTGGTCGGATCTTGACGATCCAGAGAGGACTCTTGCGGCTGCATTCAAAGCTAGGCGGAGCGGGTTTAAGGTTTGATACCATATTGTTTTTGTTGACCCCATTTTCCACTTACAGAGCTATTTTACTGTTTTTCGTTTAAATAAATATTCATGTAATTTATTGGTCTCTATCTTTATTTTTTACATTGACTAGTAGGTGCCTCATTTCCCACCCTCGGCTTATACTCGAGTCAGTAGTTTTGCCCAGTTTTTTGTGGTAAAATTAGGTACCTCGGCTTATATTCGGGTCGGCTTATACTCGAGTATATACGGTATCCATACATGTTACATCTTACTAACTCCAGCAGGAGGTTCATTTAGGCAGGATGCAAGTACTACGCCGAACCTTAGCAATAAATTTGAGAGATTGAGATCATACTCCCCATGTCCTGGCTTAGAAGTGAGGTTCACTACTGTCATGGTATGTGCAAAAGTAACTATAACAAAAATAAAATACCCTACTGGGGATGCTATATCTTACATATGCTAAAATCCCAACTCAACTCCATATACCACAACTCTATTCTGCTTCAGGAACCACCAAAGAAACAGAAACATAATTACCGCAACGGAGGAGAAAAGACCTCAGTGAAAATCACTGTTCGATTATGTGATAGTAAGTAATTCACCGCCTGTAGGGAAACATATTGGGTGACGACATAGGTTTAAAAAATTCCTCCCTAACTCAATTCCTACAAATTTCTTCAAAATTTCTAACTGAATTACTAACCCATTTGGAGAAACTGCCCTGGAGAAGTGAATAGAGATTTAATAGAAGACATATGCAACAATGCCATGAAAGGAGATGTGCTACTGATGTTAAGTGCAGTCGACTCTCTGGATAGTTATTCTAAACTGTGTTCGGACTTCAGTCAGGCAGCTCATTGTTGATAGCCTTCCTTTCTTGCATTGACCTTCTACCCTGCCAAGAATGATGTCTTTCTCTAGCGGTCTTTCTCTCTCTCTCTCTCTCTTCGCATGATGTGTCCAAAGTATGAAAGTCAAAATATTGTCATCTGAGCTTCTAAGGAAAGCTTAGGTTGATCATCTCTAGAAATTACTGATTTGTTGTTTGGGCAGTCCATGGAATACACAGTGTTCATCACCAGCACCATAATTGAAAGGCATCGATTTTCTTCCTGTCTGTCTTTTTCACTGTCCAACTTTTGCATACATATGACATTATTGAAAATACCTTGGCTTAAACAAGTCAAATCTTTCTATGGAGAGACATCTCTGCTCTTGAGAATCTTGTCTAGATCCTTCATAGCCATTCCGCCAAGAGCAATGCGTCGTCGGATTTCTTGACTGCTTGTCGTTAAAGTTGTCAGCTATTTCAATTTCTTCTCCATCAACGATGAACTTACTGATTTTGCCAGTTGTCATGATCTTTGCCTTCTTTACATTAAGGTGCAGGCACATTTAAGACTAAGGGCTTGATTTTCATCTGGACGGTACTAAACCACTTTCAATGCCGGGGTTATATGCGGCCCCGGCCTTGAAAATCGCTGCATAACCCAGGAGCTAGCTGGGTAGCAACTTTAGGAAAAACCTAACCTATTCTTTAAGACGCAGAAGGCTAAGCGGGTAGCATCGAAAATCGCTGCTATCCGGTTAGCCCTTTCCTCCACCCCCAGAACACCCCTAACACACCCTGATGCTAACCGCATAGCATCTGGGTGCGTTAGGGACATTTCTGGGATTTTCGAAGGGCACTACCCGTATAGATGCATTTCAAAAATCCCGGATAAGGCATTTCCATGGGTAACTAGGGCAGTTACCAGGGTAAATGCCTTAGAATATCGGGCCCTATGTTCCTTGACCTTGAGAAGCAAATATTGCAGATTGTCTTCACTTTCAGCCAGTAATGTGGTATCAGCAGCATAGCGAAGGTTGTTGAGTCTTCCACCAATCGTCTCACCTCGGTTGTCTTCATACAGTCCTGCTTCTCTGATGATTTGTTCTGCCTATAAATTAAAGAGGAAGGAAGAAAGTATGCAGCCTTGTCATACACCTTAGCTGATTTTAAACCATTCTGTTTCTCCTAATTCTGTTTGAACTGTTGCTTCTTGATCAATGTAAAGGTTGTGTAAGAGAAAGATCGGGTGTTCTGGTATACCCAAGCTTCTTAATGTGGCCCAGAGTTTCTCATGGTTTAACAGTCAAAAGCCTTGCTGTAGTCGATAAAACAGATATCTTTTTGGTATTCTTTAGTCTTTTCAAGGATCCATCTCATATCCGCGATATCTCTCTCGTTCCTTTACTAAACCCTGTTTGCACTTCAGGCAGTTCTTGTTCCAGGTGGGGTTGTGGTTTATTCTGAATAATCTTCAGTAGAATCTTAATGGCATGTGGGATTAGAGCGATTATACAATAATCTCCACAGTCAGTTGGATCACCTTTCTTCAGTATTGCTATAAACACAGATCTTTTCCAGTCAGTTGACCATGTTGTTGTTTTCCAAATTTCCTAGCAGAGTTTTGTAAGTATGGTAACAGTTGCATCTGATTGCTGCAATACTTCAATGGGAATGTCATCAATGCCCAGTGCTTTGTTCTTTCATAAGGCTTTCAGTGCTGCTTCGAATTCTTTCATCACCAATGGTTCCTGGTCATAAGGTATGAGTTGAAACAGCTGTTGATCCACTTGATCTTTATAGTATGACTCTGTATATTCTTTCCACCTTTTCTTGATTTTCTCAGCATCATGCCACATGGATCCTTGAGCATCTTGTAGCGTTTCAATTCGAGGCTGGAATTTTTTCTTTAACTCTCGTAGCTTTAGGAAAGCTGATCTTCTTTTAATAGTTTCTGCTTCTATTTCCTTGCATGCGTCATTGTAGTACTTCACCTTGTCCTTGTCTTGATGCACGTTGGAAATCACTGAGTTCTGCGATTGTTTCTCTTTCTCCTCTGGCTTTAGCTTCTCTGTGTTTCTGGGCAATTTTCAGAGTTTCTTCCGTCATCCATTTTGTCCGTTTTTGCTTTTTCACCTTTTGTAGAGACTTCTCGCTTTCTTCCAACACAACCTTCTTGATGTCATCCCATAACTCTTCTGGAGTTCTGTCATTTGTATCTAAAGCAGAAAATCGATTTTGCAGGCAGTTTTAAATTCCGGTGGTATATTCTCAAGGTCATATTTTGCTATATTCATAAGTGGCTTGCTCTTTTTCAATTTTAGTTTGACTTTGCATACTAGTAGTTGGTGATCTGTACCATAGTTAGCTCCAGGTTTTGTCTCTGTTGATGTTAGAGCTTTTCCATCCTTGACTTCCACAGATGTTGTCAATTTGAGTTTTGTACAATCCAATGGGTGAAGACCACTGTTCCCTCTAAGCTGTGCGTGTGTGCGCGCGCACACACCTCGCCGAGCGAGCGCACATACTTTATAAAAGAGCGCACAAAAATTACGGTTCTGATTCTGATAGAAAACAACACAGACATCTTAAAATTTAAAAGTTGTTGTGTATTTACGGTTTTCACAAGTTCTACAATATTATCTAGTGCAATCAATGTGGTGTACATACTGTATTCTGACGTGTAGTCAAATTTTAAAGTATAGAACTCCGAATGTCGTTATGTGACGCACAAAAATTTAACCTTCCTTCAAAAGCTGCACAGCTGATATTTTATGCGCACACAGCCTACAGAAAATTAGAGGGAACATTGGTGAAGACCATGCATGCAGTTGCTGCTCGTGTTGCTGGAAGAAGGTGTTTGAGATGAATAGATTATTGGACTTGCAGAATTCTATCAGTCTTTCTCCAGCTTCATTTCTGTTGCCAATTCCATATTTTCCAACCATTTTGCCGCCTTCTTTGTTGCCAAGTTTGCATTCTAGTCACCCATGATTATCAACATATCCTGTTTGCATGTTCTGTCAATTTCAACTCATCAACTTTATCCTCTTCTGCAGATGTTGTTGGGGCATATACTTGAATTGTGTTTATGGGCATTCCTCATAGACAAAGAGAAATTAAGCGTTCACTGATTGTATGATATTTCATTACAGTTCTTGTAAGTTTCTTTTTGATTAAAAATGCATAATTTCTTCCTTTTTGTCTTTCATTTCCAGCATAGTAGACCATGTGATCATCAGATGGAAAGTATCCGATGCCAGTCCATTTCAGTTCACTGACACCCAACAGATCGAGTTGTACACGTTCCATTTCATTCTTGACCACCTCCAGCTTCCCTTGGGTTCATGCTTCATATGTTCCATGTCCCAATATGTAAGACATCTTTGCAGCTTCTGACTCTCTTCAGGCGCAGACGTCCCAAGGGCTTTGATCCAACCATATCATAAATATTGGCTTTACTCTGGAAAGTCTTCAGCAATTCCCCAGTAGCCAGTTGAGTGCCTTCTGACCTGGGAGTCTCATATTTCAGCACTGTAGTGCAATTTGTTTTGTTGTGACTATCCATTGGGTTTTCGTGGTAAGATATGGAAGTAGATTGCCAGGCCTTTCTTCCGCACAGGTAATTCTAGTGTTGTTGCTGTTGTCACTGTGCTACTGATAAGTGATTTCAATATGCCAGATGTTGATTGGCACATCCCTGCTGCAGTGTCATCTAGAAACAAGGAGACCCTGGATTCTCTACAGGGAGAACTGGTAATGGAACCCACATGTGAAGAGGCCATATTGGAGTTGGTGCTTACCAATGTGGAAAGTATTTCTGATGTTATAGTGGGAGGTCATCTCACATCCAGTGAATACCAGATGGTGTGGTTCAGTATTAAGACTAGGGCTGATAAAATCAATTTAAAAGCGACGGTCTTAGACTTTAGGAAAACTTTGCCAAGAGAGACCATTACCTCAAGGAGTCATTAGCAGGATAGGAACAGCTGGAGAATGTAGAAAAACAGTGGGCAAAACTGAAAGTGGATGTTTTAAGGGCAACAAACGTTTTGTTAGAAAGGTAAATAACTATACAAGGAAAAGGAGGCTGCTATGGTTCTCAAAAGAAGTAGCTGAAAAGGTGAAAAAAGAGGGAGACCTTCAGGAAAAGCGTAGTTACTCACCTGTAACAGGTGTTCTTTGGGGACAACAGGCATCAATCCTCAAATATGGGATTCCCCAGCTACAGGCTACAGAGTACCTGTAAACAAAATGCCACAGCGACCGGCAAAGGCGAGCCATGATCAGCAGCAGTTGAGTCCCTACTGAGAGACTCTCGCAAGACCCAAGCATCTGGCAGAAAACCAGCACTCCAGTAACTTGAACAGAGAAGGGTCGGAGGGCAGAAGTTGCCTACACTCCGAATAGATTACAGAGTACAGCCTGGCCAAAAGCGCTGTCCCATTGGGACTACCTTTCCAGGTAGTAGTGAGCTGCGAAGTATGGACCAAAGACCAAGTGGCAGCCCGGCAGATATCCGTCATGAGGATGGAACACAGATTTGCCACAGAAGCAGCCATGGTCTTGACACAGTGTGCTGTGACCTTCTGGTCCAGTGAAATCCCTGCCTGCTCATAGGCAAGGGTAATGCAGTCCACCACCCAGGTGGATAGAGTTCCTTAGTCACTGGGAGCCCCTGACTGTTGGGGTGATAGAATACAAAAAGCTGAGGTACTTTGCGGTGGCCCTGAGTCCATTGTAGATAGAATAGGGCCCATTTACAATTCAGAGTATGGAGGACAGTGTCCGCCTTGCTGGATTGAGGTGGAAAGGGGACAGCACTTTTGGCAGAAACTTTGGATATATGCAGAGCACCACCCTGTTCTTGTAGAACCTTGTGTAGGGAGGCTTTGCCATCAGAGCCTGGAGCTCGCTGACTCTGCGAGCTGATGTGAGTGCTACAAGGAACATGACCTTTCAGGAGAGATACTGCATGTGGCAGGTAGTAAGGGCTCGAATGGTGGCTTAGTGAGGTGTGACAGTACTACGTTAAGTTCCCACTCTGCCGCTGGAGGGCAGACGGGGGGTTTGGATAACATGAGACCCCGCAGGAGACATAAGTGGCTGCACCAAGAGGGACTTCTCCTCAACAGGATGGTGATGTGCTGCAATGGTGCTCATATGTACTCTGACCGAATTGGACTTTAGTCTCATCTGTGATAGGTGGAGCAGGTATCGAAATACTACTTGCACTGAATAGGAGAACATGTTTGCCCGTCTTTCTGCATACCACACCGAGAAACCGCACCACTTGAAGGCCTACACCCTTTTTGTAGAGGCCTTACACGAGGCCAGAAGAACCTTCTCCATATCCTGTAGGAGGTTGAAGGGAGCTAAAGCTACCCTTTCAGCAGCCAATAGGGAGAGGAGCAATGGGAACCAGGGCTGCTATCAGCATTAGCAATGCTCTGTCATGCTGGACCTTGAATAGGGTCTTGACGACCAGCGGTGTCGGTGGAAAGGCATACAGGAGGTCTTCCGTCCAGGGATGAGGAACACATCTGCTGCTACCCTGGAAGGGTGCGGCTGGCGGGGCAGAATCGGGACAACTGCATGCTGTCCAGACTGGTGAACAGATCCATTGAGGGGATGCCCCAGAGACGAAACAGCCAGGAGGCTACTACTGGATCCCAGCGCCACTCATGCGGCTGGAGGACTCTGCTCAGTTTGTCCATCAGGGTATTGCCCTGACCCAGGAGTTAAACAACCAACAGGAGCATCCCCCTGTGTGCCACATAGATTCAGAGGACTACTGCCTCCTGCCCGAGGGAGTATGACCCTGTGCCCCCTTGTTTGTTTATGTAGAATACTGTGACCTGGCTTAGTTCATAACCCTTAGTTCATAACCCTTTACACCTTCCTCCCTACTCCTCCTGCAACACTCAAATTTTATTATACAACCATTTGGCTCATTGTAAACATATGTAAATAGTTGATCTTTGATCTTTGTATTTAGTTCTTCTCCTTACCATATGTATCCATTGTTATCTTGTTCCATATAAACAGTTGAAATATACTGCCAAAACTGTTCTATGTAAACCGTCTTGACTTGTAGAAAGACGGTATAGAAAAATTGTTAAATAAATAAATTATGGTCTGGATCAGCACCAGGTGGTGCCGCAGCTGGTGGCGGAAAGCTCGAAGAGTCAGGAATATCACCCGGAGCACTAGCAAGTTGATTTGCAACCAGGATTCCTCCTGGGACCAGTGACCCTGGCCCTCGCAGTGCGCTCCCCAGCCCAATAGGGACGCGTCTGTGGTGAGGTAGTTCTGGGGGGTGGGTGCCTGGAAGGGAATCCTGGCCTAAAGGTGACATGGACTGCCACCATCCGAGGGAGTCCGCCAGCTGGCGGGTCACTCTCACTCTGTCCCTGAGCCTGCCTGTGGCTTGTGTCTACTGAGAGTGGAGGCACCGCGTCCGGCGTCCGTATACCACTATGGCTAGCTCTCTAAGGCGTTCTGACCTTTCTTCAGGGAGAAAGGCTTTCGCCTGGAGGGTATCTAGTTGCGCTCCTATGAACTCTAGGTGCTGGGCCGGAGTGAGGTGGGACTTGGGGTAGTTTATGACGAACCCCATGAGCTGCAGGCTGTTTATGGTGTGTCCGGTGGTGCACTGTGCCTCTGAAGCTGTAGCCCTCTTTATGAGCCAGTCATCGATATAAGTGAAGATGAAGGCCCCTTGAATCCAGAGGTGGGCTGCTTCCACCGCGAGGCACTTCGTGAAGACCCTTGGTGACGAGGTCAGCACCCTGTATTGGTAGTGCTGTCCCCCCACCACTAACTGGAGGTATTTTCTGTGGCTGGGAAGAATTAGGATGTGCACAGCCAGGCTCCCTGCTGGAGGAATGACAGCAGTGTCCCAAGGGAGAGAATCTTGAACTTCTCACTGTTCAGATCTTGCAGGATGGGCCTGAGTCCCCTCTTGAGGATGAGGAAATAGTGTAACAGGTGTTCTCCAGGAACAGCAGGAATCAGTCCTCACATATGGGTGATGTCGACGGAGCCCCCATGTGGAGCAAATCCCCAGCTTTTGAAGAAAGTCTTTGGGACTGCATCACGCATGCGCGGTCCCCTTCCCACCTAAGGGTGCCAACTTGCTCAGTCAAATGGGAGGAGTGGCCTAGTGGTTGGGGCAAGTTACCTCAGGCCGGAAGGTCGGGGGTTCAAATCCCACTAGAGGACAGCAACCTTGGGCTGGAAGGACTGGGGTTTCTAGTCCCACAGGTGCTCCTTGTGGCCTTGGGCAAGCCACTTAACCCTCTCCATTGCCCATGTTCCCTGTAAAATAGTTATCTCCAAGTTATAATGCACTGTTCAATGTAATTTCAGTTTGATATCATAAAAGGCGGTATATAAGAAATGTTAAATACATAAATAAAATGACATAGCTAAAAAGACGGCAAAAGGATAAAAAATAATCAAAGGACTGCAACTTCAGGGGAGGAGGGAGGGTCGTGAGGATTGATTCCTGCTGTCCCTGGAGAACAGCTGTTACAGATGAGTAACTACGCTTTCTCCAGGAACAAGTAGAAGTCAGTCCTCACATATGGGACTCCCTAGCTATAGGCAATCGAGAACCCATAACTGAAAAATAGGCTCCTTCTAGAAGAGCCGCAGCAGCCAAGATAGGAGTTCAATCGAGAACGTAACACTCCAGTAGCCTGACACCAGAGGGTAGGAGTTGCCTAAACCTTAAACAGATTACGGAGTACAGCCTGGCCGAAAGCACTGTCCCGTTGGGACTCCCTATCCAGGCAGTAATGGGTCCCAAAAGTCTGGCTTGAAGACCAGGTTGCGGCCCGGCAGATATCTGCCAGCGGCACAGAGCGGAAGTGAGCCACTGATGCGGCCTTAGCCCTGACCCGGTGGGCTGTGACTCGACCCTGCAACGGGAGATCGTCCGCCCTGTATGCCCAGGTGATTCAATCCACATCCCAAGCTTACAGGGGTCATAAGAGACGAAGAGCTGAGGAGCTCTTCGATGTCCCCGCATACGCTCCAAGTAGAAGGCCCTCTTACAGTCCAGGGTATGCAGAACTGCCTCTGCCCAGCTGGCATGGGGTCTGGGAAAGAAGGTCAGAAGCACCACCTCCTGGTTGAGGTGGAAAGAGGAGACCACTTTCGGCAGGAACTTGGGGTGCGTGCGAAGCACCACCCTGTTCCTACAGAACCGTGTGAACGGTCTATCAGACACCAGAGCTTGCAGCTCACTCACTCGTCTAGCCGATGTGAGTGCCACCAAGAAAAGCGTCTTCCAAGAAAGGGAGAGAGTCAACAACGAGGACAGTGCTTACCTTCCTCGGCATCTCCGGGTCCTTTCGAGGGAGTTTGGCAGGCCTCTCCGACTCTGAGGATCCGGGGCGGTGAGCCGGGCTCCGCGACCGATCCCACGAGGGACCAGGCCGTTAGGAGCTCTCAGACGACACCGCCCTCATGGATTTTTTCTTCCTCTGGTGTTCCCGCGAGGGAGACCCCCTTTCAGAGGACACCCGACGCTGCTCGGGATCAGACAGCTCCTGAGAGGTCGAGGCCTCTGACGAGGTCCAGGTCCAGGTCCAGGCCCAGGTGGGTGTGGACTCGGGGAAAATCCTGTCATGCTGCTGCTGTCTGCTCCTCAGTGCCTTGGAAGACATCTTTTTGCATGGGCCGCAGACCATGGGGTCATGGTTGGGCCCGAGGCATCGGAGGCAGCAGTCATGTGTGTCGGTGAGAGATAAGTTTCGTGCACCGATCACACTTTTTAAATCCGCTGGCAGCCATCGAGGGAAAAAGGGCCCCTGCGAGGTCAAAGGACTGGGCTGCCAGCTAAAAATAAAAAAAAGAGCACAAAATCTAGTCACTAAGGACAAAAACAAAAAAATAGACTGGACTTGATACCGGTGTACCGAGCCCGAGGCAAGAAGGTGAACCGGCAAGCAGAAAAAAACAATTTTTCAACTTTTAACTCTTTTTCCATGGGGGAACTAGGACGATGTCCGTTGGGCTCTGCGGAAAAAAGGAGACTGAGCAAGATGGCACCCTTCGGTGGGAAGGGGACCGCGCATGCGTGATGCAGTCCCAAAGGCTTTCTTTGAAAGCTAGGGATTTGTTCCGCATGGGGGCTCTGTAGACATCACCCATATGTGAGGACTGACTTCCTGCTTGTTCCTGGAGAAACCTAGAGTAGGAGCTTGTGCCCCAGTGATGTTTCGAGACTGGCTCCACTGCCTTGTCCTGGATTAGGCCTGCTAACTCGGAGAGAAACAGGGTCCGGTAAGGAGAGGTTAACGGACTCTCCTAGAAAGCACGAGTGTGGCACCGCTGTAGGTGGAGGAGGCAGCCCTCTCTGACTACTTGAAGCACCCAGGTATTGGTGGTGATGGTTGTCCACCTATGGGCAAATAGGGCAGAGGATCCCCTAGGGGTGGGGAGGTCACGACCTGGCAGTAAAAAACTCCCCCCAGATGCCTGGGACTTTGGGGCCTTTGCTTTCAGGGACCATATCCCTGGCCCTTTTGTCGTTGGTCCTGTTTGGGGGCCGAGGTGGTCTGGAAATTCGGTGTACCACCAAAGCTCCCCTTCTTCCTCAAAGGAGGGTTTCTTTCCTGGGGTTTTCTTCCAGGTTGCACCGAAGTCGTTTCCGAGAGTTTGGTTCTCATCAGGAACTCTATTTCCATCTCTACAGCCTTGTTGGCCATGGGTTTCCTGAATAGGCTCTCACCTATACAGGGGACATCTTTTAGAGATCTTCTGTGCTTGTCCCATGCCTTCTTGAATTCAGATACCATCCTTGTCTCCACTGGGTGTATCTACCACACTTTCCATAAATTATTTCTGTATATTACTCCTGAGTTTATCCCCTTTCACACTCATCCTATGTCCCCCTCTTGTAGCAGAGCTTGCTTTCAATCCAAAGAGCATTTGGCATTTATGCCACAGATGTATTTAAACATCTCTATCATATCTCCTCTATCCCATCTTTCCTCTAATGTATACATATTAAGATCTTTAAGTCTGTCCCCATATGCTTTATAACAAAGACCTCTAACCATCTTAGTAGCCACCCTCTGCATCGACTCCATTCTGCTTATATTCTTTTGAAGGTGTGGTCTCCAGCATTGCACACAATACTCCAAATTTGATGGGTAACATCAATCAGCTTGTCGTGCACCCATTGCTCCTGGTCAGACAACTGCAGTCATGCCCCAGTCTGCGGCAGCCTCCCTGTCCAAAGACTCAAAGCCATCATAGGCTGCTCGAGACAAAAAACTTTGAGCACTCTTACCACCGAGGTCAGGGTCTTAAACATCTGTAGGGGTTTCCCCATGGAGGCCTGCCAAAAATCCCCTGAGCTCCTTTGACAGTTCCTTCATGTAGATGCCGATATAGAGCTGGTAGGACTGGATCCAGCAAGTTAGCATCGAGCCCTGAAAGGCGTTCCGGCTGAGGGCATTGAGGGTTCGGGCCTCCCTGCCGGGTGGCACCGACAAATGAGTTTTTTGTTTTTTCAGCCGGCGTATGGCCGACTTCATGACCATCAAGTTGTGGGGAAGCTGGGTCTTTTGGAACCCAGGGCTTCGGCATATCCGGTATATAGTGTCGAGGCACCAATTGGTACCGATGCCGGTGTTTCACACAGCCGGAAGAGTAGGTGGTCGAGAATCGGGGGCATTGGTACCATAAGGGTCTCCTTAGGGGGTTCTTCATATCAGAATATCTCCAATTCCGAGGACACATCTTGGTGTCACACCGTGTCCAGGGAGTCTTTGTCCTCTGTCTCTGGGGAAGCCCTCTATGTTGAGGGTTCCATTGTTGGGGCAGATGAAATGGATGAGCCGGACATAAACGCCCACTGCATGGCAGATATACTACTCTCCAAGGCCACCATCCTGGTCTCCAAACCAGTTGGCTCCACAGCCTTCGACGTGGGCACCGAGGGTTTTGGGCTCAGTGATGGTACTGTCAAGGGAGAGTCCTCGATGAGAATGGCCTTGGAGATCTGAGGCCGGTCGGAAGGTGCAGACTACTCCTTCCAGGGCAGCTTGGATGGCCACTCCCGCTCTGACGACTCAGACTGTGGGACCTAGGGTGGGCTTTTAACCTTCTTCCCGGATCCATCCTCCAAGGTGGCATTCAAGGGTTTCTTCTTGCTCTCCAACTCCGGGGATTTCCACTCAGAGGAACCACAGCCATAGGACTCTGAAGAGGCTCAGGCTTTGCGGGGCACAGAGGTATCGGAGGGGGCACTGGAGTGTGGTGTCGCCGGAGACTCCAGTATGGAGTTAGACTTCTAGAAAAAATTTTTCCTGCTACTGACGAAGGCTCTTTAGGGCCTTTGAGGTCATGGTTCTGCAGAGTTCACAGTCAGAATCGTTATGATTCAGACCGAGGCACCAGAAGCAGCAGTCGTGCTATTCTGCTTTACCTGCTGCCTGTGCTTATTTGTGCTTATCTGTGCTGTTACTGCTGTTTATTGTTAGTGGAGTTTGCTGGTTGCTGTTTCCCGTTGTCCCTGGATCAAGCCTGTTGATTCTCACCTGTCTCCAGGAAGTGACGCGATCTCGTTCACGTGATCGCGACCCCTCCAGTGGAGTTTGCTGGTTGCTGTTTCCCGTTGTCCCTGGATCAAGCCTGTTGATTCTCACCTGTCTCCAGGAAGTGACGCGATCTCGTTCACGTGATCGCGACCCCTCCAGTGGAGTTTGCTGGTTGCTGTTTCCCGTTGTCCCTGGATCAAGCCTGTTGATTCTCACCTGTCTCCAGGAAGTGACGCGATCTCGTTCACGTGATCGCGACCCCTCCAGGTATCCACCATCCACTTAAAGGACTACTCGACGGCGTTCTTGTGTGCTTTGCTATTCTGCTTTACCTGCTGCCTGTGCTTATTTGTGCTTATCTGTGCTGTTACTGCTGTTTATTGTTAGTGGAGTTTGCTGGTTGCTGTTTCCCGTTGTCCCTGGATCAAGCCTGTTGATTCTCACCTGTCTCCAGGAAGTGACGCGATCTCGTTCACGTGATCGCGACCCCTCCAGGTATCCACCATCCACTTAGAGGACTACTCGATGGCGGCCCGCGCCGTGGCGGCGCGCGCCGAAGGAGCGCGACCAAGGAGCAGGTCCTGCTCCTTGGACGAGCTCCTTGGGGCGAGCTCTGGGCGGCTCTGACTTTGTGTCTTCTGGCCCTTTTAGTGGTGTTATCCGCGACGATTTTGCATCTGAATTATTTGGTGCCTTTCTTTTCACCGAGTCGTGCTTTTCCTCTCACATCAGGTAAACTTTGGTTTGTGTTATTTCTTTGTATTTTTCTGCTCAGTACTTTACTACTGCTTCGTATGTCTGGTATTCCTGTTGTTTGGGGCAGGCGCCTCTATGCCGCTCCTGGTTATTCTAAGCGGTTACACCATCGTTGCCTCGCCAATCTTATTATCTGTAATAGATCTGCTTTTTCTCCCCCTCGCCATACAGCCCTGCCCACTGCGCTTTCAGTGGCTGCTAGTGTAACTTTGGGCCTAGCTTTGTTGAACTGTAGGTCCCTTCGTTCCAAGTCCTTACTGGTTCATGACCTTGTCCAGCAGCACTCTTTCGATCTGTGCTTCCTCACAGAGACTTGGCTCAAGGAAGGAGATACTCCCCTCCTCTCTAGTGCCCTCCCCTCTGGTTATTCGGCCTTCTCGACACCCAGGCTAGGCAGAGGAGGTGGCGGGGTAGCCCTTCTGTATCGTGCTTCGCTCCCTATCACGGAGGTTGCAACACCATCGGTTCACTCCTCGGAGTCTTTGCTTTTGCGTTTTCACTCTTCTCCCCCGTTTTATTTCTTTCTGCTCTATCTTCCTCCCTCGGTCTCCCCTGACCATTGGGAGGCGTTTCTGCTAACTCTTTCTGAAACAGTCCTACAGTACCCCAATATTATGATCTTAGGCGATTTTAACATCCACGCGGATGCTCCTTCCAGGCCAAAAGATAGGGTTTTTATGGATTTACTCCATGACTTATCGCTTTGCCAGCATGTGTCTGGTCCTACTCACCAGTTGGGTCATACTTTGGACCTAGTCCTTACCTCTTCTTCTAACTTCTGCTCGGTATTACCAGCACCTGTGTCTCTTAGTGTTCCGTGGTCTGACCACTATTGCATCTCTTTCTCTGTTTCCCTCCCAGGATACAATCCTAGTAACTCTTCTGCTTTTCAGCCCCCTGAGCGTCTCCGGCGCCATCTCACTCCCTCTTCTTTGGCTGCTTTCCCCCCAGCCCACTCATTATTTCCAGATGATTTTTCAATGCGTGATCCGGATGCCCAAGTCGCTCTCTGGAACTCGGTTCTGTCACATGCCTTAGACGAAGTGGCCCCTCTCCGGCCCTCCAGTGCCCCGTCTCAGACTCGTTCGCCTTGGTTTCATCAGGGTCTACGGTTGCAACGCACTCAATTGCGCCAAGCCCAGCGGCATTGGCGTTCTCACCCATCTACATCTGCCATGGCTCGTTTTAAACTGTTATTTTCAGAATATCGTTCCGCAGTTCAATCTGCCAAACGCTCATATTACACGCTAGGTATTTCACAGGCTGCCAATTCCTCAAGACAATTGCACACAATTCTACGACAACTTTCTTCTACTGTTTCCCCTTCTGCCTCTCAAGTTGCCATGCCATCCCCCGCATCCTTAGCGTCTTTTTTCTCAGATAAAGTCCAGAACCTACGTTCGTCCTTTCCTGTTGCTCCCCCGCCTCCTTTGTCACCATCCATTTTCTCCTCAGCTTCTCCCTTGCCCCTCTCCTTGGACGACCCTGCTACTATTGAATCCTCTGGTATTGCTATTCCTGGTGTGACTAGCTCTACTAACAGGACCTTATCTCACACTTGGTCTTCTTTCCACTCCCTTACCTCAGCGGAGGTATTACTCACCTTATCCCAGTCTAGGAAGACCACCTGCGCTCTGGATCCAGTCCCTTCTGCTTGGCTGGTGGACCCTTCTCTTCAGCTTATACCTCTCATCACTACTCTGTTTAACTCCAGTTTATCTTCAGGTCATTTCCCTTTAGCTTGGAGATCTGCCGTAGTACATCCCCTGCTGAAGCAGCCCTCCCTTGATCCCTCTGTGTTATCCCATTGGCGCCCAGTCTCTAACCTCCCCTTTCTTGCCAAAATGTTGGAGCGCCTAGTTTTTCTGCAACTTTCCTCTCATGTTGAGGCTACTAATGTTCTCCACCCCCGTCAGGCCGGCTTCAGACCAGGACACAGCACTGAAACTATTCTTCTTGCTTTGATAAACGAACTTCACGTTGCACATGAACGGGGTGACATCACACTTTTGGTTTCTTTGGATCTATCTGCCGCATTTGACTTAATTGATCATCAGACTCTCTTATCCCGTCTTTCTGATATTGGTGTTCGGGGTGTGGTGTTACGTTGGTTCCGTTCCTTTCTCACTTCCCGTTCCTATGTCGTCCATGCTGCTCACCAGACCTCACCGACTATTCCATTGGTCTGTGGAGTCCCCCAGGGATCAGTTCTCTCCCCTCTGCTTTTTAATATTTTTCTTGCCCCTCTTCCCCTTTTGGCCCAACAATTTCCAGTTTCCACCTACATTTATGCAGATGATATTGTCTTTCTCTTTCACACTTCTCCAGTTGCTATTGATATTACCCCCCTCAATGATTGTCTTTCTCATGTTGCCACCTGGCTCTCATCTAATTATTTACACCTAAATCCCACTAAATCCTCCGCCATGTGGGTGTCCTTGAGTTCTTCTTGTCCGATCATTGCACCCCAAATCAATTCTATTCCCATTCCTCTTACTTCCTCTCTCCGGTACTTAGGGGTGATTTTAGATCCATCCCTGTCCTTCCATGACCATGTATCTGCCTTGTCCCATCGCTCCTTCTTTACTTTACGGCAAATACGTTCAGTTCGTTCAGTTTTGTCCCAGGATTCCCTTACCACTCTGGTGTTAGCTCTAGTCATGTCCAGACTGGACTATTGTAATATAATCTATGCCAACCTTCCTGCCTACCAGCTCAAACGTCTTCAGCTTCTACAGAACACAGCCGCCCGTATTATCACTTTTGCTCGTAAATCAGACCATATCACTCCTCTTTTGTTTCGTCTTCATTGGCTCCCGTTACGCTTCCGGTTTAAATATAAGGTCCTTATTATATTACATAAAGTCATCCACACTTCCAATCCTCAGTATTTAGCAAATCTGGTTTCCCTTCACACCCCTTATCGTCAGCTCCGCTCTTTGCATGCCAACCGCCTGTTTCTTCCCCCCCCGTCTCGCGCTCACCTCGAACAGACACGGCATGCTGCCTTCTTCTTCTTGGGTCCTTCACTCTGGAATTCTCTACCTTCTTCACTCCGTTTGGATTCTTCTTACCAACAATTCAAGACTCAGCTCAAAACCTACCTGTTTCAACAGGCTTATGACCTTCCCTCCCAATAGTTTTGTTCTTTTGTCTTTGTCTGATTATGTCTCATTTGTTTGTTTGGTCTGTCTTTTGTTTGATGTGTTTTGTGACCTCTTTGGTCCATCTTTTCTTTATTTTAATGGATTTCTTTTCTGTTTTTAATGCTTTTATTTATATTATTTTATTGTAAACCGCCCTTACGTTTCGACAAGGGCGGTATATTAAATGTAATTAAAGATAAAGATAAAGATAAAGATCATTTTGTCATACCGGCCGCACTTCTTGAAGCCACTGGAGGCTTTAGAGTCGGGAGTGATCCCAGAGAACTGGAGAAAGGTGCATGTGATTCCTTTACACAAAAGTGGAAGTAAGGATGAGGTTAAACTACAAGCCGGTTAGTCTAACTCTGTGGTGAGTAAATTATTGGAAATACTGCTAAAAGAGAGAATAGTGAGGTTTCTGGAAACCAGTAGATTCCAGGATCTGAGGCAGTATGAGTTTATCAGAAGCAGGTCTTGTCAGACAAATCTGAATGATTTCTTTGATTGGGTGACCAGGGAATTGGACTGAGGGAGAGCCCTAGATTTCAGTAAAGTGTAGTTATTTACCTATAACAGGTGATCTCTGGGAACCGCAGGAATCAGTCTTCACATATGGGTGAAATCGGCACAGACGGAGCTACTACTACTACTACTACTTAGCACTTATAAAGCGCCACACACGCAGCGCTGTACAGTTAGCTTACAAGAGGTGGCTAACATACAAGACAGTCCCTGCCCGTCAGAGTCATGCTCATCGGAGCTTACAATATAGTTAGAACAGTACAGAGCATTAGTCAGTTCAGCGGAAGGTACGGTGTGGTACAGTTAGGTACAGCTTGGTCTATAGTTTGGTCATAAACGTTAATGGGGGTTAGGGTAGGATGAGGAAACTGCTAGGTACGTATGACCTAGATTGGCCACTGTTGGAAACAGGATACTGGGCTTGATGGACCTTGGTCTGACCCAGTATGGCATATCTTATGTTCTTAAGATGGAAGTCAGGATCTGAATGCAACAGTGAAGAGGTGGATCTTCAACCTGGATTTGAAGAGGGCCAGGGAGGGCGCCTGGCGCACAGACGCAGGAAGGATATTCCAGGCATGTGGCGCAGCAAGGTGAAAGGAGCGCAATCAGGAGTTCGTGGTGCGGGTGAAAGGCATTGAAAGAAGTGATTTGTTAGCAGACCGCAAGTTTCGTGAGGGGACATAGGGAGAGATAAGAGAGATGAGGTATTGAGGGGCCACAGAGTGAATGCACTTATAGGTCAGCAAGAGAAGCTTGAATTGGATGCGGAATTGGACAGGGAGCCAGTGAAGTGACTTGAGGAGAGGAGTAATGTGGGCATGGCGAGGCTGGCATATTAGTCGAGCAGTGTGATTTTGTATAGATTGGAGGGGGAGGAGGTGGCTCACGGGGAGACCAGCGAGGAGTAGGTTGCAGTAATCGAGGCGAGAGAAGATTAAGGAGTGAATAAGCGTTTTGGTAGTATGTTCAGAGAGGAAGGGGTGGATCTTGCTGATGTTGTAGAGGAAAAAGCAGCAGGTCTTAGCTACAAGCTGGATATGGGTGGAGAAGGAGAGAGAGGCATCAAAGATGACCCCCAGATTGTGGGCCGAGGAAACAGGAAGGATAGTAGATCCATCCACATGGACTGAGAGAGGGGGAAGTGGGGGGGAGGAGTTGGGTGGAAAGACAAGGAGTTCAGTCTTGGGCATGTTCAGTTTCAATCGGCGATGAGACATCCTGGCAGCGATGTCCGAAAGACAAGCAGAGATCTTGGACTGGGTTGCCGGAGAAATATTAGGTGTGGAGAGGTAGATTTGGGAGTCATTGGCATAGAGGTGGTACTGAAAGCCATGGGAAGAGACAAGCGCGCCAAAGCCTTGGGTATAGAGAGAGAAAAGCAGGGGGCCCAAGACAGATCCCTGGGGTACACCTACATGGAGAGGGGTAGGGGAGGAGGAGAAGCCGCCAGAGCATACACTGAATAAACGATGGGATAGGTAGGAGGAGAACCAGGATAGTACAGAGTCCCTGAAGCCAAGCGAGGAGAGGGTGGTGAGGAGAAGGTCGTGGTCAACGGTGTCAAAGGCAGCAGAAAGGTCAAGAAAGATGAGGATAGAATAGAGGCCCTTAGATTTAGCCAGGAACAGGTCATTGGTGACTTTTATAAGTGTCATTTCAGTGGAGTGGAGCCTAATTGTAGTGGGCCCAGAAGGGCTTGGGAGGTGAGGAAGTCGAGGCAATGACGGTGGACTGCTCGTTCTAATAATTTGGATAAGAAGGGAAGGAGGGAGATGGGCCGATAGTTAGAAGGGCAAGTGGGATCAAGTGAGGGTTTCTTGAGGAGGGGTGTGACAACAGCATGTTTGAAGTCAGCAGGGACAGTTGCAGTGGAGAGTGAGAGGTTGAGGATATGAGTGATGGAGGGGACGATGGTGAGGGAGATGGAACGTAGGAGATGGGTGGGGATAGGGTCTGATGAACAGGTGATGGGTTTGGAGGAGGAAAGAAGAAGTGCGGTTTCCTCTTCAGAGATCGGGGGGAAGGAGGAGAGGGTAGCAGGGGGAGTATGGGTGGGGGAGGAGAAATGGGGGGGGGGACAGGAGGTGGATGAGGGGGTAGGGAATTGGAGGATAATTTTGAGAATTTTGTCCTGGAAGTAGTCGGCTATGGTTTGGGCAGAGAGCGAGGGTGGGATCGGGGGCAGGGGGGACCTTGAGGAGAGAATTGAGGGTGTTAAAGAGACAACGTGGATCAGAGGCAAGGGAATTGGTCAGATGGATGTAGTAGTCTTGTTTGGCAAGTGCTAGGGCTGACTGGAAGGAGCCAAGCATGAATTTGAAGTGTAGAAGGTCTTCCAGGGAGTGGGATTTGGACCAGGCTTGTTCGGCAGAGCGGGCACAGATGCATAGGTAATGGGTTGTTGTGGGTGAAAGCCAGGGTTGGGGAGTAGATCGTTTTACCGGACGTGAGGTGGGAGGGGCAAGAGTGTCAAGGGCTGAGGATAGTGTAGCATTGTATGAGGATAATGCTTCGTCACCAAGACTCGGAGTATAAAATGGAGGAAAGAGATGGAGGAGGGATCCATAAAGGCAGAAAGCCAGGAGTCGAAGTCGGTGAGGAAGGTTGATTTGGAGTTGTCGGGTGGGCGATAGATAACAGCTACCCGGAGGGGAAGTCGTGTGAGAAGGTGAATGGAGTGGACTTCAAAGGAAAGGGGGGAGTGTGATTAGGGTGGCAGGAGGGGTTGGAATTGGCAGGAGGGGAGAGTAGGAGGCCAGCGCTACCACCGCGGCCAGTAGATCGAGGTGTATGGGAGAATTGGTAGCCCCCATAGCAGAGAGAGGCAATGGATGCGGTGTCATCTGGGGGGAGCCAGGTCTTGGTCAGGGCAAGAAGGTGTAGAGCATTAGAGATGAAGAGATCGTGAATAAAAGTAGTTTTTTTTAATGACTGAGCATGCGTTCCATAGGGCACAAGCAAACGGGAGAGCGGAGGGGGAGAGGAGAGGGATATGGATAAGATTGGATAAGTTACGTGTGCATTTCTTTTTAGAGTAGCGTGGAGGGTCTATTTCTAGGGTAGTATCAAGATTTCATATCAGAGTAGCGTGGGGGTCTATTTCTACGGTAGTACCGAGATTTAGAGGGAGTAGGGTGTGGGTGGATATGTCTGGGTGTATGTGCTCTCCAAGAGGGACATGAGGGGGGGAAGTGAGGGATAAATTGATGGTATCAGATAGCTTATGTGGGGGATTATATTGGGGGTAGGGTTGAAGTTGACATGAAAGGTTGAGTGACTGTGGGATGAATGGGGGAGGGCGAAAGCAGGGAGGAGCGGGATGTGGATGAGATTAGATAGGGTACGTGAGGAACTTTCTTTAGTGTGGGAGAGAAATCGGGGGGGGGGGGGGACCAGGGTTGGGGTTGATGTTACCTGATGAGAGAAGGAGAAGGAGTATTAGGGAGCGAGGAAAAGTGGAGATAGTACGGCGGAAGCGAGGATGGGGTTGCCCGAGAGGGGGGTTGGTTGAATACGGGGGATGGTGTGAAGAAGCTCAAGAGCAGGTGCTAGGCTAGGGGGCAGAACAGAGTGAGAAGTGAGGAAGGTAGAGAGGGGGGCAGGTTTAATGCGGGGAATAGTGTGGAGAGGCTCTGGAGCGGGTGCTAGGCTAGGGGGCAAAGTGGAGGGAGAAGTGAGGAGGGTAGGGGGAAGAGGAGGGAGGATGTTGATAGGAGGGGAGGCAGTTGGGGAGGAAGAGGAAGAGAATGACAATGAAATGTGGGGCCATGGTAGTGGGCAGCAAGGTTTGAGCAAACAATGGGTAACAGTTCTACACGGGCAATGGTAGCAGTTCAAGCTCTAAGGGGCAATGGTAGCAGTTCAAGCAGCAATGGGTAGCAGCTCTATGCAGGCAATGGTGGCAGTTCAAGCAGCAGTGGGTAACAGTTCTATGCGGGCAGTGGTAGCAGTTCAAGCAGCAATGGTTAATAGTTCTATGCGGGCAATGGTAGCAGTTCAAGCTCTACGCGGGCAATGGTAGCAGTTCAAGCTCTAAGCAACAATGGTAGCAGTTCAAGCAGCAAAGGGTAACAGCTCTACGCGGGCAATGGTAGCAGTTCAAGCAGAGAGCGATCGTGCTTACGCAGATCCAGGGGGCTGCGGTGAAATGGAAGAGCAGGATGGATGGACCATACCAGAGCGCTCCCGGGCCCGCGCCTAAGGGCCATGCCAAAGGGCCCTCAGGCGCGGGCCTGCTGGCAGGAGCACGCCACTTAAAGCTCACACGGGAGCGCTCCCCGGTATCAAGTAGGAAAGCCTTTGGAAGCACTCCACTGTGCCTGCTTTCCCAACTCCTCTCCTCAATTGAGTTTGTAGGGGAGGAGGGCGGATTGTGAAGACTGATTCCTGCTGTTCCCGGAGATCCCCTGTTGCAGGTAACTACACTCGCTTCAGGAACAAGCAGGCATGAAGTCTTCACATATGGGATACACCAGCTCTGCGGTACCAAACTGGCATGGGGGGGACGATAGCATGTCATCCCTGAGGCTAAAGCATAGAGCCTTAGAGTGTAGACATGATGTGGCCCATTGGACTCAATTTCAGGAGGCTATACCACCCCTAATGATAGTCTGTTCCCTTTTAAGTTCGGGAGGGAGGGTAGGAGTTGAGTTTGTCCCAAAGAGGTGCTGTAGTACAGCTTGGCCAAAGACAGCATCCCAATTGGAGTCTGTCTAGACAATAATGTGCAGTAAAATGGAGGACCAGGTAGTTGCCCGACAGATCTCATCAAAGGATACCAAACGAAGGTTGGCTACGGAGGCTGCCATAGCCCGCACATTATGAGCAGTAACGTGACCCTCCAGGGAGAGTCCTGCTTGTGCATAAGCATATGAAATGCAATCTGCTATCCATCTGAATAGAGTCCATTTTGTCACTAGTAGCCCGAGGTGACTGGGATCAAAGGAAATGAATAATTGAGAGGATCTTCTGTGATCCTTAGTCCTATCCAAGTAGTAAGCCTGCTTACAGTTTAGGGTGTGTAGCGTTGCTTCAGCCTGAGACGCATGTGGTCTCGGGAAAAAAATGGGTAGGATGACAGACTGCCTTAGGTGGCAGGGAGGAGATCACCTTTGGCTGGAAGTGTGAATGAGTGTGGAGGACAGCATTGTCATGGTGGAACTGGGTATATGGCGGATCTGCCACTAGAGACTGCAGTTCGCTGATGTGGCAAGCTAACATGACAGCGCTGAAGAAAATTACTTTCCACTACAAAATCTTCAGTGAAGTGGTGGTTAAAGGCTCGAAAGGAGGCTTTAGAAGCTGAGCAAGAAGCACGCTGAGGTCCCAGGCCACCGGAGGTGGCTTAATGGGTGGCTTGGACAGCTTGGAAGTATGCAGTGGCGCTAAGATGAACTCTGACTGAGTTAGTCTTAAAACCTATGCGAGACAATTGGATATTGTAGAAGGAATTCCAACAGGCAGGCAAAGGGGTCAATGTCCTTTGGGGAACAGCAGATGGCAAACCTGCGCTATTTGAAGGCATAGGATAGCTTGGTGGACTGTGTGCATGATGCAAGCAGGATATCACCCCGGTCTCCTCCTTCTTCGTTCCCAACTCCGCAGAGCCGAAAGGCAATGGCGTAAGTCCCCCTCACCGGCTACCCTGTCTCTCTTCAAAGCCCAGCACTCTTACTACCGCTCCCAGGTTCACCTTGCCAAGTCTTCCTTCTTCTCCACTGCCATTGCCAACGCTCCTAACCAGACACGTCACCTTTATTCCACCCTCAAATTTCTTACCTCCCTTCATCCTTCTGCCCCTTCCGCACCCACCCATCCTATCCCCACCCCTTCTCTTCTTGCCTCTGCTTTCAGTAACAAAATCTCCTCCTTGAGAGCATCTCTACCCTCTCACCCTCCACCTATTCTTTCTCCTCCTCCAGCTGCCTCTCCACCCCCAGTTTCTCATCTTTCTCATACATGGTCTTCCTTCTCCTTGACCACCACCGCCAAACTTCACCATCTCATTTCCTCTTCCAACAAAACCTTCTGCCCTCTCGACCCTATCCCTTCCGCCTGGCTACTGTCTCCCTCACAGTCCTTCCTTCCCTATATTCAAATCCTTATTAACACTAGTCTTTCCACTGGGACTTTCCCCTCCCCCTGGAAGCACGCCTTAATCCGCCCTCTACTTAAGAAACCTTCTCTTGACCCTCTCGACCCCAATAATTATCGCCCGGTCTCCCAGCTTCCCTTCCTTTCTAAACTTCTCGAAAAGGTTGTTTTCACCCAACTCTCCCACCACCTTGACTCCGCCAATTTCCTTCACCCCCGCCAATCTGGTTTCCGTCCTGGGCACAGCGTTGAGACCATTCTTCTTGCTTTCACCAACGCCCTGCATGTAGCCCACGACCGCGGTGATATCTCGGTGGCGGTTGCTCTTGATCTTTCCGCTGCATTCGACCTGGTCGATCACTCTCTCCTCTTGTCCCGACTGTGTCACGCTGGCCTCTGTAGCACTGTTTTTCGGTGGTTTCACTCCTTTCTTTCCTCCCATTCTGGTGCTGTTCTCCCCTCTTCTCCACTTTGCCCTTCCTCTGATTCCTTCCCCCTACCCTGTGGGGTACCACAGGGTTCTGTGCTGGCCCCTCTCCTTTTCAACCTCTTCTTGACACCCTTTACACTACTTATTCAGCAATTTGGCATTTCAGCTTTTTATTACGCTGATGACATTCTCCTTCTACACCATACCTCCCCTGCTTGCCCCGACCTTGCCCCGCTTAACTCCTGCCTGGCCGCTGTTTCTGTCTGGATGTCTCAAAACTGCCTGCATCTTAACCTTTCGAAAACCACAGCTATTTGGTTCCCACATGGTCACCCCCCTCCTTCGGTGGCCCCCTCTTTCCCCAGTCTTCCTATCTCATTGGTCTCCACCTTTCGTTATCTCGGTGTGCTCTTCGATTCGGATCTTTTCTTCTCTGCCCATGTCTCTTATGTCTCCAAAACCTCTTTCTTCTATCTCAGACAAATCCGTGCCATTCGCCCCTTCCTCTCTCCCTCCGCTCTTGCCACCCTGTTGCTCGCTCTCGTCATCTCCCGTATCGACTTCGCCAATTCTGTTTTCTCTGGTATTTCTAAACTCCAACTATCACGACTTCAGCGAATTCAGAACACTGCCACCCGTCTCGTATCTTACTCCTCCCCTAGAGACCACGTTACTCCTCTTCTTTTCCGTCTTCACTGGCTTCCCATTTCCTTTCGTATCCACTTCAAACTTCTCATGCTCGTTCATAAAGCTCTCCATACCACTACTCCACAATACCTGGCCGATCTCATTCACTTTCACACCCCTAGACACCCCCCCCCCCGCTCCTTCCATCTCAACCGTCTCGCACTTCCGTCCCCCTCACTTGCTCATCTCCAATCCACCCGTTCCTCAGCTTTCTTCTTCATAGGCCCTGCTCTTTGGAACTCCCTACCCTCCGCTCTCCGTCTGGAGCCCCATCACCCTACCTTTAAACATGCCCTGAAGACCCACCTTTTCTCCCTCGCCTTCAATCCCCCTCCCTCCTAGCCCATCCTCTCCCCATGCCATCTGCCCCCCCCCCCCTATGTTTCTGTCTTTCTATTCTTTCTATTCTTTTTTTTTAATTGTAATTTCCTTTTCTGCCTCTGGCCTTGTGCCTTGCTGTAATTGATGAATTTATTTTTATTTGTAAACCGCTCTGCTTACCACTGAAGGGCGGTCAAGCAAGTTAATAAACATAAACATAAACATATCTTTGACCTCTTGTGGCAGGTCACGATCAGCGAATACTATCCCTTCAGCAGCCATTCCGTGAGGCAAAGGGCATGAAGGTTGAGCTGGAGAAGTGTCCTAGGAGTTCAGGCGCACACTCCAGTCTCAGATGTTGAGTCTGTGCAAGGTGAAATAATAGAGGAAACCACGGTTGATGGGGTCAGAAAAGGTCTATGACGATCATGGAGCCCCTATTAGTCTGTTGCTTGAAGAGCATTTTGGGTATCAAGGGGATGGGAGGGAATGCACAGAGTCGACCCTGTCCCCAGTGGAGAAGGTAGGCATCTGAGGCCTGTCGGTGCAGAGACAGATATCTGGAGCAGAAGAGTGGAAGCTCTGTGTTTTGCGGCATGGCAAAGAGATCTATGCGTGGGGCTCCCCAGGTTTGGAAGATCCAAGCAGCTGTATCCCAATGTAGGGTCCACCTGTGTGGACAAAGGACTCTGTTTAGCCTCTCTGCAAGTACATTGAGCTTGCCAGGGAGGTACACCGCTCTGAGGTGGATGCAGTGGGCAATGGCAAAAAACCAAAGGCGAAGCGCTTCCTTGCAGAGGGGATAGGATCCTGTCCCTCCCCCACCCCCCTATTTGTTCACATAGAACAGTCCTGGAAGACTGCAATCCTGCCAGGTTTTCAGAATACCCCTAATGAATATGCATGAGATAATTTCATGCTAATGCATATGCATTATATTTGCATGCACTGTCCCCATTGTATATAAAATTATCTCATGCCCGGAGGATGACAGACTGATTTAGGTGGAAAAGAGGAGACCACCTTTGGAAGGAAGTGTGGATGGGTGTGGAGGACCACTTTGTCATGGTGGAAGCGGGTATATGGCAGATCTGCCATCAGAAACTGTAGTTCGCTGATGTGGCAAGCTGCCCGGAGGCATGGAAGAGTAATTTTTGAACTCTTTATTCAGCGCATTGCCGATGTGGGAGTTGGGGGCTTCTGGAAGCTGGGCACGCTGGTACTTGGTATCGAATCCTTTGCTGATGGGCGAAACCATTAGAGAAGCCTCCCACATGCAGATTATGAGATCTTATATCTGAAGCACAGATAAAGTAGCCGTTTCTTTGGAAGTGGGAGGGTATTGGCGTATTTCCGATTCCCCAGCTCTCGGTTCCTTTTCTGGGGCGACTGTGATGTCCACTGCCATGTCCTGGACTTCATGTCTTGGAAAGACTTGAAATTGAAAGCGCCTCCAGGCGCATTGGGGACGCCACCAGAGGCCCTTTAGCACGGCCCTAAAGCAGCTATCCACTGGAAGACACAACCCCTAAAGACCACAATGAAGAGATCACAAACCGCTGGCTAAACACCCTGGATCTCTGCAACACAATTTCCTCCCTGTGAGTAAGTGCAGTTACTCACCTGTAACAGGGTGCTCTCCAAGGACAGCAGGAATCAGCTTCACATATGAGTGATGTTGACGGAGCCCTCACAGAAGCATCTCCCCAGCTTTCAAAGAAAGCCTTTTGGAGATGCCACCATGCATGCGTGGTCCTCTTCCTGCCCAAGAGTGTCATCTTAGTCAGTCAGATGACATAGCTAGAGCCAACAAAAAGGATGGCCAAAATTACAGCAACTCCAAGGGGAGGAGGGAGGGTTGAGACTGATTCCTGCTGTTCCTGGAGAACATCTGTTACAGGTGAGTAACTACACTTTCTTCAGGAACAAGCAGGAAGTCAGTCCTCACATATGGGACTCCCTAGCTACAGGCTACCGATGACCTTTAGGAAAAAGCATGGCCCAGCTGCGAGCAGCTGCTAGCGAATCTGAGGACAGAATCTGAGGACCCCAGTGTCCAGGGAGAACCATGACTCCGGTAGCCTGAACAAGAAGGGTTGGCGGGCAGGAGTTGCCTAAACCCCAAACAGATTACAGAGTACAGCCTGCCGAAGGCACTGTCCCGTTGGGATTCCATCTCCAGGCAGTAGTGAGCTGCAAAAGTGTGGACCAAAGACCAGTTGGCAGCCTGGCAGATGTCTGCCATGGGAACAGAGCGAAGGCTCATCACTAAAGTTGCCATAGCCCTGAAATTATGCACCATGACCTGGTGCTCCAACGGCAACCCCGTTGTGGGCGAAGGTGATGCAGTCTGCCACCCAGATGAACAGGGTCCGTTTGGAGACAGCCTCCCCCAGATGACTAGAGTCATATGAGACAAAAAGCTGTGAAGCTTTGTGATAGCCCTGAGTGTGCTGTAGATAGGACAGGGCCTTTTTGCAGGCCAGAGTATGAAGAACGGTCGATGCCTTGTCGGTGTTGGGCCATGGAAAGAAGGTAGGGAATACCACTTCTTGATTGAGGTGGAAATCCGATACCACCTTCGGACGAAACCGAGTGCGTGCAGAGCATGATCCTGTTCTTGTAGAAACTGGTGCAGGATGGCTCGGCCACCAGGGCCTGGAGCTTGCTTTCTCTGCATGCAGAGGTGAGTGCCACAATGAAGGCCACCTTCCAGGACAGGTATCTCAGGTGGCAGGTAGCCAAGGGTTCGAAGGGTGGCTTAGTAAGCTGTGCCAGGACCACATTGAGATCCCATTCTGCTGGGGGCAGACAGATGGGGGAGCTTCGAGAGCAGTAAGCCCTGCATGAATCGGGTAATGAGGGGCTGCACGGAAAGAGGCTTGCCCTCTATGGAGTGGTGGTTGATGAAGGTGCGCTCAGGTGCACCCTGACGGAGTTGGACTTAAGTCCGGACTGTGAAAGATGGAGCAAGTACTGCAGAACCGCGTGCACCGGGCAGAACAAATTCACCCGTTGCTCTATGCACCATAAGAAGAATCCGCGCCACTTGAAGGCATAGGCCCATCTCGTGGAGGCCTTGCGAGAGGCAAGGACCACCTTTTCCACCTCTTTGGAGAGGTTGAGGAGTGCTAAAGCTACCCGTTCAGCAGCCATGCTGTGAGGGACAGGGATCCCAGGATGGAGTAGAGGATCGAGTCCTCCTCCTGGGTCAAAAGTCCTGAGAGGCACTGGGGACTCTGTTGAGAGATGAAGCAGTAGAGGACTCCCTGCCCAGAGCACCGATGAGTGCATCTTCAGGATCTTCTGTCGACGTATGGCTGACTCTACCACCATGGAGGTGTAAGGGAGTTGGGTCTTCCGGAAGCCCGGCCTGTGCTGGACCCGGTACATGGTATCCAGGTGGCGGCTAACAATCAGCACTGAAGCTGGGGATTCCCACATCCAGAGAAAGAGCTGGTTAAGGATGGAGGGAACCGGGACTGTCAGGGTTTCTTTCCCCTAAAGCATACATTTACCCTAATATTCCTCAACATCAAGGCTGCTTTTGACTCTGTCCCCCATTACCTAATACTACAGTGACTTCATGCTATCAAACTATAGGAAACCACACTAAAATGGTTCACCTCATACCTCACAGACCATCAACTCAGAGTGTCAAAGTGAACGACGATGGCGCCGATCGCTCTCCACGGAAGATCAGACCGCTTACCAACTCCACCTATCAACGCACCGAGAAGCAATCACAATTAAAATGAAACAATATCACACCGACACTCTAAAGAGATCCCTTAACAAACCACAGGATCTTTTCAACTTGATCAAATCTCTTTCGAAGGAACCATCTCCCGAACAACACGATGATATTCACCCACAAAAATTCGCGGACTACTTGCAATCCAAGATCGTACAGACTGACAAGGTATCAGCAGACTCGTATCAAGAACCAACCGGCCTAACCCTTCTTTTTTTTAAATTTTTTATTTAATGCTTTTCTGAATTTACAAATCAAATCATAAAGAAACATCTGTCAACAAGAAAAATAAAATTCAAAAATTATCCAAATAACACATAATAGATCACATCAAGAAGAGAGAATCAGCAAAAAAAACCCACATAAAACTTACTTAAGCAATAAGGAGTAATAATAATACTCCACACTAGGGAGCGAATACAAAACAATTTTGCCTCCTAACTACTTCTTAGCCATTTCAGAAGTTGACAAAAATTTCTGTAACTGTAACACATCACTGTACACATAGTTATGCCCTTGATAAGTTATCAAGCAACGACATGGAAATTTCAGAAAGAAGGACGCCCCTAAAGCTATCACTCGTGATTTTAGTTCTAAAAATTGTTTGCGACGAAATTGAGTAACACGCCCCACGTCCGGAAAAATTTGGAGTTTATAACCACAAAACAAAGCGTCCTTATGCTTAAAATAAGCTCTAAGGACTAAAAGTTTACTGGACTCAGAATCAAACGTAGCAACAACCGTGCAACGCTTGGGTATGAGATCCAAGGTATCCTCCAAGAAGGCAGTAAGATCCTGAGCAACAGACTCCACAGGGGGGGGAGGGAAATTCCCCATCCTGGTGAGATACTGCTGACTTAGGATTAAAGGAATAAACATGGAAAACTTCCACTGTACTCTGTAAGCGTAATATCTCAAAAAAATATTTTTGCAGCAAAATCTCTGCGGACAGCAGGTGGGTAGAAGGAAAATTAAGGAAACGGAGATTTCTTGCCCTCTGCTGATTCTCCAAGCTTTCCAGATGGAATGAAACAGCAGACATATCTCGAATTAAAGCAACATTATTATCCCTACTCGTCTGGAGCTGAGAATCAGCTAGAGCAGAAGCTCGAACAAAAGAACCTATCTGATTATCAACATTTACAAATTTATCTACTACATCTTGAGAAAAAACACACAATGCAGAGACAGTTGGAGTTAGACGCTTATCAATTCGTTGCATCACAGTCCAAATGTCCATAAGAGTTATCTCACCAGCTGGAGTAGGCAAAGGAACATCTTCTCCAATTGGACCGACAGACTTCAAAGGAAGAACCAGAGTTTCTAAAGGAGCGTCGAGAAGAGTAGAGGATAATGGCTGTGGAAAAGGAGGAGGCAGCCGAGATTCAGGGCTCAAAGAGACCTCTTCCGGCACAATTGCAGGCAGCGATGACGTCAGATGTCTGTCCATGGGTCCGACCAACTTCCCTCCAGCTGCAACATTGTCTGATCCAGATTTACCACCAGACTTCCCTTTTCGTTTCCCCATGGGCACTACAATGACGACCAGCGCTCAGAGAAGCTTCTCAGGAGCACCGAAGGAGCACATAAGGAGCAGGTCTACCCCCTTGTGACGCGCCCCTTAGGACGCGACCACATGGGCCGCGACTCGCGGCCGCGAGTGAGCAAGCAGAACTTTTATGGGAACCGGAGGGGGGTCCTCGGAGGCAGGGGCGTCCTCACAATGCCTGCAGCTCAGCACCGCGGCTCCGCTCCTCCTCACTGCACTGCTCCGCACAGCTGGTGTAACACGGCAGACTCCCAGGCAAGTTGACACACTCTCACTATTCAACGGCACTCTCAGCACTTTTATGGGAACCGGAGGGGGGGTCCTCGGAGGCAGGGGCGTCCTCACAATGCCTGCAGCTCAGCACCGCGGCTCCGCTCCTCCTCACTGCACTGCTCCGCACAGCTGGTGTAACGCGGCAGACTCCCAGGCAAGTTGACACACTCTCACTATTCAACGGCACTCTCAGCACTTTTATGGGAACCGGAGGGGGGGTCCTCGGAGGCAGGGGCATCCTCACAATGCCTGCAGCTCAGCACCGCGGCTCCGCTCCTCCTCACTGCACTGCTCCGCACAGCTGGTGTAACGCGGCAGACTCCCAGGCAAGTTGACACACTCTCACTATTCAACGGCACTCTCAGCACTTTTATGGGAACCGGAGGGGGGTCCTCGGAGGCAGGGGCGTCCTCACAATGCCTGCAGCTCAGCACCGCGACTCCGCTCCTCCTCACTGCACTGCTCCGCACAGCTGGTGTAACGCGGCAGACTCCCAGGCAAGTTGACACACTTTCCCGGCCTAACCCTTCTAAATAAGTTTTCCACACCATCCACTAAATGTATTGAGGATACAATAGCGTCTCTCAATACCTCCACAGTGCAGACTGACCCTTGCCCAGCTTTTTGGATTAAGGAGCTACGCAGTGAGTTCAGCCCTTTCATCGCGAACCTGATGAACCTTTCCTTCACAACGGGTTCCTTCCCCACAGCACTCAAACAGACTTCCATTAGGCCGCTATTGAAGAACTCCAAACTAGACCCCCAAAGGGTCGATTCTTATAGGCCAATAGCTAGTATTCCTCTCCTAGCTAAGATAATTGAGAAAGAGGTACAAAGGCAAATTCAAGATCATATAGATTCTGAAGCTCCCCTTGATCATTGCCAACATGGGTTCAGAGAATATCATGGAGTCGAGACCCTCCTCACTATCCTTTTCAACAATATAATCACAGGCATTGACAACATCCGATAAGGTTTTGTGCTCATCTTCTTAGACATCGCCGCGGCGTTCGACTTGGTGAGTCATGAAATTCTCCTTGGGCGATTGAACGAGAAGGGCGTCTGCAACACTGCGCTTGAATGGTGCAAGTCCTATCTGGATGGAAGATGGCAATATGTAAAATCCGGATCAGAAGAATCAAAACGCTTCCATCAAAAACAAGGTGTGCCTCAAGGTTCCTCGTTGTCATCTCTCCTGTTCAATATTTACATGCAACCCATCTGCAATATCATTAGATCATTTAGCGTGAACTGTTTGATATATGCTGATGACATACTCTTATACATGCCGTTCTCTACAGTTCAAATGGACCTGACACCACTGGTAGATTGTTTCAATGCGGTCTCAGAATGGCTCCAATCCCAAAACCTCCGCATTCAACACAAGAAAACGGAGGTGCTTTTCATTGCGAGAGACCCCAACTTTATTCCTCCGTCCCATGTAAGTGTCAAGGAAGCTGACTTGCAAACTAAAGAAACAATAAAATACCTTGGAGTCACCTTGGACCAACGTCTGGATATGAAATCTCACATAGGCAATATAGTTAAAGCTGTATATTTCAAAATCCGTACGCTCAGGCATCTGCGCTCCCTATTGGACCCAGACTATTTCCGGACTATATACCAGGCGCTAATCCTACCCCATTTTGACTTTGCAAATGCCATCTTACAAGGTCTCCCTCAATCTACACTGAGCCCATTACAGCTGGCTATGTATGCTGCAGCAAGGGTCCTCCACGGAGCCTCCAGAAGTGACCACGTGACTCCTATTCTCAAGCAGCTTCACTGGCTCCCTATCCATGGAAGGCTTATCTTTAAAACCTTACTCCTCTCATTCAAGGCCATCAATGGCTTGTCATCTTCCTCACTCACGGAACTCATTCACACAGTGCCCCCCAACAGATCCAGAAGAGCAACAGCTGTAAACCCGCTAATAACCCCGAAGGCATTGACAAAATGCAACATTACAACGGCAAACAGGGCCTTCAGTCTCTATGTCCCCAAATGCTGGAATGCTCTACCATCCGACATTCGGGCCATTGTAGACCTAACTCAGTTCAGGAAGGCACTCAAATAGCACCTTTTCCTCCAATACTACCCAGTCAGCAACGAAATCTAGGTAACCCCACCTAAGAAAGTAACCATTGTTAGTTCTGAGAGAGTGCCAGCACCCCGCCTGCAATTTATGCACATATTTTCCTTATGTTATTGTTGCTTAATCTTGTTCTTTGTAATTATTTCATATACATAGTTCACCCCTGTTATCCAAGTTTGTACTCCTGTTCTATGTAAAACCAAACAGCTTGCTGTTATGGTCATTTTGTTATAATGTAAACCGCGCTGATATCGAATAGTGAGGTATATAAGAAATTGTAATAAATAAATAAATAAAATGATCTACGGAATCTCTAGGCTCAACCATACTGAGGTCACTACACTGGCTACCAATCACCTCTAGAAAAAAAGCACAAATTTCTCACCATCATCCACAAAATCTGTCAAAACGCTACCTCTGAACAGCTTCAAGAGCTAATCAGCACTCCCAACACCAACAGGCCATGGAGGTTAGCCATACAGAACCTTCTTGACCTACACCCGTGAATATGCAAGAGCACACAATATGCTCACCTAAGGGCCTTTATATTCTATGCCCCTACCCTCTGGAATCTCCTCAGAGCTTTAAAAAGCACCTCAAGACATATCTCTTCCAAGAGCACTACGACATTGAACAACCAGCCATCCCACAAGCTGACCACCCCCACCTGACTCACAGCATCCATCCAGCCCCCTATAATCATTCATCTAGTCCCCCACCCAATATGTTAACATCTATGTAAACAGCAATCAACCTCTCCTGGCACCTAGCACATGCACACTCCATTGCCCACCCTTGCCTAAATAATGAGGTTTTCTTCCTCCATTGCATTTCTACCCATACCTTTGTAACCCTTGCCCGCTTTACCCTTGTTCGCTGTAAACCTTGTTAATTGTGCACCGTTTTAACTGGTAGAAAAATGGTATACCAAAACCCTTTAAAATAAATAAACCACAAGAGATCAGCATCTTACTGCCAACTCCAAGATGTCCCATAAGGATCTGCCCTATCAACACTACTCTTTAATATCTTTCTTCAACCAATATGCACAATAATAAAACAACACAACATACAATACCACATATATGCGGATGATGCGATGATTTATACTCTATTCAACACCATCAATCCCACAACAGCACCAATAGAAACATGCTTCAAATTTATGAAGAAATGGCTCACCGAGCACAATATGAATATCAACTACAAGAAAACTGAAGTATTATACATAACCAGAAACCCCAATTTTATACCACCACCCACTAGCTTCATCAACGGAATAGCTCTAATTGTAAAACCCGAAGTTCACTACTTAGGCATCAAACTTGACCATAGCCTAACCCTAACATCCCACATCAGCCATACCGCCAGAGCCATTTACAGCAAAATCAAAATACTGCAATACTTTAAACCACTACTCAATCCTCAAGACTTTCACACCATCTTCCAGGCCCTCATCTTCCCACATGCAGACTACTGCAATCTCCTCCTTCAAGGCCTTTCCAAAAACACTCTTCATCTGGCTCTGAATACAGCTGCCCACATAATCTATAATGCCACCAAGACAGACCACGTATCCCCTCTCTACAAACAACTTCACTGGTTACCCCACTATGGAACAAATCAAATACAAAGCCATCCTCACAACCTTTAAACCCATTATAACCTCTCTTCCTTTACCTACAATCAGTTCTACAAAAATTACCCAACAACAGATCAAGAACAAGAAACACAGAGAATACACTATCTATACCAGCAAGCACTATAAGATCCAGCTACTCCACATCAAGGATCTTTTCCTTATATGCCCCTACTCTCTGGAATGCCCTCCTATATGACTTGCATACCACAGAAGACCTACTGATATTCCGCAGAAACCAAAAAACGCATATATTCCTGGAACACTTTCCTGACAATACCTGATCACCTCTCATTCAACATCCCAATCCACCCCTCTCCCCCCAGCTACAACACAAACAGACTCTTCCCATCCCTCTCACCCTCACCCCCTCAAATTAATGCCTTGTTCATGTTATTGTACTTTGTTCAACTGTTTAATTCAAGTTCTCCCTTTGAGCTATTGTTTGTTTATTTATTTAAAGTCTTTTCTATACCGCGCTTTTTAAAATCAGCTCGGTTCACAGTCAACAACAAATTTGTACAGTCCCGGCAGAGCTGGTACTGTACTTACAATGAACAGGATTTGCAACTTGGATTAACTGGGGTAACTATGTACAGGCTGCACAGCTAGGCAGCGCGGCAGCTCTTTTAACTAACTATATACAGGCTACACAGTCGGGCCACCGATGGGCGGTGATGACAGGGGCTGCTTGGCCACTATTTACACAATTAGGTGACTATTTACAAGTGCATACCCGGGTTGTTCTATGTAAACCACTGAGATTCAGCGGTATAAAAAACTAGCTAAATAAATAAATATCTTCTGGTAGAGATCTGTGCCGCTCACGAGGAGGGGATGGGTCTGAAGGAATGTCTGGAAGTTCCCGAGAATTGAGTGAGGCATTGTCAGAATCGGAATCTGGTTCTGACAAAAAAAATCAAAGTTACAGATGGTCCTGTGTTTGACCGCAATACTTTGCCAATGTTGAGGGTTGGTGTCAATATGGATGCTTAGAGGCAACTGCATCAGGACTGGCAGTATTAGCCTGTTGGGTACCGATGTTATCAGCCTGTTCCAATTGAGGCATCAGTTTTGAAAGGTCCACTAATGTGGGTTTGAGGGCTGGCATTGGGGCCGATACATTTGGCTGTAGGCAGGGTGCTGAAGCCTGCACAGCTAGAGCTGTCAAGCCTATCATACTGAGGCTGCCAGAAGTGTGGCCAAACCCCTCTCAATAGCCAGTATGCGCTGGTCCAGGGAGCTGGCCGATGTCTGGGTGGAATCACATAAGGGGCTTTGAGCCACCATCCCAGAGCATTGAACTGATAGCTCTCCAGTAGTCGATTCCTCTGGAGCATCCCAGAGCCCCTCTTGTGCTTTAGAGGACTGGTCCTCTCGCAAGGGCTGTTTGGCTGGTCAGTCTGCATCTGAAGCATCTTTCGGTGAGTCTCAGTATCTATGCTGGAACTTTCCTCTGGTCTCGGGATCAGTCTTCGATGCCGATGCCTTAGAAGAAATCAAAGGCTTACTCTTATGTTTGGACATGGAAGAGATCCGAGAACCATGAGAGGCGGTCAATGTTTTCGATGTGGAATCCACTGAGAGTCCGGTGTGAACAAAGATCCATACTGTGTGGCTTAGTTCTTTAGACCTCTCTATCATTTGCTGGCTCAAAGAACAAGAATTTGGTATATGGTCAGGGCGCAAACATTTGAGACATTGTGACTGAGGTATCAGCACAACACGGTATAGATACTCTCTTCACAGCACTATTCGACACATTAATCAGAGGCCTTGATAAGCCACACCAAGGATTTATAATGATATTTCTAGATATCAGTGCTGCATTTGACTCCCTATCACATACCACTCTACTTACAAGTCTCAGACATAAGCCTCCACAAAAACACAATAGACTGGATCACCTCCTCCCTCACAGACAGAAAACTACAAGTCTTGAAGGACTACAAAAAGGGACTGCTACTTCTGGAAAGAGATCTGCAATTTTAAATATTTACTTCTGCAAATTTTTCTAAATCTTGGGGAAAAATAAATTCTTTAGATTAAATCTGATTAATCTGTGTAAATTAGAATCCAGCATATTTGTTAAATCAGTCAGGGCCTAGTATCAGCAAAGAGCTTTTAGTTAAATAAAAAAACTCAACAGGTAGCTTTCAGTTTAAGTTTAAAACCCAGCAGAGGGCTTTTAGTTTAAATTCAGAACCCAGCAGAGGGCTCTCAGTTAAATTTAAAACCCAGCAGAAAGCTTCTAGTTTAAATTTAATACTCAGTCAGGGCCTAGTATCAGCAAAGAGCTATAATTTAAATCAAATCAGTGTAGAACTTAGTATAAAAGGAAAAACAGGGTCAGTATTCTTTGAGCAATAAATTGTTTCTAGAGACCTTTACAAAGAGGCTGCCTAGGTTGGGTGCAAGAGACCTGTGAAATTGTTTTAAATAGGTGTTAAAGCCAAGTGACAGATCAAAGGGGCATTTTGAAAGGCTCCCTCTATTCAAGCAAGGGCTGTGTGAATCGCCCAGGAAATTGGTCACAGATTACCTTAGAAGCACAGGACAGGGTACTGTGTAGCAGCCAGCTTTTAATAAATCTTTCCAAAGGGATGGGTTCCACCTTAACCAGGATGGAACCAGGCTGCTGGCATTAACCTTTAAAAAGGAGATAGAACAGCTCTTAAACTAGATAATAGGGGAAAGCCGACAGTCGCTCAGGAGTGCATGGTTCAGAACAATGTATCCTTGAAGGATACCAGCAAGAGACTGAAGTTAGGGAAGATCAACAGAGGTTCCAATAAAGACAAAAGTAACCGAAATGCCTTTAAGTACAGAGCAGACAGAGCTTAAAGACTTCAAATTACCTTTGCCTACTGATAGCCAGATTAATATGAATAAAATACAGCTTCTAAAATGCTTGTATGCAATACTAGAAATCTAAAAAATAAGATGGGAGAGTTAGAATATATAGCACTAAATGAGAGATTAGATACAATTGGTATCTCAGAGACATGGTGGAAGGAGAACAACCAGTGGGATACTGTGATACCTGGGTACAAACTATATCGTAATGATAGAGCAGATCAAATTGGTGGAGGGGTTTCACTCTATATTAGAGAGCGCATTGAGTCACAAAGGATTAACGTTTTGCAGGAAACAAAATTCATTGTAGAATCTCTATGGATTGAAATTCCATGTAAAAAGGGGAAGGGGAAGGCGATGGCGGTGGGGGTGTACTATCGACTGCCTGGCCAGAATGAACAATGGATGATGAAATACTCAAAGAAATAAGAAAAGCTAACAAAAGTTACAGCACAGTAATAATAATGGGTGATTTCAATTACCCTGTAATTAATCGACTGGGTCAGTGTCACGGCAGTACATGCTAGAGACAAAGTTTCTAGATGAAATAAATGACTGCTTCTTGGAGCAGCTGGTTCATGAACCGACCAGAGGGGAAGCCAGTTTGGACCTAGTCCTTAGTGGAACACAAGATCTGGTGCAAGAGATAAGGGTGCTGGGACCGCTTGGCAATAGTGATCATAGCATGATCACATTTGATTTAATAAATGGAGGAAGGATGGCAAGGAAATCCGCAGTACTTCCTTTTAACTTCCAGAAGGGAGACTATGATAAAACGAAGAAAATAGTTAAGAAAAAAATAAAAGAAGCAGTTGCAAAGGTTAAAGATTTACATCAAGCATGGGTAGTGTTTAAAAATACTATCTTGGAAGCGCAGACCAGCTGTATTCCATGCTTTAAGAAAAGTGGAAGGAAGTCCAAATAACTGCCAACATGGTTTAAAGGTGAGGTCAGAGAAGCTGTTCTTGCCAAAAAAGCATCTTTCAGGAAATGGAAAAAGGAGCCATGACGAAAAATAGCAACAAAATAAGCACTGACAAGTTAGATGAAAGGCACTGATAAGGCCGGTAAAGAGAGAATTTGAGAAGAATCTTGCTGTGAAAGCAAAAATGTGTAATAAAGACTTTTTCAAGTACATTCGTAGCAAAAAACCTGTGATGGAATCAGTTGGGCCATTAGATGACAGAGGGACAAGGCCACAAGTGGAGAGACTTAATTAATTCTTTGCTTCGGTCTTTACTAAGGAAGATGTAGGGATGTTACTCATGACTGAAGTGGTATTTAAAGGTGATATTGCGGAAGAACTGAAAGAAATATCGATACACTGGGAAGATTTATTACAACTAAGAACATAAGATATGCCATACTGGATCAGACCAAGGTCCATCAAGCCCAGTATCCTGTTTCCAACAGTGGCCAATCTATGTCATAAATACCTAGCAGTCTCACCAAAAGACACAGGTTCCTCAATGCTTGTGTTGGATCAAGCAGTGATATCCTGGGTCCCTTTTAATAATGGTTTATGGACCTTTCCTCCAGGAACTTGCCAAACCTTTTTTAAACCCAGCTACACTAACAGCTTTTACTACATCCTCCGGTAGCAATTTCCAGAGTTTTAAATAGGTTACCCTGTAGCTTCATTGTATGCCTCCTAGTCTTTTTATATTCTGATGACATAAACAATTGATCTATGTTTACCCGTTCCACTCCATTCATTAATTTATATACTCTATCATATCTCCCCTCAGCCGTCTCTTTTCCAGGTTGAAGAGCCCTAACCTTTTTAGCCTCTCTTCATAGGAGTATCCTTACATCCCCTTTACCATTTTTGGTGGCTCTTATGTTCTTAGGATAGGAGGCAGTGTACTATTGTGGATCAGGAACTGGTTAAAAGACAATTGACCAATTTTCCCAATGGAGAAAGGTGACTAGTGGAGTATCCCAGGAATCTGTGCTTGGTCCACTGCTTTTTAACATATTCATAAATGACCTGGAAATGGGAATAATAAGTGAGGTAATCAAATTTGCAGATGACACAAAATTATTCAAAGTTGTTAAAAACCATGAGGATTGTGAAAAATTGCAAGAGAACCTTGATAAGCTGGACGACTGGGCATCCAAATGGCAGATGAAATTTAATGTGGACAAGTGCAAAGTTATGCACCTAGGAAAGAACAACCCAATCTACGGTTACACAATGCAAGATTCCACATTAGGAACCACCACCCAGGAAAAAGATGTAGGCGTCATCGTGGATAACAGGCTGAAACCCTCTGCCCAGTGTGCAGCGGCGACCAAGAGAGCAAATAGAATGCTAGGTATCATAAGAAACGAATGGAGAATAAAACAAAGGATATTATAATGCTTCTGTATCATTCCATATTGCGACTGCACCTTGAATATTGTGTGCAATTCTGGTCACCGTATCTTAAAAAGGATATAGCTTTATTAGAAAAGGAGCCACCAAAATGGTAAAGGGAATGGAAAAGTGACTGCTGAGGGGAGAAATGGTAAAGGTCTATAAATTAATGAATGGAGTGGAACGGGTAAACGTAGATCGATTTTTCACGCCATCAAAATATAGAAAGAGTAGTGTACATGCAATGAAGCTACAGGGTAACCTATTTAAAACTAATAAGAGAAAATATTCTTTCACTCAATCTGTAATCAAACTCTGGAATTCGTTACTGAGGATGTAGTAAAAGCTGTTAGTGTAGCCAGGTTTAAAAAAGGTTTGGAGAAGTTCCTGGAGGACAGGTCCATAAATCATTATTAAAGGAGACCCGGAATAGTCACTGCTTTCCCCAGTACAAGCATTCTGGAACCTGTGTCTTTTAGGAAACTGCTAGGTACTTGTGACCTAGATTGGCCACTGTTGGAAACAGGGCTTGATGGACCTTGGTTTAACCTAGTATGGCATATCTTATATTTTTAAGTAAAAGTTGGGTCTCGCAAATCCAAAAATTTTACCCTAAAAGAGGGAGTACCCCAAGGCTCAGCCTTTTCTGCTCTACTATTTAACATATACATTGAGCCTATATGCAATTTACTGAGAAAATTCAACATGAATTTCCACCTGTATGCAGATGACATTATGTTCAACATTAACTTCCACACCCTAGCCCAGACTTCTCCATCATCTCAGATTGCTTCTCCGCCATTACAGACCACCTGGCAGAGCTTGGTCTAGCAGTGAATAAAAACAAGACCGAAGCACTTCTAATCACAAAAGACCCATCTTTCAACCCATGAGAAACTCATCCTCAGACATGCAGAAATCACTATAAAAAGTTAAGTCAAATACCACAGCATAACCCTTGACTACAACCTCAACATGCTCGCCCATGTCAAGAAGACTGTTAAAACTGCATATCTGAAGCTCAAATCACTGCAATACTTATGACCCATTGTACAATACGACTACAGAACAGTCTTTCAATCCATCATAACCCCCCCACCTTGACTACGGCAATATATTTTATCAAGTACTCACAAAACAAGCATTATACCCACTTCAATTAGTGCAAAACACTGCTGCAAGACTCTTAACAGGAACATCAAGATGATAGCATATCAAACAGATGCTCAAGAGCCTTTATGGTTACCAGTCACACAAAGGTGACCAGAACTATCACATCACTGCAGATAGAGCCAAGAAAGAATACCACTCAAAAATCATCAATACCGAAATAAATCGGCCAACTATTTGACCTAGTTAGACGCCTCACTGAACCACCCAGAAACCCCAACCAACATCACCTACCAACAATTAGCTGCACACTACAAACAACTATACCCAAACTTGAACCATAACACCTCCTCTCACAGTAATGAATGTCCCAACAAGAGCTGCTTCCAAACATTCAGTAGTAAAAATATCAAGAATATACTAACCAAGATAAACACCATCACCTCACCACTAGACCCATACCCCCTAACTGGTTCAAATCAACAAGTACCGAATTCAGCCCAATTCTAACCAAGATAACGAATGAAGCGCTCCAACAAGGAATAATGCCTAGTAGTCTAAAGCTCTCTTTCATCCGCCCTACAGTGAAGAAACCAAACCTCAACCCATCAGACCCAGCATCATACCAACCCATCGCCAGCCTCCCATTCCTGGCTAAAATCAAGAAAACAGTACAGCTCCAGCTTCAAAACCATATTGTCAAAAAACACCTACTTGATCCTTAACATGGATTCTGCATGGTGTGGAAACCCTTATGACCTATCTCATTAACACCATAAGAACATAAGATATGCCATACTGGGTCAGATCAAGGTCCATCAAGCCCAGTATCTTGTTTCCAACAGTGGCCAATCCAGGTCACAAATACCTGGCAGTTTCCCCAGAAGAGACAGGTTCCACTATGTTTATATTGGGACAAGCAGTGGATTTTCCGGATCCCCTTTAATAATGGTTTATTGACTTTTCCTCCAGGAACTTGTCCAAACCTTTTTTAAACCCGCCTATACTAACTATACTATACCACGGAACTGCATCACCTTATCACCTCATCCAACAAGACTTTCTGCTCCCTTGATCCCATTCCATCCTCCTGATTGCTTGTTCCCTCTCTCTCTGCTCTTCCCAGCCTGCAAGCCCTTTTGAACTCCAGCCTCTCCTCAGGTTCTTTCCCCATTCCCTGGAAACACGCTCTCATCCGTCCAATACTCAAGAAATCCACTCTCGACCCCCTTGACCCCACTAACTACCGTCCTGTTTCCAACCTTCCTTTTCTTTCCAAACTGCTCGAGAAAATTGTCTTTGCACAGCTCACTCACCATCTAGATTCCACCAATCTCCTTCATCCACGTCAATCTGGCTTTCGCTCTGGGCACAGTGTCGAGACTGTTCTTCTAGCTTTTTCCAACTCTCTGCACTCTGCTCATGACCGAGGTGATATTTCGGTGGCGGTTGCACTTGATCTTTCCGCTGCTTTTGACCTGGTTGACCACTCTCTTCTCTTGTCTCGATTGCACGATATTGGCCTTCGCAGTACTGTTTTACACTGGTTTCATTCATTTCTTTACTCTCGCTCTGCAGCTGTAACTTCTTCTTCTTCACCCCACTCCCTCTCCGAGTCTTTCCCATTAACCTGCGGCGTCCCCCAAGGCTCTGTGTTAGCTCCCCTCCTTTTCAACATCTTTCTTACTCCCCTCACACTGCTTGTTCAACAGTACGGAGTCACAGGCTTTTATTATGCTGACGACATTCTCCTCCTTCACCACACCTCTCCTCTCTCTCCCGATTTAACCCCACTGAACACCTGCTTAGCCTCTGTCTCCGACTGGTTAACACTAAATTGTCTGCACCTTAACCTTTCAAAAACCATAGCCATCTGGTTCTCTCACGGACGTGAACCCCCACCCCTGGCCCCATCCTTCTCTAACGCACCCGTTCCACTGGTCACCATTTTTCGCTATCTCGGGGTTCTTTTCGACTCAGACCTTTCTTTCTCCACACGTCTCTCACGTCTCTAAGCTCTCTTTCTTTCACCTTCGTCAGATCCGCGCTATTCACCCCTTCCTCTCTCCCTCTGCTTTAACCACTCTGCTCCTTACTCTGGTTATCTCTCGTATTGACTTCTCCAATTCCATCTTCTCTGGTATCTCTAAATTACAGCTCTCACGCCTACAACGTATCCAAAACACCGCCGCTCGCCTAGCCACCCATTCCTCCTCCAGAGATCATTTCACCCCCCTTCTCCTTCAACTGCACTGGCTTCCTCTCTCCTTTCGTATTCAGTTCAAGCTCCTCACACTAGCCCACAAAGCACTGCACACCTCTACCCCACAATACCTGGCCGACCTACTCCATTTTCACACTCCACGACACACTCCTCGCTCATTTCACCTCAACCGCCTTGCTTTACCATCCCCCTCACGTGCACACCTTCAGTCCACACGTTCCTCTGCCTTTTTCTTTGCAGCCCCTGCCTTATGGAATTCCCTCCCCCCTCCTCTTCGTCTCGAACCCCACTACCCTACCTTTAAACGCTCCCTCAAAACTTACTTGTTCTCCCTCGCCTTTGACCTGCCCCTTCCTTAACCTCACCCCTCTCTCCTTCCTTTTGCCCCTCCTGCTCCTGTCTCTGTCACTTTCTCTTTTGGCATTGTAATTTCCTTTCCAGTTTCCGGCCTCGTGCCTCCTTGTTTATATTTTTATTGTGAACTGCTCTGCCTCCCAATGAAGGGCGGTCAAGCAAATAAATGAACATGAACAGCTTTTATTACATCCTCCATAACCAAAGGCATCCAAGACCATAAACGAACTTACCTTTTGATATTCCTGGATATCTCTGCAGCGTTCGACACAGTCAACCATATACAGAGACTACGCCTATTTGGAATTCAGCATACCATACTCAAATGTTTCAAATCATATCTTACAGAGAGACAACAACAAATAAAAACTGGTTGAAACATCTCCAAGCTCTACCAACAAATGCAAGGAGTACCACAAGGTTCTACTCTATCCACACCCCTCTTTAACCTATACCTTCAACCCCTATGCACAGTTATCAAAAAACACAACATCCGTTATCACATATACCTGTAAACCGTCTTGAATTGATGAAAGACGGTATATAAAAAAGGTTAAATAAATAAATATACGCGGATGATATTATGCTGTACTGCCCATTCCTCTCCAATCAACTCGATTACACAGAAATTCAAGACTGCTTCACAGAAGTCACACACTCGCTCTCAACCAACATCCTATCAACTTTAAAAAGACCGAGGCTATCTTCATTAAAAAGGCTACCTCCTTCACATCCTCATCTACTATAACATTAAATAACAGAGATAAATGTAAAAACTGAGTTGAAATACCTCAGCATCACTAATGACCAGCAACTATTCTTCAAAACTCAAGTAACGACGACAGCCAGAACAATCTATTTCAAAACAAAGACCCTGCAACGACTCTGTCCCGTATTCGAACCAAGAGATTTTAGATTTGCATTCCAAGCTCTCACCCTCCCCCATGCAGACTACTGTAACAATATCTAGCAGGGTCTACCCTAAAAGAACCATCTTCCCCCTTCAAACTGCATTACACACCGCTGCACGTACCATACAGGGAGCCAAAAAAATATGACATCACCCCCATCCTAAAACAATTACACTGGCTGCCCCTTATCAATAGGATAAAATACAAATGCATCCTCCTCACGCACAAAGCAATTCATTCCCAGCAGGAAAACTGCCTCATATCCCTTCTACAGAAACCACTTACATCCAGGCTACAAAGATACTACAATCAACTAACTCAACATACCACAATCCAAACACAAATACAACCAACAAACATGCCACAAAGCATATGAGCTCTACGCTCTCTCCCTATGGAACTCTGTAACACACTAAAAAATATCACCACTCTCCCTACCTTCGCGAACACCTGAAAATCCACTGAACACTTTGGTCCCTCCACCTAACCCCCCACCATCAACATAACACAACCAAAGCAGATTCACAATTGTAAACAGTTGTTTGAATACATCATTTATCTCCAAGTTTGTATATATCATTACAGTTTATAAAACTTAATATGTTTTGTTAGCAAAATAGTGAATTGTTTCAATTTTTAACTGTTATGCTGTCCCAAGTTGTTAAATCCAAGTATGTATCCCCATGAGTTCTATGTAATTTCAACTCCTATGAATTGTTGTTGTTCTATGTAAACCAACTTGGTACAAAGGCAGTATAAAAAAACCTGTTAAATAAAATAAAGTTGGTACATTTTTTAAAACCATGGTTTTTCCATCATGGAAAGAATAATATGAAGAAAAAATATCCCTGAGTGGGATATACAAGCCTGAGGACTTAATGAGTGGAAAAAAACAAACAGGAACAGAAGCAAGGGACATCTTGACAATTTTCAGAAGACTGTGTTCATGAGAAACTAGCTCAACTTAAAGTAGACAAAGCGATGGGACCGGATGGGATACACCCTAGAATACTGAGGGAACTTGGGGACGTTCCAGCAGCTCCACTGACTGACCTTTTCAATGCCTTGTTGGAGTCGGGAGTGGTACCAAAGGACTGGAGAGAGGCTCATGTGGTACCTTTACACAAAAGCGGAAGTAAGGATGTGGTTGAAAACTACAGGCCGGTTAGTTTAACTTCGGTGGTGAGTGAATTATTGGAAACGCTGCTGAAAGAGAAAATAGTGAGGTTTCTGGAGTTCAGCGGATTACAGGATCTGAGGCAGCATGGATTCACCAGAGGCAGGTCTTGTTAGACAAATCTGATTGATTTCTTTGACTGGGTGACCAGGGAGTTGGACCAAGGGAGAGCCCTAGATGTGGTGTATTTGGATTTCAGTAAAGCCTTTGACACTGTACCTCACAGGCGACTTACAAACAAACTGAGCACCCTAGGGATGGACCCTAAAGTTACTGCTTGGGTTAGAAATTGGTTGGGTGAGAGGCGACAAAGAGTACAGGTAAATGGAGCTTATTCTGAGGAGAAGGATGTTACCAGTGGTGTGCCCCAGGGATCTGTCCTTGGTCCGATTCTTTTTAACATCTTTGTTAGTGATATAGCGGAAGGGCTGTCGGGTAAGGTTTGCCTCTTTGCGGATGATACCAAAATCTACAATAGACACGACACCCAGGAAGGTGTAGATAACATGAGGAGGGATCTAGCTAAGCTTGAAGAATGGCTTAGAATTTGGCAGCTGGGCTTTAATGTTAAAAAAATGTAAGGTCATGCATATGGGCTGCAGACAATCCAAGGGAGCAATATAGTATAGGGGGTGAAGTACTTTTGTCCACTAAAGAAGAGCGGGACCTAGGCGTGGTTGTGTCTGATGATCTTAAAGTAGCTAAACAGGTAGAAAAGGTGACGGCAAAAGCTAGAAGGATGCTTGGGTGCATACGGAGAGGAATGGCTAGCAGAAAAAAGGAGGCAATAGTGCCTCTTGTCACGCCCTTAGCCCCTTACAGACAGTGTGGAGGGGTGTGCTTGTCATAGGAGAGATTCACCATTTAGCTTTTACCTGACTGGCTGCCTTGTTCTCCAGGACCAAGCAGGAAGTCAGTCCTCACATATGGGTGACGTCGGCGCCGACGGAGCCCTCGCGGAGCAATTTTCCCCAGCTTTCAAAGAAAGCCTTTGGGGAATTGCAGCGCGCATGCGCGGTCCTCTTCCCGCCCAAGGGTGCCATCTTGCTCAGTCTTCTTTTTTCCGCGGAGCCCTACAGACGTTGCCTGTGATTCCCCGCAGAAAAGTTGATTTTCTCTATTTTTTCTCTGTTTTTTCTTCGGTTCGACACCGGTTCTTTTCCTGCCCGGACTTGCGACGCCGGTTGCGAGTCCGTCCTTTATTTTTCGTTTTTTTGTCCTTCGTGACAGATTTCGCGCTTTTTTCCTTTTTCCCTGGCTGCCCGGTCATTCGACCTCGCAGGGGCCCTTTTTCCCCCGATGGCGGCCAGTGGTTTCAAAAAGTGTGACCTCTGTAAGAAACTTATGTCTCTTACAGACACTCATGACTTCTGCCTCCGCTGCCTCGGCCCAGATCATGACCCCATGATCTGCGGGCCATGCGGCAAAATGTCCTCAAAAGCATTGAGGAGTCGGCAGCACCAGCGGGAACGTATCTTCTCTGACTCCGGCCGGGCTCGGACCTCGTCAAGAGGCTTCGACGTCTCGGGACTCTGGTCCTGAGCATCGTCGGAGTTCCTCTGAAAGGGGGTCTCCTACCCGGGAGCATCATCGGAAGAAGAAACCCGCGAGGGCGGGATCGGTGGACGCTCCTGGTTCCTCGAGGGCCAGGTCGCATAGCCCCGATTCCCGTCCCGGGTCCTTGGAGTCGGAGAGGCCGTGAAACATCCTCGACTCGAGGTGGACTTGCCCGCTCACGTAAGTACGGTTGTCCTCGTGGACTCGCCTCCGAAGGGCCCGACGCTGTCGGGGCCCGAGTTGGGGGCTGCTGGGTCTCCTGAGCTCGGACTCAGGTTGACGGCCTTGGAGTGCAGTTTGTCTGCCTTCTTGGACCAGCAGCGGGCATTGATCGCTGGCCTCGCTGGTGCTTCTGCCCCGACCGCCGGGACGTCGACCTCAAAATCGACCCCGGAGACCGAGCCGTCGACACCGACTCCCTCGGCATCGGGGCGGATGGCTTCAGTGCCCGCCCGACCGGAGCCGATCGACTCCTCCTCCGAGGAGTCGGCCTGGGAATCTGAGGACGAAGAGTCACCTGGTTCCTTTCGGACTCGGTGTATCCCCTCGGACTCCCCCGAGTCCGAACCTCGGAAACGGTCCCCCCCGGAGGATACCCGGTTCTCGGACTTCGTGAGGGATATCGCCAAAGCCTTGGCCTTCCCTGCGGATCCCGAGGAGGAGCCTCGAGTTGAAGAACTCGATGCCCTCCAATATGACTCTCCCCCGAAGGAGGCCTTTATTGTACCGGTTCCTCCCATGCTGGAACGGCTTCTCTTCCGCATGTGGGAGAGCCCGGCGTCGTCGCCGGTGTTAAGCAAGCGGGTCGATTCCATTTATCGAGTCCCCAAGAGCCCCGGGTTCCAAAAGGCACAACTACCGCACCATTCCATGGTGGTGGAATCGGCCATGCATAGACTGAAGAGTCAAAAAATGCACTCCTCGGTGCCCCCTGGTAGGGAAGCCCGAAGCCTGGATGCCCTCGGTAGGAAGTGCTTCCAGGGCTCTATGCTTGCTTGTCGAGCCCAGACATACCAGCTCTACATGGGCATGTATCTCCGAGACCTGGCTAAGGAAATAGTCGTGTTCTCTGCTGGTCTCTCCGACGAACCTTTGCAGAGGTTCCAATCCTTGTCTACTGGTATTCGGGAGTGCTCCAAGTTTCTCTCTCGAGCAGCCTATGATGGTTTTGAGGCTTCGGCTCGAGTAGCCGCGGCCGGCATCGGTGGACGCCGCCAGGCTTGGCTTCAGACGTCCGACCTCGAGCCCTGGGTACAGGACAAGTTGGTCGATGTCCCCTGCCGAGGTGATAACCTCTTTGGCAAGCCCATGGATGAGAAGGCTGCACAAATCGAGACGGAGACTCTCACCAGGACTCGTCTCTCGAGGAAGACCTCTGCCCCTTCTCAAAAGAAGAAGGCCTCGGGGAAAAAGCCCTTTTACCCGAGGAAAGGTGCTGCCTATAAATACTACCCTCAGTATCAGGCCTCACCAGCTCCCCCGCAGGGAAAGCAGGCCAAGGGACGGGGTAATGGGTCCCGTAGGCAGCAAGCCCCCAAGCCTGCACCACCGGCCCCTGCTCAGCAGGGTGGGGGTTTTTGACTTTCTCAGCATAGCCTCTCCCCCTCAGCTGGTTTCTCTCAGCACAGGAGGCCGGCTGGTCCACTTTGCCCACAGGTGGTCCGCCATCACCACAGATACCTGGGTGCTTCAGATAGTTCAAAAGGGCTATCTTCTTCATTTTCACCAGGTACCTCCCTCCTACTTTCCAGGGGAGCCTTCCAGACTCCCTCTGCACAGGGACTTACTCCTTCAGGAGTTAGCAAGTCTTCTTCAGGATCAAGCCGTGGAACCGGTGCCCCACCACCTGAGGGGTCAAGGGTTTTATTCCAGATACTTCCTGTTTCCGAAAAGAACAGGAGGCCTCAGACCCATCCTAGACTTGCGGAACCTCAACAAGTTCCTTGCAAAGGAAAAGTTCAAAATGCTTACCCTTGAAATCCTGCTGCCCTACCTCCAGCAGGGAGACTGGCTATGCTCCTTAGATCTAAAGGATGCGTATACTCATATCCTTATTCATCCAGACCACAGACAATACCTCAGGTTTGTTGTGGGCGGACACCATTACCAGTACAGAGTACTGCCTTTCGGCCTATCCTCCGCCCCCAGAGTGTTCACCAAATGCCTAGCAGTGGTGGCGGCCTATCTGAGACTTCAAGGTCTCTTTGTGTTCCCATACCTGGACGACTGGCTCATCAGGGCCAAGTCTGCCCAAGAAGCTACTCAGGCTACTCATCGCACTGTGGCTCTGCTCCAGCACTTGGGTTTTGTCATAAACTTCGCAAAGTCCACTTTGCTCCCCTCTGAAGATCTAGAATTCATCGGCGCCAGGTTGGACACTCTTCAGGTGCAGGCCTTCCTGCCTCTGGACAGGGCCCAAAGGCTCATGGATCTCGCCAGCCGCTTTCACAGCAATTCCCTGGTCTCGGCCAGGCAATTTCTGAGACTGCTCGGCCATATGGCTTCCACGGTCCATGTAACCCCCAATGCCCGCCTGAACATGCGACCTGCTCAATGGTGCCTTCGCAAACAATGGCATCAGGCCACTGGGAGCCTAGCGGACTCCGTACAGATCTCCGACCAGCTGGTCTCCTCTCTGCGATGGTGGCTTCATCTACCAAACCTAGTGCTGGGGGTGACTTTTCAGCCCCCTACACATTCTCGGGTCCTGACGACCGATGCTTCTCTCCAGGGTTGGGGAGCACATTGCCAAGGGACTTGTACTCAGGGTCTCTGGACTCCTTGGGAGTCTGCTCAGCAGATCAACTTCCTGGAGCTCAGAGCCATCCGCCTAGCGCTCAAAGCCTTCTCTCACCTGATTTCTCACCGGTCGGTACTTGTCCAGACAGACAATCAGGTTGCCATGTTCTACGTGAACAAACAAGGCGGAACCGGCTCCTTCCTTCTCTGTCAGGAAGCACGGAAGCTCTGCTCTTGGGCCGTCCATCGCAACATCGTCCTCAAAGCTGTCTATCTCCCAGGTCAAGAGAACTACCTGGCAGACAAACTGAGCAGGATCCTCCAACCGCACGAATGGAGATTGGATCCGCTCGTGGTTCAGCGGATCTTTCTCCGGTGGGGCCTCCCCACCATGGATCTGTTCGCCAGTCCTCTGAACCGGCAGCTTCCCAGATTCTGCTCTCGACAGCCGCATCCTCTCCGGGTAGCGGCGGATGCTTTTCTGATTCCATGGTCCACAGGCCTCTTGTATGCCTTTCCACCCATGCCTCTGGTGTCTCGGACGCTCTTCAAAGTTCTCAGAGACAAGGCGTCGGTGATCCTAGTGGCTCCCCGCTGGCCGAGACAACCTTGGTTCCCGCTTCTGATGCAGCTGGCGGTGGACACCCCTCTTCCTCTGGGGTTTCAGCCCGACCTCCTCTCGCAGGATCAGGGGACGCTCCTGCACCCCAACCTTCGGTCCCTTCATCTGATGGCCTGGCTGCTGAAAGGGTAGTCCTTGCTCCTCTCCAGCTACCTCCAGATGTGGAAGAGGTCGTCTTGGCCTCCAGGAGGCCTTCCACCCAGAAGTCCTACGCTCTTAAGTGGCGTCGGTTCTCCGTCTGGTGTACTCAGCAGTCGCAAGACCCCTTCTCCTGTTCAACATCAGTGGTCTTGCAGTACTTGCTTTCCCTTTCCAATCTTGGACTTAAGTCCAACTCGGTCAAGGTCCACCTCAGTGCTATTTCTGCGTACCACCTACCGGTGGATGGTAGACCTCTTTCCAGCCACCCTCTGGTGGCTCGTTTTCTCCGAGGCCTCCTACTCCTTAAACCACCTTTGCGCCCGCCAGCCCCGAACTGGGATCTCAATGTGGTTTTACAGCGGCTTACCTGTCCTCTTCGTTTTCTTTCCTGGAAAACCTTGTTCTTGGTGGCCCTCACTTCTGCTAGACGCGTTAGTGAGCTGCAGGCCCTGGTATCTGATCCTCCTTACACTAGGTTCTACAAGAACCGGGTAGTCCTGCGGACTCACCCTAAGTTTCTTCCTAAAGTGGTTTCCCCTTTTCACATCAACCAGGAGGTGGTACTTCCGACCTACTTTCCCAGGCCACACTCCAGCCGAGCTGAAATGGTCCTGCATACCCTGGACTGTAGAAGGGCTCTGAACTTCTACCTTGACCGTACGCGGGAGCACCGAAGGGCTGTTCAGCTCTTCGTGTCTTATGACCCCAACAAGTTGGGGCTCCCTGTCTCCAAGCATACTCTGTCCATCTGGATTGCGGACTGCATCGCTTGGGCTTACGAGGCTGCGGGCCTCGTGCTGGAAGGTAGAGTCACCGCTCATCGTGTTCGGGCGAAGGCTACATCAGTGGCTTACCTCCGCTCTGTTCCGTTGGCAGACATCTGCCGGGCCGCTACTTGGTCTTCAAGCCAGACTTTTGCAGTCCATTACTGCCTGGAGAGGGAGTCCTGCAGGGACAGTGCTTTCGGACAGGCAGTCCTCCGTAACCTCTTCGAGGTATAGGCAACTCCTACCCTCCATCCCGGATGTTGGGCTACCGGTTGGAGACGTATTCAGAGAAGATTCCTTCCTCCTGTGCTGCTGAGCTAGAGGGAGCTCATTTTTGTGCTTAGGGTCTCCGGTAGCCTTAAGCTTGGGAGTCCCATATGTGAGGACTGACTTCCTGCTTGGTCCTGGAGAAAACGTAGTTACTCACCTGTAACAGGTGTTCTCCAGGAGCAGCAGGAATCAGTCCTCACAACCCTCCCTCCTCCCCTTGGAGTTGCAGTTTTATGCTTTCGTTTTTGCTAATTTTTGCTGTCTTTTAGCTATGTCATTTGACTGAGCAAGATGGCACCCTTGGGCGGGAAGAGGACCGCGCATGCGCGCTGCAATTCCCAAAGGCTTTCTTTGAAAGCTGGGGAAAATTGCTCCGCGAGGGCTCCGTCGGCGCCGACGTCACCCATATGTGAGGACTGATTCCTGCTGCTCCTGGAGAACACCTGTTACAGGTGAGTAACTACGCTTAATGCCTCATGGGAAAGGTAGTTCAGTCGGGAGGTACTTGGCTTCAGGTAAAAAAAAACCACAATTGTAGTTGGCTTTGAGTGGTAAGGCTTTTGACAGAAATTTATTGATGGGGTAAACGCTAGGGTCACAAATTAACACCTTTGGATTGTTTCTCCAGGATTCTTTCAAAAATACATCAGGATATAACTGAACTCAAAACAAAACAGCTTATAATGTTCTTTAGCATAAAGAAAAGTCCTTTCAACAACTAATGCTACCAGACACGGCTAGCAGTGCTGTTCAAAACAAACAGAAACAGCTTTTCCTAAAGCAAGTTTCTTTTCTCTCAGTCCAGAACACTTACCGGCTGTTTTGTCTCCTGAAGCACAGTAAAAACTTTCAACAAGAAGTCAAACTCTTCATAGGCAAACAATTCTCTATGCAAGGTTTTTAGGAATAGTGAAAACAAAATCAAAGCTTTTCTTACTTTCACCGTCAGCACAGCTTCAGGCTGTGCACTGCACTGGCTAGCAGCTGGTTTTAATTAGAAAACTTCAGCTTGCTCGGCTACAAAGGTATTTCTCCTTAATACAGGACTTTCACAAGTTATCTACAGGCTCTCAGGGTTACCAGACTCCAGAGGTTTTCCTTACGGTTGACTCCCTTCCAAATCCTCTGTATTTGAAGACTGGCATAAAGAGCAATCCATGTATGGGTCTTCTTCTTCTACAGCTAGGTCTTGTTCACCCAGTTGCATAGGCTCTACCTTCAGGTCTGGGTCAGAGGGCTTGGCTGACTGCCTCCCGTTAGGGCAAAAGCTGTCTCTTGCAACTCTGTAGTGCCCCAAATTAGACAAGCTTCTAATGCTCCTACCTGGGTCAAGGCTTGCATCAGCTTCTCCTCTCTCATGCTCTGGCCACCATGCACCTGTGCTTCCTCGTCCTGTCCTCCAACTTGTGTTCCTGGTTCCTGCTGTTCTTACTGTTCCAGCTCCATTCCTCTTCCAGTAAGCATTCCTACTCCTCTCCCCCTCTGGATAATCTGACCTAGTCTTAAACCTCTCAGGCTCCAGCCCCACCCCTTTCCCTCTCAGGTGTTGGAGCTCAAACTGCCTTGTGGCTGCTGAGCAATTGTGGAATTCAGTGACATAAGGGTTCCTTACCCTGGGCCTGCATTCCCTCTCCTTTTCTCCACTAGGGGCATTCTGCAACCTATTGCAGCTAGGAAATACCTGCTTTCTAGGTGTAAATGGAGTTTTGTGTCTCTGACCTTGTAAAATAGGTCCTTTGATAAGGGTGAATTCCTTCTCTTTATCCCAGTTTCCTAGGTCCTGATAAGCTTCCTTATCACACTCTGTATAAGTCTTTGGTGCGACCTCATTTGAAGTATAGTGCACAATTCTGGAGATCGCACCTTCAAAAGGATATAAACAGGATGGAGTCGGTACAGAGGGTGGCTACTAAAATGGTTAGTGGTCTTCATTATAAAGCATATGAGGACAGACTTAAGGATCTTAATATGTACACCTTAGAGGAAAGGTGGGATAGAGGTGATATGATTGAGATGTTTAAACACCTCTGTGGCATAAATATTCAGGGAGAGAGCCTCTTTCAATTGAAAGCAAGCTCTGCTACAAGGGGACATGGGATGAGGGTGAAGAGGGATAGATTCAGGAGTGATATGCGGAAATGTTTCTTTACGGAAAGAGTAGTGGATCCATGGAATAGTCTCCCAGTGGAGGTGGTAGGGATGAAGACAGTAACTGAATTCAAAAAAGCATGGGACCAACACAGAGGATTTCTAAAGGTAAAAAGTGGACTGTTGTAGTTGTTGATATGGAAGGACAGACTAGATAGGCCATGTGGTCTTTTTCTGTTGTCATATTTCTATGTTTCTAAAACCTGTAGAAAAAGAAAAAAAATCAGAAAAATTATAATGAAAAAGAAAAATGAAATCGGGACCGGTGTTGATTGTGACAGAACCACAGTAGACAATAGTAGACCAAAAAAATAAAAGATTTTCAGTGGTGACATGATTTTATAAGCTGCTGGCTCCACAGAAAACAAAGAACTGAGAGAGGAGTTGGGAATGCAAATGCACATGCACAGTGGAATGCTCCCAAAGGCTTTCCTATTGGACGCTGGGGATCATTGCTGCACGGGCTCCATTGGTGCCAACATCACCCATATATGAAGACTGCATTCCTGCTTGTTCCTGGAGTTTGCTGTTGACACTGTTCCGCATAGGTGACTTATAAACAATCTGAGCACCCTAGAGATGGAATCTAAAGTGGCTGGGTTAGAAATTGGTTGAGTGGGAGGCGGCTAAGGGTAAAAGTAAATGGAGCTCATTCTGAGGAGGGGAGGTGGTTATCAGTGGTGTGTCGCAGGGATCTGGCCTTGGTCGCAGGGCCAGCTAAAGGGTTTCTGCCACCCTAGGCAGAAATCCTGGCCTTGCCACTCCCCACCCCCGAGATGGGCAGCGGCAGTATTTCCAAAAGTGGTGGCTTTTGCTGCCACTTTTGGAAATACTGATGCTGCCCGCCTCACCTCCCCATGTAATCGGGGGCAGCCACCCATGTGTGCTGCTGCAGTCGCCACCGCCATCCACCCAGGCCACCTGTCTAGCTCACCTAGTGGACAAGTCAGTCCTGCTTGGTCCGATTCTTTTTAGCATCTTTGTTAGTGATTTTGCAGAAAGACTTCAGGTAAGATTTGCCTGTTTGCAGATGATATCAAAATCCGTAATAGAATAGACTCCCAGGAAGGAGTAGATAACATGAGGGATCTAGCTAAGCTTGAAGAATGGTCTAGAATTTGGCAGATGAGATTTAATGCTAAAAAATGCAGTGTCATGCATTTGGGCTGAAAAAGTCCATGGGAGCGGTACTGTGTAGGGGGTGAAGTGTCCTCTAAAGAAGAGCGGGACCTGGGCGTGATTGTCTCTGATGATCTTAAAGTAGCTAAACAGGTAGAAAAGGTGACCGGAATGCTTGAGTGGATAGGGAGAGAAATGGCCAGCAGAAGAAAAGGAAGCAATATAAGTCTCTGGTGTGACCTCATTTGGAGTATTGTGTTCAATTCTGAAAACCATACCTTCAAAGAGATATAAACAGGTTGGAGCCGGTGTAGTGGGTTGGTAATAAAATGGGTAGTGTGCTTTAGAGAAAGGTGGGATAAAGGAAATATGATAGAGATGTTTAAATACCTCCATGGCATAAATGCACAGGAGGAAGTGTCTCTTTTGTGAAAGCAAGCTCTGCTACGAGGGGACATAGAATGAAGGTGAAAGGGGTAGACTCAGGAGTAATATGCAGAACTATTTCTTTACAGAAAGAGTGGTAGATGCATGAAATAGTCTACCCGTGCAAGTGATAGAGACGAGGACAGTATCTTGAGCTGGGACTGTCTTGACTAGATTGTAAACTCTGATGAGCAGGGACTGTCTTTTAAATGTGTCTGTGCAGTGCTGCATACGTCTTGTAGCGCTATACAAATTGTTCAGCAGTAGTAGTAGTGAAAAAGCATGGGAGAAACACAGAGGATCTCTAAAGGTAAAAATAGGACTATTGCAGTGGGTGATATGGAAGTGCAGATTAGACAGAAACAACCCTCATCCTATGTTCCCTTGTAGCAGAGCTTGCTTTCAATTGAAAGAGGCTTTTCTCCTGTGCATTTATGCCACAGAGGTATTTAAACGTCTCAATCATATCATCTCTGTCCTGCCTTTCCTCTAAAGTATACTTATTAAGGTCCTTAAGTCTGTCCTCATATGTTTTATAATGAAGACCATTAACCATTTTAGTAGCCACCCTCTACACTGACTCCAACCTGTTTATATCCTTTTGAAGGTGCGGTCTCCAGAATTGCACACAATACTCCAAATGAGGTCGCACCAAAGACTTAAACAGAGGCACCATCACCTCCTTTCTTCTGCTGGCTATTCCTCTCCCTATGCACCCAAGTATCCTTCTAGCTTTCGCCGTCGCCTTTTCTATTTGTTTAGCTCCTTTAAGATCGCCAAACACAATCATGCCCAGTTCCTGCTCTTCTTTTGTGGACAGAAGTACGTTACTCTTATATACTGTATCGCTCCCTTGGATTGTTGCAACCCAAATACATGACCCTACATTTTTTAGCATTAAATCTCAGCTGCCAAATTTCAGACAATTCTTCAAGCTTAGCTAGATCGCTCTTTATATCTACACCTTCCTGGGTGTCAAATATAGCGTAGTTACTCACCTGTAACAGGTGTTCTCCAGGAGCAGCAGGAATCAGTCCTCACATATGGGTGACGTTGGCGCCGACGGAGCCCTCGCGGAGCAATTTTCCCCAGCTTTCAAAGAAAGCCTTTGGGAATTGCAGCGCGCATGCGCGGTCCCCTTCCCGCCCAAAGGTGCCATCTTGGCCAGTCTGATGACATAGCGAAAAGACGGCAAAAAATTTGCAAAAACTAAATCATATGACTGCAACTCCACGGGGAGGAGGGAGGGTTGTGAGGACTGATTCCTGCTGCTCCTGGAGAACACCTGTTACAGGTGAGTAACTACGCTTTCTCCAGGACCAAGCAGGAAGTCAGTCCTCACATATGGGACTCCCAAGCTTAAGGCTACCGGAGACCCTAAGCACAAAAATGAGCTCCCTCTAGCTCAGCAGCACGGAAGGAAGGAATCTTCTCTGACTAATCTCCAACCGGTAGCCCAACATCCGGGATGGAGGGTAGGAGTTGCTTAAACCTCGAAGAGATTACGGAGGACTGCCTGTCCGAAAGCACTGTCCCTGCGGGACTCCCTCTCGAGGCAGTAATGGGTTGCAAAAGTCTGGCTTGAAGACCAAGTAGCGGCCCGGCAGATGTCTGCCAATGGAACAGAGCGGAGGTAAGCCACTGACGCAGCCTTCGCCCTAACCTGATGAGCCGTGACTCGACTCTCCAACGAGAGGCCTGCCGCCCCATAAGTCCAAGCGATACAGTCAGCTACCCAGATGGACAGAGTACGCTTGGAGACAGGGAGCCCTAATTTATTAGGGTCGTAAGACAGGAAGAGCTGGACAGTCTTACGGTGCTCCCGCGTACGCTCAAGGTAGAAGTTCAGCGCCCTTCTACAGTCCAGGGTATGCAAGACCATCTCAGCTCGGCTGGAGTGTGGCCTGGGAAAGAAGGTCGGAAGCACCACCTCCTGATTGATGTGAAAAGGGGAGACCACTTTTGGAAGAAACTTAGGGTGAGTCCGCAGGACTACCCTGTTCTTGTAGAACCTAGTGTAAGGGGGATCAGACACTAGGGCCTGCAGTTCAGTAACGCGTCTAGCGGAAGTGAGGGCTACCAGGAATAAGGTTTTCCAAGAAAGAAAACGGAGAGGACAGGTAGCCATGGGTTCGAAGGGCGGACAGGTGATCCGCTGTAAAACCACGTTAAGGTCCCAGTCGGGGGCTGGGGGGCGCAAAGGCGGTTTAAGGAGAAGGAGACCTCGGGAGAACCGTGCCACGAGAGGGTGGCCGGAAAGAGGCCTGCCTTCCACTGGCACATGATGTGCAGAAATAGCACTGAGGTGAACCTTGACCGAGTTGGACTTTAGTCCAAGATTGGAGAGGGAAAGCAAGTACTGCAAGACCACCGACACCGAGCAGGAGAAGGGGTCTTGAGACTGTTGAGTACACCATGTGGAGAAGCGACGCCATTTAAGGGCGTAGGATTTCCGGGTAGAGGGTCGCCTGGAAGCCAGTACGACCTCTTCTACCTCTGGAGGCAGCAGGAGGGGAGCAAGGACTACCCTTTCAGCAGCCAGGCCATCAGATGAAGAGATCTGAGGTTGGGGTGTAGGAGAGACCCCTGATCCTGGGTCAGGAGATCGGGCTGAAACCCCAGAGGCAACGGAGTATCTACCGCCAGTTGCATCAGAAGCGGGAACCACGGTTGCCTGGGCCACCGGGGAGCTATCAGGATCAGCGAAGCCTTGTCCTGGAGAACCTTGAAATGTGTCCGGGACACCAGCGGCATGGGAGGAAAGGCATACAGAAGGCCCGTGGACCATGAGAGCAGAAAAGCATCCGCCGCTACTCGGAGGGGATGCGGTTCCCGAGAGCAGAACCGAGGAAGTTGCCTGTTCAGAGGACTGGCAAAGAGATCGAGCTTGGGGAGGCCCCACAGGAGGAAGATCCTTTGAACCACCAACGGGTCCAATCGCCACTCGTGTGGTTGGAGGATTCTGCTCAGTTTGTCTGCCAGGTAGTTTTCTTGACCTGGGAGATAGACAGCTTTGAGGAGGATTCCTCGGCTGACGGCCCAAGCGCAGAGCTTTTGTGCTTCCCGACAGGGAAGCAGGGAGCCCGTGCCTCCCTGCTTGTTCACGTAGAACATGGCCACTTGATTGTCCGTCTGGACGAGGACGGACTGGCGAGCGGTAAGGTGGGAGAAGGCCCGGAGAGCCAGGCGGATCGCTCTGAGCTCCAGGAAGTTGATCTGCTGGGCAGCTTCCCACGGGGTCCAGAGACCCTGAGTACATGTCCCTTGGCAATGCGCTCCCCAACCCAGGAGAGAAGCGTCGGTCGTCAGTACCTGAACAGGCGGAGGAGACTGAAAGGGCATTCCGAGTACTAGGTTGGGCAGATGAAGCCACCACTGTAGAGAAGAGACCATCGGGCTGGAGATCCGTACGGAGTCCACCAGTCTCCCCGAGGCCTGACGCCATTGTGAGCGAAGGCACCATTGAGCGGGCTGCATATTCAGGCGGGCATTGGGGGTCACATGGACCATGGAAGCCATATGGCCGAGCAGTTTCAGAAAGTGCCTGGCCGAGACCCGGGAATGGCAGCGGAAGCGGCTGGCTAGAGCCATGAGCCGCTGCGCCCTGTCGAGTGGCAGAAAGGCGCGCGCATGAAGCGTGTTTAACCGAGCGCCGATGAACTCGAGATCCTGAGAGGGGAGCAAAGTGGACTTTTCGAAGTTTATGACAAAGCCCAGGTACTGGAGCAGAGTCACAGTACGTTGCGTGGCGTGAGTGGCCTTCGTGGAGGACGGAGCTCTGATGAGCCAGTCGTCTAGGTAAGGGAAGACAAAGAGGCCTTGAAGCCGGAGATAAGCCACCACCACTGCGAGACATTTTGTGAAGACTCGTGGTGCGGAGGATAGGCCAAAGGGCAGTACCCTGTACTGGTAATGATTGCCTGCCACCACAAACCTTAGGTATTGTCGGTAACTTGGGTGGATGAGGATGTGAGTATAGGCATCCTTTAGATCCAAGGAGCATAGCCAATCTCCCTGCTGGAGGTAGGGCAGCAGGATTCCAAGGGTAAGCATCTTGAACTTTTCCCTTTCCAGGAACTTGTTGAGGTTCCGCAAGTCCAGGATGGGTCTGAGGCCTCCAGTGCGCTTTGGTATCAGGAAGTACCTGGAATAGAAGCCTTGACCTCTCAGGTGGTGGGGCACCGGCTCCACCGCCTGTTCCTGAAGAAGACTTGCCAACTCTTGAAGGAGTAAGTCCCGGTGAAGAGGGGGTCGCAGAGGCTCCCCTGGAAAGTAGGGGGGAGGTACCTGGTGGAAGTGCAGAAGATAGCCCTCTCGGACTATGTGGAGCACCCAGGTATCTGACGTGATGTTGGACCACCTGTGGGCAAAGTGGACCAGCCGGCCTCCCGTGCTGAGAGACACCAGCGGAGGGGGAGAGGCTATGCTGAAAGGGCTTTTTCCCCGAGCCCTTCTTCTTCTGGGAAGGGGCAGAGGTTTTCCTGGAGAGCCGAGTCCTGGTGAGAGTCTCTGTCTCGAGCTGTGCAGCCTTCTCGTCCATAGGTTTGCCAAAGAGGTTTTCACCTCTGCAGGGGACATCGACCAACTTGTCCTGCACCCAGGGCTCGAGGTCGGATGACTGAAGCCAAGCCTGTCAGCGGGCCCCGATGCCGGCTGCAGCTACCCGAGCCGATGCCTCAAAGCCATCATAGGCTGCTCGAGAGATAAACTTTGAGCACTCCCGAATACCGGTGGACAAGGCCAGGAACCTCCGCAAAGGTTCCTCGGAGAGACCAGCAGAGAATCCGGCTATTTCTTTAGCCAGGTCTCGGAGATACATGCCCATGTAGAGCTGGTAAGTCTGGACCCGACAAGCAAGCATAGAGCCCTGAAAACACTTCTTACCGATGCCATCCAGGCTGCGGGCTTCCCTGCCGGGAGGCACCGAGGAGTGCATCTTCTGGCTCTTGAGCCGATGCATGGCCGATTCCACCACCATGGAATGGTGCGGCAGCTGTGCTTTTTGGAAGCCAGGGCTCTTGCGGACTCGATAGATGGCATCGACCCGCTTGCTTAACACTGGCGACGACGCCGGACTCTCCCACATGCGGAAGAGAAGTCGTTCCAGCATCGGAGGAACCGGTACAGTAAAATGCTCCTTTGCAGGAGAGTCATACTGGAGGGCATCGAGCTCTTCGGCTCGAGGCTCCTCCTCGGGATCCGCAGGGAAGGCCAAGGCCTTGGCCATATCCCTCACGAAGTCCGAGAACCGGGCATCCTCCGGAGGGGACTGTCTCCGAGGTTCGGACTAAGGGGAGTCCGAAGGGACACACCGAGTCCGAAAAGAACCAGGTGACTCATCCACCTCGGATTCCCAGGCGGACTCCTCGGAGGAGGAGTCGAGTGGCTCCGGCCGGGCGGCCACAGACGCCGTCCGCCCCGACGCCGAGGGGGTCGGCGTCGACGACCTCGGCCCCGAACGGGAGGCCGAAGGCGACCGCGACCGAGGATCGACTCGAGCCCGCATGGACTCGAGGATCGGCTCGGTCTCCGGGGTCGACTTAGACGTCGACGTCCCGGTGGTCAGGGCAGAAGCGCCAGCGAGGCCAGCGATCAATGCCCGCTGCTGGTCCATGAAGGCAGCCAGGCTGCTCTCCAAGGCCGTCAACCTGAGTCCGAACTCAGGAGACCCAGCAGCCCCCGACTCGGGCCCCGATGGCGTCGGGCCCGACGTCGGACCCCTCGGAGGCGAGTCCACGAAGACAACAGCACTTACATGAGCAGAGGAGTCCATCTCCAGACGAGGCTGTTTGGACGGCCGCTCCAGCTCCAAAGACCCGGGATGGCTGTCGGGGCTATGCGACCTGGCCCTCGAGGAGCCAGGAGCGTCCGACGCCGCCCTCGCGGGTTTGTTCTTCCGGTGATGTTCCCGGGTAGGGGACCCCCTCTCAGAGGAGCTCCGACTGTGTTCAGAGCCAGATTCTCTGGACACCAAAGCTTCTGACGAGGTCCGGGTATGGCTGGGGTCAGAGAAGATTCTCTCCCGCTGATGCTGCCGACTCCGCAAAGATTTCGCGGACATCTTGCTACAGGCCCCACAGATCATTTCTTCATGATCTGGGCCCAGGCAACGGAGGCAGCAATCATGTGTGTCAGTAAGAGACATCAGTTTCTTACACTTAACACACTTTTTAAAGCCACTGGCGGCCATCGGGGGAAAAAGAGCCCCTGCGAGGTCGAACGAGCAGGCCGCCAGGGAAAAGTGAAAAAGCGCGAATTTGTCACGAAGGACAGAAAAACCGAAAAAGAAGGGGAGGCCTCGCAACCGGCGTCGCGAGGCCGGACGGAAAAAGGACTGGCGTCGAACCGAAGAAATACTTAAAATAAGAAAGAAAATCAACTTTTCAGCGGTGACTGGTAGACAACGTCTGTAGGGCTCCGCGGAAAAAAGAAGACTGGCCAAGATGGCACCTTTGGGCGGGAAGGGGACCGCGCATGCGCGCTGCAATTCCCAAAGGCTTTCTTTGAAAGCTGGGGAAAATTGCTCCGCGAGGGCTCCGTTGGCGCTGACGTCACCCATATGTGAGGACTGACTTCCTGCTTGGTCCTGGAGAATTTGCAGATTTTGATATCATCTGCAAAGAGGCAAGCCTTACCGGACAGCGTTTTCCCAATATCACTAACAAAAATGTTAAAAAGAATCGGACCAAGGACAGATCCCTGCAGCACTCCACTGATAACCTTCTCCTCAGAGTGAACTCCATTTACCTATACCCTTTGTCGCCTTCCACGCAACCAATTTCTAACTCAAGCAATAACTTTAGGGTCCATCCCTAGGGTGCTTAGTTTGTTTATAAGTCGCCTGTGCGGAACAGTGTCAAATGCTTTAGTGAAATCTAAATACACCACATCTAGGGCTCTCCTTCGGTCCAACTCCGTCGTCATTCAGTCAAAGAAATCGATCAGATTTTTCTGACAAGACCTGCCCCTGGTGAATCCATGCTGCCTCGGATCCTACAATCCGTTGGACTCCAGAAACCTCACTATTTTCTCTTTTAGCAGGGTTTCCAATAATTTACTTACCACCGAGGTTAAACTACCTGACCTGTAGTTTTTAACCACATCCTTACTTCCGGGTTTGTCTATCGGGACCACATGTGCCTCTCTCCAGTCCTGTAGCACTACCCCTGACTCCAAAGAGGTATTGAAAAGATCAGTCAGTGGAGCTGCTAGAATGTTCCCAAGTTCCTTCAGTATTCTTGGATGTATCCCATCTAGTCCCATTGCTTTGTCCACTTTTAGTTTAGCTAGTTTATTTATTTATTTATTTAACAGGTTTTGTATACCGCCTTATCATTAATTGAAGGCAGTTCACATGGTTCCTAACGAAGTGTATGAGATGCCCCTTGCTTTTGTTCCTGTTTGTGGGTGTTGTCTGAGGTCCTGCTCATCTGTGAACACAGAACAGAAATATTTGTTAAGCAATTCTGCTTTATCCTCATTAACTTCTACAAAATCCTGTCCTTCACTCTTGAATCTGACAATACCACTTTTGCCCTTCCTTCTCTAACAGATCTGAAAAATGTCTTATCCCCCCTTTTTATTGCATTGGCTATTTCTTCTTTTTGTACCTTTCCTGACTACTTTGCCAACCTCTTTAAGTTTTTCCAGATATAGATGCCTGCTTTGCTCTCTTTGTGATCTCCTGTATTTAATGAAGGCCTCCCTTTTTCTTCATCTTTTCAGCTACCTCTTTTGAGAACCATAGTGGTCTCCTTTTCCTTTTATTTACCATTCTAACAAAAGGTTGGTTGCCCTTAAAATATCCCCTTTTAGTTTTGCCCGCTGTTTTTCTACATTTCCCAGCTGTTCCCATCCCGCTAACGACTCCTTTAGGTATTGGCCCATCTTGGAAAATTAAGTTTTCCTAGTCTAAGTCCCTCGCTTTTTGAATGGATTTTATCGGCCCTAGTCCTAATACTGAATCACACATCTGGTGGTCATTGGAAACACTTTCCCCATTGGTAAGCACCAAGTCCACTATGGCCTCCTCACATGTGGGTTCTGTTACCAGTTGCTTGAATACTTCTTCCCGTAGAGAAAGCACAGTTACTTACCTGTAACAGGTGATCTCTGGGAACAGCAGGAATAAGTCTTCACATATGGGTATCGTCGGTACCGACGGAGCCTGCACGGGAACGCTCCCCAGCGTCCAGAAAGAAAGCTTTTGGGAGCATCCCACAGCGCCTGCGCGCTGCCTTCCCCAACCGCCTCTCTCCAGTTCAAGTTTTAAGCTGAGACAAAGAGAGAGAGAGGAAAGGAAAGATAGATAGAGAGATACAACTCCTAGGGGAGGTGGGTGGGTTGTGAAGACTTATTCCTGCTGTTCCCAGAGATCACCTGTTACAGGTAAGTAACTGTGCTATCTCCAGGAACAAGCAGGAATGAGTCTTCACATATGGGGACTCCCCAGCTAGAGATGCCAGAGAGATCTCCAAGGTTGTGAGTCCCTGAGAAGGGCTCTACCTGCCCCATGGATCTCGGGCATCCAACCAGGGATGGGGGGTAGGAGTTGATTAGGTATGGAACAGGTGTTTGAGAACAGCCTGACCAAACAAGGCATCCCGGCGGGAGTCTTTGTCCAAGCAGTAATGAGCTGTAAAGGTATGAACTGAGGCCCAGGTGGCCGTTCGACAGATTTGGTCGATGGACACAGAGTTTAGATGAACCATAGAGGCTGCCATGGCCCTCACATTGTGAGCTGTGACATGGCCCTCCAGAGAAAGTTTCTTACTCTGGTAGGCGAAAGAAATACACTGAGCAATCCAATTTGACAGAGTTCTCTTAGAGACAGGAAGTCCCAAATGAGAGGGATCAAAAGCAACAAAGAGTTGAGAGGACTTTCTATGTTGCTGTGTCCTTTGTAAGTAAAAAGCGAGTGCTCTCTTACAATCCAGGGTATGGAGATTCCTCTCTGCACTTGATGCATGAGGTCCTGGAAATAAGACAGGTAAATACATCTCCTGGTTCAGATGAAAAGGTGAGACCACTTTAGGCATAAAGTGTGGATTAGTCCTGAGGACTACCTTGTCATGATGGAACCTTGTATAAGGAGGATTAGCCACCAAGGCTTGCAGCTCACTGATGCGGCGAGCTGAGGTGACTGCAATGAGAAAAATGACCTTCCAGGAAAGGAATTTCAAGGAGGTAGTGACTAAGGGTTCAAAGGGTGGCTTCATAAGCAGGCCAAGAACCAGATTCAAGTCCCATGCCACTGGAGGTGGTCTAATGGGAGGTTTAGTTAAAAGAAGGCCTCTCATGAATCTTGCTATAAGAGGATGAGAGGAAATAGGCTGTCCATTGAGAGGTTTAAGGGATGCTGCAATAGCACTCAAATGGACTCTTACTGAATTCGTTTTAAGGCCTGCATGGGATAAATGCAGCAAATACTCTAGTAAAGAATTCAGAGGTATTGCAAGAGGGTTAAGACCCTTTTGTGCACACCAAATGGTAAACCTTTTCCATTTAAAAGCATAGGAACGTCTAGTGGAAGGCTTTCTGGAAGCATGAAGGATATCCTTCACTTGCTGAGAAAGATGCAAATCTTGAAGGTCTAGGCCTTCAGCAACCAGGCTCTGAGATGAAGAGACTGGGGATTTGGGTGCCACAACGTTCCCTCCTCCTGGGACAGGAGGTCTGGAGGAGATCCCAAGCCCAGGGAGGGAGCTTGAGAGAGATGCAGAAGTAGAGGGTACCACACCTGGCGTGGCCAATGTGGAGCTATGAGGATCATAGACCCCTTGTCTCTCTGAAGTTTGAACAGTGTCTTGGGAATTAGGGGAATGGGTGGAAAGGCATAGAGGAAGTCTTGCCCCCAATGAATGAGGAAGTCATCCCTGGCCTGAACTCCCTGACACGGAATCCTGGAACAGAACCAGGGAAGTTTGGCATTCCACGGACTTGCAAACAGGTCTATGTCCGGGGTTCCCCAAATTCGGAAGATCCTGGCTATCTGGTCCCCATGGAGGGACCATTCGTGTGGAAGCAGAAGTCGACTGAGTCTGTCTGCCCAAGAGTTTTGAACCCCTGGAAGATACACTGCCATGAGATGAATTTGATGCTCTCTGGCGAAGGCCCACAATCTCAAAGCTTTGTTGCAAAGCGATAGAGAGCCAGTCCCGCCCTGCTTGTTCACATAGAACATGGCTACTTGGTTGTCCGTGTGGATGAGGACTGTCTTATAGCTGAGCAGGGTGTGGAAGACTCTGAGAGCTAGAAGAATTACTCTGAGCTCCAAGAGGTTGATATGTAGAGATGTCTCCTGTGGAGACCAGATGCCCTGGGTGGAGAGATCTTGTAGATGAGCTCCCCAACCCCTTGGAGAGGCATCTGTTGTAAGGGTTGCTTGGGGTAGCAACTGTTGAAAGGGGGACCCCAGCAACAGATTTTGAGTGGACTTCCACCATTGGAGAGACCAAAAGAGGCGACTGGAGGTTGCTATTTTGTCTGACAGGCACCCTGATGCCTGGGTCCAATGGGTGGACAGAGTCCACTGAGCTGACCTCATGTGAAGGCGAGTGTAAGGAACCACATGCACGGTGGATGCCATGTGGCCTAACAGTTGTAACATCTCTCGAGCAGTTAAATGGGATTTTAACTGAATTTGTGAGGCTAACTGCACCAAGCATAGGCAACGGGCCTGGGGAAGATAGGCCCTTGCAGTTGTGGTATCCAGCAAGGCCCCTATGAACTCTAGAGACTGAGTAGGGGTGAGATGGGATTTTGGGATGTTTATCACAAGTCCCAGATACTGAAGAACACGCCTTGTGCAGGCTAGGGAAGCCTGGGCCTCTGACTGGGATGAGCCAGTCGTCCATATATGGGAATACAAATATTCCTAGAGTGCATAGAAATGCAGCTACTACTGCCATGCATTTTGTGAACACTCTTGGTGCAGAGGCCAGACCGAAGGGAAGCACTCTGTATTGATAGTGCTTTCCTTGATAAAGGAACCGAAGGAACCTTCTGTGTGTTGGATGGATGAGGACATGGGTGTACGCATCCTTGAGATCTAGAGAACAAAGCCAATCCTGACTCTGAAGGTATGGTAGGAGAGCACCGAGAGAAATCATCTTGAATTTCTCTTTGCATAGAAACTTGTTCAATTCTCTGAGATCTAAAATTGGTCTGTAGCCCACTGTTTTCTTTGGGATAAGAAAATAGGGGGAGTAGAACCCTGAGCCCTGTTGAAGAAGGGGTACTTTTTCTACTGCCCTTTGGGTAAGAAGGGTAGCAATCTCCTGACCCCGAAGGTTGAGGAGAGATGTTGGAGAATTGAACTGTCTCACCATGGTGTGAGGAGGAAGGTTTAAGAAATGAAGTTTGTACCCCTCCTTTATGATGGAGAGGGTCCATTGCTCTGCTGTGATTTGTTCCCATCTGGGAGCAAAGTGAGCTAAACTTCCTGGAATCGTGAGAGGCTCTGGTTCTTCTAGAGCCAGAAAGGCTAAGTTCTCTAGATGTAAGTCAAAGGCCCTGAGGAGGCTGAGGCTGTTGGGCCGTAGCAGTCCTTGCAACCTTAGGCTTGGCTTGTTTAGGTTGTTGCTGACGCTTTGCAGCAAAACGACCTGCAGAAGATGCCTGCTGACCATAAACAGGATAATATTTCCCCTTTTTGGGAAAGAAAGCCTTTTTGAATAACCTTTTTCTAACAGGAGCAGAAGTAGACTTTGAAAGTCTATCTAAGGCAGAATTCTCAGCATCCATCTGAGTGGCCTTTGCTTGCCAATCCTTGCCAAAAAGGTTTTCAACTGTACAAGGAAGATTTCCTAATCCAGCCTGGATCCAGGGTTCCAAATCAGAAGCTTGTAACCAAGCAAGTCTGCGTGCACCTATGGCAATAGACGAGGCTCTGCTGGCACACTCAAAAGAGTCAAAGGCTGCACGATTGGAAAATTTGGAAACATCCTGGGCATGTTTAAGCCAAGTGAGAAACTCCTCCCTTTTATCTTCTGAGATAAAAGGAGATAAAGTGTGCAGATGATCTGTAACTTCCTTTAGAAACATCCCCATATAGAGACTATAGGAGTTGATTCTGGCAACAAGCATATTGGCCTGGAAAATTCTCCGGCCAAAAGCATCCAAGGTTCTACATTCTCTTCCTGGAGGATTAGATGAGTGTCTTCATAGCAGACTCCACCAACAATAGAGTAGTGAGGAAGCTGAGTCTTATGAAAGCCAGGACAAGGAGGAACCCGGTACATGGTGTCCAACCTACGAGAATGAGGGGAGATAATGAGAGGTGTCTCCCATATGCCGAACATGTGATCATAAAGGATCTCATGAATTGGTAAAGTAGCTGCTTCTTTAGGAGCCTTAGGATATTGTAAAATATCCAATTTCTTGGCTCTAGGCTCTGTTTCAGGGGCCACTGAAATGGAGAGGCCCCTGGCCACTTCCCTAATGAAGTCTTGAAAAGACAAGTCTTCTGGAGGAGACATTCTTCTTTTTGGAGAAGAGGGCTCCTGAGGAAGGAGTACCGATGCTTTGACAGAAGCCTCTGATTCATCAGAGTCTTCGGAGGAATCGAAGTATCGCCTGTCTGGATGCTCCTGCAGAGCCCGATATGCATACCGAGTGGTATCGACATCGGGAGTGATCGGTACCGATTCGGTACCGATGGGCATCACAGAACAGGGTACCGCTGCAGTCGACACCGAAGCCGATGCAATCGGTGCCGGTGCCGGCGCCGGAACAGATATCGGTGCCGGAACCGGTACAGACAACGGAGTTTGTTGCAGTACCGGAGGCGTCGCAGCTTGTATGAATGCCGTGATGGCACGCTTTATGGTCAGAATATTCTGATCCATTGACGCAACCAATGTCTGGATGTCAGTACCAGTGGAAACCACCGGTACCCCAGAACATGGCAACAGGTGATCGGTCAAGGCTGTGCCATCGATGTCAACCTGTGACCCCATAGATAGAGCTTTGGAAGCCGGAGCTTCCCGCCGGGGTAATTTTGCCGGTGCGGGATCCTCGAGAGCAAGCCCGGAGGCATCTCGATACTTAGAGGGAGATCTACCCTTCGAGGACCGGCTGGACTTATGTTTGGTTACCTGAGATCCATGGGAAGAAGAAGAAGCCCTGGAAGATGTCGATGCCACCGAAGCCGCATCAGAGGGAAACAGGGTACTGAGCTTGGCCGCTCGATTCTGTCAACCTCTTTTAGACATCATGGAACAGGACTCACAATCAGTGATGGAGTGGTCAGGACCCAAACATTTTAGACACCATTCATGGGTGTCGGTGATAGAAATAGTACCGCTGCACTTCGTGCACTTTTTAAACCCGGAAGCGGGCTTTTCCATGAGGAAAATTTTTGTAGGCCTAAGGCCCCCCAAAAAACCCACAGAAGTGGGAAACGGTAATTATTATTTTTTTTTTTTTTAAAGAAAGAAGAAAAGACCGGTGGTACTGGTCCGACGTCAAAGAAGGCAGACGCGCGACCAAAGAAAAGAAAATAAAGAACTTCTTCAGCAGTGACAGGAACACGACCTGCTGGCTCCGCGGAAAAGAAGAACTGGAGAGAGGCGGTTGGGAAAGGCGGGAAGGCAGCGCGCAGGCGCTGTGGGATGGTCCCAAAAGCTTTCTTTCTGGATGCTGGGGAACGTTCCCGCGCAGGCTTCGTCGGTACCGACGATACCCATATGTGAAGACTCATTCCTGCTTGTTCCTGGAGATTCCAGGTTCTCCTTGCTTCTAGATGACACCGCAACAGGGATGCACCAATCAACATCCAGCATATTGAAATCCCCTATCAGTAGCACCTCCCCCTTTCCTGGCAATGCTGTGTATGTCTTCAATTATATCTCTGCCCATGTCTTCTCCCTGTGATGGAGATCTGGATATCACACCAATGCAAATGGATTTCTTTCCCTCTTTCTAGTTTAACCCACACTATCTCCTCTCTCCCTTTTAAGCCCTGTCTTTCCATAGCTTTAATATTATTTTTTACATATATAGCCACTCCTCCTCCTCCTTTTTCCTACCCAGTCCTTTCTGAATAACAAATAGCCTGGTATGGTTATATCCTAGTCATGGTTGTCCGTGAACCATGTCTCTGTAAATGCCACTAAATCCAAGTCAGCCTCTCCCATTAAAGCCTCAACATCTGGGATCCTATTTCCCATACTACAGGCATTTATAGACACTGCTTTCCAGATGTTGTCCCTTTTACCTATTTCTATAAAGGTATTTAATGTTTCACTTACCTGGGGGCTTTCTTCACCCATCCCCAATGAATCTAGTTTAAAGCCCTCTTCAGTAAGTTAGCCTGTCTGCTACTGAAGACATGTCAATCCTTCTTGGACAGATGGACGCCCTCTCTGCTCTACAGCCCTTGGATCATCATTCCATGGTCCAGGAAACTAAAACCAAAAAACGCTCTCTCCGACACCATCGACGCAACCATGCATTTATCTCCAGGATGCAAGCTTCTCTGCCCTGGTCTTTACCCTCAACAGGGGTGGATTGAAGAGAACACCACCTGTGCCCCTATCTGCATCACCCTCTGTACCAGAGCCATGAAGTCACTCTTGATATACTCAGAGGGATACCTGGTAGTATCATTTGTGCCAACATGGATGAGCAACATTGGGTAATAGTCAGTAGGCGTGATGAGTCTCAGCAAACTCTCCGTAACATTTTGGATTTTGGCACCTGGCAGACAGCATACCTCTCTGGACATCAAATCTGGTCGGCAGCTGGATGCCTCAGTACCCCTCAGAAGAGAGTCACCAACCACCACTATCCTTCGCTTCCTAGCCTAGTGGTCACTTATTCAGCAACTTTGGGATGCCTCCACCTCCTCCACTTCCAAGGCTGCATAATGGTTCTTCAGTGTAAGGGCTTGAGTTTGATTGGTGATTCTGCAGGCCCTGGTGACTCGTGTCCAACACCTTGGTCCTTCTGTAGGCTCCCATCCTCACCTCTGCTGGAGAACTTGGATGTTTCAAGAAGCATCTCATCAGTGTACCTCTCACTGTCTTGGATGCTCCTCAGCCTTGCCACCTCTTCTCTGAGCTCCTCTACCTGTTTCCTGAGAGCTTCAGTATGTAGGCATCCTGCACATGGAAACGGTCCTTCAACTGGCATTGGGATCTCTGTATGGACAGAGGTAGAAGCTGTAATGGGGGCAACAGTTTTGGCAATGTGATTTTTCCCAGCCATTGTTTAGTTGATGGCGCTTTGGTACCTTGCTTTGAAATGGAGACACCCTGCTGGCCATGTAGTCTTTTTTTCTGCTATCATGTTTTTATGTTTGCATATCATCCCCTATTAATCTAACCAAAAGCTCTTGGGACCTATGCCCAGCTTTTTTTCTTTAGTTGGGGGGAGGGGGATGAGGCATTAGTGAGCTGGATTTGTAAAATATTGAACGCCTTTCTATTTGAAGGGGGTGTTTGCAGTTAAATTGAAGCATGCAATAATTCAACCTTTCTTGAAAAAAGAGCCCTTTAGATTGTGGTAGGGTAGAGGATTTTCAGATATTAGATATCTGCTTGATATATATGCTGATTTAGACAAAGCGTAGTTACTCAATTATAACAGGTGTTCTCTGGGGACAGCAGGAATCAGTCCTCACATATGGGTGACTTCAGTGCTGACAGAGCCCATGCAGTAACCTCTCCCCAGCTTTTAAAGAAAGTCTTTGGGAAATGCAACACGCATGCATGGTCCCCTTCCTGCCTAAGGATGCCATCTTGCCTCAGTACGGCAAAAAAGAAATGCAACTCCACAGGAAGGGAGGGAGGGTTGTGATGCCTGCTGTCCCCAGAGAACACCTGTTACAGGTAACTATGCTTTTTCCAGGAACAAGCAGAAAGTCAGTCCTCATCAGCTACAGCTACCAAAAAAAACACGGGTGTCCAGAAAAAAGGTGAACCGTGAGAAGTAGCAATGGATTCAAGGAACAGCAGACCCATGAGTGACCCCAAAGTATCAAGCGAGGAACCAGTTCTCCAGTAGCCTGAACACACCAAAGGACAGGAGTTGCCTTACACCCCAAACAAATGACAGAGTACTGCCTCATCGAAGGCGCTGTCCGTTGGGACTCCCTTCTCCAGACAGCAATGAGCTGCGAAGGTATGAACGGAGGACCAGGTGGCGGCCTGGCAGATCTCCGCGAAGAGAACGGAGCACAGGTTCACCACAGACACTGCCATGGGCTGTATGCTGTGCGCAGTGACAGGGTGCTCCAGCAAGAGACTGGCCTTCTCATAAGCAAGGGCAATACAGTCCGCCACCCAAATGGACAGGATATGCTTAGAGCGCGTTATCCCCAGCTGATTTTGGTCATCGGAGCTATGAGGAGTGATGGTGGGCCTGGATATGCTCCAGGTAGAAGGCCAGGGCCCGCTTACAGTCAAGTGTGTGGAGAGCAGCTCTGCCCTGTTGGCATGTGGCCGCTGGAAGAGTGTGGGAAGCACCACCTCTTGGTTGAGGTGGAATGGAGATACCACCTTTGGGAGAAATCTGAGGTGTGTGTAATCAATTGGGTCAGTGTCATGGTAGGACATGCTAGGGAGATAAAGTTCCTAGATGAAATAAATGACTGCCTCTTGGAACAGCTGGTTCATGAACCGACCAGAGGGGAAGCCATATTGGACCTAGTCCTTAGTGGAACACCAGATCTGGTGCAAGAGATAAGGGTGTTGGAGCCACTTGGCAATAGTCATCATAACATGATCGCGTTTGATTTAATTAGTGGAGGAGGAATGGTAAGGAAATCCACAGTACTACCTTTTAACTTTAGAAAGGGAGACTATGATAAAATTAGGAAAATAGTTAAGAAAAAACTAAAAGGAGCAGTTGCAAAGGTTAAAGGCTTACATCAAAAGCTTGTGTGTTGTTGAAAAATACTATCTTGGAAGCACCGACCAGCTGTATTCTACGCTTTAAGAAAAGTGGAATGAAGTCCAAAAAACTGCCAGCATGGTTTAAAGGTGAAGTCAGAGAGGTTGTTGTCGCCAAAAAAGCATCTTTCAGGAAATGGAAAAAAGAGCCAAATGACGAAAACTGGAAACAGCACAAGCAATGGCAAGTTAAATGCAAGGCATTGATAAGGCAGGCAAAGGGAGAATTTGAGAAGAAGCTTGCTGCAGAAGCAGAAACGCGTAAGAAAGACTTTTTCAAGTACATTCGTAGCAAAAAACCTGTGAGAGAGTCAGTTGGTCCATTAGATGATAGAGGGGTTAAGGGGCACTAAGAGGCAACAAGGCGATAGTTGAGAGACTGAATGAATTCTTTGCTTCAGTCTTTACTGAGGAAGATGTAGGGATGTTACCCATGACTGAAGTGGTATTTAATGGTGCAGAAGAATTGAAGGAAATATCGATACATCGTGAAGAAGTATTACAATTATTTGATAAACTGAAGAGTAGCAAATCACCTGGACTGGATGATATACATCCAAGGATGTTGAAAGAACTGAAATATGAGATTGCAGACCTGCTATTAGTTATCTGTGAAATATCATTAAAATCATCTGTAATTCCTGAAGATTGGAGGATGGCCAACGTAACGCCAATTTATAAAAAGGGTTCCAGGGGTGATCCGGGAAACTACAGACCGGTGAACCTGTCATCAGTACCGGGAAAAATAGCAGAAACCATCATAAAGAACAAAATTGCTTAACATGTAGATAGTCATGGCTTAATGGGAGACAGCCAACATGGCTTTAGACAAGGAAGATCTTGTCTTACTAATCTGTTATGTTTTTTTGAAGGTGTGAATAAACAGGTAGACAAAGGTGAGTCGGTTGATATAATGTATTTGGACTTTCAGAAAGCCTTTGACAAGGTCGGTCATCAGAGACTTTTGGCAAAACTAAAGAGTCATGGGATAGGAGGTAGTGTACTATTGTCGATAAGGAGCTGGTTAAAAGATAGAAAGCAGAGCGTAGGGTTAAATGCCCAATTTTCCCAATTGAGAAAGGTGAATAGTGGAGTACCCCAGGGATCTGTGCTGGGACCGCTGCTTTTTGACATATTCACAAATGACCTGGAAAAGGGAATAACAAGTAAGGTTATCAAATTTGCAGATGACACAAAACTATTTAAAGTTGTTAAAACCCAAGAGGATTGTAGAAAATAGCAAGAGGATCTTGATAAATTGGAAGACTGGGCATCAAAATGGCAGATGAAATTTAATGTGGACAAGTGCAAAGTTATGAAACTAGTTAACAACAACCCAAACTATGGTTACACGATGCAGAGGATACACATTAGGAACCACCACCCAGGAAAAAGATTTAGATGTCATTATGGATAACATGTTAAAACCCTCCGCCTAGTGTGCAGCGGCGACCAAGAGAGCAAATAGAATGCTAGGCATCATAAGGAAAGGAATGGAAAAGAAAATAAAAGATATTATAATGCCTCTGTATCGTTCCATGGTACGACCGCACCTTGAATATTGTGTGCAATTCTGGTCGCTGTATCTTAAAAAGGATATAGCATTATTAGAAACGGTTCAGAGAAGAGCCACTAAAATGGTAAAGGGGATGGAAGGATACCCCTATGAAGAAAGGCTAAAAAGGTTGGGGCTCTTTAACCTGGAAAAGAGTTGGCTGAGGGGAGATATGATAAAAGTCTATAAATTAATGAACGAAGTGGAACGGGTAAACGTAGATCGACTGTTCACATTATCAGAATATAGAAAGACTAGGGGACATACAATGAAGCTACAGGGTAAACTAAATGTATATGTATATAAATTGTAAATAGTTTGAAAAGCTCTGTTATAGTTAATGTTCAAAATATGTTCCCTGTAAGTACACCTGTATATAGTTAAAGCATAATGTTCCTTGTAAATGTATACAGAAGTATACAATTGTTCTGTTTAATGTTCAATGTAAACCGCCCCTGATCTCTGGAAGGGGCGGTATAGAAAAGACTGTTAAATAAATAAATAAATAAAACTATTTAAGACAAATAAGAGAAAATATTTTTTCACTCAATGTGTAATCAAACTCTGGAATTTGTTACCGGAGGATGTAGTAAAGGCTGGTAGTAAAGGCTGTTAGTGTAGCTGGGTTTAAATAAGGTTTGGACAAGTTCCTGGAGGAAAGGTCCATAAACCATTATTAAAAAGGGGCCCAAGATATCAATGCTTGTCCCAATATAAGCATTGTAGAACTTGTCTCTTGGGGAAACTGCTAGGTACGTATGACGTAGATTGGCCACTGTTGGAAACAGGATACTGGGCTTGATGGACCTTGGTCTGACCCAGGATGGCATATCTTATGTTCTTATGTTTTTAACCCTCTTCTTGTAGAACCTCATATAAGGTGGCTGAGCCACCAGGGCTTGGAGTTCGCTGAGCCTGCAAGCGGAGGTAAGTGCCACGAGGAAGACCACCTTCCAGGAGAGATATTTGAGGTGGCATGAGCTGAGAGGCTTAAATAGTGGTGGGGTAAATTTTGAAAGAACTACATTGAGGTGCCACTCCACTGCCAAGGGGGGGTAAACAGAGAACACAGAGTATTAGGCCCCTCAGGAAGCGAGTCACGAGGGGCTGAGCAGAGAGGGGCTTGCCCTCGACAAGATGATGGTGCACCGAAAGCATGCTGAGGTGTACTCTGACAGAGTTGGACTTCAGCCCTGCTTGGGACAGGTTAAGCAGGTACTACAGGACCAGCTGGACCTAACAGGAGAAGGGGATGATCCATGACAAAAGCCAGATTGAAATGGATCGAGGGGGGCTTGAGGTGAGAGAAAATCAAGGCAACGGCAACTGCACATTCAAGAATTTTGGAAATGAATGAAAGAAGGGAGATGGGTCGATAATTAGAAGGACAAGTAGGGTCAAGTGAAGGTTTCTTGAGGAGAGGTGCGACCAGAGCATGCTTGAAGGTGCAGAGAAAGTTGCAGTAGAGAATGAAGGATTAAAAATGTATGTGATAGAAGGGATGACAGAGGAGATTGAGTTAAGGAGATGGGTGGGGATAACATCAGAAAAACAGATAGTAAGTTTAGAGGAGGAAAGAAGATGAGAGGTTTTGTCTTCGTAGATCTTAGAAAAGGAAGAAAGGGTAACAGAGATTGAGGGAAAAAGCCTGCTCACAATGAGAACTGAGATCGGGGTCTTCCACATACGGAAGAGTAACCATTCCAGGATAGGGGAGACGGGCACTGTAAGGGCTTCCTTGGGGGGAGCCTCGTACTGAAGGATCTCCAGGTCCTCTGTCCGAGGCTCTTCCTTTGACTCGATGGTGAAGGCAAGAGCCTTCGCTATATCCCTCACAAAGTCCAGGCAGACCAGATCCTCGGGTGGGGACCAGCGCCGGGCCTCTAGGGGGAAGGGTCGAGGGCACATCCCTGTGGAGTCGAGTGTCTGAGGACTCATTGTTCTTGGTCTCCCAGTCTGACCCGGAGTTTGAGACCTCGAGGATCCTCTGGGCCTCAGGCTGATGTCCCAGCCCCGATGGCCCAGGGATCCCAATGCCCCTGGCATTCCGATTCGAGTGCACTGTGAAGGGATGTCCTTAGCCCCAAGCAGGCCAGAGGTGCCTCCCGAGACCGATGGTGCTCGAGGATTGGCTCCATCTCCAGGGAAGCCCTTGCAGTGGAGGGGCCACTGGTTGGGAGTGATGACTCGGAGGAACAGGGCATCAGAGCCTGCTGTTGGGCCATGAAAGCAGACATACTGCATTTTTTTTTTAATTGAAAGGCAGGCATAAAATACATTAGGAACCGACATCATAGGTATAATACAATATCAAAAGAGAACAAAGCTAAAGTCACTAACAAAAATCACAAGGCTAGCCAACAAAACGCCTTCTTTTGTTTTTAGATTTTTTTGTTTTTATTATCCCGTTACACTTGTCCCCCTTCCCGTATCCCCCTCCCCCCTCCCACCCTACTGCAAGCCACAGAGAACCCCCCCAAGAAGAAAACATCCACCCCCCACCTTCCAACTTCCCCTCCCACACCCAAGCCCCCCCACGAATCTCCATACCAGCCCATAAAAAGAGAGACTACGCCAGTCATTCAGTGAACTGAAAGCAAAAGGCGATGCCGCCGACAAGCATCCTGCAGCAACACATGTCACCTACTACTTTCGAGGACAGGCCACGGCCTTAAGCAATCAGGTGCCATAACGAAGGACAAAGGGTTCCCGCGCCTGCTCAAAACGTGGTAGTCGCATCCTCCCAGCAGCTACCCCACGCTCCATTGTATATGTGTCCCACATCCGGTCCAACCAGACAGAAAAAGACGGCAGGAGAGCCTGCTTCCAAACAGAAGCTAGCGACATACGAGCCGCATTCAGACCATGGCGAAGCAAAGCCAGTTGGGGGCTGCACGCCCCGGGCACAGCAACCCCAAATAGAAAGATACCTGGATCCCAGGGAATGCTCACCCCAATAAGCTGCTGTAAGCGAGTTTGAATCCCCCTCCAAAAGACTTGAGTGCGAGGGCAGGACCACCAGATGTGCTCCAGAGCCCCCTTCTGCCCACATCGCCGCCAACACATATCCGAAACCCTGGGATAAACGCGAGCAATCCGCACAGGAGTCATGTACCACCTATATAATAATTTATAATTAGTTTCACGGACATTAACCGCCACCGAGCTCTTCCACAGTCTACCCTCCACCTGTTCCCACTGTTGCTCAGAGTACAAAAGATTCAAGTCAGTATTCCAATTTGCTCTATGCTTGACAAAGCGCGGTTGCTGTGCCTGCAGCTGAGCATACAAGGCAGCTATTAGACCTTTGGTGGTGGTGCACTCCTCGCAAAAACGCTCCAAATCTGTCAGCACTCGGGCCACGTGGGGCCGAACGGCTCTAGTCTGAACCCAATGGGCCACCTGCGTATATTGGAAGAGCTGACTATCTGGAAGGTCAAATTCCTCCCGGAGCCTTTGAAATGTTTGCAACTTACCCTCGTCAAACAGTTGTCCTACACGGCTAAGGCCCTTATGACCCCACATCCGGAACGTCGGATCAACCAATCCCGGGGGAAAGGAAGCATTATCTACTATAGGCACCAAAGGGGTGAGGTCCGTCCCACGAGGCCGAAAGAATAGGTCCCAACAGTGAAGGGTATATAAAATGTAGGGATTGCTTAAACGCTGACCACTTCACAGTTTGGGACCAAGCCACAGCCGGTCCCCCAAACCCGCCCCCCCTGCGATAGTCATTTCCAGTTGCACCCAGCGCTTGGAGCTTGTCAGACGGCTGCCTAGGGTGAGAACTTACACAATCTTGACGATGCATATATTCATATGATTCTTGCAAGGTATTGTGGGTAATGTAGTTCATTCACTCTCAAACACAGCTGAAGACAATAATTGAGTTGTGTAACCAGTGGTAAGGCCAATAAAATACTTCTTTTATTGATGGGGTTTAATTCACCCAGCACAAATATGCTTGGTAGCAATATAAATGAGGTTACTTGCTTGCAGTGTTTAAATGGATAACATAAAGTCACAAAGCAAATCAGAAAACAACCTTCAGCTTGTCAGGCAATTAGCTAATGTTTTCTTAGCAAATAATTACCAAATAAAAAGGCACAAAGAAATGAATAAACTTTGCTTGTTAGGTTAACTTCTGCTTATTTTCCACGCAGATCCCAGCAGTGATTCTCCCTTGCTCACACACACAATCAGGTGCAGCTTTAATTACTATCAATTGACTAGCTGAAACCCTTTAGCTGGCTGGCTGCTACTGTGTGAACCCAAATCCTGCTTTAAGAGCTGTTTGCAGTGGAAATAAAGAACAAAGTTAGGTTTCTTTGTGATGGCTGAGGTGTTTGCTCACAGAAAGCTAGCAATAGCATTTAGATAGAGAACAGTCCATGTAATGAATAGTTTCATCTGCTGTATCTCCCCCTTCATCAATCAGCATAGAGTCACTATCATACATTGGCACAGACGAGTCTTTCCATAAGGCACTATCATAAGAATGCTTATTCCCTTGCTGCCATTCACTATTATAGATAGGGTCTGGATCAGTGTTCATATCTGAGCCTCTCCTGCTATCATAATTCCTCTCTGTATATCCTGGCCAGTATGTAATCCAGTTCTGATGTCCAGCCTTCCAATCTTGATCCCTGGACACTGGATCTTCCCTCACATACCTTTTGGCATAGGTCTGAAAGTCCTTTCCACGTGCAGTCTTCTCTCTTCCAGGTAGCCACTGGTGATTCCTATCTCTGCCAATCCATTCCTCTGGCTGACTCCAGTCCAATGGACTCTGCTGGCATTTGGAATACCTCCCAGTATAGGTACTGCCTTGGACTCTCCCAGACCATCCAATGGGCTTTCTTCTCTTCCTTCCAGAGAGTTTCCTTCTTTCTCTATCCGCTTGGCTTGGCTTCTGTTTCTCCAGGTGATACTGGTGCTTGAGCTTGAAGCTGTTGCTGTATCTGTCTCTGTAGCTCTTTCTGTAGCCTTTACCTGAAGAATAAGCTCTATTCTTATTCTGTCCTAATGTGTGCTCCTCCCTAACACAGCGCAGCTGTGTTGAATCAGGCCCTGCCCTTTGAGATGAGTGCTTAGGGATTACCTCATAGCTCTCTTGATTGCACACACGTTTTCTCACTTCAGCCCCTCTCATGGCTGCTGGAAACCTGGTGCATTCTGGGACTGGTAGTCTTTTATGTGAAAACTCTGTTTCCTTACTTCTACCAGAACTGACAGGTTGCTTGTTCAGAGTCACATCATCTTTTCTATAGCTCCTACCTGAGCTATGATAAGCTTCCTTATCACAAGCTATCCGCGATCATCCACTCCACCCCGGCGCGACACTGCGCTAGACATACTGCATTTTAAGGCCTCAGTGCCAGATGGCTCTGCAGCCACCGGCATGAGCACCAAAGATTTCAGGCCAGACGCTGGCGCTGTCGAAGAGATGTCCTCAGAGGACCGAGATCAATCCCTGGATTTCGATGGTGTTGTCTCCCACCAGGGCAGCTTCGAGGGCTGCTCCTGGCCATCACCCTCGGACTCCTCCCATGGTCCCGGACTCATCACTTGAGGAGGCCACTGACGATGTCAGGCTCTTCGGGGGGCATCCCTTCATAAGGGAGCCCCAGCTTGATGCTCTGTGACCTTGAGACTCCAAGGCAGCATGATTGCCATGCAAGGCTAAGGCCTCCGCGGTGGCTCTCAAGGGCGCTGATCCCGCAGACTGCTCCGTGGCAGAGTCAGTCTTGTGGAAAATCGACTCCTGCTGCTTCTTAAGGGTTCAGAGGACCTTGGGAATCATCTGCTGGCAGAGGCCACATGCCAAGGTATCATGATCCAGCCTGTGACACAGAAGGCAACAATCATGCAGATCTGTGTGCGACATATTGTGCGCACAACTGTCACAAGACTTAAAGCCACTGACTGAGGCTATGGTGGGGAAGACGGTCCCTGCAAGGTCAAACTAACTTGGCCTGGTCCAGCCCATGCAGCGGAGAAAAACCCTGAGGGGAAAAAGAAAAGGAACCCACATAAAAACATGATGCCGAAGGCAAGCGGACTTGGGAGGGCACCGCTACGCGACCAGAAAAAGAATAGAAGAAAAAAAAAACAAGAAAAAAATCAAATTTTTTCTGGGGAGAACAGACATACATCCGATGGACTCCATGGAAAATAGGAGACTGAGGCAAGATGGCACTCTTAGGCAGAAAGGGGACCACGCATATGTCGTGCATCTCCCAAAGGCTTTCTTTGAAAGCTGGGGAGAGGTTACCACATGGGCTCCATCGGCACTGGCATCATCCATATGTGAAGACTAACTTCCTGCTTGTTCCCACAGAAAAATCTTTCCAGTGGACATTTCTGTGGCTTTCGATGCTGTGAGCCATGACATCCTGTTGTTTACTATGAGATGCATAGGTATCGAAGTGCCAAGCTTTTGCTTGGTTCCAATTTTAATTTACAGGGCAGGTACAAACTGTAGAAGGGGGAAGTAATTTTTCAGAGAATTGAGTTGCAACACAGTGAGTCCCTCAAGGGTCTGTTTTAGCTCCCTATTTGTATCTGATCCCTTTCTATGTGGCTATGAGAGAGATTGGGTTTCGTGTTTATATTTAAGCAGATGACATTCATGTCTTACTCAGCTGAGTGATGTCTTTGTTGGAGGAGTAGTTACAGATGATGAGATTAACGCTCAATGTGATGAAGACTGAGTGGTTCTGGTTGATAGGACATGATACTTATCCTGTTAGTGGTGGTCACTGCTTAGTTTAGAAGTCTTTGTCATAATCCTGCAGTCTGGTTGGAGTTGCAGATGTCTAGGCAGGACCAGGTTTCCAGCATAACCCACAGCTCCTTTTTTTTTGTTTTGAAGCTAATTTGTCTGCTACAACCATACTTTTCAGAAGGCAATAAGACTTGGGCTTTGATTTGGATTACCATAGCCTTGTTGCTTGGACTTGTGCAACAGGAGCGTCATAGTTTGCGGTTGGTGGAGAACAAAGCTATGAAGTTAATTAAGGGACATTAGATGGATCAGGTCATCCCTGTCAAGAGGGAATTGCATTAACTGCCTATACAGTTTTCTGTTTGGTATAAGTTGCTAATGCTAGTCTTTTTTTCTTTTTCTCTAAAGCTGATGTAGCCCTACTCCAAGTATTGGCCCTTTAAACTGATGTCCCACACCCTACTTCCAAGCTAGGTCTTTGCGATTGGCTGTTGCGGCAGAGAGAAAAGAAGAGTTCACTATATATGAAAGTGATGTGGAAGAATTGTCATCGAGAGTGGGAATTCTTAGTTCAAGGCCCCTTGTTCTGGAATACTCTTCCCCCTAGAATTTTGCCAGGAAAGGGATTTGGCCTGCTTCCAAATATCTCTAAACTTAGTTGATTTGATGGAGGTTGCAATATGTTCCAGTTCATTGTTAACTAGGACACAATTTATTTTTAGAAGCACAGATGAAATGCCGTATGAGGGGGTTCGATTTGTTGTTGGGTTTTTATAATTTACCGTATGGTTGTAAATCACAGTGGGTGGTATCAGGATGTGTGGTATAAAAGTTGAAATGAAATATTAAATTTTGCCTTGTGTCCAACTCCCTGCAGCTAAAAGAATGTGCTTATGACTCGTTAAGTTTGTGTGGCCCATCAATACCTATTTTTTGCTCTGACTACTGCTGTTTAGTTTTGATGGTAAAGCTGTGCCTCAGTTGTCATGTTAGACTGGAAACCTGTGCAGAGTAGTGGGATTTGGGAGTGCATATTGAAGCACAGGCTCCTGTGATGATCTGCTTTGCATATGGGGAGGAAGGAGAGATGTCAAATGAACTTTGGAGTGATAAGGGGAGAGGGGATGTCATCGGCTAAAGGTTTGGGCAGCATTACCCTAGGCTATTGCTCAGCATGTGCTATGTTGTAAATACAGCACGATAATCTTGGGGGTGCGTAAGGAGGATCATACATACTCACTGTTGGTGCACTTGCATTGGCTGCCTATCTGGCAGCATAAGGTTTTTAAGGTATTGTATGACGGAAGACCCCTGTATTTGCAGGAAAGGTTGAGTTGATATGCTCCTCAGCTGCTCCAATCTTCACAGATTTGTTATTGGGGGTCCCGGGTTTGCATAAAGTTTGAAAGGTGAGGTTGCAGTCGTGTGCCTTTAGGGTAGTCGCTGTGGTGCAATGGAATGAGTTGCCAGAGGAATTGCGGGCATTGACTAACTAGATGGGTTTTCGGAAGGTTTTAAAGATACTTCTTTTGGGGGGTGTTAGAGTTGGGGGGGGGGGAGAGGCAATAATGTGTGGTTTTATTGTAAACCCTTTTGATTGCTTTTTGGAAAAGGGGTATAACTTTTATTTATAAATTGCTGCTGGGCAAACTGGATGGACCATTTTGTTCTATTTACAGTGCTACTAACCAAGTGTGGGGTGCAGTGTGAGGGTGTTTTTTTAAACAGTAGCTGCTGCATTTTTGTTTGTTTTAAAAAGGATATAGTCCTAATCTCCTGATACCAATTGTTGGCTGCGGAACCAGCTCAGCAGTCCACCTAGCACTTAGGACTGTGACGTGTTTTTTTTTCTTTTTTTGTTCTAAGTGATGTGGACAGTTAGCAGATTTCAGCAGTGATATCTGGGTATGCGCCACCTCAGCTCCATCCCAGACCTCTGCAGATAATGCCTGGGCAGCTAGAACCTTTGTTCAGGGGCACTGTCTGGATAGTGCTGATCAGTCTCCAGTCAGCAGGTCCTGCTCAATATTAACCTCTTAGCTTGGAAGCATTCTAGAGACAGGAAAATACCTACTCTCCCTGTCTATAACTCACCTAAAGCTATCACTGAGAAAGGTTGGTGCTAAAACCAAGAGAGGTGTGTGTGTGTCTGTGCCCCTAGCCCTATTTCCCTATGAATACCTTGGTTTAGGCAGTCATCTTTTCCAGAGAAGAGGGGATGAGAAGCCTGGCCATAAATCCTGTTACTCATTCTGTGCCCCTGCTATCTACAGAAAGCAGCCCTTACAGGTAAGCAGCTGTTACTTAGTGCAGGTGTGGTTAAGGGGCTTTATTTTAATAGGACACATCCAGCATAAGTTTAACACCACATGTAATGCATGAAGAGAGAGGGAAAAATCCCCATGGTGCAAGTCCTGTCTTCCCACAGTGAGCTGTATCCTGCTAATGCTATTGAAGAGAAACACACCTGTGAAACTGGAGCCTCAAAGGGGCAAGTTCTTCTGCTGGGTTAATGTTGCACATATGACTGCATGATGCATAAGCTAGGGTCTGTGACGTATGATCTCATACTTGCTGCTAATGCTCAGCGTTGTACTTGCACAGTGGGGGAGAGCACCTCGGCCTGGAGTTCCTACGATGTAATATGTATAGGCAACTGTCAAGGTGTGATTTATTATTTATTTATTTATTACAATCTCTTATATACCGCACTATTTATCATCAGCGCGGTTTACATAAAACAAAGTACCATAACAACAAACTGTTTGGTTTTACAGAGAACAGGAAAAAACAACTTGGATAACATAGGGAAGTATGAATGCAACTATTTACATATGTACAGTAAGCTTGTGCAACAGATTAGGTACTATCTAAATGGTAGGCTAGTATGGAGGAGATGCAATTAGGTTGGAGTCTGGCTGTCCTGGTAGTAATAGAGGAATAAGTGGTATTTGAGTGCCTTCTTGAATTGCGCTAGATCGGTAACAGCACGAATATCTGGTGGTAATGTGTGATTGTCATTTGATGGGTACCTGCTGTAACACGGCTGTTTTAACAGGCCTGCTACCTCACACACATGCAAGGTGCACGGTCTTGCTCTTTAGGGTGCCCACCACCACTGCTGTCTGACCCTTGCTCATATCCTCTTCTACTCAGCTAGGTTATCTGGATCTTGCACTCTTTCAAGCATTTCCAGGTTCTGGAGTCTTGAAGGACTAGAAAAGGGGACTGTTACTTCTGGAGAGAGATCTGCAATTGTGAGTATATACTTCTGGGAATTTTCTGAAAGGAATTCTTTGTATTAAAGCTAATTAATCTGTGAACCCACTATTTTTTGTTAAATCAGTCAGGGCCTAGTAGCAGCAGTTTAAGTTTAAATTTAAAACACAGACGAGAACTTTCTGGTTACATTTCATACCCAGCAGAGAACTTGTAGTTTAAATTTAATAGTCACCCAGGGCCTAGTATCAGCAAAATACTTTTAGTTTAAATTTAAAACAGACAAGAGAGATTTCTGGTTAAATTTAGAACCCAGCAGAGAGCTTGTAGTTTAAATTTCATAATAAGTCAGAGCCTAGCAGCAGCAAAGAGCTGTAATTTAAATCAAATCAGAATATAACTTAGCATAAAAAAGGCAAAACAGGGTCAGTACTCTTTTAGCAACAAATAAAGTCTTCTAGAGACCTTTACAAAGAGGCCTTCTACCTAGGGGGCAAGAGATCTGTGAAACCTTTTCAATAGGTGTTAACACCAGCTGGCAAGTCAAGAGGCCATTTTGAAAGACTCCTTCCATCCAAGCAAGGACTGTTAATTACCCAGGAAGTTGGTAACAGCTTACCTCAGCAGCACAGGACAGGGTACTGTGTAGCAGCCCTCTTTTAATAAGTGTTATTTCCCTCCCTCTCTCCCTAACACCCACCCACCCCTGGGATAATCGTAGCTTTGTAAGTACTTACACATCTTATGGATTACTGGTATATAATCTTACACATCATATGGATTACTGGTATATAATCTTGTATATATGTATATATTACGCCCCTCCCACGCACCTACAATCAAATGTATTTTTAGATTTGTGAACCCCAATTTAATGTACAAAGTATCTAATCACTATTTCCTGTGTTATGTAAATCATTGCTCAATCAAAATGTGTATTTTAAAAATCTCTGTATTGTACGATACATTATGATTCTGTAAAGTAAACCGCTGCTGATCGTAGGAAGCAGCGGTATACAAATGTTTACTAAATAAATAAAAATAAATAAATAACATCTTAAAGGAAAGGAGGTGCTCTCAGGTGAAGCTCGTTATCCAAATCAGTCATACACTAAGGACCTGAGATGAATTAAGCTTCAGGTGAACAAGGTATATTAAACGTATTAGGCACAGTTTTATTAGTATAAATATCCATAGCAACACTTAGTAAATAAAGAACTTAAAGATCTAAACACAAAGTTAAAACTAAGATGCAGACAGCAGTCCAGCAGCTAGATGGGGGCTTCCCAGTCTTTTGCATTGAGTGTCACATGTATGATTTTCTCCCAGTTGGAGAGAGGACTTACGTGTGCACTAGGTGCAAGGAGCTCTTTGCTCTCAGGGAATGAGTCCATTCTCTAGAGGCTAGAGTAGCAGACTTGGAAGACATAAGACAGACAGAGAGGTACATAGATGAGACCTACAGGTATATAGTCCTGAAGTCCCACCTCCAGTCTGGCAACATCCCTGTTGCCACGGAGGAGAGAGGTCACGTGACAGGAGAGCATCACCCCGGTGTGGCAGGAAGTGATCCTGTAACTAGGACCTGTCCTCCAGGTGATGTAAAACCCTCTCGCATCGAGGAAGTTTCTCTAAGGCCATGTGCACATGAGGGAAGGGTTAGGACAGCCGTTATAGTTGGTGCTGCAATCATTAGGCATGTAGAGAGCTGGGTGGCTGGTGGACGTGAGGATCGCCTGGTAACATGCCTGCCTGGTGCGAAGGTAGCGGACCTCACGCGCCACCTAGATAAGGCCTTAGATAGTGCTGGGGAGGAGTCTGCTGTCTTGGTACATGTCGGTACCAATGACATAGGAAAATGCGGTAGGGAGGTTCTGGAGGCTAAATTTAGGCACTTAGGTAGGAAGTTGAAATCCAGAACTTCCAGGGTAGCGTTCTCCGAAATGCTTCCCGTTCCACGCGCAGGACCCAAAAGGCAGGCAGAGCTCCGGAGTCTCAATGCGTGGATGAGACAATGGTGCAGAGATGAGGGTTTGGGATTTGTTAGGAACTGGGGAACATTCTAGAGAAAGGAGGGGCTCTTCCGAAGGGATGGGCTTCACCTTAAACGGGATGGAACCAGGCTGCTGGCATTAACCTTTAAAAAGGAGATAGAGCAGCTTTTAAACTAGATAATAGGGGAAAGCTGACAGTTGCCCAAGAGCGGATGGTTCGGAAGAATGTATCCTTGAAGGATACTACCAAAAGCAGAGAGGTTCCAAAAAAGAGTAAAGTAGCCCAAATGCCCTCGAGTATGGAGCAGACAGAGCTTAAAGATCCCAAATTATCCATGTCTACCAATAGCCAAATTAATATGAATAAAATACAGTCACTAAAATGCTTGTATGCAAATGCTAGAAATCTAAAAAATCAGATGGGAGAGTTAGAATATATAGCACTAAATGAAACGTTAGATATGATTGGAATATCAGAGACATGGTGGAAGGAGGACAACCAGTGGGACACTGTGATACCTGGGTACAAACAATATCGTAATGATAGAGCTGATCAAATTGGTGGAGGGGTTGCGCTCTATGTTAGAGAGGGCATTGAGTCAGAAAGGATTAAAGTTTTGCAGGAAACAAAATTTGCTGTAGAATCTCTATGGATTGAAATTCCATGTAAAAAGGGGAAGGCGATGGCAGTGGGGGTGTACTATCGACCGCCTGACCAGAATGAACAAATGGATGATGAAATGCTCAAAGAAATCAAGGAAGCTAACAAAAGTTACAGCGCAGTAATAATAATGGGTGATTTCAATTACCCCGGTATCGACTGGGTCAGTGTCACAACAGGACATGCTAAGGAGATAAAGTTCCTAGATGAAATAAATGACTGCTTCTTGGAGCAGCTGGTTCATGAACCGACCAGAGGGGAAGCCATATTAGACCTAGTCCTTAGTGCAACACCAGATCTAGTGCAAGAGTTAAGGTTGTTGGGGCCACTTGGCAATAGTGATCATAGTATGATCGCCTTTGATTTAATTAGTGGAGGAGGGATAGTAAGGAAATGCACAGTGCTACCTTTTAACTTTCGAAAGGGAGACTATGATAAAATGAGGAAAATAGTTAAGAAAAAACTAAAAGGAGCAGTTGCAAAGGTTAAAGACTTACATCAAGCTTGGGTGTTGTTGAAAAATACTATCTTGGAAGCCCAGACCAGCTGTATTCCACGCTTTAAGAAAAGTGGAAGGAAGACCAAAAAACTACTAGCATGGTTTAAAGGTGAGGTCAGGGAGGCTGTTGTTGCCAAAAAAGCATCTTTCTGGAAATGGAAAAAAGGGCCAAACGACGAAACCTGGAAACAGCACAAGCACTGGCAAGTCAAATGCAAGGCATTGATAAGGTAGGCAAAGAGAGAATTTGAAAAGAAGATTGCTGCGGAAGCAAAAACGCGAAAAAAGACTTTTTCAAGTACATTCGTAGCAAAAAACCTGTGAGAGTGTCAGTTGGTCCATTAGATGATGTAGGGATTAAAGGGGCACTAAGAGGCGACAAGGCGATAGCGGAGAGACTGAATGAATTCTTTGCTTCGGTCTTTACTGAGGAAGATGTAGGGATGTTACCCATGACTGAAGTGGTATTTAAAGGTGCGGAAGAATTGAAGGAAATATCGATACATCGGGAAGATGTATTACAGCTATTAGATAAACTGAAGAGTAGCAAATCACCTGGGCCGGATGGTATACATCCAAATGTGTTGAAAGAACTGAAATATGAAATTGCAGACCTGCTATTAGTAATCTGTGAACTATCATTAAAATCATCTCTGGGGGGAGATGATTTTAATGATAGTTAGGGAGGAGTGGCCTAGTGGTTGGGGCAAGGTACTACAGGCCGGAAGGTCGGTGGTTCAAATCCCACTAGAGGACAGCAACCTTGGGCCAGAAGGACTGGGGTTTCTAGTCCCGCAGGTGCTCCTTGTGGTCTTGGGCAAGCCACTTAACCCTCCATTGCCCATGTTCCCTGTAAGTATTAGTGTATGTGTCTCATATCCCCTCATGTTAAATGTATCCCCCAACCGCTCTGACCCGGTGAAAAGCGGAATATAAATGCAGCTAAATAAATAAATAAATAAATCTCTAATACCTGAAGATTGGAGGCTTGCCAATGTAATACCAATTTTTAAAAAGGGTTCCAGGGGTGATCCGGGAAACTACAGACCGGTGAGCCTGACGTCAGTACTGGGAAAAATGGTAGAAACCATCATAAAGAATAAAATTACTTAACATGTAGATAGTCATGACCTAATGGGAGACAGCCAACATGGCTTTAGAGAAGGAAGATCTTGTCTTACTAATCTGTTATGTTTTTTTGAAGGTGTGAATAAACAGGTGGACAAAGGTGAGTCAGTTGATATAGTGTATCTGGACTTTCAGAAAGCCTTTGACAAGGTCCCTCATCAGAGACTTTTGGCAAAACTAAAGAGTCATGGGATAGGAGGCAGTGTACTATTGTGGATCAGGAACTGGTTAAAAGATAGAAAGCAAAGGGTAGGGCTAAATGGCCAATTTTCCCAATGGAGAAAGGTGAATAGTGGTGTACCCCAGGGATCTGTGCTGGGTCCGCTGCTTTTTGACATATTCATAAATGACCTGGAAAGTGGAATAACGAGTGAGGTTATCAAATTTGCAGATGACACTAAACTATTTTAAATTGTTAAAACCCAAGAGGATTGTGGAAAATTGCAAGAGGATCTTGATAAATTGGAAGACTGGGCATCAAAATGGCAGATGAAATTTAATGTGGACAAGTGCAAAGTTATGCACCTAGGGAAGAACAACCCAAACTATGGTTACACGATGCAAGATTCCACATTAGGAACCACCACCCAGGAAAAAGATTTAGGCGTCATTGTGGATGCCATGTTAAAACCCTCGGCCCAGTGTGCAGCGGCGGCCAATAGAGCAAATAGAATGCTAGGTATCATAAGGAAAGGAATGGAAAATATTAATGAACGGAGTGGAACGGGTAAACGTAGATCGATTGTTTACGTTATCAGAATATAGAAAGACTAGGGGACATGCAATGAAGCTACAGGGCAAACTATTTAAGACTAATAAAAGAAAATATTTTTTCACTCAACGTGTAATCAAACTCTGGAATTTGTTACCGGAGGATGTAGTAAAGGCTGTTAGTGTAGCTGGGTTTAAAAAAGGTTTCGACAAGTTCCTGGAGGAAAGGTCCATAAATCATTATTAAGAAGGGACCCAGGATATCAATGCTTGACCCAATACAAGCATTGTGGAACCTGTGTCTTTTGGGGAAACTGCTAGGTACGTATGACGTAGATTGGCCACTGTTGGAAACAGGATACTGGGCTTGATGGACCTTGGTCTGACTCAGCATGGCATATCTTATTTTCTTATGGTGCAACTGTCTATGGTAGTGCTTCCCAAACCTCCCCTGGGGGTTCCTGAGCAAGTCAGTTTTTCGGGATATGACTATTCAGGAGAGAGAGTATTCATTGTGGATATCCTGAAAACCAGGCTGGCTGAGGAGCCCCTAGGACAGATTTGCAAACCACTGGTTTATGGTATCTGTTGAGCAGGGGTAGCTTCTTCCCTCACTATAGCTTATTTGCTTTAGTGCCAGAGGCAAAGGTCCAGGTCCTACAGCAGAAGTGGCTTGGTAAATGCCAGGTAGTAGCCATCTGAATCTTATGGGTGGCACTAAAAATAATTGAAAAATGTAATACAGATGCAGAGTATCTTAATAGGGGAACGGAACCATTGACCACGAAGGCTTCTGAGTGCAGATCTGTCATTGTCTGGCTCTAGGCTTCTTTACCTCTTGCATCTGCATTGTCAGAAGCAGGCTTTCTGTGCTTCCTGGGTCCTTGGACCCTGGCTTTGTGCCCATCCACAGACTTCTTTGACTTCATGCTTTTGTTCCTCAAATTTAAACATGCATAGCCCTCTGTGCTGTTAACGTCTGCTAAATCTGTTATAGAAATTAGTCATTTTATACACAGATCTATCTGATATAGCACAGTTACTCACCTGTAACAGGTGATCTCCGGGAACAGCAGGAATTTAGTCCTCACATATGAGTATCGTCGGCACCGATTGAGCCTGCACGGGAACGCTCCCCAGCGTCCAATTAGGAAGCTTTTGGGAGCATCCCACAGCGCCAGCGTGCTGCCTTCCCGCCTTTCTCAACTGCCTCTCTCCAGCTGGGTTTTAAAGCTGAGACAAAGAGAGAGAGAGGGAAAGGGAAAGAGATAGAGAGATACAACTCCTAGGGGAGGTGGGTGGGTTGTGAGGACTAAATTCCTGCTGTTCCCGGAGATCACCTGTTACAGGTGAGTAACTATACTATCTCCAGGAACAAGCAGGAATGTAGTCATCACATATGGGGACTCCCTAGCTTTAGGTGCCAGGGAGAGACCCCAGAAGTTGTGTGCCCCTGAACAGGGCTCCACTTCCCCCCATGGATCTCTGGCATCCTACCAGGGAAGGTGGGTAGGAGTTGATTAGGTATGGAACAGGTGTTGGAGAACAGCCTGACCAAACAAGGCATCCCGGCAGAGTCCTTGTCCAAGCAGTAATGCGCTGTGAAGGTATGAACCGAGGCCCAGGTGGCTGCTCGACAGATGTCGTCGATAGACACAGAGTGCAGATGAGCCATTGAGGCTGCCATGGCTCTCACATTGTGAGCTGTGACATGGCCCTCCAGAGAAAGGTTCTTACTCTGATAGGTGAAGGAAATACACTGAGCAATCCAGTTAGACAGTGTTCTCTTGGAGACTGGAAGTCCCAAATGAGAAGGATCAAAAGCAACAAAGAGTTGAGAGGACTTTCTATGTTGCTGTGTTCTTTGTAAGTAAAAGGCTAAAGCTCTTATACAGTCCAAGGTATGAAGATTCCTCTCTGCATTTGATGCATGAGGCCTTGAAAAAAACACTGGTAGGTAGACTGCTTGGTTCAGATGAAAAGGCAAGACCACCTTTGGCATAAAGTGTGGATGAGTCCTAAGGACTACCTTGTCATGATGGAACCTTGTATAAGGTGGATCAGCTACTAGCGCTTGCAACTCATTAATGCGACGTGCTGATGTGATTGCATTGAGAAAAATGACCTTCCAATTAAGGAATTTCAAGGAGGTAGTAGCCAAAGGTTCAAAGGGTGGCTTCATGAGCTGCCCAAGAACCAGGTTTAAGTCCCATTCCACCGGTGGTGGCCTAATTGGGGAGGCTTAGTTAGAAGAAGGCCTCTCATAAATCTTGCTATAAGAGGATGAGAGGAAATAGGCTGTCCCTTCAGAGGCTTAAAGGAAGCTGCAATAGCACTCAAATGGACTCTTACTGAGTTAGTCTTAAGTCCTGCATTGGATAAATGAAGGAGATACTCCAACAATGATTCAAGAGGTATCGCAAGGGGGTTAAGACCCTTTTGCGAACACCAAATGGTAAACCTTTTCCACTTGAAAGCATAAGAGCGTCTTGTGGAAGGTTTCCTGGAAGCAAAAAGAATATCTTTTACTTGCTGAGGGAGATTAAGATCATGGAGATCTAGGCCTTCAGCAACCAAGCCCTGAGATGCAGAGACTGGGGATTGGGATGCCAAACATTCCGTCCTACTGAGATAGGAGATCTGGAGCAGACCCTAACTCCAGGGAGGGAGCTTGAGAGAGATGTAGAAGCAGAGGGTACCACATTTGCCGTGGCCAATGTGGAGCTATGAGAATCATATGGCCTCTGTCTCTCTGAAGCTTGAACAGGGTTTTGGGAATTAGGGGAATGCGTGGAAAGGCATACAGGAAGTCTTGACCCCAGTAAAGGAGGAAAGCATCCCTGGCCTGAGCCCCCTGAGCCAGAATTCTGGAACAGAACCGGGGAAGTTTGGCATTCCACGGACTTGCAAAGAAGTCTATATCCGGGGTTCCCCAAATTTGAAAAATCTTGGCCACCTGGTCTGCATGCAGAGACCACTCATGTGGAAGCAGAACTCGACTGAGTCTGTCTGCCCAAGAGTTTTATATGCCTGGAAGATACACTGCCAGGAGATGAATCTGATGCTCTCTGGCGAGGGCCCATAGTCGCAAAGCTTCGTTGCAAAGCGACAGAGAGCCTGTTCCCCCCTGCTTGTTCACATAGAACATGGCTACTTGATTGTCCATATGAGGACTGTCTTGTAGCTGAGCAGGGTGTGGAACACCCAAAGAGCAAGGAAGATTGCTCTGAGTTCCAAGAGACTGATATGTAGATGAGTCTCCTGTGGAGACCAGGTGCCTTGGGTGGAGAGGTCTTGCAGATGAGCTCCCCAACCCATCGGAGAAGCATCTGTTGTGAGAGTTGCTTGGGTAAGGGTTGTTGAAAAGGGGACCCCAGCAACAGGTTTTGAGTGGACTTCCACCACTGGAGGGACAAAATAAGGCGACTTGTTTTTGCTATTTTGTCTGACAGGCATCCTGATGCCTGGGTCCATTGAGTGGATAAAGTCCACTGGGCTGCCCTCATATGGAGGCGAGCATAGGGAACCACATGCACAGTAGATGCCATGTGGCCTAGTAGTTGTAGCATTTCTCAGGCAGTGAGATGAGGCTTTAGCACTGCTTGAGAAGCTAACTGCACCATGCGAAGGCAGCGGGCCTGGGGGAGATAGGCCCTTGCCTTTCTGGTGTCCAGCAAAGCTCCTATGAACTCTAAAGACTGAGTGGGAGTTAGACTGGATTTTGGGATGTTTATTACCAGACCCAAATACTGAAGGATACGCATTGTGCAGGATAGAGAAGTCCTGGCCTCTGACTCTGTTGGGGCTCGAATGAGCCAGTTGTCTAAGTAGGGGAAGACTAATATCCCTAGAGTATGGAGAAATGCTGCTACTACAGCCATGCATTTCGTGAACACCCTTGGTGCTGAGGCCAGGCCAAACGGAAGCACCCTGTATTGGTAGTGCTTTCCTTGAAAAAGGAACCGAAGGATCCTTCTGTGAGTTGGATGGATGAGAACATGGGTGTACGCATCCTTGAGATCTAGAGAAACAAGCCAATCCTGACTCTGAAGGTATGGCAGCAGAGTTCTGAGAGAAACCATCGTGACAAGGAATTTGTTCAATTCTCTGAGGTCCAAGATAGGTCTGTATCCCCGTTTTCTTTGGGATAAGGAAATAGGGGGAGTAAAAGCCTGTACCCTTCTGATGGATGGGTACTTCTTCTATTGCCCCTTGGGCAAGAAGCATAGTGACCTCCTGACCTAACAGGTTGATGAGAGCGTTCGGAGAATTGAACTGCCTTATTATTGTGGGAGGGGGCATGCTTGAAAAATGAAGCTTGTACCCCTCCTTTATGATGGAGAGTGTCCAGTGCTCTGCTGTTATCTGCCCCCATCTGGGGGCAAAGTGACATAACCTTCCTGGAATGGTGGAAGGCTCTGGTCCGACAAGAGCCAGGAAGGCTAAGTTCTCTAGCTGAAAGTCAAAGGCCTTGTGGAGGCTGAGACTGCTGAGGCTTAGCAGTCTTTGCTTTCTTCTGTTTGGGTGGTTGCTGACCTTTCCTAACAAGCTGACCTGCAGAACGTCCCTGCTGAGCATAAGCAGGATAATATCTTTTCTTCTTAGAAAAGAATGGTTTCTTGAAAGATTTCTTTCTAGCAGGATCAGCTGTGGATTTGGATAATTTATCCAAGGTGGAGTTGTCAGCATCCAACTCATTGGCCTTTTCCTGCCAATCTCTACCAAACAGGTTCTCACCAGTACAAGGGATATTTCCCAATTTGTCTTGTACCGAGAGCTCCAGATCAGATGCCTGAAGCCAAGCAATTCAACGTGCACCTATGGCAATGGCAGAGGTTCTGCTTATGCACTCAAAGCAGTCAAAAGCCACACGGTTGACAAATTTAGAAACATCTTGGGCATGTTTGACCAATGTGAGAAAATCCTGTCTTCTATCCTCAGGAAGAATAGGACTCAAAGCCTCTAAATCACCTGTGACCTCCTTCAGGAACATTCCCATGTATAGACTATAGGAACTGATCCTGGCAGAAAGCATGGAAGCTTGGAAGACACGATGTCCAAAAGCATCCAGGGTTCTGCACTCACGTCCTGGAGGATTAGAGGCATGCCTCTTTACACTCTTGATCCTTCTCATAGCTGATTCCACTACAATAGAGTGGTGAGGAAGCTGAGTTTTTTGGAAACCAGGACAAGGAGGGACTCGATACAGAGTATCCAGTCTGCGAGAATGAGGAGAGGTGGTAAGAGGTGTCTCCCACATTCTTAACATTAGATCATGCAAAATCTCATGAATGGGCAAGGTAGCTGCCTCCTTAGGAGTTTTGGGATATTGTAAAATTTCCAACTCCTTAGCTCTGGGCTCTGTTTCAGGGGCCACAGTAATGGACAGACCCCGAGCCACCTCCCTGATAAAATTCTGTAAGGAAATATCCTCTGGAGGAGACATCCTGTGCTTAGGGGAGGAGGGCTCCTCTGGGAGAAGCATGCCTGCATCAACAGAACTATCAGAATCCTCAGATTCCTCTGAGGACTCAAAGTACCATCTGTCCAGATGCTCTTGAAGAGCCCGATACCTGTACCGACCGAAGTCGGTACCAGGAGTAATTGGTACCGGGGTATCGGTACTGGGAGGCATCGGATGACTGGGTACCGGCAATGCAGACACCGATGTCATCGGTACCGGAACTGATACCGGTGCCGGGGTCGGTGCCGGTACCGGCTGGATTGTCTGTCGCGGTTCCGAGGGCGTCGATGCTGCAAGGAGAGCCGCCAGACTGCGCTCAATAGCCAGGACTCTCTGGTCTATCGACGCTGCCGATGCCTGGATGTCGGTACCGTAGAAGACCGCCGGTACCCCAGAACATGGCACCAGTAGTTCTGCCGAGGTCGAGGCCTCGAGAACATCCTGGAGCCCCGATAATGCTTTGGAAGCCGAAGCCTCCCGCCGGGGCAATTTTGCCGGTGCAGAATCCTCAAGGGCAACACCAGAGGCATCTCGATGCTTAGAAGGAGACCTACCCTTTGAGGACCGGCTAGACTTATGTTTAGTTACCTGAGATCCACGGGAGGAAGACGAAGCCCTGGAAGACGTTGATGCCACCAAAGCTGCATCAGAGGGAAACAGGGTACTGAGCTTGGCAGCTCGGTTCTGTCGACCTCTCTTGGACATCATGGCACAGGCCATACATTCCGAGATGGAATGGTCAGGACCTAAACATTTCAGACACCACTCATGGGTGTTGGTGACATTGATGGTACCGCTACATTTGGTGCACTTTTTAAACCCAGAGGAGGGTTTCTCCATCGTGGCGGTACCGGTAAAGCTTTGAGGAAGGCAGACGCAACCATAAAAAAGAAGAAAAATTTTCTGCGGTGACAGGAACACGACCTGCTGGCTCCGCGGAAAACGAAGAACTGGAGAGAGGCAGTTGGGAAAGGCGGGAAGGCAGTACGCAGGCGCTGTGGGATGCTCCCAAAAGCTTCCTAATTGGACGCTGGGGAACGTTCCCGCGCAGGCTCCGTTGGTGCCGACGATACCCATTATGTGATGACTACATTCCTGCTTGTTCCTGGAGATTACACATTTGTCTCCACTGCTCTTCTTTATGTTGCAGTTTTGTCAGCGATGATCCGTGGTGCAGAGAATGGGGAATGCTTTCTCATTAAAGATTATCAGGAGGAGCAGCTTGAAAGAATCCTGCAAGAGTACTTTACATGCCACTTCCCTATTGCAGCGTGCCCCCTCTGAGGAGTCAGCATCTGTCTAGCAGCAAAAGTGGGGGGAGAAGGAGTTTGGGTTTCTGGTCAGGCATGACATTCTAGTACTGTGCTTCTAGACTTTCCGATTAAGTTCTGTCTTCTACAAGGTTTGGCAACTTCAGCTAGCTTGGCTTCTTGGGTTAAACCCCAATGCAAATAGCTTACAGCAATTACTGCCTCGATTATGGCATTAGAATTGTAGCAATACAGGCTGCTAGGCCCTGCTCCTTGCCAAAACTCTTATGCATGCTCTGGGCAGACTTCATCCTCAATCTCCAGGGACTGCAGGATCATGTGCTCTCCAGCTGTGGATGTAAAGAGGGGACAGTATTCTGATACAGCAACACTGCTTTGGCTTTTCAAACAAAAGTGATTTATTTAGTAAACTTTAGGTACATCCCTTTGTGTTTTGAAATTATTTTTTTCTTTCCAGAAGCTATAGCTTCCTCTGTGTACACAATCTCAAATCAGCATGGAATGGAAGGCCTTACATCATGCTAACAAACCTCACACTAAATTCTCAACATACAGCAAAAACTGAGAAACTGTAAAGGGACCTCAAATTGCACCAAGTAGGGTTCCTGTAACTCTAACCAAGCCACACGGACATTTCACATTTCAGGAAGACCCCTCCCTTTCTCGTTCTTTCTTTACCTTGGCAGAGAATGTATTTCTAACTCTCACCTCTTACCAGTCTCCAGAAGCGTTTGGAAGTCTAAGGCAACTCCCAAACATATGCATGTTCCTATTGTACAGTCCCCCATGCTCCTCCTACGTCCAGTTCATGTTGAGAACCAGTTTCCCCCATTCTTCCTTGTAACTGCCCAGTTCACACCAAGAGCCACAGTTTCCTGTGCTCCTTTGCAGATGCTCAAGTCTCACTAATAGTTGCAGCCATGCCCTCAAACTATTTCCTAACACCAACCCTGCCAAACTGTAGCCCCTAGACTTCCTCAGGCAGCTCTTTCTCACACTATGACAGAGTGCAGTACACCTTTCCTGCAGCTTCTCGTTATGCTAAGGAGTACCACCAAGAAATGTACCCCTACACTTACATACCCCTCTGTCCATAAAGATATCACCAAGAGCTGCTTCTTCCGCTCTTCTTACCCTAAGAGATTGTGTCAAGACCTGTAGGAGTTCACACCTTCCCCTCCCCTCCCCGCTGACAGCTGCAGCTCTTGATACCCTCACATAGCACTTTGCCTCTTCATGTTAAGAGACCGTGCTAAGCTCTCTCACTTCACCCAATCGCTACTGTGAGGACACTGGTGAGATCTACAGTGCCCTAGCTCCCTCAGACTAAGAGAGACAGCTGATAGCTATAAGTCTTAACTTTAACAAAAAATTACCAGAGAAAAGACTGCTGATTTTTGGTCAGTTTCTCTGCATCAGAGAACAGGCAGTGATTTCACAAGTTATTCAGGTAACAGCTGCTCTCAGCTGCATTGTCTCTGGAGGGACACGTGTAATAAGGAGAAATGTCAGAACTAGAAAGATTATCAGCATCCACATCTCAGACCTAGGCTGCAGTGCAGTGACAGACTGTTATAGTCACTCAAAACCGAGATGGGCGTTGCTGTATGGAAATTTGTGGGCATGATGGTTGATAGCAGAGGAGAAATGGCATTGGACACCATAGCATGTACAAGGAAGGCCACCTATTCATAGGCCTCACCATCATCGTCGTCATCAAAGAAAAAATCATCCTGATCAAGGTTCTCTGATTCATCATCATATGAGAAGTTGTCATCGTCAATGTCCTCATCATCATACTCCTCATGCCACTCAGGGACATAATCTTCATCCTCCTCCTCATCTTTACCTTCATCCGAATCTAGGGAGTCCGAACCGCCTTCACCTTTCAGCCTATGAGAAAAGCAAATGTTTCCAGTAGAATTTCCTTATTAATACCAACAATGCATAAAGGCACCACAGTTTCCTGCTGGCGTACAGAACCTCCTTTCTACACTAGCACACTGCCACACTTGTATAAAAATTCTTTCAGTGATAGGGACCTTCTGCTTCCCCCCTCTTTTCCCAGAGCCAGGGATGGGACCTGGAAAAATGGTTGCCTTTCCTTGGCTCCTGAAGCAACTACACACATTAAAGGGACTCACTCTTTATAGGCAAATGCAGGGGCTGTGGCTGGAATATTTGATAACTTCAACCCTCTATGATCAAGGTCTGGTCGGAACTGGAATCCAATGCGAAAATCCTGTCAACATACAGTCAAGAGAGATTACTGGAAATCTGAGAAACACTGTTGGACACCTCACAGACTGAAAAAAAGAATGTCAAGTTAGAAAACTATATGTTAGCAGAATCCCCTACCTCAGTCATACATTCAGAACCAAAGACAGAATAAATGACCACAGTTTAGAGACAAATATTGCAAGCAAAACTGACCTGCAAAGAGAAGATTGGATTCTGCATGCAATGTAACACTAGAGAAAGAGAAACAGAAATGCCTTTCCGTCCTGTACTGTGTGAAATACAAAGAGCTCCTTGATCTAATGGAGACAAGATGCTATGGAAATACGTTTTTATCCCCAAAGAGGAACAAACATCTTTTGTTCAAAAGCATCTTGTGCCAGCTTCTGGAGGGGATCATGGTTTTTACATCAATTGGACTATCACTTCCATGGCTGGAAGGGGGGGGGGGGGAGGGGGAGAAGGGGAAAGGGCAACACAGCATCACAACCCAAGCATAACTGCTACAATAGAAGCCTAAAACAAAATTATCAGGGACCTCTCCCACTTGCCCTACAAAAGCCATAATCAAGCTCTCACCTGGGTGGAGTGGTGCAAAATGGCCATGAGTCTCTCCTGGATCCTGCGCAGTAGTTCCACGCCAGTACTGAAGTGTTCTGCCTTTAGCAAGCGAATGCAAGAGGCCAAGTCCTGACACTGCAGCAATGTCTCATCTGCAGAAGAGAGAGACTCTGCTGGGTGAGAGGTGGGCCAGGCAGAAAGAGCAACAAAATTCAAGAAAAGCCAGGATAAGTACAAAGGCTCCTTAGCTGTGAGGTAGTGAAAGATATAAAGCAGGTTGCTTAGCTGTAATGGGGGTTCTCTGTAGACAGCAGGATGAAGATTAGGCACATTAGGGAGGAGTCCCACTATTAAATTACAATCTTCTGGAGCAATCCATGTAGAATGAGGGTGCAAGTTAGTTCAGCTACTGTCCGGCCAACTCTGCTGTCCCTGGTGTGTGGACTGAAGAATGATTTCCTCTACTATGGGGACTAAATGAAGATGAGCAATTGAAGCCATGGCCCTTATTTTGGCTGCATCTTGGCTAGTAAACACTGCTAATGTGCAGCAATGAGCAACACAGTCTGGATAAGATGCCCTATGTAGCAATACTTCTCATTCAAGGTTGAGAAAGAAAACTAGCAGGGTCATCATGAGTCTTTTGAAGGTACTAGGCCAAAACTCCTTTACAAACGAGTGTGTGTAAGGCCTCTTCCCTTCTGTCAGCATGCAGCTTAGCGGGGAAGGAGTTAAAACTGTGCTCCTTCATGTCCACTTTAGGCAAAAATTTGGGGCTTATTTATTGATTTCATTTGATTATACACCTCCCTCTCCAGCATACAGCTCAAGGTGCGGTACATAAAAAAATACACATTACAGATGCATTTCATCACTACCTCCTATTACTACTACCGAACATTTGTATAGTGCTACAAGACGTATGCAGCGCTGCAAAGGGATAGACCTTTCATCTGAATCAGTATGGCAGTTCTTATGTGCTGGGTGTTGATTTTTCAAAGCTGACTAAAAATCTAGAAGACTATCTGTCCTGAGGGCTACCTTGCCTTTAAGGGTTATATATTTTACCATCCAGTTATCAAGGTATAGAAAAACAAGGAGCCTTAATTTATGAGAAGGGGCACTGTCACCACTAATCACTTTGTTGCTAGTAGGGATGTGGGACTTAAAGAACTCAGCCTCTCTCATCTATCATAGGAAGAATGGTCTGAAGCAAGTTCATCTTGAACTTTTTTTTCTAAAGAAATACCTGGAGCGCAAGTCTATTTAAGCCTTCTTCTGAGGACCTCACTCTATCCTTCCATTCCCAGGATGGAAGAGAGCGATCTTTAGGAGCTGATGGAACTGGAGACGGTAACCATTGGTTACAATTTGCAGCACCCACTTGTCTGTAGTTATTTTCCTCCAGGCATTCTTTAACAGTAGAAACCTAAACCCAGAATGGGGTATTTGCCAGAAAATAGGGGCCAATTATGCTGAATGATCTCAAGCACCAATGTGGTTTTGGACTGTACTGGAGTCAGTCTCATTATTTAGGCTCTATACCATTGCTACGTCTCCAACCACTTAAAGACAGTTTTCCAATGTGTTAAGGTCTTTTCCCCTTCCTGAGCCCCGTCAATCTATGCATCAAATCACAGGTCGGTGACCCTTCTTACAAAATCCCTACTTCTTGGTTGGTGTGCTCCTGCCCATGATTTTGCAATTTTGCGCCATGCAGCCATGATGCAGTGGTGCAACACTTCCTTGTCCCTCTCTGGGATATTTTCCTCCATATAATGCAGCAAACATACCTCAGGCTTGCTGTCCAATCAATATCCTGTCATCTCATGTATTATGTTCAACAGCTCTTCCCAATATTGGATTTTCCCACAACTCCAGCACATATGTTGCAGAATGCCTCTCTCCTGACATCCTCTCCAGCATTTATCCGTCTGTCCCATTCCCATCCTCCATTTCCGTATCGGTGTCCAGTACCACCGAAACAGCACTTTATATGCATTTTATTTTATTTGGGTAGCTATCGAGATGCCCACCACTGTCTGTATTACTTTGTCCCAAGCCTGCGCCTCCCACTCCACTTCTAACTCTTCCTCTCACTTCATATATTCCAGTTTACCTTCCCCCCCCTCCATTAAACCTTTATATATTTTTGACAACGCTCCCTTCTGATCCACTTGCCCTGTACAGAGGACTTCAAACCATCCCTTATTACTCCATAGATCTTTCCATACCTTCCACTATTTTAAGAAATGACTCATCTGAAGTTAACTATATTGATCATGCTTAGACAGCCCATGTAGGTCTCACATTCCTTCAAATTCCCTAACTCCCTCTTTATGGACTACTTGGGAAATATGAGAGTCCTAACCTCGCCCACTTCTGCAATACACTCATCTCCGGCCCCTGTCCCTCCTCAAAGCACGCCTCCAGTGTCATCCCCTGCGTATACCCTTTATCCTGTACTAAAACCTTCCTATGTTGTTGCCATATATTCAATATATGCTCTATAATGGGGTTCTTTCTCCTTACTCTACCTCCCCTCCACTCTAAATTTTCTAATCCCACCCCCCCGTACTGACTCTTCTTCCATTTGAACCCAGTGTTTCCGTTTCCCCCTATGCCAATCATGTATTGTTTTGAGCTGCGCTGCAACATAATATTTCCTAAAATTAGGAACTCCCAACCCTCCCTCCTCCCTAGCCCTTTGCAATATGCGCATAGCTACCCTGGGACTCTTTTTTTTTGCTACACAAATCTATTAACTAGCCTTTGTGTTTGCCCTAGTCTTTTTGGCGGTACCCATATTGGCAGCGTTTGGAATAAAAATAGTAACCTGGGTAATAGCATCATCTTAACTATTGCGATACGTCCAAACCAGGATCTGTATCCTTGGGCCCACGTATTCAACCACCCTTCCACTTGTCCAAACAGCTTTGTGTAATTTAAATCAAATAGAGTATTTATTTATTTATTTATTTAACTTTATTTATTTAACTTATTGCCTATTTGAATCCCCATCTAATGGCCCGTTGAGCCCACCTAAAAGGGTATTTTTTTTGCAATGTGTCCTGTGCCTCCTTTGGTATTGACAAATTTAATATTTCCAATTTAGACCAATTTATGGTAAACCCTGACAACCTTCCAAATTCTCCTAATTCCCACATAATTATTGGCAAAGAGATATGTGGTCTAGCCACACTCTTAAGGATATCCTCCGCAAATAATGATAACCTATATTCCTTCTTCCCTATTCCTATACCCTGCAGGTCCGCATGTTCCCTTATCCTCGCTGCAAAAGGCTCTAATGAAACTGCGAAGAGTAGGGGTGAAAGTGGGCATCCCTGCCTTGTCCCTCTCCCCTGTTCAAAAAAAGGAGGAATAGGCCCCATTTACCCTAACACTTGCTTTTGGATGTTGATAAAGCGCCCGTATCCAACCCATAAATTCTCTCCCAACCCCATTTTCCCCATTACCTGGAATAGGAATGGCCACGACACCTGGTCGAAAGCCTTTTCCGCATCTAGTGACAATAGTAAAGCCTCTTCCTTACTCTGCTTAATCAACCATATTATATTTAGGATCTTCCGAATATTATCTGCTACCTGTCTTCCTGGGATGAACCCCGCTTGATCTTGATGTACTAATTTCCCTATTACCTTGTTTAAACGTGTAGCCAATATCTTTGCCAACAATTTAGCATCAAGATTCAGCAGTGAGATTGGTCTATATGATGTGCACTCTTGTGGATCTTTTCCTTCATTGGGTATTAAAGATACTCCTGCCCAGCCCATTGTCTCTGCCAATACTCCTCCCTCCCTTGGCAAATTAAACCACCGCACTAGCAGATTGATTAATGTCTCCCCAAATTTCCTATAGAATTTCGCTGTCAAGCCATCTAATCCAGGTGCCTTATCAACTTTCAGCTGTTTTATGGCTGTCCTAACGTCCTCTGTATTTATAACCCTATTTAACTCTCTTTGAGCCTCCTCCTCCAATCTCGGTAACTGGGTCAAGTCCAGATAACTCTGCACTCTTTCCATCGGTGGAGGTATTCTAGCTGCATATAAGGATTGGTAAAATTCTTTGAATGCCTCTCTAATTTCTCCATCCTTCTGGACTAATTTCCCTCCCGAATCACAAACTCTCAATATATGCGCTCTTATGTTTATGTTTATTGGAATTTGATATCTAATGGCCTCTGCTTGCATAACATTTATTTGTGCTCTCACTGCCAGCACCTGGCCTCTATAACTTCCTTTCCTATCTTGTGCATCTAACTCTTCCAACTTATTAGTCGCAATCTTAAATCCCTATCCCTTCCTTCCCTTTCTTTCTTTATACGTGCCCCCCATTTGATCAACACTCCTCTCACTACAGCTTTGAAACCGTCCCAAACCCCTCCCCAAGCCACTTCCCCATTATCATTCCATCTAAAATACTCCGTTATTTCTCTTTCAACCTCCTCTCTCTCGTCTTCTATCAAGGATTCATTCAATCTCCGGAATTGATTCTCCCTCCCTTCCCCCTCCATAGTTATCTCAACCGCAACTAACGCATGATCTGACCAGGTTATTGGATCCATGTCCGCCCCTTTAATCCTCCCAACCACCTCTTTTGTTACTCTATTCTAGAGTATGATCTGTGCACTGGTGAAAAATATGAAAATTGCTTTTTCTGGGGGTGTTGGAATCAACCAGGCAATGGTGCTTTATAAACTTGTGGTATTTATTTCTATCTGCTCTCCTGCTTTCCCTGTAGCATCCCGTTCATGATGCCAAGTTAGGTTGAAGTCACCACCACATATCAAAGTGCCTTTTCCCAGCTTTACCACCTCTTCATTAAGTTTAGTCCAGAATTCCCCTTGCGCCCCTGTTGGTGCATACACATTCACTAAACAATCCAATTCTGCCCCAATTTTTAAACGTATTAACACACATCTCCCCGCTTTATCCCTTACTATATTCTAGAGCACCACCTTAATTTTGGAATCTATCAGGATCGCGACTCCCCCTTTTTCTTTTTTATTGAATTTGATGCATAGATACAAACGCTATAACCCTTGGGCCTTACCAGATGCTCTAGTCAGATCCGTTTCTTGTAGGAGCACCAATGATGCTGTATGGCGCACAATCTCTTTATATAGTTCCTGCCATTTGAATGGTGAATTAAAACCTTTTACATTTAATGTCACTATCTTTAACTCACCTTTAATCTATACCTCCCCTTACCCTCCCTTAGCGCCCCCCTTCCTCTTTCCCCTCCCAATCCACTTGCCATCCCTTCCTTCTTTGGATGGCCTGGCTGTTGTCATCCTCCTCAGGCGATCCCTCACCTACCCCATTGCTTAATGTCGCAAACTTAGCTTACACCCCCCCCCCCTCCCTATTCCCTCTACCTCATACACCTCCCCCTACTTCCTACTACTCCCTTCTTAGCCTGCTATAAACTTCCTTCCTCTGTTCGCATCACCTCCCAACTTACATATCCTTCACTTTCCATTAACCTTCCCTAACCCCTCCTTCCTAGACTCCTATCCCTCCTCCCTCACACCCTCCCCTCCCCCCACGCCAACCTCATACTTATTCTTCCATTTAACATAATTGAGTCCATTTTTTACTATTATCTCTTCACTCTCCTGATCCAACCGTTTGCCTGTTTGGTACTTGACGCAGAGCCTTTTTCTTGCCGTTCTCGACACGCTGTCACCTCTGCTGTGTTGGTCTCACTCCTTCGCTTTTCTCTCGCTCCACACTCAATCCTTCCATTCCTGCCGCTGTTAACACCTTGACTGCTTCTTCTCTGGTCCACACTCTAATCCTCTGTCCTTTGTATGTCAGAGAAAGTCCAAACGGAAATGCCCAGCCATATCTGATTCCCTCCTCTCGGAGTTTAGCCACCACGTCCTTCAATAGCCGTCTTTTCTGCAATATGGCCTGTGCTAGATCCGCATAGATCTCGACCTCGCAAGAGTCCCATTTTATTTCACCTTTTGTCCGGGCTGTATTTTGCACCAGCTCCTTTGCATTAAAGTCCTGGAATGATGTCCCATGGCCTATTATTGCTTGCTCTCATAGCCACCGCCACTGTGTGTGCCCGGACAGTACACAAATCCAAGCCTTCCAGGTCTTCACCTGCTCCTGTCAGCAAGGCCTTTCATACTGCTATTACCACTGCTTTACAGTCCGTATAGGGCTCCTCCTCGGGAATCCTCTGCAGCCTAATATTGCATCTTCTAGACCTGTTTTCCAGGTCTTCCAATTTATCTTCCATTGCATTATTACTTTGTTGTAAGCTTACTATCGTTTGCTCCAATGCATTCTTTGTTTCTCCTTCCACATCCAGTCGCTCTTCTGCCTCTTCCACCCTCTTTCCCAACTCCATATCATGTCCGATTTCAGTCCATTCACGCTTGCCATGACATCCTCCCGAACCTGTACAATTTCGTTCTTTAGTTCCTGGAACCAGGCTCTCACCTCCGCTTGAAATCCCTCAACTGCATCCATATCAGATTCATGTCCTCCTTTGTTCCCTTTCTCGCTCCTCTCCCTCGTGTTTTTCTTAGTAGTCGCCCCCTCGGCAGCCTTGCTGTCCTGCAGTGCCATCTTTTCCCTCTGCGTTCATGCTGGCGTTTTCTCCGTGAAAGCGAACTCTTTCAGATTGATTTTTTTCATCTTCCCAGCCATCCTTGTGACTTTCCCTTCTCCTCCACCACTACTCACAGGTTTTCTCCTCAATTTCGCCCGCTTTTTTCACCTTTTTTCGTCGGGGTAGGTCGGCACTCGAAGCTCAAGCGGTCATTTTGGACGATGACGTCAGCAGCTCCCCAGGCTGCTATACCTTTTAAAGTTGCAGTTGTTGGGGTCTTTGCCTTTGGTAGGTCCTGAATGTTCTTCAGTGGTAAGGGGAACAGTCTCTAAGTACAGGATTGCTTCTGTGAGAACAATGTGAGCTGAAGTCCACATACTCCTATGCATGGATGGCAGTGGGTCAGATGGGAAACCTGTTGATTCTTCAGCCCCTGATCATACAAGTGACAACTCCCGTGACAAAGAACCTGATACTGTTTAGGGATCTCAGTGGACGAGTTAGAGGGCCTGTTTATCAGCTCTGGATAGGGTTCTTGACCCAGAAGAATGGGGATTTACCTCTTCTGAATGATGCAAGCTAGATAGAAGAGAATGTAAATAAGAATGTAAATAAAAATGATGCAAGCTAGATAGAAGAGAATGTAAATAAAAATAAATAATAGGCTTTGAGAGATTCCTGGACTGCTTCTGCTTATGATATGGGCAGGCCCATACATCCTAGAATGGTGATCTCAAACCTTTTGGGCTGAGAGCCATATTGCACTTTTCTGATCATTAGAAGGTCCAGGGTGCTTGTGGACCCCCTCCCCCACTTAAAAAAGTAGCTCCTTGGAGACCACTGGCATCTCCCTTACACCATGATACAGCATCTCTGTAAGTATTAGTGTATGTGTCTCATATCCCCACGTGTTAAATGTATCCCCCAATTGTGTTGTGACCGCTTTGACTGAAGGATAAGGCGGTATACAAAACTGTCTAAATAAATAAAATAAATAAATAAATCTCTATCGCTCTCTTCTTTCCCTCTCTTCCTGCTATTGGCTCTGCATGTCTCTCTTACACTCCGATTGTCGTGAATCTGCATCTGGCCTTTTGATATCCCCCCCCCCCCCCCAAAGAAAAAAACCCTCAGTCCAGCATCTTTCCCTCTTCCTCTATCCTTCTCCCCTCACAGTCCTTTCTTGTAGTGTCACTCAAGCTCCCACACCTGAAGGAAAGACACACATGGGAAGCAGTGGGAGAGGGTCTGTGATGGGAAATGAGGAGATCAGTCATGGGTGACTAGTTTATGGTTTAGACATTTGACCCTTTATCCTGTTAGGAAAAAAGATGGGAGGAAGGGACAGTGAAGGAGAGGGTAATTGTGGAGGTCATGGTGTACAATAGGATTTTATCACCCTGCAAGGTGAAGGACATGGAGAATGAGGGAGAGAGGTAGAAGAATAGAAAAAATGAGTAGAAAAATTAGTGGGCCGAGACTGAAAAAGAGATGGGAGGATGGGTATTTAGGGGAGATACAACTAGTAAGGAAGGGTACTGGATCTCTCTACTTACCCAGAAGAATTTCCAGAGCACTAGTGTGAAGTTCCAAGCTTTCTATCTGTTGCTCTATGACATCCATCTTCTCTGTATCCTGATTGTAGTAACTGTACACACAGGAATAAGCCAGGACCTGCAGGGACAGCAAATTTGATAAGTGTGGGGCATGTGCCCATTTATATAGCATGGGGCTGGGGATATATGTGAAGGCTGTATGGCTTGTAGGTTGGCTGTGGAGTGGAAATCCTCTGCCCAGTGTACAGTGGCGGCCAAAAAAGAAAAGTGAATACTGGAAATCATAAGGAAAAGAAGAGAATAAAACAAAGGATATTATAACGTCTCTGTTTCGTTCCATGGTACGACTCATTCCTTGAATATTGTGTGCAATTTTGGTTTACTCCTTCAATAAGTAGGAAGACTAAGGGACACGTAATGAAGCTACAATGGAGAATTTAAACCTTACCTGCTAATTGTCTTTCCTTGAATATTTCCAGGCCAGTCCAGGTACGTATGGGTTGTCAACATCCTCCAGCAGCTGAGAACTGAGCATGACAGATTCTTTCCATGATCCCATATAAGAGCTTCCTCTTATCAGTCTCCCTTTGACAAACAGCCCTCCAGACTCCAGAGCTGAAGTACTCATCGCCCTATAAAAAATAGAACCTCCCCTAATGAGAGGGACAACAGAAATTTAATGCTAACTCTTTGTAAACTCCTATGACTATTGGCTGAGTAGTAGTGCTGAGCCAGTAACCAGATACATCCTTGCCAAAATTAAACTGTTTCTAACCGAGTAATGGTCCCTGTACCATTATGGTGAACTCCACGCCCCCCCCCCCCCCACAAGATCCCGATGTCCGTCCGGAAATGAGCCATAAATGTAGACCAACACTGGGAGGGCCCTGGACTGGCCTGGAGATACTCAAGAAAAGACAATTAGTAGGCAAGGTCTAATTTCTCCTCCCTAATCGCCTCTCCAGGCCAGTCCAGATATGTATGGGAAGTACCAAAGCACTGCTTACTTATAAGAGGGACCCACAGCCCCAAACCTTACATCTCCAGCCGCCTAATATCCAAATGATAATGTCTTGTGAAAGTATGGAGAGAGGACCATGTTGCCGCCCTGCACATCTCCGCCGGTGGCACCAGGGAGCATTCTTCCCACGAAGTAGCCTGAGTTCGTGTTGCATGCGCCTTGAGCCCTTGTGGTGGCAGCTTGCCACGTGCTATGTAGGCCGCTCCTATGGCCTGTTTCAGCCAACAAGCAAGAGAGGCTTTGGAGGCTGCCTCCCTTTTACGAGGGCTGCCAAACAGCACAAAAAGATGATCTGAATTTCGCAGCGATGCCATTACTTTCAGATAGCGCTTTAGCACTCTGCGCAAGTCTAACAAATACAGCAGCCGCTCTTCCTCCGAATTTCCCCACACGGAAAACACCGGCAAGGAAAAACCTGATTCAGGTGAAAACTTGAAACCACCTTTGGCAGAAAGGACAGTACCAGGCGCAAAACCACCTTCTCCTTAGAATCAAAAAAGGCTCCCGGTAAAAAAGTGCCTGAAGCTCCGAGATGCGACGTGCCAAATGGATCGCTACCAAGAAAACCGTCTTCAAGGTGAGGTCCTGCAATGACGCTGCTACCAACAGTTTGAAGGGCGCCTCTGTTAAGGCCCCGAATACCAAATTTAGATCCCATGGAGATATGAATGGAAGCCTGGGCGGGTGCACTTGTTTGACCGCCCTTGCACACGGCCTCGATAACTGCCACCTGCACAGAACTGCCACCTGCACAGAACTGCCACCTGCACCTTTAAGGAGTTAAGCGCCAGCCCTTTATCACATCCCGGCCTGCAAGAACAGCAAGATAGCTGGCAAAGTACAGGCCAAGAGCTGAATGCCCCGAGACCCACCCAGTCTTCGAAAATCTGCCACACTCTAATGTAAGCCACCGTAGTGGACCTCTTCCGAGCTTGCAACAATGTAGCTATGATCGCAGGGGAATAACCCTGACATCGTAACCTTGCCCACTCAAGTGAAAATCTTTTCATCTGGGGCATTAGAACTAGTCTTTGGTACACTAGATTGACCCTATCTGGCAACCGAACCAGAGGAGCGATCAACAGATGCGTGATCAACAGATGCGTGATCAACAGATGCGTGAGATCTGCATACCATGTCCTGCGGGGCCAATCTGGCACTATGAGGATCACTGGACCTCTGTGCCCGTCTATGTAACAACCATCCAATCATTGCCTTCAGCGGGAATACATACCGCACATCAATGCCCTCCGACATGTGTTCCCTGCACTGACTGATGAAACAGTTCGCCTTGAAGTTGCCCAGTGTCGCAATCTGGTCCATGACTGGATGGCCCAGTTGTGAAACATTGCCGTATTGAGCTCCCACTCGCCCAGGTCTAAGCGGTGTCGACTGAGGAAGTCCGCATGAATGTTTTGCTTGCCCGCTACATGAGTTGCTGACAACGCCATGAGATGTTCCTCCACCTAGTGTAGTAGGGTCTGACTCTCCACCAGGAGGGTCGAACTGTCTGTGCCACCCTGCCTGTTGATGTATGCTACTGTGGATGCATTGTTGAAATACACTCAGACTTCCCTCTGTGCTATAGCTGGGCAAAAGGCTTGCAAGGCTAGGAACATCGCTCTCATCTACAGGCAGTTGATGGACCAGGCGCTCTCCTCCGCCGTCCATTTCCCTTATGTCACCTGCGACTGGGAGTGTGCTCCCCAACCTATGAGATTGGCATTCGTCGTGACAAGGATGCCTACAGTTACAGTAGATGACTCTGCTGCAGCCACCAGTCGAGACTCGACTGAACCACCTCTGGGCATGGTAGCCGCTGTGCCTTCATGTGGCAAAGGTGTGACCAGCGCAACAGTAGCACATGCTGTAGCCGCAAGTGAGCTCATGCTCAGGGCACTAAGTCCAGTGCTGCTACCATGGAACCGAGGATCTGCAGATAGAACCAGGCTGCCAACTGCGACATCTTAAGGAACTGCCAAATGTGCCCCTGCAACTTCCGCACACTGGGTACCATCGGAAGGAAACAATCCCTGCCTTGGTGTTGAACTGAGCTCCACGGTAGACAACTGCTGGGAGGGTTGCAACTGGCTCTTGGCCCGATTGACCTCCCATTCCAGACTGCAAAAAGTCTACCACTCGGCTCGTAGCCGCCAGTGATTTGGCTTCAGACTTTGCTCAGATGAGCCAATCGTCCAAATACGGCTGAACTAATATGCCCTCTTTTCACAACGCCACCGTGACCATCACCATGACTTTTGTGAACATCCGGGGGAGCTGAAGCGAGGCCAACCGGCAGCACAGTGAACTAAAAATGGCCCATGGGTACCGCAAAGCGGGGAAACTGTTGATATTCTGGCCTGATTGGAATATGCAGATTCGCCTCCATGAGGTCCAGAGGAGTCAAAAACTCTCCTTGCCTCACTATGAGGATGACCATCAGTAGGGTTTCCATTCGGAAATGTGGTACTCACAGAGCCCGATTTACATGCTTGAGATCTAGGATGGGCCAAAATGATCCCTCTTTCTTGGAAACTAAGAAATATATGGAATACCGACCCCTGCCAGATTCTCCTGTCGGCACCGGGACCATCGGCACTGGGGCTACCACCCCCAGTCGGATTAAACGCTTTAATATATCCTGGACTGCCTGCGTCTTCTCTCGATCTCCGCATGGTGAATGGACAAAGGCCTCTGAAAGGGGGCGCGCGAACTCCAGTGCGTTCCCCTCCCAAATTATTTCCAACACCCACTGGTCGGAGGTGATGTGGACTCAGGCAGGTTAAAACTGATGTAACCATCCCCATACTACCTCCACCTGGGCCCCTGTGGCATTCACCGGGCTATTTACACGGGTGAACCTGCATATCTGGCTAATCTTATTTCCCTTCACACTCCCTACCGTCAGCTTTGATCCCTTCACGCCAATCGTCTAGTCTTGCCTGCTCCTTCACGGGTGCACCTGGAGCAGACTCGACACTCGGCTTTCTTCTTTTTGGGTCCTCTTTTATGGAATGCTCTACCATCTTCCCTCCGATTAGAATCTTCCTACCCGCATTTCAAGTCATTACTCAAAACTTCTTCTCAAATTCTCCCTTTGCCTGCCTTATCAATGCCTTGCATTTGACTTGCCAGTGCTTGTGCTGTTTCCAGGTTTCGTCGTTTGGCTCTTTTTTCCATTTCCTGAAAGATGCTTTTTTGGCAACAGCCTCTCTGACCTCACCTTTAAGCTTCTGTCTGGGGAAGGGGAAAGCGATCTGGGACTCCCAGATATATCCCCTGTACACAGGTACCTGGACAGCCGTGGAGGCCTTGAGGATCTGGATATCGGACAGGCTCTGCCCCACCAAGTCCTATCCCCAGCACAAGTGTCTGTTCTCTCTTTTGCTTTGCTTAACCAATCCTTTTTTTTTTTAAATAACTCCAATTACCAATCCTAAGACCCCCTTTTTCTTTTCTTTTTTTAATCTGTCACCAAGTCCGCCACATAGGGACACTCTCCTCAGCTGCTGAGGACTGAGAGACTGATAGGGGGAGCTGAAGGTTGAGCTCTTATACTTGAAGTAGCACATTTAAGACTAATCAGAGAAGATATTTATGACTTATCGGTAATCAAACTCTAGAATTTGTTGCCAGAGGATGTAGTAAAAGCTATTAGGGTAGCTGGGTTTAAAAGAGGTTTGGACAAGCTCTTGTAGGAAAAGTTCATAAACCTTTATTAAAGAGGACCACGGAAATCCACTGCTTTTGCTGGAATAAGCATATGGAACCTGACAGGTATTTGTGACATGGATTGGCCAATGTTGGAAAAAAGGATATTGGGCTTGATGAACCTTTTGATTTGACTCAGTTGCGCATCTCTTATGTTCTTATCAGAAATCTTCATAGAAAGGCAAATTCATCCCCAAGTGGAGGCACTTCATGCATTATTAGTCCCCATTGTTTATTAACCCCTCAAGGTTTATAATGTAATAGAAAAAACTTAAGGGTGTCTTCCAAATTTATATCTGTTGTTAAATCCATAAAATGTATACATCCCCACATGGATCACCTGGCAGGATCATCATGCATGGAAGAGCGAGCCCATCTCTCCACACAAACACCAACATTTATTTGAGATATCTTGTTAATCTAATGCAATCTCTTTGGTGACAAACACCACTTATATAAAAGCTTGCAACTGTTCTCCATTAGAGAAGAGCAAGATCTTGGGAATGGCCTGAGACACGAAAAAAGCATGGAAACCAACACATCCTTTCAATGAGGAATAAGACTTTATTGGTTACATACCTACACTAGCAGTGTTTCAGCTTCTCATGCCTTCATCAGAGGGTATGTAATTGTGAACCTCCAACATAAAACAGATAAAAATAAGTAAATAAAAAATAAAACATATTGAACCCCCCCCCATATATCACCTTCAGAAGAACCACCAATTAAAAATGCCCAAAGCTAATGTGCTAAAAGCATATACATGAATATGAAAAAAAAATAAAGAATAATTATACATTTGTATCCATTAAAAAACTATTAAAAACATTAAAACTTGTGAATGCTGTTGTTAAGTGCTGTCAAGTCAGTGTTGACTCATGGCGACCCTCTAGATAGTTGTCTTAAACTGTGTTCGGTCTTCAGTCAGGCGGCTCATTGTTGACAGACTGGTAGCCGTAGCTGCTGTTATTGTATCGATCTATCTCACTGCTGGCCTTCCCCTTTTGGTTGACCTTTTATCTTGCCAAGCATGATGTCTTTCTCTAATGATCTCTCTCTTCGCATGATGTGTCCAAAGTATGAAAGTCAAAGTCTTGTCATCTGAGCTTCTTAGATTTGATCTCCTCTAGTACTGACTGGTTTGTTGTCCATGGTATACACAGTATTCGCCGCCAGCACCATAATTCAAAGGCATCAATCTTCTTCCTGTCTATCTTTTTTTACTGTCCAGCTTTCACATCAATATGATGTTATTGAAAATACCATGGCTTGAACAAGTCAAATTTTTGTATGGAGAGAGACATCTCTGCTCTTGAGAATCTTGTCTAGCTCTTTCATAGCCATTCTGCCAAGAGCAATGCGTCGTCAGATTTCTTGACTGCTTGTTGCTTCTTTATCGATAGTTGATCCAAGTAGGTTAAAGTTGTTCACAATTTCAATTTCTTCTCCTTCAATGATGAACCTGTTGATTTTGCCAGTTGTCATGATCTTTGTCGTCTTCTTTATATTAAGGTGCAGGCCCATTTTGAGACTATGTTCTTTGATAGTGAGAAGCAAATGTTTCATCTTCACTTTCAGCCAGTAATGTGGTATCATCAGCATAGTGAAGGTTGTTGATGAGTCTTCCACCACACCTCTGTCATTTTCATACAACCCTGCTTCTCTGATGATTTGTTGTGCATATAAATTAAACAGGTAGGGAGAAAGTATGCAGCCTTGTCTTACACCTTTGCTGGTTTTAAACCATTCTGTTTTTCCTTGTTCCGTTTGAACTGTTGCTTCTCCAGGACCAAGCAGGAAGTCAGTCCTCACTTATGGGTGTCATTGACGCCAATGAAGCCCCAGCGGAGCATTTCCCCAGCTTTCCATGAAAGCCTTTGGGAATGCTGGCATGCATGCGTGGTTCCCTTCCCGCCTAAAGGTGCCATCTTACCTCAGTCTCTTTTTTTCCTTGAAGCCCATCGGACGTGTGTCCTTTTTTTCCCGGAAAAGAAAAGTTTTTTCTTGGCGTTATTTTGCTTTTTTCCTCGGATTCGACGTCGGATCCCCTCCCGCCGGGTTCGGTACACCGGTATCAAATCCCTTTTTTCTTTTTTTGCCCTTAGTGGTGTGACGCAGTGGCAACTTCAGAAGCCATGGAAACTGATACTGACCCTCTGGTTGGTTCAGGTATTGCAAGAAAAGACAGGGTTTTCCATTCTCAGCATAACCTACAGGCAACTAATCAGCTCACCTCAGGGGAGGAGAGAACCAGAGCTGTGGATTGGGCACGCCCTAGTAGGAGGCGGGCTTCCAAGAGCAGGGGCCCCTTGTTAAGCAGAGAGAGGGAAGACAGTGGAATGAGAAGGAGAAGGAGTAGGACGGTGATGAGAAGGAATGGAGAAGTGAGCACTACAAATGGAATGAGAAGTGAAGGTGATTTGAATCCACAAGAGAGAAGGCAAAAGGCATTGGGAAGGCAAGAAGCTCTCTTGAATGCAGAACCCTTTGACCCTGCTACAGAAATACTGCCCAGCTGCAACAGAAGGGAAACTGATTCAGAACCAGGAGTAAAGCCTAGGTTGTTGGGAGACAGCATTTACCCTTGGAGAGAAAGGCACGCTGGCAAGGCATTTTCTGACAAGCCTCATTTTAAGGTACCTGCTGCACTTAATTCCTTTAACAAGTTTTATAAGCCAGAAAGAGGGAGTCCTGATTTTAAAGTACAGGATAGTTTCAGGCAATGTGAGAGACGTTGGTTACAGCCTGAAAGCTCTCTAACTAAGCCTAGCTTTTCTCAGCCAGCAGTTCCTGCTTTTAACAAGCAAGCTGACGAGAGGAATTCAGCTAAACTGTTTACAAGAGAATTAGGCTACACTGATACAGAAGGTCCTACCTTTGAAGCATTCTTTAAGAGCAGAGCTCGTGCAGAGGAACGTGTGATTCCAACACTCACTAACAGAGATAAGTGGGGGAGGGGTAACTCCACCACGGGCACAGAGTGTCTAAACAGGGAGAGCATTGTTTGTTCCCCAGAAGCAGATAATTACTTGCCCAAGCAAGGAGAAGGTTCTCCCAGTAGTCCTGCTAGAAGACAGGCAGAACTACTCCTGAATGAATTTAAACAATTTCTAAATAGAAGAGCTGTTTCAGAACAGACTTGCATTCAAGCAGGAAGTAATCCTGAGATAGGAATTCCTACACCGGCCCCAGCTCCCATGATTGATGTTAACCAGCCGATGGACTGCTCGATTGGTCTAATAGATAGAGCTGATAAGAGCCAAGCTTGAATGATTATACCTGATATTTTATTCTGGTTATGTTAACCAAAGAGATGTGAAAAGCTTATGAAATGAATACTGTTTGAGCAGCTGAAAGGAAAGCTTATGAAGCACTGAAATAAGCTGGACTGTAACCTGATTGCAAGAGAAAAACAGTATTATTTCTTACCGGAGTATTTGTAAATACAGCACAGAGAAGACACATGGTGTAATGTGCTTCCTCAGTGAAGATTAGGCTGAAGCACAGTATTGAAAGCCTCTAATTTGCATTGTTCCTGATTTGGTTATTCTTCTCACCTGTTCCTGTCCACCAAGGAGCGGGGAAAATAAAATCCTTGTAAATATAAATGTCTTGTTCCCGACTTTCATTGGCCCCCACAACTACACAAGGCCCATCCCTCCTTAACCCTCAAGGTTAGGGAGTGGGTGCAGGGTGACAGTGGCTAGGCGCTCGCGCCAATTCTTTTTCTTTTTCCTTGGAAGGCCGGTCCTTTGACCTCGCGGGGACCCTTTTCTCCCCGATGGCTTCCAGTGGTTTTAAAAAGTGTGATCGGTGTAAGAAGATAATGTCTCTCACCGACACACACGACTGCTGCCTTCGGTGCCTGGGCCTGGACCACGATTCTAAAACGTGCGGGCCATGTGGAAAAATGTCTTCCAAGGCCCTCTGAAGTCGTCAGCAACAAAGTGAAAGGCTTTTCTCGGACTCGGCCTCTACCCGGGCCCGGACCTCGTCTGAGGCCTCGACATCTTGGGATTCCGATCCCGAGAGGCGTCGGAGCTCCTCGGACAGGGGGTCCCCCGACCGGGAACGTAAGAGGAAGAAGCGGCTCGCGAGGGCGGCGTCGGAGGAGGTCCCTGAGCCCTTGAGGGCCAGGTCTAAGACCCCCGACCGTCGTCCCGGGCCCGTGGACCAGGAGAAGCCAACTAAAGTTCCTCACATGAAGCCAGAGTCTGCTGGACACGTAAGTCCTGTTGTCCTCGTGGACTCGCCTCCCCGAGTACCGACGTCGGGCCCGGCGCTGCCGGGGCCCGTGTCGGGGGTTGCTGCGTCACCTGAGCTGAGTCTCAGTTTGACAGCCTTGGAGAGCAGAATGTCTGCCTTCATGGATCAGCAGCGGGCACTGATGGCCAGCCTGTCTGGCGCATCTGCCCCGACCACCAGGACATCGACTTCGAAGTTGACCCCGGAGACCGAGCCGATACTCGAGTCCCTTGCAGCTCGAGGTCTTCCTCGACCTCCCGTTCGGGACCGAGGGTCTCGACGCCGGTGCCACCGGCGTCGGGGCGGGTGCCTAGAGGCCCCGCGGGGTCGGACCTCGACTCGACATCGGACGAGTCTGCTTGGGAGACCGAAGACGAGGAGTCTCCTGACACCTTCAAGACTCGGTGTGTCCCTTCGGACTCACCTGAGTCTGAGCCCCAGAGTAGATCCCCTCCGGAGGATACTAGGTTCTCGGAGTTTGTCCGCGATATGGCCGCTGCCCTGGCTATCTCGGCTGACCCCGAGGAGGAGCCTCGAGCCGAAGAGCTCGATGCTCTGCAGTATGACTCTCCTCCGAAGGAGGCCTTTACTGTCCCGGTTCCTCCGATGCTGGAATGGCTCCTCTTCCAGATGTGGGAGGCACCGGCCTCAGCGCCGGTTTTGAGCAAGCGAGTCTATTCCATCTATCGGCTCCGAAAGAGTCCTGGCTTCCAGATAGCACAGCTACCACACCATTCCATGGTTGTGGAATTGGCCATGCATCGTCTGAAGATGCACTCCGCGGTGCCTCCTGGAAGGGAAACCCGAAGCCTTGATGGCGTCGGTAGAGAGTGCTTTCAGGGCTCGGTGCTTGCTTGCCGTGTCCAGACTTACCAGCTGTACATGGGCATGTATTTACGAGACCTGGCCAAGGAGTTGGCCGGATTCTCTGCTGGTCTCTCCGGGGAACCCTTGCAGAGTTTTAAGTCCTTGTCTTCGAGGATCCGGGAATGCTCTAAGTTCATGTCCCGTGCCGCCTACGATGGCTTCGAGGCCTCGGCCCGAGTAGCGGCAGCCGGCATCGCGGCCCGATGCCAGGCATGGCTGCAGTCATCGGACCTCGAGCCATGGGTTCAGGACAAGTTGGTCGATGTCCCTTGCCGAGGTGAAAACCTTTTTGGCAAGCCTGTGGCCGAGAAGGCCGCTCAGCTCGAGACAGAGCACCTCACGAGGACAAGGCTGTCGAGGAAGACCTCTGCCCCTTCTCATAAGAAGAAGGGCTCGGGTAAAAAAAGTCCTTTTACCCGAGGAAGGGCACTGCCTACAAACAGTATCCACAATATCCGGCTGCCCAAGCTGCCCCCCAGGGTCAGCAAGCCAAGGGCCAGGGTAATGGGCCCCGTAGGCAGAGGACCCCCAAGCCTGTAGCCCCTGCTCCCACTCAGCAGGGTGGTTTTTTTTGACTCCTTGAGTATAACTATACCTCCCTTGCAGAAACAGCCCTGCACAGGAGGCCGCCTAGCCTTGTTCGCCCACAAGTGGCCCTTGATAACCCAGGACAGTTGGGTGCTGGACATAGTCCATCGAGGCTATGCCCTACACTTTCACCAACTGCCTCCGCCACACTTCCCAGGGGAACCTTTCCGGCCTCCCCTGCATACAGCCCTTCTCCTCAAGGAGCTAAAAGGTCTGTTGCTGGACAAGGCAGTGGAACCTGTGCCTCCCCACTTCCAAGGTGACGGGTTTTACTCCAGGTATTTCCTGGTGCCAAAAAGAACCGTTGGTCTTCGACCCATTTTGGATCTCAGAAACCTGAACAAGTTTCTAGTGAAAGAGAAGTTCAAGATGCTTACTCTTGGAACACTTACTCTTGGCTTTGCTGTTTAGATCTTTGCTCTTGCTTACTCTTGGCTTTGCTCTTTAGATCTAAAGCATGCTTACACTCACACCCTTATTCATCCAGACCACAGAAAGTACCTCAGGTTCATTGTGGGAGGAAACCATTATCAGTACAGAGTACTGCCTTTTGGACTGACCTCCGCTCCCAGGGTGTTTACCAAGTGCCTGGCAGTGGTGGCAGCCTACCTGAGAAATCAGGGCATCTTTGTGTTTCCTTACCTAGACGACTGGCTCATCAGAGGCCAGACTTCCCTAGAAGTTCAACAGGCCACCAACAGGACCATAGAACTGCTCCAAAAGGTGGGCTTTGTCATCAACTTCGCAAAGTCCACTTTGCTCCCCTCCCAGAACTTGGAGTTCATAGGAGCAAGGTTGGATTCTCAGCTGGCAAGAGCATTCTTACCAGTGGACCGAGCACAAAGGCTCATGGACCTTGCCAGCAAGTTTCTTCACAGGTCCCTGGTCTCTGCCAGACTCTGTCTTAGGCTTCTGGGCCACATGGCGTCGACAGTACAGGTGACCCCCCAATGCCAGGCTCAATATGAGGCCTGCCCAGTGGTGCCTTCGGACTCAGTGGTCACAAGCCTCCGGCAGTCTCAGAGACAGGATCAGAGTGTCCCACCGTTTCCTGGCCTCCCTCAACTGGTGGTTACACCCCCCCCAATCTGCTAGTGGGGGTGCCCTTTCAGATCCCACCTCATACAGTGGTACTGACAACCGATGCCTCTCTGCAGGGTTGGGGAGCACACTGCCTAGACAAGTGCACCCAGGGCCTGTGGTCTCGTTGGGAGGCGTCCCAGCAGATCAATCTGCTGGAACTCAGAGCTATTCGCTTGGCCCTCAAGGCCTTTACTGCTTCCCTGGCACAACAGTCTGTCTTGATCCAGACAGACAACCAGGTAGCCATGTTCTATGTAAACAAACAGGGCGGGAATGGTTCCCAGCCCCTTTACCAGGAGGACCAGGACCTCTGTTCCTTTGCCCTGAAGCACAACATGCTCCTCAAAGCAGTCTATCTTCCAGGCCAGGAGAATTCCCTGGCTGACAGATTGAGCTGGATTCTGCAACCACACGAGTGGCAGCTACATCCTTTAGTGGTTCAAAAGATTTTCTTGAAATGGGGGCTTCCCTCCATAGACCTGTTTGCCAGTCCACTGAACAACCAGCTGCCAAAGTTCTGCTCCAGGCAACCGCATCCTCAGAGTAGCAGCAGATGCTTTTCTGATTCCCTGGACTCAGGGCCTATTCTATGCGTTTCCTCCCACCCCTCTGGTGGCCCGAACACTGTTCAAGATTCTCCGAGACAGGGCCTCAGTCTTCCTGGTAGCTCCCAGGTGGCCAAGGCAGCCTTGGTTCCCCCTCCTGCTTCAACTGGCAGTGGATCTGGATCTGCTTCTGCCTCTGGGATTGCAACCCGACCTTCTCTCTCAGAATCAGGGCTCCTTGCTGCATCCCAATCTCAAAGCTCTCGATCTGATGGCATGGAGGCTGCAAGGGTAGTGTTGGCTCCCTGGGGCCTGCCTCCCGAGGTTGAGGAAGTTCTCCTAGCCTCCAGGAAACAATCCACTAGGAAGACCTATGCTCTCAAGTGCAAAAGGTTCTCTATGTGGTGTCAGCTACGTGCTGAGGATCCTTTCTCCTGTACCGTGTCAGTAGTGCTTCAGTACCTGCTGCACTTGTCCAATCAGGGTCTCAAGTCCAACTCTGTTCGGGTCCACCTCTCTGCTTTAGCAGCTCACCACTCCCTAGTTGAGGGCCATTCCTTGTCTGTGCACCATTTGGTGTCTCGGTTTCTCAGAGGCTTGCTTCTGCTCAACCCTCCCTTACATCCTCCTGCTCCTGAGTGGGAGCTTAATGTGGTCTTGCAGCAGCTGACTCGCCCACCTTTTGAGCCTATGGCTACTTGCCCTCTACGCTTCCTTTCCTGGAAGACTCTCTTTCTGATAGCCCTTACTTCGGCTAGGAGAGTGAGTGAGCTTCAGGTCTTGGTCTGTGATAGACCTTACACCAGGTTTTATAAAAACAGGGTGGTCCTCAGGACTCACCCTAAGTTCCTTCCTAAGGTTGTCTCCTCTTTCCACCTCAACCAGGAGGTGGTTCTTCCTACTTTCTTCCCTAGGCCTCATGCAAGTCAGGCTGAAACAGTTCTCCATACCTTGGACTGTAGGAGGGCCTTATCCTTCTACCTTGAACGTATGCAAGGTCACAGGAAGGCTTCTCAGCTCTTCCTTTCTTTTGACCCCAATAACTTGGGGAGGCCTGTGTCCAAGCGTACCTTGTCCATCTGGGTGGCTGACTGTATCACCTGGGCTTACAAGGCAGCTGACCTTCCTTTGCAGGGTAGGGTCACGGCCCACCGTGTGAGGGCAATGGCTGCATCAGTGGCTCACCTCCACTCTGTTCCATTGCAAGACATCTGCAGGGCTGCTACTTGGTCTTCAAGCCAGACTTTTGCAGCCCACTACTGTCTGGAGAGGGAGTCCCGTAGGGACAGTGCTTTTGGCCAAGCAGTACTCCGAAATCTCTTTGAGGTCTAGGCAACTCCTGCCCTCTGGTTGGGCTACCTGTGGAGGGTGTGTCCTTGCAAAGCCTTTACTGTGTTGCTGAGACTAGAGGGATTTCTCTTGTTCAGCCTGGGTTCCTGGTAGCCCAGAGCTGGGGAGTCACCCATAAGTGAGGACCGACTTCCTGCTTGGTCCTGGAGAAAGAGTAGTTACTCACCTGTAACAGGTGTTCTCCAGGAGCAGCAGGGATCAGTCCTCACTAACCTCCCTCCTCCCCTTGGAGTTGCAGTTGTACATAGTTTAATTTTTACATTTTTGTGTGCTGTTCTTAGCAGGGACTGCGCAATCAGGGCTGGCAACTCCTCTTTCCTAAAAACTCTAAAAATATTGGGATCATCCCCAGGACCTAACTCTCCTTCCTCTAAGTCTGCGGGCCAGGAGTCCAAACCCTGCTCTGAGAGAAGCTCCCCTTCTTCAGGCCCTAAAGCCTCAGCTCCCAGAGAAACGGTATCTAATTTAGACTCTTTAAATGCTGACAAAGAGGCAACCCCTTCTCCAGGATCAGACCGGCTAGAGACCCCTGTCTGAGCCAGCTGTGGAAAGTCTGACAAAAGTGGCAGAGAAGCCTGAGCTTTCTTCATTAAATAAGCTCTATGAAACGCTAGAATAAACTCTGCCGAAAGCAGAGGATCGAGCGCTTCTGAAACCGCTGGCAGCACAGGCTGTGCAGTACCTTCTGCGCCATGACGAGACTTCGCCTTGCGTTTGCCTGCCTTAGGAAGAGGAGTTGCTGAAACGGAAGGCCCTCCTAAGATGGCCGCCGTTCCCGCGCTTTCTCCTGACGGCTGCAGCGTTAAAAACTGATGCTGCGAATCCCCTTTGCTCTCCTGCATACCGCGGACCGAGCGAACAGCCCCCGGAGCAGTTGCGCGCTGAGTAAAAACTTCACAAGCAATACCTGAATTATATGCCGGTTAGGCTGAAGTGCTCCCAACTCCACAAGGAACTGCTGCCAGCGATCCGGTAAGTGAACAGACTCCGAGGAGAGAGACAGTAGCTGGGGCTCCCAGAACCGCTCCTCCCGAGCACCCCTAGCAGAGAAGAGGAGACAGGCTCTGTCCCATTCTCTGAGCTGTTTACCCGGCCAACTGACACTGACGCTGCCACAGAAAAACAGTCAGTATAATCAATAGCAAAGTGCCTAGATACCCTGCTAGAGTAAAGCACTGATTCTTCAGTGTGAACTCTTCCAGAAAATAAAAAAGAGAAATAATACTAACAGGTTACAGGTGGGGAGCTAAATCTCCACACATCCATCTCAGCTGCTGAGGACAATAAGACAGAATCAGTAATCAACACCTTGTTGCAGTCACGTCGACAGTCCACATCGTTGGCGTACATTCGTGTGTGGCGTGTTTTTGAGGCGTGGTGTGCAGAACGCCGTTTGAGGGCTCGCCTGTCTTCCATTCCAGATATTCTCGCGTTTCTTCAATGCGGGCTTGAGAAAGGTCTTGCTCTGAGCACCTTAAAGGTGCAATTAGCGGCCCTGGCAGTTTTTCGAGGGCCGGTTCGTGGACTACGTCTTTCGTTACATCCGGATGTACTACGTTTTCTTAGAGCGGCTAAGCAACTTCGGCCTCCGTTTCGGCAAGTTATTCCTCCTTGGGATTTGAACCTGGTGTTAGGGGTCTTGACAGAGTCTCCCTTTCAGCCTCGTTCCTCAGGTTCGCTGCGGGAGTTATCCTGGAAGACGGCTTTTTTTGGTGGCCTTGTGTTCTGCTAGACGCATTTCAGATCTGCAGGCCCTTTCGTGCCGTCCGCCCTTTCTTCAGTTTTCTGCGGAAAAAGTGGTCTTGCGTCCGGTACCGTCCTTTCTACCTAAAGTGCTGTCTGCATTTCATGTGAATCAACCGGTCTCGCTACCCACCTTCGTGGATTCGGGGGAAGGTTCTTTCGATCGTTCTCTGCGGAAATTGGATATGGGGCGAGTGCTCCGTAGATATCTTCGGGAAACAAATCTCCCTCCTCTAGCAGCTGAGGACGGAATACTGATTCTTGTTGCTAGGTTACCCATCGCTCTCCTGGTAACAGAAGACAGTCCAGAACCCACCCTATGAGTGTTATCCGTTTTTTGCTCTCAGTTTTTCTCGAGTTTCATCCATGACGGATCTTCCTATCAGTGATTCAAGAGTTGGAAGTTGTCTTCATGGTTCTTAATTACGCATTCTAAGAATGGGGCTGGCTGTATATGGACTTCTTAATCACTGAGAAATCACGCTAAATGCGGTAAGGTACAAATTGTTTACTTACTCTCTCCTGGTGGCAATCTTGGCGTGCCTGTTCTTTACACTGACAGAGATTGAGTTATCTTTGACTTCTGAAAACTAGGTGTCCTTCTGGAGTAATAACTGTATACCATTTCATGTACCTTTCAGTGTCTTTCACGGATAAAGAGTAGTTACTCACCTGTAACAGGTGTTCTCCAGGAGCAGCAGGAATCAATCCTCACTTATGGGTGACATCGACGCCGATGGAGCCCCCGTACGAAGCATTTCCCCAGCTTTCTAAGAAAGCCTTTGGGATTACTGCACGCATGCGCGGTCCCCTTCCCGCCTAAAGGTGCCATCTTGCTCAGTCCAATGACAAAGCTAAAAAACAGCACACAAACATGTAAAAATGAACTATGTACAACTGCAACTCCCAGGGGAGGAGGGAGGGTTGTGAGGACTGATTCCTGCTGCTCCTGGAGAACACCTGTTACAGGTGAGTAACTACTCTTTCTCCAGGACCAAGCAGGAAGTCAGTCCTCACTTATGGGACTCCCCAGCTTCAGGCTACCGGGGACCCAGAGCTGAAAAATGAGCTCCCTCTAGCCTCAGCATCAGAGAAAGGATTTCACTGAAACATACCCCCACCGGTAGCCCAACCAGAGGGCTGGAGGTTAGGAGTTGCCTAAACCTCAAAGAGATTACGGAGCACTGCCTGACCGAAAGCACTGTCCCTACGGGACTCCCTCTCCAGGCAGTAATGGGCCGCAAAAGTATGGCTTGAGGACCAAGTTGCAGCCCTACAGATGTCTGCCAACGGTACAGAGCGGAGATGAGCTTCTGAGGCAGCCATTGCCCTGACACGGTGGGCCGTGACCCGACCCTGCAAGGGAAGGTCAGCTGTCCTGTAAGCCCAGGTGATACAGTCAGCCACCCAGATGGACAAGGTACGCTTGGAGACAGGTAACCCCAAGTTATTAGGGTCGAAAGATACGAAGAGCTGAGTAGCCCTTCTATGCCCCTGCATACGTTCAATGTAGAAGGATAGGGCCCTCCTACAGTCCAGGGTATGTAGGACTGTCTCAGCCCGTCTGGCATGGGGCCTAGGGAAGAACGTTGGAAGAACCACCTCCTGGTTGAGATGGAAAGAGGAGACAACCTTTGGGAGGAATTTAGGATGAGTCCTAAGGACTACCCTGTTCCTATAGAAGCGAGTATAAGGCCTGTCACAGACCAAGGCTTGAAGCTCACTCACTCGCCTGGCCGAGGTTAGGGCCACAAGGAATAGAGCCTTCCAAGAAAGGAAGCGGAGAGGACAGGTAGCCATCGGCTCAAAAGGTGGGCGAGTCAGTTGCTGCAAGACCACATTCAACTCCCACTCAGGGGCCGGTGGACGGAGAGGAGGCTTGAGCAAGAGCAAACCTCTGAGAAACCTGGACACCAAGGGGTGAACCGACAGAGAGTGTCCTTCCACCAGTGAGTGGTGAGCTGCTAGTGCAGAGAAGTGGACCCGAACCGAATTGGACTTAAGGCCTTGATTGGACAAGTGCAGCAGATACTGAAGCACTACTGGTACAGTGCAAGCGAAAGGATCCTCCTTGCGCTGCTGACACCACATGGAGAACCTTCTCCACTTCAGGGCATAGGTTTTCCTGGTGGATTGCTTTCTAGAGGCCAAGACCACCTCTTCCACTTCCCGGGGTAGGCCCCAGGGAGCCAACACTACCCTTGCAGCCTCCAGAGAAATTTGAGATTGGGGTGCAGAAGGGAACCCTGATCCTGAGAGAGAAGATCGGGTTGCAACCCCAGAGATAGTGGTGTTTCCACGGCTAGCTGAAGCAGAAGTGGAAACCAGGGCTGCCTCGGCCACCTGGGAGCTATCAGAAGTACCGAGGCCTTGTCCCTCAGGATCTTGAACAAGGTTCGGGCCACCAGAGGCGTGGGAGGAAACGCATACAGGAGGCCCTGGGACCAAGAAATCATTAAGGCATCCGCTGCTAACCTCAGGGGGTGCGGTTGCCTGGAACAGAACCTGGGCAGCTGCCAGTTCAGGGGACTGGCAAAAAGATCTATAGATGGAAGTCCCCATCTCAGGAAAACTTTCTGAACCACCAAGGGGTGTAGTTGCCACTCGTGGGGTTGCAGTATCCTGCTCAATCTATCTGCCAGGAAGTTTTCCTGGCCAGGGAGATAAACAGCCTTGAGAAACATGTTGTGGTTGAGAGCAAAAGAGCACAGGGCCTGTGCCTCTCGACACAGGAGCCTGGACCCCATGCCTCCCTGCTTGTTCACAGAGAACATGGCCACTTTATTGTCCGTCTGTACCAGAACAGACCGGTGAACCAAGGTGTGAGAGAAGGTTTTGAGGGCTAAGCGAATAGCCCGGAGTTCCAGAAGGTTGATTTGCCGTGTGGCCTCCCATGGAGACCACAGGCCTTGGGTGCACCTGTCCAAGCAATATGCGCCCCAGCCCTGCAAGGAGGCATCGGTCGTCAACACCACTGTGGAAACAGGCACCTGAAAAGGCACCCCCTGTAATAAGTTGGGGGGGGGGGTGTAGCCACCACTGTAGGGAGTCTAGGAATGGTTTGGACACCCGCACTTTGTCTGTGAGGCTTCCTGTGGCTTGTTTCCACTGAGTCCGGAGACACCATTGTGCAGGCCTCATGTGGAGGCGGGCATTGGGTGTCACATGCACTGTCGATGCCATGTGGCCCAGGAGCTTTAGACAGAGTCCGGCGGAGACCTGTGGCCTGCTCAGAAACTGGCTTGCTAAGTCTATGAGTCTTTGAGCCCTGTCTCTTGGCAAGTAAGCCTTTGCTTGCAGGGAGTCCAACCTTGCCCCTATGAACTCTAGGTTCTGGGAGGGGAGCAAAGTGGACTTTGCAAAGTTTATAACAAACCCTAGGTGTTGAAGGAGGGAGACAGTTCTGAGGGTGGCTTGCCAGGCCTCCTGGGAAGTCTGACCCCTGATGAGCCAGTCGTCCAGGTAGGGGAAGACAAAAACACCCTGATTCCTTAAGTAGGCCGCCACCACCGCCAGGCACTTTGTAAAGACCTTGGGGCAGAGGTCAGGCCAAAGGGCAATACTCTGTACTGGTAATGGTTTCCTCCCACAATGAACCTGAGGTACTTTCTGTGGTCTGGATGAATGAGGATGTAAGTGTACGCATCCTTTAGATCTAAGGAGCATAGCCAATCTTCCTGCTGGAGGTAGGGCAGAAGTGTTCCAAGAGTAAGCATCTTGAACCTTTTGTTCTCCAAGAACTTGTTGAGATTCCTGAGGTCGAGAATAGGCCCAAGGCCCCCGGTTCTCTTTGGTACGAGGAAGTACCTGGAGTAGAACCCGTGACCCTGCAGGTGGGGAGGTACAGGCTCCACTGCCTGGTCTAGAAGCAGACCTTGAAGTTCTTGAAGAAGGAGGTCTGTGTGCAGAGGAAGTCTTGGAGGCTCTCCTGGAAAGTAGGTAGGAGGCAACTGTTGGAAATGGAGCATATAGCCCTTGTGGACTATGCTTAATACCCAAGCATCTCCTGTAATGGGTGACCACCTGTGGGCAAACAGGACTGGGTGACCACCTGTGGGCAAACAGGACTAGGCGACCGCCTGTGCAGAGATGGGACAGCAGAGGTGGAAAGGCTATGCTGTGGGAGTCAAAAACCCCCTCCCTGCTGAGTGGGAGCAGGAGCTAGAGGCTTGGGGGTCTTCTGTCTACGGGGCCCATGTCCCTACCCCTTGGCCTGCTGACCCTGCTGGGGAGCTGGGGAGGCCTGGTACTGAGGGAATGGTTTGTAGGCAGCCGCCTTCCTGGGGTAAAAGGACTTCTTACCCAAGCCCTTCTTCCTCTGAGAAGGGGCAGATGTTTTTCTGGACAGCCTTGTCCTAGTCAGGTGCTCAGTTTCGAGCTCAGCTGCCTTCTCGGCCATGGGCTTTCCAAAAAGGTTTTCACCTCGGCAAGGGACATCGACCAACTTGTCCTGCACCCAGGGCTCGAGGTCCGATGACTGCAACCATGCCTGGCGTCGGGCCCCGATGCCGGCTGCCGCTACACGGGCCGAAGTCTCGAAGCAATCGTAGGCCACTCGGGACATGAACTTTGAGCATTCCCGGATTCCCGAGGACATAGTCTTGAACCTCTGCAAAGGTTCCCCGGAGAGGCCAGCAGAGAACCCAGCAAGTTCTTTCGCCAGGTCCCATAGGTACATGCCCATGTACAGCTGGTAGGACTGGACACGGCAAGCAAACATCGAGCCCTGGAAGCACTTTCTGCCGAAAGCATCCAGGTTCTGGGCCTCCCTGCTGGGAGGCACCGCAGAGTGCATCTTCTGGCTTTTCAGACTATGCATGGCCGATTCCACCACCATGGAATGGTGCGGCAGCTGCGCCTTCTGGAAACCAGGGCTCTTACGGCATTGATAAATGGAATTGACCCGCTTGCTCAAAACCGGCACAGAGGCCGGTGCCTCCCACATCCGGAAGAGGAGCCGTTCCAGCATCGGAGGAACAGGCACAGTAAAGGACTCCTTCGGAGGAGAGTCATACTGGAGGGCTTCAAGTTCTTCGGCTCCTCCTCGGGGTCCGCGGGAATCGCCAAAGCCTTGGCCATGTCCCTGACGAACTCCGAGAACCTGGTTCCTCCGGAGGGGACCTACTCTGGGGCTCGGACTGCGGTGAGTCCGAAGGGACACACCGAGTCCGAAAAGTATCGGGGGACTCCTTGTCCTCCATCTCCCACGCGGACTCATCCGAAGAGGAGTCGGGGAGCTCCGACCGTGCGGGCCTGGGTGGCACCCGCCCTGACGCCAAAGGCACCGGCGTCGACGCCCTCGGTTCCGAGCAGGAGGTTGAGGGTGACCGTGACCGAGGATGACATCGAACCTTCATGGTCTTGAGTATCGGCTTGGTCTCCGGGGTCAACTTAGACGTCGATGTCCCGGTGGTCGGGGCAGATGCACCAGCGAGGCTGGCCATCAGTACCCACTGCTGATCCATGAAGGCAGACAATCTGCACTCCAAGGCTGTCAGCCTGAGTTGAAGCTCAGGAGACTCAGCAGCCACCGACTCGGGCCCTGGCGGCGCTGGGCCCGACGTCGGCTCCCTAGGAGGAGAGTCTTCGAGGACAACAGGACTTACGTGTCCGGCGGGCTCCGTCTCCACACGAGGTATTTTGGACGGCTTCTCCTGCTCCAAGGGCCCGGGACGGCGGTCGGGGGTCTGAGACCTGGCCCTCGAGGAACCAGGGACCTCCTCCAATGCCGCCCTCATGAGCCGTTTCTTCCTCTTATGTTCCCGATCGGGGGACCCCCTGTCCGAGGAACCCCGGCGATGCTTGGGGTCAGACTCCCAAGACGACGAGGTCCGGGCCCAGCCGAAGGCAGAGTCAGAAAAAATCTGTTCTTTCTGATGCTGGCGGCTTCGTAGTGCCTTGGTGGACATTTTGCCACACGGGACAGAGACCTTAGGATCATGATCCGGTCCGAGGCATCGAAGGCAGCAGTCGTGTGTGTCGGTGAGAGACATCAGTTTTTTTGCACAGATCACACTTTTTGAAACCACTGGAAGCCATCGGGGAAAAAAGGACCCCCACGAGGTCAAAGGACCGGCCTTCCAGGGAAAAGACAAAAAGGGCATGAACGCCAGCCACCAAGGGCAAAAGCTGAAAAATAGAAGACGGGCTCGATACCGGTGTACCGAACCCGCCGGGAAGGGGAACCGGCGTCGAAACGGAGAAAAAACACGATGAAATCGCAAGAGAAATGTCAATTTTTCCGGGTGACACGGACAGATGTCCAGTGGGCTCCACGGAAAAAGAAAGACTGGGCAAGATGGCACCTTTAGGCGGGAAGGGGACCGCGCATGTGTGCAGTATTCCCAAAGGCTTTCTTAGAAAGCTGGGGAAATGCTCCGCACGGGGGCTCCATCGACGTCGATGTCACCCATAAGTGAGGACTGACTTCCTGCTTGGTCCTGGAGAAATAGAGTATTCAACTGTGCACACAAAATCAATTTCAAGTGAATAGACAGTGAGTTATTTGATATATAATTCTTACACAAACTGGCTTTTAATGTACCACATTGTTTTTAGTCTTCTGTATTTATGTTCTTAGTTGCTATTGTTTGCCGTTGTTTGTACTTCTTTATTAACTATTACTGCATGTTATTCACAAGCATTAATGTTTTTAAAAGCTTTTTTAATGGATATGAATGTATAATTATTCTCTATTTTTTTCATATTCATGTATATGCTTTTAACATATTAGCATTGGGCATTTTTAATTGGTTATTATTCTGAAGGCGATATGTGGTTTTTTTCAATATGTTTTATTTTGTATATACTTATTTATATGTTTGATGTTGGAAGTTCATAGTTAGATACCTCCTGATGGAAGGCATGAGAAGCTGAAACACTGCTAGTGTAGGGGTGTAACCAACAAAGTCTTATTCTACAAGGAGAGAGTGTGCTAGTTTCCTTAGTTTTTTCATGTCTCTGGTCGTCTTTGCAAGGAAGCGTGCTTCTCTTTTGAGCTCCAATGTATAACTTTCCATTCGTCCTCTAATATTGAGCCTCTCAGATCCTGTTCCTAACCAGTCTTATAACTTAAGCCTACACAGCGAGAGAGATGTTAGAAACTAATAAAGCTCATAGATTAAATCCTTGTTTATCAAGCACAGTGCTTCAAAATGCATTAGGTCCTGTACCAGCAGGGTCAGTGCCACTATTAGTGAACTAGGAAGTTGTCTGAAGCACCATACTTTAGAGCAGGGGTCTCAAACACGCGGCCCGCGAGACAACTTTGTGCGGCCCGCGACGGCGGAAAACCAAAAATCCCCCAAAACCCTGGCTTCTGCTGCTGCCGTTGCCGCCGTGGCAGCAGCAGAATCAATTGTCAAATTTAAAAAAAAAACTGACTTCTGCTGCTCAAGCAGCTGTCCTGCGGCCCCTTTCCCTCTGCCCGGAGATCCGACTCTGCTCTCAGCGGCGTGCTTTTCAAGCCGCGAAGAGAGTATTCCCCTCTCGCGCGGCTTGAAAAACCGCGCGAGAGGGGAATACTCTCGTCGCGGCTTGAAAAGCACGCCGCTGATAGAGCAGAGTCGGATCTCCGGGCAGAGGGAAAGGGGCCGCAGGACAGCTGCTTGAGCAGCAGAAGTCAGTTTTTTTTTTAATTTGACAATTGATTCTGCTGCTGCCACGGCGGCAACGGCAGCAGCAGAAGCCAGGGTTTTGGGGGTTTTTTTGTTGGCCGGTAATGAGCTATGGAGGGGCTGACTGAACTGGAAGTGGGCTATTGGCAGAGGGGGGGGTTATGACTGGTAATGGGCTGGGGGGGGGTTATAACTGGTAATGGGCTATGGTGGGGGCTAGGACTGGAAATGGGCAGATGGGGGTTAGGACTGGAAGTGGGCTATTGGGGGTTAGGACTGGTAATGGGCTATGGTGGGGGCTAGGACTGGAAATGGGCAGATGGGGGTTAGGACTGGAAGTGGGCTATTGGCAGGGGGGGGGGTTATGACTGGTAATGGGTTATAGTGGGGGCTCGGACTGGAAATGGGCAGATGGGGGTTAGGACTGGAAGTGGGCTATTGGCAGGGGGGGGTTATGACTGGTAATGGGCTATGGTGGGGGCTAGGACTGGAAATGGGCAGATGGTGGTTAGGACTGGAAGTGGGCTATCGGCAGGGGGGGTTATGACTGGTAATGGGCTATGGTGGGGGCTAGGACTGGAAATGGGCAGATGGGGGTTAGGACTGGAAGTGGGCTATTGGCAGGGGGGGGGGGTTATGACTGGTAATGGGCTATGGTGGGGGCTAGGACTGAAAATGGGGTGATGGGGTTAGGACTGGAGGTGGGCTGATTGGGGGGTTAGGACTGGTAATGGCCTATGAGGGGAGGTAAGACTGAAAATGGGGTGATGGGGGATACGACTGCAAGTGGGCTATGGGGGGGACTAGGACTGGTAATGGGCTATGGGTGGGGTAAGACTGAAAATGGGGTGATGGGGGGGTAAGACTGGAAGTGCGCTATGGGGAGGTTAGGACTGGTTATGGGCTGGGGGGGTTGCTAGGACTGGAAATGGGCTGAGTGGAAGGGGGGCTTGAACTGCAAATGGCTGATGGGGAGGGGGGCTTGGAATGGAAATGGGCTGTGAGGGGAGGGAGCTAGGATTGGAAATGGGCTGATGGGGGGCTAGGATTGGAAATGGGCTGATGGTGAGGCTAGGATAGGACTGGAAATGGACTGATGCAGGGACTAGAAAGGAGCAGATGCTGGGTGGGGCTGGAACTAGAAGGGAGCTGATGTTGGGGGAGGATTAGAATGGGATGGAGCTGGGAAAGTGAAATGGAGAGGGGAAAAATATTTTGTCTGGAAGAGAAGACAAATCTACAATTGGCCAGGTATTGGGAGAGTAAGTGGGGATTGAGGATGGAGAGGTAAAATTTGAGTGGATGAAATAGGAATGAGGAAAGAGCAAAAGGAGAAAGATTAGTATGTTAAAGCAGATGTAGAGAGAGAGAATGGAAAAAAACTAGAAGAGAGAAGAAAGGACAAATGGACAGCAGACGATGGAGATAGCAGAAGACACGAAGAAACCAGAAGTGGCTGGAGCAATTGCAACTGAAAAAAAATGCACAAAAGGTAGAAAAATATCTCTTTATTTTGAATTTATTAACTGGAATATGTCAGCTCTGGGAAATGTGCATCATTAATGTCTGTGCTTTGGTACAAGAAATTATTTATAGTTTTATTTCTACAGTGCTGAGGTATTCTGTGTAATTCCTATTTGACATTGCTACTTGTTCTCTTTTCCCAGTAGGTCATGTATTGTTCTCTGAAATGTATTGATTTAATATTTGCAGTGTTGCCTTTTGATAGGTAGGGTCTGGTGCTTTGTGAGTCCTGGTAGTGCTGTTATGATACGGGGGGTTTGCTATGGGTTCTAAATGGGCAGTGTTAGTAGTAGTTCCTAATGTGCCTGGCGGTTGGCACTGGATTATAGTAATATAGAAATTTTCTAGTCTTTCTTTATCCATGCACTCATTATGCAACATTATGCAAATATTTATGCAAATGAGGCCCCTTATGCAAATGAGGCCCGTGTCTTATGCGGCCCCCGGGTTACTTTACAAGTCCTCATTCGGCCCTCAAAGCAATTTGAGTTTGAGACCCCTGCTTTAGAGGGTGGACCATTCCCACCATGGCTGCCCCTCTCTGGGACCTGCAGCAGTGACTGACAAAAAAACATTAAAGCAGCATTTACCAGAGTCTCTGAACCTCTGCAAGCTGTTGGTGTGGTGCTTTGAGTAGCCAGTTCCACCCCCATGCAAACAGGAAGTCTGTGTCGGAAGGGGTGAGACTGGCTAGCTGTTTGGAGCACAGCACCGGCACGCAGTGGTTCAGAGGCTCTGGGAAGCAGTTTGTTTTATTGTCACTGTTGCTGCTGCAGGTCCCTGGAGAAGGGCAGCAGGAATGAAGGTTCGCCTAGGGTACCTCATATCTTTGCACTGTCCCTGTCTGCCAGATCTTGCTGAATCCTCCCCACAGGTGAGGAAGTACCTAAATTGAAAATGCTCCTAAAAATCACGAGTGTTGAATGAGTATCTCCGAGTGTATGGAAGGACAGTAGTTATTGCTGAGCAAAAAACTGACTGATTCTGGAAAGTCCCTGACTACTGCTGCATGCCCCTTCCTCAACTGATGAAAATTCCAGCAGCGGTACGTTCCCTCCAACTCTACTCTCTTCAACACACGGCACATTATCAGCTGGCAGGATTCCTATACTGCTTGCTTGCAAATCGCTGTACCTTTAAGACAGACTTGGAGGGGGATCTACTGATGTTTGTATCAGTGGCTCACCGGGGATGCCTTATCACCCAAGTAGGGCAGACTGCCCCTAGAAACAATGACGACAGAAAAAGACCACATGGCCTATCTAGTCTGTCCTTCCATATCAACCACTACAACAGTCCCCTTTTTACCTTTAGACATCCTCTGTGTTTGTCCCATGCTTTTTTGAATTCAGTTACTGTCCTCATCTCTACCACCTCCACTGGGAGACTATTCCACGGATCCACCACTCTTTCTGCAAAGGGCATTTAAGGGTCATTTAATGGCTTATAATTCCCATTTAAAAAAAAAAGATTGACAGGAGCTCCTGAAGGCCTTTCGTTCCCAGGTACTGTGGGGCAGGCGGGGAGCTTCAGATTCCATGCTGGCAGCTCTCGAATCTTTGAGCGGGTGAGGAGCCACTGCTAGCGCCAGAGCCAGGCTGTTTGTTCCGCTGCGCCGAAACCCTCGATACAGGCTGAGCGGGGGTGGGGTGGAGAGGGAAGAATCAGAGAGCAGGAGAGATCTGGCTGAGAGGTAAGCCGGCGAGGGACAAGGCGCTGAGGCCGGGAGTCCGCAGGAGTGGCGTTTTCAAGCAAGGATGCGGCTGGCGATTTCAGACTACATGGCAGGAGAAACTAAAGCGAGCGGTTTCCGTGGCCTGTTTCCCGCGCTCGCAGCAGCCTTGACGTTTGCGTAGAGTTTTTCCTCGGTCTCTCTTTCTCTGTCCATTCCCCCCCCTACTCCCACATCGAGTATTTCTAATTTTATATCTAATGGTATATTTCTAAGTTGATTTCTTATTTTATTTTATGGTTATCACGTGAATAGTCTTAACGCTCTCCAGAGAAACCCGGGGGGGGGGGGGGGCCGGGCTTCTTCCAGGGCACAATGTGCTTTCGGGAGGCGCTCTCCATATCAGCGATGCCTTCCAGATCTCAGTGCCTGGTTTGTGGAACCAGGCAGGGGACAGTGTCCGATGACGGAGTTTGTCGGGGCTGCATTCAGGAGACCGCTAAGGTGGAGAAGGTATTTCAGGAAGGTATAGAGGGGTTTCCTACCCTGATTGGGGAGAACCAGGAGGCAGATGGGTCGGTGGAGATACTGGAAACACCCTCCTCGCCTCCACCGGAACCCGGGCCCTCATCTGTGTCGCGTCAGAGCGGGGTAGGCCTTCTAGGTGATTTTTCGCCCGAGTTTGTTTTATTGCTCCACAGGGCATTCTGCCTGTGGCAGCAAAGCCAGAAGGATGCCCTGTGCGCTCGAGAAGTGGGGACTAAGAGGCCTGCCACAGACGGTAAGTCTACGGCTGAGGTGCGAGTGAAGAAGGCGAGACCTTTGGAGGAGGGACAGGTTCGGTCCCCTGGGTCGGATTTCCCGGATCTGGAGGACTTAGAGACAGAGTTGACCTCCAGGAAGAACTAGAGGAAGGAGAGATCCAGGAGCAAGAGGATCAATTGAAGGTAGTCCGAGTATTTTGCAGGGAGGAATTGGCGGTTCTCACTGGAGAGTCGTTAAAGGCACTGAATATGCCAGCAAGTGAACCAGCAACAGATCAAGCTCTAAAGGACTTGCTTCTCCAGGTGGTGAGGAAGTCGCAAAAGGTGTTTCCAGTACACAGAGTGGTTAAGCAGATGATCCAGGAGGAATGGAGTCTGCCAGAGGCGGGTCTAAGCAATTGGAATACAACAACCTGATCAATGAGCGCAAGCAACAGCACCATACCAACTTAATCATGAGGTCAGCCAATAAACCAAGGGAACTATTTAACATTGTGCAGAAGCTCACCAAAGACACCACCCAGCACTGCACCCACCACCTGGACCCACAAGAATTTGCAAACTACATAAAATCAAAGAACACCAACCAAACGAGCACCCCTCTCTCTCAGACATACGACCTCAGAATGATGGAACCTCAGCAAACCTGGGAGGACTTTAGCATGCCATCAACACAGCATATAAAATACATAGTGAACTCCTCAATGCTGCTCCGACTAACCGGAAGTGACGCGGCCACGCTGTACGCGACCGCGTGACCTCAAGGTGCTACCTTGGTGCCGTTTCTGTTCCCCTGGCAACACTCCTCAACGCTGCTCCGACTAACTGGAAGTGACGCGGCCGCGCTGTACGCGACCGCGTGACCTCAAGGTGCCTCGCCAGTATAAATCTCCTTTTGGCGCGGCTTTCTGATAGCTGCTACTTGTTATAATTTGCCTCTGTAAAAACTGTGCCCATATTTCTTTGGACTACTTGTCCTTCTGGTATTGATATAGTCTGTATGTCCTTAGTTTCTACAGTTTCATATATGTATGTTATTGGTTAATCTGCTTGTTTGCCTTTTGTTTTGCCTTTTGTTTTCTTTCCTTTATTTGTTCCTGCTGCCATTGCTGCTTTTGCTGTCTCTGTGCTAACTTTGTCTGTTCCCTCCCTCAGGTGCTACCTTGGTGCCGTCTCTGTGTTTCTGTTCCCCTGGCAACACTCCTCAACGCTGCTCCGACTAACCAGAAGTGACGCGACCGCGTGACCTCAAGGTGCCTCCCCAGTATAAATCTCCTTTAGGCGCGGCTTTCTGCGCCGCGGGCGCGCGCCGAAGGAGCGCACCCAAGGAGCAGACCTGCTCCTTGTGCGAGCTCCTTGGGGCGAGTCCGTGGGGGCGAGTCCAGAGTCCTTCTCTCACCCTCTCCTCTATTGAAGCTCTACCTCCGGGATTGGTTGTCTGCCACATGTCCTCACGGCCTGCATGTTTCCCTTGCACTCACCCACCCTCTGGTAAGCCCGTTGTTTGGTTACTTACTCTGCTCCTTCTGTTTCTACTGTTTTCGCTTCCTGCCTACTCAGCTCAGACCGCCTCCGCTATTTCAGCCAACATGACCGCAATTCCTATTCTGTGGAGCTGGAGGCATCCTTCCCCTCCTGTCTCCACCGGCATTGCTGCTAGGAACACTTATAAAGCGTAGTTACTCACCTGTAACAGGTGTTCTCCAGGAGCAGCAGGAATCAGTCCTCACTTATGGGGTGACGTCAGCGCCGACGGAGCCCTCGCGGAGCAATTTTCCCCAGCTTTCAAAGAAAGCCTTTGGGAATTGCAGCGCGCATGCGCGGTCCCCTTCCCGCCCAAGGGTGCCATCTTAGCCAGTCAGATGACATAGCTAAAAAAGACAGCATAAAAATTTGCAAAAGAACTAAAGCAGGTGATTGCAACTCCATGGGGAGGAGGGAGGGTTGTGAGGACTGATTCCTGCTGCTCCTGGAGAACACCTGTTACAGGTGAGTAACTACGCTTTCTCCAGGACCAAGCAGGAAGTCAGTCCTCACTTATGGGACTCCCAAGCTCAAGGCTACCGGAGACCCTAAGCACAAAAATGAGCTCCCTCTAGCTCAGCAGCACAGCAGGAAAGAATCTTCGCTGAATTATTACCCACCGGTAGCCCACATCCGGGATGGAGGGTAGGAGTTGCTCAGACCTCAAAGAGATTACGGAGGACAGCCTGTCCGAAAGCACTGTCCCTGCGGGACTCCCTCTCGAGACAGTAATGGACCGCAAAAGTCTGGCTCGAAGACCAAGTAGCAGCCCGGCAGATGTCTGCCAGCGGAACAGAGCGGAGATAAGCCACTGACGTAGCCTTTGCCCGAACGCAATGAGCCGTGACTCGACCTTCCAAGGAGAGTCCGGCTGCCCCATAAGCCCAAGAGATACAGTCCGCAACCCAGATGGACAGAGTACGCTTGGAGACCGGGAGCCCCAATTTATTGGGGTCAAAAGACACAAAAAGCTTTACGGTGCTCCCGCGTACGGTCAAGGTAGAAGTTCAATGCCCTTCTACAGTCCAGGGTATGGAGGACCGTCTCAGCTCGGCTGGAGTGTGGTCTGGGAAAGAAGGTTGGAAGTACCACCTCCTGATTGATGTGAAAAGGGGAGACCACTTTTGGAAGAAATTTTGGGTGAGTCCGCAGGACTACCCTATTTTTGTAGAACCGAGTGTAAGGGGGATCAGACACGAGGGCCTGCAGTTCACTTACGCGCCTAGCGGAAGTGAGGGCTATCAAGAACAATGTTTTCCAAGAAAGAAAACGGAGAGAACAGGTAGCCATAGGTTCAAAAGGCGGACAGGTGATCCGCTGTAAAACCACATTCAGATCCCAGTCAGGCGCTGGCGGGCGCAGAGGTGGTTTAAGTAGAAGGAGACCTCGGAGAAACCTCGCTACAAGAGGGTCACTGGAAAGAGGTCTGCCGTCCACCGGCACATGATGTGCTGAAAGAGCACTGAGGTGAACTTTGACGGAGTTGGACTTAAGTCCCAGATTAGAGAGGTATAGTAAGTACTGCAGGATCACCGACACCGGGCAGGAGAAGGGATCCTGAGACTGTTGGGCACACCAAACGGAAAAGCGACGCCATTTAAGGGCGTAGCGTTTGCGGGTAGAAGGTCGCCGAGAAGCTAGGACGACCTCTTCCACCTCTGCCGGCAGGAGAAGGGGAGCAAGGACTACCCTCTCAGCAGCCAGGCCATTAGATTGAGAGATCTGAGGTTGGGGTGTAGCAGAGACCCCTGATCCTGAGTGAGGAGATCCGGTTGTAACCCCAGAGGGAATGGATCCTCCACCGCTAATTGCAGCAGGAGCGGAAACCACGGCTGTCTGGGCCAGCGAGGGGCCACCAGTATCATGAAGGCTTTGTCTCGGAGAACCTTGAAAAGAGTCCGAGAGACTAGCGGGATGGGAGGGAAAGCGTACAGAAGGCTCCCCGACCATGAGAGTAGAAAAGCGTCCGCCGCAACCCGAAGGGGGTGAGGCTGACGAGAGCAGAAGCGAGGAAGTTGCCGGTTGTGAGGACTGGCAAAGAGATCCACCGTGGGGAGGCCCCACCTCAGAAAGAGCTTCTGAACTACCAAGGGATCCAGACGCCACTCGTGCGGCTGGAGGATCCTGCTGAGTTTGTCCGCCAGGCAATTCTCTTGGCCTGGGAGATAAACTGCCTTGAGGAGAACGCCGTGACTGACGGCCCAAGAGCAGAGCTTCTGTGCCTCCCGGCAGAGGAGGAAGGAGCCCGTGCCCCCTTGCTTGTTCACGTAGAACATGGCAACTTGATTGTCCGTCTGGACAAGGACGGACTGGTGAGAAGTCAGGTGGGAGAAGGCCTTGAGAGCCAGGCGGATCGCCCTGAGCTCCAGGAAGTTGATCTGCTGAGCAGACTCCCACGTGGTCCAGAGGCCCTGAGTACGTGCCCCTTGGCAATGTGCTCCCCAGCCCAGGAGGGATGCATCTGTTGTCAGCACCCGGGCCGGCTGAGGTGACTGGAAAGGCATGCCGAGTACCAGGTTCGGCCGATGAAGCCACCACCGGAGAGACGAGATCAGCGGCTCGGAGACGCGCACTAGGTCCGCTAGGCCGCCTGAGGCTTGTCGCCACTGCTGGCGGAGACACCATTGAGCAGGCCGCATATTCAGGCGGGCATTGGGGGTCACATGGACGGTGGAAGCCATATGGCCGAGTAGTCTCAGGAAGCGCCTGGCGGAGACCAGGGGCTGGCTGCGAAAACGGTCGGCTAGGTCCATGAGCCGTTGAGCCCTGTCGAGCGGTAGGTACGCTCGTGCCTGAGGAGTGTGCAGCCTTGCGCCGATGAACTCGAAATCCTGTGAGGGGAGCAAAGTGGACTTTGCGAAGTTTATAACAAAGCCCAAGTACTGCAGAAGAGTCATCGTGCGGCGCGTGGCGTTGGTGACCTCCAGAGCGGACGCTGCTCTGATGAGCCAGTCGTCGAGGTACGGAAAGACATAGAGGCCGTGAAGCCGGAGATGGGCCGCCACCACCGCGAGACATTTTGTGAAGACTCGCGGTGCGGAGGACAGGCCAAAGGGTAGTACTCTGTACTGGTAATGATTTCCTGCCACCACAAACCTTAGGTATTGGCGGTGGCTTGGGTGGATGAGGATGTGCGTGTAGGCATCCTTTAGATCCAAGGAGCATAGCCAATCTCCCTGCTGGAGGTAGGGCAGAAGGATTCCAAGGGTAAGCATCTTGAACTTCTCCCGCACGAGGAACTTGTTGAGATTGCGCAAGTCCAGGATGGGTCTGAGGCCTCCTGTTCTTTTTGGTATTAGAAAATACCTGGAATAAAAGCCTTGACCTTTCAGGTGGTGGGGCACCGGTTCTACCGCCTGATCCTGTAGAAGACCTGCTAACTCCTGAAGGAGTAATTCCCTGTGCAGAGGGGGTCGTGGAGGTTCTCCCGGAAAATAGGAGGGAGGGACCTGGTGGAAGTGGAGAAGATAGCCTTCCCGCACGACTTGAAGCACCCAGGCATCTGAGGTGATGCTGGACCACCTGTGGGCGAAGTGAACCAGCCGGCCTCCGGTGCTGGGAGGAACCAGCGGGGGGGGGGAGAGGCTATGCTTAAGGAGTCAAAAACCCCCACCCTGCGGAGCAGGGGCTGGTGGTGCAGGCTTGGGGGCTTGCTGCCTACGGGACCCGTTACCCCGTCCCTTGGCCTGCTGGCCCTGTTGGGGAGCTGCAGGGGCCTGATAGTGGGGGTATTGTTTGTAGGCAGCCGCCTTCCTCGGGTAAAAGGACTTCTTTCCCGAGCCCTTCTTTTTCTGGGAAGGGGCGGAGGTCTTCCTAGAAAGCCTAGTCCTGGTGAGAGTCTCTGTCTCAATTTGTGCAGCCTTATCAGCCATGGGCTTGCCAAAGAGGTTTTCGCCTCGGCAAGGGACATCGACCAACTTGTCCTGCACCCAGGGCTCAAGGTCAGACGACTGAAGCCAAGCCTGTCGGCGGGCACCGATGCCGGCTGCGGCCACTCGAGCCGATGCTTCAAAGCCATCATAGGCTGCTCGGGACATGAATTTTGAGCATTCCCGAATGCCAGTGGACAAGGCCAGGAACCTCCGCAAGGGTTCCTCGGACAAACCAGCGGAGAAGCCGGCTAGCTCTTTAGCCAGGTCTCGGAGATACATGCCCATGTATAGCTGGTAGGTCTGGACACGACATGCAAGCATAGAGCCCTGGAAACACTTCTTACCAAGGCCATCCAGGTTACGGGCCTCCCTGCCAGGAGGCACCGAGGAGTGCATCTTCTGGCTCTTAAGACGATGCATGGCCGATTCCACTACCATGGAATGGTGTGGTAGCTGTGCTTTTTGGAAGCCAGGGCTCTTGCGGACACGATAGATAGAATCGACCCGCTTGCTCAGGACCGGCGAGGTGGCCGGACTTTCCCACATGCGGAAGAGTAGTCGTTCCAGCATGGGAGGAACCGGTACAGTAAAGTGTTCCCTGGCGGGAGAGTCATACTGGAGGGCGTCGAGCTCTTCGGCTCGAGGCTCCTCCTCGGGGTCCGCAGGGAAGGCCAAAGCCTTGGCCATATCCCTGACGAAGTCCGAGAACCGGGCATCCTCCGGGGGGGACTGCTTCCGAGGTTCGGACTCAGGTGAGTCCGAGGGGACACACCGAGTCCGAAAAGAATCAGGCGACTCTTCCTCTTCAGACTCCCAGACCGACTCCGACGAGGACTCGGTGGGGTCGGCCCGGGCAGGGCGTGGCGCCTGCCGCCCCGACGCCGAGGGAGTCGGCGTCGGCGACCTCGGTCCCGAACGGGAGGCCGAGGGCGACCTCGACCGAGGATCGACTCGAGTTCGCATCGACTCGAGGATCGGCTCGGTCTCCGGGGTCGACTTAGACGTCGACGTCCCGGCGGTCGGGGCAGCGGCACCAGCGAAGCCAGTGAGCAGTGCCCGCTGCTGGTCCATGAAGGCAGACAGTCTGCTCTCCAAGGCCGTCAACCTGAGTCCGAGCTCAGGTGACCCAGCAGCCCCCGACAGCGTCGGGCCCGACGTCGGCTGTCGCGGAGGCGAGTCCAGAAGGACCACAGGACTTACCCGAGCAGGCAGCTCCGACTCCAGGCGAGGTCGCTTCGTGAGGTGCTCCTTCTCCAAGGACCCGGGGCGGCCATCGGGGCTATGCGACCTGGCCCTCGCGGAGCCAGGAGCGTCCACCGACGCCGCCCTCGCGGGTTTCACCTTCCGTCGATGGTCCCCGGAGGGAGAACCCCTGTCGGAGGAACTCCGGCGACGGTCCGAGCTGGAACCCCTGGACGCGGAGGCCTCCGACGAGGTCCGGGTACGGCTGGGGTCAGCGAAGATTCTATCCCGCTGATGCCGCCGACTTCTCAACGCTTTGGAGGATAGTTTGCCACAAGGCCCACAGATCATTTCTTCATGATCCGGGCCCAGGCAGCGGAGGCAATTGTCGTGTGTGTCAGTTAGTGACATATTTCGGTCACACTGACCACACCGCTTGAAACCACTGGCAGCCATCGGGGGAAAAAGGGCCCCTGCGAGGTCAAAGGACCGGGCTGCCAGGGAAAAACCGAAACAAAAACTAAGTCAGAAAAACGAAAAATAAGAAGAGGACTCGTGACCGGCGTCGCGAGTCCGGGCGGGAAAAAGACCGGCGTCGAACCGAATGGAAAAAAGAATAATTATGAAGAAAAATCAACTTTTTCGCGGGGACACGACGGGTACGTCTGTAGGGCTCCGCGGAAAAAAGAAGACTGGCTAAGATGGCACCCTTGGGCGGGAAGGGGACCACGCATGCGCGCTGCAATTCCCAAAGGCTTTCTTTGAAAGCTGGGGAAAATTGCTCCGCGAGGGCTCCGTCGGCGCCAACGTCACCCCATAAGTGAGGACTGACTTCCTGCTTGGTCCTGGAGAATCGTATTCCTTGCTCTTCTTCCACTCCTCTACCGCCCTCTGCCACAGCCATTCTTCTCTTACAACTAGCCCTCCTGAACTGTCGCTCTCTCCGCTCTAAAACCTCCCTTGTTCAAGATCTCATTTTACAACACACAGTTGACGCTCTGTTTCTAACGGAGACATGGCTTAGGGAGGGTGAGGAGCCCCTTCTGAACCGTTGTCTCCCCCCCAGCTACTCCGCCCTCTCCACCTGTCGCGTGGTCGGAGCGGCGGGGGGGTTGCTGTTCTCTTCTGCTCCTCACTGGCTCTTCAGGAAATACCCTCCCCTGCACTTCACTATCCTGAGTCTCTCCTTCTCCGCTCAAACTCCTCCCCCCCTATACACTTCCTCCTCATCTATGCTCCTCCCTCTCTACCCGGCCCACGCTGGGACTCGCTTGTCCTGACCCTCTCTGAACTTTCCCTCATCCATCAGCAACTCCTGATCCTCGGTGACTTTAATTTCCACGTAAACTCCCCTTCCTCCTCCCGTGATTGCACTTTTCTTTCTCTTCTTTCTGATCTCTCTCTGCGCCAACATGTTTGTACTCCTACGCACTCTGCTGGTCACTCCTTGGACCTGGTCATATCCCATTCCTCCTCCTATCTAACTCCCTCTTCTCTTCATACCTTGTCCATTCCCTGGTCAGATCATCTATGCCTATTTTTCTCTATTCCCTCATTGTCCCCTTCCTCTGCCGAGAACGCAACTCCCCCTCCTCCTCGTCTGATTCGCAGAATCACCCCGCCACTCTTTCTCAATTCCCCTCTTCCGACTCCCTCTTTCCCCCCGTCTTCCACCATCTCCCTGTGGACCTTCAGGCTCAGTCCTGGAACTCTGTCCTTACGGAGGCGCTGGATCAGCTTGCCCCACGTCAGCCTCTTCCCCCCTCTCATACCCCTCATCGCTACCCCTGGTTCCACTCAGGTCTATTCCATCGTTCTTATCTATGTCACGCCGAGTGACGCTGGCGGAAGAATCCATCTCCCACTGCTCTAGCCCACTTTCGACATTACCATTCCCACTATCGTTCTCTGCTTCATTCTTCTAAGTTGGACTACTTTTCCAACTGTATCTCCTCTTCAGCCAACTCCACTCATTCACTCTATTCTGTCCTTCGTTCTCTTTCTGCCTCCCATTCTCTCACCTCCCCAGCCCCCTTCTCCTGTCTCTCCTGATCCCTCCATCCTAGCCACTCACTTTGCCACCAAAGTCCAGTCCCTGCGCTCACTCTTTCCCTCCTGCCCCCCTCCCCTCTGCTTTCTCCCCCTCCCCCCTCCTCATCTTCCTCCTCTCTCCCACAGTTGGTCCTCTTTCCAACCCGTGACCATTTCAGATCTATCCAAGGTGTATTCCTCTACTCGGAAAACCACCTGCACCTTAGATCCCATCCCCTCCCAATGGCTTCTGGATACCTCTTTAGCCCTCTCTCCACAGATACTCTCCATTGTCAATTCTAGTCTCTCTTCTGGTACCTTTCCCTCCATCTGGAAGCAAGCTATTATCCGCCCCATCCTTAAAAAAAGACTCTCTTGATCCATCCTCCCCAGCCAATTGGCGCCCCATTTAGAATCTTCCCTTCCTTTCAAAAATTCTTGAAAAACTGGTCTACGCCCAACTCTCCTCCCACCTCGAAGCCTCCCTGATTCTTCACCCCGTCAATCCGGCTTCCGTCCCAATCACAGTACCGAAACCATTTTGCTCTCACTCCTTAACGATCTGCGTCTTGCCCACGATCGCGGTCTTATTTCCATTGCCAACTCCCTAGACTTATCCGCTGCTTTCGACCTTGTAGATCACCAAACCCTCCTAGCTCGTTTACACGATATTGGGCTCTCTGGTTCTGTTCTCTCCTGGTTTCACTCCTTTCTTTCCCATAGGTATTTCTCAGTTTCTACAGGTCTCTCTTCCTCTCCCCCAACCCCCCTCCCATGTGGTGTTCCCCAGGGTTCTGTCTTTGCCCCCTCCTATTTAATGTTTTCATGGCCCCCCTTGCCCTGCTGGTCCAGCAGCACGGCATCACGGCTCATTTCTATGCAGATGATATTATTCTCCTTCACCACACCGACCCCACCACCCTGGACCTCGCTCCCCTCAATTCCTGCCTGACCTCGGTGGCCACCTGGTTCTCCTCTAACTTCCTACATGTGAACCCCTCTAAAACATTTGCCATCTGGTTTACCTTCAGTGCTCCAGCCCCCTCCCTCGCTCCCCTTTTGTCCTCCACTCCACTTCCTCTTGTTCCCTCCCTATGTTACCTGGGGGTTATCCTGGACTCTGCCTTATCTTTCAAAGAGCATATTTCCTCTGTGGTGCAATGGTCCTTTCACACCCTGAGACAACTTCGTGCAGTTCGCCCTTTTATATCAGCCCCTTCTACGACCACACTACTCTTATCTCTAGTGGTATCTCGTCTAGACTATTGTAATGTCATTCTAGCCGGCCTTCCCCAATCACAATTGCAGAGACTCCAACTGATTCATCACACAGTGGCACGTATCCTGATGCATGCCTCACGTTTCGATCATATCACCCCTCTCCTGATTCACTTACACTGGCTTCCACTTACCTATCGCATACAATTCAAAGTGCTCATCCATGTACATAAAACCATCCATACCGGTGTTCCCCTTTACCTCGCAGATCAAATTCGTCTTCACTCCTCCCATCGTTCCCTCAGGTCCGTTCATCTGAACCGCATGTCCCTTCCCTCTCCATCACAGGCTCACCTCGAATCCACCCGTTCCTCTGCTTTCTTCTTCTTAGGCCCCCGGCTCTGGAACTCGCTTCCCCTTGCCCTCCGCCTAGAACCCTCCTACAAAACCTTTAAGACTATGCTGAAGTCCCATCTATTTTGCTCAGCTTTTAACCTCCCTCCTCCCCCTACCCCCTCATCTCCCCCACCCCGCTGATTTCAGATGTTCCTTAACCTTCCACTATTACGTAATGTTTCTGCTTTGCCTTGTTGCTCTATCCTCCTTTCTTGTCCTGTCTTATCTCATACTTTCCTTTCCTTTTATTATGGCGTTCTTTTCCTTTTCAGCAGCCTTATTATTTCTGTTATTGTAAACCGCTCTGGTACCTTGAGTGTAAGCGGTATATAAAATGTGTTAATAAAAATAAAGATAAAGACCTTAACACAATGGCCTCGCCATCTGACCCATGCCCAGTGGCATAGATCAAAGCCACTAGAAGCCAACCAACCCACTACCTCCACAAAATTGTTAAAGAATCCCTCCAGCAAGGACATATGCCGTGATTCCTGAAGCAAGCCATGATACGTCCAATCCTCAGAGCATCATGCTAAGCCCCTCCGAACCAAAATCCTACCGCCCCATTTCAAGCCTACCATTCCTTACAGAAATCATTGAAAAGACAGTGCAGAGACAACTACAGGACCACATAGATTTGAATGCCCCACTAGACACCCACCAGTATAGCTTTAAACCACAGCACAATGTGGAAACTCTGCTCACCTTCCTCTTCGACAATCTCCTAAAAGGCATAGACAACATAAAGAACGGATTTCTGCTAGTGTTCATGGACATCTCAGCGGCTTTTGACACGGCGTCCCATACCATAATGCTACAACGCCTTCAGCAGATCGAAATAAGTAACACCACCCTAAAATGGTTTAACTCCTACTTGAATGACCAGGCGCAGCAAGTCAAATGTGCACAAAAGACATCACTGCAGTTCCCCATCACGCAAGGAATACCACAAGGTTCAGCACTATCATCTATACTCTTTAATATATACATTCAACCCATATGCAACATCAAACGCCACAAACTACATTACCACCTTTATGCTGACGATATCATGCTATATTCCCCAATCAACCTACAATCACCTGACATGACAACGATGACAAGATGCCTTGAAGACATGAACACCTGGCTCACCACTAACAACCTGATGGTCAACTTTGATAAAACTGAGACTATGTTCATCACTAGAGACTCCACTTTCAATCTGCCCCAAACAATCAGCATTCTAAACAAAACTATAGCAGTCAAGAATGAAGTGAGGTACCTGGGCATTACCTTGGACAGAGCTCTGAACCTAAAATCGCATATTACTAAAATTGCGGTAAAAGCCTACCACCGATTGAGGATCATCAGAAAACTCAAACCAATCCTTAACCAAGACCACTTCCGCACAGTTTGCCAAGCAGTCATCACCCCACTGCTAGACTATGGAAACTCATTATACCAAGGCCTCCCCCAGCAGACCATTCACCCATTTCAAATGGTGCAGAACACTGCAGCATGAATCATCATGGGCACTGCAAGATCTGAACACATCACCCCTGTCTTACAGCAGCTACACTGGCTACCAATAATTGCAAGGGCAAAATTCAAAACAATCCTGCACATCTTCAAGATCTTCCACCACCGCTCAGTAAATGTGCTCCAGGATATAATAACCAGAGATGTCAGCAACAGACCTAGAAGAACCAACAATGGCAACAGGATCAGCACACCCGCAGGCTATCACAAGACTAAGCAAACAACATCTAAGAAAGCTCCCTCGCTACTGGCGCCTGCATTATGGAACTCCCTCCCTATGGACTTAAGGACCCTAAACGACACCAGACTTCCGCAAGGCACTCAAGACTCTTCTCTTTACTGAGGCCTATGAGCAACCACCTTCAGTTGCCAACCACTAGATACCACCTAATTGACCCAACAGCTACCTACACCACTTGCCCAACTACCCACTCCCATTTAGACCTACAAGCACATAGTATTTCCGTATATGAGTCGTATCCCCTCCTGTTAAACGTATCCCTACAATTGTGTTGTGACTACTTTGATTGAAGGATAAGGTGGTATACAAAATGGTCTAAAATAAATAAATAAGAGGGATACGAGCCATGGCTCAGCTTTACCTCGTGCCAGAACAGGAGAACGAGTTGCTTCAGTCCCCCAAGGTGGATGCCGCAGTGTCCATGGTCACCAAGATGACGGCAATCCCGGTAGAGGGTAGCGCAGTCCTCAAAGATTCGCAGGATAGGAAGGTAGACACCTTGCTAAAGCAAGCCTTCGATATCAATGCACTGGCCCTGCAGACTTCCATTTGTGGTGCATGGGTGGCAAGAGCATGCCTCCACTGGGTCCAGAGAGTCCAGGAGGGGGACCCGGGAGCGGATCCCTCAGAGGAAGTGGCAAGGTTGGAGTTGGGGGCTGCGTATCTCATCAGGGGGCTCTCGAAGAGTATGGTCTCCCTGGTGGCGGCACGTTGCTGCTTGTGGTTACAGAACTGGGCAGCAGAGGGTCTTCTTAGGCATGTCTTAGTAAGCTTCCTTTTAAGGGCAAGTTGCTCTTAGCGGCGAATTTGGAGAAGCTGGTGAAAGATTTGGGTGAATCCAAGGGAGGTCACCTGCCCAAGGATAAGCAGAAACAGAGCCATCCTGCCTTGGCAGGAAAGGGGCAGGCTAGGGAGTTCAGATGTTTTCGTCCCTCCTGTTTTGGTCCTTACCAGAGAGGCAAACTGGCCTTTTGTGGACAGGGATTTCGGGGCTTCCTGGGGGCTGGAAGGGGATTTGGGTTGCCTTCCTCCTCCAAGCCTAAGAAACCACAATAAATAAGGGGGACATAAGAGGAGTTGATTCCTGTAGGGGGCCGGTTGCGGGATTTCTACTCTACTTGGGTCCAGATCAAGTCAAACCAATGGGTCCTGGAAGTTATTTATTTATTTATTGGTTTTTATATACCGCGCTATTACAGATCAGTGCAGTTTACATTAAACATATGAACGTGCTTTACAGATAGCATTTGAGTATGGTTTACATATAACATAGTAATTAAGTTCCATGATTTACATATAATTTGCAACATGTTGGTGTAACTAGGAACATATTCACATTACAGGAGTTATAACTAGGAACATAAGTTATAAGAGAAGGTTATGCCCTCGAGTGGGCACGCCTAGTCAACCACTCCGTTATCCAGTCTCCATGCAAGGCGCCAGGCAAAGTGGCTGCGGTGCAAGAGACCTTAGCAAGATTGCTACAGCTAAGGGCGGTAGCCCGGTACCCAGAGACCAACTCGGGTGCGGTCGATACTCCATTTATTTCGTGGTGCCCAAGAAGGAAGGTTCGTTTTGGCTGGTTCTCGATCTCAAGGGCGTAAACCGCTGCCTGAGAGTACTGCAGTTTCGCATGGAGACTCTACGGTCCGTCGTTGTAGCGGTACAGAGCGAAGAGTTTCTGACATCACTAGATCTGGCTGAAGCGTATCTACACATTCCTGTCAGGGCCGAACATCAACAGTTTCTCTGATTCGCGGTTTCCATGGGACATTTCCAGTTTCGGGCATTGCCGTTTGGGTTGGCGACGGCACCGCAAACTTTCACAAAAGTCATGGTAGTGGTGGCAGCAGCAGCACTCCGAAAGGAAGGGGTGCTGGTGCACCCATACCTGGACGACTGGCTCATCCGGGCCTAGTCTCGGATGGAGAGTGTAAGCGCCATGGAAAAGATGGTGAGGACACTGGAAAAGTTGGAATGGGTGGTCAACGTGGCCAAGAGTCAGTTACACACATTCCAGGAGCTGGAGTATTTGGGGGCACGCTTCAATACCAAGGAGAGAAAGGTCTTCCTACCAGAGAAGCGGGCCTGGGGACTGCGGCATCTGCTGCGTCAGTTCTTGCGGATGCCACAGCCATCGGCTTGCCATTACCTACAGGTGTAGGGGACCATGGTGGCCACACTCGATTTGGTCCCATGGGCGAGGGCTCACATGAGGCCTTTGCAGAGGGCTCTTCTACGTCGATGGTCTCACAAGACCCAGCCTTTATCACACCGGCTTACGTGTCCAGAGCAGACGAAGAGAGCGTTGCAGTGGTGGCTGCGCCCGGGGACTCTAGAGAAGGGCATGCCCCTCAAGTCTCCAGCGTGGGTGCCATTGATGACGGACGTCAGTCTGTCAGGTTGGGGAGCCCATTGCAAAGGGAGCTTTGCACAGGGGCGCTGAAGCCTGCAAGAGGCTCAGTGGTCTATCAACAGACTAGAAATGAGGGCAGTGCTTCGAGCACTGCAGAGTTTCGAGCCTCGACTGCTGGGGAGGGTGGTCAGGGTGTTCTCGGACAACGCGACCATGGTGGCCTACATAAACCGCCAGGGCGGCACGGGAAGTGTGGTACTGGAGGAAGAGGCCACGGGTCTGATGGACTGGGCGGAGAGCCATCTCCAGGCCTTGTCAGCAGCACACATCGCAGGAGTGGACAATGTCACATCTGAGTCGAGTGCGCATGGACCACGGTGAATGGGTTCTCAATCAGGAAGTGTTCGAGCAGGTGTCGGTTCGGTGGCATTGTCCAGTGATGGATCTAATGGCAACCTTCCAGTCGACCAAGGTGAACTGGTTTTTCAGTAGAAGACGAGAAAGGATATTGGAGGGGCTGGATGCCCTCGTGTAGAGCTGGCCGGTGGAGCAGTTGCTATACGTGTTTCCACCATGGGCACTCATTGGTCGAGTGATCCATAGGATAGTAGCTCACCAGGGGATGGTGATACTGATCACTCTGGATTGGCCATGACGGCCGTGGTATGCCAATCTGGTGCGGCTACGGGCGGACAGCCCATGGCAGCTTCCAGTCAGAGAGGATCTCCTGACGCAAGGTCCAGTGTGCATGCTGCAGGTGGATTGATTCTCGCTTACGGCATGGCTCTTGAAAGGGCAAGGCTAAAGAAGAAGGGCTATACAATGTTGGTGATAGCTACGTTGTTGAATGCTCACAGGTGGTCTATGTGCTTAGCTTATGTCAGAGTGTGGCGTATATTTGAAGCATGGTGTGTGGAATGGCAGTTGCGGCCAGGATCGGCTTCTGTTCCGGAGGTTTTGGCCTTTCTGCAGGCTGGCTTTCACAAGGGTTTAGCCGCCAGTTAGCTGAGGGTGCAGATGGCCACTATTTCCTGTTACAGAGGTAATGTGCAAGGGGTGACGCTGGGTACACACCTGGACGTCATCAGGTTCTTGAGGGCCGTGAGTCGTTTGAGGCCTCCAAGAAGGTTGGTGGTTCCATCTTGGGATCTCAACTTGGTGCTTACGGCGCTCGCAGGGGAGCCCTTCGAACCGGTGAGTCTGGCCTCGGTGAAGGATGTCAACTTAAAGGCAGTGTTCTTGGTCGCTGTCTGCTCGGCACGTAGGATGTCAGAACTTCAGGTATTATCTTGTCGAGAACCTTTCCTATCCTTCTCCAAGGAAAAGGTGGTTTTGTGGCCTGTGCCTTCCTTCCTGTCTAAGGTGATTTCGGCTTTTCATGTGAACCAAGCAGTTGTTTTGCCCACCTTATGGCTGCCGGAGGGGGGGGGGGGGGGGTCAGCAAGTCCACGGCTACGGTTTTTGGATGTCAAGAGAATCCTGTGGCATTATTTGAGCTGCACAGCATCCTTTTGGAGGACGCAGCGCTTGTTTGTCTTGTTTGGTGGTCCGTGAAAGGGAGAGGCGGCCCTTAAGGCCACAGTTTCCCGATGGATTAGAGAAGCCATCACTTCGGCATACATTCTCAAAGGTAGGGAGAGATGCTGGAGGGCTTGAGGGCGTATTCCACCAGGGCTCAGGCAACGTCGTGGGCAGAATTTGGCCTAATTTCACCTGTAGAGATTTGTATGGCAGCTACATGGTCTTCGCTTCATACCTTTGTGCAGCATTACTGCCTGGATGTTCAGGCAGCGGGGGATGCTTGGTTTGGATCTGCAGTGCTTCAGGTTGCGGTTGCAGGTCCCTCCCATTGAATGGCACTGCTCTGTTACATCCCAGAGGTTTCGGGACTGGACTGGAGTTCCTCAAGGAAAGAAAAATTAGACTTACCTGCTAATTGTAGTTCCTTGAGGAACGCCAGTCCAGTCCCGGATCCCGCCCATTTATCAGTTAGTTCTGGGTCTTCGCCTAGGAACCCGGGGAGCTCTGTAGCATCAGGGTTTGCGGGGACAGGGCGAGCATAGTGTGAATAAGGGCCAGCAAAGTGCTCAAAGAGCGGCAGGCCTGGGGGTTTCGAGCCGTTAGCGCGGCTTGGAAGCTTCACGGATGCCTTTGCAATTAAGGGATGTGGGTATGTTTTTCCCCGCTGGTCAAAAGGTATTCACAAGTTTTCAGCTGCTAAGTGTCAATTATTTGTTAATATTGTTCAACTACTTATTTGTTGCTATTGTGAGTCGGCTTTGTCAGTAGATTACTGAGGGCTGCTGGGAGGTGACAGCTGCTTAAGTATGCCAGTGTCATCAGGAAAAAGACACTAAGTAAGATGGAGTAATGTGATTTGGTAAGTAGTACATGGATTTTTTATAGATTGGTTGGTTATGTGAGGGGAGGAGGTTTTAATGTTTTGGTTTGTTTTCTTGTAGCTTTGGGAGCAAATATACCCCCTGAGGAAATGTAGAGTGAAATGCTCAATGGGCGCTTGAGTGGGGCGTCGGGGCATCAGATTAACTGTGACAGACCGAAGCAGTGTTGAAGCGAAGTGTTGAAGCTAAGTTTGCTGTTACGTTTGTTCTGTACACTGCTCACCTGTATAGATTTGCCATAAGGGTGGTCACTGATGCAAAGCGGCAATTGACTTACAGAGATTGATGTAATTCATATTATAGCCCAAGAGTTCTGAGACCCCCTTATAGGCTGGTATCAGGTGTCATGAGGTAGACAGCACAAAACCTGGAATATTAAAGAGTAGTGCAGAGGAAGAGCTTACTTGTCATGAGCTAGACAGCACTAAGCCTGAAACATTAAAGAACAATGCAAGGGAAGAGCCTACCTGTCATGAGTTAGATAGCACAGACCCTGAGAGATTAGAAAGTAAAAAGAAAGAAGAGCTTACCTTACAGCCACAGGTGCAGTTGCAGCATTCACAATGCAGAGAGGCAGGGAAAAGGAAAACAAACCTTCCACATGGTTTTAGTGACGCAGTAAGAATTGAGGGTTACAATCAGGCTCACCTGGACCCAGACTCACGTTCTACGTTAGATGAGCAGAGAGATAAAAACAGGTGGGAAATCCCACAGAGAGGTGGCGAGCTGGAACTAGGAAGGAGGGAAGGAAGGAAGCTGGAGCCTGGACTAGGGCTGGAGCAGGAGTTTGAGTTTGAGGAGGAAAGCAGAGACCAAAGGAAGTCTGACTGCAGTTCCAGGCAGGCTTGGAGAGAAGGTGAGACCAGAACTCCAAAGCAGTTACAGAAAGACACGTTGCCTTGGAGAACCAGGGCTGAAGAAAGGCAGGCTGATAAACCCGGGAGAGCTAAGAAAGACAGTAGCAAAGTCTTCCCAGCCAGAGGGGTCCTCGTACCGAGGCAAACAGCCAAGCCAACAGAGGGCAGAGGTCACGTCCAGAGAAGCTCACTGAAGGCAGGAAGTGAGTTTCCTGCAGCTAAGCACAGTAACCGGTGTTCCCAAAGAAGAGCAGGCTGCAGGGCAGAGAGAAAGCCTTGGCTAGAAGCAGAAGAGTTTGAAACCATCTTCTCCACAGGAAGAGATAAGTACCCTATCTTTGGTGAAGGGAGAGAAGGGGGTCTCCGTGGGAAAAGCCAGGCTTACAACAGGCTAGTGAACTCTTATTGGCCTAAGCCGAGGGAAGAAATCCCCAGCACAGCTCCTGCTATCTGGGACACCCAAAAGCAGCTCCAACTCACAGCAACTGAGGTTTCCCCAGGGCAAGGGCTTGGAGAGCAGCTTCACAGGGGCTCAGTGTCCATACACAGGACCCGGTCCTGGCCCGATGCAGTGGGAGAGCTATAGCCCAGAAAACATCCCTGAGTCCATGGAATGTGCTTTATGTGTGGCTGATAACATAGAGTCTCTCTGTTAAGAAAAGGAGCAAGAAAGAAAGTGTATTTTTGCACATTGTAAATGTGATGGACTTTATTTGCTGGAAAGAAGCATAATTATTATATGTTAAGAATCCTCTACACCGGTGAAGCAACCGTTTTTTTATGTTGTCCTTATTCTATGACATCCTCAAGGGAAAGGGAATAAAACCCAACCTTAATTTTCACTCTGGTCACTACTGCAGTGTCCTTATTTCCACAACTCAAGGCTATGCCCAGGTCTAGGCAACCGCCTAAGACTGGCACAGTCTCACACAGGTTAAAGAGAGACTGTGTGATATGAAGAAGTGATTCTCTCTCTCTCTCTTGTTTGTTGTTTTATAAGTTTTAATACCAATCTTGTTATGTTGGAGTGTTTTTTTGACATCAGGAAAAAGATGACACGCTGAGTCTCCAAGCTGCTGGAGGAGGTGCACAACCCAGAGGTTTCGGGACTGGACTAGAGTTCCTCAAGGAACTACAATTAGCAGGTAAGTCTAATTTCTCTTTAGTGTAGCCGGGTTTAAAAAAGGTTTGAACAAATTCCTGGAGGAAAGGTCCACAAACCATTATTAAAGGGGACACAGGATATCCACTGCTTGCCCCAATACAAACACTGGAACCTGTGTCTTTTGGGGAAACTGCTATGTGACCTAGACTGGCCACTGTTGGAAACAGGATACTGGGCTTGATGGACCTTGGTAAGACCCAGGATGGCATATCTATGTTCTTATGAGTTATACAGAGAAAACAGATGGCTAGCAATCTGATCCAAAAATATTTTATAATATTTTGCAGTAAATCAATCCAACTCTGGTGCCATATCTGTTTTTAAAAATTTAATAACTCACAGTACTTCTTTCCTCACTAATTTCCCCATCTAATCCTTCAGTTTCTCCTCAAGGAAATGAGAGTGCGGAAACTAGATCCCTTGTCTCTCAGTATACAGTTCCCTGTAGAATTGGGAAAACTTCTCCCTGATCTCTGCCATACTTTCTAGCAATTTACCTCAGGAATCCTTAATTTTCAGCACCTTGGAGTTAACCTTTTGCTGCCTTAATTTGTGGGCCAACAGTTTACCAGCTTTGCCCCATGTTCAAAATAAACTATGGATTCAGCAATTGGCTTCACAACCTCAAACAATCTTTTAACCAGCTGAAAAAGTTCTTAGATCTATTTTGGAATTTCTCAATCAATCATGATCAGTATATTCTCTTTACCGCTCTTATATCTCTGAAGGACTTTGTCACATTTATTTATTTAACTGTATTTATATACCGCTTTTCACCGGGTCAAAGTGGTGTAACATATAACAAGGGGGGTAAATTCTTTATAGGGTGGGGCCATCACCAGGGGGGCAACATTAATGATTTGGGGTGGACATAGACATGTACATTTTTGCAGTATCTAAGCATTAGTTCTTGAGGATGGGGTGGGTTTCTGTTCAGAGATGCTCACGGAATAGGATTGTTTTCAGCTGTTTCTTGAATGATGTGATGTCGGTGTTGTTCCTGATGAGGGTTGGCAGAGAGTTCCAAAGGGATGGGGCATAGAGTTCGAAGGCTCTGTTGCAGGTCCGTTGTGTGGATTTGGTTCTTTTGTGGGGGACGATGATGGAATTATTGGAGGATTGTCTGGTTGGTCTGTTGTGAATCGGGCGGGGTAGTAGGGTGTGGAGTGCGGTGTTCCGTGTTTGGTGGATAGTCTTGTGGGTGAGTAGTATGCTACATGCCTCTTGCACTGTAATTTTACTTCAGTTTCTTTACTATTTCTGATGACCTCCCTGTTTATTTCATAATTCAAAGTTTATTTGCAAACCAGGAGCTGGTTTCTTATTATCTGTAACAAAAAGCATTAAAAGAACCATATCCTCCAAAGCCTTACACTAAGAGCCTTTTCCTTTCTAACAAGTTGCTAATGCAATCCCAAGGACCAGACCTAGTCCCACAGCTGGTTCAAGGAGTTGACGCCCTAGGCAAACCTTCAGCCTTACGCTCCCCTCCCCAGGCTGTCAAAATCTATTGTTTAGCTTTGAATGTCCTGCTCTTTGCCTCCCCCCTCCTCAAAGAAGCTGCCACCCTAGGCAACTGCCTAATTTGCCTGATGCTTGGGCTGGCCCTGACAAGCTCAATGACTCATAATCCCCTTCCATTGGATGTAACACATCAAACCTCTCCAGATTCAAATCCCTGAAATGATAGGTTTCTTTCTGCAAACCCTTAGTAATGGAAACCCTTTCTGCAAACCCTTAGAAAATGGAAAAAAGAGCCAAACGACGAAACCTGGAAACAGCACAAGCACTGGCAAGTCAAATGCAAGGCATTGATAAGGCAGGCAAAGGGAGAATTTAAGAAGCAGCTTGCTGCGGAAGCAAAAACGCGAAGTAAAGACCTTTTCAAGTACATTCGTAGCAAAAAACCTGTGAGAGAGTCGGTCCATTAGATGATAAAGGGGTTAAAGGAGCACTAAGAGGCGACAAGGCGATAGCGGAGAGACTGAATGAATTCTTTGCTTCGGTCTTTACTGAGGAAGATGTAGGGATGTTACCCATGACTGAAGTGGTATTTAAAGGTGCAGAAGAATTGAAGGAAATATCGATACATCGGGAAGATGTATTACAACTATTAGATAAACTGAAGAGTAGCAAATCACCTGGGCCGGATGGTAAACATCCAAGGGTGTTGAAAGAACTGAAATATGAGATTGCAGACCTGCTATTAGTAATCTGTGAACTATCATTAAAATCATCTCTAATACCTGAAGATTGGAGGATCGCCAATGTAACACCAATTTTTAAAAAGGGTTCCAGGGGTGATCCGGGAAACTACAGACCGGTGAGCCTGACGTCAGTACCGGGAAAAATGGTAGAAACCATCATAAAGAATAAAATTACTCAGCATGTAGATATTCATGACCTAATAGGAGACAGCCAACATGGCTTTAGACAAGGAAGATCTTGTCTTACTAATCTGTTATGTTTTTTTGAAGGAGTGAATAATCAGGTGGACAAAGGTAAGTCAGTTGATATTGTATATCTGGACTTTCAGAAAGCCTTTGACAAGGTCCCTCATGAGAGACCTTTGGCAAAACTAAAGAGTCATGGGATAGGAGGCAGTGTACTATTGTGGATCAGGAACTGGTTAAAAGATAGAAAGCAGAGGGTAGGGCTAAATGGCCAATTTTTCCAATGGAGAAAGGTGAATAGTGGTGTACCCCAGGGATCTGTGCTAGGTCCGCTGCTTTTTGACATATTCATAAATGACCTGGAAAGTGGAATAACGAGTGAGGTTATCAAATTTGCAGATGACACAAAACTATTTAAAGTTGTTAAAACCCAAGAGGATTGTGGAAAATTGCAAGAGGATCTTGATAAATTGGAAGACTGGGCATCAAAATGGCAGATGAAATTTAATGTGGACAAGTGCAAGGTTATGCACCTAGGGAAGAACAACCCAAACTATGGTTACACGATGCAAGGTTCCACATTAGGAACTACCACCCAGGAAAAAGATTTAGGCGTCATTGTGGATACCATGTTAAAACCCTTGGCCCAGTGTGCAGCAGCGGCCAAGAGAGCAAATAGAATGCTAGGTATGATAAGGAAAGGAATGGAAAATAAAACAAAAGATATTATAATGCCTCTATATCGTTCCATGGTGAGACCGCACCTTGAATATTGTGTGCAATTCTGGTCGCCGTATCTTAAAAAGGATATAGCGATTTTAGAAAAGGTTCAGAGAAGAGCCACCAAAATGGTAAAGGGGATGGAAGGATACTCCTATGAAGAAAGGCTAAAAAGGTTAGGGCTCTTTAACCTGGAAAAGAGACGGCTGAGGGGAGATATGATAGACGTCTATAAATTAATGAACGGAGTGGAACGGGTAAACGTAGATCGATTGTTTACCTTATCAGAATATAGAAAGACTAGGGGACATGCAATGAAGCTACAGGGTAAACTATTTAAGACTAATAAAAGAAAATATTTTTTCACTCAACGCGTAATCAAACTCTGGAATTTGTTACCGGAGGATGTAGTAAAGGCTGATCTCCAGGAACAAGCAGGAATGAGTCTTCACATATGGGTATCGTCGGTACCGACGGAGCCTGTGCGGGAACGCTCCCCAGCGTCCAAAAGGAAAGCTTTTGGAAGCATCCCACAGCGCCTGCGAGCTGCCTTCCCGCCTTTCCTAACCGCCTCTCTCCAGTTCTTCTTTTCCGCGGAGCCAGCAGGTCGTGTTCCTGTCACCGCTGAAGAATTTCTTTATTTTCTTTTATTTCTTTGGTCGTGTGTCTGCCTTCTTCGACTCCGGACCGGTACCGCCGATCTTTCTTTCTTTATTCTTAAAAAAAAAAAAAAAAAAAAATTACCGTTCTCACTTCAGTGCATTTTTTCTTTCTTCGGCCTTAGGCCTAGAAAGATTTTTCTTCATGGAAAAGCCCACCTCCGGGTTTAAAAAGTGCACGAAGTGCAGCGGCACTATTTCTGTCACCGACACCCATGAATGGTGTTTAAAATGTTTAGGTCCTGACCACTCCATTGCGGATTATGAGCCCTGTTCCATGATGTCTAAAAGAGGTCTACAGAATCGAGCAGCCAAGCTCAGTACCCTGTTTCCCTCTGATGCAGCTTCAGTAGCATCGACGTCTTCCAGGGCTTCTTCTTCCTCCCATGGATCTCAGGTAACCAAACTTAAGTCCAGCCGGTCCTCGAAGGGTAGATCTCCCTCCAAGTATCGAGATGCCTCCGGGCTTGCTCTCGAGGAATCTGCACTGGCAAAATTACCCCGGCGGGAGGCTCCGGCTTCCAAAGCTTTGTCTATGGGGTCACAGGTTGACACTGATGGCTCGGCATCGACTGATCACCTGTTGCCATGTTCTGGGGTACCGGTGGTTCCCACTGGTGCCAACATCCAGACATTGGTGGTGTCAATGGATCAGAATATCCTGACCATGCAGCGTGCCATTACGGCACTCATACAAGCTGCGACGCCTTCGGTACTGAAACAAACTCCGTTGGCGGTACCGACTCTGGCACCGGTACCGATATCGGTTCCGGTGCCGGTACCGATTGCATCGACATCGGCTTCGGTGTCGACTGCGGCGGTACACTGTTCTGTGATGCCCATCGGTACCGACTCGGTACCGATCACTCCCGATGTCGATACCACCCGGTACGCGTATCGGGCTCTGCAGGAGCATCCAGACAGGCGATACTTCGATTCCTCTGAAGACTCTGATGAATCAGAGGCCTCTGTCGAAGCATCGGTGATCCTTCCTCAGGAGCCCTCTTCTCCAAAAAGAAGAATGTCTCTTCCAGAAGACTTGTCTTTTCAAGACTTCATTAGGGAAGTGGCCAGGGGCCTTTCCATTTCAGTGGCCCCTGAAGCAGAGCCTAGAGACAAAAAATTAGATATTTTACAATATCCTAAGGCTCCTAAAGAGGCAGCCACTTTACCAATTCATGAGATTCTTTATGATCACATGTTGGGCATATGGGAGACCCCTCTCACCATCTCCCCTCATTCTCGTAGGTTGGACACCATGTATCGTGTTCCTCCTTGTCCTGGCTTTCATAAGACTCAGCTTCCTCACCACTCCATTGTGGTGGAGTCTGCTACGAAGAAGATAAAGAGTACAAAAAGGCACTCTTCTAATCCTCCAGGAAGAGAATGCAAAACCTTAGATGCCTTTGGCAGGAAAATTTTCCAGGCCAATATGCTTGTTGCCAGAATCAACTCCTATAGTCTCTATATGGGGATGTTTCTAAAAGAAGTTACAGATCATCTGCAAACTTTATCTCCTTTTATTTCAGAAGATAAAAGGGAAGAGTTTCTCACCTGGCTTAAACATGCCCAGGATGTTTCCAAATTTTCCAACCGTGCAGCCTTTGACTCTTTTGAGTGTGCCAGCAGAGCCTCGGCTATTGCCATAGGTGCACGCAGAGTTGCTTGGTTACAAGCTTCTGATTTGGAACCCTGGGTTCAGGATGGACTAGGAAACCTTCCTTGTACAGGTGAAAATCTTTTTGGCAAAGATTGGCAAGCAAAAGCCACCCAAATGGATGCTGAAAATTCTGCTTTAGATAGACTCTCAAAGTCTACCCCTGCTCCTTTTAAGAAAAAGTTGTTCAAAAAGGGATTTTTTTCCCCAGAAAAGGGAGATATTATTCTGCCTATGGTCAGCAGGCATCTTCTGCAGGTCGTTTTGCTACAAAGAGACAGCAACAACCAAAACAGGCCAAGCCTAAGGCTGCTAGGACTGCTACTACGGCCCAACAGCCTCAGCCTCCTCAGGGCCTTTGACTTTCAACTAGAGAACTTAGCCTTTCTGGCTCTAAAAGAACCAGAGCCTCTCACCATTCCAGGAAGGTTAGCTCACTTTGCTCCCAGGTGGGAACAAATCACAGCAGAGCAATGGACCCTCTCCATCATAAGAGAGGGGTACAAGCTTCATTTCTTAAACCTAACTCCTCACACCATGGTGACACAGTTCAATTCTCCAACATCTCTCCTCGACCTTCTGGGTCAGGAGATTACTACCCTTCTTGCCCGAGGGGCAATAGAAGAAGTACCCCTTCTTCAGCAGGGCTCAGGGTTCTACTCCCCCTACTTTCTTATTCCAAAGAAAACAGGGGGCAACAGACCCATACTAGATCTCAGAGAATTGAACAAGTTTCTATACAAGGAGAAGTTCAAGATGATTTCTCTCGGTGCTCTCCTTCCATACCTTCAGAGTCAGGATTGGCTTTGTTCTCTAGACCTCAAGGAGGCGTACAACCATGTCCTCATCCATCCAACACACAGAAGGTTCCTTCGGTTCCTTTACCGAGGAAAGCACTACCAATACAAAGTGCTTCCTTTCGGTCTGGCCTCTGCACCAAGAGTGTTCACAAAATGCATGGCAGTAGTAGCTGCATTTCAGCGCATTCTAGGGATATTTGTATTCCCATATCTGGACGACTGGCTCATCCGAGCTCCATCCCAGTCAGAGGCTCAGACTTCCCTGGCCTGCACAAGGCGTGTTCTTCAGTATCTGGGACTTGTAATAAACATTCCAAATTCCCATCTCACCCCTACTCAATCTCTAGAGTTCATAGGGGCCTTGCTGGATACCACAACTGCAAGGGCCTATCTTCCCCAGGCCCACTGTCTACGCTTGGTGCAGTTAGCCTCACAGATTCAGTTAAAATCCCATTTAACTGCTCGAGAGATGTTACAACTGTTAGGCCACATGGCATCCACTGTGCATGTGGTTCCTTATGCTCGCCTTCACATGAGAGCAGCTCAATGGACTCTGTCCACCCAATGGACCCAGGCATCAGGGTGCCTGTCAGACAAAATAGCAACCTCCAGTCGCCTCTTTTGCTCTCTCCAGTGGTGGAAGTCCACTCAAAATCTGTTGCTGGGGTCCCCCTTTCAATAGGTGTTACCCCAAGCAACCCTTACAAAAGATGCCTCTCCAAAGGGTTGGGGAGCTCATCTACAAGATCTCTCCACCCAAGGCATCTGGTCTCCACAGGAGACATCTCTACATATCAACCTCTTAGAGCTCAGAGCAATCTTTCTGGCTCTCAGAGTCTTCCACACCCTGCTCAGCTACAAGACAGTCCTCATCCACACGGACAACCAAGTAGCCATGTTCTACGTGAACAAGCAGGGGGGGACTGGCTCTCTGTCGCTTTGCAACGAAGCTCTGAGATTGTGGGCCTTTGCCAGAGAGCATCAAATCCATCTCATGGCAGTGTATCTTCCAGGGGTTCAAAACTCTTGGGCAGACAGACTCAGTCGAGTTCTGCTTCCACACGAATGGTCCCTCCATGGGGACCAGATAGCCAGGATCTTTCGAATTTGGGGAACCCAGACATAGACTGTCTGCCATACCCTGCCTGCACCAGTTCTGTTTCCCGCTGTCTAATTTGCTGTTGTACTTATTGCTTGAGGCTCTTCCTGTCTCCACAGGCTGCTGGTGACTCCATCTACCCTGCTGGGCCTCCCCGGAAGTGACGGGCGCCCAGAGTGTGTGCAGCCTGACTCCCACAGGCTGCTGGTGACTCCATCTACCCTGCTGGGCCTCCCCGGAAGTGACGGGCGCCCAGAGTGTGTGCAGCCTGACTCCCACAGGTGACGTCGACACCACCCCGCCTTATTTAAAGAGCACACTGGCGGCGTTTATTTAGCACTGTCTGCCATACCCTGCCTGCACCAGTTCTGTTTCCCGCTGTCTAATTTGCTGTTGTACTTATTGCTTGAGGCTCTTCCTGTCTCCACAGGCTGCTGGTGACTGCATCTACCCTGCTGGGCCTCCCCGGAAGTGACGGGCGCCCAGAGTGTGTGCAGCCTGACTCCCACAGGTAACGTCGACACCACCCCGCCTTATTTAAAGAGCACACTGGCAGCGTTTATCGCCACCGTGGCGCGCGGTGTGGGCGCGCGCCTAAGGAGCGCGCACAGGGAGCACGGCGTGCTCCTTGTGTGCGCTCCTTGGGTCGGTGACAGGGGCGTTCCTCACACGGACTCTGTGAATTCCCTGCGGTTCCCTCTCCATCCGAACCGGCACTCAACATCTAGCTCAAGTTTTTCTAAAGATTCGCGTGCTTCTTTCAGGTACCTTCTTCATTTTGCTGTTCTTCTTCTGCTCATGGCCGCTATTCCCGTAGTATGGGGTCGCCGACCCCTTTGTTTCTCATCTTTCTCAGGCCGCTCTGCTTCCTACACGCGAGTATTCTCCCGAGCTTCTCCAACCAATCTGATCGCTTGTGTCCCCTCTCTGACCCCTGCAGACTCTCCTGCTTTGGCCTCAGTGACTCATTCCCTACAGCTGGGTCTGCTTAACTGCCGCTCTCTTCGATCGAAAACGGTCCTTATTTATGATCTTCTTGAGCGGGAATCTCTCGATGCTCTGTTCCTTGTTGAGACGTGGCTTAGGGAGGGTGAAGACCCCCTCCTGGCATGATGTTTACCCCCTGATTACAGCGCCTTCTCCGTTACGTGTATTGGGCGGACCGGCGGCGGTGTTGCAATTATCTACCGCTCTGCGGCCTCCTTCACTCAAATCTCCTCCCCTTCGTTGCAGTACCCGGAATCTATTCTCCTTCGCCTCAACTCTCACCCTTCCCTCTCCTTCTTAGTAGTCTACTCTCCCCTTTTGGCTTCCCCCCTTCTCTGGGAAAGCGTAGTTACTCACCTGTAACAGGTGTTCTCCAGGAGCAGCAGGAATCAGTCCTCACTTATGGGTGACGTCGGCGCCGACGGAGCCCTCGCGGAGCAATTTTCCCCAGCTTTCAAAGAAAGCCTTTGGGAATTGCAGCGCGCATGCGCGGTCCTCTTCCCGCCCAAGGGTGCCATCTTAGCCAGTCAGATGACATAGCTAAAAAAGACAGCATAAAAATTTGCAAAAAAAGTAAAGCAGACGATTGCAACTCCAAGGGGAGGAGGGAGGGTTGTGAGGACTGATTCCTGCTGCTCCTGGAGAACACCTGTTACAGGTGAGTAACTACGCTTTCTCCAGGACCAAGCAGGAAGTCAGTCCTCACTTATGGGACTCCCAAGCTCAAGGCTACCGGAGACCCTAAGCACAAAAATGAGCTCCCTCTAGCTCAGCAGCACAGAAGGAAGGATCTTCGCTGAATAATTACCCACCGGTAGCCCACATCCGGGATGGAGGGTAGGAGTTGCTCAGACCTCAAAGAGATTACGGAGGACTGCCTGTCCGAAAGCACTGTCCCTGCGGGACTCCCTCTCGAGACAGTAATGGACCGCAAAAGTCTGGCTCGAAGACCAAGTAGCGGCCCGGCAGATGTCTGCCAGCGGAACAGAGCAGAGGTAAGCCACTGACGTGGCCTTTGCCCGAACGCAGTGAGCCGTGACTCGACCTTCCAAGGAGAGTCCGGCTGCCCCATAAGCCCAAGTGATACAGTCCGCAACCCAGATGGACAGAGTACGCTTGGAGACCGGGAGCCCCAATTTATTGGGGTCGAAAGATACAAAAAGCTGAGCAGCTTTACGGTGCTCCCGCGTACGGTCAAGGTAGAAGTTCAGAGCCCTTCTACAGTCCAGGGTATGGAGGACCGTTTCAGCTCGGCTGGAGTGTGGTCTGGGAAAGAAGGTTGGAAGTACCACCTCCTGATTGATATGAAAAGGGGAGACCACCTTTGGAAGAAATTTTGGGTGAGTCCGTAGGACTACCCTATTTTTGTAGAACCGAGTGTAGGGGGGATCAGACACGAGGGCCTGCAATTCACTTACGCGTCTAGCGGAAGTGAGGGCTATCAAGAACAGTGTTTTCCAAGAAAGAAAACGGAGAGAACAGGTAGCCATAGGTTCAAAAGGCGGACAGGTGATCCGCTGCAAAACCACGTTCAGGTCCCAGTCAGGCGCTGGCGGGCGCAGAGGTGGTTTAAGTAGAAGAAGACCTCGGAGAAACCTCGCTACAAGAGGGTCGCTGGAAAGAGGTCTGCCGTCCACCGGCACATGATGTGCTGAAAGAGCACTGAGGTGAACTTTGACGGAGTTGGACTTAAGTCCCAGATTAGAGAGGTATAACAAGTACTGCAGGATCACCGACACCGGGCAGGAGAAGGGATCCTGAGACTGTTGGGTACACCAAACGGAAAAGCGACACCATTTAAGGGCGTAGCATTTGCGGGTAGAAGGTCGTCGCGAAGCTAGGACGACCTCCTCCACCTCCGCCGGCAGGAGAAGGGGAGCGAGGACTACCCTCTCAGCAGCCAGGCCATGAGGTTGAGAGACCTGAGGTTGGGGTGTAGCAGAGACCCCTGATCCTGAGTGAGGAGATCCGGTTGTAACCCAAGAGGGAATGGATCCTCCACCGCTAATTGCAGCAGGAGCGGAAACCACGGCTGCCGGGGCCAGCGAGGGGCCACCAGGATCATGAGGGCTTTGTCTCGGAGAACCTTGAAAAGAGTCCGAGAGACTAGCGGGATGGGAGGGAAAGCGTACAGAAGGCTCCCCGACCATGAGAGTAGAAAAGCGTCCGCCGCAACCCGAAGGGGGTGTGGCTGACGAGAGCAGAAGCGAGGAAGTTGCCGGTTGTGAGGACTGGCAAAGAGATCCATCGTGGGGAGTCCCCACTTTAGGAAGAGCTTCTGAACTACCAAGGGATCCAGACGCCACTCGTGCGGCTGGAGGATCCTGCTGAGTTTGTCCGCCAGGTAATTCTCTTGGCCTGGGAGATAAACTGCCTTGAGGAGAATGCCGTGACTGACGGCCCAAGAGCAGAGCTTCTGTGCCTCCCGGCAGAGGAGGAAGGAGCCCGTGCCCCCCTGCTTGTTCACGTAGAACATGGCAACTTGATTGTCCGTCTGGACAAGGACGGACTGGTGAGAAGTCAGGTAGGAGAAGGCCTTGAGAGCCAGGCGGATCGCCCTGAGCTCCAGGAAGTTGATCTGCTGAGCAGACTCCCACGTGGTCCAGAGGCCCTGAGTGCGTGCTCCTTGGCAATGCGCTCCCCAGCCCAGGAGGGATGCATCTGTTGTCAGCACCCGGGCCGGCTGAGGTGACTGGAAAGGCATTCCGCAGATCAGGTTCGACTGCTGAAGCCACCACCGGAGAGACGAGATCAGCGGTTCGGAGACGCGCACTAGGTCTGCTAGGCCGCCTGTGGCTTGTCGCCACTGCTGGCGGAGACACCACTGAGCAGGCCGCATATGCAGGCGGGCATTGGGGGTCACATGGACGGTGGAAGCCATATGGCCGAGCAGTCTCAGGAAGCGCCTGGCGGAGACCAGGGGCTGGCTGCGAAAACAGTCGGCTAGGTCCATGAGCCGTTGAGCCCTGTCGAGCGGTAGGTACGCTCGTGCCTGAGGAGTGTGCAGCCTTGCGCCGATGAACTCGAGATCCTGTGAGGGGAGCAAAGTGGACTTTGCGAAGTTTATAACAAAGCCCAAGTGCTGCAGAAGAGTCACCGTGCGGCGCGTGGCGTTGGTGACCTCCAGAGCGGACGCTGCTCTGATGAGCCAGTCGTCGAGGTACGGAAAGACATAGAGGCCGTGAAGCCGGAGATGGGCCGCCACCACCGCGAGACATTTTGTGAAGACTCGCGGTGTGGAGGACAGGCCAAAGGGCAGTACTCTGTACTGGTAATGATTTCCTGCCACCACAAACCTTAGGTATTGTCGGTGGCTTGGGTGGATGAGGATGTGCGTGTAGGCATCCTTTAGATCCAAGGAGCATAGCCAATCTCCCTGCTGGAGGTAGGGCAGAAGGATTCCAAGGGTAAGCATCTTGAACTTCTCTCGCACGAGGAACTTGTTGAGGTTGCGCAGGTCCAGGATGGGTCTGAGGCCTCCTGTCCTCTTTGGTATCAGAAAATACCTGGAGTAAAAGCCTTGACCTTTCAGGTGGTGGGGCACCGGTTCCACCGCCTGTTCCTATAGAAGACCTGCTAACTCCTGAAGGAGTAACTCCCTGTGCAGAGGGGGTCGTGGAGGTTCCCCCGGAAAAAAGGAGGGAGGGACCTGGTGGAAGTGGAGAAGATAGCCTTCTCGCACGACTTGAAGCACCCAGGCATCTGAGGTGATGCTGGACCACCTGTGGGCGAAGTGAACCAGCCGGCCTCCGGTGCTGGGAGGAACCAGCGGGGGGGGAGAGGCTATGCTTAGTGAGTCAAAAACCCCCACCCTGCTGAGCAGGGGCTGGTGGTGCAGGCTTGGGGGCTTGCTGCCTACGGGACCCGTTACCCCGTCCCTTGGCCTGCTGGCCCTGTTGGGGAGCTGCAGGGGCCTGATAATGGGGGTATTGTTTGTAGGCAGCCGCCTTCCTCGGGTAAAAGGACTTCTTTCCCGAGCCCTTCTTTTTCTGGGAAGGGGCGGAGGTCTTCCTAGAAAGCCTAGTCCTGGTGAGAGTCTCCGTCTCAATTTGTGCAGCCTTTTCAGCCATGGGCTTGCCAAAGAGGTTTTCGCCTCGGCAGGGGACATCGACCAACTTGTCCTGCACCCAGGGCTCGAGGTCAGATGACTGAAGCCAAGCCTGTCGGCGGGCACCGATGCCGGCTGCGGCCACCCGAGCCGATGCTTCAAAGCCATCGTAGGCTGCTCGGGATATGAATTTCGAACATTCCCGAATACCAGTGGACAAGGCCAGGAACCTCCGCAAGGGTTCCTCGGACAAACCAGCGGAGAAGCCGGCTAGCTCTTTAGCCAGGTCTCGGAGATACATGCCCATGTATAGCTGGTAGGTCTGGACACGACACGCAAGCATAGAGCCCTGGAAACACTTCTTGCCAAGGCCATCCAGGTTACGGGCCTCCCTGCCAGGAGGCACCGAGGAGTGCATCTTCTGGCTCTTAAGACGATGCATGGCCGATTCCACTACCATGGAATGGTGTGGCAGCTGTGCTTTTTGGAAGCCAGGGCTCTTGCGGACTCGATAGATAGAATCGACCCGCTTGCTCAGGACCGGCGAGGTGGCCGGACTCTCCCAGATGCGGAAGAGTAGTCGTTCCAGCATGGGAGGAACCGGTACAGTAAAGTGTTCCCTTGCGGGAGAGTCATACTGGAGGGCGTCGAGCTCTTCGGCTCGAGGCTCCTCCTCGGGGTCCGCAGGGAAGGCCAAAGCCTTGGCCATATCCCTGACGAAGTCCGAGAACCGGGCATCCTCCGGAGGGGACTGCTTCCGAGGCTCGGACTCCGGTGAGTCCGAGGGGACACACCGAGTCCGGAAAGAATCAGGCGACTCTTCCTCTTCAGACTCCCAGACCGACTCCGACGAGGACTCGGTGGGGTCGGCCCGGGCATGGCGCGGCGCCTGCCGCCCCGACGCCGAGGGAGTCGGCGTCGGCGACCTCGGTCCCGAACGGGAGGCCGAGGGTGACCTCGACCGAGGATCGACTCGAGTTCGCATCGACTCGAGGATCGGCTCGGTCTCCGGGGTCGACTTGGACGTCGACGTCCCGGCGGTCGGGGCAGCGGCGCCAGCGAAGCCAGCGAGCAGTGTCCGCTGCTGGTCCATGAAGGCAGACAATCTGCTCTCCAAGGCCGTCAACCTGAGTCCGAGCTCAGGTGACCCAGCAGCCCCCGACTCGGGCCCCGACGGCGTCGGGCCCGACGTCGGCTGTCTCGGAGGCGAGTCCAGGAGGACCACAGGACTTACCCGAGCAGGCAGCTCCGACTCCAGGCGAGGTCGCTTCGTGAGATGCTCCTTCTCCAAGGACCCGGGACGGCTATCGGGGCTATGCGACCTGGCCCTCGCGGAGCCAGGAGCGTCCACCGACGCCGCCCTCGCGGGTTTCACCTTACGACGATGGTCCCCGGAGGGAGAACCCCTGTCGGAGGAACTCCGGCGACGGTCCGAGCTGGAACCTTTGGACGCGGAGGCCTCCGACGAGGTCCGGGTACGGCTGGGGTCAGCGAAGATCCTATCCCGCTGATGCCGCCGACTTCTCAACGCTTTGGAGGACATTTTGCCACAGGGCCCACAGATCAGTTCTTCATGATCCGGGCCCAGGCAGCGGAGGCAAAAGTCGTGTGTGTCAGTTAGTGACATATTTCGGTCACACTGACCACACCGCTTGAAACCACTGGCAGCCATCGGGGGAAAAAGGGCCCCGGCGAGGTCAAAGGACCGGGCTGCCAGGGAAAAACCGAAACGAAAACTGACTAAGTCAGAAAAACCGAAAAATAAGAAGAGGACTCGAGACCGGCGTCGCGAGTCCGGCGGGAAAAAGACCGGCGTCGAACCGAATGGAAAAAAAGAGAAATACTGAAGAAAAATCAACTTTTTCGCGGGGACACGACGGGTACGTCTGTAGGGCTCCGCGGAAAAAAGAAGACTGGCTAAGATGGCACCCTTGGGCGGGAAGAGGACCGCGCATGCGCGCTGCAATTCCCAAAGGCTTTCTTTGAAAGCTGGGGAAAATTGCTCCGCGAGGGCTCCGTCGGCGCCGACGTCACCCATAAGTGAGGACTGACTTCCTGCTTGGTCCTGGAGAATCTCTCCTCTCTTCTATCTCTGATTTGGTTTTGCAATTTCCTCAATTGATCCTGCTTGGTGACTTCAATGTCCACTTCGACTCTCCCACCTCCCCAAGAGACCTTTCCTTCATCTCGCTCCTTGAGGATCTTTCCTTAATACAGCATGTTGCTTCCCCAACTCATGTGGCTGGTCACACTTTAGACTTTGTTATCTCCCCTGTCAACTCTCCGTGTCAGTTCTTGTCATTTTCTTATTTCCCAGTACCATGGTCGGATCATCTCTGCCTTACATTTTCCCTTCAGCTGGCAGTGTCTGGTCCCGTTTCCCCAGACTCGTCTTCTCTGCCAGCACAATCTTTCCGTCGTCTTACTCCAACTGCTCTCCAGAACTTTCCCCCTGCAACCCAGCTTCTCCCTTCCGATTTCTCTTCCCTTTCCCCATCTTCCCAGGTTGCACTATGGAACTCAGAACTTGGCCTTGCATTAGATCGTGTTGCACCTTTGCAATCTCACCCTTCTCGTTCTACAGTCCGCCATCCCTGGTTTCATCCTGGACTTCGTTTACAGCGATCCCATTTACGCAGGGCAGAACACCTCTGGAAGAAAGCCCATTCTGCGGCAGCATACCATCATTTTAAACTTTGCCATGCGCAATATTGCACTAGTCTCTTCCAAGCCAAGCGTATTTTCTGTTCTGAATCTATTGCGTCTGCTCCCAATAGGTCTCGGCATTTGTTCTCATCCCTCCGTACTCTTTCACAACTGCAAACCCGGTCCGCACGGAACGTTAGACCTTCCGATTCCACTCCCAGTGCTCTCCAGTTGGCCTCCTTCTTCTCTTCCAAAGTCCATGACCTACGCATCTCCCTTCCTTCCTGTCCTCAGGCGCTTTCTTCCCCCCTCCCTACCTCACCCCCTCCATCATCTCCGCTGTCTCACTTCTGGGCTAAATTTCATCCCCTTACTTCCCCAAAGCTTCTCCAGTCCCTTTCCACAACTCGCAAGTCTACCTGCCCGTCAGATCCAATACCATCTGCTTGGCTTTCCGAACCCTCTCTTGGCTTGCTTCCTCCGCTACTTACTATCATTAATTCCAGTCTTGCTTCCGGAGCTTTTCCCCATCCATGGAAACATGCTCTTGTACGCCCCCTCTTGAAGAAGTCTACTCTAGATTCATCTGTTCCGGCCAATTATCGTCCTGTATCAAACCTGCCATTTGCTTCAAAACTCCTGGAGAAAGCAGTTTTTTCACAACTTGCTCATCACCTTGACACAACACACTTTCTTCACCCCCGTCAGTCCGGTTTTCGACCGGGCCATAGTATCGAATCCGTCATTACTGCTGTCATGAACGAAATACACTCTGCACACGATCGTGGTGATATCTCGGTGGCGGTGTCCTTGGAACTTTCAGCAGCTTTTGACCTATTTGATCATTCTCTTCTCCTCTCTAGACTACGTGATGCAGGTGTTCGAGGTACTGTCTATCGTTGGTTCCACTCTTTCCTGTATGCTCGCACATTTGCTGTGTACTCTGCTTCATTCACCACAGACCATTTTCCTCTCACTTGTGGTGTCCCTCAGGGTTCGGTCCTTGCACCACTACTGTTCAATGTATTCCTGGCCCCATTAGCACTACTAATCCAGCAATCGGGTATTTCAGGGTACTACTATGCTGACGACATTTTCCTTTTGCACCATACCTCCTCTTCCCATCCTGACATCACCCCATTAAATAAGTGCCTATCCCTGGTCTCCACCTGGTTATCCTCAAACTGTCTTGTTCTTAACGTCTCCAAGACTGCTGCTATCTGGTTTCCTCACACTTCTGCTTGTCCTTCACTTACTCCTTCCTTCTCTGGCTCTCCCATTTCCTTAGTGCCTAAGCTTCGTTATTTAGGTGTTCTGCTTGATAGCGCTCTCACATTTGCTGATCACATCTCCCAGGTTTCTCGACGTTCTTTCATTTGTCTCCGAACCATTCGTGCCATCCGTCCGTTCTTATCCCCTCAAGCTTTGATCACTCTCCTTCTCTCACTTGTTATTACCAGGCTAGATTTTTGCAACTCCATATTTGTTGGTATCCCCCAGTATCAGCGTCAACGACTACAACTTCTACAGAACACAGCGGCCCGGATGATTACCCATGCTTCCCCCTACGATCATATCACTCCTATTCTGCAACAGCTTCATTGGCTCCCAGTATTATTTCGGACAAAATTCAAGATCCTTACACTTGTTTATCGTGCCATTTATTCCCATAGACCTCAGTATTTAGCCGACCTGTTAACATTCCATACACCCACCCGGAGTCTCCGCTCTATTCATATCAACCGCTTACACCTCCCTTCCCCCTCACAAGCACATCTGCAGGTCACTAGACAGTCAGCCTTCTTCTATGTCGGCCCCTCCCTGTGGAACTCCCTGCCTACTGCCTTAAGATTGGAAGAGTCCTATCCCAAATTTCGTTCCCTCCTGAAGACCCACCTTTTCTCCTCCGCTTTCAACCTCCCTCCTAACCCTTGACTCTCCTTCCCCTTTATTTTGAGTCCCACCACCTCCTTTTCGCTCTTTTATCTTTCCTGTCTATATTGATTGTATTTCCTTTCTCTCTTTCTTTGAATTGTAAACCGCCCCGGTGTAATGGGGGGGCGGTATATCAAATGTTTGATAAACAATAAACAATAGACTTGTTTGCAAGTCCGTGGAATGCCAAACTTCCCCGGTTCTGTTCCAGAATTCCTTGTCAGGGAGTTCAGGCAAGGGATGCCTTCCTCCTCCATTGGGGGCAAGACTTCCTCTATGCCTTTCCACCCATTCCCCTAATTCCCAAGACACCGTTCAAACTTCAGAGAGACAAGGGGTCTATGATCCTCATAGCACCACATTGGCCACGCCAAGTGTGCTACCCTCTACTTCTGCATCTCTCTCAAGCTCCCTCCCTGGACTTGGGATCTGCTCCAGACCTCCTGTCCCAGGAGGAGGGAACGTTGTGGCACCCAAATCCCCAGTCTCTTCACCTCAGAGCCTGGTTGCTGAAGGCCTAGACCTTCAAGATTTGCATCTTTCTCAGCAAGTGAAGGATATCTTTCATGCTTCCAGAAAGCCTTCCACTAGACGTTCCTATGCTTTTAAATGGAAAAGGTTTACCATTTGGTGTGCACAAAAGGGTCTCAACCCTCTTGCAATACCTCTGAATTCTTTACTAGAGTATTTGCTGCATTTATCCCATGCAGGCCTTAAAACGAATTCAGTAAGAGTCCATTTGAGTGCTATTGCAGCATCCCTTAAACCTCTCAATGGACAGCCTATTTCCTCTCATCCTCTTATAGCAAGATTCATGAGAGGCCTTCTTTTAACTAAACCTCCCATTAGACCACCTCCAGTGGCATGGGACTTGAATCTGGTTCTTGAATCTGGTTCTTGGCCAGCTTATGCAGCCACCCTTTGAACCCTTAGCCACTACCTCCTTGAAATTCCTTTCCTGGAAGGTTATTTTTCTCATTGCAGTCACTTCAGCTCGCCGCATCAGTGAGCTGCAAGCCTTGGTGGCTAATCCTCCTTATACAAGGTTCCATCATGACAAGGTAGTCCTCAGGACTAATCCACACTTTATGCCTAAAGTGGTCTCACCTTTTCATCGGAACCAGGAGGTTTATTTACCTGTCTTTTTTCCAGGACCTCATGCTTCAAGTGCGGAGAGGAATCTTCATACCCTGGATTGTAAAAGAGCTCTTGCTTTTTACTTACAAAGGGCACAGCAACATAGAAAGTCCTCTCAACTCTTTGTTGCTTTTGATCCCTCTCATTTAGGACTTCCAGTCTCTAAGAGAACTCTGTCCAATTGGATTGCTCAGTGTATTTCTTTCGCCTACCAGAGTGAGAACCTTTCTCTGGAGGGCCATGTCACAGCTCACAATGTGAGGGCCATGGCAGCCTCTATGGCTCATCTAAATTCTGTTTCCATCGACCAGATCTGTCGAGCGGCCACCTGGGCCTCGGTTCATACCTTCACAGCCCATTACTGCTTGGATAAGGACTCCCGCCGGGATGCCTTGTTTGGTCAGGCTGTTCTCAAACACCTGTTCCATACCTAATCAACTCCTACCCTCCATCCCTGGCTGGATGCTTGAGATTCATGGGTGAAGGTAGAGCCCTTCCCAGGGACTCACAACAACCTGGGTGATCTCCCTGGCATCTCTAGCTGGGGAGTCCCCATATGTGAAGACTCATTCCTGCTTGTTCCTGGAGATAGCACAGTTGTAACAGGTGATCTCTGGGAACAGCAGGAACAAGTCTTCACAACCCACCCACCTCCCCATGGAGTTGTATCTCTCTCTATCTTTCTTTTCTTTCCTCACTCTCTCTTTGTCTCAGCTTTAAAACTCGAACTGGAGAGAGGCGGTTAGGAAAGGCGGGAAGGCAGCGCGCAGGCGCTGTGGGATGCTCCCAAAAGCTTTCCTTTTGGACGCTGGTGAGCTTTCCCGCGCAGGCTCCTTCGGTACAGACGATACCCATATGTGAAGACTTATTCCTGCTGTTCCCAGAGATCACCTGTTACAGGTAAGTAACTGTGCTTTAGTGTAGCTGGATTTAAAAAAGGTTTGGACAAGTTCCTGGAGGAAAGGTCCATAAACCATTATTAAGAAGGGACCCAGGATATCAATGCTTGAACCAATACAAGCATTGTGGAACCTGTGTCCCTTGGAGTAACTGCTAGGTACATATGACCTAGATTGGCCACTGTTGGAAACAGAATACTGGGCTTGATGGACCTTGGTCTGACGCAGTATGGCATATCTTATGTTCTTATAAAAACGGGGGCTACTGAGCCATGAAGCACAAAGCTAATTGGACAGGGCTCTAGAGCATAAGATGGGCTCACTATATTCTCAGTGGATAACTAAAATCTTAGGATTCCCATATTTGATGTGCTGCCCTTCTCAAAGCTGCATCAGAACTGTTTACAATTAACATTATTAAAGACTGTCCAACACTGACAAACAAGGGGAAAAAAGGGAACCTGTACCAGAGATAAAATAAAAGTGAAAAGGAACAAGATCCCACCAGCAGATCATCAAATCCAACAAATATAGTAACATGTACAGTATTTGTTAGATTTGATGTTCTGCTAGTGGGATCTTGTTCCTTTTCCCGCTTATATTATTCCTCTGTCTTGTACAGAAAAGTTGATGTTATCTCTGTGTTCACTCACCAAATTCAAATCTAACATGCTGTCTAAAAAAACGCAGGTCACATGTTGAAGAAACCTGCCCAAAATATACATTAAAATAATCAAAGGTGGCAGAGAGTGCCCAATGAAGGTCAACGACTGCGCAGACTCTCCAAAGGATCTGTGTTTGAGGAGAAGTCCAATCCAGTGGAGGAGCGACCACAGGGATCTTAATGACTCATGAAGGACTGATGGCTTTTATAATGTTGTTGGGCTGAGCAATGTTGTTGGGCTGAGCAAGGTGGTTGGGTATGCCTGGCAGGGAAGCAGGGAGTGGATGATAGGGCTTGAATGTGGGATTGGTGTACAAGTGAGTGAGTGGAGGAAATGGAGTGCTTGGGAGTTTGCATGGGGGCAATGGGTGCTTATCCTCAGGGGGAGGAGGAGGGGGACCCATGAGGAGGGGCAATGGGGTAGCGGGGCTCCACAAACGGGGGGAAGGGGGCATCCACCAGGACTACTACTTCAAGAGTGGTGGGCAGAAATGAGATCTGCAGGATTTGGGTTCTAAGAGGTCCTAACGAGGGGGGATGGGAAAGCATGGCAAGGTAAAGAGAACAGGGAGGTGTTAATCTTTTTCGGATCAAGTTACTGTGATGAGTTCAATTTTAACAGTTATTTAGAAACTTTTGTGTCACTCTATCTCATTATTACAGATCGCTCCAGTTTCCAAAGGTCTCAGACTCTTTATAGCACAATTAGTAGACAAAGTCTTACTGCCGGTGCTCAATCGCATCAATGACCTTATATTTAGAAACCGGTACGTAGTTTTTTCAGCACTGAGTAAACTCCGTTTTTCTAAATGAAATCTTCATCTTAATGCTGTATTTTCAATGTTTAAATGTACACATCTATCACTTAACTTATATTTCACGTTCTGGAGTTAACTGTCGTGCTTGGCTTCAAACCCGAAGATCCCGACGCTCTTACGGGGCACCTCTGAGGCGTTTCACTGCCTACAGTTTCTTCAGGGGATCTTTAATTATTACCCAACTCGTGTTTCTAAACCGATGCTGCCCGTGCTCCACTACTTTCCAACTGTCTTCAACCTTGAATTACCCAGTCTGCCAAAAAACGCTGTGCAGTTTTGGCAGACTGGGTAATTCAAGGTTGAAGACAGTTGGAAAGTAGTGGAGCGCGGGCAGCATCGGTTTAGAAACACGAGTTGGGTAATAAAAGATCCCCTGAAGAAACTGTAGGCAGTGAAACGCCTCAGAGGTGCCCCGTAAGAGCGTCGGGATCTTCGGGTTTGAAGCCAAGCACGACAGTTAACTCCAGAACGTGAAATATAAGTTAAGTGATAGATGTGTACATTTAAACATTGAAAATACAGCATTAAGATGAAGATTTCATTTAGAAAAACGGAGTTTACTCAGTGCTGAAAAAAATACGTACCGGTTTCTAAATGCGATTGAGCACCGGCAGTAAGACTTTGTCTACTAATTGTGCTATAAAGAGTCTGAGACCTTTGGAAACTGGAGCGATCTGTAATAATGAGATAGAGTGACACAAAAGTTTCTAAATAACTGTTAAAATTGAACGCATCACAGTAACTTGATTCTATACATTCAGGAAGAGACCAGATTCTAATTGTAATCTTTTTCGGATGACATCGGGATTGCGGGTAGGAACACTTAACATCTGTGGCCTAAACACTCCTCAAAAGCATAAACAGCTTCTCAATGATTTAAAGCGCTTCCGCTGGCAAGGTAGCCTTTCGGGAGACATATTTTCTCTGTAAAGATGAAAGGTTGTTGAATCCCAGGACATTCTCACAGGTACATTTTTGAGCCTCCAGGGAGGGTAAGAAGGCGGCAGAGATGGCTATGCTTATTAGGGCAGATGTCTTCTTTGTATTGGTAGGGGTAGACTGGCGCCCAGATGGGCGAGTGTTGATGGTAAGGTGTGAACGGTGACATTTTTGAACATCTATTGTCCCAATGTGGACCAGCAGACATTTTGGTAGGGTTTGGGTTTATGGCTGGAAGGTAGCTTACGTGGGCCATTGCTGGTGGGGTGATTGTAATGCAGTAATAGATGTAAGGGGGAGGCGAGACCCAGGAATGGTAGGGCTACATAAATGGATACAAAGTTTTGGGTTGATTGATCTTTGGAGGGCAGCCCAGCCAGTGAACCATGATTACACGTATTTTTCAGCGGTACACAGTAGTTACAGCTGTATTGACCACATGATGAGGAGATACTGCCAGGGTGCAATGACTGGAGGGAGCTACCAATGGCCCCATTACTTGGGTCGACCACAAGCCTCTGTGGGTGGATTTGAGGGGTTCATCGAGGCCAGGGCTCTATCATTTTGGAGACTTAATGATAGCTTGTTGAAAAGGGAGGAGGTGATAAAGGAATTGGAGGAGGCAGTGGGGGATTACATGAATATGAATGGTAACAGAGAAGTGGGCTTGGGCTTACTTTGGGACGGCCTCGAGGCTGTGCTGCAGGGGCATCTGGTGCAGTTGGGAGCCCATAAGAAAAGGGAGTGAGTCCAGGGTCTCGAGCAAGAAGTGGAAGTGCTAGAGAAGCTCGATTATGTACTGAAGGGCAGGGGGTGTGGCCCAAATGGAGGCAGCTCGGCTGAAGCTAAAGGAGGAACAATTAGAGTAGGTTTCCTTTCAACTGTAGAGAATTCGCCAATAATACTATTAATTTGATAATAAATCCAGTGCCTTACTTGTTAGAAAGCTGCGAGAGAGGGAGAAAGCAACAGCTATCAAAGTTAAAGGGTCCGAGGGATCGCTTACTCTATTAAAGGGGGTGAAATTAGACAGCATTTTGCGCAATTATAATAGAGTATGCTGGGGAAGAAGGGATAGAGGAGGGGCAGATTTGTGAATACTTATAAGGAGGGGGGATGCCCTGCCTGGGGGAAGAAGAGGGGGAAATTAACGGGGAAGATCTTAGTAAGGCGATACAAGATCTAACCCCAAATAAGGCCCCAGGCCTCAACAGGTTCACAGGGACATTCTACAAGAAGCTGGCATCCTGTCTCACCCCCATATTATTGAAAGTTTTCAATGGGGTACTGAGGGGGGGGGGTGCCTTTTTTCCTCATTAAAACAGGCTGCTATTACGGAGCTCCCAAATCCAGGTAAGGACCCCACCTTGTGTGAGTCGTAAAGGCCTATATCGCTCCTTAACATGGATGCAGAAATTCCAGCTAAAGTTCTGACAAATCGGCTGGGACCCCTGATGCCCCAAGTGATTCATCCAGATCAAACTGGGTTCATCCAAAGGAGGCAAACAGGATAATATATGACAGGTCCTCCAACTGATCTGGATGGCATGGAATGCAGTCCAGTCCAGGGCAGTATGTTGCTAGCTATTGATATAGAAAAGGCCTTTTGACAGAGTCCATTGGTGTCTTGGAAAGGGTGGGAGTGGACCCAAATTTTTTGTCCTGGATTAGGGCCTTATATCATGATCCGAGGGCTGTGGTACAGATCAGTGGGGGATACCCGTAAGTTCTTGCCCTTGGGCAGGAGGACCCGTTGGGCTGCCCGCTATTTCCGCTCTTGTTCACCCTAGTCATGGAACCTTTGGCGTGTCGGATTCAGGCTCATGGGGACATAGGGGTGATACAGGTGTGGCAGGACCAGCATAAGGTTGCGCTATTTGCTGACAATATTTTGTTTACCTTAACTTATCCACTACTTTCACTCCCAGTGCTGCTGCAGGAGTTTCGGGAGTATGGAGCCCTATTGGGGTTTAAATTCAATTGGGATAAGACAGAAGCCCTTAATTTGAATTTTGATACTTTCCTAGTGCAGCGCCTTTGAGACCATTATCCTTTTAAGTGGGCTCAGTCATCTATCCAATATCTGGGAGTCCGGGTCACTAGGATTCTGGAGGAAATGTATAAAGCTAATTATCCAGGCCTTTTCAGGCAGGTGGTGAGGATCTGGAAAAGTGGGGAAAGGAGAACTGTCCTGGTTGGGGAGGGTGAAGGCTACTAAAAATGAATGTGCTCCCCTGTCTACTCTGTTTTTTTCAAACTTTACCCTTGAGGGTGCTTGTGGCGAATTTGAAAAGACTTCAGGGAAGATCTTTTATTTTATATGGAAGTGCCATCCTCCAAGAGAGCGTAGTTACTCACCTGTAACAGGTGTTCTCCAGGAGCAGCAGGAATCAGTCCTCACTTATGGGTGACGTCGGCGCCGACGGAGCCCTCGCGGAGCAATTTTCCCCAGCTTTCAAAGAAAGCCTTTGGGAATTGCAGCGCGCATGCGCGGTCGTCGTCTTCCCGCCCGAGGGTGCCATCTTAGCCAGTCAGATGACATAGCTAAAAAAGACAGCATAAAAATTTGCAAAAAGAACATAAGCAGACGATTGCAACTCCAAGGGGAGGAGGAGGAGGGAGGGTAGTGAGGACTGATTCCTGCTGCTCCTGGAGAACACCTGTTACAGGTGAGTAACTACGCTTTCTCCAGGACCAAGCAGGAAGTCAGTCCTCACTTATGGGACTCCCAAGCTCAAGGCTACCGGAGACCCTAAGCACAAAAAATGAGCTCCCTCTAGCTCAGCAGCACAGAAGGATAGAATCTTCGCTGAATTATCACCCACCGGTAGCCCACATCCGGGATGGAGGGTAGGAGTTGCTCAGACCTCAAAGAGATTACGGAGGACTGCCTGTCCGAAAGCACTGTCCCTACGGGACTCCCTCTCGAGACAGTAATGGACCGCAAAAGTCTGGCTCGAAGACCAAGTAGCGGCCCGGCAGATGTCTGCCAGCGGAACAGAGCGGAGGTACGCCACTGACGTGGCCTTTGCCCGAACGCAATGAGCCGTGACTCGACTTTCTAAGGAGAGTCCGGCTGCCCCATAAGCCCAAGAGATACAGTCCGCAACCCAGATGGACAGAGTACGCTTGGAGACCGGGAGCCCCAATCTATTGGGGTCAAAAGACACAAAAAGCTGAGCAGCTTTACGGTGCTCCCGCGTACGGTCAAGGTAGAAGTTCAGAGCCCTTCTACAGTCCAGGGTATGGAGGACCGTCTCAGCTCGGCTGGAGTGTGGTCTGGGAAAGAAGGTTGGAAGTACCACCTCCTGATTGATGTGAAAAGGGGAGACCACTTTAGGCAGAAATTTCGGATGAGTCCGTAGGACCACCCTATTCTTGTAGAACCTAGTGTAAGGGGGATCAGACACGAGGGCCTGCAATTCACTTACGCGTCTAGCGGAAGTGAGGGCTATCAAGAACAGTGTTTTCCAAGACAGAAAACGGAGAGAACAGGTAGCCATAGGTTCAAAAGGCGGACAGGTGATCCGCTGCAAAACCACATTCAGGTCCCAGTCAGGCGCTGGCGGGCGCAGAGGTGGTTTAAGTAGAAGGAGACCTCGGAGAAACCTCGCTACGAGAGGGTCATTGGAGAGAGGTCTGCCGTCCACCGGCACATGATGTGCTGAAAGAGCACTGAGGTGAACTTTGACGGAGTTGGACTTAAGTCCCAGATTAGAGAGGTGCAGCAAGTACTGCAAGATCACCGACACCGGGCAGGAGAAGGGATCCTGAGACTGTTGGGTACACCAGACTGCAAAGCGACGCCATTTAAGGGCGTAGCATTTGCGGGTAGAAGGCCGTCGCGAAGCCAAGACGACCTCCTCCACCTCCGCCGGCAGGAGAAGGGGAGCAAGGACTACCCTCTCAGCAGCCAGGCCATGAGGTTGAGAGACCTGAGGTTGGGGTGCAGGAGGGACCCCTGATCCTGAGTGAGGAGATCTGGTTGTACCCCCAGAGGGATTGGATCCTCCACCGCCAGTTGCAGCAGGAGCGGAAACCACGGCTGCCTGGGCCAGCGAGGGGCCACCAGGATCATGAAGGCTTTGTCTCGGAGAACCTTGAAAAGAGTCCGAGAGACTAGCGGGATGGGAGGGAAAGCGTACAGAAGGCTCCCCGACCACGAGATCAGAAAGGCGTCCGCCGCAACCCGAAGGGGTGTGGCTGACGAGAGCAGAAGCGAGGAAGCTGCCGGTTGTGAGGACTGGCAAAGAGATCCACCGTGGGGAGACCCCACTTGAGGAAGAGCTTCTGAACTACCAATGGATCCAGACGCCACTCGTGCGGCTGGAGGACCCTGCTGAGTTTGTCTGCAAGGCAATTTTCTTGGCCCGGGAGATAAACTGCCTTGAGGAGAATGCTGTGACTGACGGCCCAAGAGCAGAGCTTCTGTGCCTCCCGGCAGAGGAGGAAGGAGCCCGTGCCCCCCTGCTTGTTCACGTAGAACATGGCAACTTGATTGTCCGTCTGGACAAGGACGGACTGTTGGGAAGTCAGGTGGGAGAAGGCCTTGAGAGCTAGGCGGATCGCCCTGAGCTCCAGGAAGTTGATCTGCTGAGCAGACTCCCACGTGGTCCAGAGACCCTGAGTACGAGCCTCTTGGCAATGTGCTCCCCAGCCCAGGAGGGATGCATCGGTGGTCAGCACCCGGGTCGGCTGAGGTGACTGGAAAGGCATTCCGAATATCAGGTTCGGCTGCCGGAGCCACCACCGGAGAGACGAGACCAGCGGCTCGGAAACGCGCACTAGGTCTGCTAGGCCGCCCGTGGCTTGTCGCCACTGCTGGCGGAGACACCATTGAGCAGACCGCATATTCAGGCGGGCATTGGGGGTCACATGGACGGTGGAAGCCATATGGCCGAGCAGTCTCAGGAAGCGCCTGGCGGAGACCAGGGGCTGGCTGCGAAAGCGGTCGGCTAGGTCCATGAGCCGTTGAGCCCTGTCGAGCGGTAGGTATGCTCGCGCCTGAGGAGTGTGCAGCCTTGCGCCGATGAACTCGAGATCCTGTGAGGGGAGCAAAGTGGACTTTGCGAAGTTTATAACAAAGCCCAAGTGCTGCAGCAGAGTCACCGTGCGGCACGTGGCGTTGGTGACCTCCTGAGCGGACGCTGCTCGGATGAGCCAGTCGTCGAGGTACGGAAAGACATAGAGGCCGTGAAGCCGGAGATGGGCCGCCACGACCGCGAGACATTTTGTGAAGACTCGCGGTGCGGAGGACAGGCCAAAGGGCAGTACTCTGTACTGGTAATGATTTCCTGCCACCACAAACCTTAGGTATTGGCGGTGGCTTGGGTGGATGAGGATGTGCGTGTAGGCATCCTTTAGATCCAAGGAGCATAGCCAATCTCCCTGCTGGAGGTAGGGCAGAAGGATTCGAAGGGTAAGCATTTTGATCTTCTCCCGCACAAGGAACTTGTTGAGGATGAGCTAGTCGAGGATGGGTCTGAGGCCCCTGTTCTCTTTGGTATCAGAAAATACCTTGAATAAAAGCCTTGACCTCTCAGGTGGTGTGGCACCGGTTCCACCGCCTGTTCCTGCAGAAGACCTGCTAACTCCTGAAGGAGCAACTCCCTGTGCAGAGGGGGGCGTGGAGGTTCTCCCGGAAAATAGGAGGGAGGGACCTGATGGAAGTGGAGAAGATAGCCTTCTCGCACGACCTGAAGCACCCAGGCATCTGCGGTGATGCTGGACCACCTGTGGGCGAAGTGAACCAGCCGGCCTCCGGTGCTGGGAGGAACCAGCGGGGGGGGAGAGGCTATGCTTAGTGAGTCAAAAGCCCCCACCCTGCTGAGCAGGGGCTGGTGGTGCAGGCTTGGGGGCTTGCTGCCTACGGGACCCGTTACCCCGTCCCTTGGCCTGTTGGCCCTGTTGGGGAGCTGCAGGGGCCTGATAATGGGGGTATTGTTTGTAGGCAGCCGCCTTCCTCGGGTAAAAGGACTTTTTCCCCGAGCCCTTCTTTTTCTGGGAAGGGGAGGAGGTCTTCCTAGAAAGCCTGGTCCTGGTGAGAGTCTCAGTCTCAAATTGCGCAGCCTTTTCCGCCATGGGCTTGCCAAAGAGGTTTTCGCCTCGGCAGGGGACATCGACCAACTTGTCCTGCACCCAGGGCTCAAGGTCTGACGACTGAAGCCAAGCCTGTCGGCGGGCACCGATGCCGGCTGCGGCCACTCGAGCCGAGGCTTCAAAGCCATCATAGGCTGCTCGGGACATGAACTTTGAGCATTCCCGAATGCCAGTGGACAAGGCTAGGAACCTCTGCAAGGGCTCCTCGGAGAGACCAGCGGAGAATCCGGCTAGCTCTTTAGCCAGATCCCGGAGATACATGCCCATGTATAGCTGGTAAGTCTGGACACGACATGCGAGCACAGAGCCCTGGAAGCACTTCTTGCCAAGGCCATCCAGGTTACGGGCCTCCCTTCCAGGAGGCACCGAGGAGTGCATCTTCTGGCTCTTAAGACGATGCATGGCCGATTCCACTACCATGGAATGGTGTGGCAGCTGTGCTTTTTGAAAGCCAGGGCTCTTGCGGACTCGATAGATAGAATCGACCCGCTTGCTCAGGACCGGCGAGGAGGCCGGACTCTCCCACATGCGGAAGAGTAGTCGTTCCAGCATAGGAGGAACCGGCACAGTAAAGTGTTCCCTCGCGGGAGAGTCATACTGGAGGGCGTCGAGCTCTTCGGCTCGAGGCTCCTCCTCGGGATCCGCAGGGAAGGCCAAAGCCTTGGCCATATCCCTAACGAAGTCCGAGAACCGGGCATCCTCCGGGGGGGACTGCTTCCGAGGCTCGGACTCCGGTGAGTCCGATGGGACACACCGAGTCCGGAAAGAATCAGGTGACTCTTCCTCCTCAGACTCCCAGACCGACTCCGACGAGGACTCGGTGGGGTCGGCCCGGGCAGGGTGCGGCGCCAGCCGCCCCGACGCCGAGGGAGTCGGCGTCGGCGACCTCGGTCCCGAACGGGAGGCCGAGGGTGACCTCGACCGAGGATCGACTCGAGTTCTCATCGACTCGAGGATCGGCTCGGTCTCCGGGGTCGACTTGGACGTCGACGTCCCGGCGGTCGGGGCAGCGGCGCCAGCGAGCAGTGCCCTCTGCTGGTCCATGAAGGCAGACAGTCTGCTCTCCAAGGCCGTCAACCTGAGTCCGAGCTCAGGTGACCCAGCAGCCCCCGACTCGGGCCCCGACGGCGTCGGGCCCGACGTCTGCTGTCGCGGAGGCGAGTCCAGAAGGACCACAGGACTTACCCGGGCAGGCATCTCCGACTCCAGGCGAGGTCGCTTCGGGATGTGTTCCTTCTCCAAGGACCCGGGGCGGCTGTCGGGGCTATGCGACCTGGCCCTCGCGGAACCAGGAGCGTCCACCGACGCCGCCCTCGCGGGTTTCACCTTCCGACGATGGTCCCCGGAGGGAGAACCCCGGTCGGAGGAGCTCCGGCGACGGTCCGAGCTGGAGCCTTTCGACGCGGAGGCCTCCGACGAGGTCCGGGTACGGCTGGGGTCAGCGAAGATTCTCTCACGCTGATGCCGCCGACTTCTCAACGCCTTTGAGGACATTTTGCTGCAGGGCCCACAGATCAGTTCCTCATGATCCGGGCCCAGGCAGCGGAGGCAAAAGTCGTGTGTGTCGGTTAGTGACATATTTCGGTCACACCGACCACACCGCTTAAACCCACTGGCAGCCATCGGGGGAAAAAGGGCCCCTGCGAGGTCAAAGGACCGGGCTGCCAGGGAAACCGAAAACGAAAGCTGACTAAGTCAGAAAAACCGAAAAAAGTAAGAGGACTCGTGACCGGCGTCGCGAGTCCGGGCGGGAAAAAGATCGGCGTCGAACCGAAGGAAAAAAGGATAAAATAAAGAAGAAAATCAACTTTTTCGCGGGGACAAGACGGGGACGTCTGTAGGGCTCCGCGGAAAAAAGAAGACTGGCTAAGATGGCACCCTCGGGCGGGAAGACGACCGCGCATGCGCGCTGCAATTCCCAAAGGCTTTCTTTGAAAGCTGGGGAAAATTGCTCCGCGAGGGCTCCGTCGGCGCCGACGTCACCCATAAGTGAGGACTGACTTCCTGCTTGGTCCTGGAGAATTGCGCAATGTGGACTTTATTTGTCTAGGCAGCGGGGGAGGGGGCCTGGGGGTCCCTGATATGGGGCTAAATTATCTGGCAGCACAAATGCAACAGCTAATGGACTGGAGCGGGAGGGGTTAAGCACTTTAGAGCGTTCAAACAGGTCTGAGCTGAGGAAATGCGGCTCTCCCATCTTCCCTGGATTTGGGGCCGGCCCTAGGGGGAAGGGGGGTGCTGGAGAGAGAATCCCTATATTTTCATTTATGGGGTCAGTGGCGTGAGGGGTGGAGAAGAGTGGCACCAAAGGTCACATTTACGGCGTTAGCACTGATTCGAGGTTCCCCTTCTTTTGCTCCAGGGAGGGAGGGGGTGTTTCATAGGTGGGCGTCCCGGGGATTGGATATGTTTGCTAAATTGGTAGAACAAGGAGAGATGATTCCCTCTGAGCAGTTGAAAGACAAGTACCAGATATGCAAATGTCTCATTTCCTTGAATAGCGCACGTGACTAGCTAGCTATGAGGCAGGATACAAATACAATGCTTTGGAGGTCTTGTAGCTGGAGTATCTTGCACAAGATACTCCATTTCACTTTTAAGATTGCGGGCAATGTGATCATGCTGGTGGCTGCAGTTTAGTACAGCCATGGAACCGAAGGAGCATGATCCTGCGGCTGTGTGGTGCGTGGGTGCCACGGAGAGGTCCAGTCCACTGGGAGGCAGGAGGATAACCAGTGAGTAACTGAGGGGGGGAAGGACTGCTGCTGGGGGGGAGGGAAGGCATGGAAGGACTGCTGCTGGGGGGGGGAAGGACTGCTGCTTGGGGGGGGGACTGCTGCTTGCGGGGGGGGGGGGAGGACTGCTGCTTGCCGGGGGGGGGGGGAGGACTGCTGCTTGCGGGGGGGGGGGGGGAGGCATGGAAGGACTACTGCTGGGGGGGTAAGGACTGCTGCTTGGGGGGGTAAGGACTGCTGCTTGCGGGGGGGGGGGGGAAGGCATGGAAGGATTACTCCTGGGGGGGGAAGGCATGGAAGGACTAATGCTTGGGGGGAAGGACTGCTGCTTGGGGTCAAGGACTGGAAGGGAGTTGATGCTGGGAGCGACAGGGACTGAAAGAGAGCTGATGCTGGGAGGGACAGGGACTGGAATGGAACTGATGCTGGGACAAGAAGCGATCTCGTGCTGGGAGGGACTAGTACTGAAGGAGTGCTGATGGTGGGAGGGACAGAGACTGGAGAGGAGCTGATGCTGGGAGAGACTGGGAGGAGCTGATGCTTGGGAGGGACTGGAGGGGAGCTGATGCTGGGAACGGTTGGGACAAGAAGCATGTTTATTTATTTATTAAACATTTTTATACTGCATTTTCCAATAGATCAAATGCGGTTTACAGGGAACACGAACTTGAATTGTTCAGGATAGTACATATTCATTTACATTAAATAGTTAACTATGTACATTTGTAAGAAAACAGTTATCTGATTAACTATATACATTTGTATGAGGAATTCTGGGTCTGTGGAGAATAGGAATGTTTTGGTGGTTTATTCTACCTTGGAGGACATTTGGTGGGTGAGTGTTTGGTTAGGGTGATTGTTGAGGTGTCTTGGTTCTGTTCTGTTGGGGGTTGTTCATATGTATTTACAAAGTGTATGGTGAACAGGTGGGTTTTGAGGTGCTTACGGAATGTGGTGAGGTCGTTTATGGATCTTATGTTGCTAAGGAGCTTGTTCCAAAGGACAGGGGAGAAGTGAAGAAGGCTCTGTTAGTTGATTTTCTGGATTTCTTGAAATCAGGTGGGGTAGTTAATTTGTTTTTATGTTCTCTTTGGTTTCGTGGGCTGGTTTCTTTGGCAAATAGTGTATTGAGGTGTGATGGGCGATATCTTTGATTAGCTTGTAGGTGGTGACTAGTATTGTGTACTGTATGTGGCTTTGGATTGGAAGCCAGTGAAGGTTAGATAGGATAGGTGCAATGTGTTCAGTTATGCTGACATGTGCAGTTATCCTTGCTGCTATGTTTTGTGCAAGCTGGAGTTGTTTTATGGATTGTTTAGGGAGGCTTTGGAGGGTGCTATTGGAGAAGTCAAAGATTGGTGTGACAATGGTCTTAAAATCATGGGGTAGAGCATTCTGCTTGAGCATTCTGAGTTTGAAAAAAAAACTATTGTAGTTTGTTTGATGTGGGATAACATATTAAGTGTGCTGTCCAGGATTACTCCAAGATATTTTACTTTGCTTTTTACTGCTATGCTGCTCATGCTGGTAGGGACTGAGACTGAAGGAGCGTTGATGCTGGGAGGGATAGGGCCTAGAAGGGCATCGATGCTGGGAGGGGAGCTGATGCTGGGGCTGGGAGGGGAGCTGATGCTGGGGCTGGGAGGGGAGCTGATGCTGGGGCTGGAGGGGAGATGATGTTAGTGAGACCTGAAAGGGGGCGATGCTGGGCACCTGAAAGGGGGCAGATGCTGCGATCAGGGCGGAGAAAAAGACTGGGGCAGTGAGGCTGGGGAGGACGACAGATATTTTGTATAAGATGGAAGAAACAAGGCAGATGTAGAGAGAGAGAGGAAAAAAATAAGAGACAAGAGAAGAAAGGATAAATGGACAGCAGACAATAGAAAGGTAGCAGAATATATGAAGAAAGAGAAAGACTGGTGCAATTGTGACTGAAAAATAAAATGCCCATCCGTCGCTGGATGGATGGTGAGGCTTGGGGGAATGTTGCAGGAATATCAAGTGAATGCTGTTAGTTTTGTGGCTATAATATCTATGCTGTATTTTGTCTGTTTGTTTGGCTTTAGAATTGGCGTTTCTTGTATTTAATGGGTAAGCGTAAGGCTAAATTGCAGCTTAAAGCCTCGGAGGCCGGCTCTGGTATAGTCAAACAAGCCGGTCCTCTAGATAAGCATTTCGCCCCCAAACCGTTGGCTCAATCATCCCCTGAGGGGGCTTCTTTAAGCCCTGGAGGGAGATCCCCTCCTCCCTGTCCTATTAAACGATTCCACTTTAGGTTTATGTTCTGATGCTCGCACGAAGGATGTCTTAGTTTCTTCGCCTAGTCCAGTTCACCTTGCAACGATGGAGGGTTCCAAGGAACTCCCAGTTTTGCTTCCGGAAGCAGAAATTACTTTGAAAGATTTGTGGGGGGGCCTTGGAATGTATAGATACCAAGGTATCTGTGGCGGTAGGCTCCTTATGTAAATTTACGCAGGAGGCTGCTGTTTCATTACAGCAGCTTGATCAGAAAGTTTCTTTGTTAGATGTAGCTGTTACTAAATTAGAATCTCAGATTTCTCCTCTTCAGTCGGTTAATGTGATTGGAATTAAGGATTCCTTGATTTTACACTCTAAAATGGAATCTTTGGAGAATTCTATGCGTGACTGCAATCTGAGATTTTTAAATTTTCCTCAGTTGTCATTATTGTCACCAAAGATTTTGTTAGATAAATATCTTAAAGAAATATTAGCTATATCTGACCCCATTGATGTTAAACAGATTTATCATATTTCTGCTGCTTCCAAAAAGGTAAAATCTGTTGAGGGTGACCTGGATGAAATAGTTCCCTCTGTGACCAATATTACTGCCTTTTTGGAAGATTCTCTTGATGTGATTACGTTACGTGCTACTATGTTTGTTTCTTTTACGTCAGTCTTAATGAAACAACATATTTTAAGAGCTTTCTTTAAGGCTAAGTCATCTAAATTCTGTGGGCAGACTATAAATATATTCCCAGATGTTTTGCGTCCTACTTAGATGCGTCGGAGACAATTTTTGGCTCTTAAGCCTCGAGTGCCGGCTATGGGAGCCTCTTTTTTCCTGCGGTTTCCGTGTAAGTGTATCATAAATTATGATAATGCTTCATACGTTTTTCAGGACGTGACTCATCTGGAGAAGTTTCTTTTGGATAGGCAAGTTCAGGTAGGGGTGAGTGATGGATAATTTGGTTTGATTGACTACCTTCTTCAATATGGTCCTTACGGACCTGTTTTCTTTTCTATTCAGAATGTTGTATTAGTTTTCTATTTTTCACAGCAGTTAACTCTCTTGATGTGGGCTATTATGAGTCTCCCTTATGTATTTGTTTCTCTTGAATTGTATTTTCTTTTGAATTGTATGTGGGAGTTTATTTTCCTGTGTACCAAGTTCGGTCTATTATTTGTTAAAACCTAAATAAAAAAAAAATGCCCAAGCAAAAGGTAGAGAGAAATTATTTTATTTTGAATTTATTAACTAGAATATGTCAGTTCTGGGAAATGTACATCACTGATGTGTTTGTTCAGTACAAAAGGAAATGACTTTATAGTTTTATTTCTCTAGTGTTGTGGTGCATTCAAAGTTTGGCTTTTGGGGTTCTCAATTCAATCACTGCCTTCATATTTCTAAATTGTGATCCCTTGTTCTGTATTTGATGATGGTCTGTCTAAGTTTTGCATATATGACCGAGCTGCAGTATTCTGTTTGTGTAGTTTCTGTGTAGGAGACCTACTTGTTCTCTTTTCCCAGTAGGAGATGTATTGGTTACCTCCATCCCATACAGCATAACTAGCAAGGATACACTACCACAGCCCTCAGAATAAATCTCCGCACACAGAACTAAAACAGCTCAGAACTTGGCAAGCACCTTAGAGCGTGCCACCTCAAATCTCACTCCACACAAGTTGATAACACAGAAAGACCAAGCAGAAAACACATAGGAGGATCTGCAGCGAAACTATTACACAACCCTTCTCCACGGAAAGACCCTCTCAGCAGCCATCAAGCATTGAAGAGCAAGAAAATTACAAATGTTGTAAGATTATCACCGTTATCTGTACTGTAGACTGTTACCAATGAACCATTCTATGTAAACAAAGTTATGTTCTTTGTAAACTGCTTTGAGACTCTGAAAAGCGGTATATAAAAAAATGTTAAATAAATAGATAAATAAATTGAAGAAACACACTGACTTAATTAAGTACCTGAATAACACCTCTTATTGATAAGACCCAACCCATTTTTTTTCTTTTTAGTGCCACCAAGTCAGTGCTGACTCCTGGCGACCCAGCTGCCTCTGGGTTTTCTTGGCAATGTATCACCGGAAGTAGATTGCCAGGCCTTTTCTTCCGAGGCAATGGAGGGTAAAGTGACGCCCAAGGTCACAAGGAGTGCCAATGGGAATCAAATCCTTCATCTTCTGGGTACTAGACAGTTGCTCTAACCACTAGGCTTCTCTTCCACGCCCAACCCATAAATATTTGGAAACATGAAATGGCTCAACACCTGTACGCTCCTCCTCCTCATACTATCTCTATTAAGAGCATCCGATCCACATAATTAAAGTATGGTTTGATTCCAATTCTGCATAGAGAGAGACACCATCTAACTACACTATCACCGCAACCAAATTCACATAGAAGACCACAGCTGTTGATACCAATATACACCACATCAACTCCACATCCTCCTCACATAAATCCATAACATACCCAACCAATCAAATGTTCACCAGTCAACGCTCGATCCGTCCATAATAAGATTCACAATATATCTGATTACATACAAGACTAGAATGTTGATATAATGTGCATTACAGAATCTTGGCTAACACAAACTGATTCCGCCCCTAATGAACCAACTCACCTCATCAACCATGGACATTCACAACTGCTCCAGACAACATTGAAGGGGTGGAGGGGTACTCATTCTATCAAGCAAGCACCTGAACCTCAAGATGATCACCACAATATCAACCCCAACCTAAAGAGCATACTATTGAAAATACACAAATGCCTTTTTGCCTGATATACAGACCCCAAAGACTGATTCGGATCTCACATCTAGAGCACCTACTCCAGCAAAAGTAAACATTTCATCATACTAGGTGACTTCAACTTGACCAGCCTCCGCAGCTCAATCCTCTGCCTTCCTCGATGCCCTAAACACAATGAATCTTATCCAAATCCTAGAAGGACCAACACATACAGGTGGAAATACTCTTGACCTGATATTAATACCTGACAGACTCCACTCTAATGCAACTCGAATACCATACCAGGTAGCTCCAATTCCTTGGTCTGATCACATCATGATCTCATTCAAAATTCCAGAGTAGACACCCAGGAAGGTGTAGATAACATGAGGAGGGATTTAGCTAAGCTTGAAGAATGATCTAGAATTTGGCAGCTGGGATTTAATGTTAAAAAATGTGAGGTCATGCATTTGGGCTGCAGCAATCCAAGGGAGCAATATATAGGGGGTGAAGTACTTTTGTCCACTAAAGAAGAGCGGGACCTAGGCGTGGTTGTGTCTGATGATCTTAAAGTAGCTAAACAGGTAGAAAAGGCAACAGCAAAAGCTTGAAGGATGCTTGGGTGCATACGAGGAGGAATGGCTAGCAGAAAAAAGGAGGTGATAGTGCTTTGTATAAGTCTTTGGTGCGACCTCATTTGGAATATAGTGTGCAATTCTGGAGACTGCACCTTCAAAAGGATATATTTATTTTTATTTATTTATTTACATTTTCTTATATACCGCGCTATTCTGCATCAGTGCGGTTTACATTGAACAAACTGAAATTACATTGAACAGGGCATTATAACTTGGAGATAACTATTTTACAGGGAACATGGGCTATGGAGGGTTAAGTGGCTTGCCCAAGACCACAAGGAGCACCTGTGGGACTAGAAACCCCAGTCCTTCCGGTCCGAGGTTGCTGTCCTCTAGTGGGATTTGAACCCCCGACCTTCCGGCCTGAAGTACCTTGCCCCAACCACTAGGCCACTCCTCCACTCCCATAAACAGGATGGAATCAGTACAAAGGGTGGCTACTAAAATGGTTAGTGGTCTTCATTACAAAGCATATGAGGACAGACTTAAGGATCTTAATATGTCCACCTCAGAGGAATGGCGGGATAGAGGTGATATGATTGAGATGTTTAAATACCTCCGTGGCATAAATGCACAGGGGGGAGAGCCTCTTTCGATTAAAAGCAAGTTCTGCTACGAGGGGGACATGGGATGAGGGTGAAGGGAGATAGATTCAGGAGTGATATTCGGAAATATTTCTTTTACTGAAAGAGTCATGGATCCGTGGAATAGTCTCCCAGTGGAGGTGGTAGAGATGAGGACAGTATCTGAATTCAAAAAAGCCTGGGACAAACACAGAGGATCTCTGAAGGAAAAAAGGGGACTGTTGTAGTTGTTGATATGGAAAGACAGACTAGATAGGCCATGTGGTCTTTTTCTGTCGTCATTTTTCTATGTTTCTAACTACATACAACATACAGTCTTACCAATGATGCTTCAGGGAATTCGATAAGGATTTATTTATTTATTTATTTATTTCTCTTATATACCGCGCTCTTAATTCAGTGCGGTTTACATATGAACAAATATAAACACAATGGTACAAGCAGCATTGGTTTTTTACATAGAACAAGGTACATAAACTTGGTGAAAATCAGGGTAACTATAGACAAAAAACTATATACATGGCTACTATATACATGGTTATTTGGTTAATTAGATGTGAACAAGGATATCTATAATGCCGTGGGTAAGAAATTAACTAAAGAGCAGAATAAAAATGCCAGAATAAAAATGCCAAATATCGTGATAATAAATACGGCATAGTATAATGAGCATGTAATAAACATCATAATTACCCATTCTCTACCGGGGTCAAGTATGAGAGATCTGCATGAGTACTATTGTCAGATGGAGTGTCTTCGGGGTAGTATGTTAGGAACAAATAGTGCTTCAATGCCTTTCTGAACTTCATCAGACTTGATATAGCTCTTATTTCGGGTGGAAGGGCATTCCAGGCTCTGGGAGAAAACAGAGAGAAGGCTCTAGCGGCTGTTGATTTAGAGCATTTTGTGAGGAGTTTCGGGAGGTCAATGGAGTTTAATGTAACAGACCTCCTGGATCTGTTATTTGGGGTGATATGTATCATATTACTGAGAGGTGATAGAGATGGGCATTTTGAGGCTTTAAAAGTCATGACCAGGGTCTTGTATAGAGTTCTGGCCTGTAGGGGTAGCCAATGTAAACTCATCAATATTGGAGTTATGTGTTCTGATCGTGGAGCGCCTACGAGGATTCTCGCGGCTGCATTCATGGCCAGACGGAGAGGATTCAGGGTGGATTGCGGGAGACCATGTAGAATGATATTGGCGAAATCCAAGTGTGGTAATATCAGGGCTTGGAATATAGTACGGAAGTCAGAGTAGTTAAGTAAAGGTCGGAGATTACGTAGTGATCGCATCTTGTGGTAGATTGCACTCGTTGTTTTCTTAATGTGGGCTGACATATTAAGCTGTTGATCTAATATAATTCCTAAGTATCGAATTGTGGGTTGTGCTTTCAGCTCAATGTTGTTTACCTGAAGGTAGGTAGGGGGTATGAATGTTGGGTTCCGTGTAACGAATAGAAAATCAGTTTTGTTGTGGTTTATCCGTAGATTCTGATTAAGGAGCCAGTTGGATACAGCTTCAAAGCAGTGAGTTATTGGTGTAAAATCTGGTTGTTTTATGTTGAATGGAGCAAACATGAGGATGTCATCAGCATAGGCAAGGCATTGTATGTTGAAAGTGCGTATGAGATCGCAGATTGGCTGCATATAGATATTGAACATTAAGGCGGACAATGAGGAACCCTGCGGGACACCTTGTTTAAGGGGGAATGGATCAGACGTTGCTTCTCCTGTTCTGACTTGCTGCTGTCTATCAGATAAGTAGGATTTACACCAGTTCAGGGCTAGTCCTTGGATTCCCTTGTCTTGAAGGCGCTGTAGGAGAGTATCGTGGTTTACTGAATCGAATGCTGCAGCTATGTCGAGAAAGATAAGAGTGAACCCTTGGTGGATATTATCAATGCCTATGATTAGGTTATTGAACAGTGTTGTGAGAAGGGTGTCTACACCATGTTCTTCTCTGAAGCCATGTTGTGAGGGGTCCAGAGGGTATTCGGAGTCAACATGATGCTGTATTTGTCGCTGGACTACTTTTTCCATGATTTTTGCTAATAGAGGGATGCTGGAGATGGGTCTGAAGGATTCAACTTTTGTTGGGTCAAGTTTACTGTTCTTCAGGAGCGGACGGATGGATGAGTACTTCAGGCTCTGAGGGAAGGATCCTGTTGAGAAGGAATAATTGACAATCTTGCTAATAGTTGGGCTAAGTTCATGTCGTAGTTCTTTGATCCATCTGGCTGGACAGGGGTCATTTGGTGCGGTAGTTAAATTAATAGCTGCTATGATATCTTCGATTTCTTTGTGGGATACCTGGGAAAATTTGTCAAGCGATACTAATTGGACCACGGTCTGTGGGGTGGAAGGTGATGAAGTTGTGGTAATCATACTGGTCTGTATCATTTTTGATTGTAGGTATATGGCATAGTCTTGGGGGTGTGGCATAGGTGGTTGGGAAGTGGATGGGTCACCTGTTAAGGATTTAACTATATTGAAGAGGTCATGTGGCTTGTTTAAGGACCTCATTAGCGTATTTGAGTGGAATTTCTTTCTTGTCTCAATTGTCATTCTTCGGTGAGTTTGTAGGTATGAATTGTACGAGCATAGTGCGTCGGGGGAACGAGAGGAGCGCCAGCGTCTCTCAAGTTTGCGCAGGTGAAGGAGAGATTCTTGTAATTCCGTGGAGAACCATGGTTTATGTTTGTCCTTGGTCTTAATCTTGTCGGTAGCAGATATGCATGCAGCAGCTTTTAATGTATTGTCCCAGTTAGTTACTAAGTCCTCTTGCGAAGGTAAGTCTTTGTGGAGAGCAGGTAGAATTTTTTCCAGGACTTCGATCTTATTGAAAGGACGGAAGCGTGTTTCGAGGGCACTTGGGGGGCGACCTGGTTTGTTGCAATCAGTAGTGGAATGTTCGGTGGGGATGTTAAATATGAGTAGATTGTGATCAGACCAGGGTACCGGAGTTATGGAGATCATGATCTTCTGAGATGTGTTGGTTATCAGTTGAGGTGCGAATATTAAATCCAGTATGCTTCCTCTGGAGTGGGTGGGGGCGTCGATAAGTTGTTCATAGCCTAGTTGGTGCATGGCTTCAAGGAAAGCTGAGGCGTGTGATGCTGGTAGCGAAGGCAAGTTAAAATCCCCAACTAGCCAGTTATAAGATTGTGGGTTAGGGACGTTACATGCCAAGTTGATTATTGGTGAAAGATCGTCTGAGGAAGGTGATGGAGCTCGATAGAGTAAGTGGATTGTACAGGACCTATTTGATATTGATAGTGCATCAAGGTGTGATGTGCTGGAAATATTGATCTGTTTGAACTGGAGGTCTGATTTAGCAAGGATGAGTGTGCCACCCCCTCTCTGATTGGATCTGTGGCAGGTGAAGATGGAGAATCCTGGTGGGATCATCTGGTTGATGAGGACGTTGTCGGTTAGCCATGTCTCAGTTATCAGCAATATATCCAGATTATGTGCTGCTATCAGATCAATAGCCACAGGCCATTTAGAGCGTATAGATCTGGCATTAATTAAGGCACATTTGAGTAGCTGATTGGTCTTGTATTTCTCTGTAGTGTCTTTGACAGTGGGCAGCAATGGTATATGTAGGAGGTGAGAATATGGTATTTTGGTTCTCGAGGTGGCGTGGCATGGATCTTGCGTTGATACCATAACCGGCTCCACTCTACCAAAATAAAACACCACCTCATCAGACCTTGAAGCAGTAATAATGAAATGGAATGGAATGACACCATCACACCAGTAGCACTCACCCCTCAGAAAAAGACATTTCTACGACCAAATAAGAAACCATGGTACTCATCAGACATAAAACCAAGCTAAACTAAAGCTAAGACAGCTAAGGAAAGACAATGGAGAACAACCAGAAATCAAACACACCTCCAGGAATACACAACAAAACAGAGAATATAACAAACTCATCATCACTCACAAAAAGGGATACCTGGTAGTCTACCCTGATTGACCCATTCACAATTACATAGCGTGCTGCCAAGATGGGCTCCCCCATTACCACCACAGCAGGATGTTATATCATCCTTTCAAGTTGGTTCTCCAACTCTCTCGCCTTAACCCCAGCATCCAACCAGATTCCTATATTACGGAGCCATGGGAGGAGGTGGACTAGTGCATCCCATAACAACATAAATTGGGACACCCACTCACACCACCCCCATCTGTTACACGTTGCACTTCAGCACACTATGAAATCCAAACAAGTTGAAAACCCCTACCCTCACAGCCTAAAATGTGCCCTCATCAATGCCTGTTCTATCCGAAAGAATTGGCCAGCCGTCACTGACATCATTGCCAGCCACAACCTTGATATACTCATGGTCACTGAGATGTGGCCATCTGCCGAAGACAACGTCATACTCAACCAGCTCCTCCCCCAGAATTTCACCGTACATTCAAGTCATAGACAAGACAAAAGAGGAGGTGGCATGCTCATCCTCACCAGGACAGACCTCCATTTTCGGACGGTAGACTCCACCAGTACAAATCACCTGGAGACCGTCACCATTTCCAACAAACGCTGTTCAATCAACCTGCTTTACAGAGCACCTTCAGCTTCCCCAGATGATCTCGTGGCTATCATTGATCTTGCATCCAACACTCATAACCCAAGCACCCCAAATTGGATCCTAGGCGACTTTAACCTGTCTACACTACAAGATAATCAAGCATCAGCCTTCCTCGATGCCCTCGAAAATCTTGGCTTCAAGCAATTAGTTAAAGATCCTACTCATATTAAGGGAAATATCTTGGACCTAGTATTCGCCCCGCAAACATCTCTTAACCCAGCCTAGGATCCCATAACATCCATAACTTCTGTTCTTTGGTCAGATCACAAACTGATCATCATCCAGATTCCTTCTTACAAAGCCTACCCAAAAAACAACAAAATACAAAGCAACTCCGCAAGACCGCCCTCTCGATGTTTCAAGCCTTACAACAGAGATCTTATCCTCGCGGAAATGCAACAACTCATCTCTGAAACCACCCAGAACCTTGACGACCTAATCTCTCACTGGAACAATTGCCTCAGCTCAATCGCCCTACGCACACCAACCAACAGGCCTCCAGGGAAAAGAATGAGTGCCCCATGGTACTCAGCTGAGCTTAGAGCATCGCTTAACCAATTACGGAAGCTAGAGAAACGCTGGCGCCGATCTCATTCTTTAAATGACCAGACAACATACAACTGTCATCTGGCTGCGCATCGCAACGCAATCACCGATACGATGAAGCAGTACTATTCTGATACCTTAAAGAGATCGCTTAATAAACCACATGACCTTTTCGACCTGGTCAAGACTCTTATCGAAGGAACCATCCTCTGGACCTCCGTTTGAGATACACCCACAAGATTTTGCAACCTACATCCAATCCAAGATATGCCAAACCAACAAAACCTCTATTACAACCACCACCACAGAGCAAGACTGCCAAACAGCTCTAACCATGTTCTCTACCCCCACCAAGAGAGGAATTGAAGACACTATCGCGGCCCTTAATACTACCACTGCCCAGTCCGATCCATGCTCAGCCTTCTGGATCAAGGAGCTCCGCAGTCACTTCAGCCCAGTTCTATCCAAAATAATGAACCTCTCCTTCTCAACCGGCTCTTTCCCTTCAGCCCTTAAACACACCTCTATCAGACCTCTGCTAAAAAACTGCAAGCTCGATCCTCAACAGGTAGAATGCTACAGGCCTATATCCAGCATTCCACTACTCACGAAGATCATTGAAAAGGAGGCTCAACGTCAATTGCAGGACCACATCGACTCCGCTGCACCGTTAGACCCCTGCCAACATGGTTTTAGGGAATTCCATGGAGTGGAAACCCTTCTTACCACTCTCTTCTGCAAGATAATCACCGGCATTGACGACATCCGTCAAGGATTTGCTCTCATCTTTCTGGACATCGCTGCAGCTTTTGATTCAGTAAGCCACGAGCTTCTATTAGGACGACTGATTGACAAAGGCATTAATGGAAGAGCGCTTGAATGGTGCAGATCCTACCTGTCCGAAAGATGGCAGCATGTTTGTTCTGGAGGGATAAATTCAGAACCTTTCCACCAAAGCCAGGGAGTCCCCCACAAGGATCCTCCCTTTCTGCGCTCTTGTTCAATATTTACATGCAGCCAATCTGTAATATCATCCGGTCCTTCAATGTTGATTGCATGTTATACGCGGACGACGTCCTGCTGTACATACCCTTCTCTACTGAGCATTTGGACCTCTCCCCACTGACGAGTTGTTTCAATGCAATATCTGACTGGCTTCTTTCTGAAAACCTCAGAATACAACATAAGAAAACGGACGTACTCTTCATTACGAGGAACCCCAACTTTACCCCACCACAATATCTTAAAGTAAAAGAAGCTGAGCTGCAATCTAAACCTGCAATACGTTACCTGGGAGTCACTTTAGATCAACGCCTAGATATGAAGACCCACATAGGAAACACAGTCAGATCAGTATACTACAAGATCCGCTCACTTAGACATCTACGTTCCATGCTGGAACCAACTGATTTCCGGACTATTTTCCAGGCGTTGATCATACCTCATTTTGACTACGCCAATGCCATCCTACAAGGTCTTCCCCAATCTACCTTGAACCCGCTGCAGCTAGCCATGAACGCGGCAGCAAGAGTCCTCCATGGAGCCTCCAGGAGCGACCATGTGACGCCTCTGCTGATACAGTTGCATTGGCTACCCATCCAGGCCAGAATAGTTTTCAAGACCTTGATAATCACTTTTAAAGCTGTTAACAATCTCTCATCTGCATCCTTATCCTCCCTCATCCATATCACATCCCCAAATAGAGCAAGATCATCCACGTCTATAAACTCTCTAAAAGTCCCGAAGGCACTAACTGTTTGCACTAAATCGACAACCAACAGAGCCTTTAGACTCAGTGCCCCAAGATGCTGGAATGCATTACCCCCTGATATTCGGGCTATTAAGAGCCTACCGCAGTTTAGGAAAGCCCTCAAATGCCACCTCTTCAACAAGTACCTGATTGAGCCCAACGACATCCCCTAGAGCCCAAAGATACCCAGTGATACCATTTCCAGACAAATTTATGTTATCTCAACAACACACCAAGTTTGATACTCTAACCCCGGGGTCTCAAACACGCGGCCCGCGAGAGTACTTTGTGCGGCCCGCGACGGAGAGGAAACAAAATCAAAACAAACCCCTGGCTTCTGCTGCTGCCGCTATGGATAGGTTCGTGTTTGCTCAAACTGAAATTTTTGAAAATCCTTAAATCGTAATCTCATTCTGCCTCCCAGTAAACGGGGGGGATTCTTGGGTTTTCGTGACAATCGAATAATCAATTTTGAACAAGGGAAAACTTTAACTTGTGCTTTGCCAAAGCACTAAGGACAGAAGGCAGGCTCCCGATGACAAACAGTACTAAAACGCCACCCTCACCCACGCATTCTCGGCTCCTGACAGGAGGTAGTTAGTCGAGGGCGGTTCCAATCCAAAATAAGTATATTGCACTACCCTCCCCCCACAACAAGTGGCTTTTCAGGAAGCAAGTGCTAATTGCCTCGGCCCGGCTCACCCCAGCGCAGGAAATCTGCGACGTTCTTGTCCCGGCGAAGTGGCGTGGAGCTGTTGCATTCCTGATATAGACAGAGCAGCACATCCAGCAGGCTCTCTATGCTCAGCCACTCCTCTTCGGCCGTTCCCCGCTGTACTACCAGCCGCTCGAGTTCGCGCAACCGTTCCTCGGCCGCCATGCTCAGAGGGTGCCTGCCTCCGAGAGCTGCTGCAGTCTGCGCCATCTTCTGCGAACGGTCTGCCGGAGACAGCCTCTCTCGCTGATAAGTTCGTGCGTGCACTGCTCTCACAGGCTCCTGAAATTGAACCACAAGAGATCTCGTGCCGGGGAATCACCTGGGACAGAATAGGGGAGCGAGCCCGCACGCCCTGTGGTGACTAATCAGGGAATGCGGCCAATCTCCGCGTGGCCCCGCCCTCTTCCGCAGCTGGACAGGTGAGGGCGAGGCGCACGCTGTCAGGAAGTGCCACGAGTCATACACGTATGGATGGATAGATAGTAACAGAGTAGATTGCGTGTGCACCTTTACTGCTACATAGGTACAATCACAGAGATCTTCAGTTTCTGATTTGTTCTTCATCTGCTATTAATATTTATGAATTCTAGATAGTGTTCTAAGCAATTCTGTATAGCAAGGTACTGATTATTTTAGATTTTATTTTTTGTATGCTTATTTATATTATTCTTTTTTTTCACTAACAAAGGTACTAAGCCGATTGTATTGAATGTTTTATTTATTTATGTACTTTGATAACACAGGTACACTAAAAAAAAATTTTTTTAAACTGCCTCTAATGTTTCGATTGATTTTTACGTTTTTTGGTGCGCTGAATCCAAATCTGGTAACCAATTTGCTCCATCACGTACAGATTTTTTTGCTACATTGGGTTAGCAGTTTGAGGTGAACGTTTCAGATTGAGTGCGATCGAGATAAAAGTTTCTTGGATGAATGCTTTATACTAATTGTTTAGTAGTTATTCAAATAAGAATAAAGAAAATTGTAACAAGGCAGCACATAAGAATAGAGTAATGTCAACAAAACACACTGTGATGGTAGCAAAATTGTCTGCACTTAAAACAGCCACATACATGTGCACAAACATTGAGCATATAAGAGCGAGGTTAGACACAAAGCAAAGCAAAGAAATGTGCAAAAAATGTTGTACAGGTATGTATGTAAGAATAGAAAACGCAAACCGCACCATTGCAATACATGAAGACAAACACCCGATGGTGTGAAAATAAAATTCTAATAAATGAGATCCGACACTGTGGTAATAACTAGCAAATTTTTATTTCAAAGTTTAGTAAAAACACGATATTTGTCAACACAGTTTAGATTTTAAAGTCATTCTTGGGTCAATCAATCTCCTGGTGGGCCCGTTTCTTCTTCCCCCGAATGCTTCTCTTGGTGCGCTGCTTGGCGTATTTTTCATCTGGGGTTTCCCGCAGCAGCAACCAGCAGAAATCAGCCATCATAGTGGTGTTCCATCTTCCTTGGTACCTTCTCTCTGCGTCCTTGATGTCCTGGTGAAACCTTTCACCTTGTTCTTCACTGTACGCCCCCAAGTTTTCGGGAAAGTAGTTCACATGGGAGTGCAAGAAATGGACTTTCAGGCTCATGTTACAGCCTTGTTCTTTGAAGGCATTGAGCATCCTGGCAACAATATCCTTATAGTTCTCATCCCGCCTGTTCCCCAAGAATTTGAGAACAACATCCTTGAAGGAATCCCAGGCTTCTTTTTCCTTCTCAGACATCGTTTCAGCGAATGCTCCATCTGAAATGAGTTTCCTTATATCAGGGCCAACAAACACTCCTTCCTTTAGCTTTGCTTCAGAAAGTCGGGGGAACTTTGAGCAAAGGTACCGAAAGCACTCACCATCTTTTGGAAGGGACTTGATGAATTGCTTAATGAGACCCAACTTAATGTGGAGAGATGGTAATAGAATTTTATCACGAGGTACCAAGCTCTCATGAAGAACATTTTTCTCACCGGGTCTCAAATACTCCCGAATTGGCCAGTCTTTTTTCCCCCAGTGTAGGTCGCAGGCCCGGCTATCCCACAAGCAAAGGAAGCAGGGATATTTGGTGAAACCGGATTGCTGCCCTAATAGCATGGATAGAATTTTAAAGTCTCCACAAATCATCCACTTATGCTCATCATAACGAATCTTCTGAAGAATCAGGGCCAAATTCTCGTATTTTTCTTGGAGAATAACAGAGTGAGCAATAGGAACTGAAGCGAATGTGTTGCCATTATGAAGAAGAACACCTTTTATGCTGTCTTTTGACGAATCAATGAACAGCCGCCATTCAGCAGGATCATACTTGAGTTTAAACTTTTCCATCACTCCGTATATATCGTTGCAAAATACCAAATCTTCCTCTTTGCTGAAATACTTCAAAAATTGTGTCTCGCGGTTGCGGTACCAATAAAAAGTTGTTCCTGGTGACAATAGATTTTTCTGTTTAAGCCAAGAACCTAGCAGTTGGGCAGCATCTTTTGGGAGTCCTAAATCCCGGACTAAATCATTCAATTCAGCTTGAGAGAAAAGTTCAGGTTTCGGATCTGGTTCAGTTTCAAACTCGGAAGTACTGGACTCATCGGGAAAAGCCATCTGATGAGTCTCATCATGATCAGAACCGTCCACACAAATATGATCCAAAGATTTTGGTGGTTCAGGCACAGGTACTTTGTTGCTATGAGGCATAGGCCTAATTGCTGAGGGAAGGTTGGGGTAACTTATTACGTTCTTATTTTTTAAGTTGTATCCCTTCACAATGCAAGAGCAAAAATAGCAGTCACTGCTGTGGTCTCTTTGTTCACGCCACTTCATAGGTATTCCGAAACGAAATGCTTGTTTTTTACCTTTCATCCATAAGCGTAGATCTTCCTCACATGTTTGCACACTTTGTGAGGAGCCCACGGTTTGTCTTGATCGCCTAACTTCAAACTGAAATAGGCGAAATATACTTTTTTAATAAATACAGAAATGTTCCTCTGCCGCTTTTTCACGGTATATTCCCCACAAATAAAACAAAAACTGTCTGGAGAGTTGACGCAACCTCTGGCTCTGTGAGCCATCACAAATACACAGCACTGCAAACTACAACTGTAGTGAACCACTTCGGAATAAAGCTGGATTACGAATGAGCAAACAAAAGGTAATAATGAACTTGCAAAAAACTGAAATTTGACAGGAACGTTCATGTCGCAACCACCGTGTTTGAGCGAGCGAACGAGGCGAGGCGAACAGGAAAGAACATGCGCCAGCGCGAGTACTGGATTTAGCCCCCCGCCTCCCAATTGTCCTGTTAATGTATAAAATGAATACAAAACACTCTAAAATATCATGAGGGAGTGTTTCTAGTTAGTTAACCATTACAACCTCTATTTTGGGCCAAGAAAATAAACTGCAGTCGGCTAAAAAGAAATTATGTGAACATTCCTTATATGGGTAAGAAATCTAATTTTGCAAGAAAACGTGACGTGATGGAACATTTTGGCTATTTTTCCTGGATTCAGCACCCCAAAATCTATAGGAATCAGTTGCAAAACTGGAGGCAGTTTTTTGGTAGTGTACCTGTGTAATTAATGCAAAGATGGGTTACAACAAATTAGAATTTAAAATGTGTACAAAAAATAGATTATGCCACCCACTGTCTGTATACATATGCATCTTTTATGTTGCTATACTTCAGCCTCTATGCCTCTTGCGTAGAGACATTCACACTTGTAACCAACGGATACATAAATGCCCACATCTCATTCATGTGTATATATTTATACATCACCCCTACAGTTAACATAAGTTCCTACATATCTGCAGGCCTACATAGATAGTCCCCGCATCTCATATATACAGACATCAAGTATTCACACACCATTGCCACACCTCTTAAATATGCATGTGGTGATGAGTGTTGTTTTGACACATTTGGGAAAAAGCAGTATATCAAGTATACCATTAAACCATATCGCCCTCATACTGCTTGCGTACACATGCTTATTTATTTTTAATACTTGATTTATCACCTACCATCAAAAACATCTATGTGAAGTTGTTGTTGCCATTAAGTGCCATTGACCCAATGGCAATCCCAGGGGTAGCTCAAGACAATCTGCTGCCTGAGGCGACAGATAAGAGCGCGTGCACACCCCCTCCCCCCCCCTGTGCATCATTAATGTTTGCGCTTTGTTTAGTACAAGAGGAAATTAATTTATAGTTTTATTTCTACAGTGTTGTTGTACATTCCAAGTTTGGCTTTTGGGGTTCCCAGTTTAATTATTGTCTTCCTGTTTCTAAATCTTTTAGTCTTTCTTTATCCATACTCATTAAGAGGCATGTTTAGTAAAAGTTAGTGTATGGTAACATTATGCAAATATTTATGCAAATGAGGCCCCTTATGCAAATGAGGCCCCGCGTCTTATGCGGCCCCCGGGTTACTTTACAAGTCCTCATTTGGCCCTCAAAGCAATTTGAGTTTGAGACCCCTGCTCTAACCCATAGTGGTGTTTATGTTTCTATGAAACCTATGTTCTTATGATTCCATGTAGTAAGTTTTGTAAATAGTTTACCCCTGTTATCCAAGTTTTTGTGCCCTGTTATCTGTAAACTCATACGTGTTAACTGTACTGAGCATTTTTGTTCCATGTAAACCGCGCTGATGATGAATAGTGCGGTATATAAGAGACAGTAAATAAAATAAATAAAATAAAATAATACCACACAAACACCATCATGAAGTCCCTAAATCACCCCAGAGAACTCTTCGAGATAGTGAAATATCTCACACAATCGTCTCAAATCAAGACAATTCTACTCTGACCCCAGAGTCGTTTGCAACATACCTCAGAATAAATTTCTCTGCACAAATTATACAACGATCCCCAACTTTGCACCTAGGATTGACAAGAAGAATCCAAACAACTGGTCCTCTTTCTACCCAGTCACAGACGACCACTGCAGTAAAATCCTCACTAACTTGAACTACATCATCTCTTGATCCTTACCGCACCTCTTGGATAAAGATGTCCAAACAAGAACTCACGCACATACACTGTCGAATAATAAATCTCTCACTATCACAAGGCTACATGCCTCCCATATTAAAAATTTCCTCAATAAGACCTTAACTAAAAGGCAATGCATTTTATCCCGACTTGCCCTCACCATATAAATATCAAGCATCTCTCTCGTAGCAAAACTAATTGAAAAGACAGTCTAAATACAACTACAGGATCACATGACTGTATCGCTCCTCATGGGGTAGAAATATTGTTAACCTCTCTGGCCAGTACCCTAATTAAGGGAATTGAGAACCCCAAACATGGCTTTCTACTCATCTTCATGGATATAGCAGCCGCCTTTGACTCACTAAACATACCATGCTTATAAACAGACTGATGGAAATTGGAATCAGCTGCATAACTCTTCCATGGTTTCAGTCTTACCTTTCAGATCATCACTCCCAAGTCAAGATATAGAACAGAATCTCTAAACCAATTAAATTACAACAAGGAATACCCCAAGGATCTTCACTATCTGCCCTCCTATTCAACTTATATATACAACCGATCTGCAAAATCATACAGGAACAAAACCTATACTATCACCTATAAGCAGATGATCTGATGATTTATTCCCCATTCAAATCCAGAAAACCAGACTACTCCTCTATAACAACCTGCATGAAATCAGTCACAAACTGGCTTCAACTTCACAACCTCACAATCAATTATAGAAAATCAGAGGTTCTTACAATCACAAGAGATCCCACTTATATTCCACATGATGCACTCAAAATCGACAACTTCTCCATCCCGGTGAAAATGGAAGTAAAATATCTAGGTGTAATCCTAGACCAGAGTCTCAGTTTTCAAACGCATATCAAGAAGATGATGGCCAATGCATACTACAAAATGAAGCTGCTACAAAACCTCAGACCTTTTCTAGATCACAGCCACTTTCATACCTTATGTCAGGCAATAGTTACCCCACATCTTGACTATTGCAACTTACAACTTCAAGGCCTCCCCAAACAAGCCACCCAGGCAATACAACTAGCCAAAAATACCACAGCTTGATTAATCACCAGATCCAAGTGACAATAAAGCATAGTTATTCACCTGTAACAGGTGATCTCCGGGAACAGCAGGAATTTAGCCTTCATATATGGGTGACGTTGGTACCGATGGAGCCTATGTGAGAACGCTCCCCAGCGTCTAATAGGAAAGCCTTTGGGAGCACCCCACTGCACCTGCACAACTGCCTTCCCAACCCTCTTTTCAGTTGAGTTTGTAACTGAGAAAAAAAAAGTCTTCACAACCCACCCTCCCCTCCTAGGAGTTGTAGGGTTTCATTTACTTTCTTTCTCAGTTACAAACTCAACTGAAGAGACGTGACTAGAGGGGCCGGGACTTGGATCCTGTCCCAGAGACAACCTGAGGCCTGCGTCTACTGGGAGGCAAGAGTCCATTAGGCTATCCATATGATTCCAGCTTCGGGGGAGGAAATCAGCAGCAGAAAGCTCCTCCTGCTCCCACCACCACAGCCCAATGGGGAAGCCAGCTCAACACTTGAAAAGCAAGCACGCTGCAAAGAAGGGGCCTTTTCACCACAGGACTCTCCAGCTCTCCTGTCCTGATTCCAGCTTCGGGGGAGGAAATCAGCAGCAGCAAGCTCCTCCTGTTCCCTCCACCACAGCCCAATCAGGAAGCCAGCTCAACACTTGAAAACAAGCATGCTCCAGGCGTGCCTGCACCTGGCGGGCCTCGCCAGAGGGCCCTTTGGCGTGGCCCTTAGACAGGGCAGGAGGTGAACAATAGCGCTGCAACTGATACAGCATTCAATCAAACAGCTCCAGCATTGCAGACCTTCGTCCTCAAGTCGGACAAACTGTGAGTTTCTGTAAACTGCTATTGTATGTAACTAAGCCCTACATCAACTAGAATGTTTTAAAGGCACTGTTCATAATTGTTTGACTACATTTGTATGTACCTAGGAAGCGGGTCAGATCCAATTAAATTTACCTGCTATTAGAACACCACTAAACTAATAACATAGCCCTTTGCCATGGAGAAACAATACATTTATTTATTTATTTGCAAATCTCTTATATACCGCCACTTCCCAAGATCAGTGGCGGTTTACATTAAACAACAAATACATAAAACATTGCTATGGTAAGCAGTTACATCGAACAGTATTTAAACTATATACAGGTATATTGAACAGTGTTCAAAACTATATACAGGTAGTTAATATCAAGTACAAAGAACAGAAATCAGTACTATATATAGATAGATTTGATCAATATTTGAAACTATTTACATATATATATTGAGGTTTTATCAATGGATTTCTATTGGAAGTAGTTTTGCGAGTATTAGGGCGAGCATATTATGGAGATCTAGGGTAGCATTGCAAGAATTAGAGGGAACGTTCATAGATCTAAGGAGGATGAGAGGTCTTATCCAGTTCTTTATCTGTGTTGGAATAATATTGCGTGAACAAGTAGGTTTTTAGATCTTTTCTGAATTGTTTCAGGTCTTTTATTTCCCTTAGTTGATCCGGGAGATTATTCCATAGAGAAGGTGCTACATATGAGAAGGCACCTGTACTTGTTATGTGTTTAGTTTTTCTTATTGAGTCGGGGACTGCAATAGTATGAAGGTTCTTTCTACGTCTTACTCTATTTTCTGTAGGTCTATGAATTAGTGTAGAGAGGTATGATGGGGCAATCTGGTTTATCAGTTTGAAAGTGGTCAATATTATTTTATATTGAATTCTACTTTGTATAGGTAGCCAATGTAATGAATAAAGTATCGGGGTGATGTGATCAGTCAGTTTGGCTTTGAAGATTATTCTAGCTATAACATTTTGAGCCATCTGTAGTATTTTTAAGCTCTTTTTAGATACACCTGTTAATATCCCATTGCAGTAATCAAAATGGGGTGTTATCAGAGCCTGTGTGATGGTTCTAAAGTCATTGAATTCTAATAGCGGTCTCAGTTGTTGAATTGAGCTTAGCTTGTAGTATATTGTTTTGGTTGTTTTCTTGATATGGCTTGTGAAATTAAGAGCCTTGTCTATAGTGACCCCTAAGTATTTAATATTTTCCTTTATAGGTATGGTAAAGTTAAGGATTTTGATGTCAGTTGGTGGTGTATAATTTGTGTTTCTTGAGGTGATCAGTATCTCTGTTTTTTTGAAGTTGATTTTCAAATTGTTTTCACTTAGCCATTTTTCAGCATCTATAAGGCAGTTTGCTATATTGTCATAGTTTGGATCTTGTATATCAAATGCAGAGTATAGCATAATGTCGTCCGCATATATCTGGTATTTCATCTTGTGGTTTTGAAAAATGGTACAGATTGGTTGGAGATAGAGGTTGAACAGAAGGGCAGATAAGGCAGAGCCCTGGGGTATTCCCTGTTCTTGAGGAAAAGTAGGTGAGGAGTTCTGGTTAACTTTTACAAATTGTGTACGGTCAGATATGTAGGATTTAAACCATTCTAGTGTAATTTTCCTTAATCCAATTTGTTTGAGCCTTGATATAAGTATGTTGTGATTTACACTATCAAAGGCCGCAGATATATCTAGAAATACCATAATAAAAGCTTGTTTTGTGTTGTCTAGTCCTTTGTTTAGGGTATCGAGGAGAGCAAGCAGAAGGGTCTCTACACCATGATATGGTCGAAATCCATATTGATGATCATCAAGGGGGGCAAATGTATCTATATAGTCCTGTAGTTGTAATTGTACAACTTTTTCTATAATTTTTGTTATAAAGGGGATACTGGCAATTGAGCGATATGAGGTTGGGTCATTCTCATTTAGAGATTTATTCTTCAAAATTGGTCGAATTGCAGAATTCTTTAGTTCTTTTGGTAGTACCCCCTGCTGGATGGAGCTGTTTACTATTTTGAGAATAAATGGGGCAAGTTCTTCTTTTGTTGACTTAATCCAGGTGACTGGGCATGGATCAAGGATAGATGTGGTGGTGGTGTTGATATTTGATATTATGTTTAATATTTGTTTTTTATCAGTGGGTTGGAAGGAATTCCATCTATTGTTATTGTTCAGTGGTATTATAGGATCTGGTATTGGTATCAATGATAGTTTTAGTTTACTAGCAAAATAGTTTGCTAAATCAGATAAGTTAATAGGGATGAGCTGGGAGTTGTTGTTAGAAGCTTTAGATAGGGATTTTACTATTTCAAATAGTTCCCTCGGACGATTAATAGCCTTAGTTAATATAGAAGTATGATATAATTTCTTTGCATTATTAGTTGCTGATCTGTATGTGTTAAGTGTTGTAAAGTAGAGAACCCTAAGTTCAGGTGTTTTCTTTACACGCCATTTTCTTTCTATTTTTCTTAGGTTTTTTTTGATAGTAGCCAGTTCATGAGTATACCATTTTTCTGAAGTTCCTTTATAAGGAATAATAATATACATCTTTGCCCTACTAATCTTCATAACCCCTGTAATACAAACCCTCCACCCTATCCCTCTACTCCAAAGTAACATCCCAATAATACACTACCGCTAAAGAAGTTATACACCTTCCCCCCATTATTACCATACATCTAATCACAACAATATCCACAACCCAAGGCTCATATACATAAAACCATATATGTACAATTGCTCAATAAGTTCAACATGCCCAACATACCCTATAAAATGCGTCCTGCTGAACAGATCAGCAAGAAACAAAGTCCCAATTCTGTCAGACCTAATAAAAGATAAAGAACCAGACATACTCTGCCTGACAGAAATGTGGTTAACAGAAATTGACCAGGTACTAACGAATCAGCTTGTACTCCCTGACTACAACCTATACCACTGCCCTAGAACAAATAAGATGCAGGGGAGGTATGCTAATATTAGCCAAAAAAGAGCTAAACACAACTCAGCACATGAACAAAATATTGAGGAAATGGACATCTTGACCATAGAAAATAAGAATATCTCCCTCACCCTAATTTACAGACCCACCTAGCTTCCATCTTAGAACTAGCATGCTCCACAAAGACTAATAAAATACAATAATCCTTGGTGACTTTAACCTCCCCTCGCTACATAACACACACTCTACACATTTCTTAAATGCAATGGCAGTCATGGGCCTTAATCAAGCAGTTCAAAGTCCAACACACAACAAAGGCAATGCACGAGATCTCATATTCCTCCAAACAGATATCATCCAAGACATTAACTATTACAACCAATAACCACCCCACTACCATGGACAGATCATTTCCTTATAACTGTTGCATTACCAACACTGTCTATTAAAAATATGACAGACAAAAACCAAATATACATTAAATTCAAAACATTTGACAAAGCATCGTTTCTAGACGATACCATACCCAAATTTTACAGCTCACTCACTAATCTAGATGACATCATACAAAACTGGAACACAACCCTAGCCAAAGCAGCCATAGCTCCAAACCCTCACAGAAATACAAAAAAAGGAAACACAAATAAATGGTACACAACAGACCTAAAAAAAATTGAAACAAAAATTAAGAAATACAGAACAAAGATTCTCTAGAAAAAAAATTTAAAAACCAGGCGCAGACTGTTACTGTGTAGCTGGCTGAAGTTTAATCCCCTGTGGCTTCTGCTGCTTAGGAGTTTGTTGCCTCTTCTGTGGTACTTGAGCCTGGAGATGAGAGGCAGGAGGATAAGAAGCGTAGAATTTTTTTTTCTTATTGTAGAAAGAAAAAAGGCAACTGCAAAGAAATCTAACAGGGTCAGCTTGTGTTCTAGACAATCTCTTTAGAGTGGTGCTTTCTGATTCTAATTGAGAGGCCGTATCTTGCCAGTCTTTGCCAAAAAGGTTTTCACCTGTGCAAGGTATGTTGCACAGCTAATCTTTAACCTACTGTTCAAGATCTGAGGCGTGAAGCCATACAATTCTGCGTGCACCAATGCACACTGCTGAGGCCCTGCTTGTGCATTCGAAAGCATTGAAGATGGCCCTATCATCTGGGAGAAGAGGGGCAAAGGCTTCAAGATCCCTGGACACCTCTGAGGAATACGTCTATGTAGAGGATATAAGAGTTAATCCTAGCAGAGAGCATGGAAGCCTGGAAGCATCGAAACCCAAAGGCATCGAGAGTTCTCGATTCTCTACCTGGAGAGTTAGAGGAGTGGGTCTTTGAGTTTTTGATTCTGCGCATTTCCGATTCAACCACTATGGAATGGTGGGGGAGCTGCAGTTTTTGGAAGCCTGGGCACTCCGGTACCCAGTACATGGTATTGAGGCGTCAACTGTGTGGGGAGACCATGAGAGGAATCTCCCACATATGGAGCATAAGATCATCCAGGATGCAATGCACCAGCAGAGTGGCTGCCTCCTTCGGTGCTGTTGGGTATTGGAGAATCTCCAACTCCTCCGCCCTTGGCTCCTTATCTGATGTCACGGTGATGGCGAGACCCTTGGCTAGGTCTAGAATGAATTCCTTGAAGGACATGTCCTCCGGAGGCAGCATGCGTTGCTGTTCTGGAGGAGAAGGCTCCAAAGGAAGGTGCCGGGGCCCATGGGAATCGAGTGATTCTGAATCCGAAACACTGGAGTCGGAATCGGAGAACTCGCAGTATCAACGAGTATGGTGTTCCCCCGAAGCCTGATGTCAGTACCAGTGTTCTGAGGTATTGGGCTTGGTGAGCCATTTGGGTTGGGAAGAGATATTGGTGATGGTTTCTAGGGCGGGAATGGGTGGCAGTGATGTTGACGCCATGTGCATCGGCCCTGATGTCGGGCAGGCAACTGGTGTCAATCCATTTCCGATGCATCGCCCAAGGGATCTCGATGTTTTGAACAAGATTTACCTCTGGAGGTTTTGTCTTGTTTCGATGCAGACTTGGGTTTTGACTTTGAGGATACTTGGGATCCATAAGAGAAGGATTGAAGCCCTCGATGAAGTGGATGCCAACGATACTGTGTCTGAGGCGAAGAGTGTCCCATATTTAGAGGCCTGGTTCTGTAGACCTCCTTCTAGTCATCTATTGACAGAGGGGACAGTCTTTTGGCTGGTGATTTGGGCTAAGGCATTTTAGACGCCTGACAGTGTGTCAGTCGCTGAGATGGTGCTGGCATACTTGGAACATTTCTCCCTGTCTTCAATGGGTGGGAAGGCTATGGTAGGCTTAAGGCCTAAAAGGGTGTCGAGACAACCGTTTGTTTTTTTTTTTTTAAAGTAAAATAAGAAAAGAAAATAATGAGGGAATCGGCGATGTCTTGGGCTGGCCACAGAGATTACAGGAAAATTAGAAAGCGATGGTTTGGATATAAAAGATTGTATAAGTCAGGGATATGATAACGGAGCAAATTTGGCAGGCAAGTATAGTGGAGTGCAAGCCTGAATTAGTGGTGTCAATTCCTTAGCTAGGTCCACCAAAGGAGCACTACACCACGTTGCTGAAAAGATGCCCAGTCTGTACTACGTGGTTTAGAGTTGGAAGGATACTTTTATTGATTCGTATATCGTACAATAGCCTGATAGCCCGACACAGGCCGTGTTTCATTTTCACTTCCTCAGGGGATTCAGGCGTGCCGTTCTTGAATGCAACATTCGCAATATGATCTTATCTCAATCACCTGCAGGAGCTTAAAGAACGCTTTTCTCTGCGTTTTTTAGGCGTCCTCTTATCCGGCTCCTGTATACTTTCTAAAAAAACAGAAGAAAATGAAACACGGCCTGTGTCGGGCTATCAGGCTATTGTACGATATACGAATCAATAAAAGTATCCTTCCAACTCTAGGAGGGAGGAGTAGCCTAGTGGTTGGGGCAAGGTACTTCAGGCCGGAAGGTCGGAGGTTCAAATCCCACTAGAGGACAGCAACCTTGGGCCGGAAGGACTGGGGTTTCTAGTCCCACAGATGCTCCTTGTGGTCTTGGGCAAGCCACTAAACCCTCCATTGCCCATGTTCCCTGTAAGTATTAGTGTATGTGTCTCATATCCCCACGTGTTAAATGTATCCCCCAATTGTGTTGTGACCGCTTTGATTGAAGGATAAGGCGGTATACAAAACTCTCTAAATAAATAAAATAAATAAATAAACCACGTAATTCCTTAGCTAGACCTTGGCCGTAGCACATTCCCTCAATTTAGTTAGAGTTTATGTAGCTGAGGCTTCACTGCTCATGATATCATTCTTTGGTTGTATTCAAAAACTGTTCACCTTTTTCTATGACTGTAGAGATGGGAACGACTGGAGAAGGTTTCACTATTTCTTTGAAAAGTAGTAGTGTAACTAGGTGGTCTACTAGAAAAGAAGCAGTTTCTGCACTGTTCAAGCAAATTGAAGGAGTTTATAATGTTCTACAAGAGTTAAAAAGTGAATGGAGCCATAATGATGATACGGTATCAGGTGCTCAAATGCTTCTCACACAAATCAATTTTGAATATCTTTGCTTGCTCCATTTATGGTGTCACATTCTTATAGTCATCGACAGAGAGAACCTGTAACAGGTGTTCTCCAGGGACAGCAAGAATCAGTCCTCACATATGGGTGACGTCAGTGCCGATTAAGTCCGTGCAAAAGCATCTTGGGAAAGCCTTTGGGAGATGCATCACACATGCGTGGTCCACTTCCCACCCAAAGGTGCCATTCTTGCCTCAGTCTAATGACATAGCTAAGACAGCAAAAATAAAATACAATAAAGAAGCAACTCCCAAGGGGAGGAGGGAGGGTTGTGAGGACTGATTCCTGCTGTCCCCGGAGAACACCTGTTACAAGTGAGTAACTACGCTTTCTCCGGGAACAAGCAGGAAGTCAGTCCTCACATATAGGATGCCCCAACTACAAGGCTACCAAGAACCTATAAACACGCCATGGCGACTTGCAAAGGGTGAGCTGTGATCAGTAGCAGTTGAGTCCCTACTGAGAGACTCTCGCAAGACCCAAGTGTCCGGCAGAGAACCAGCATTCCGGTAGCCTGAACACAGAAGGGTTGGAAGGCAGGAGTTGCCTACACCCCACAGAGATTACGGAGTACGGCCTAACCGAAGGCGCTGTCCTGGGGACTCCCTCTCGAGGCAGTAATGAGCTGCGAAGGTATGGACCAAAGACCAGGTAGCAGCCTGGCAGATTTCTGTCACAGGGACGGAATGCAGATTTGCCATGGAGGTAGCCATGGCCCTGACGCAGTGCGCTGTCACCCTCTGGTCCAGTGAGATCCCTGTTTGCTCATAGGCAAGGGTAATGCAGTCCGCTACCCAAGTGAAGAGAGTTCATTTAGTCACTGGGAGCCCCAGATGGCTGGGGTCACAGGATATGAAAAGCTGTGGTACTTTACGGTGGCCCTGAGTCTGTTGCAGGTAAAAGGACAGGGCCCTCTTACAATCAAGATTTTGGAGAATGGTCTTCTGCCTACCGGTGTGAGGCCTCGGAAAGAAAGTGGGAAGCACCACCTACTAGTTGAGGTGGAATGGGGACACCACCTTTGGCAGAAACTTGGGACGTGTGCAGAACACCACCCTGTTCTTGTATAACCGCATGTAGCGGGGCTCTGCCATCAGACCTTGGAGCTCACTGACTCTGCGTGCTGATTCGAGTGCTACCAGGAAAGCAACTTTCCAGGAGAGGTACTGCAGGAAGCAGGTAGTCAGAGGCTCAAAAGGAGGCTTAGTGAGCTGCGAAAGCACCACATTGAGATCCTGCTCTGCCACTGGAGGGCGGACAAAAGTTTGGATAGCATGAGTCCCCACAGGAATCGAGACACAAGAAGCCGAGCCGAGGGATTTTCAATGGAATGGTGATGCTGGACCTTGAATAGCAATGAACTAATAACCACTAATTATGACGTCAAAATTGTAAATAGTTGTCATATCCTCATGCCATGTACATAGTTTCTCACACTACGTTGCCCTTTTAAGATCCAATTGTTCTTTGTATAATGTTAGATAATAATTTACTGTTCAACTGTTCCATATATAATGCTTGTTATAATGTAAACCGCTCTGATTGAAGGACAAAGCGGTATAAAAAATGTTTAAATAAATAAATAAAATACTCTGACCGAATTGGACTTCAGTTCCACCTGCGATAGGTGAAGCAGGTACTGGAATACCACTTGTACTGAGCAGGAGAATGGGTTAGCCCACCTTTCTGAGCACCAAACTGAGAATTGGCACCGCTTGAAGGCATATGCCCTTTCTTGTGGAGGCTTTACGAGAAGCCAGAAGAATCTCTTCCACATCCTGTGCGAGGATGAAGGGGGTTAATGCTACCCTTTCAGCAGCCAAGCCGTGAGGTAGAGAGACCCCAGGTTGGAGTGTAGGAGACAGCCCTACTCCTGTGAGAGTAGCCCTAGGGCTTGGCCCAGGGAAATCGGTGATGCCGCCGATAGGGAGAGGAGCAGTGGAACCAGGGCTGCCTGGGCCACACTAGTGATGCTCTGTCGAGCTGGACCTTGAATAGTGTCTTGGCTATCAACGGTGTCGGTGGGAAAGCGTATAGGAGGCCTCACGTTTTTACAGGTTCCGTCTTTTAAGGGTTTGATGTGTTTTATACCTTTTAATGTATTTTTAGAATGGGTCCCGTTTTAATTATGTTTGATCCTAAGTTTTTATTTAATTACTTTTATCTTTTTACACATCTATGTGCTAGGTACAATTTGAATGTTTCAGCAATCTGTCATTGTTACCAGAACGCTCGATATGTTGTATTTTTTCAGGCTGGTTCTGCCTTGTTATGTATTGGCACTTGGGCTACCAACTTTGGCTTTACATCATCACCACCCAGTATAGTCTTATAGACGTATCGATCTGAGTATGTTTTCAGATACACACAGCCTCTACTTACAACCCGTAGAAGGTTCAGATAATATTGTTAGGGAACACCGCAATGGATAACATGGCTTTTTAAACATTGTTTCACTGAGTGCTCGGATGGAGCCTTTCCAGCCTTACAATTCCCCTTCGGCAATGTAGCTCAGCATTCACAAAACTACCCCATGTGTCCAAGGTTTGATCTTGCCGTACAAATACCTACAGGATTGATAATTTGGGGCAAGATTTGAGCTCATGCTCTAATAATGTTTGCAACCCATGTACGTTGTCCAACTATGATCTTGCTAAAACATGTATTTTTAATTTATTTACTGTCATGAGGTAGACAGCACAGACCCTGAAATATTAAGAAATAATATGAAAGAAGAGCTTACCTTGCAGCCACATGTGCAGTTGCAGCATTCACAGTGCAGAGAGGCAGGGAAAAGGAAAACAAACTTTCCACATGGTTTTAGTGACGCAGTAAGAATTGAGGGTTCCAATCAGGCTCACCTGGACCCAGACTCACGTTCTACGTTAGTTGAGCAGAGAGATAAAAACAGGTGGGAAATCCCACAGGAGGAGGAGGAGGAGGGGAAGGAGAGAGAAAGGAAGCTGGAGCCTGGATTAGGGCTGGAGCAGGAGTTTGATTCTGAGGAGGAAAGCAGAAACCAAAGGAAGTCTGACTGCAGTTCCAGGCAGGCTTGGAGAGAAGGTGAGAACAGAACTCCCAAGCAGTTACAGAAAGACACGTTGCCTTGGAGAACCAGGGCTGAAGAAAGGCAGGCTGATAAACCCAGGAGAGCTAAGAAAGACGGTAGCAAAGTCTTCCCAGCCAGAGGGGTCCTCATACCGAGGCAAACAGCCCAGCCAACAGGAGGCAGAGGTCACGTCCAGGGAAGCTCACTGAAAGCAGGAAGTGAGTTTCCTTCAGCCAAGCACAGTAACCGGTGTTCCCAAAGAAGAGCAGGCTGCAGGGCAGAGAGAAAGCCTTGGCTAGAAGCAGAGGAGTGTGAAACCATCTTCTCCCCAGGAAAAGATAAGTACCCTATCTTTTGTGAAGGGAGAGAAGGGGGTCTCCGTGGGAAAAGCCAGGCTTTCAACAAGCTAGTGAACTCTTATTGGCCTAAGCCGTGGGAAGAAATCCCCAGCACAGCTCCTGCTATCTGGGACATACAAAAGCAACTCCAACTTGCAGCAACTGAGGTTTCCCCAGGGCAAGGCTCGGAGAGCAGCTTCACAGGGGCTCAGTGTCCCTACACAGGACCAGGTCCTGGCCCTATAGCACAGAATACATCCCTGAGCCTGTGGAATGTGCTTTATGTGTGGCTGATAACATAGAGTCTCTCTGTTAAGGAAAAGAGCAAGAAAGAAAGTGTATTTTCACATTGGAAAGGTGTTGGACTATTGTTTGCTGGAAAGAAGCACAATTATTGTTTTGTTAAGCATCCTCTACGTCGGTGAAGCAACCGTTCTTTTCTGTTGTCCTTATTCTATGACATCCTCAAGGGAAAGGGAATAAAACCCAACCTTAATTTCACTCTGGTCACGACTACAGTGTCCGTTATTTCCACAACTCAAGGCTATACCCGGGTCTAGGCAACCGCCTAGGACCGGCATGATCTCACAAATGGCGTAGTTCTTGGATGCCAGGAAAAGAGGACACCGTACAAGAGGGACGGAGTCACCAGCACCAGAGGACGTAACCAGGACGGCGGTGAACCACGCCCAGACATTTCCAGGATCGGGAGCAGTCAAGGACCTTCTCAAGGCCAGTATCACCACCTGACTCAGGTAATAGTATCTGGGTACAGCCAGGGTGGGATTCTGAGGAGGTATCTGAGGGACTGAAAATCCTAGTCTGGTAGCATTGGAAAAAAAAAAAAGAAAAAGGAGAGGTTCCGCACTTGTTTTTTTTCTTCTTCTCTGATTATTGCAGGTTGTCAACATGGAGACTCCAGCGGATATCCTGAAGTGGATGGGGCTCCAGTTCAAGAAGCAACACGAACTTGCCCAGCAGTGCCAAGAACAAGCCCTAGCCGCCATGCAGATACAGTAAAAGCCGCTGATGGACTTGTTGCAGGTGGTACTGCAGGAGCGGCAAGCTGAGAAGAAAACCGAAGGACACTTTGGTGGGGTAGGCCCACAGACATGTGGAATTTTGTCTTTTGGACAGTGGTCAGGAAAAGACAATATAGACGATTTTCTTGAAGCCTTTGAGCGTGTAGCTCGTGGTGCAGGCTGGCCCGAGCAACAATGGGCGGTTCGCCTAGCTACCTCCCTGACGGGAGAAGCCCTGGCGGCATACAAGGCTATGCCGGCCGCCCAGGCTAATGAGTATACTAATGTGAAAGCAGCCATACGGGATAGGCTAGGCCTGTCACCTATGGTATACCGGAGAATGTTGAGAGCTACAAAAATCCAACAAGGTGAAACTCCGAAGGCACTAGGCCAACGGATTCGTAGCCTTGTATGGAAGTGGCTCATGCCAGAAGGGAAGACGATAGAAAGCATTTTAGATATGCTTGTGTTAGAGCAGTTCTTTGAAGCTGTGCCAGCAGATGTAAGGTCATTCCTCACTATACAGAATTGCCAGACGACAGACGAGGCTGCTCTCCTAACAGAGAGATTCATGGAGGCTCAGGTAGCCCATGGATCGTACAGAGGAGCGAGCGACTCGCGTGGCATGGCAAACTCTGGTAGAGTAATGAAGGACCCGGAATTAAGCATACCAGCTACAGAAAAATGTAGGAGTAAAGGTATAGCAAATGACTCTCGCATAGTATGTTTTAAATGTGGGAGGAGGGGTCACAAGAGGTATGAATGCAAAGAGCGCACAGCACTAATGGGTGAAAAAGCAAGAAGGTTTTCGCCTGAATGTGGAAGTGCAGGGGGTGTTGGCCAAGGCTTTATTGGATTCAGGGGCTGAACAAACAATGATGTCAGAAAAATTTTGGGGCCTTCTACAGGATAGTGAGGCAGTTCCCCTGAATCAACCAGAAGGCAATAGCAAGATCCGTTGTATACACGGGTCATCCACCTCTTATCCTCAATATAGAGTGTTAGTAAAAGCGCTAGGCACACAGAAGAAGCTCCTAGTAGCAGTAATTCCCCGTTTACCCTATGACATAGTTTTAGGTCAAGATTGGCCACATTTTTATAAGGGCATAGGGGAGGGCAGGCAAGAGAAAAGGGGACTAGTGTCCACAAGGTCCCAGGCCCGTAGTTCACGGGAGAACTTGGAACCCGAGGCGGATAGTGACCCTCCTTCGGAGGAAGAAGCTGCCCTCGCAGAAGAAAAGGTAGACGAGGACTTAGGACCCCAGGTCCAGGAGTGTAAGGAAAACCCAGCTCCAAGAATGGGGGAAGAGTTGTCACAGCAGCAGCGGGATCAATTAACACGTATGCTAGCAGGTTTTCGGGATGTCCTCACTCCATTGCCAGGAGAAACAGGGTTGGTAGCCCATGAAATTCACACTCCGCCGGGAGAAATAGTGCGGCAAAGGCCTTATCGCCTGCCGGAGGCCCGTAAGAGGGAAGTGGTAGAACAGGTAAGGGATATGTTAAAAATGGGAGTCATCGAGGAGTCCAAAAGCCCCTGGTGCAGCCCGGTGGTTTTGGTACCAAAACCAGATGGGAGTCTGCGTTTTTGTATAGACTTTCGTCGAGTCAATGCCATCTCCCTCTTCGATGCATACCCCATGCCGAGGAACGAGGAGTTGCTCGACAAGTTAGGGCAGGCACGCTATCTGACCACCTTTGACCTTACGAAGGGGTATTGGCAGATTCCGCTTACCCGTGCCTCTAGGCCAAAAACAGCTTTTAGCACACCCCTCGGCTTATTTCAGTTTAAACGAATGCCGTTTGGCTTGCATGGAGCGGCGGCGACATGCCAACGCTTGGTTGACCAGGTGCTACGTCCACACCACCAATATGCAATGGCCTATATGGACGACATTGTGATACATAGTGAGAATTGGGCACAGCATCTGCCTAGGGTGGAGGCCGTATTAAAAGCCCTACGACAGGCCGGTCTGACCCTGAATCCGGCCAAATGTTCATTTGCCGGGGCAGAGGTGAAGTATTTAGGGCACATGATCGGGAAGGGTATGGTGCGACCCTTAGGCAGTAAGGTAGAAAGTGTCCAGAAGTTCCCCCGGCCAATAACCAAGAAACACCTTCGTAGTTTCCTCGGGTTGGTCGGTTATTACCGCCGGTTCATACCGCGGTTTGCGGACGAAAGTGCGGTCTTAACTGACATGTTGAGAAAAACTGCCCCAAATAATTTGGTCTGGTCAGCAGAAGCGGAGAGGGCGTTCCTCCGGTTAAAAGGGAAGCTTTGTCAAGCCCCAGTATTGCGAGGGGTAGACTTCCACAGACCATTTATCCTACAGACGGACGCCTCGGAATCGGGTCTCGGGGCTGTCCTATCACAAGAATTTGAGGGAGTAGAGCACCCCATTCTATATTTAAGTAGGAAACTGTCCGGGGCAGAGTTTAATTACGCAACGGTAGAGAAAGAATGCCTGGCGATTAAGTGGGCGGTAGAAACCCTTCGTTTTTATCTCACGGGTCGCCGATTTATACTTGTCACTGATCATGCACCCCTAAAGTGGCTAGGTACGATGCAGAATCATAATCCGCGGCTCACTCGCTGGCATTTTGCCCTGCAGGCATTTAATTTTACTGTAAAACATAGGGCAGGCAAGCTCCACCTTAACGCGGATGCATTGTCGCGTATTCCGTGCTGTACGGACACTTGTCCCTCAGCCCGCAATAGCTTAAGAGGGGGGATATGTCATGAGGTAGACAGCACAGACCCTGAAATATTAAGAAATAATATGAAAGAAGAGCTTACCTTGCAGCCACATGTGCAGTTGCAGCATTCACAGTGCAGAGAGGCAGGGAAAAGGAAAACAAACTTTCCACATGGTTTTAGTGACGCAGTAAGAATTGAGGGTTCCAATCAGGCTCACCTGGACCCAGACTCACATTCTACGTTAGTTGAGCAGAGAGATAAAAACAGGTGGGAAATCCCACAGAAGGAGAAGGAGGAGGGGAAGGAGAGAGAAAGGAAGCTGGAGCCTGGATTAGGGCTGGAGCAGGAGTTTGATTCTGAGGAGGAAAGCAGAGACCAAAGGAAGTCTGACTGCAGTTCCAGGCAGGCTTGGAGAGAAGGTGAGAACAGAACTCCCAAGCAGTTACAGAAAGACACGTTGCCTTGGAGAACCAGAGCTGAAGAAAGGCAGGCTGATAAACCCAGGAGAGCTAAGAAAGACGGTAGCAAAGTCTTCCCAGCCAGAGGGGTCCTCATACCGAGGCAAACAGCCCAGCCAACAGGAGGCAGAGGTCACGTCCAGGGAAGCTCACTGAAAGCAGGAAGTGAGTTTCCTTCAGCCAAGCACAGTAACCGGTGTTCCCAAAGAAGAGCAGGCTGCAGGGCAGAGAGAAAGTCTTGGCTAGAAGCAGAGGAGTGTGAAACCATCTTCTCCCCAGGAAAAGATAAGTACCCTATCTTTTGTGAAGGGAGAGAAGGGGGTCTCCGTGGGAAAAGCCAGGCTTTCAACAAGCTAGTGAACTCTTATTGGCCTAAGCCGTGGGAAGAAATCCCCAGCACAGCTCCTGCTATCTGGGACATACAAAAGCAACTCCAACTTGCAGCAACTGAGGTTTCCCCAGGGCAAGGCTCGGAGAGCAGCTTCACAGGGGCTCAGTGTCCCTACACAGGACCAGGTCCTGGCCCTATGCAGTGGGAGACCTATAGCACAGAAAACATCCCTGAGCCCGTGGAATGTGCTTTATGTGTGGCTGATAACATAGAGTCTCTCTGTTAAGGAAAAGAGCAAGAAAGAAAGTGTATTTTCACATTGGAAAGGTGTTGGACTATTGTTTGCTGGAAAGAAGCACAATTATTGTTTTGTTAAGCATCCTCTACGTCGGTGAAGCAACCGTTCTTTTCTGTTATCCTTATTCTATGACATCCTCAAGGGAAAGGGAATAAAACCCAACCTTAATTTCACTCTGGTCACGACTACAGTGTCCGTTATTTCCACAACTCAAGGCTATACCCGGGTCTAGGCAACCGCCTAGGACCGGCATGGTCTCACATTACATCTATGCCATATTACATGTCCTCCTCATCCCTATATACTATGTTTTGTTGGTTTAGATTATGCTGATTTTCTTATTATTTAATTCCTCTCCTTTTGATGTCTTTCTGTTTTGATTTATATGTGATGTTTTTAACTTTTTATTTTAATGTTATATGTACTGATCTTTTATATGATTTGTATATTTACATTCTTATATATTTATGTTTTTATTTGAAACTAGTACCCCCGAAGAAAGCAGCTTCGCCAAAACTCGTTGGGGTTTCTTCCAATAAAGCTACCTTATCAACCATTGCTTTTGATGCACCTGTTCTTTGTCTGTGTTCCACTAGGGCAGATATACTGCTCTTTGGGGCGACCATTCTGGTCTCCATACCAGTTAGCTCCGCAGCCTTTGACGCGGGCACTGAAGATTTCAGACCCAGTGTCGGTAATGTTGAGGAGGAGTCCTCGATGAGGATGGCCTCGAAGGTCCGAGGCCGGTCAGCGGCTGCCAACGACTCCTTACGGGGGAACTTGGAGGGCCGCTACTGCCTCTACTCCTCGGACTCATGCCTGGGACTGCAGGTGCTGGGGTGGGATTTCCCTTTCTTCTTGAATCCGTCCTCCGAGGTAGACTTCAAGGGTTTCTTCTTCTTGTGCTCCACCTCTGGGGATTTCTGCTTGGAGGAACCATGGCCGCGGGACTCAGAAGAGGCTCTGGCTTTGCGGGGCACCAAAGTATCAGAGGGGTCCTGGAGTATGGTGTCACAAGAAACTCCGTAGCAGAGTCGGACTTCTGAAAAATTTTTCCTGCTGCTGATGGCTACTCATTAAGGACTTTGAAGTCATGGTTCTGCAGAGTTTGCAGTCAGAGTCGTTATGCTCCGGGCCGAATAGGATGTTATGCATGCAGAGTCGTTATGTATGCAGGCCCGAATAGGATGAGTTCACCTAAGGTGCAGTCCTTCAGGCCATACCCCCAATAAACAAAAGGCAGGATCCAACCCCATGTCCATCTGGAAAATAGTCTATCTGCTCCCTTATCCAGCAACAATAGTGGACCATTTCAGGACACTCCCACCAAATGTGATACAATGTTCCCAGGGAACAGGGCCATACCAAGCTATAACTGCGCCCTGTGCAACTTGCAAAACTGGTGCAGTCATGTGGATCGGTGATTGGCATTATTTTGCCACACTGGTCACACTTTTTGAAGCCACTCGATGCCACTGGAAAAAAGGGGTCCCCACTGCCCAGTGGGGGTCCGAGGCCTTCGGCTGAAAAAGGGCGTGAATGCCGGTCAAGGAACACCTTGATGAAAAAAGTGAGAAAAACGAATGAATGAACCCGAGGAGTGACAACAATGTGAGCTGGTTCGGGGGCGGGAAGGAACCGGTAAGCAAACCAGACAAAACTTAAAAGCGAAAATCTGACTTTTTCCGGGGGAAATTGGACACGCCCGATGGGCTCCGCAGAAAAAAGGAGACTGAGGCAAGATGGCAGCATTGGGCGGGAAGTGAACCACGCATGCATGGTGCATCTCCCAAGGCTTTCTTTGCCACACTTTCCTGTGCGGGCTTCGTCGGCATCACTATATGTGAGGACTGACTTCCTGCTTGTTCCCAGAGAAACAGTTCATGCGTGAGAAAAGTATCACAGAAATAATCAATACAGCAAAGATAACTATAATTGGCATCGAACCAGTTTTTGCAACAAAGAGAAGGCATATATCAAAAAGAATGTGCCTGAGTGAATCTGATGGTGATCTTACACCGAAAAATAATTTTGAGACACAATGCAAGATGGTGTTTGACAGCCTTATAACTCAAATGCAGTGTCATTCTGAAACACTACCTGGGATGTCTTCTGACTTTGAATTCTTTACCAGAAATTATCTTGCAATATTTTCAGTGGAAAAAGCCAAAAATTGTGCAGGTAACTTTGTTCGGAAGTATGATTGTGACTTGGATATGCTGGAACTGGTGTTAGAAACTGAGAGTTCCAAATTTCAGGCAAATATGTTGATTGCTGATTTAGGAAAAGCAAATACTATTGACCTTTTGTAACTTATCCATATGTATTCCTTAAAAGATGCATACCCTAATATAAAAATTGCGCTTAGAAATTTTTTTAACAATTCCAGTCACTGTTGCTTCATGTGAATGTAGTTTTAGCAAGTTGAATCTTGTAAAAAACTACCTTAGGTTATCGATGGGCCAAGAACATTTGTCCAACTTGGCAATTTTGTCTATTGAGCATGAAATAGCTGACACTCAGTTAAGACTAGTTTTCTACTTATTACTTTTGCCTTTATGGATAGAAAAGTCACATTTGGCTAAATTTAAATATAAACTGGATTTTGTATCAAGATGATACCTATGCTACAATAGCTCCTTGCAGGCTGTTACCTGATAGTGTATTTGCATGCTCATCTTAGACAACAGGCCTGTATAAAGTTGACTGAGGGTTGCATTAGACTCATGACTGTCTATTAAACAGCAATTGGGCTGCCTTACAACCACTACCAATGTTCTTAAATTTCTTCAGAATGCAGCTTTTCGCGTTTTGGAAGAGACCTCATGTTGTCATATTTTTCTAGTTTAAAAGTTGACATTGGTTGCCAGTTGCATGAAAGATCAGGTATAAGGTGTTCACAATGTCAAAAAGCATAGTTACTGGGGCTTCCGGTGACGTCACAGAGCAGATTAGCCTAGCTTTCTATTCCCGTTGAATTTGCAAATAAAGCTAGTTCCCGGTATAGAGAGTGGTGTGGAGAGCAGGAGCGGAGGAGGAGATGTCCGTCCGGAAAAAGTTGGCGAGCTTTCAGTCGGCTTACGCCTGCAAAGAGGAGAGTGCTTGGAGGAACTCCGATGACACGGAGGAGACGGAGGGCCTAGAGAGCGTGGACGATGGTGCGGTGGGAGGAGAGCTGGAGCACGATGCAGCGGATCTTAAAGAATGGCTCCGGGAGTTCAAGCGAGAGATGAAGGAGGAGCTGCGCGCCATGCGAGGGGACTTGAAAGAGACCCTCAATTCAATGAGACAGGATATGAATAGCATGGGCCAGCGGATAGAGGACGTGGAGGAGCAGGTGGAGAGCCAGGCCAGTGAGCTCCAAGAATTAATGGAGGTGCAGAGCAAGATGGTAGAAGCGCAGGAAGAGCTGCAAGAGAAGATTGAAGAAATAGAGGACCGGGTTCGGCGAAACAACCTGCGCATATGGGGGATCCCTGAATTGGAGAAATTTAAAGACTGCAGTTAGGTAGTCAAGGGGCTCTGTGTGCATATCCTGAAGCTGGCTGGGAGTGCAGAGGAAAGGGTGGAAGAGATCGGAATAGAGAGAGCACACCGGAGTTTAGGCCCAAGGCGGGAGAAGGAGTGCAGAGACATTATAGTCTGTTTGAGCAAATTTCCCACCAAAGAAAAGGTGCTTGCATCCGCACGAAAGTTTGGGTGGATAGCGTGGGAGAACTGTGAGGTCGAGGTGTACAATGACTTGTCCCATGGCACGTTGGAGAGGTGAAGAAGACTGAGGGACGTGACAGCGTTTCTCAGGGACAAGAACTTGCACTACAGATGGATGTTTCCTTTGGGGTTGATGCTGTCGGTTGGGGGAGCCTCGCGGAAGGTGAAGACAGCAGAGGAGGCATGGCGGGCTCTGGAAGAGCTGGGATGTGATCAGGTGCTGCGGCAGACGGAGAGGAGTAGAGGCCTGGACAGCAAAGACATGGGCACTAAAAGCCGGGCCGGGTCAAAGTAGCAGCGTGCGACGGATCAGGGGAAGCGGCTGAAACGTCTCTCACAGGAGCATAAGTGTGCGGCGGCAGTGGAAGGCGAATGAAGGACTAAGGCTCCAGTGGTGGTGGCGAAAAGAAGAGCATAGATGGGGCTCGGCTATTGGATGGACATTAATTTATGCTTATTTCAGGGTATATACTGAACTGTATGTTATAATGTTGTGGTATGTGGGGTAAGGGGAGGTTTTAAGGGGCTAACACCGGGAGAGGGGAACAGGATATGTACATGATGCACGTGGAAGGGATGGCGGATGGGGGGGAAGAGGTGGGATGGGAGAGGGGGGGGGGGAGGGGAAAGGGGGTGCTGGAAGGGGAAAGGGGGTGCTGGAGGGAGGGGGAGGAGAGAGGGGGGGAATGGTACGGATCGGTATAACTCGAGGTAGGGGGTGGTAACGGAGGGGTACAGACCAATATGTTGAAGATTGGGTCCTTGAATGTAAAAGGGTTAAACTTGCCTTCTAAACGCAGGCAAATGTACAGAGAAATACAGCGGAATGGTTGGGATGTTGTGCTTATTCAGGAAACTCATCTTAGGTGGGGGGATATTGGGAGGCTTAAGCACGGGAGGTTTCAGGAACAATTTTACTCTTGCACTGGGGGGGGGGGTAAAAGAGGTGGGGGGAGGGGGTAGCAATTCTGATCAAAGAGGGCTGCGGGGTACAAATCCAGGGTAGTTTTTGGGATCAAGAGGGTAGGGTGGTGGGGGTGTGAGGGAAATTGGGTGAGGAGGCTATCACAATAGTCTCAATTTATGGGCCGAATGGGAATCAAAGGTTCTTCTGGAAAGAGGTGGGGAAGTTACTAGTTGAAGGGGTAAAGGGGAAGCTTCTTCTTGGGGGGGATTTCAACGGTGTGCTGCAGCCGGGGTTGGATCGGCACCCTCGGGGGACAGATAACGGGGGGGCAAGTAGGAAAGGGTTGAAGCTGGTGATGAAGCGTTTTCACTTATTGAATGTTTGGAGGGCTAGAAACCCGGGGAGGAGGGAATACACGTTTTATTCTGCCCCTCATGGTAGTTGGAGTAGGATTGATTTGATGTTGGTGGATGTGGAATGGCTGGGGAAGGTGGGTGAGGTGGGGATTGAGCAGGTGGTCTGGTCAGATCACAGTGCTGTCTGGGTAGAACTGAGGGGGAAGAGGAAAGAAGGGGTGAAGTTTTGGAGGTTAAACGATAGTTTACTTACGAGGAGGGAGGTGGTGGCCGATATCAGGGGGGCAATCAAGGAATATTTAGAGCTGAATGATACGGGGGAGGTGAGGACAGTGATGGTGTGGGAAGGGTTGAAGGCATATATCACAGGGAGGTTTATAATGTGGGGGGGCAAAACTTGAGAGGGGAAGAAGGGGGACAAAAAAGCAAAAAAAAAAAAAGGCGCTTTGTTGATTTCCCTTTCTGTTGCTTATGTTTCTTTGCAGTGTCATTTTTGTTCTTGTTACTGTACTGTATATATAGCTGATATGACAATTGCTTGTTGTACTATGTGATGCCTTTTAATTAATTAAAAAAAAAAAAGAGAGAGAGGGGAATACGGGAGGAGGAGCTGCGGCAACAGTTGAAGGTGGCCGAACGGGAGTGGCAGCGGTTCGGGAGGGATAGGGCGAAGAAGGAGGTAGAGCGGTTGAGGGGGGAGTTACAAAAGCTACAGATCAATCTTATAGCGTTCAAGATAAATCAGGTGAAACAGGTCTTTTATGAATGGGGCAATAAAGCTGGCAGGCTATTGGCCAGGAAATTGAAGCAGAGGAAGGTCCATTCCATGATTTACCAAATTAAGCGAGAGAACGGGGACTTGTGTACTGAGGAGGAAGACATTAGGGAGGGGTTTGCACAGTTTTATTAAGACCTCTATCAGAAAGATGAAGGGATAGAGGAGGGGCGCATACAACAGTATTTGGAGGAGATTCAGTTGCCAAAATTGCAGGAGGCGGCCCAGGAGTTGTTGGAGAATGATATTACGGTTGAGGAGTTGGGGAAGGCAGCTAAGGGGTTGGCGGGGGGGGGGGGGGGAAGCCCCCGGGATTGATGGGTTGTCGGGGAGCTTTTATAAGCTTTTTTTCGAGGATATAGGAGAGGTGCTGGGTAGGGTATTTAATGGAATGCTAGCGGAGGATGGGAATTGACAAAAGATATGCTTACTGCTGGGATCACCGTCTTACTGAAGAAGGGGAAGGATTCGCTTTACTGTAGTTCTCATAGGCCCATTTTCATTATTGAATGTTGATGTCAAGCTCTTGGCGAAGGTGCTAGCGGGTAGATTGGCGCCGCAGATGCCAGGGCTGATTAAGGGAGATCAAACGGGGTTCATTATGGGGAGGCAAGCAGGGGATAATATTCAGCGGGCAATGGGGGTGGTGTGGGAGGCTAGACAGGGGAAGGAAGAGTGCATCCTCATGTCAATAGATGCCGAAAAGGCTTTTGATAGGGTGCATTGGGATTTCTTAATGAGGGTGCTGGTTAAGATGGGGTGTGGGCCAAAGTTTCTGAAATGGGTGGGGGGGGGGGGGGTTGTATTCTGGGCCCAGGGTGAGGGTGAAAGTTAATGGGAGCTATTCAAGGGATTTTGAGTTGGGGAGGGGGACGAGGCAGGGGTGCCTGATGTCACCGTTGCTATTCGCCATGGTGGTGGAACCACTGGCACAGAGGATTAGGGAAAATGAGGGAATAGTGGGGTTAGAAAGGGGGGGGTGAAGCATAAGATATCCTTGTATGCGGATGACATACTTTTGTATATATGTGAACCTCAGGGGACCCTGCCGGAGGTTATGCAAGAGATAGAAAGATATGGGAGGGTCTCGGGTTTCAGGATGAATGTGGATAAAACGGAAGTCTTGAATATATCGGTGGCCAAGGAGGGGGTGGAGCGGTTAAAAAGGGAATTCCTGGTAAGATGGGTAGAGGGTTCATTGGGGTATCTGGGGGTGTAGATCACGGTAAATCATGAGGAGGCCTATAATGCGAATTATCCAAAAGTCCTGCGGGGTATTAAGAGGGATTTAGAGGGGTGGATGGGCTATGAAACATCATGGTTGGGGAGGGTAGCGGGCGTTAAAATGAACGTGCTACCGCGGTTGCTCTATCTATTCCAGGCGTTGCTTGTGAAGGTACCAGGGGCAGTGTTGAGGGAACTGCAAAGGAAAGTTTTTCAATATATTTGGAGACGTAAACCTCCAAGGATAGCAAGGGAGGTTATGTACGCGAAGCAGGGGGAAGGAGGGTTGGGTGTCCCTAATTTTCAGGACTATTATAGGGCTGCACAGTTGAGCCACGGTATGGACTGGCGGGGTGGAGTGGGGGTGAAGCCAGGGGTGGCGCTGGAGCGGACTTATGTGAAGGGGGGAAGGTTAGATGCCTGGCTGTGGGCGCCTGTTAAGAGTCCGGAAGGGTTTGGGGGAAGGAACGCCGGGAATGAGAGTGGTGGCGGGGGTCTGGGATGGGGTTTGGGCAAAAGTACGGAGGGAAAGGGGGTCAGATTTCTCGCTGGTGACTCCATGGAGGGGGTGGAGAGAGTTCCGACCTGGGTGGGAAGGGGGGTGCTTTGACCGATGGACGTCTAAAGGGCTGGAGTGTTTTTTCCAGTTGGTGGAGGAGGGGGAGGTGATAGGTTTTGAGAAGCTACAGGAATTGTATGGGTTAGATGGAACGGACAGATTTGTGTATATGCAGGTCAGGCATTTCTTGCGGGATTTAGCGAGGAGAGGGGGGTTTGTGGAGGGGCTATCCATGTTGGAGGCTATCTGGGTGGGGAAAAGAGCCAGAAGGGGGTTGATTCAGGGTTATATAAGGGGGTGCGGGAAGTAAAGGCAAGGAAGTTTAAATATGTGCAGGATTGGGAGAAAGATTTGGGGGAGACGATGGAGGCTAAAGATTGGAATGTGGTGTGGGCCCAGGTGAAAAAAGTTCCGATGGCTAGTAGTATAAGGGAGAATTGCTATAAGATTATGTTGAGATGGTATTATACGCCAGATAGGGTGCATAGGATATTCCCGGTGGCTTCGGCAGATTGTTGGAGGGAGTGTGGAGAGATCGGAACATTTTGGCATATTTGGTGGGTGTGCTAAGGTGCAGGAGTATTGGAGCAGGGTTCAGAAGTGGATCCGGCGGACAGTGGGGGTGGAGGTGGCTCTGAAACCGGGTATCTACTTGTTGTCTTGGTGGGGGGAGGAGAGACAACAGGGGGGGCGTATAATGGTGGCGTGTCTGTGTGCGGCACGTTGCGAGTTGGCAGCGGCCTGGAAGCAGAGGGACACGCCGTCAGAGGCGTGCTTTGAACGTAGATTACGGAATGTGGTCCTGATGGAAAAGTTAACTGCGGCACGCAGGGGGAGGACAGATAAGTTTGAGGTGCATTGGGGGGAGTTATGGCGGGGTTTAAGTGGGGGAGGGGGTGGGAGGGTTTATGATGGGGGAGGGGGTAGTAGAAATCAGCGGAGAAGTTCTGTGTTGTGGAAATGGGGGATTGTACGGATTGCAAGGTATGTTTTCTTTGTTTAGTGGTGTTGGAGTATGTGGTGGGGAGGTGAAGTGGCTATCTTGGAGGAGGGGTTAATACCTTGTACTGTATGGTGTGCTGGGTTTTGTTGGCTGTATGTTTTCAATAAACATTTAAATAAAAACAAAACAAAACATAGCTACTCACCTGTAACAGACGTTCTCCAGGGACAGCAGGAATCAGTCTTCACATATGGATGACGTTGACACCCACGGAACCCTGCGAGGAGCATTTCCCTAGCTTTCAAAGAAAGTTTTTGGGAGATGCCACCACGCATGTGTGGTCCCCTTCCCGCCCAAAGGTGCCATCTTGGTCAATCAGATACACAGCTAGAGCCAACAAAAAAAGATTGCCAAAATTTGAACTGCAAACCCAAGGGGAGGAGGGAGGGTTGAGAGGACTGATTTCTGCTGTCCCTGGAGAACACCTGTTACAGGTGAGTAACTACGCTTTCTCCAGGAACAAGCAGGAAGTCAGTCCTCACATATGGGACTCCCTAGCTACAGGCTACTGGAAACTTGTAGAGAGTGGAGGAGTAGCCTAGTGGTTGGGGCAATGTACTTCAGGCCGGAAGGTCGGGGGTTCAAATCCCACTAGAGGACAGCAACCTTGGGCTGGAAGGACTGGGGTTTCTAGTCCCACAGGTGCTCCTTGTGGTCTTGGGCAAGCCACTTAACCCTCCATAGCCCATGTTCCCTGTAAAATAGTTTTCTCCAAGTTATAATACCCTGTTCAATGTAATTTCAGTTTGTTCAATGTAAACCGTGCTGATGCAGAATAGCGCGGTATATAAGAGAATGTAAATAAATAAATAAAAATAAAAAACACGGCCCCAGCTGCGAGCAGCCGCAAGTGAATCTGAAGAAAGACTCTGAGGACCCCAAGTGTCCAGGGAGAACATGGCTCCAGTAGCCTGAACAAGAAGGGTCAGAAGGTAGGAGTTGCCTAAACCCTGATCAGGTTCCAGAGGATGGCCTGACCGAAGACACTGTCCCGTCAGGACTCCTTCTTCAGGCAGTAATGAACTGCAAAAGTGTGAACAGAGGACCAAATAGCAGCCCAGTGTCTGTCATAGAGATAGAGCGTAGGCTCGCAACTGGAGGTTGCAATAGCCCTGACATTGCGCGCCGTGACCCGGCAACCCAGCCTAGTTGTGGGCGAAGGCGATGCAGGCCACCACCCAGACAGAGTCTGTTTGGTGACAGCCTCCCCCAGATGACTGGGGTCGTAAGAAATGAAAAGTTGAGACTTTGTGGTGCTCCTGGGTGCGCTGCAGGCAGAAAGACAGGGTCCTTTTACAGTCCAGAGTGTGGAGAACAGCCAATGCCTTGTCGGCATGGGCCGGGGGAAGAAGCTGGGAAGTACCACCTCCTGGTTGAGGTGGAAATCTGATACCAGCTTCAGTAGGAATTTTAGGTGGGTACGGAGTACGACTCTGTTCTTGTAGAATCTGGTGTAGGGTGGCTCAGCCACCAAGGCCTGAAGCTCACTGACTGCAGGCAGAGGTGAGCCCCACCAGGAAGGACACCTTCCAGGACATGTAGCGCAGATAGCAGATAGCCAGCGGCTCGAAGGGCAGCTTGGTAAGCTGTGCTAGGACTACTCTGAGATCCCATTCCGCTGGAGGCAGACAGATGGGAGGCTTAGAGAGCAGTAAGCCCCGCATGAATCGAGTAACCAGGGGCTGCACAGAAAGAGGCTTTCCCTCTTAGACTGATAGTTTGTGGAGAGGGCACTCAGGATCACCTGGACTGAGATGGGCTTAAGCCCAGACTGTGAGAGGTGGAGCAAGTATTGCAGCACCGTGTGCACCAGACAGGAGAATGGGTTTGCCCGGTGCTCCGTGCACCATAAGGAGAATCTGTGCCACTTGAAGGCGTAGGTCTGTCTCGTGGAGACCTTATGAGAGGCCAGAAGGATTTCCTCTATCTTCCTGGGGAGGGTGAGGGGTGCTAAAGTGACCTGTTCAGGAGCCATGCTGTGAGAGACAAGGATCCCAGGTTGGGGTGGAGGATCGAGCCCTCCTCCTGGGGAATAGAGGTTCTGTTGAGAGACGGAGAAGCAGGGGAAACCAAGGCTGTCTGGGCCACCTGAGGGCCTCCAGAATCACGGAAGCCTTGTCCCGCTGGACCTTGAAGAGGTCAGTAGTGTGGGAGGGAAGGTATACAGTAGACCTCCCGACCGCGAGATGAGGAATGCATCCACCACTACCCAGTCCGGGTGCAGACAGCAGAAATGCGGTAGCTAAGCATTGACCGAGCTGGCAAAGAAGTCAAGGCTCGGTGTGCCCCATCATCTGAACAGCTGCCGTACCACCTCTGGGTCCAATTGTCACTTATGTGGCTGGAGGACCCTGCTCAGTCTGTCCACCAAGGTGTTGCCCTGGCCCAGGAGGTATGTCGCCTGGAGGAACATACCGTCTGGTCGCATATAAGCAGAGGGCTACTGCCTCCTAGCATAGGCGGTAGGAGCCTGTGCCCCCTTGCTTATTCAGGAAGAACATCATGACCTGATTGGACAAGCACTGACTGGTGTTGCAGACGGTGCTGGAAAGTTTTTATTGCCAGGAAGATGGCCCTGAACTCCAGCAGGTTGATCTGCTGCTGGCTTTCTTAGGGTGACCATATGCCCTGGGTGCGAAGCTCCTCGCAGTGGGCACTCCAGCCCCATAGGGAGGCATTCATCGTGGGTATCCTCTGGGGACTAGGGAATTGGAAGGGCATGCCCTGGTGCAGATTCTGAGCATCCTGCCACCAGCTGTGACTCCGCCAGCTGACAGGACAGCTGGAGTCGATCCGTGGCCTGGGTCCACTGTGAGCGGAGGCACCACTGAGCCTCCTGCATGTGGAGGCGAGCATTGGGTACTACATGTACGTGGAGGCCATGTGGACGAGAAGGCAAAGCATGGACTGCGCTGAGACCATGTGGCGGCACAGTACCTCGGCTGCTAGGGCCATAAGGCGATCCGCCCTGTCCAGGGGAAGAAAAGCCTTGGCTTGGAGGGTGTCCAGGTGAGTCTCTCTGAACTCCAAGTGTTGGAATGAGATGGGATTTTGGATGATTTATCATGAATGCCAGGTGTTGTAGGACCTTGATGGTGCAGCCTGTGGCTTGCAGCGCCTCTGAGGCGGTGTCCTTTTTTACCAGCCAGTTGTCTAGGTATGGGAAGACGAAGGCCCCCTGGAGATGAAGATAGGCGGATACCACTGTTAGGCATTTGGTAAAGACCCTCGGTGCAGAGGCTAGGCCGAAGGACAGTACCTTGTACTGGTAGTAGTCAGCCCCGACCATGAATCTTAGGTATTGTCTGTGACTGGGATGAATGAGGATGTGAGTATAAGCATTCTTTAGGTCCAAGGAGCATAGCCCATCTCCCTGCTGGATGTAGGGCAGCAATATTCCAAGGGAGAGCATCTGGAATTTCTCCTACACCAGGAATTTGTTCAGGTATCTCAGGTCCAGGATGAATCTTAGCTCCTCTGTTCTTTTGGAGACCAGAAAGTTCCTCGAGTAAAACCCGTCCTCTCAGGTGGTGCAGTACGGGCTCCGCAGCCCTATCCTTGAGAAGGCCTGGGAGTTCTTGCATTACCAGAGCCTGGTGCAGGGGAGACCGAGGAGGCTCCCTGGGGAAGAAGGGTGGATTTGGTAAGCCTCCCTGAAGTGCCCATGAGTCGGTGGTGATGGAGGCCCACCCATAGGCAAAATGGACCAGGCACATCTCTTTTGGGAACTGACCCTCCAGGGGAAGAGAGGCTGCTGGGGGTGTCAAAACCCTGACCCAGGTTGGGCTAAGGCTAGTGGCTGGGGCTTGGGACCCTTGGGCTTGCACTGGCCCATTCCCTTGCCCTGGTGACCCTGCTGAGGGGTCTGGGTGGTTGGGTATGGAGGTTAACCTCGATAGGGCTGGCCCTTCCTGAGGAAAGGAGGCTTCTTTCCCTGTGGCTTCTTCCTCGGGAGGGTGGAGTTCTTCCTTGAGAGCCGAGTCCGGGTAACAAACTCGGTCTCTATTTCGGCCGCTTTGTCCTCCATCGGTTTGTGAAGAGTTGCTCCCCAAGACAAGGGACATCGAGGAGCTTCTCTTGTATCCATTGCTCGAGGTCTGACAATTGGAGCCAGGCCTGGTGTCTAGCGCAGATAGCTGAGGCGGCAACCCTCACGCTGGATTCGAAGCAGTCGTAAGCGTCTCAGGACATGTAATTGGAACACTCTCTGACAGACTTCGTAAGAGTCTGGAAGCAACAAAGGTGATTTCCGTTAAGGCCAGACGTGAAGTCTCTGAGCTCCCTGGCCAGGTCTCGGAGGAACATGCTGATGTAAAGTTGGCAAGTTTGTATATGGCACGTCAATATCGAGCCCTGGTAGCATTTCTGCCTGAGGGCATCAAGGGTGCGGGACTCCCTGCCCGGCGGCACCGATGAGTGCATCTTCAGGCTCTTCTGCCGGCGCATGGCCGACTTGAGCAACATGAAGGTGAGGGGGTGTTACACCTTGCGGAAGCCTGGTCCTCACTGGACCCAGTACATGATATCCAAGCGCCGGCTGACAATCGCACTAATGCCGGGGTTTCCCACATCCTGAGATGATGCTGGCTGAGGATGGAGAGGACGGGGACCGTCAAGGTCTCCTTCGGTGGTGCCTCGTACAGGAGGATATTGAGCTCCTCCATACGGGGGTCCTCCTCAAACTCGGTAGTGAGGGAGATTGCTCGAGCCATGTCCCTGATGAACTCAAGGAGTGGAGAAGTAGCCTAATGGTTAAGAGCACTGGCTTGGGAACCCAGAGACTATGGTTCGATTCCCACTAGCACTCCTTGTGGCCTTGGGCAAGTCACTTAACCCTCCATTGCCTCAGAAAATCCAAGTTATCAATGTCCCTGTTTAATGTGATCCAAGTTCAAGTTTCAATGTAAACCGTTTTGATTGACATGATAAAGCAGTATATAAAACCTATAAAATAAATAAATGAAGTGTCCTCGGGCAGGGATCTGCCTCGCAGTGGGTGGAGACAGGTCCGAGGGAAAGTCTCGGTGTTCCCGAATCATAGAAACATGACGACAGAAAAAGACCACATGGCCTATCTAGTCTGTCCTTCCATATCAACAAGGTCTCCAGAGATGTCTCTATATCGGACTCCCAATTGGAGTAGTCCGAGGAAGACTCGAGACTTGGTGGCTCCAAGAGTATTGTCGGCACCGGTCTTCGGTGTCCTGAGGTCAAGATATGACTGGAGCCAGAGGCACTCACCTGCGAGGACATCACCCCTAAGACTGGGAGAGAGAATGAGACCCTTGCTGAGGATCCACCCGAGGAGTCTGTCTCTTGGGAATCGCTTCGGTGGTCCAGGGAGTCCTCGACATCGAGGTCCCTGCAGTCTCGAGGTGAACACCGGTGGGGTCAGGCATCAATACCTGCTGAGAGGCGATCAACGCAGAAATGTTGCACTCCAGTGCCAGCATACGAGTTTTCCATTCGGGGGTGGCAGCCATTGACATGAATGCCCGGATGACTGGGTTGGGTGTCGAGGAGGACCGTGGGTCCTCGATGGGACGGCCCTCGGGAGACCGGGACCCGTCACTGGAGGCCTTGACCTCAGTCCTGGGTACCTTTCAGGGTCTCTCCTGCTCTGACTCCTCGGAGGCCCGTCAGGACTGAGGGACCATGCACGGGATTTCCCATTCTTGCCCCCCTCCCAAAGATGAGGCCCTTGAGGTAGTCTTTTTTCTTCTTATGCTCTCGCTTCAGGGACCGTCTTTCGAAATGCCTGCGAGCGTGATCTGGATCCATGGGGGCCTTACGCGACTCCAAGGATCCATTCGGGGCGAGCATGAGGCTACCAGGGATACCGGGGTCGAGCTGCTTTGTGGAAGATTTCGTCCTGCTTAAGCCGGCAGCTCTGGATGGCCTTTGCAGAAATCTTCTTACACAGGGAGCATTCCTCCATCGGCGCCCAGACACCAGAGGCAACGGTCATGAGTGTTGGTGAGGGATATGTTCTTGGAATACCGATCACATTTCTTAAAACTGGCAGCCATTGGGGCGAAAAGGATCCCAGCGAGGTCAAAGATCCTCGACGTGGCCAGCGGTTGGAAAAAGGCATGAAAGCACCGATGGAAAAGAACATAAGAAAAAAAGGCCCCGAGGCCCGATGCTGGGGCAGCAGAGCTCAGAGGTGGGAAATGAACCAGTGCAAGCCGGAAAAGGTACGAAATGTACGAGAAAAATCAACTTTTTTCTGTCGGGACAAGACGAACATCTGTAAGACTCTGTGGAAAAAGGGAGACTGACCAAGATGGCACCCTTGGGCAGGAAGGGGACCACACATGCGTGGTGACATCTCCCAAAGGCTTTCTTTGAAAGCTGGGGAGATGTTCCCTGCAGGGCTCCATTGGCATCGACATCACCCATATGTTAGGACTGACTTCCTGCTTGTTCCTAGAGAAAGCATTATATGGTGATTCTATCAACTATGTTGGTACTGTGTTAAGATCTGAAGGTATTCCAGTAAGAAGGGAAACTATTTTTCTGAAACACGAATATGCTGTTTTTCTTTAGCTGGCCCTGTTGAGTGTAATAGGCTTCCAAACAAATTAAGAGGGACGATCAATGTAAAACTGTTTTATAAGCAGCTTTACAGCATCATTTCAACAAGCATTTTACCTGGCGGATTAAATAGTGGCTCTTCAGGGCACTGCAGTTTACTCTGAAGTATTAAAGGCAGCATTTTTTTTGTTTTATGATGCTTTTGGTTTGTTGTTGTCTAACTTGTTGTTATGAATGTTATTTTGTAAGCCTCTTAAGCGGCATAGAAATGCTTTTAAATAAATAAAATATGTAACTGATAAAAATCTGATGTCATGGGGGGGCACCAGTTTTGCAAGTTGCACAGGGCGCAGTTATAGCTTGGTATGGCCCTGTTCCCTGGGAACATTGTATCACATTTGGTGGGAGTGTCCTGAAATGGTCCACTATTGTTGCTGGATAAGGGAGCAGATACAGACTATTTTCCAGATGGACATGGGGTTGGATCCTGCCTTTTGTTTATTGGGGGTATGGCCTGAAGGACTGCACCTTAGGTGAACTCATCCTATTCGGGCCTGCATGCAGGCCACTTGGGAAAAGACTGCATGGAACTGGAAGCAGCGCCACCCTCTAGACCTGTCAGTGTGGAAAAGTTGCTTGAGGAGGTTGGTCTTGATAGAACGCTTGACAGCTATCCGGCGCCAAAGGGAGAGCAATTCAGCTGTCATTGGAAGCCACTCTTGGACTTTTTAGCAACATGACATGCCTTCTTGGGGAAGGGTGAAGCAGGGGGCAAGCGGAGGGGCTGGGGGAGGTTTAAACTGTTGGGAGGAAAATAAAACGTTTTGTTGTACTGGTTCAAGTGGTGTTGGTTGGCGACATAGTATGTGCATTTCATAAAAATTGAAAAAAATTAATAAAGGTAGTTAACTCATCTGTAGCAGGTGTTCTTCGTGGACAGAAGAAATAAATCCTCAAGTACAGGTTATGTCTCAGATGGAGCTCCATGCAGGAATGCTCCCCAGCTTCTATTGGAAGCTTGTGGGAGGCTGCACTGAGCCTGTGTGTCTGACTTCCTGACTGCCGCCGTGGCACCATCTTCTCCAGTCTGATAACAAACCTGTAGCAGAATACAACTCCTCCAGAAGATGGGAGGGTTGTGAGGACTTATTCCTGCTGTCCACAGAAAACACCTTCTACTACCTTTTCTCTGTGGACAAGCATATGGGACTCCCAAGCTACAGGCTACCGAAAACCGAGGAGGCCGCCAAGAAGCCCAACAGGGGCAAATATGAACTAAGAACTGGAGAATCAATTATGTACAGAAGTGGTAGCTCACAGAGGGAACCCATCTGATTCAGCTTCTTCACTATTTGTCTTTGGTTTTTTTTGGTAGCCTGGGCAGACACTAGGCCTTGGGGGTATGGAGTTGGATTCTAATCCCCAAACAGAAGCCAGAGTACCAATTGGCCGAAGTTTCTGTCACATGGGGAATCCCCATCCAGACAGTAGTGAGATGTGAATGTGTGGACAGAAGACCACACTGCAGCCCTGCAGATCTCTTCCATGGAGACTGAGCGTAAGTTGGCCACCGGCGCAGCCATGGCTCTGACGTTGTAAGCTGTGACATGACCATCAAGGATCAGGTCAGCCTGGGCATAAGCAAAAGAGATGCAGTCTGCTAGCCAAATTGAGTGTGTTTGGAAATGGCAGCCCCTAGCTTGCTGGGGTCAAAAGAAACAAACAGGTGGTATTATTATTGGTGGGCCTTCATCCACTCCAAGTAGGCAGCTAAGGCTCGTTTATAGTCCAACATGTGTAGCACTGCATCCCCTCTGTGAGCATGAGGCCTTGGGAATAAAGTTGGCAGGATGACTGACTAACATGGAAAGCTAATACCACCTTTGGAAGGAATTGAGAATGAGTGTGCAGGACCACTCTAGTATGATGGAACCTGGTATACGGCAGATTAGCTACCAGGTCCTGGAGCTCGCTTACTCATCATGCCGACGTAAACACCATCAGAAATAAGACTTTTCAGGTCAAACATTTCAGAGGGCAGGAATCGAGCTACTCAAAGGGAGTTAACATGATCTGTGCCAGAACCACATTGAGGTCCCAAGCCACTGCCGGGGGCTTGAAGGGAGGCTTCAAGAGAAGCAAACCCGTCATGAAGAAAACCACTAAAGGCTGAGCTAAGATGGACCCTCCTTCTATTCTACAATGCTATGCCCCAGTTGCGCTGAGATGAACCCTAACCAAGTTGGACTTGAGACCAGACTCTGAGAGGTGTAAGGGGGTACTCGAGTAGTCTGCCAGTGGGGCAGTTAAAAGGATCTACTGCCTGTTCCCTGCACCAGAAAGGAAATTTTTTTCCATTTGAATGCATAAGACCTTCTCATTGAGGCCTTTCTAGAGGCCAACAGAACATCTGTGACTCCGCCAGGCAGGTTAAGCTCAGATAGGACTAGCCTCTCTATACAGTTAGGGTGAAGGACCAGCCGTTGGAATGTAGCATCCTTCCATATTCCTGAGATAAGAGGTCTGGGGCAGAGACTAGCTGCAGAGGATCCCAATGGGAGAGTTGAAGCAGAAGGGGAAACCACAGATGCCCGGGCCAATATGGTGCGATGAGTATCATTGTACCCCTGTCTGTCTGGAGTTTTAGCAGGGTCTTCGCTATGAGAAGAATGGGAGGATACGCCTATAGCAGGTCCTTCCCCCAGTGCAGGAGGAAAGCATCCAGCGCCTGTCTGCTGCACAAGGCAACCCTGGAGCAGAATTGATCCACTTGGGCGTCTTGTTGGGTGGTGAACAGGTCTATCGAGGGGGTACCTCACTTCTGAAAGATATGGGCCGCCACCCTCTTGTCTAGTGTCTACTTGTATGGCTGGAGGACATGACTCAGCTGGTCCATCAGGATATTCTGCTCCCCTGGCCCTGTGGCCCTCAGCTCCATCCCATAGGTAATGGCAAACTTCCACAACCAGACTGTTTCCCAGCACAGGAGATACGAATCTGTGCCCCCCTGTTTGTTTATGTAGTACATCGTGACCTGATTGTCAGTCTGAATCATGACAATCTGGTTGGCTAGCTGTTATTGGAAAGCCCTGAGGGCATTTGCTATGGCTCGCAATTCCAAGACATTTATCTGATGCAGACTTTTCTGTTCGGACCAGACGCCTTGAGTGTGAAGGCCATCCAAATGGGCTCCCCAACCCAGCTTGGATGCATCTGTTGTCGATGTTTTCTAAGACAATGCCTTCTGAAAGGGGAGACCCCTAAGTAGGTTCTGATGATTCAACCACCAATGCAGGGATTGGACAGGAGGGCAGGTAATAGCCACTCGATCCTGGAGGCTACTGGTGGCCTGGTTCCACTGTGTCCTCTGTGTCCATTGAGCCTACCTCATCAAAAGTTGAGCCATGGGTGTGATGTGTACAGCTGAGGCCATGTGGCCGAGCACAGTCAACATCCTTCGAACAGTCATTTGATGACTTCGCTGGGTATCTTGGACAAAGGCTGTCAATCTCTGGAGTCAGTCTAACAGAAGGAAGGCCTTCGCTTGTCGAGAAGAGCCCCTATGAATTCCAGTTGTTGAGGGGCTGAAGGTGGGACTCTGGGTAATTTATTTATTTTATTTATTTATTTACATTCTCTTATATACCGCGCTATTCAGCATCAGTGCGGTTTACATTGAACAAACTGAAATTACATTGAACAGGGCATTATAACTTGGAGATAACTATTTTACAGGGAACATGGGCTATGGAGCGTTAAGTGGCTTGCCCAAGACCACAAGGAGCACCTGTGGGACTAGAAACCCCAGTCCTTCCTTGACTACAAACCCCAACAGCTCCAGCACCTGAATGCTCAGCTGTGTTGATTACTAGACTCCAAATGGAGTGGTGCTTTTTATGAACCAGTCATCCAGATAAGGGAAGACAAAGACCTCTAGTGTTCTGAGATAGGCTGCTTCTACTGCGAGGCACTTTGTGACGACTTGGGATGCCAAGGCCAGCCCGAAAGATAGTACCTGGCACAGAAAGTGCTGTTCTCTAGGACAAATCCGAGATACCTCCTGTGAGTTGGATGGATTGGTATGTGGGTATACACGTCCTTTAGATCCAGGGAGCATAGCTAATCGTCTTTCTGAAGAAAAGGGAGCAGGGTATCTAGAGATGATATCTTTTACTTTTCTTGCACTAGAAAGGTGTTGAGGTTTCTGAGGTCTAGGATGGGTCAGAACCCTCCTGTCTTTTTGGGGACTAGAAAGTACCTAAAGTAAAATCCCTGTTCAATCTGGTCCTGTGGCATGAGCTTGATGGCTAGATCAGTCAGAAGGGCAGAGATTTCTCACTGAAGTAGTTGCAGAGGGTTGAGGGGATACGCCCTCAGGGGGTAATGTGACAGCAGCTCTGCAAAGTGCAACATGTAGCAGCTTTGGACTATCTGCGGCACCCAGAAGTCTGAAGTTATAAGAGGCCACCAATGGGCAAAAAGAGAGAGCCTTCCCCCCACTGGAGTGCTCCTCTCTGTGGACAATGGCATTTTAGATATACTCCAGAGAAACCAGTCAAAACCCTGCTCCCAGTTTTGGTTGGCTGGGCCCTTTGAGGCTTTCCTCGACACTGCAGGCGAGGAGCCTGCATTTTTTGTTGGTAGGTTTGAGGACCAGTAAAGTATCTGCGCTGGTAGTAAGTCTTCTTCTAGCCTCCACTTTGATACTTCCTGCCATAGGCAACTGGTTTGGACATGGGTCTTGATAGCCCGGTGAGGGCGATGTGCTGTTTCTCTATGATGCCTGCCTTTTCCTCCACCTGCTCTCCGAAGAGGTTCTCTCTTTGGCACGGCATGTTGTCAAGCTTATTTTGTACCAACTGTTCTAGGTTGGAAGACTGAAGCTAGGTGAGCCTGAGGGCTCCAATGCCCACTGCTACTGTTCTAGATAGCGTTTTGAAGGTGTCATAGGTCGCTCGGACCAGGAACTTTGAGCAGTCCTTTCTGTGACCCACCAGGGCACAACAGTGCTCTGATTTCTCCAGGGGAATGAACTCGCCCAAGTCAGCGAGATCACGCATGATGTCCTCAAGGACATGCTCATGTATTTATTTATTTAATCTGTTTTTTATCCACCTTATCTTACAATCAAAGCGGTTTACATAAAACTCAACATATTACAGAGAACTCAAAGTAATCATTCAGGAAAGGGTGGCATGCGGAAGATGCCCAGAGGCAGAATTTATATACATAACATTATCAACGAGGTTATCTGTGGTTTGGGCGTAAGAGTTAAGGGGGAAGGACTAGCATGCAGAGCTGGTAAAGGTGTACTGAAGCTGCAAGCATGGAGCTTTGGAAGCACCTCCTTCCAAAGGAGTCAAACGTCCGAGCCTCCCTACCCGGGGGCATGGAGGAATGAATTTTGGAGCTCTTAAGGGTGGACCTCTACCACTGGTATGGAAACTGAGGCTTCTTAAACCCTGGAGCTTTTTGTACATAGAGTCTAGCATCCTATTGACTGGTGGCACTGTAAAGGGGTTCTCCCACATCTTCATCTGTAGCTGCTGCAGTATGCGATGCACTGACACTATCTCTGTCACTGCTTCCTTAGGGGTGAGGACTATTGGAGGATCTTCAACTACTCTGCCCTGGTCTCATCTTTTGTCTCCAGTGAAAATGGGATGGCCTTTGCCATATCCCTCATGAAATTCTGACAGAACATGTCCTCTGGGGAGACTTCCACCTTTCGTGTGAAGGGGAGAGGGTCTGACAGGAGCTCAGGAGACCTGCCTTCTGACAAGTTCTCCGATTCCATACTATTTGCCCAGCCATCAGAGTCAGACTCTGAAAGGAAATTGAAGTACCTCTGCCTGGAGCGTCCATATGCCTCGAGGGGAGTGAGAGCTTCTATGGGATCGAGGGCTTCCGAGGGTTCGTTGGGGCATGGGAACCAGAGACTTTCGAGAGGGAGATGGGCCTCTCAGGAACAGGCATTGGCTCTCTTTGCCTCTGGAGGCATCGACGTCAGGGCATCAGAGCGTGTGTCTCAAAGATCAGCTGCACAATGCTCAATGATGATACCATGGGCACCAAGGCATCAGCCAGCTGCATCGCCAGCAGCAACGCAAAGTGGACTTCGAGTGCCTGAAGAAGGCGCTCCACCATGGCTGCTGATTTCGAGGGCCTCGGGACCATTCTGGCATCCGTGCAGGGAGTATCGGCATGGCCTCGACTGTCGGGAGCTGGTCAGTGCCCTCCAAAACCCTAGAGGTTGAGAGGTCTTCTTTCTGGGGAACCTTACTGGCCGCTCGGGTCCATCAATCTCAACATCTCACTTGGAAGGGCTCTGATGCTGATTCACTCAGGCCTTCGCCGGGTACGCAGATGGATTCCCCTTCGGATGGTGCAACATCATCCCATCTTCCTGTGAATTCGAACTGGAATGTGGCCCAGCTGGAGTGGTCCTTGACTGGAGAAGGAAACCAAGGCTGTCTGGGTAGTAGAGAGCAATGAGAACTATTATGCTTCCATCTATTTTAAGCTTCAGGAAGGTCTTTACAATGCAGGGATTGGATGATAAGCATACAAATGACCCACCCCCCTAAAGTGGGACAAAAACATCGAAGGTCAGTCTACTGTATGATCTTATCCTGGAACAGAACTGATCTACTTTCTACCTTGGCATTCCGCAGAGTGGCAAACAGAAAGATGTGAGGCGTAAGCTCTCATAACATAAGAATATAAAAAATGCCATACTGGGTCAGATCAAGGTCCATCAAGCCCAGAATTCTGTTTCCAACAGTGGCCAATCCAGGTCACAGATAGCCGGCAGGTTCCCGAAAAGGCACACAGGGTCCATAATGCTTGTTCCAGGGTAAAAAGTGGATTTCCCAGGTCCTCTTTAATAATGGTTTATGGACTTTCCCTTCAGGAACTTGTCCAAACTTTTTTTACACCCAGCTACACTAACAGCTTTTACTACATCCCCCGGTAATGAATTCCAGAGTTCGATTATGCTTTGAGTAAAAAAAGAAATTCTCTTATTAGTCTTAAATTGGTTACACCTGTGTGGATGGAAGACTCAACTTATCTAGTCTGACATAATATCTTGTTCACCTGGCAGGTATTTGGCACTCAAGACCATCCCACGTGCGATGGCCAACCTCCAGAACTTGAATGCCCAACACAGGAGGTTCGAATCTGTTCGACCCTTCCTGTTGAGGCAGTTTATTTATTTATTTATTTATTTGTGCGCTTTTCTATACCGCCCCTTCCAGAGATCAGGGGCAGTTTACAGAGAACGTGGTAAACATTAAACATTAAATTAAATAGAACATTTTGAGTTTATTGTGACTTTATTGATGTTCCAAACAGGGCAATCTGGTTAGGCAGGCAGCCAGTCTAGGAAAGCCTTCAGAGCATGCTCCACAGTTCGTAGTTCTAAGTTGACCTGGCAGAGACTTTCTTGGATGAAGCAAGTGCCCTGGGTGAGAAACACATTGATATGAGTTCCCACCTCCAGTTTGGAGGAGTCTGTTGTTGAACATTTGGAAGAGGAAAAGCATGGAAGAGGAGACCTCTGAGCACACTGTGGTGGGATTTTCCACTATTGCCATGATTGAACGAGAGGATTGGTGACATACAGATGGTCCCTGAGTCACCTGACCCCCTTGAGCCCTTGAAGTGGAGGTGTGTCAAAAGTATGAGGTGCACAGTAGAGGCCATGTGGCTTAGTAAAGTTAAGATCCTGCTAGATGATACCTGTTGACACATTTTTGAGGTCTCACAGTGCTCGCTGTTGCCTGTTGAAATCACAAAGTTGCGGAAATCCGTTGTTTTCCTACGGGTAGCCATCCCCGTTTGCCCATTACTTCACTCTCCACTCATTCTTTAATGCGGTGCAGTGTAAGATTTGCGAAAGGGGGTTTAAATGCGTTTTTATGGGGTAAGGACGGCAGAGCTCTCTTCTCAGCTATCCATCCACACGGGCGATGTCACTTCCCTCCAATCTCCCCTTTTGAAGGGAAGCATGATGCCCCCTTGGGGCAATTTGTTGGCAGATTCAAAAATGCAGTTTGCAACCTCTTTTGCCTATCCATAGAGCCCATAAGTCTGAGGTTGTAAGGGGCCACCTTTATTTGTTTTTCTATACCACTTAATTGATTAATCAAAGCAGTTTACATAGAACAGTATAACGACAAGCTTTACATAGAACAATGTAGTAGTTAAGAACTTTACATAGAAGAATATAACAATAACTATTTACATAATGCTTTGGATTCAGTTTAGCTCTACATATCTTCGTTTTTTTAGGGCAAAAGAGTGAGCCCTCCGCCGACCGGTGGGTTTTCCACTACAGTTGCTGGTAGTGCAGCTATGGTCTGAAGGAACCAGTCCAAACCTCCTCCAACAGCCTTACCAAAGGAGCCAGCTGGATTTCTGCAGCTTCTCTCAATGCTGAAGTGCCAGTTTGGGGGTGGGAGGTTTGGGATCTGAAAAGGTCTTTCTTCTGACTTCCTTGGCACATTCCATGATAGGAGACTGGCTCGGCTGAGTGCCTTGGAGATTATGACATGTGGCATGCCGCTTTCCGATGAAGGCAATCTAGTCTCCAGCCTGACTGCTGAAGAAATCTTCAAAAGCCATCAAACCTGTTCTGAACCAAATGTGCCATGTCTGAGGACTGAAGCCAGGCAAGTATTTGGGTGCCAATACCCCAGGCTGACGCCCTTGATGCAGTCATGAAGATGTCCTGGGTCTCCCGGATCACAAAGTTCAAGGTGTTCTTGCCTTGGACCACTAGTGAACAATACTGTTCCAATTTTTTCCGAAGGGAGGAACTGAGACCGATCAGTGAGGTCACATCTGATGTTCTGCAAGAACTTGTCCATGCCGATCCGATAAGCAACCATACAGCTATGAGTATGGAACCCCAAAATACCTCCTCCATAAAGAGTCCAATGTCCGCACCTCCTCAGGTCACCAAGGAATGAGATTTGGAATTCTTGAACCTCTTAATGGTGGATGTGACCACCAGGGAATGATGAGGAAGCTGAGCTTCTCAAATTCTTGAGTCTTCTGAACTCCACTGATTGGAGGCCCTGGGAGTAGGTTTTCACTCATATTCATGTTCCTCTCTGCAGGAAGCAATGCATGAGTAATGTCACTTGAGGGTTGAGAAGTACTGCAGAATCAGCAACTCTTTTGCTCCGAATTCCTCCTCAGCCGCACATTAAAATGGTACAGCTTTTGCTTTTCCTAAAACATCCTGGAAGGTCTTGTCCACAGGAGGGCAACTATGCCATTCATGAGGTGGAGAAGGGTCCAGTTGAGATCCAGGTTTCTGGAGAGACCCATTGGAAACCCAGCCCTTGGAATTCATCTCTGAGATGAAGTGGAAGCCTCTGAATCGCTATCTGGAACTCTTGAATTGACATCAAAGGAATCGAGAGCTCCATCAGGAGCGATGATACCCTGGTACTCTGCTCATTTACGAGGGTGCATCGGGCACAGACTCAAACATTAGAGAGGATTCTTGGCCAGACTGGTATCAGTGTTGGGCCCTTCGATGCTCTGATGTCGATGCAGCTGACTTCGAGGTCTCAACATGCTGCACCTCGAAGAACACCATAGTGCACTCCTCGAGAGCCTGCTGAAGGCGCCCCTCCCTGGCTGATGATTCCAAAGAGCAGTGGGGCTCAATCTCAAAGATTGGCTGGCCAATGCCCTGGTATGCTGTGGCGCTAAGAGCACTATGATGTGTTCCTTGAGAGCTTTCAGAAGGCACCTCTCCATGTCTGCCAATTCCGAAGGCAGTGGGGCCTCGGCCACTCCAACTAATGTACCCAATATCTGCACAGGGATATCAGCCAGCTGTCTGTGCTCGCTTGATGTTTGGGAGGGGCGGTCCTGCGTACCCTCAGTGCTCTCGATGCTACGTCTCGATGGGTTCCGACACTGATGCACCAGAATCAATGCTAGGTTCAATGATTCTACGATGTCAATGTCTATAAAGCTGAATCAGTCCTCATCTCTGGATAGAGATCGATTGATGTCTGATGCTCCAGGGCACTACAGGTGCTTGATTCCGAGCGGGCTCTTGATGTCTCGATGTTGATGTTCCACCCACGTACCAAACAGCCTTGGAAGCCCTCGAGATTGGTGTCATCAATGCAGAATGGACTTCTGTGATTCGTCCTACTTTTCACAACCACTGATGGTGATCGGATCCCAGTCACCGGAAGCACTATATCCGGTGAATATGGTCCTAGCATACAGGAAACACTTTTGACCTACCGACTGGTTCCTGAGATGTGCTGTTTGCAGTGAAATCAAGCATCTGAAAAAGTAAAGCCCAGCCAGGGCACCAGCTGCAAAGAAAGGGAGGAAAATAAGCAAACGAAAATAAAAGGGAAGAAAACACGATGGCAGGCGATCTGAGGAAATTCAGAAGTGCAGGACTCCCAAAGTGGAGAAAAATCAGTTTTGAAGTGGAGGATGACTGGAACGCATCCATTCGGCTCCGCAGAAAAACAAAGACTGGTTTAAGATGGTGCCACAGAGGCAGGCAGGAAGGAGGTACACAAGTGTGGTAGAGCCTCCCAAAAGCTTCCAATAGGATTTGGGGAGCATTCCCACACGGGCTGTGTTGGAGGACATCACCCATACATAAGGACTCATTCCTGCATGTCCATGGAGAATGAAATGATAGATCAGTAAGTTGCCAAACAAAGCTGGCCCAGTCTGTAACTGAAATTAGTTATTTTTAAGCTCTATGATTAGGCGCAAGGGTAAGGAAATATTCACATTTTGCGCTCTCTGCATGATTTAATGGTATATAAAGCTTTAATAACATCAAGTTAAGCAGAACAATTCCCAAGCTGCTTCCTCTAATGGACAATGGCCACTCGTTCGCTTCCTTATTTCTTCAGGTTTGTTTACAGTCGTCCTTTGAACAGTCCTTGTAACCACAATTATTTCATATATAACACACAGTGCAATCGTCATAAAAACTATTATCTGTACCCAATAGATCATGTTGATACTTAAGGTTTACTGTTGTATCACTGCACATGAGTTTATTGTTACCTAATTCTTTTTGGTGTAAACTTCCCCAGACTTCTTTTTTTAATTGTAAACCACTTTGACTATTAGATAAAGTGGTATAAAAAAAGGTATTAAATAAACAAATTTGTTTAAAATGTTCTTCTAGTTTATATGGAGATGTAGATTGCTAAGAGCAGCGAAAAGTATTTTTGACATCTACAATTTGGGGGGAGGTGGGGTGTTTGGTAATCTTGATGTGCCATCTTATGTGCAGAGCTTTCCACTAAGGTTCTTCTACAAAACTCTGCACAGCCCAAGTCTGACGTTAATTCAGAACTGTTGGTCAATTTCTTCCTCTTCCCTATGGTCTCCCAAAACAAGATCAGTTTGGAAGTGGTAAAGTCTTACCTTACGAGCTTGCTCCAAGACTATACAAGCATCAACCACAAAGGTTAAGGATCTCATGTCAGGCACTGCACTGATGCTGGAGACCCTCTTTTTAAGGTTCATGGCAAATTCCTATACAGAGACACATATGGTTAATCAATCCTAAGGATGGTGGGAGGTACTTCAGCTATTCCAAGTTCACTCACAGCTGCACATCACCTCCTTCCCCCATTTATCCCAAAGACAGCCCTTCCCTATCACAACTGGCATCTCCCCACCCCCATTAACACCTTCCCCTGCTTATACCAGAGACACCCCTTCCCCCACATCAGCAAACTCAGTCTATACCAAAAAGATCCTTCCACACATAGGCACTAGCTCTGTGAGTGCTTTAGTGTCCTTAATATCTCCAACATTCCCCTGATTCAAGAGATGAAAATTCCATGCTCTAGAGCTTCAGGGGAAGTCAGGAAAGTAGGCCTGTGTTTCCTCTGATACTGCTGCTGCCTCTCTCTGCAGCCTATTGCTGGCTAAAGAAGAATGTCTGACCAGTGGGCTGCAGAGGAAACACAAAGCAGCAGTGGTGTAGGACAATCTTCCTGCCTTTGGTCTGACTTGGAGGAGGGAGGTGCTGAATGAGATGAAGAGGACAGAGAGGAGCTTGTGAGACAGAGAAGGAGAAGATAAGTGGAAGAAAGTGTTGTGAGAAGAGATTCTTATGTAGGAGGAAAAAGGCTTGAAGGGCTGAGGGGAGGGATGGAAATGCAAGAGGAAGTGAGAAAAGGTGAACTGTGGAGGATCATAATATACAGCTGTAAACTTTGATGAGCTGCTGGGGCTTAGGGTAGGAAGATGATGGTACATCTCATGTGGACTCTGCAGACCTGGGACTGCCACCTGCCTAGAAACTGTGAATATTGGGGAGACGTGATGCAGTGGATAGGAGGGGGTGGAGGGGCACAAGCAATAGAAGAAAGTGGGGATGTGCCTAGGCTCCTAGAGGACAGATCAGAAGAATGATCCAAGCTTGTATAGGATGGGAAATAAGTTGAGAGGTGAACTGAGCTTGAGCCCATTTTGGATCTGAACTCACAGTTTGGAAACCACTGACCTAGGGACCAAATATCCTGCGGATGTTCCCTCACTTCTCTCAGAAACTTCTTATAGCTCTATGTCTCCTAGGGGAACATCTTTTTTTATACCTTTCTGCAGTTCCCAACATTTCTACCCATCACCACTGAAAGCTTCACTGGATCCCTTCCCTGCAGATATCACTCCTCTCACAGTTCTGTCAGCTCTATAGAAGCCAAATCCAGCTGCCAGCAGGAAGCTCAACCCCCTCCTCAAAGAAGCATGATGCCTTACCCTGGCCAAGTGATGGAAGGTACATCTTTCATTATAATCATAAAACCGCTTCTCTTGGCGTGCTGCTTTACTCACCTGCAAAGAGAACAAATGGGCATTACTAGGAAACAGACTCCTCTCTGATGCTGACCATCTCACTGACCTAGGCACTTTTCTGACATATCCCTTTCCTTACACATCCTCACCCTGACACTGAACAGAGGCCTTCCCATTCACCACCTCATCCAGGCAGAAACCCAGATACATCCCCAATACATCTCTGTATGCCAGCACTTTCCTCAAGCATCCCCTCCTTCTATCATTTTACCCAAGCACCTCCCTGACCTACCTCTTTATACCACCATGGCTGAACTTTCAGATTAAATGCTTGAGACACACATCCCCGTATCACCTTTTTACCTGGGCAGTCTAGAGCAGACATCTCCTCATACCTCCACATTTATGCACCAAGACCAGACGTATCCCCTAAATCTCCACATATACAATGCCACCCAAAAACCAAGGCAAACACTTTCTCATATACCGCCTATGCACTGAGACAAGACACATTTCTTGTATTGCCACATATACAATCTCACCCAAGAACCAAGACACGTACCTCCTCATATAAGAGCATACAATATGGGTCAGACCATGGACCCATCAAGCCCAGTATCCTGTTTCCAACAGTGGCCAATCCAGGTCACAAGTACCTGTCAGGTTCCCAAAAGACATACAGATTCCATGCTATTTGTCCAGTGGGTAAGCAGTGGATTTCCTCAGTCCTCTTCATAATGGTTTATAGATTCTTCCTCCAGAAACGTGCCCAAACCTCTTTTAAATCCAGCTACACTAACAGGTTTTACTACAGCCTCTAGTAACAAATTCTGCAGTTTGAGTTTGATTACATGTTGAATGAAAAAATATTTTCTCCGATTAGTCTTAGAAGTGCTATATTGTACCTTCATTGAATGTCCCCTAGTCTTTCTTTTTTTGAAGGAGTAAACAACCAATCTACATTCATTATTTATCATATTTCCCCTCAATTGTCTCTTTTCCAAGTTGAAGAGCCCTATCCTTTTAAGCCTTTCTTCGTAGAGATATTCTTCCATCACCTTTACCATTTTTGTCACTATTCTCTTTTCAAATTCTGTTATATTTTATTTATTTATTTTTTTTATTTATTTAGACAGTTTTTGTATACCGCCTTATCCTTCAAACAAAGCGGTCATGACACAATTGGGGGATACATTTAACACGCGGGGATATGAGACACATACACTAATACTTACAGGGAACATGGGCTATGGAGGGTTAAGTGGCTTGCCCAAGACCACAAGGAGCATCTGTGGGACTAGAAACCCTGGTCCTTCCGGCCCAAGGTTGCTGTCCTCTAGTGGGATTTGAACCCCCGACTTTCCGGCCTGAAGTACCTTGCCCCAACCACTAGGCTACTCCTCCCTTTTTAAAGATATAGTGACCAGAACTGCACACAATATTCAAGGTGCAGTAGCACCATGGAAAGATATAAAGACATTATAATATCCTTGGTTTTATTCTCCATTCTTTTCTTTATGATTTCTAGCATTCTATTTGCTTCCTTGGCCACCACTGCACACCTGTGTACCGAGACCAGATGCATCCCTTGTATCACCACATATTTAATCTCACCCAAGAATCAGTGAAAACATCTCCTCATACACCACCTATGCACCGAGACCAGATAATCCTCTGTTGTTGTTGTTAAGTGCCGTCGAGTTGGAGTCGTCTCATGGCGACCCTCTGGATAGCTATCCTAAATTGTGTTCGGTCTTCAGTCAGGCGGCTCATTGTTGACAGACTGGTACCTGTAGCTGCTGTTATTGTATCGATCCATCTCATAGCTGGCCTTCCTCTTTTGCGCTGACCTATCTTGCCAAGCATGATGTCTTTCTCTAATGATCTCTCTCTCCGCATGATGTGTCCAAAGTATGAAAGTCGAAGTCTTGTCATCTGAGCTGCTAAAGAAAGCTTAGGTTTGATCCCCTCGAGTACAGACTGGTTTGTTCTTCGGGCAGTCCATGATATACAAAGTATTCGCTGCCAGCACCATAATCAAAGGCATCAATTTTCTTCCTGTCTATCTTTTTCACTGTCCAGCTTTCACATCCATATGATGTTATTGAAAATACCATGGCTTGAACAAGTCGAATCTTTGTATGGAGAGAGACATCTCTGCTTTTGAGAATCTTATCTAGGTCTTTCATAGCCATTCTGCCAAGAGCAATGCGTCGTCTGATTTCTTGACTGCTTGTTGCTTCTTTATTGATAGTTGATCCAAGTAGGTTAAAGTTATTCACGATTTCAATTTCTTCTCCTTCGACGATGAACCTGTTGATTATGCCAGTTGTCATGATCTTTGTCTTCTTTACATTAAGGTGCAGGCCCATTTTGAGACTATGTTCTTTGATTGTGAGAAGCAAATGTTTCAGATCATCTTCACTTTCCGCCAGTAATGTGGTATCATCAGCATAGCGAAGGTTGTTGATGAGTCTTCCACCAATCCTCACACCTCTGTTGTCTTCATACAATCCTGCTTCTCTGATGATTTGTTCTGCATATAAATTAAACAGGTAGGGGGAAAGTATGCAGCCTTGTCTTACACCTTTGCTTATTTTAAACCATTCTGTTTCTCCTTGTTCCGTTCGAACTGTTGCTTCTTGATCAATGTACAGATTGTGCAAGAGAATGATCAGGTGTTCTGGTATACCCATGCTTCTTAATGTGGCCCAGAGTTTCTCATGGTTTACATGGTCAAAAGCCTTGCTATAGTCGATAAAGCACAAATAGATATCCTTTTGGTATTCTTTAGTCTTTTCAAGGATCCATCTCACATCCGCAATGATGTCTCTCGTTCCTCGCCCTTTTCTGAACCCTGCTTGCACTTCAGGTAGTTCTTGTTCCAGGTATGATTGTAGTCTCTTTTGAATAATCTTCAGTAGAATCTTGCTGGCATGTGGGATCAGAGCGATTGTGCGATAATTTTCACAGTCAGTTGGATCACCTTTCTTTAGTACTGGTATAAACACAGATCTTTTCCAGTCAGTTGGCCATGATGCTGTCTTCCATATTTCTTGGCAGAGCCTTGTAAGTACGGTAACAGCTGCATCAGATTGCTGTAATACTTCTATGGGAATGCAATCAATGCCTGGTGCTTTGTTCTTTGATAAGGCTTTCAATGCTGCTTCAACTTCTTCTTTCGTCACCAATGGTTCCAGATCATAAGGTACAGGTTGAAACGGCTGTTGGTCCACTTGATCTTTATCATATAAAAACTCTGTATATTCCTTCCATCTTTTCTTGATCTTCTCAGCATCATTCAACATAGAACCTTGAGCATCATGTAACATTCCAATTCGAGGCTGGAACTTTTTCTTTAACTCTCGTAGCTTTAGGAAAGCTGATCTTGTTCTTCCTCTAATAGTTTCTGCTTCTATTTCCTTGCATGCGTCATTGTAGTACTTTTCCTTGTCCTGTCTTGCTGCACGTTGGAAATCTCTGTTGAGTTCTGTGATTGTCTTTCTTTCTCCTCTGGCTTTAGCTTCTCTGCGTTTCTAGGCAATTTTCAGAGTTTCTTCTGTCATCCATTTTGGCCGTTTTTTCTTTTCTACCTTTTGTAGAGACTTCTCGCTTTCTTCCAACACAACCTTCTTGATGTCATTCCATAACTCTTCTGGAACTCTATCATTTGTATCTAAAGCAACAAATCAATTTTGCAGGCAGTCTTTAAATTCCAGTGGTATATTCTCAAGGTCATATTTTGCTGCATTCATGAGTGGTTTGCTCTTTTTCAGCTTTAGCTTGAGTTTGCATACTAGTAGTTGATGATGTGTACCACAGTCAGCTCCAGGTTTTGTCTTTGTTGATGTTATAGAGCTTTTCCATCGTTGACTTCCACAGATGTAGTCAATTTGATTTTTATACAATCCATTGGGTGAAGTCCATGTGTACAGTCGCCGCTTGTGTTGCTGGAAGAAGGTGTTCGAGATGAATAGATCGTTGGTCTTGCAGAATTCTATCAGTCTTTCTCCAGCTTCATTTCTGTTGCCAAGTCCATATTTTCCAACTACTTTGTCTTCTTCTTTGTTGCCAACCTTTGCGTTCCAATCACCCATGACTATCAGGATATCCTGTTTGCATGTTCTGTCAATTTCAGCTTGTACTTGTTCATAGAACTCTTCAATTTCATTCTTTTCTGCAGCTGTTGTTGGGGCATATACTTGAATTATAGTTGTGTTGATAGGCATCCCTTAAATATCCACATACACAATCTCACCCAAGAACCAGGGCAAACATCTCCTCTTATACCTCCTCAAAGCTAATAATGAACTCTCTAAACTGGCCCAGAGAGTTATTTGATATTGTAACATCATTAGTAAATGACAATGACACATCACCACAAAAACTGGCTGATTATTATCAAAGCAAGATCAACAAGAGTAACAGATCAAACACATCACCAGTATTACAAGGCATCGGATCTGCCCCTGCCCATTGGCAAGCCTTCAAAACAATCTCCACAGAATATCTAGAAAACAACATCGCCAGTCTCAATACCACCACCTTCCAATCTTGACTCATGCCCAGTAAGCTGGATCAAAATAGTTTGAGCCAAACTAGTCCACGTCATACTTAAAATGACCCAGCTCTCTCTCACACAAGGCTACTTGATCCCTAACCTCAAAAATGCTTCTGTCTGTCCAATAATCAAAAGCACCTCATCAGACCCAAGCCTCCCCAGTTCCTTCAGGCCCATCTCCAGTATGCCTTTCCTTGCAAAGGTAATTGAAAAGGTCATACAACTACAGCTACAGGACCATGTCAACTCTCACACATCGCTTGACCCACAGCAATATAGCTTCAGATCAAACCATGGAGTGGAGACTCTACTGACAGCACTCATGGACAGACTCAAAAGCGTTGAAAAATCAAATCAAATCAAGGATTTGTCCTTATATTTCTAGACATCCCCTCAGCTTTTGACTCGGCTCTTAATAGCACACTTTTACTACGCCTACAATCACTAGCATTATATGACACAACATTAAAATGGTTCAACTCTTAACAGGACGACAAGTGAAAATAGGCCAACAAAAATCTGCTCCTTATGCTCAACAAGGTGTCCTCTAGGCTCTGCCTTATCCTCATTACTATTCAATCTTTACTTACAACTCCTCTGCAAAATTATATGTGTACTATCACATATATGCAGATGACGTTATGCTTTACGTCCTCTTCTCTACCTAAAAAACAATATACACTCAGTTTATAAAATGCTTTGATGCAATCAAACACTGGCTATCCAAGCACAACCTCTTTGTGAATTACATGAAGACTGAAGATCTCCACATCACCAGCGACAAACTTCAAACCATTGATGTCTTTAAAAGTTCCACACTAGCAGTCAAATCTGAAGTACGTTACCTAGGGATAATCCTAGACCAGCACCTAACTTTACAACCATACGTTAGCAATACCATAAAGCTTATTTACCAAAAAATAAAAACAGTAATAGACTTCCATGATTTTCAAACTATCTTTCAAGCCTTAGTAGGCCCAGAATTTGATTACTATAATATTCCAAGGAATGCCGAAGTAAACACATCACCCATTACAGATGGCACAGAATACTGCGGCTCACATCCTACAAAGTGTACCCAGAACTGAGCATATAACAATAATGAAGCAGTTACATTTGGCTTCCTATACTAGATCAAGTAAGACATACTGTAAGGTCTTACTGATTATCTTCAAAGTTTCCAACAACTTATCTTCGGCCTATCTTCAATCTTTATTACACAAAACACCAAATGCCAGAACAAGGAGAAGCAATGTCCAAAACACATTCCTCATCCCTACTCAAATGCTGAAGAGCACCGAAACAGCTTCAAACTGAGTCTTCTCACTCTACGCACCAAGATAGAGCAGCTTTTAAACTAGATAACAAGGGAGAGCCAACAGTCTCACAAGAGCACATGGTTTGAAACAATGTATCTTTGAAGAATACTACCAAAAGAATGAAATTAGGGCATATCAGCAGAAAGGTTCCCATAAAGACCAAAGTAGCCCAAATAACCGTGAGTACGGAGCAGACAGAGCTTAAAGATTCCAAATTACCCTGCCTACCGATAGCCAGATGAATATGAATAAAATACAGTCTCTAAAATGCCTGTATTCAAATGCTAGAAGTCTAAAAAATAAGATGGGAGAGTTAGAATATATAGCACTGTGATAAGGAAGCTTATCATAGCTCAGGAAGGAGCTATAGAAAAGGTGAAGTGACTCTGAACAAGCAACCTGTCAGTTCTGGGAGAAATAAGAAAACAGAATTTTCCCATAAAAGACTACCAGTCCCAGAATGCACCAGGTTTCCAACAGCCATTAGAGGAGCTGAAGTGGAGAAACATGTGTTCAATCAGGAGGGCTATGAGGTAATCCCTAAGCACTCATCTCAAAGGGCAGGGCCCGATTCAGCACAGCTGCGCTGTGTTAGGGAAGAGCACTCATCCAAGCAGAATAAGAGTAGAGTTTATTCTACAGATGACCATCTTCATGATCTTCATGATCACCTTGGATATCCAGAGAATTGTCCTCAGTATCCTGAGAATCAGCTTGAGTTTGATCATCAGTTTCATCTGAAGGATCATCAGAAGCAGAAGCCAAACCGGACGGACAGAGAGGGAAAGAGACCCTTTGGAAGAAGGAAGAGAAAAGCCTTTGAGAGGTCTAGAAGAGTCCAAAGCAGTACGTATACTGGGAGGTATTCCAAGGGCCAGCATACACCATTGGACTGGGGAAAGCCAGAGGAATGGTGCTGCAGAGCTAGGAATCACCAGAGGCTACCTGTGAGGGAGACGGCTGCACGTGGAAGGGACCCTAAGACCTGTGCCAGAAGGTATGTGAAGAGAGATCCAGTGTCCAGGGATCTGGATTGGAAGGCTGGACATAAGAACTGGACTACATACTGGCCAGGCTATATAGAGAGGAACTCTAGCAGCAATGGAAGCTCAGGTATGAACACTGATCTATGCCCTAGCTATAACCTTGAAAGATAGCAGGGAAACAAGTATTCTCCTGAAAATGCTCCATTGAGAGATTCATCTGTGCCAATCCATGATATTGAACCCATGCTTGTTGAACAAGGGGGAATAATAGCAGATGAGGATCCTGTTTATATGGACTGCTCTCTATCTAAACTCCGTTGGTAACTTTCTGTTATAAAGTACAGCAACCATCACAAAGAAATACAAATTTGTTCTTTAATCTACTCAGAAAAGCTCCTGAAGCAGGATTTGACCCATACAGTGGAAGGCAAGCCAGCTAAGGGGTTTCAGCTGGTAACTGCTAGCAATTAAGCCTTACCTAATTGCTTGTGAGCTAGGAGAGAATCACTTCTGTATCTATGTGGGAAGTAATCAGAAGTTAACCTGAAAAGAACAGTTTGTTTCTTGCTTTGTGGCTTTTCATTTGTTGTTTTCCTGATTTTGACTTTGTTTTTCCAAGTTAACACTGAAAGCAAGTAACCTAATTTATGTGCTACCAAGCATATCTGTGTTGGGAGAAATAACCCCATAAATAAATATCTTATTGGCTTTACCCAAGAGCACAACTAAATTATTGTCAGCAGCTGTGTCTGGTGTGAATGAACTACATTGCCCACAATACCTTGCAAATCATATAGATATATGCACTTGCCAAGACTGTGAAAATTCTCACCCAGGCAGCCGTCTGACAGCACTAAATGAGAGGTTAGATATGATTGGTATCTCAGAGACATGGTGGAAGGAGGACAACCAGTAGGACACTGTGATACCTGGGTACAAACTATATCGCAATTATAGAGCTGATCAAATTGGTGGAGGGGTTGCGCTCTATGTTAGAGAGGGCATTGAGTCACAAAGGATTAAAGTTTTGCAGGAAACAAAATTTGCTGAAGAATCTCTACTGATTGAAATTCCATGTAAAAAGGGGAAGACGATGGCAGTGGGGGTGTACTATCGACCGCCTGGCCAGAATGAACAAATGGATGATGAAATGCTCAAAGAAATCAGGGAAGCTAACAAAAGTTACAGCACAGTAATAATAATGGGTGATTTCAATTACCCCCCGGTATTGAGTCAGTGACACAGCAGGACATGCTAGAGAGATAAAGTTTCTAGATGAAATAAATGACTGCTTCTTGTATCAGCTGGTTCATGAACCGACTAGAGGGGAACCCATTTTGGACCTACTCTTTAGTGGAACACCAAATCTAATGCAAGAGATAAGGGTGTTGGGGCCACTTGGCAATAGTGATCATAGCATGATCGTGTTTGATTTAATTAAAGGAGGACGATGGTAAGGAAATGCACCGTACTACTTTTTAACTTTTGAAAGGAAGACTATGATAAAATAAGGAAAATAGTTAAGAAAAAAAACTAAAAGGAGCAGTTGCAGAGGTTAAAGATTTACATCAAGCTTGGATGTTGTTTAAAAATACTACCTTGGAAGCCCAGACCAGCTGTATTCCATGCTTTAAGAAAAGTGGAAGTAGTCCAAAAAACTGCCAGCATGGTTTAAAGGTGAGGTCTGAGAGGCTGTTATTGCCAAAAAAGCATCTTTCAGGAAATGCAACAAAGAGCCAAATGACGAAAACTGGAAACAGCACAAGCACTGGCAAGTTAGATGCAAGGCATTGATAAGACAGGCAAAGAGAGAATTTGAGAAGAAGCTTGCTGTGGAAGCAAAAACGCGTAATAAAGACTTTTTAAAATATATCCATGGCAAAAAACCTGTGAGAGAGTCAGTTGGACCATTAGATGATAAGAGGGGGAAAAGGGGCACTAAGAGGGGACAAGGCCATAGTGGAGAGACTGAATGAAGTGGTATTTAAAGGTGATACTGCGGAAGAATTATCGATACACTGGGAAGATGTATTACAACTATTTCATAAACTGAAGAGAAGCAAATCATCTGGATCGGATAGTATACATCCAAGTGTGTTGAAAGAACTGAAATATGAGATTACAGACCTGCTATTAGTAATCTGTGAACTATCATTAAAATCATCTGTAATAGCTTGGAGGATGGCCAATGTAACACCAATTTTTAAAAAGGGCTCCTGGGGTGATCCTGGAAACTACTGACCGGTGAGCCTGACGTCAGTACTAGAAAAAAAGGTAGAAATCATCATAAAGAACAGAATTACTAAATATGTAGATAGTCGTGGTTTAATGGGAGACAGCCAACATGGCTTTAGACAAGGAAGATCTTGTCTTATTAATCTGTTATATTTTTTTGAAGATGTGAATAAACAGTCGGTTGATATAGTGTATCTGGACTTTCTGAAAGCCTTTGACAAGATCTCTCAACAGAGACTTTTGGAAAAACTAAAGAGTCATGGGATAGGAGGCAGTGTACTACTGTGGATCAAGAACGGGTTAAAAGATAGAAAGCAGAGGGTAGGGCTAAATGGCCAGTTTTCCCAATGGAGAAAGGTGAATAGTGGAGTACCCCAGGGATCTGTGCTGGGTCTGCTGCTTTTTAACATATTCATAAATAATCTGGAAAAGGGAATAATGAGTGAGGTTATCAAATTTGCAGATGACACAAAACTATTTAAAGTTGTTAAAACCCATGAGGATTGTGGAAAATTGCAAGAGGATCTTGATAAATTGGAAGACTGGGCATCAAAATGGCAGATGAAATTTAATGTGGACAAGTGCAAAGTTATGCATCTAGGAAAGAACAACCCACGAGTGGACACATCTAGGGGGTCGTCCACGTTGTCAAAACAGCATAGGGCGGAGTTTGAAAAAGCTAATTGCGGGCTTAGGCCTGGTTGATCTGTGGAGGGAAATAAACAGCGGGCAAAGGGACTACTCTTTCTTCTCAGCGGTGCATGGGGTGTACTCCCGCATAGATATGATACTGGTAGACCGTACCCTGGTAGCTGCAGTACAGAAGTGTGAGATTAAAGAACGCACTTGGTCGGACCATGCCCCAGTTATCTGTGCAATTCACCTGGGGGGCTCAAGGAGGAATAGAGGGTGGTGGAAGCTAAATGAATCCCTGTTGGAGGATAAAATGGTGGTGTGGCAGATCACTGACAGCATAGCAGAATATCTGTTGTTGAATGAGACGGGGGATTGTACGCCGGGGACAGTCTGGGATTGTTTAAAGGCGGTAGTAAGGGGTAAACTCATTGCAGTAGGAACGCATTGTAAAAGGGTGAAGTTGCAGCAACAGGACTGTTTGTTAGCGGGAATTGGGGAAGCGAAGGCTAAATTAAAAAGGAACCCGAGGGATACCCGGGTAATTAAGGAGTTAGGGGCCCTAAGGAGGGAACTGAATATGTAGGAGATTTGGTATAAACTCTCCATGTTGCAACAGAAAAGCTTTGAGTTTAGTAATAAGGTGGGGAGGATGTTGGCGCGCAAAATACAAAAGTTGAGACTAGGAACACAATAGTAAGAATTAAGGACGAAGGGGGGAAGGATCTATGGGCAGGGGATGACAGAGGAGAGATTTATACAATTTTACCAAAAGTTATACACCCCAGAGAAAGTAGTAGATGTGGATAAAATACAGGACTATTTGGAAAAGGTCAAGATGGCCCATCTCGAGGGGGAAGAAAGCGTGAAGCTGTCAGAACCCATTAAGGAACATTAGATATTGTCAGTGATTAAAGGGCTACGTGGACACAAGGCGCCAGGGTTAGATGGATTCTTGAATAGGTTCTATAAGGTGTTTGCTGAGGTTCTGATGGGGCCGCTAGCGTGAATGTACAATTCCTTTAGTACGGTTGGGCCGATGCCAGCATCGCTGCGAATGGCGAGAATTAGCATACTACACAAGGAAGGGAAGGACCCGGCTGAATGCGGTTCATATCGGCCTATTTCCCTATTGGGGGGGGGATTTAAAAATTTTCACTAGGGTATTAGTAAATCGGTTAGGGCCGCTCTTGGGGAAGTTAATACATCCCAACCAGTCGGGGTTCGTTCAGGGCAGGTACACGTCTGATAATATCCGGAGAGCCTTGAATGTGATGTGGGGAGGGGTGGAGAAGATGGCACTATTAGCAGTAGACGCCAAGAAGGCTTTCGATAGGGTTAATTGGGGTTTTCTCTTTAAGGTACTCGAAAAAGTAGGGATAATGGGGAAGTTTTTGAACTGGGTTCAGACCCTATACCAAGCGCCCATGGCTCTATATCAAAGGGATTTGAATTGTTTCAGGGTACACGGCAGGGGTGCCCATTATCGCCCTTGTTTATTTTGTCAATGGAACCAATGGCGCAACGAATTCAGGACAGGGGGGATGTTAGGGGGTGCAAGTGGAGCAGGATAATCATAAAATTTCCCTATTTGCGGATGATGTGTTGTTTTTCATCACAGACCCGCATTAGACGTTGGGGCGAAACGGGAGGAGCTAAGGGAATACTGAGAAGTCTCGGGATTCCGTATGAATGCTATTAAGTCTGAAATATTGAACCTGATGATCAGCAAAGAGGAAGAGGTTAGGCTGCAGCGGGATTTTCCCTTTAGGTGGGCACATGGCAGTATTCGATATTTAGAAGTACAGCTTACCTCCAAGTGGGACGCAATGTTTTGGGAGAACTATGGGGTGGCTAAGACAAAAATGTTCAGGGCACTAGAAGAGTGGGGGTCCTATGAGGTATCCTGGCTGGGGCGAAGGGACTTGGTTAAGATGATAATACGCCCTAGGTTGTTATATTTGTTTATGAACTTACCGGTGGAAGTCCCGGGGGTGTATCTACAGCAATTGCAGGCTAGGGTGATGAAGTACATTTGGAAGGGATGGCGGCCCAGAGTAGCACAGAGTATTCTATGCGCTGGTAAAGAAAAAGGAGGTATGGGGGTTCCTATGCTGATCAGATATTATGAGGCTGTGAGCGTGCGGGCGGTGTTTGAATGGGTAGTGAGAGGATCAGTGGAATGGGTGCGGATGGAAGAAGGGATGCACAATGGAGGGGATCTGAAGGGGAGGGTTTGGATAAAAAGGGGGGGGGGAGGCCCTCAGCTGCCACCAGGGAAATCCATATGTTACATTAACCCTGCGGCATTGGCGGAAGTGGCAAAGGAAATGGTATGGTAGTGCGGGGGATTCTAAATTTATACCGCTGGTGGGGAATCAGGGGTTCCCCACCAGGTATAGAGGATCCAACCTTTTGGAGGTGGGCTGAGAGGGGGCTGTGTGTGGTGGGGCAGTTTAAGAGGAATGGTGAATGGATGGAATTTGAGGAGATGCAGGAGGAGTTTCAACTGCCTGAGACTGACCGGTTCAGATTTGTGCAAGCTTTGCACTATAGTAAAGAAGTGGCGCGGAGGGGGAATGGCCCTAGAGGAGAGGATATAGATGGGCTTCTGGAAAAGGGAGAGCTTAAAGGCCTCATCTCCCACCTATATAAAGCTATGGAGGGAGACCGAGGGGGGGAGTGGGCACACCGGAAAGCGTGGGGGGTGGATCTTAACAGAAGTTGGGATGCAGCGTAATGGGAAAGAATATGTAAAGGGTTGATCAAAGGGGTGATATCCAGTAATATTATGGAGCATAATTATAAAATGTAGTACCGATGGTACATGACGCCACAAAGACTGCAGAAGTGGCAAGGAGGGATGGCGGAGTGCTGGAGAGGATGTGGGCAAGTGGGCTTCTTCCTACATATCTGGTGGGGATGCCCCATACTGGGCCCCCTATGGCAAGGAGTAGAGGAATGGCTTACGGAGGTTTATGGGGAGGAGAGAAGAGTGGGGCCCTGTTTGGCCCTGCTCAATGTGGAAGAGGGGGGGGGACGGAAGGAAGGTCGGGGCTGGGGAGGTGTGGTGTGTACCGCAACTAGACAACTAGAGGTGGAAGTCAGTATCGGTACCTACGATTGAGGAGGTTCATGCGAAGGTGGAGCATTTGTCCCTGATGTATCGCCTCACGGCAATGCATCAAAACTGTTTACTGCGCTTTCAAACCACCTGGGGCCCGTACCTCAAGTGGAGGTCACCAGGGAGGGTGGAGGATGGGGAACGGGGGAGCTGTGAGGAGGGGGGGGGCCTCTGAACATGGGGTGGATGCCACGCATGGGAGGTGGGTGGGTACTATGGGGGGTGATGTAGAGAATTTGTTGGCCTTTTGGTATGTTTATTGTGTTTACTGTATCTGTTTAATGTTTGCGTTATCTGTAAGCACATATAGGTGGAGGCCACTACTGAGGAAGATGGAGCATATAAAGGAGGAGGCTTTTTAAGCTTCGGCATAAGGATGGCATTAGAAGTTGTAGAGTGATGACCCTTTGTACTGTGTAAATGAGGTAAGGGGGGGAGGGGGGAGGCATGAGGGGGAAAATATTTAAGGAATCTGGATGCCATAGTTGATGTATATTTATTTATTTATTTAGAAAATATTTATATACCGCAGCTTCCAGCGATCAGCAGCGGTTTGATTATAGATTGAAAATTGCCAAATTGAGGCAAAACCTTTGGAGTATCATTACATTGATTAGAAAGACAAGCACGGCACACAGTAATAAGGTCCTAGTAGAGGAGACAGTAATTTACATATGTACATTTCACCTAACAGAATTCTTGTCATAAATTGTGACATCTTGTATTCCCTGGGATTTACATCAAGTTGTAATAGCACTGGAATAGATGGGTCTTTAGCTGTTTCCTGAACGCATTAAGGTCTTTGGTCATTCTGAGCTCAGGCGGTAGTTGGTTCCAGAGGGTTGGGGCAGAGTAGGAGTATGCTCGGCGGCTAGTACTAGATTTGACTGCTCTGATGTCGGGCGGAACGTGTAGGGTGTCTGAGTTGACAGATCTTCTGACTCTGTTGGGTGGTGGCGTGCTGATAAGGGTGGAGAGAAAGGATGGAGCTATGTATATGTGTGTGATAATTTCCTAATAAATAAAAAATTGAAAAAAAAAAGCCAAGGCTCTATTACAGTCTAGAGTATGAAGATTTCTTTCTGTATTGGAGGCATGAGGCCTAGGAAAAGATACAGGAAGGTAAACCGATTGGTTTAAATGAAAGGGCGAAACCACCTTTGGCATAAAGTGAGGATGAGTCCTAAGAACTACTTTATCATGGTGGAACCCTGTATAAGGAGGATCAGCTATTAAAGTTTGTAGCTCACTGATGCATCTTGCAGAAGTGAGAGCAATTAGGAAGATTACTTTCCATGAAAGAAACTTTAGAGATGTAATGGCTAAGAGTTCGAAGGGCGGTTTCATGAGTTGCCCAAGGACAAGATTCAAATCCCATGCCATGGGTGGTGGCTTAATGGGAGGTTTTGTTAAGAGTAGACCTCTCATAAACCTTGCTACAAGTGGTTGAGAGGAAACAGGTTGTCCATCCAAAGATTTGTGGAAAGCTGCAATGGCACTAAGGTAGACCCTTACTGAATTGGTCTTAAGACCAGAGGATGACAAATGGAGGAGATACTCCAGTAATGCCTCCACTGGCACTGAAAAGGGATTAAGGTCCTTTTTTGAACACCAGATGGAAAACCTTTTCCATTTAAAGGTGTAGGCTTGCCTTGTGGAAGGTTTTCTTGAACCAACAGGATATCCTTAACCTGTTGAGATAGGTTGATATCCTGGAATTCTAGGCTCTCAGCAGCCATGCCGAGATGTAGAGACTGAGGATTTGGGTGCAATAGCGTCCCATTCTCCTGAGAAAGAAGATCTGGAGCACATCCCAACTCCAGAGGCCTGGCTTGAGAGAGACGTAGAAGCAGAGGATACCATGTTTGTCGTGGCCATCGTGGGGCTATGAGGATCATATGGCCCCTGTCTCTTTGAAGCTTGATTAAAGTTTTGGGAATGAGGGGAGTGGGTGGGAAGGCATAGAGGAAGTCCTGACACCAGTGGAGGTGAAAGGCATCCCTTGCCTGACAGTTCTGAGCCAGAATTCTGGAACAGAACCGGGGAAGTTTGGCATTCTGAGAACTTGCAAAGAGGTCTATATCTGGAGTTCCTCAGATATGAAAAATTCGAGCAATTTGCTCTGGATGAAGAGACCATTTGTGTGGCAGCAAGACTCGACTGAGCTTGTCTGCCAAGAGATTTTGTGTGCCTGGTAAATACACTGCTAGAAGGTGGATTTGAAGATCTCTGGCAAAGGCCCAGCGGCGTAGAGCTTCATTGCACAACGCCCGAGATCCTGTTCCCCCCTGCTTGTTCACACAGAACATAGCTACTTGATTGCCGGTCTGTACCAGTACCGTCTTGTAGCTCAGGTAGGTCTGAAATACTTGAAGAGCATAGAACAGGGGTGTCAAACTCAAATACACAGTGGGCCAAAATGTAAAACTTGAACAAAGTCGCGGGCCAGCATTGAACAAATGAACCTTTTAATATGGACCCAAACAAGATTTGCTTTAACATTGAATATGAAGCAACACTTATTACTATACAATTTATAACTTAATAGTTCAGATATGCAAAAACCAATTTCAAATAAAAAAACCCATCAATGACATTCATTTATTAAATAAGATTTAAATAATAATAAATAATAATTTTTAAAATAAAATAACAATAATAAAATTAATCAACCATTCAAGCCCATGTCTTGGAGTAGCAAGAAAAAGTGCATAAAGAAAACGTTAATTATTGCTCAGTTTGCTGCACACTGATCTAATCTGATGTGCCCAAGCCAGATACCTGGCATCTCTTCTTGGATGATAGTTCATCAATGTCTGGGCTCAGGCTTTGAGCTGAGGAAATCCTCAGTATCGAGCGAAGGTGTTCATCAGTCAGACGTCTCCTGTGAGATGTTTTGGTCATCTTCATCGAGGAGAAAAGTTTCTCACATAGATAAGTGCTGCCGAACATGGAGAGCATCTGAGCAGCTTGGGTGCGGAGCTGAGGCATTGTGTCAGGGATGAACTGTGGAAACTGGGCGGCGCCCACAGCATCATACTTTGACTTCAGCGTGTCATTACACTGGAGTTCAATTAGCTCCATTTGGAGGTTGGTTGGTGCGTTTTCTACATTAACTGCAAAGGGATTACTGAGCAGTTGAAACCTACATTTCTGGACATCAAAGTCGGCAAATCGCCGGCTAAACTCAGCGCTGAGTACACTGAGTTTTTCAGCAAACTGTGCGCATGGGAACAAGTTGGTAAAGAACTGCGTTTTCATGGTTTGGCAGCAGGGAAAATGGCCAAGGTTTCCTTGCAGCATCTGATTCTCCCACAGGCACAGTTTAGTTTTAAAAGCCCTCACTGCAGCGTACATGTCTGTGATGATGCGCCCCCGCCCCTGAAGCTGCAGGTTCAGCGCATCGAGATGGCTCGAGATGTCACACAGAAAGGCCAGCTCACACAGAACCTTTTTCTCCCGAAGCTCTGCTGTGTCCTTCCCTTTGCTTTCCAGAAACTGACATATTTCCTCATGCAGCTCAAAACATCTATTCAGTACTTTTCCTCGGCTTAACCATCTCACCTCTGTGTGATACGGCACGTCTGCGTATTCCGAACCACACTCCTCCAGAAAAGACTTAAACTGGCGGTGATTCAGACCTTTGGCTCTTATAAAGTTAACTACTTGTGTTACTGTGGTCATAACATGTTCCATCTTTAGGGCTTTGCCACACAATGATTCCTGATGTATGATGCAGTGATAAACAGTTAGTTCACCTGCACCTGCACAGTTCTCTTCCTGCATCTTCTCCCGGACCCTGCCCACCAGTCCACTTGTTTTACCGCACATCGCTGGCGCACCATCTGTCGTTAATCACACGAGTTTATCCCACGGCAGCTTTATTTCAGTTACGCATTTGGAAACCTCCTCAAAAATTTCCTTTCCTGTGGTTGTGCCATGCATTGATTTGAATCCCAATAGCTCCTCCGTAACACACATATTTGAGTCCACTCCACGGATGAAGACTGACAGCTGAGCAGTATCAGATGCGTCGCTGCTCTCATCCACAGCAAGGGAGAATGCAACGAAATCTTTTCCCTTTTCCAAAAGCTGGTCATACAGATTGGTGGCAAGATCACATGTGCGATCAGCTACTGTGTTTCTGCTCAGGCTCACGTTTGAAAAGGCTTGCTTTTTCTCTGGGCACACGATGTCACAAACTTTCAACATGCACTTTTTCACAAACTCTCCCTCATTAAAGGGCCGGGCTGATTTTGCGATCTCTGCTGCCACAATATAACTAGCCTTTACAGCAGCCTCACTTTGTGATGTGGCTTTTTTGAACATATTCTGTTGTGAAACCAAACTTCTTTTCATCTCCTCCACTTTCTGGCTCCTTTGAGTCATGTCCAGGTCCTTGTACTTGTCATGGTGTTTTGTTTCATAGTGTCGTCGAATGTTATACTCCTTAGTTATAGCCACGTTGACTCCACAAATCAGACAAACAGGTCTGTCTTTTACATATGTAAACAAATATTCTGTCTCCCACCTGTCCAGAAAGTTCCTGTTGTCTGCCTTTCTTTTTGCCATTTTTGGGAAGGGGTTCCACAGTGACAGTTGTAGCTTGAGATCGCTATGACTTCTGTCACACAGGAGAGGGCGTTTCTGGGACCTGTCCTGATTGACGCGCCAAAACAACAGGAAGGCATTATGGGATTTGTAGTATTAGCGATGAATGAATGCGCTGTATAATACCGGCGGGCTAGCTCTAGTAGTCATTTGGTATAGCCTCGCGGGCCAAATATAATTACACTACGGGCCAAATTTGGCCCGCGGGCCAGAGTTTGACACCTATGGCATAGAAGATGGCTCTTTCCAGGAGGTTTATATAAAGATAAGCCTCTTGCTCGGTCCAAAGACCCTGAGTGGAGAGATTGTCCAATTGAGCTCCCCAGCCTAACTTAGATGCATCATAGAAACATAGAAACATGATGACAGAAAAAGACCACGATGGCCTATCTAGTCTGTCCTTCCATATCAACAACTACAACAGTCCCCTTTTTTCCTTCAGAGATCCTCTGTGTTTGTCCCATGCTTTTTTGAATTCAGATACTGTCCTCATCTCTACCACCTCCACTGGGAGACTATTCCACGGATCCATGACTCTTTCAGTAAAAGAAATATTTCCGAATATCACTCCTGAATCTATCTCCCTTCAACCTCATCCCATGTCCCCTCGTAGCAGAACTTGCTTTCAATTGAAAGAGGCTCTCTCCCTGAACATTTATGCCACGGAGGTATTTAAACATCTCAATCATATCACCTCTATCCCGCCTTTCCTCTAAGGTGTACATATTAAGATCCTTAAGTCTGTCCTCATATGTTTTATAATGAAGCCCAATAATCATTTTAGTAGCCACCCTATGCACCGATTCCATCCTGTTCACATCCTTTTGAAGGTGCGGTCTCCAGAATTGCACACTATACTCCAAATGAGGTCGCACCAAAGACTTATACAGAGGCATTATCACCTCCTTTTTTCTGCTAGCCATTCCTCTCCGTATGCACCCAAGCATCCTTCTAGCTTTTGCCGTCGCCTTTTCAACCCGTTTAGCTACTTTAAGATCATCAGACACAACCACGCCTAGGTCCCGCTCTTCTTTAGTGGACAAAAGTACTTCACCTCCTATACTGTATTCCTCCCTTGGATTGCTGCAGCCCAAATGCATGACCTTACATTTTTTAACATTAAATCACAGCTGCCAAATTCTAGACCATTCTTCAAGCTTAGCTAGATCCCTCCTCATGTTATCTACACCTTCCTGGGTGTCTAATCTATTGCAGAATTTGGTATCATCCGCAAAGAGGCAAACCTTACCCGACAGCCCTTCCGCTATATCACTAACAAAGATGTTAAAAAGAATCGGACCAAGGACAGATCCCTGGGGCACACCACTGGTAACATCCTTCTCCTCAGAGTGAGCTCCATTTACTTGTACTCTTTGTCGCCTCCCACCCAACCAATTTCTAACCCAAGCAGTAACTTTAGGGTCCATCCCTAGGGTGCTCAGTTTGTTTATAAGTCGCCTGTGAGGAACAGTGTCAAAGGCTTTACTGAAATCTAAATACACCACATCTAGAGCTCTCCCTCGTCCAACTCCCTGGTCACCCAGTCAAAGAAATCTATCAGATTTGTCTGACAAGACCTGCCTCTGGTGAATCCATGCTGCCTCGGATCCTGTAATCGGCTGGACTACAGAAACCTCACTATTTTCTCTTTCAGCAGCGTTTCCAATAATTTACTCACCACCGAAGTTAAACTAACCGGCCTGTAGTTTTCAACCACATCCTTACTTCCGCTTTTGTGTAAAGGCACCACATGAGCCTCTCTCCAGTCCTTTGGCACCACTCCCGACTCCAACGAGGCATTGAAAAGGTCAGTCAGTGGAGCTGCTAGAACGTCCCCAAGTTCCCTCAGTATTCTAGGGTGTATCCCATCCGGTCCCATCGCTTTGTCTACTTTAAGTTGAGCTAGTTTCTCACGAACACAGTCTTCTGGAAATTGTTCAAGATGTCCCTCGCTTCTGTTCCTATTTGTGGGTGTTTTCTGAGGTCCTGCTCCTGCTTCTTCATCTGTGAACACAGAACAAAAATATTTGTTAAGCAATTCCGCTTTATCCTTATCAGCTTCTACATATTCCCCCCCCCCCCCCTGCACCCTTGAGTCTGACAATACCACTTTTGCCCTTCCTCTTCTCACTAATATATCTGAAAAATGTCTTATCCCCCCATTTTATTGCATTGGCTATTTCCTCCTCCTTTTGAATCTTTGCCTTCTTGACTACTTTGCTAGCTTCTCTAAGTTTTTCCAAATACAGATGCCTGTCTTCCTCTCTCTGTGATCTCTTGTATTTCATGAAGGCCTCCCTCTTTTTCTTCACTTTTTCAGCTACTTCCTTAGAAAACTATAGCGGTCTCCTTTTCCTTTTGCATCCGTCATTAAGGTGGCTTGATGCAGTGTCTGCTGGAAAGGGGACTCTACTTGAAGGTTTTCCAGCGATTGCCACCATTATAGGGATGAAATGAGATGTGACGAGTTTCTGATTTTGTCCCTTAGGCAACCCGAGGCCTGTATTCACTGGGAGGTTAGGGTCCACTGGGCTGCTCGCATGTGAAGGCGAGCATAGGGAACCACATGTACAGTGGATGCCATGTGCCCCAACAGCTGAAGCATTTCTCGAGCAGTTAGCCAAGTCTTCATAGCAGCTTGAGAAGCCAGCTGGAGTATTCGAAGACAACGTGGTTGTGTCAGGAAAGCCTTTGACTGTCTTGTGTCTAGAAGAGCTCCTATGAATTCTGAGGCTTTCCTAACAGGGGCTCTACAGATCAACCAACAGTAAGGATTTGAGGGTTTATTTTATTATATTATATTGCTAGCCCTCTGACTGGGAGCTCTTAAAAGGGTTTTTTGTATATTTTTAAAGCAAGGTTACTTTCTTTTTGGTGCTTTAGTGGAACTGTCCTTGAGCACAGTAGGTTGCTGAACTCTAGTAACCTCCTCAGCTTTGGGAACTGCTAACACCTAATCAGAAGTTAGTGCGCCTGATTACCTGAGAGCAGCTGAGGCCTGCATAAAAGGCTCCAGTGCCCTGCCCTGTTGAGGCTTTCCTAACAGGGGCTCTACAGATCAACCAACAGTAAGGATTTGAGGGTTTATTGTATTATATTAAATTGCTAGCTCTCTGACTGGGAGCTCTTAAAAGGGTTTTTTGTATATTTTTTAAAGCAAGGTTACTTTCTTTTTGGTGCTTTAGTGGAACTTTCCTTGAGCACAGTAGGTTGCTGAACTCTAGTAACCTCCTCAGCTTTGGGAACTGCTAACACCTAATCAGGTGTTAGTTCCCTCCCTACCCACCCCGACTCCCACCCACCCCTAGTGAGCAGTCTTGCTTTATAGGGCACCTCCCCATTTAACAAATCACAGAGAATTGGACCAGCACATTTTGTAGATAGATTATGTATATAGTTAACCCAGTTATCCAAGTTTGTACTCCTGTTCAATGTAAAACCTGACAGTTTGTCGTTATGGTCGTTGTTGTTATGATGTAAACCGCGCTGATTCTAAATAGCGCGGTATATAAGAAACTGTAATAAATAAATAAATAAATAAAATAAATAAATTAAAGAGATTTAACTGCTTTTTCTCAGAAAGGACAGCTGGGAAACCGGCTGGTACTTGGTAGATCTCTCTCTTTTGCTTTAACAGATACCTAAGCCCCACGAACAGAACAATGGCTGGGAAAAATCGTATCGCTAAAGCTGTTGCCCCCGTTACAGCTTCTGCCTCGGTCCAGACAGAGGTCCTAATTCCAGTTGAAGGACTGGCTCCATGTGCAGGGTGCCTGCATGCTGAAGCTCTGAGGAAACAAGTGGAGGAACTCAGAGAGGAGGTGGCGAGGCTAAGGAGCATTCAAGACAGTGAGAAGTACATTGATGAGATGCTTCTTGCAGCAACCAAGCTCTCCAGCAGAGGAGAAGATGGGAGCCAACAGAATGTCGATGGTTGGACACAAGTCACCAGGTCCTGCAAAATCACCAATCCAACTTCTCCAGCCCTTGAACTGAAGAACTATTATGCAGCCCTGGAAGTGGAGGAGGTGAAAGCATCCCTGGAAAGGGAAGAACCAGAGCTCAAGTACCCCAAAGTTGCAGAATCAGTGACCAGAAGGAAACGAATGGTAGTGGTGGTTGGAGACTCTCTTCTGAGGGGTACTGAGGCGTCCATCTGCCGACCAGACTTGATATCCAGAGAGGTATGCTGTCTGCCTGGTGCCAAAATCTAAGATGTTACAGAGAGTTTTCCGAGACTCATCAAGCCCACTGACTATTACCCAATGTTGCTAATCCATGTTGGAACAAATGATACTGCCAGGTATACCTTGGAACGTATCAAAAGAGACTTCATGGCTCTGGGACAGAGGGTGAAGCAGTTAGGTGCACAGGTGGTGTTCTCTTCAATCCTCCCTGTTGAGGGTAAAGGCCAAGGCAGAGAGGCTCGCATCCTGGAGATGAATGCATGGCTGCGTGGATGGTGTCATCGAGAGCGTTTTGGTTTCCTAGATCATGGGATGCTGTTCCAAGGATTGCAGAGCAGAGATGGCATCCATCTGTCCAAGAAAGGTCAACGCGTCTTCGGTAGTAGACTGGCTAATCTACTGAAGAGGGCTTTAAACTAGATTCGTTGGGGATGGGTGAAGAAAGCCCCCAGGTAGGTGATACATTAAATACCTTTATGGAAATGGGTAACAGGGGTAACATATGGAGAGCAGTTTGTATAAATGCCCGTAGCATGGGAAATAAGATCCCTGATGTTGAAGCTTTGGTGGGAGTGGCTGACTTGGATTTAGTGGCAGTTACAGAAACATGGTTCACATAAAACCATGATTGGGATGTAACTATACCTGGCTATACTTTATTCAGAAAGGACAGGGTATGAAGAAGGAAGGAGGAGTGGCACTATATGTAAAAACTACTATTAAAGCTTTGGAATTACAGAGCTTAAAAGGGAGAGAGGAGGCATTGTGGGTTAAACTAGAAAGAGGGAAAGAGAAATCTACTTGCATTGGTGTGATATACAGACCTCCCTCACAAGAGGGCCAGAGGGCCCTTAGGAGTGGCACGACAGGAGATCAAGGCAACAACTCTGATCGCCTGTGCACCGAAAGAGGGTGACGTCAAGGACAATCGTGTAGAGTAAGCTCCCCTGGCTCTTAGCTCTTACTTCTTCGGTTATTACTCCTATACTGAACACCACGCGGCAGCAACAAACTAGCCCGCCTAGCCTACAAGACTGCTCCTTCCTGCAACACCAGGCAACACCCTGTGGAAACCAGACTAAGGACCATAAGGAACACACAAGAACTAAACAGAGACACGGAAGACAACATAACAACGCCTAATCACTACTTCCTCTTCGGCTGGAGCTCCCCTAGGGTTGAGCTCGCATATCATCATCCTTCCAGCTACAAACTCAAACGCAGCAAGTATACTCGACATTGAACCAGCCTATACTGATATATCACCCTAAAAGACTATTGCTTAACCGCCTGTAACTACTGACTGATACCTACTATTGTTAGTAAGCCATTTATAACCACTGCCTAACCTCTCCTGCTACCTGTAATTCATTTATAACCGTCTGACTTTTACTGTTGCCAGTAAGTCATTCAACACTGCCTGTCTCACCACTGATACATACCTACTATTGTTAGTAAGTCTTTTACAACCACTGCCTAACTCCTCTTGCTGCCTGCAATCATTTATAACAACTTCCTGATTTCTATTGTATTACTATTGCCAGTAGATGTCATAAATTCTGTTGCTAGTAGCTGTTCCTAAATTTATCACAGTCTTCCCACACATCTAGATATCATTAAGGTCTTACCAAGACTATTGTTGCTAGACCCCCCCCCTACAAATGTTGCTAAAAATTTGCTACTAATGTTACCAACACAATAAGCTCAACTACACAAAGCTACACAATCAACATTACAGTAGCAATTTATCACTGTTGCCAGTGTCTCTCCTTTATACTGTTGCACTCAATTATTACTGTGGTCAGTAACATTCACTTATTACTGTGGCCAGTAGCACTCAAGTCAAAGCACCTACACCCTCTCTCCCATCCCAGAATTACACCATGGCTACCATTACTTGTCCACTCCTGCTCCTCTCCATCCTCTCTTGCATACTACATATTTCCTCTGCTCTAACATCTGATATCAACCCCATACCTATTCACCAAACCCGTAATAGGAAACCCCATCAAAATTATCCACAAAGTATATACTATAGTAGGCACAACTACTGTCTATATGTAACTCTTGAAAATACAAACAACAAGAAACCAAATCCAAGAACTACTCCACAGAATCTCAAGTGTGCTCTCATTAACGCACGTTCAGCCCGCAACAAATGGCCAGCTATCATTGACCTTATATCAAACCTCACACTAGACATCCTACTGATCACAGAAACATGGCTTTCTAATATCGACAATGTCCTAATGAACCATCTTACCCCACCTAACTACACCATCTATACCTGCAACAGAGAAAACAGAAAGGGAGGAGGAGTTTGCATAATAGCAAGAACAGATTTGAAATATCACGTGATATCTACCAATGCCACAAACCACACAAATACGCTATCCATCTCCAATAATAGCAACACCATAAACCTCATCTACAGAGCCCCAAATGCTCCAGCTGATGATCTCTCAACCATAATTGATATTGCCATCAACCCATCGGATATCAACAAACCTAACTGGATCCTTGGAGATTTTAACCTTGCCTCCACACCACCTTCAGTGTCCACCTCCTTCCTTGATGCCATGATTAACTTACACTACGATCAAATTGTAAAAACATCCACTCATAAACAAGGAAATCTCCTTGACCTCATATTTGCACCATCAGCACACCCGAATCTGATAAACCAACCCGAACCCCTATCAACCCCAGTCCCCTGGTCTGATCACAAACTTATCTCATTCATCATTCCATCTACCGAATTTCCAAACAAGTCACCTGATGCTTACCCACCACCAAAACCAGCAAGATTCCAACCTCTCAACATGGACACAATCACCTCCCTTACCATGCCAAAACTCTCCACTATACCTAACAACATCGATGGCACTGTATCAAACTGGAACAATGCTCTTCGACTATCAGCGCAACCTACCACTACACATGATAAAACCTCTACCAACTCTTCTATCACCAAGAAAAAGAACGCACCATGGTTCTCCTCAGAGTTACGAACCTCCCTACAACAACTGAGGAGACTAGAGAAGAAATGGAGACACTCCCTAAACCCTCATGACCAGTCCATTTACCTAGCCAACTTGAAGTCCCATCGCCAGCTAACCTGGGAAAAGAGAAGAGAACACCATACAAAGCTACTTAGCCGTTCCCTCAACAAACCAAGAGATCTCTTCCAAATAGTAAAATCCCTAACCACTGAACCTCCCTCACCACAACAGGCAATCAAGATCACTGAAGCAACCACAAATGTAACCAAGCAACCTTCCAACGTCCAATTCATACTCAATAATTTCTCATCTCCAACTCCAAAGTCTATTGAAGAAATTATTACATCCATCAACGCCACTACAGCTCCAAATGATCCATGTCCAGCCTTCTGGATCAAATCACTTAAAACACAACTTAGCCCATACATATCAGCATTAGCTGACCAGTCCCTTAGATCCGGGATATTTCCAACAGCTCTCAAGCACACCTCCATCCGTCCCTTACTGAAGAACAACAAACTGGATCCGAAAAAGGAAGACTCCTATTGCCCAATTTCAAGCATTCCTCTACTAGCCAAGATCCTAGAAAAAGTCGTTCTCAGACAAATTCAACACCACATTGATTCCGAGGCCCCACTAGATCCAAACCAACATGGCTTCAGGGAAGCCCACGGAGTCGAAACCCTCCTAACTTCCCTATTGAACACACTCATTAATACAACAGACAATATCAGAAATGGAGTCGCCATGATCTTCCTAGACATAGCAGCAGCTTTTGATTCTGTTGACCACAACCAACTACTCACCAGGCTCCACGAAAAAGGAATTCAAGGAACGGCACTGAATTGGTGCAGATCTTACCTAGAAGATCGCTGGCAACAAGTACGGACTGGTGATACCACATCTCAACCTTTTCATCAGAAGCAAGGAGTTCCGCAAGGTTCCTCCCTTTCAGCCCTTCTATTTAACATCTATATGCAACCTCTCTGCAACATCTCCCGCTCTTTCGGAATATCATGTCTTATCTACGCAGATGACGTGCTCTTATTCACTCCAATTAATATATTAAAACCTGACTACACTACACTAATCACCTGCTTCAACTCGATATCAGATTGGCTACTCTCACAAAACCTTAGAATCAATTTTTAAAAAACCGAAGTCCTGATTGTCACTAGAAACAAAGACTTCTCTCCCCCACCAACTCTAAGAACACGAGATGCTGATCTACCACTCAAAACCTCAATACGTTATCTGGGTGTTATACTTGACCAGCGACTTGAATTCAAAGATCACATAAAAAATACTGTAAAAGCCATTTACTACAAAATCAGGACTCGACACCTCAGACCTATGCTTGAACCATCTGACTTCCGTACAACCTTCCAGGCATTAGTCACTCCTCATTTTGACTATGCAAATATCGTTCTTCATGGCCTACCCAAGAGCACTCTAAACCCGCTTCAATTGGCCATGAATACAGCGGCCAGAGTTCTTCATGGATCCCCAAAAAGCCAACATATTACTCCCATCCTATTTGACCTCCACTGGCTCCCACTAGCTTGCAGGATTTTATACAAAGCTCTCATCCTGACCTTCAAAGCATTCCACCATATCTCATCATCCTCCTTATCTGATCTCCTCCATCACACACAGAACACCAGATCTAGACGTTCTGTAACAGAGAACATGCTAACAGTCCCAAAGGACAGCAAAAAACTCACTCAAACAACCACTTTAAGAGCATTCTCTTCCTTCGCCCCTAGATGCTGGAACACGCTTCCACCTAGTATTAGATCACAAAAAGACCTGTCCCAGTTCAGAAAATCCATAAAAACATCTCTTCCTACAACACTTCTCACAATATACTGACCCCCCTCACACACAGACCATTGATCACGGCTAGTCAAATAAGCTCCCGAAACCTTACCACTTGATCTAGACCAAGCCTCACAAACCCTACCTTTAGAGCTCGAGCATTTAAGAACCTATTGTAAATAATTGAAAATATCTGTTAATTGTTAATCCCTGTTATCCATGTTTTTATTCCCTGTTCTCTGTAAACTTAACATTTGTTTTATGTTTAAGTACAAAATTTGTTAAAATGTAAACCGCGCTGATATCAAAAGTGCGGTATATAAAAGCTGTTAAATAAATAAATAAATAAATAAGAGGAAGAGGTGGAGAGAGAGTTAATTGAAGACATGCTCTGATTCGCCCTATTCTTAAAAACGCTTCACTTGATCCTTTGGTCTCTGCTCACTATCGTCCTGTCTCAAATCTTCCTTTCTTATCTAAACTCTTAGAGAAATTTGTTTTTGCACAGCTTCCCCATCACCTTGACTCTACTAACTTCCTTCACCCCCGTCAGTCTGGGTTCCGTCCGGGTCACAGCGTTGAAACTATTCTCTTGGCTTTCACAAATGCACTACACGTAGCACATGATCGTGGTGACGTTTCGGTGGCGGTTGCTTTAGATCTCTCAGCTGCTTTTGACTTGGTTGATCACTCTCTCCTTCTTCACCGTTTGCGGGATGCAGGTCTCTGCAGCACTGTGCTCCATTGGTTCCACTCTTTTCTCTCTTCCCGATCTTGCGTGGTTCTCTCATCTTCCCCCTCCTCTCCCCCTTCTGATCCCCACACTCTTCCCTGCGGGGTTCCTCAGGGTTCTGTTCTTGCTCCCCTCCTTTTTAACCTTTTCTTGGCCCCCCTTGCGTCCCTGATCCAGCAGTTTGGTGTATCCACTTTTTTCTATGCGGACGATATTCTCTTACTTCATCATACTTCTCCTTCCTGCCTGATCTTTCTGTTCTAGATTCCTGCCTTGCAGCTGTTGCAGATTGGCTGACGGTCAACTGCCTCCACTTGAATCTTGCTAAAACTATTGCTATTTGGTTCTCTCACGGTGGCTCCCCCCCCCTCTTTGGCCCCTTCTTTTTCTGGCTCTCCTGTACCCTTGGTCTCCACTTTCCAGTACCTTGGTGTACACTTTGATTCTGATCTGTCTTTTCATTCTCACATTTCTCACGTTACCAAAACATCCTTCTTCTTTCTTCGCCAGATTCGTTCTATTCGTCCTTTTCTTTCCCCCTCAGCTCTTGTCACCTTGGTTCTGTCCTTAGTTATGTCTCGGGTAGACTTTGCTAACTCCCTCTTTATCGGTCTCCCAAAATGTCAACTTACCCAACTCCGACGGATTCAGAATACTGCTGCATGTCTGGTCACATGCTCGTCTCCCCGGGATCACATAACTCCTCTGCTCTTTCATCTTCACTGGTTGCCTATCCCTTTCAGGGCCACTTTCAAGCTTCTGATACTGACTCATAAAGCCTTCCATACTAGTACTCCCCAGTATTTAACGTATCTCCTCTTCTTTCACTCTCCCAGGCACACTCCCCGCTCTTTTCATCTCAACCACCTCACCCTCCCTTCACCTTCTCGTGCTCACCTGCAGTCTACCCGCTCCTCTGCCTTCTTTATTGCCGCCCCCGCCCTTTGGAATGCCCTTCCCCCCTCCCTCCGCCTTGACCCGCAGTTTACTAACTTCAAACAACAGCTAAAAACTCATCTGTTCTCCCTAGCTTTCAATGTTCCCTCTCCTTTTGTATGATTACCTCTTCCCTCCCTCTTGTTCTTTCCGGCCTACTCCCTGTCTATGTTTTTTGTCCTGTTTTCTTGATTTTTCTGCTGTCCTGTCAAATATTGTACATTTCTTTTCCTTTTCGCTGGCCTTGGCCTTCTTTTATTGAATTTTAATTGTACACCGCTTTGGTTCCTGTGAAAGGCGGTTTTTATCAAATACAATAAACAAACATACGTAGCATTGCTAGGAAAGGGGAAGTGCTACTGATAGGAGATTTCAATATGCCAGATGTTGATTGGCACATTCCTGCTGCAGTATCATCTAGAAATAAGGAGATCCTGGATTCTCTACAGGGAGAACTATTCGGGCAATTGGTAACAGACCCCACACGTGAAGGGGCCATACTGGACTTGGTGCTTACCAATGGTGAAAGTGTTTCTGATGTTGTAGTGGGAGATCATTTTGCATCCAGTGATCACCAGATGGTGTGGTTCAGTATTAGGACTAGGGCTGTTAGAATCCATTCAAAGGTGAGGATCTTAGACTTTAGGAAGACTAACTTTGCGAAGATGGGCCAATACCTCAGGGAGTCGTTAGTGGGATGGGAACAGCTGGGGGATGTAGAAAAACAGTGGGCAAAACTGAAAGGGGATATTTTAAGGGCAATTAACCTTTTTGTTAAAATGGTAAATAAAGGTAAAATGAAAAGGAGACCGCTATGGTTTTCGAAAGAAGTAGCTGAAAAAGTGAAGAAAAAGAGGGAGGCCTTCATGAAATACAAGAGATCACAGAGAGAGGAAGACAGGCATCTGTATTTGGAAAAACGTAGAGAAGCTAGCAAAGTAGTGTCAAGAAGGCAAAGATTCAGAAGGAGGAGGAAATAGCCAATGCAATAAAATGGGGGGATAAGACATTTTTCAGATATATTAGTGAGAAGAGGAAGGGCAAAAGTGGTATTGTCAGACTCAAGGGTGCAGGGGAGGAATATTTAGAAGCTGATAAGGATAAAGCGGAATTGCTTAACAAATATTTTTGTTCTGTGTTCACAGATGAAGAACCAGGAGCAGTACCTCAGAAAACACCCACAAATAGGAACAGAAGCGAGGGACATCTTGACCAATTTTCAGAAGATTGTGTTCGTGAGAAACTAGCTCAACTTAAAGTAGACAAAGCGATGGGACCGGATAGGATACACCCTAGAATACTGAGGGAACTTGGGGATGTTCTAGCAGCTCCACTGACTGACCTTTTCAATGCCTTGATGGAGTTGGGAGTGGTGCCAAAGGACTGGAGAGAGGCTCATGTGGTGCCTTTACACAAAAGCGGAAGTAAGGATGTGGTTGAAAACTACAGGCCGGTTAGTTTAACTTCAGTGGTGAGTAAACTATGGTTACACGATGCAAGGTTCCACATTAGGAACCACCACCCAGGAAAAAGATTTAGGCGTCCTTGTGGATAGCATGTTAAAACCCTCGGCCCAGTGTGCAGCGGCAGCCAAGAGAGCAAATAGAATGCTAGGTATCATAAGGAAAGGAATGGAAAATAAAACAAAAAATATTATAATGCCTCTATATCGTTCCATGGTGAGACCGCACCTTGAATATTGTGTGCAATTCTGGTCGCCGTATCTTAAAAAGGATATAGCGTTATTAGAAAAGGTTCAGAGAAGAGCCACCAAAATGGTAAAGGGGATGGAAAGATACTCCTATGAAGAAAGGCTAAAAAGGTTAGGGCTCTTTAACCTGGAAAAGAGACGGCTGAGGGGAGATATGATAGAAGTCTATAAATTAATGAACGGAGTGGAGCGGGTAAACGTAGATCGATTGTTTGCGTTATCAGAATATAGAAAGACTAGGGGATATGCAATGAAGTTACAGGGTAAACTATTTAAAACTAATAAAAGAAAATATTTCTTCACTTAACGTGTAATCAAACTCTGGAATTTGTTACCGGAGGATGTAGTAAAGGCTGTTAGTGTAGCTGGGTTTAAAAAAGGTTTGGACAAGTTCCTGGAGGAAAGGTCCATAAACCATTATTAAGAAGGGACCCAGGATATCAATGCTTGACCCAGTACAAGCATTACTCAACCTCCAGCCCCCTCCCAAATTTTGGGGAAAGGGAAGAAGCGAGTTCTTGGTTGCAGCTGGAGGAAAATGGGGGGGGAGGGGACCTGGACCACCAGGTTCTGTACCCTCAAAAGCCCAACAAGGCCGGTAAGGCACCACAGTCTTTCCAATCTTCAGTCAAACTGTACAGGCTAAGCTCACCACCATCTGCGGAAGACTGCGAAATACTGAAAGGTTGGTTGTATGCACAGGCTTCTTATGAGCTGACTGAGTTCAGTGTATCTCAGTCTCAATCTGCTGGGCTGATAATCTCACTGAGAGAATTTTATGTAGTTCACTTATTAAGAATTTGAAGCTTTTGTGGGGATGGATGACTCATTTTTCATTAGGAAGATTTTTGAACTGTGAACCCCTCTTTTTTTTTTATTTTTTTTAACAACTTTTGGACTTTGATGAATGTCTTTACTAGAATCTAAGGTTCAACAGCACTGCCTAGTATGTATGGTGTGTATATATTTCTATAATTTTTAGAATTAAAGGAGATAATTATATTTAAATGTGTTAAAAATGATGTGTTTCTTAATGTATAGAACTCTGGGGCATTCATCATTAAGTAATGTATAATGGGTTTTTTTTTAAATGTTGAGGAATTTAATGAGTTATTGAGGGGAACAGACCACATTTTGTTGGTTATATTATCCGAGTATTATTTTATGAGATTGAACCCAAATTCCTATTGAACGTAGTTTAGAATCTACTTCTATCTGAAATTAGAGCTTCCAGGTCTCATTAGCTATAACCAGTTGGATGTCATTTGCATAAAAATAGGAACCAATGCTGAAGTCTTGAATGAGAAGAGCTAGAGGAATATGAAGATACTAAAGAGGGTAGAAGCAAGAATGGATCCCTGTGGGACACTGAAAAATTGAGGAAAAGAAGTAGATACCTAGTCATCAATGGAGACTTGAAAAGTACAGTTGGACAGATGCGAACAGAACCAATTTAAGGCAGCATAAATTATACCAGAATCTTTTAATTGGTCAAGACAGAGTGGTGTAGGTCACCATCCATTCTGCTTTCTCTCTGCTGTGGATTTTGTATGATTTCCTGACAGTCATGAGCAGAAGACCAGAAGGAAATGTCCATTTATATCCAATATGCTATTCTTTATTTTTGCTATCTCATCTTTCATCTCTCTTCTTTCTGCAACATCAAGGGAGCAGTATCGGCAAATACCTCCACTCCGTGTGATTCCTAAATTAAGGCACCCAGTGATCTTATCGCAATAGCTATTTTCTCTTTTACTGCAAAATCATGGAAACAGGCCATGATATGCGCACAGTCAAGCCTCACTTTCTTTTTTTTAATTTTGTATTTATTAATTTTAAAGCAAATAAGGTCAGCCTACAACTCAATTGAATCACACTACAAGAAAAGGGATATTGGACAACATAAACAGAAGAAATATATGAAGGAAAATAATATGCTACCAAAATCTGAACATTATATAAATATGGAAGAGGAGCAGATATGAGGGAACAGAAAAGGAAAAGAAAACCCCATTCTATTTTACTCGACATCCTACCTGTCTGCAAAATAGCCAGAGATATTTTGCTTACCACCTCATGACAATCTGCAAATGCTTAGGTCTCTGGCATACCTCTGAAATTACATGTTTTGGTGCCATAATCTGTTTTCCAAGTCTTCCATTTTCTCTGTAAATTCCAGGATTCATTTCTCTGAGGCATGAATCGCTTCTTGCTCATCTGGATGTGTTTCTACCTCTTTATTTATTTAGCAATGCTTATATACCGCTTTTCACCGGGTCAAAGGTACAGTACATATTTCCCTGGTCCCAAAGGGCTCACAATCTGTTTTTAACGTACCTGCCAATCTCATTTACGTCACTCTGCAGTTCAGTTATTTTCATCATTCTCTCTCCCTTTACCACAAGGAGTTTGTGTTTGAGCCCCGAGAACCACCCTCTCATCAGTGTCTGCATCTCAGCCACCCACTAAATTCCCAACTTTCAGTCTTTTATTAGCATTTATTTGTGAATCTCCTCTAGGATCACATTCTGCGTGTGTCCAGCCACTGCCATATTGCTCTTCTCCTATTATGAACCCCCCCCATCTCAAATAGATAAATCTTAAGCCTATCCAGGACTATCTTGGGTTCGGCAACTCCTCATCAGTGGTCTAGTTTGAGCTAAGGTACGCCATGTTGCACTGGGTCTAGTGGACCTCCAGGACTAGGTGGTCATCCTGAATGGTGACCCTGCATTAAATTTACAGCTCTGTTGCTTCACCTCCACAGATCTAGTGGTCCACAGCTCCTCTTTGTAGACATGGTCAAGTCATTTGAGCTAATACACACTTACCATGGCTGCACAGTTGTAATAATCTTTGTGTGTTGGCTTCCAGGGTTTAAGACAACGCCAGCAGAACCCATGATTACACTTGGTGCAGGTCATACTGTAGAGAAAGGGCATGTGAGAGAATGCACAAATACGGATTACAAAGGAAAAAGCAGGATGATGAGAAATCATGAGATTACTTCAAATGACACATTAGAACAGGAGAAAAGGCATTCAAAAACAAATTACAAGGGAAAGAAAAAGAAACCCCATTACTGTTAGAGATGGCATCACAAAACATTACTGAGAATAGAAAGTCTGAGAAAACATTACAGGGGAAAGACGACAAGTGTGAGCATGAGAGAGCACTCAACTTCACCACAGATGCTCATCACTGGTTCTGCAGTCTCAGCAGCGCATGAACAATGTCTCTCAAAGACTCCACACTCTCTCACATGCACACTTTGCAGCCACTCCTTATAGGATCCACACTCACACTGCAGAAACCCTTCACATGCTCTGCACTCACAATCACACACCCACCAGAGTCATACATATCCATCACAGAATCCCACATAGACTTTGCAGGCGCACACACATCTTCTCCATGGACACATTTCCTAGGATGTGCAGGCACATACACATCCTCTCCGCAGACATGTTTCCTAGGATGCGCAGGCGCACGCATCTTCTCCATGGACATGTTTCCCAGGATGCGCAGGAACAAACACATACTCTCCGTGGACATGTTTCCCAGGATGCACAGGTGCACGCACACACATCTTCTCTATGGACGTTTCCCATTATGTGCAGGCACATACAATGCAGACATGTTTCCCAGGATGCGCAGGCGCACACACAGAGGGAAGGCATATAGGAGACCCCTACCCCAATGGAGGGGGAAAGCATCCATCTGCTGGTTACTGGACATAGGTGCAGAAGCGTAGGAGTTTGGCATTCTGCAGAGTGGCAAACAGATCTATTTCTGGAATTCCACAGTCTGAAAGATGAAGGAGGTTGTCTCCAGATGGAGAGACCATTCGTGGGGAAGAAGGATTCAACTCAATTTGTCTGCCAGGACATTTTGTTCTCCTGGAAGATACACCGCTTGGAGGTCTATCTGATGAGCAATGGCAAAGGACCAGAGATGAAAGGCTTCCTTGTAGAGGGGCCAAGAGCCTGTTCCCCCCTGTTTGTTCACACAGAACATAGCCACCTGGTTGTCCATCTGGACCAGGACTGTTTGAGATCATAGATGATCCTGAAAAAGCTTGAGGGCATTGGAGATAGCATGAAATTCCAGATTTATCTGGAGCTGGGACTTCTGATCTGTCCAGAGGCCCAGAGTGGAGAGAGCGCTGAAATGTGCCACCCCAGCCTAGCATGGAGGCATCCATCGTCAGAATGCATTGATGTGGAGGCATCTGAAAAGGTGATCCGATGAGATCTCTTGGGTAACACTACCACTGGAGGGATGTGACCAGAGGGGCAGTGACTCGCATCTTGTCTCTGAGACGGTTAGAGGCTTGCTTCCACTGGGAGGCAAGTGCCCATTGGGCTGTGCGCATATATAGAAGGGCATATGGTATGTAGGCCACATGACCTAGATCCATGAGGTGTGCACAACAGGGTTGGGGCAGGCATACCCTCGACTGTTGTGTGTCTAGTAGAGCTCCTATGAACTCTAGTGTTTAAGTCGAAGCGAGATGGGATTTTGGAAGATTTATGACAAAGCCAAAGTGTTGCAGTATCTGCATTGTACGAAAGAGAGACAGGTGAACCTCCTGGGAGGTGCCTGCCTTTATGAGGCGGTCGTCTAAGTAAGGGAAGACAAATATCCCGCAAGATTTTAGATATGCAGCTACGACCCCATGTACTTTGTGAAGACTCTTGGGGCAGAGGCGAGTCCAAAAGGAAGGATTCTGTATTAATAGTGTCTTCCTTGAAATATGAAGCGTAGATATTTCCTGTATCATGGATGAATGAGGATATGTGTGCATGCTCCTTTTAGATCTAGAGAAGAGAGCCAGTCCTGACTCTGGAGATAGGGAAGGAGGATCCCTAGGGACAACACCTTGAACTTCTCACGGACCAGAAACATTTGTAGGTTTCTGAGGTCCAGGATGGGTCTGTAACCTCTGCTATTCTTTGGTATGAGAAAGTACGGAGCGTAGAAGCCTGTTCCCTGCTGAGGTGTTGGAACCTCCTCTATGGCACCATGATAGAAGAAAAATCAGCAGAGCAGTGAGAGGGGGCTGAGAATGATATTCCCCTACAGGGTGGAGGGGGGTAGGGTGTAAAGATGAAGTCTGTACCCCTCCTTCACTATGGTTAGATGGTTAGAGTCCACTGCTCTGAGGTGATGAGATGCCACCTGGGTGCATAATGACAGAGTCTGCCTGCTATGTGGAGGGGGTGGGGAACCTCCAGAGGCAGGGTGGCTATGTTCTCTAGGAAAAAGTAAAAAAACAGGTGCAGATTGAGTCTGCGGCACTGGTTGAGTCAGGAGTCTGAGGCTTCTTCTGTAGTTTGTGAGGCTGCTGCCTCTTTTGAAGACCCTGAGGTTGGTACTGAGAAGCAGGGATATAAAGAAGGGTAAAACTACTTCTTAGCATAGAAAGTTTTCTTTGCAGTTGCTTTTTTCCTAGCAGAGTTGGCTGTAGTCCTAGAAAGCCTGTTTGGAGTGGTATTCTCAGACTCCAACTGAGAAACCTTGTCCTGCCAGTCCTTGCCAGAAAGGTTTTCACCTGTACAGGGAATACTGCCCAGTTTATCCTGAACACACGGTTCAAGATCTGATGCTTGCAGTCATGCAATCCTACGTGCACCAATACAGATGCATGTGGCTTGCTGGTGCATTGGCTGCTCTATTAACAAACTTTGAAATACGCCTTTGATTCTGGGCATGTAAGATAGTCACCTCTTTTATCATTTGGAAGAAGAGGGGACATGAACTCAAGATACCTGGTTATTTCCTTGAGGAACATACCCATATAGAGAATTCATGAGTTTATCCTGGCTGAAAGCATGGAAGCCTGAAAACACTGACGCCCAAAAGCATTGAGGATTCTCTATTCTCTTCCCGGTGGGTTAGAGGAATGGGTTTTAGAACTCTTAAAGTGGTGCATTGCCGATTCCACCACCATTGAATGGTGGGGAAGCTGCGTCTTTTGGAAGTCGGACACTCGGGTACTCGATACATGGTATTGAGACATCCAGTATGGGGGAAAAAAGTGAGGGGAGCTCCCGCATTTGGAGCATGAGATCATGGAGAATGCGGTGAATCAGAAGTGTAGACGCCTCCTTAGGAGCTGTCCGGTATTGGAGGATCTCCAATTCCTCTGCTCTGGGCTCTTTCTCGGATGTCACTGTTAGAGAGACCCCTAACCAGGTCATAAATAAACTCCTGAAAGGACAAGTCCTCGGGAGGGGACATACGCCGTCCTGGCAAGGGAGACGGGTCCTCCAGTAGACTTTGAAGTCTTCTGGTATCGAGTGATTAGTCATCAGAAGAATCGGAATCGGAAGACTCGAAGTATGGGCAGGATACTTGATACCGATTAATGTCAGTATTGGTACAAGGGACCTTCTTGGACGATACCTCAACACCGTGAATGGACTCAAGTGCCGGCATGGGCGGCAGTGGACCTAGAGGCATGTACCCTGAAGCAATCTGCATCGGTACCGGTTTCGGCAGTACCGGTGGTAGTGATTTGACTGGGACTGAAGCTGCCCGTAGAGCCGCCAGGCTCCACTCGATGGCCAGGAAATGCTGATCCATGGAGCCTTGGGTGTCTGTAGCGGAGACTTGCGCTACCATCCCAGAGCATGGCACTAGGAGCTCTCCTGAGGTGGAGGCCTCGGGAGCATCCTGGGACCTCTTGATGGCTTTAGAGCAGAGGTCCTCCCGCTGGGGTTGTTTGGCCGGCTGATCCACCTCCAGGGGAATGCCTGAGGCATCTCTATGCTTAGAGAGAGATCTATCCTAAGGGGGATGGCCTGCCTTAGAAGACCTGTGCTTCGATACCTGAGATTCTTGAGAGAAAGTCAATGCCCTCGATGACATCGATGCCAAAGAAACCGTGTCTGAGGCAAAGAGTGTGCCCAACTTCGCGGCTTGATTCTGCAGGCCTCTCTTGATCATCTTCTTGCACAGGGGACATTCTAATGGCTGGTAGTTGGGCACGAAGCATTTGAGACACCAGTTGTGACTGTCAGTAGCCGAGATGGTACTGCCACATTTAGAACATTTCTTAAAACCACTAGCTAGTTTTTCCATAGTGCCACAATGGTAGGCTTAAGGCCTAAAATGGCGTTGATACGCCTGAAGAAACTTGTTTTTTTTCTTTTTCTTTTTTTTCAAAGGTCTATTTATTGAATTCACATAATACAGATAAACGAAGACCAATACTATAATATAATAACGTCACTATTCCAGTATATAATACATAATATACACACCACACCCCAGGCAGGGCTGACTCTTGTCCACTACCCTGGGGTATATCACAACACGAGTAAAAGAGAAAGTTATTGCAATACACAAACTATTATAACCCACCCCGACTCCCACCCCCTCCCCAAACCCCCAAATAGTACTACCTGTCTTGTTAGGGAGCAATAACTCAGGCCAACCCAACACTATACAATGCTAAGGACTTCACTGCGGACTTTAGGACCCAATCCCTGAATATAGGGCATCCAGACCAAAAGAAAGGAGGCCCATCGCTGAGGATGCCCTCTTGCACTCCTCCTTTCCAGAAGCATAAGCTGGTGGAAACTATTCCGCCACTCCCAAAAGGAAGGGGCCACTGGCTCTCTCCATCGCCGGAGTATCGGGCCCTTACCCACCAGACAGGCTTTCCTCACCAGAATTCTCTCCCATCTTCCCTTTGGGTGGAGTGGTCCGAGCTGATCCAAGACTACCAAGGGCCCTGTCCAAGAAAGCTGCTGCCGCACTAAACCGCTTAGATAGCTCTCAATCCTCATCCAGTATCTGTGGATATGGGGAAAACGCCACCACATATGACCCAGATCCGCCAACGAACAAGCACATTTCGGACATCCACCATACAATGTAAGATGACTGCATAGCGCACGCCGTGGGGAAAAGTGGGCGCGGACAATACATTTAAACTGCACTTCGCGCCATCTAGCCCCCTCCACCAGTCATGCAATCCAACTCAACGCACCGCGAAGAGAACCTGGGGCTATCTCGCAACCCAATTCCAGCGCCCACGAAGCTTCCTCCGCCGCATAATCAGGAATATTACTATACGCATCCAACTTTCTCTTCAACTCTGCAATAGTGGGTGGGGACCCCGTCCCCAGAGCAAAGAATTCCAGGATCCGTGCCGAGTGCTCTACCGTCAATTCCTTCCCAGACAAGGAGCCCACATAGTGGGAGAGTTGCATATAAGTAAACACGGAGGCACTAGGATTCAGGTCATATTCTCTACACAGTGCTTCCAAGGTCTTACACTGCCCTTCTAAGTCCACAACGTGCCCCAAACTACGTATCCCCAGCCGTTCCCACCGCCGAAAGGAAGTGGAGTCGGAACCCGGCAAGAAGCAGGCATTTCCCTGCAAGGGCAACCAGCTCGAGATCTCGGGGGGAGCAGTCCCAAAATTTGTTCAACTGCTGCCATATACGCCTCGCTGCCTGAACCAAGATACTCTTCGTCACCCGGCCCGGCAGGGCTGCGCGCTGCAAATGCAAAACTGCCGTCAAGGCCTGTGGAGCCACAGAAGCCTCCTCAAGCGCTCTGGGGGTATAGACCTCTGTATCTCCCAACCAATCTCCTAAATGTCTGGCCTGACAGGCTATGGCATACTTCCAGAGATCTGGAACTCCAATACCACCCACTCGCCATCCCCCTTTCAAATGGCCCAACGATATGCGTGCTCTGACCCCCTTCCAAAGAAACCCACGGATCTCTCATTCCATAAGCATAAGATCACGGCGCAATAACCACACAGGCAAAGTTTGCATCCAGTATAGCACCCGTGGTAGGATCACCATCCCCAAAGCTGCCACTCTGCCCAACAAAGACAATGGAAGGGGAGCCCAGGCCTGAAGCTGCGCCCGTAACTTGGAGAAGGTTCGGTCAAAATTCCTCTTGTATAACACTGCCGGGTCTCTAGTTAACACGATGCCCAGATAGATAAAGGATTCGCCTGCCCACCGTAAGGGAAAATTCCCCTGCCAAGTCCCCCGGAGCAGACCCCCTACATCCAAGGCCTCTGACTTATCTCCATTGATACGCAGTCCTGCAAAATTTACCATATAGGGAAAATTCTTCAAGCAAACGGGGTAACGACTGCTGTGGGGACAGCAAATGAACCAGCATATCGTCTGCGAACGCAGCCAGCTTGAACTCATGCGATCCAAGATAAATACCACGTATATCCGAGGCCTCCTCTATCCTCCTCACCAATGGATCCAGGGTCAACACAAAAAGCAAAGGAGAGAGAGGGCAACCCTGGCGAGCACCTCTCTCAAGATTGAAGTCTTCTGAGCGCACTCCATTGCACAATATTCCAGCCGTGGGGCTAGCATAGAGCAAGTCCACCATCTGACAAAAAGAGTTGCCCAAGCCATAATGAGGTAAAAGAAATCTGAGGTAGTCCCAATTCACTCGGTCAAATGCTATTTCTGCATCGAAACTGATCAGCAGTGACTGCAGTTCCCGCTCACGCACCCATTCAATCGATGCCAAGATTTTGCACAGATTCTGCACTGCATAGCGCCCTTTGACAAACCCTACCTGTGAGTCATGCACCAGGTCCCCCAAAACAGAGGCAAGTCGGTCTGCCAAAACCTTAGCCATCACTTTCAAATCAAAATTTAATAGGGAAATGGGTCGGTACGAAGCCGCCTGTAGGGGGTCTTTTCCCGGTTTAGGTATTAGGGTGATATATGCATGGTTCGTCCCCCAGCGGAATCCTCCCCGCTCTACCCTACTATGGTACATCGCCACCAAGGCAGGGGCCACTTAATCTCCCAATAGCTTATAACATTCAGCCCCAAATCCATCCGGGCCCGGTGACCTATAACAACTAGCTCGCAGAATAATGTTATGCACTTCCTCCACTGATATTGGTGCATCCAACTGTGCCCGTTGCTCAGCCGTCACCCGTGGCAACCTCACCTCGCGAAGGTAGTTCTCCATCAAGGTCTGAGACGACCCCTCCTCACCCGTATAGAGCTTCTGGAAGAAGGATCGAAATACGCGGGCTATTGCCTGATTATTATTTTTTTTTCAAAAGTCTGTTTATTGACTTCACATAAGAAAACCTACAAACATCCAAACAAAATAATTTTTTGCTGATACAGAAAAACCAATCCCAGGTGGGGCTGTGTCTTGTCCACCACTCTGGGTACAAACAACAAAGGAGCAATAGAATAGAACATAACCAGTAAACCCTAATCCCCCCCCTCCCACCACTGGGAGCACAGCGCAACAATGATCACGGAACAACAATCATCGCAAACAACCACTATCCCACCCGCAAAACCTCACTACGGGCTTTAGGTCCCAATCTCTGAATGTAGGGCATCCAAATTAACAAAAAATGAGCCCATCTCTGGGGGTGTCCTAACGCACTCCTCCGCTCCATAAGTAAGAGCTGGTGTAGACTATTACGCCATTCACAAAATGTAGGGGCCACAGGTTCCCGCCAGCGGCGAAGTAGAGGCCCTTTACCCACCAGACAGGCTTTTTGCACCAGAAGTTTCTCCCATCTGTCCTTTGGGTGGAGCGGTCCCAACTGATCAAACACCACTAACATCTCTGTCCAGCAAATACGCTGCCCCAGAAGACCGGTAAGAAACGCCCCAATTTGCTGCCAATAGCGACGAATATATGGACAGCCCCACCACATATGACCCAAGTCGGCCAGAGAACAAGAGCATTTGGGGCATCCTCCATCCAAAGTGAGATGACTTCGAAGTGCTCGCTGTGGGGAAAAATAGGCCCGGTGAATACATTTAAACTGTATTTCACGCCATCTGGCCCCCTCCACCAATTGCGCAATCCGGCCCAATGCCGCCCGAACAGTACCCGGGGGTATTTCCCGCCCTAATTCCCTCGCCCAGAGGCCTTCCAATATAGTGAAATCAGGAGGAGGTTCAAGCCGGTCCAACCGCCTCTTAAAATCAGCAATAGTCGGTGAGGAGTCCGCCCCCAGAGCTAGGAATTCTAGGATCTGCGCCGAGTGCTCCGGGTGAAGCTCACGACGCTGCAAAGAACTGATATAATGAGAAACCTGTACATAAGCAAAGGTGGATACACCAGGGCTCAGGTCATATACTGAGGTCAGCAAATGTCCTAAGCGCCGTATGCCCAACCGCCCCCACTGCCGATAGGGAGCCGAGTCCGAACCCGGCGGGAAACAAACATTGCCTTGTATAGGTAGCCAGCTCGAGGTCGTAGGATCACTACCCCAGTACGTATTTAACTGTTGCCACGTTCGTCGGGCCGCTTTAAGCAAAGTACTGCTCGTCAGACGAGTGGGCAAGGCCGCGGGCTGCAAATGCAAAACCACTTCCAACGTATGCGGGGCAACAAAAGCTTCCTCTAAACCACGGGGGGTGTAGATCTCGCTATCCCCCAACCAGTCACTCAGGTGCCGTGCTTGACAAGCCAGCGCATATTTCCAAAGATCAGGAACCCCCACCCCCCCGATCTTCGCCTGATTATTTTTATGTAAGTGGCCCTGCTCATCTCGCAACGCTACTATTGACTGGGCACCTCGACTACCCCGGAGGCAACGCGCCAAGAGCTTCCCTGGTTTATCTCTGAAACGGTAAAGTTGGTATCTATAATACAGAAAAGATTTCTTCGCCCTCTGATGAAGCAATTCGTTAAGAGATGACTGCGTTTCCCAAAGTACTCTCTTATTAGCTGCAGTGGGGGCACCCGCACACCGCCTCCGGGCTTTCACTACCTGCTTCTCCAATTGCACAATCCGTGCCACCAGTACCTTTTGCTTCCGCGCCACATAGGCAATTATATCACCACGCAGAACCACCTTTGCCGCTTCCCAAAGCAACTCCGGCTCAGCCTGGTGACAACTCATGGTGAGCCAAAAACTCCTTCCAGCACTGCCCCAGGTAACTACGAAATTCACTATCTACATACAGACCCATAGGAAACCGCCATATTCTCTCCAGGCTGTCCAGATCGCCCCACGAAAGATCCACCCATACTGGCGCATGGTCCGACACCGCGGTAGAACCTATTTGTGCATCCCTAATCTGCACAAAGAGCCGCTTGGAAACTAGCACATAATCAATTCTAGCACTCGAGCCATGGGCTCTCGAATGATGGGTAAAGTCTCTCTCCGCCGGATGCAATAACCTCCAAGGGTCTACCAATCCCAAGCGGAGCCGGAAGTCCTGCAGCACCTTAGTAGTCGGAGCTCGCAATCGCTCCCCCCTATCCCCGGACGTGTCCATTTCGATATCGAAACTTTTCTTTTTTTTTTTTAGTAAAGAAAGAAAGAAAAGAGGAAAACCGATAATGGGAGCTGGTTCTGGTATTGAGGTGAAGGCAGACACTAACCACAAAAAAACAAGAATTAAAGAATTTTCTGTGGTGACAAGAAATGCTTCCTGCTGGCTCCACGAAAAATGAAGAACTGAGGAAACAGAGTTGGGAAGGCAGGAAGGAGACGCTCCCAAAATCGTTCCTATTGGACGCTGGGGAGAATCCTATGGGGGCTCCGTCGGTACAGACATCATCCATATGAAAACGACATTCCTGCTTGTTCATGGAGATCATACACATTTTCGCCGCAGACGTGTCTCCCAGGATGCGTAGACACACGCACATCCTAACCATGCATGTCTCTCCCTGGATGTAGTAGTAGTTGTTGAAATGTTACTAAGTTCAACATTGTGATGCATAAAGTTATAAAGTCAAATGTTCTATGTAAAACTGTTCTGTTCAATGTAAACCACCTTGATAACATGGAAAGGCAGTAAATGTAAATAAATAAATATAAGGGTGCACACACATCCTCGCCATGGACAAGTCTCCCAGGATGCACAGGCACACACACATCCTTGCCATGGACATATCTCCCAGGATGCACAGGCACACATTCTCGTTGCAGACTGTCTCTCAGGATGCAGAGGCGCATACATATACTCACTGCAAACAGCCCTCATTTTTTTCAATCTGAGCCTGACAGCTTGGGCATCGTTTAGAGATTAATTTTGCCAAATGCTTGCTCTGAGCTTCAAGTGTCATTCCCTCATAAAATCCTCCATCATCCATCCACTGGGACATATGGCTGCAGCTGGCTGGATAGTGGGCCTGCAAAAAAAGTAAGGAAAAGCAAAAACTAGATGTATGGGACGAGAGAGGAAGGTGGGGACTGTTTGTCAGCTCTCTTCAGGAAAGAATGACATATGTCTTCCATGAAGAGCAGAGCTTATCCCAAGTCTTCCACTAAAGTGGAGTAGCAGCCTAATGATTAGAGCAATGGGCTAAGAACCAGAGAAGCCAGGCTGAAATCCCACTGTTCCTCCTTGTGATCTTTGGCAAGTCAATAAATTCTCCATTGCCTCAGGTATAAAGTTAGATTGTAAGTCATCTGAAGACAGAAAAATATCTACTGTACTTGAAAGTAAATTGCCTTGAACTTCGGAGAGAGGCATAAGCTAAATCCACTTAACCTACATTCCCATCTCCAATACCATCTTCTACCATACTTTAGACCAGGGGTCTCAAACACGCGGCCCGCGAGAGAAGGTTGTGCGGCCCGCGACGGAGGGAAATAAAAAAAGCCTTGCTTCTGCCGTTGCCGCCGTGGCAGCGGCAGAATCGACTGTCAATTTTTTTTTTTAAACGGGCTTCTGCTGCTCAAGCAGCAAAATCAGCTGTGCTGCGTTACCTTCCTCTCTGCCCGGAGATCCTTCATTGTGCTCCATCAGCGTGTGCTTTTCAAGCCGCGAAGAGAGTATTCCCCTCTCGCGAGGCTTGACAAGTGAATAGGCTTAAGCCGCGCGAGAGGGAAATACTCTCTTCGCGGCTTAAGAAGCACACGCTGATGAAGCACAATGAGGGATCTCCGGGCAGAGAGGAAGGGGCCGCGGGACAGCTGATTTTCTGCTGCAGCAGCAGCAGCAGCAGAAGAAGCCAGGTGTTTTTTTTTATTTACCCGGGGGGGGGGGGGTAGGACTGGAAATGGGCTATTGGCAGGGGGGGGTAGGACTGGAAATGGGCTATTGGCAGGGGGGGGGTAGGACTGGAAATGGGCTATTGGCAGGGGGGGGGTAGGACTGGAAATGGGCTATTGGCAGGGGGGGTTATGACTGGAAATGGGTTATTGGCAGGGGGGGTTATGACTGGAAATGGGCTATTGGCGGGGGGGGGTGATGACTGGAAATGGGCTATTGGCAGGGGGGGTATGACTGGTAATGGGCTATGGTGGGGGCTAGGACCGGCAATGGGCAGGTGGGGGTTAGGAAGGACTGGAAGTGGGCTGATGGGGGGAGTTAGGACTGGTAATGAGCTATGGAGGGCTGACTGAAATGGGGTAATGGGGGTTAGGGCTGGAAGTGGGCTATTGGCAGGGGGGGGGTTATGACTGGTAATGGGCTATGGTGGGGGCTAGGACTGGAAATGGGCAGATGGGGGTTAGGACTGGAGGTGGGCTGATTGGAAGGGGGGCTTGAACTGCAAATGGCTGATGGGGAGGGGGCTTGGAATGGAAATGGGCTGTGAGGGGAGGGAGCTAGGATTGGAAATGGGCTGATGGGGGGCTAGGATTGGAAATGGGCTGATGGGGGGCTAGGATTGGAAATGGACTGATGCAGGGACTAGAAGGGAGCGTATGCTGGGTGGGGCTGGAACTAGAAGGGAGCTGATGTTGGGGGAGGATTAGAATGGGATGGAGCTGGGAAAGTGAAATGGAGAGGGGAAAAATATTTTGTCTGGGAGAGAAGACAAATCTACAATTGGCCAGGTATTGGGAGAGTAAGTGGGGATTGAGGATGGAGGGGTAAAATTTGAGTGGATGAAATAGGAATGAGGAAAGAGAAAAAGGAGAAAGATTAGTATGTTAAAGCAGATGTAGAGAGAGAATGGAAAAAAAACTAGGAGAGAAGAAAGGGCAAATGGACAGCAGACGATGGAGAGTTAGCAGAAGACATGAAGAAACCAGAAGAAAGTGGCTGGAACAATTGCAACTGAAAAAAAATGCACAAAAGGTAGAAAAATATCTCTTTATTTTGAATTTATTAACTGGAATATGTCAGCTCTGGGAAATGTGCATCATTAATGTTTGCGCTTTGTTTAGTACAAGAGGAAATTAATTTATAGTTTTATTTCTAGTGTTGTTGTACATTCCAAGTTTGGCTTTTGGGGTTCCCAGTTTAATTATTGTCTTCCTGTTTCTAAATCTTTTAGTCTTTCTTTATCCATGCACTCATTAAAGAGGCATGTTTACTAAAAGTTAGTGCATGGTAACATTATGCAAATATTTATGCAAATGAGGCCCCTTATGCAAATGAGGCCCCGCGTCTTATGCGGCCCCCGGGTTACTTTACAAGTCCTCATTCGGCCCTCAAAGCAATTTGAGTTTGAGACCCCTGCTTTAGACCAACATTGGAAGGTTCACTCGAACAAGATACTTGAAATAATCCCATCATCCTGTTGAATTGCTCCTGAAATCCCCCCTTCTTTAATGCATTCATTTATTTTATATTATTTTATATCTTTGATATATGTCATTGTGTATGCAGTTGTGCGTTATCAATTTCTGTAATTTTTGACATGTGGGTAGCCAGACTGACCTCAGGGAAGCTGCAGCTGAAGCAGGATAGCCAGGAGCACTTGGAGCAGGCCTCGGCGCTGCCAAGGCCCTCCTTATACAGGATCTGATCACAGCCCTGTGGGTTGGTGCACCAGGTCAGATTGGAGCAACACTCCACATAACCACGCAGGACAGCCTTGTCATACTGAGGACAGAAAGGAGAAAAACAAACAAAGTAGCAACAAAACTTTTGAGAACACCATATGCAAAGGCATAGCATGAATATTCATTATGGATATCCTAAAACCTGGCTGGTTAGGTATCACGGGAAACCCTGTCCTATGGAGTAAATGCAGGGATCAGGTGAGGCACATACAGAGATTATGTCCAGAGACACAGCGCAGTGCATACATCAAGGCATCAGAAATAAGAAAAAGGGAAGAGGAGGAGGAATAGGGATCCCATGATTCGTTCACAAAATCTGTGTGCGGGATCCAGTGCTGTATTCACAGGGATCATGTGATTGATTCACAAGAATTGTGCGTGGGTTCCAGTGCTCTGTGTGCATACAGGAATCCCATGATTCATTCACAAGAACTGTGCGTGGAATCCAGTGCTGCATGTGCGCGCAGGGTCCCTGTGATTCATTCACAAGGACTGCATGTGGAATCCAGCACTGTGCACGCATAGGGGGTGTGGGGGGGGGGGCAGTCCTGTGCTTCATTCACAAGTATGCGAGCAGGATCCAGGGCTGTGCATGCAGTGATATTATATTTATTTATTTATTTAACTTTCTTATATACCGCGCTCTTTACACCAGTGCGGTTTACATGTAACGCAATTATGCAGAGCAGGGGACTACACTGCATTTACATTATAACAGGGGGTTTTGTACAGGAAACAAACGAACAGGGTAACTATGTGCAAATAAACTATCAACATATGTACATATGTATATAGGCATTTTCTGAAAAAATATAGTTAGATCTAATACGCAAAATAAAGAAGAGACACTGTTCAGATGTACTGACTATGGGATATGATGAAGCACTTAAACATGGGTTTTAACACATGCAGTTCCTGCAAGCCTGTATTAACTTCTACCATGTGATAAAGTGTAGTTACTCATCTGTAACAGGTGATCTCCGGGAACAGCAGGAATTTAGTCTTCACATATAGGTGACATTGATACTGATGGAGGCCGTGTGGGAACGCTCCCCAGCATCCAAGAGGAAAGTTTTTGGGAGCATCTCAATGCACCTGCGTAGCTGCCTTCCCACCTTTCCAGCTCTCCCTCCTCAGTTGAGTTTGTAGCTGAGATAAAAGACCACCTACAACTCCTAGGGGAGGAGGGTGGATTGTAAAGACTAAATTCCTGCTGTTCCCGGAGATTCCCTGTTACAGGTGAGTAACTACGCTATCTCCAGGAACAAGCAGGAATGTAGTCTTCACATATGGGACTCCCTAGCTTGAAGATGCCAGAGAGATGACCACCAGGTGAGCTGTGGATTACAGGCACAAATAAGGTGGTCATGTATCCTCCAAGGATGTCTAGTATCGAAACCCGGGACAGAGAGTAGGAGTCTCTCTAAGTCTGAAAGAGATGCTGGAGAAGAGCTTGACCAAACATGGCATCCTGGCGGGAGTCCTTGTTCAAGCAATAGTGAGCAGCAAAAGTGTGGACCGAAGACCAAGTTGCTACTTTGCAGATCTGATCAATAGCTACAGAGCATAGATTTGCCATCAAGATAGCCATAATCCAAAAAGAAGATCGTTCACTTTCACCACTCAAGGATCAGAACAAAAATACAGAGGTCTCAATTTAAAAGAGCACTGCTGTTTAAGGCTCGCACCAAATACAGCACCATGCTTTATGACATCAATGACCTCAAAAATGAAAGTAAAAACAGATAACCAGTCAGCAGTAACTTTCCATATTATGAGGATACACCGATAGAATCTGAAAACTTAATGGATAGACCTCACTCGCAAGACTGGACACATCTGAAACACCTGTCGATCCCAACGTACATCCCCAGTACCATCAAGACGTTTCACACAAACGGTTTCTTCAGGGGATCTTGCCAAATCTAAAAAACAAACAAAACAAACCACCATCATCCTAATCCCACCTACAGACTATCTTCACTTTACACAAACCCATGCCCATAACCAGGAACACCACCAAAACCTTACCGCAAATGCTGCCCGCGTTCAATTAAATGTCGGCTCACTGCTGCTCTCCGTGAATCGGGAGCTATACCCGCCTTCCTGGACGAAAAACACCGCGCATGCGGAATAATGACCGCGACTCCATTTTTAAAGCTCCTAGAAAAGATGACACTGACCTATAAAGAACTGCCACGTCATAAATTCTACCAAATCACGCACGGAACACCCTCCTTGTTACTCCAAGGTTCCACATAAAACCCACCAAACACATCGCTATTACAAGAAGCCCAAGATACAAGAGGTAACCACCCAATGGATAGTTACAACAAAACAAATTGTGCTATGGTGCTGGAAGATGAGACCGCCAGGTCGGAAGGCACTCAACTAGCTACTGGGGAAGAGCTGAAGACTTTTCAGAGTAAAGCCAGCATTTATGATGTGGTTGGCTCAAAGCCCTCGGGAAGTCTGACTGCTGATGTAGCTGTGCATGAAATGAGAGTCAGAAGCTGTAAAGATGTCTTACACATTGGAACATGGAACCTACGAAGCATGAACCAAGGGAAGTTGGAAGTGGTCAAGAATGAAATGCAACGTGTACAACTTGATCTGTTGGGTGTCAGCGAACTGAAATGGACTGGCATCGGGCACTTTGCATTAGATGATCACATGGTCTACTATCCTGGAAATGAAAGACAAAGAAGAAATGGTGTTGCATTTACAATAAAGAAGAAACTTGCAAGAACTATAATGAAATACAATGCAGTCAGCGAACGCTTATTCTCTATTCGTCTACGAGGAATGCCTATCAACACAACTATAATTCAAGTATATGCCCCAACAACAGCTGCAGAAGAGAATGAAATTGAAGAGTTCTATGAACAAGTACAAGCTGAAATTGACAGAACATGCAAACAGGATATCCTGATAGTCATGGGTGACTGGAACGCAAAAGTTGGCAACAAAGAAGAAGGCAAAGTAGTTGGAAAATATGGACTTGGCAACAGAAATGAAGCTGAAGAAAGACTAATAGAATTCTGCAAGACCAATGATCTATTCATCTCAAACACCTTCTTCCAGCAACACAAGCGGCGACTGTACACATGGACTTCACCCAATGGAGTGTATAAAAATCAAATTGACTACATCTGTGGAAGTCAACGATGGAAAAGCTCTGTAACATCAACAAAGACAAAACCTGGAGCTGACTGTGGTACAGATCATCAACTACTAGTATGCAAACTCAAGCTAAAGTTGAAAAAGAGCAAACCACTCATGAATGCAGCAAAATATGACCTTGAGAATATACCACTGGAATTTAAAGAATGCCTGCAAAATCGATTTACCTCTTTAGATACAAATGACAGAGCTCCGGAAGAGTTATGGAATGACATCAAGAAGGTTGTGTTGGAAGAAAGTAAGAAGTCTCTACAAAAGGTGAAAAAGCAAAAATGGCCAAAATGGATGATGGAAGAAACTCTGAAAATTGCCCAGAAACGCAGAGAAGCTAAAGCCAGAGGAGAAAGAAAGACAATCGCAGAACTCAACAGAGATTTCCAACGTGCAGCAAGACAGGACAAGGAAAAGTACTACAATGACACTTGCAAGGAAATAGAAGCAGAAATTATTAGAGGAAGAACAAGATCGGTTTTCCTAAAGCTACAGGAGTTAAAGAAAAAGTTCCAGCCTCGAATTGGAATGTTACAAGATGCTCAAGGTTCCATGTTGAATGATGCTGAGAAGATCAAGAAAAGGTGGAAGGAATATACAGAGTTTTTATATGATAAAAATCAAGTGGACCAACAGCCATTTCAACCTGTACCTTATGATCGGGAACCATTGGTGATGAAAGAAGAAGTTGAAGCAGCATTGAAAGCCTTATCAAAGAACAAAGCACCAGGCATTGATAGCATTCCCATAGAAGTATTACAGCAATCTGATACAGCTGTTACCATACTTACAAGGCTCTGCCAAGAAATATGGAAGACAACAGCATGGCCAACTGACTGGAAAAGATCTGTGTTTATACCAATACTAAAGAAAGGTGATCCAACTGACTGTGGAAATTATCGAACAATCGCTCTGATCCCACATGCCAGCAAGATTCTACGGAAGATTATTCAAAAGAGACTACAACCATACCTGGAACAAGAACTACCTGAAGTGCAAGCAGGGTTCCGGAAAGGGCGAGGAACGAGAGAAATCACTGCGGATGTGAGATGGATCCTTGAAAAGACTAAAGAATACCAAAAGGATATCTATTTGTGCTTTATCGACTATAGCAAGGCTTTTGACTGTGTAAACCATGAGAAACTCTGGGCCACATTAAGAAGCATGGGTATACCAGAACACCTGATCGTTCTCTTGTGCAATCTGTACATTGACCAAGAAGCAACAGCGACATTGATCAAGAAGGAACAAGGAGAAACACAATGGTTTAAAATAAGCAAAGGTGTAAGACAAGGCTGCATACTTTCCCCCTACCTATTTAATTTATATGCAGAACAAATCATCAGAGAAGCAGGATTGTATGAAGACAACAGAGGTGTGAAGATTGGTGGAAGACTCATCAACAACCTTCGCTATGCTGATGATACTACATTACTGGCTGAAAGTGAAGATGATCTGAAACATTTGCTTCTCACAATCAAAGAACATAGTCTCAAAATGGGCCTGCACCTTAATGTAAAGAAGACAAAGATCATGACAACTGGCATAATCAACAGTTTCATCGTTGAAAGAGAAGAAATTGAAATCGTGAACAACTTTAACCTACTTGGATCAACTATCAATAAAGAAGCAACAAGCAGTCAAGAAATCAGACGACGCATTGCTCTTGGCAGAATGGCTATGAAACACCTAGATAAGATTCTCAAGAGCAGAGATGTCTCTCTCCATACAAAGATTTGACTTGTTCAAGCCATGGTATTTTCAATAACATCATATGGATGTGAAAGCTGGACAGTGAAAAAGACAGACAGGAAGAAAATTGATGCCTTTGAATTATAGTGCTGGCGGCGAATACTGTGTATACCATGGACTGCCCGAAGAACAAACCAGTCGGTACTAGAGGAGATCAAACCTAAGCTTTCTTTAGAAGCTCAGATGACAAGACTTCGACTTTCATACTTTGGACACATCATGCGAAGAGAGATATCATTAGAGAAAGACATCATGCTTGGCAAGATAGAAGGTCAACGCTAAAAAGGAAGGCCAGCAATGAGATGGATCGATCCAATATCAGCAGCTACGGGTACCAGTCTGTCAACAATGAGCCGCCTGACTGAAGACGGAACACAATTTAGGATAGCTATCCAGAGGGTTGCCATGAGTAGACTCCGACTCAACGGCACTTAACAACATCTTGAACCCATTGTTCAAGATCCAATGCTTGGAGCCAAGCAATCCTGCGTGCACCGATGCAGATGGATGGAGTGGAGGAGTGGCCTAGTGGTTGGGGCAAGGTACTTCAGGCCGGAAGGTCAGGGGTTCAAATCCCACTAGAAGACAGCAACCTTGGGCCGGAAGGACTGGGGTTTCTAGTCCCACAGGTGCTCCTTGTGGTCTTGGGCAAGCCACTTAACCCTCCATAGCCCATGTTCCCTGTAAAACAGTTATCTCCAAGTTATAATGCCCTGTTCAATGTAATTTCAGTTTGTTCAATGTAAACCGCACTGATGCAGAATAGCGCGCTATATAAGAGAATATAAATAAATAAAAAAATAAAATAAAGTTCTCCTGATGCATTCAAAGCAATCAAAAGTTGCTCTGTTAAACTTTGAAACATTCTGAGCATGTTTCACAAGGGTGAAATAATCTGCCCTCTTTTCATTGGGGAGAAGAGGAACCATTAACTCCAAATCCTTAGTCACCTCTCTAAGGAACATACCCATATAGAGTATGTAGGAACTAATTCTGGCCGATAGCATGGAGGCCTGAAAACGTCGTCGACCAAAAGAAGGGTTTGAGGAATGTGTTTTCACACTCTTGATCCAATGCATTGCTGATTCCACTACAATGGAACGGTGCGGCAACTGTGTCTTTTGGAAATGGGGACACTCCGGTACCTGGTACATGGTATCGAGCCATTGGGTTTGGGGAGAAATGGTTAGAGGTGTCTCCCACTTATGAAGCATGAGGTTGTGAAGTATCTGATGGATAGGGAGCGTAGCCACCTCTTTTGGAGCTGTGGGGTATTGAAGAATTTCCAATTCTTCGGCCCTAGGCTCTTTCTCCGATGTCACTGTTATGGACAGACCCCTAGCAACATCACAAATAAAGTCTTGAAAAGACATGTCTTCTGGTGGAGACATGCGACGTTGTGGGTATGGGTCCTCCGAAATAGTTTGCATGTCTCTGATATCGGAATCCGAAGACTCGAAGTATTGCCGGGCAGGGAGTTCCCGCTCCATGCAAACTCGGTACCAGTTGAAGCCAGTACCTGGAATCTGTGTGGTCGGAATCTCGGTACCAGAAAAGGATTTGAAGGCCGGCATGGGTGGTAGTGTGGAAAGCGGCAAAAAAGTTGATGCAGGTTGTATCAGTACTGAAGCCGGTATTGATGCCTGCAGAACCGACTGTAAGGGTTTTGCTGGAACCAAGGCTGCCAGTAAGGCCGCTAAGCTCCGCTCGACGGCAAGGATACATTGATCCATGGAGCTAGCCAATGCCTGGGTATTAGTACCCGAATTGCAGGTCACGATTCCTGAGCATGGCATCAGGAGCTCTCCGGAGGTGGAGGCCTCGGGAGCATTCTGGGACCCCACCAAGGTTTTGGAGAGAAGGCCCTCCCGTCGGGGTTGTTTGGTCGATGTGTGCCCCTCTAGGGCAACGCCAGAGGCATCTCGATGCTTAGAAGGAGATCTAACCTTGTGAAGGTGGCCAGCCTTTAATGAAGACTTAGATACCTGAGATCCTTGCGAGGAAGATGAAGCTCTCGATGACACTTATGCTAAAGAGACAGCGTCTGAGGCAAAGAGGGTGCCCAGCTTTGCAGCTCGATTTTGTAGGCCTCTCCATCATCTTTCTACAGAGAGGACATTCTGATGGCTGATGATCAGGCCTTAAGCATTTTAGACACCAGTCATGGGTGTCAATGGCCGAGATGATATTGCCACACTTAGAACATTTCTTAAAACCACTAGATGGTTTTTCCATTGTGTCTGTGACAAAATGGAATGCCTAGGCCTAAGATGTCGTTGATGCGCCTGAAGAAAAAAAGAAATTCTTTTCTTCACAGATTTTTTTTTAAGAGAAAGAAAGAAAAAGAAAGAAAGTACCGACAGAGGTCGGTACCAGCTTCAATGGGAAGGCAGACGTGAACCACAAAAATATGTAAAAATATGTAAAAACAGGAATTTTCTGTGCTGACAAGAACTGCTCCCTGTCGGCTCCGCGGAAAACGAAGAACTGAGGTGGGAGAGCTGGAAAGGCAACTATGCAGGTGCAGTGGGATGCTCCCAAAAGTTTTCCTATTGGACGCTGGGGAGCGTTCCTGTGCGGGCTCCATTGGTACTAACGTCACCCATATGTGAAGACTACATTCCTGCTTGTTCCTGGAGATGAATCCTACACTAAGTGCTTAGTGTGTGTTGAGATGGGAACTAGTCAGATTCTGGCAAAAGATCGAGGATGGCCACCACTGACAGTCAGCACACAGTATGTGCTGTGTGGTAGCTGTCAGGATTACCAAAAGCACAACTGTACTTAATGCCATCTTAATAGGCACCATTAAAGCACAGTCGACCTAAAGACAGTCAAGCAGCATGAGCACTGCCCATAGCCAGGCTTAAAAAAACAATTAATCGGCGGCCATGATCATGCAGCTCTATTCATCTGATCCCCTCCACCCTCCCCATAGCTAACCGGCAGACCCTTCCTCAGCTCCTCCCCGACTTCCCCCCATAGTTAACCAGCAGAATTTTCCAAGTCCCTCCCCCTGACTCCTCTCTTCACTTACAGAAGCTCTCCTTAGTAGTCTAGCGTAGCATGCAGGAGCGGTCCCCTCTGTTAGAGGAGTTCAAAAAGGCGTATCTGACCCTTAGTGGCAGTCTTATGGTACATCATCTGGCAGATTGTCCCCTAGTGGAAGTAGTGTCAGACCACCACTAGGGGTCAAAGCCAACAAAGGCTGATCTTTCAGCACATACAGTTGCAACAGGTATTATTTCTCTCTCAAAAAAAATCAGGCTTGCAAGACTTATATATACCGCATAATAAATGCCCACTAATACATGGCCCTTTGTTGGATTTCATTATGAAGACGACACTTTTGCGGAGCATTTCCCCAGCTTTCACAGAAAGCCTTTGGGACTGCCAGCATGCATGCACGGTCCCCTTCCCGCCCAAGGGTGCCATCTTGCTCAGTCAAATGACATAGTTAAAAGACAGCAAAAAACAAAATAAATGATATGACTGCAACTCCAAGGGGAGGAGGGAGGGTTGTGAGGACTGATTCCTGCTGCTCCTGGAGAACACCTGTTGCAGGTGAGTAACTACTCTTTCTCCAGGACCAAGCAGGAAGTCAGTCCTCACATATGGGACTCCCCAGCTTAAGGCTACCGGGGACCCAAAGCTGAAAAAATATGCTCCCTCTAGAGCCTCAGCATGTACGAAAAGAATCTTCTCTGAGAACACCCCCGAACGGTAGCCCAACACCAGGGTCGGAGGGTAGGAGTTGCCTATACCTCAAAGAGATTACGGCGTACCGCCTGTCCAAAAGCACTGTCCCTGGGGACTCCCTCTCGAGGCAGTAGTGGGCCGCAAAAGTCTGGCTTGAAGACCAAGTAGCGGCCCTGCAGATGTCTACCAACGGAACAGAGCGGAGATGAGCCACTGACGCAGTCTTTGCCCTGACACGGTGAGCCGTGACTCGACCCTGCAACGAGAGGCCGGCTGTCCTGTACGTCCAGGCGATACAGTCTGCTACCCAAATGGACAGGGTACGCTTGGAGACAGGTAACCCCAACTTATTAGGGTCAAAAGAGACAAAGAGCTGAACAGCCCTTCGATGTCCCTGGATATGGTCAAGGTAGAAGGACAACGCCCTCCTACAGTCCAGGGTATGCAAGACCATCTCAGCCCAGCTGGCATGCGGCCTGCGAAAGAAAGTTGGAAGACCCACCTCCTGATTGAGGTGGAAGGAGGAGACAACCTTAGGAAGGAACTTAGGGTGAGTCCGTAAGACTACTCTGTTCCTGTAGAACCTAGTGTATGGTGCATCTGACACCAAAGCTTGAAGCTCGCTCACTCGTCTTGCTGAGGTAAGAGCTACAAAAACAACGCTTTCCAGGAGAGAAAACGCAAAGGACAAGTAGCCATAGGCTCAAACGGTGGGCAAGTAAGCTGTTGCAAGACCACATTCAAATCCCACTCAGGGGCAGGTGGACGTACTGGAGGCTTAAGCAAAAGGAGGCCTCTGAGGAAGCGAGCCACTAAAGGGTGGTTTGAGAGAGACTGACCCTCCACCTGTGCATGGTGCGCTGAGAGAGCACTGAGATGGACCCTAACAGAGATGGATTTGAGGCCTAGGTTGGACAGGTGAAGCAAATATTGCAGCACCACTGGTACCAGGCACGAGAAAGGATCCTCCTTGTGTTGAGCACACCAGGTGGAGAACCTACGCCACTTAAGGGCATAAGACTTCCTAGTGGACGGCCTCCTAGAGGCCAAGACCACGTCCACTTCCCTAGGCAGCAGTAAGGGTGCGAGAACTACCCTTTCAGCAGCCAGGCCATCAGATTGAGGGACTGGAGGTTGGGATGTAAGAGAGATCCCTGCTCCTGAGAAAGGAGATCGGGTTGCATCCCCAGAGGAAGAGGTGTGTCCACCGCTAGTTGCAAAAGAAGCGGGAACCAGGGTTGCTTCGGCCACCTGGGGGCTACCAGGATCACTGAGGCCTTGTCCCAGATCACTTTGAATAGTGTCTTGGACACTAGAGGCGTGGGAGGAAACGCATATAGTAGGCCTGTAGACCATGGAATGAGAAAGGCATCCGCTGCTACTCTGAGAGGATGCGGTTGCCTGGAGCAGAAACTGGGCAGTTGACGGTTCAGTGGCCTGGCAAAGAGATCTATGGTGGGAAGACCCCATCTTAGGAAGATCTGTTGAACCACCAGAGGATTCAACTGCCACTCGTGGGGCTGCAGAATCCTGCTCAATCTGTCTGCCAGGTAATTCTCTTGTCTAGGAAGATAGACCGCCTAGAGAAGTATGCCATGATTGACTGCCCAGGAGCACAGGTCCTGTGCCTCCTGACAGAGAGGTCTGGACCCTGTGCCCTCCTGCTTGTTTACAAAGAACATGGCAACTTGATTGTACGTCTGCACTAAGACGGACTGGTGAGAGAGGACATGATAGAAAGTACGGAGGGCTAGGCGGATTGCTCTAGGAAATTCATCTGCTGTGCGGACTCCCAAGGTGACCAGAAGCCCTGGGTGCACATGCTCCTTGGCAATGTGCACCCCAACCTTGGAGAGAAGCATCGGTTGTCAGCACTTGAGAATGCTGAGGTGCTTGAAAAGGCACCCCTTTTAGCAGATTCAGAAGATGACGCCACCACAGCAGAAAAGAAGCTAGTAGCTTGGACACCCACACTTTGTCCGTAGCCACTGAGTTCTGAGGCCCCACTGAGCTGGCCTCATGTGTAGACGGGCATTTGGAGTTACATGGACCGTGGATGCCATGTGGCCTAAGAGCCTCAGGAATTGTCTGGCGGAGACCAGAGAATTGCTGTGGAATTGGCTGGCCAAGGCCACCAGTATGTGGGCCCTGTCCACTGGCAAAAAAGCCTTTGCTTGAAGGGTGTCCAGTCTTGCTACTATGAACTCCATGTTCTGTGAGGGGCGCAAAGCGGACTTTGCGAAGTTTATGACAAACCTCAGATGCTGGAGAAGAGCGACAGTGCGGAGGGTGGCCTGAGCAGTCTCCTGTGGAGACTGACCCCTGATGAGCCAGTCGTCTAGGTATGGAAATACAAAGAGTCCTTGAACCCTGAGATAGGCCGCCACCACCGCCAGGCATTTGGTGAAAACCCTGGGAGCGGAAGATAGGCCAAAAGGGAGTACCCTGTACTGGTAACGGCTTCCTCCCATTACAAATCTGAGATATTGTCTGTGGTCTGGATTAATGAGGATGTGAGTATACGCATCCTTCAGGTCCAAGGAGCATAGCTAATCTCCCTGCTGGAGGTAGGGCAGCAGGATTCCAAGAGTAAGCATCTTGAACTTTTCCCTCTTCAGGAACTTGTTGAGATTTCGCAAGTCTAGGACGGGCCTGAGGCCTCCTGTTCTTTTTGGTACTAGAAAGTACCTGGAATAGAAGCCTTGACCTCTCAGGTGGTGAGACACCGGTTCCACCGCCCTTTCCTTCAGAAGACTTGCTAACTCCTGTAGGAGTAAGTCCTTGTGCAGAGGAAATCTTTGAGGCTCCCCTGGAAAATAGGAGGGAGGTACCTGGTGGAAGTTGAGGAGATAGCCCTTCTGGACTATGCTTAGCACCCAGGTATCCCTTGTTATGGTTGACCACCTCTGGGCATACAGGGTCAGCCGGCCTCCTGTGCTGAGAGGGGCCAGCTGAGGAGGAGAGGCTATGCCACTGGATTCAAAACCCCGCTCCCTGCTGTGCAGGAGCCGGAGCTGGTGGCTTGGGGGTTTTCTGCCTACGGGGCCCATGTCCCTGCCCCTTGGCCTGCTGTCCCTGCTGGGGAGCTGTGGAGGCCTGAAAATGAGGGTATGATTTGTAGGCAGATGACTTCCTCGGGTAAAAGGTCTTTTTTCCCGAGCCCTTCTTCTTCTGAGAAGGGGCAGAGCTTTTTCTGGACAGCCTTGTCCGGGTGAGAGTCTCGGACTCGAGTTCCGCAGCCTTTTCAGCCATGGGCTTGCCAAAGAGGTTTTCACCTCGGCAGGGGACATCGACCAACTTGTCCTGCACCCATGGCTCGAGGTCCGATGACTGTAGCCAAGCCTGACGGCGTGCACCGATGCCGGCCGCGGCTACACGGGCCGAAGCCTCAAAGCCATCATAGGCTGCTCAAGAAATAAACTTCGAGCACTCTCGGATCCCCAATGACAGGGCCTTGAACCTTTGCAAAGGCTCCTCGGAGAGACCAGCAGAGAACCCGGCAATCTCCTTTGCCAGGTCTCGAAGGTACATGCCCATGTACAGCTGGTAGGTCTGGACACGGCAAGCAAGCATAGAGCCCTGGAAGCACTTTCTACCGAGGGCATCCAGGTTCCGGGCCTCCGGGCCGGAAGGCACCAAGGAGTGCATCTTCTGACTCTTCAGACGATGCATGGCCGATTCCACAACCATGGAGTGGTGCGGTAGCTGTGCCTTTTGGAACCCGAGGCTCTTGCGGACTCGATAGACTGAATCGACCCGCTTGCTCAGAACCGACGTCGAGGCCGGCGCCTCCCACATGCGCAAGAGTAACTGTTCCAGCATTGAAGGAACTGGTACAGTAAAGGCCTCCTTGGGAGGAGAGTCATAATGTAGGGCCTCAAGCTCCTCGGCTCGAGGCTCCTCCTCGGAATCCGCGGGGAAGGCCTTGGCCATGTCCCGCACGAAATCCGAGAACCAGGTGTCCTCCGGGGGGAACCGTCTTCAAGGTTCGAACTCCGGGGAGTCCGAAGGGACACACCGGGTCCGAAAGGTGTCCGGGGACTCCTCATCCTCCGTTTCCCAGCCCGACTCCTCGGAGGAGTAATCGAGCGGCTCCGGTCGAGCAGGCACCGATGCCATCCGCCCCAACGCCGAGGGTACCGGCGTCGACGACCTCAGTCCTGAATGGGAGGCCGAGGGAGACCTTGGCCGAGGATGGACTTGAGAGCGCATGGACTCGAGGATCGGCTCGGCCTCCGGGGTCGACTTGGATGTCGATGTCCCGGTGGTAGGGGCAGATGTCCCAGTGGTCGGGGCAGATGCACCGGTGAGACCGGTGATCAGTGCCCGCTGCTGTTCCATGAAGGCAGCCAAGCTGCTCTCCAAGGCCGTCAACCTGAGTCCAAGCTCAGGAGACTCAGCAGCCCCAGACTCGGGCCCCGACGGCGTCGGGCCCGATGACGGCTCCCCCGGGGGAGAGTCCACGAGGACTACAGCACTCACATGACTCGGGGACTCCGGCTCCACACAAGGTTGTTTTGCAGGCCTCGGACCCGGGACGACGGTCGGGGCTATGCGACCTGGCCCTCGAGAGCCAAGTGCGTCCACCGACGACGCCCTCGCAGACTTCTTCCTGCGATGCTCCCGCGAGGGAGACCCCCTCTCAGAGGATCCAGACGATGCTCGGGATCGGAATCCCGAGACGTCGAGGCCTCTGACGAAGTCCGGGCCTGGCCGGACGCGGAGTCAGAGAAGATTCTTTCCTTCTGGTGCTGCTGACTCCTCAACGCCTTCGAGGACATTTTCCCACACGGACCACAGATCATCGGGTCATGATCGGGTCCGAGGCAGCAGTCATGTGTGTCGGTGAGAGACGTAAGTTTCTTACACCGATCATACTTTTTAAACCTGCTGGCAGCCATCGGGGGAAAAAGGGCCCCTGCGAGGTCAAAAGACAGGGCTGCCAGTGAAAAATAGAAAAATGGCGCGAATGCTAGTCACGAAGGACAAAAACTGAAAAAAGAAGTCCAGGCTCGATACCGGTGTACTGGCCCGAAGCGGGAAGGGGAAACCGGCATCGAACCGAGAAAAAACACGACAAAATCAACTTTTCTCGAGGGTGATCACGAACCACGTCCGTCGGGCTCTGCGGAAAAAACGAAGACTGAGCAAGATGGCACCCTTGGGCGGGAAGTAGACTGCGCATGCGTGCTGGCAGTCCCAAAGGCTTTCTGTGAAAGCTGGGGAAATGCTCCGCATGGGGGCTCCGTCGACGCCGACGTCACCCTTATGTAAGGACTGACTTCCTGCTTGGTCCTGGAGAAGTGTTGCCATCCCACCTCCAGATCCCTTCTTCAGCACCATCCTATCTGCTTTAACAGATACCTAAGCTCCACGAACAGAACAATGGCTGGGAAAAATCATATTGCTAAAGCTGTTGCCCCGTTACAGCTTCTGCCTCGGTCCAGACAGAGGTCCTAATGCTAGTTGAAGGACCAGCTCCATGTGCAGGGTGCCTGCATGCTGAAGCTCTGAGGAAACAAGTGGAGGAACTCAGAGAGGAGGTGGCGAGGCTGAGGAGCATTCAAGACAGTGAGAAGTACATTGATGAGATGCTTCTTGCAGCAACCAAGCTCTCCAGCACAGGAGAAGATGGGTGCCAACAGAATGTCGATGGCTGGACACAAGTCACCAGGGCCTGCAAAATCACCAATCCAACTTCTCCAGCCCTTGAATTGAAGAACCATTATGCAGCCCTGGAAGTGGAGGAGGTGAAAGCATCCCTGGAAAGGGAAGAACCAGAGTTCAAGTACCCCAAAGTTGCAGAATCAGTGACCAGAAGGAAACGAAGGGTAGTGGTGGTTTGAGACTCTCTTCTGAGGGGTACTGAGGCGCCCATTTGCCGACCAGACTTGATGTCCAGAGAGGTATGCTGTCTGCCTGGTGCCAAAATCCAAGATGTTACGGAGAGTTTGCCGAGACTCATCAAGCCCACTGACTATTACCCAATGTTGCTAATCCATGTTGGAACAAATGATACTGCCAGGTATACCTCAGAACGTATCAAAAGTGACTTCATGGCTCTGGGACAGAGGGTGAAGCAGTTAGGTGGACAGATGGTGTTCTCTTCAATCCTCCCTGTTGAGGGTAAAGGCCAAGGCAGAGAGGCTCGCATCCTGGAGATGAATGCATGGCTGCGTGGATGGTGTCATCGAGAGCGTTTTGGTTTCCTAGATCATGGGATGCTGTTCCAAGGATTGCAGAGCAGAGATGGCATCCATCTGTCCAAGAAAGGTCAACGCGTCTTCGGTAGTAGACTGGCTAATCTACTGAAGAGGGCTTTAAACTAGATTCGTTGGGGATGGGTGAAGAAAGCCCCCAGGGTAGGTGATACATTAAATACCTTTATGGAAATGGGTAACAGGGGTAACATATGGAGAGCAGTGTATGGATCTTAGACTTTAGGAAGACTAACTTTGCGAAGATGGGCCAATACCTCAGGAAGTCGTTAGTGGGATGGGAACAGCTGGGAGATGTAGAAAAACAGTGGGCAAAACTGAAAGGGGATATTTTAAGGGCAACCAACCTTTTTGTTAAAATGGTAAATAAAGGCAAAAGGAAAAGGAGACCGCTATGGTTTTCGAAGGAAGTAGCTGAAAAAGTGAAGAAAAATAGGGAGGCCTTCATGAAATACAAGAGATCACAGAGAGAGGAAGACAGGCATCTGTATTTGGAAAATCTTAGAGAAGCTAGCAAAGTAGTCAAGAAGGCAAAGATTTAAAAGGAGGAGGAAATAGCCAATGCAATAAAAAATGGGGGGATAAGACATTTTTCAGATATATTAGTGAGAAGAGGAAGGGCAAAAGTGGCATTGTCAGACTCAAGGGTGCAGGGGGGGGGGGGGAATATGTAGAAGCTGATAAGGATAAAGCGGAATTGCTTAACAAATATTTTTGTTCTGTGTTCACAGATGAAGAACCAGGAGCAGGACGTCAGAAAACACCCACAAATAGGAACAGAAGCGAGGGACATATTGAACAATTTTCAGAAGACTGTGTTCGTGAGAAACCAGCTCAACTTAAAGTAGACAAAGCGATGGGACCGGATGGAATACACCCTAGAATACTGAGGGAACTTGGGGACGTTCTAGCAACTCCACTGACTGACCTTTTCAATGCCTCGTTGGAGTCGGGAGTGGTGCCAAAGGACTGGAGAGAGGCTCATGTGGTGCCTTTACACCTGGGGTCACCAACCTCCAGAGGGCCGCGGGCCGCACAGCCGACTACCGGGAGCCTCGCGGGCCGCACCCCCCTTCTCCCCAGAATCAAAGTTTAAGCCTTATTGCTGATTGGTCCTCTAATTTATTTATTTATTTAATTTATTTAACTGTATTTATATCCCGCTTTTCACCGGGTCAAAGCGGTGTAACACATAACAAGGGAGGGGGGGATCAAGGGGGGGGGGCCATCACCGGTGTCGTGGTCTGTTAGCCAGGTTTCCGTTACACAGAGGATGTCAATCTTATCTGTTGTGATCAGGTCCTGGAGCATGTGATATTTATTCCTAACTGAGCGGGGTGTTTATGAGTGAAATGGAGAGGTGGTGGTGGTTTGTGGGGTCAGTGGTGCAGGTTGGTGTGCAAGGTGAGTGTGTGTGCTTGTGTGCATGGTTGTGTGCATGATTGTGGGTGCTCGTGGGTTGAGCTGTTGTGGTGTCTGGGCAGAGGGGGTTGCAGGGTTTGGCTGAGTGGGGGTGGAGGATTAGGAGGGGTGTTAGGAGATAGATGGGGGCTAGGAGTGGTGGCATGCTGTGTGGGAGTACCTGGGTTCTCCAAGTGGTGTGGTCGTTTTCTTTGCGGGGTGCGCCAACGAGCGGTCGAGATGATCTTTAACCATGAAGGAAGGCTGCGCACAACGAGAAGGGAAAAGGGCAGCGCAAGTAACTCACTCAAACCTCCGCCTGTAATGTCAGGAGCGCGGGGCCGCGGGAAGTCGGAGGGAGCCGGTTACTCGCCGGCCGCTGTGAGGCTCCCAGATGCAGGAGGAGGGGGGTGAAATTGAGGGAAGAAAAATCTACCTGCAAACGCTGCTGAAAAGAGCAAAGGGGGGAGGCGTCTTTCAGGCACTGACAACCGCCCACACCAGCGACTTTCCTAATGCAGTGGGGCATTATCCCACGTTCCCCTCTTGCTCCGTCTTCATATCCTTCGTTCCCCACCCTCCGCTACCATCCAGAATGGAGAGGCTGCCAGTTCTAGAGCATCCTGGAAGAATGACCAATCAGAGGGCGCCTGGCGTCAACGAGCCGCCTCCATAGGTCCAATCGGCACGGTTTGCCCCGCCTTTCTCGGTAGCTCTCCACCTACAGGCAGGTCCTTAAAATAGGTTGGTGCAGCTGGTGGAAAAAAAGTGCAGTGTGTGGCATTGCGGAGATGCTGCAGTTGTGTACTTTTCAAAAATAGGCTATTGGTCGCGTTGTAAAAGTTCCTAAATGCAGATATGTATAGCACAAAGTGCACTTTTGCAAAGTCACTTCACAGTCATGCCGCGGGCCGCAGATACAATGACGGGAATCCTTGGCGGGCCGCACGTAATGTTAACCGGGGTAGAGCCTCGCGGGCCGCACGAAGGGACCCCGCGGGCCGCAGGTTGGTGACCCCTGCTTTACACAAAAGCGGAAGTAAGGATGTGGTTGAAAACTACAGGCCAGTTAGTTTAACTTCGGTGGTGAGTAAATTATTGGAAACGCTGCTGAAAGAGAAAATAGTGGGGTTTCTGGAGTCCAGCGGATTACAGGATCCGAGGCAGCATGGATTCACCAGAGGCAGGTCTTGTCAGACAAATCTGATTGATTTCTTTGAATGGGTGACCAGAGAGTTGGACTGAGGGAGAGCTCTAGATGTGGTGTATTTAGATTTCAGTAAAGCCTTTGACACTGTTCCTCACAGGCAACCTATAAACAAACTGAGCACCCTAGGGATGGACCCTAAAGTTACTGCTTGGGTTAGAAATTGTTTGGATGGGAGGCGACAAAGAGTACAAGTAAATGGAGCTCACTCTGAGGAGAAGGATGTTACCAGTGGTGTGCCCCAGGGATCTGTCCTTGGTCCGATTCTTTTTAACATCTTTGTTAGTGATATAGCGGAAGGGCTGTCGGGTAAGGTTTGCCTCTTTGCGGATGATACCAAAATCTGCAATAGAGTAGACACCCAGGAAGGTGTAGATAACATGAGGAGGGATCTAGCTAAGCTTGAAGAATGGTCTAGAATTTGGCAGCTGGGATTTAATGTTAAAAAATGTAACGTCATGCATTTGGGCTGCAGCAATCCAAGGGAGCAATACAGTATAGGAGGTGAAGTACTTTTGTCCACTAAAGAAGAGCGGGACCTAGGCGTGGTTGTATCTGATGATCTTAAAGTAGCTAAACAGGTAGAAAAGGCGACAGCAAAAGCTAGAAGGATGCTTGGGTGCATACGGAGAGGAATGGCTAGCAGAAAAAAGGAGGTGATAATGCCTCTATATAAGTCTTTGGTGCGACCTCATTTGGAGTATAGTGTGCAATTCTGGAGACCGCACCTTCAAAAGGATGTGAACAGGATGGAGTCGGTGCAGAGGGTGGCTACTAAAATGATTAGTGGGCTTCATTATAAAGCATATGAGGACAGACTTAAGGATCTTAATAGGTGGGTAGGAGTTGATTATGAATGGAACAGGTGTTTGAGAACAGCCTGACCAAACAAGGCATCCCGGCGGGAGTCCTTGTCCAAGCAGTAATGGGCTGTGAAGGTATGAACCGAGGCCTAGGTGGCCGCTCGACAGATTTGGTCGATGGACACAGAGTTTAGATGAGCCATTGAGGCTGCCATGGCTCTCACATTGTGAGCTGTGACATGGCCCTCCAGAGAAAGGTTTCTACTCTGGTAGGCGAAAGAAATACACTGAGCAATCCAGTTGGACAGTGTTCTCTTAGAGACTGGAAGTCCTAAATGAGAAGGATCAAAAGCAACAAAGAGTTGAGAAGACTTTCTATGTTGCTGTGTTCTTTGTAAGTAAAAAGCAAGAGCTCTCTTACAAGCCAAGGTATGAAGATTCCTCTCTGCATTTGAAGCATGAGGTCCTGGAACAAATACAGGTAAATATACCTCTTGGTTCAGATGAAAAGGCGAGACCACTTTAGGCATAAAGTGTGGATTGGTCCTGAGGACTACCTTATCATGATGGAACCTTGTATAAGGTGGATTAGCCACCAAAGCTTGCAACTCACTGATGCGGCGTGCTAAGGTGACTGCAATGAGAAAAATAACCTTCCAAGAAAGAAATTTCAAGGAGGTGGTGGCTAAAGGTTCAAAGGGTGGCTTCATAAGCTGGCCAAGAACCAGGTTTAAGTCCCATGCCACTGGAGGTGGTCTAATGGGAGGTTTAGTTAAAAGAAGGCCTCTCATGAATCTTGCTATAAGAGGATTAGAGGAAATAGGTTGTCCATTGAGAGGCTTGAGGGACGCTGCAATAGCACTCAAATGGACTCTTACTGAATTCGTTTTCAGACCTGCATGGGATAGATGCAGGAGATACTCTAGTAGAGAATTCAGAGGTATTGCAAGAGGGTTTAGACCCTTCTCTGAACACCAAATGGTAAATCTTTTCCATTTGAAAGCATAGGAACGTCTAGTAGAAGGCTTTCTAGAGGCATGAATAACATCTCTGACTTGCTGAGAGAGATGAAAATCTTGAAGGTCTAGGCCCTCAGCAACCAAGCCCTGAGATGGAGCGACTGGGGGTTTGGGTGCCACAATGTTCCCTCTTCCTGGGACAGAAGGTCTGGTTCAGAGCCCAAGTCCAGGGAAGGAGCTTGAGAGAGATGCAGAAGTAGAGGATACCACACTTGGCGTGGCCAATGTGGTGCTATGAGGATCATGGTCCCTCGATCTCTCTGAAGCTTGAATAGTGTTTTGGGAATTAGGGGAATTGGTGGAAAGGCATAAAGGAAGTCTTGACCCCAGTGAAGGAGGAAGGCATCCTTGGCCTGAACTCCCTGACACGGAATTCTGGAACAGAACCGGGGAAGTTTGGCATTGCACGGACTTGCAAAGAGGTCTATGTCCGGGGTTCCCCAAATTCAAAAAATCCTGGCTACCTGGTCCATGTGGAGGGACCACTCATGTGGAAGCAGAACTCGACTGAGTCTGTCCGCCCAAGAGTTTTGAATGCCTGGAAGATATACTGCAAGAAGATGGATGTGATGCTCTCTGGCGAAGGCCCACAGTCGCAAAGCTTCGTTGCAAAGTGACAGAGAGCCAGTCCCGCCCTGCTTGTTTACATAGAACATGGCTACTTGGTTGTCCGTATGGATGAGGACTGTCCTGTAGCTGAGCAGGGAATGGAACACTCTGAGAGCTAAGAATATTGCTCTGAGTTCCAAGAGATTGATATGCAGAGAAGTCTCCTGTGGAGACCAGATGCCCTGGGTGGAGAGGATCCTGCAGATGAGCTCCCCAACCCAATGGAGAAGCATCTGTTGTCAGAGTTGCTTGGGGTAGCGACTGCTGAAAAGGGGACCCCAGCAACAGATTTGGAGGGGACTTCCACCACTGGAGAGACCAAAATAGGCGACTGGAGTTTGCTATTTTGTCTGACAGGCAACCTGATGCCTGAGTCCATTGGGTGGACAAAGTCCATTGAGCTGCCCTCATGTGAAGGCGAGCATATGGAACCACATGCACGGTGGATGCCATTTGGCCTAATAGTTGTAACATCTCTCGAGCAGTTAAATGGGACTTTAACTGTATCTGGGAGGCTAACTGCACCAAGCATAGGCAACGGGCCTGAGGAAGATAGGCCCTTGCAGTTGTGGTATCCAGCAAGGCCCCTATAAACTCCAGAGACTGAGTAGGAGTGAGATGGGATTTTGGGATGTTTATTACCAGTCCCAAATACTGAAGGACACGCATTGTGCAGGTTAGAGAAATCTGGGCCTCTGACTGGGATGGAGCTCGAATGAGCCAGTCGCACAGATATGGGAAAACGAATATTCCTAGAGTGCGTAGAAATGCAGCTACTACTGCCATGCATTTCGTGAACACCCTTGGTGCAGAGGCCAGACCAAAAGGAAGCACCCTGTATTGGTAATGCTTTCCCTGAAAAAGGAACCAAAGGAACCTTCTGTGTGTTGGATGGATGAGGACATGGGTGTACGCATCCTTGAGATCTAGAGAACAAAGCCAGTCCTGACTCTGAAGGTATGGCAGCAGAGTACCGAGAGAAATCATCTTGAATTTCTCTTTGAACAGAAACTTGTTCAATTCTCTGAGATCTAATATGGGTCTGTAGCTCCCTGTTTTCTTTGGAATAAGAAAATAAGGTGAGTAGAACCTTGAGCCCTGTTGAAGAAGGGGTACTTCTTCTATTGCCCCTTGGGCAAGATGGGTAGCAATCTCCTGAACCAGAAGGTTGAGGAGAGATGTTGGAGAATTGAACTGTTTCACCATGGTGTGGGGAGGAAGGTTTAAGAAATGAAGCTTGTACCCTTCCCTTATAATGGAGAGGGGTCCATTGCTCTGCTGTGATTTGCTCCCATCTGGGAGCAAAGTAAGCCAACCTTCCTGGAATGGTGAGGGGCTCTGGTTCTTTCAGAGCTAGAAAGGCTAAGTTCTCTAGTTGCAAGTCAAAGGCCCTGAGGAGGCTGAGGCTGCTGGGCCGTGGGAGGCCTGGCAGCCTTTGACTTGGCCAGTTTAGGTGGTTGCTGACGCTTTGCAGCAAAACGACCTGCAGAAGATGCCTGCTGACCATAAGCAGGATAGTATCGTCCCTTTTTAGAAAACGTTGTCTTTTCGAACAATCTTTTCTTAGCAGGAGCAGAGGTAGACTTTGAAAGTCGATCCAAAGCAGAGTTCTCAGCATCCATCTGAGTGGCCTTTGCTTTCCAATCCCTGCCAAAAAGGTTTTCACCTGTACAAGGAAGATTTCCCAATTCATCTTGGACCCAAAGTTCCAAATCAGAAAACACCCACAAATAAGAACAGAAGCGAGGGACATCTTGAACAATTTTCAGAAGACTGTGTTCGTGAGAAACTAGCTCAACTTAAAGTAGACAAAGCGATGGGACCGGATGGGATACACCCTAGAATACTGAGGGAACTTGGGGATGTTCTAGCAACTCCACTGACTGACCTTTTCAATGCCTCGTTGGAGTCGGGAGTGGTGCCAAAGGACTGGAGAGAGGCTCATGTGGTGCCTTTACACAAAAGCGGAAGTAAGGATGTGGTTGAAAACTACAGGCCGGTTAGTTTAACGTCGGTGGTGAGTAAATTATTGGAAACGCTGCTGAAAGAGAAAATAGTGAGGTTTCTGGAGTCCGGCGGATTACAGGATCCGAGGCAGCATGGATTCACCAGAGGCAGGTCTTGTCAGACAAATCTGATTGATTTCTTTGACTGGGTGACCAGGGAGTTGGACCAAGGGAGAGCTCTAGATGTGGTGTATTTAGATTTCAGTAAAGCCTTTAACACTGTTCCTCACAGGCGACTTATAAACAAACTGAGCACCCTAGGGATGGACCCTAAAGTTACTGCTTGGGTTAGAAATTGGTTGGGTGGGAGGCGACAAAGAGTACAAGTACAGTCAAACCTCGGTTTTCATGATTAATCCGTTCAAAAAAGTCTGACTAAAACCGAAACGGACTAAAACCGAAGCAAGATTTCCCATAAGAAATAATGTAAATTCAATTAATCCGTTCCAGACACCCAAAAATATTGACAAAAAATACATTTTATAGAGAATAACTCAGCCAGCAGTAGAACAGCTCCTGTCACTTCTCTCAGCTGCCCGATCGTCCACAGCACAGCAAACACACAGATACTGTAGGACACTAATCTGATCGCTGACTCCGTCTCAACAGCGTACCCCGCAAGAGAAAGAACTGCCTGCCACATTCATTCAACATCTCCTGCTTACCCATTCAACATCTCCTGCTACCCTGCTACCTCCGAGCCTGAGGGGGTGCTCCAGAGAACAGGCAGGCGGTGGAGAGATCGGGGCCTTCCTCTCTGCAATCCTTGCATCTCTGACTCTGGCTCGAGGATGTTGCTCACCTGACTTTCGCATTTCAACACGCGATCGGTGAGTCCGGGGGGGTAGTGCTGCCGGGACTGGGCAGGCAGTGTATGCAGACCAGCGGAAGGTGTATGTACACTATTGCAGTACTGTTGCTTTTCAGATCTGGCACACGCGATCGGTGAGTCCGGGGGGGGGGGGGGGGGTAGTGCTGCCGGGACTGGGCAGGCAAGCGTGTATTGCAGGACGAAAACCGAGGCGAAAGACGAAAACCGAGACAAGATCTCAGTCTGAAAAGACGTCGAAAACCGAAACCGACGAAAACCGGGGCAACCGAAAACCGAGGTTTGACTGTAAATGGAGCTCACTCTGAGGAGAAGGATGTTACCAGTGGTGTGCCCCAGGGATCTGTCCTTGGTCAGATTCTTTCTAACATCTTTGTTAGTGATATAGCGGAAGGGCTGTCGGGTAAGGTTTGCCTCTTTGCGGATGATACCAAAATCTGCAATAGAGTAGACACCCAGGAAGGTGTAGATAACATGAGGAGGGATCTAGCTAAGCTTGAAGAATGGTCTAGAATTTGGCAGCTGGGATTTAATGTTAAAAAATGTAACGTCATGCATTTGGGCTGCAGCAATCCAAGGGAGCAATACAGTATAGGAGGTGAAGTACTTTTGTCCACTAAAGAAGAGCGGGACCTAGGCGTGGTTGTTTCTGATGATCTTAAAGTAGCTAAACAGGTAGAAAAGGCGGCGGCAAAAGCTAGAAGGATGCTTGGGTGCATACGGAGAGGAATGGCTAGCAGAAAAAAGGAGGTGATAATGCCTCTGTATAAGTCTTTGGTGCGACCTCATTTGGAGTATGGTGTGCAATTCTGGAGACCGCACCTTCAAAAGGATGTGAACAGGATGGAGTCGGTGCAGAGGGTTGCTACTAAAATGATTAATGGGCTTCATTATAAAGCATATGAGGACAGACTTAAGGATCTTAATATGTACACCTTAGAGGAAAGGCGGGATAGAGGTGATATGATTGAGATGTTTAAATACCTCCGTGGCATAAATGTTCAGGGAGAGAGCCTCTTTCAATTGAAAGCAAGTTCTGCTACGAGGGGACATGGGATGAGGGTGAAGGGAGATAGATTCAGGAGTGATATGCGGAAATATTTCTTTACGGAAAGAGTAGTGGATCCGTGGAATAGTCTCCCAGTGGAGGTGGTAGAGATGAGGACAGTAACTGAATTCAAAAAAGCATGGGACCAACACAGAGGATCTCTAAAGGTAAAAAGTGGACTGTTGTAGTTGTTATAGAAGGACAGACTAGATGGGCCTTGTGGTCTTTTTCTGTCATCATGTTTCTATGTTTCCTCATAGCAGACTCTACCACAATAGAGTGGTGAGGAAGCTGAGACTTATGAAAGCCAGGACAAGGAGGGACATGGTAAATGGTGTCTAATCTACGAGAATGAGGAGAGGTAGTAAGAGGAGTCTCCCACATGCTCAACATGAGATCATCGAGAATCTCATGAATAGGTAAAGTAGCTGCTTCTTTAGGAGCCTTAGGATATTGCAAAATATCTAGTTGCTTGGCTCTAGGCTCTGACTCAGGGGCCACTGTAATGGAGAGGCCCCTAGCCACTTCCCTAATGAAGTCCTGAAAAGACAAGTCTTCTGGAGGAGACATTCTTCGTTTTGGAGAATCAGACTCCTGAGGAAGAAGTACCGGTGCCTCGACAGAAGCCTCCGACTCATCAGAGTCTTCGGAGGAATCGAAGTATCGCCTGTCTGGATGCTCCTGTAAAGCCCGATACGCATACCGAGTGGGATCGACATCGGGAGTAAGCGGTACCGGTTCGGTACCGATGGGCATCATCGGACAGGGTACCGCTGCAGTCAACACCGAAGCTGATGTCGATGCAATCGGTACCGGCACTGGGAATGATGCCGGTGCCGGTACCAAAGGTGTCGAAGCCTGCATAAACGCCGTTAGGGTGCGCTGCATGGACAGAATCTTCTGATCCATCGACGCCACCAGAGTCTGGATGTCGGTACCAGTGGAGGCCACCGGTACCCCAGAACACGGCAACAGGTGATCGGTCGAGGCCGAGCCATTGATGTCATCCTGTGACCCCATAGACAATGTTTTGGAAGCCGGAACTTCCCGCCAGGGTAATTTTGCCAGTGCGGAATCCTCGAGGACAAGCCCGGAGGCATCTCGATGCTTAGAGGGAGATTTGCACTTCGAGGACCGGCTAGATTTATGTTTGGTTACCTGAGATCCATGGGAAGAAGCAGCAGCCCTGGAAGACGTCGATGCCACCGAGGCTGCATCAGAGGGAAACAGGGTACTGAGCTTGGCTGCTCGGTTCTGCCGACCTCTTTTAGACATCATGGTACAGGACACACAATCCGTGATGGAATGGTCAGGCACCAAACATTTTAGACACCAGTCATGGGTGTCGGTGACAGAAATAGTACCGCCACACTTCGTGCACTTTTTGAACCCGGAAGCGGCCTTCTCCATGAGGAGAAAAAATGTTCAGGCCTAAGACCCAAACCGAAAATGCACAGTTGAAGAAAGAAAAGTTTTTGTTTTTTTTTAAGAAAGAAAAGAAAAGACTGGCGGTACTGGTCTGACGTCGAAGAAGGCAGACGCGACACAGAAAAATAAAGAAAAAAATAAAGAACTTCTTCTGCGGTGACAAGAACACGACCTGCTGGCTCCGCGGAAAAGAAGAACTGGAGAGAGGCGGTTGGGAAAGGCGGGAAGGCAGCGCGCAGGCGCTGTGGGATGCTCCCAAAAGCTTTCTTACTGGACGCTGGGGAGCGTTCCCGCGCAGGCTCCGTCGGTACTGACGATACCCATATGTGAAGACTCATTCCTGCTTGTTCCTGGAGATATAAATAAATAGTAATAGGTAAAATAACTTATGGAGAAGAGGTCTGTGACCATAAAAACCGCACGACAATGAGACATCTCCAATAAACTGATTATACATAAATAACTAAAAAATCACCAATCCAAATGTTAGAGAAACAAAGAAAGGTCCCTCTCCTAATTCAGTCCATTAGGAAATAAGTTATCCAATTAAAAAATATATTTATTTATTTTTTATTTATTTAGCTGTATTTATATCCCGCTTTTCACCGGGTCAAAGCGGCGTTACGTAGAGGGGTGGGGAAATTAAGTATAGGGCGGGGCCACCACCGAGGAGGCAACATTGATGATTTTGACATGGGACAGACTTTGGACATGGGACAGACATTGTACATAGACAGGAGTCGTGATGAAGTATTCCTGGAAAAGGATGGTTTTTAGTTGTTTTTTGAAGGATAGTAGGTCGGCATTGTTTCTGAGGCAGCTTGGTAGGGAATTCCATAAGGATGGAGCATAAAGTTCAAAGGCTCAGTTGCAGGTCCGTTGTGAGCATTTAGTTCTTTTGTGGGGGACTGTAAGGGAATTGCTGGAGGCTTGTCTGGTAGTTCTGGACGAGACAGTAGGGTTCTAATCTCATTACTATCTTATCTATGTCTCATTACTATCTTATCTATGTCACCACCACGCCAATTCAATTTAACTTTTTTAATCACACAAAACTTTAAATCTGCAATCTTGTGCACCTTTTCTTGCCAATGTGCAACCAAAGGTTTGTCTGCTACACCTCTCCTAATACAACTCTTTTGTTCAACAATACGAACCCTAATACTTCGGATAGTTTTCCCCACATAAAGTTTTGAACACGGACATTGGATGACATAGACTACATGAGTTGTTTCGCAATTTGCAAAGTCATCAATGAAAAATTTTTCTTTTGTGATGGGATGCACAAAACATTCTCTTACTGGCATCACATGAGGACATATAGAACACCGTCCGCACTGAAATTGTCCTTTATACTTTGAGAGGAACTTCTGTTCCGTTAAAGCTGATGGTACTAAAAGATTTCTCAGATTAATGTTCTGTTTGTGAGCTACCGTCAAAGGTAAATCCTGAAAACCAGGAATGGTCTGAATGAGATGCCATTCTTTTTGCAGAATCTTAGTGATCTCACGTGACAATACTGAATATCGAAGGGGACAAACGATGCCCACATCCTTTTTATTAACCTTTCAAGAGCGACTCACGAGAGGGTTCCTGGGCTCTCTTATATGCCTGGTTTATATGACATGGAGGATACTGTCTGGCTTTGAATCTTGTTTTCATTATATCAGCCTGAATTTCGAAATCTTGTGCAGTGGTACACACCCTCTTAGCTCTCAAAAACTGCCCAACAGGCAGATTCCTTTTTAATGCTGGATTGTGAAAGCTGTTAAAATGTAAAAGCTGGTTACGATCCGTGGGTTTCCTATACAGGGATGTAACAAATTGATTGGCTTCTTTTCTAATTATTAAATCCAAATAAGGAATTTGACAAAAATCATATGTGACCTGGAAACGTAGATTGGGATCGAAATCGTTTATCCATGCGTTAAAATTAGTAAGCGATTCAACGCTACCATCTCAAATAATAAAAATGTCATCAATGTACCGTATCCAAAGCTTAATGTTGGTTTTAAAAACATGATCCTTTAAAAACGTCTCTTCAAACTGAAACATATACAGATTTGCTATATCTGGGGCCATAGATGAGTCCATCGCTACCCCTTTTATTTGTTTGAAAAAAGTTCTATAAAGCAAAAATAATTCTCACATAATGCAAATTGTGCTAGTGTCAGAAGAAAAGCTGTAAGAATACGTTTATGAATTTCTCTTTTAACACTAGAAACCCCAAAGTGCGCCAATTGACACAAATGCATCTTCAAAGTTGAATACCAGTGCCGCTGCTACAACCATGTCAGTCATGTTCCATGACTTTGTTAGCATGGTCAAGATGTTCAAATATGTGCATCGAAAATTAATGACAGATGCACCACCTAGCGGGAAAATGAATTTATACCTAGAAGCCCCAAAGTACGTCAATTGATGCACTCAATTGTCTTGGATGAGTCAATTGACATACTTTGGGGCTTCTAGGTATAAATTCATGTTCCCACTTGGTGGCGCATCTCAATCACTGTTTACAGTTTTACTCCGACATTACAAGCAATAAGCACACAATGTCATGTAATGACGTCACATACTGCACGTATTTAACAAATAAGTAACTTCACATTAATTCACATCTGCATTTCATGCTAAACGCAGTAATCGTGATAATGTGTCAATTGACACACTTTGGGGTTTCTAGGTAAAATTCCTTTTGGGGCTTCTAGTGTTAAGTAAACAATGTTCAATAATCTCCCCAGATTCTGCTTGTGGGACGTTCATGTATAAAGATTCAACATCTAAAGCAACAAGGATATCAGAATTAAGATTACGAAAAGAAGATAAAATTTCAATAATGTGCGATGAATCCCTCACATAAGACCACATTGCAGTCACAAAAGGCCTTAATAATACATCCAAAAATTTTGAAATGGGTTCCATAAGTCATCCAATCGCTGATACTATCGGACATCCAGGAGGGGCCGTCAGAGATTTATGGATCTTCGGGATAAGGTAGAGGGTAGGAATAACCGATGTGGGAACAATAAGAAAGTCTTTCTCTTTTTTCGTAAGATATCCAATCTCAAAAGCCGTCATTACGATGTTATCAATGCTACTTTTCAATTTCTTTGAAGGGTCACCTTCTAATAGAAGATAAAGCGTAGTTACTCACCTGTAACAGGTGATCTCCGGGAACAGCAGGAATAAGTCTTCACATATGGGTACCGTCGACACCAACGGAGCCTGCGCAGGAACGCTCCCCAGCGTCCAAAAGGAAAGCTTTTGGGAGCATCCCACCCATGCATGCATGCGTGCTGCCTTCTCACCCAACTACCTCTCTCACTTCAGTTGAGTTGAAAGCTGAGACCAAAGGAGAGAAGTAGAAGAAAAACAGAGAGAGAGAAAGACAACTCCTAGGGGAGGTGGGTGGGTTGTGAAGACTTATTCCTGCTGTTCCCGGAGACCACCTGTTACAGGTGAGTAACTACGCTATCTCCAGGAACAAGCAGGAATGTAGTCTTCACATATGGGGACACCCCAGCTAAAAATGCCTAGGAATGACCACTGCATGTTGCGGATCTATGTAAGATGGGCCATGCTTTCTCCCAGGGACCTTAGGCATCCAAGAGTGGATGGTGGGAAGGAGTTGATCTAGGAATAGAAGAGATGCTGTAGAACAGCCTGACCAAACAAGGCAGTCCTTGTCTAAACAATAGTGGGCAGTGAAAGTATGTACAGAAGCCCAAGTTGCTGCTTTGCAGATGTCATCAATAGCAACTGAACGAAGATTAGCTGTTGAGGCTGCCATGGCTCTAACATTATGAGCTGTGACATGGCCTTCAAGAGGGATTCCTTTACTCTGATAGGTAAAGGAAATATAGTCTGCAATCCACTTAGAGAGAAGTCCTAAATGACTAGAGTCAAAAGCCAGAAAAAGCTGAGAAGACTTTCTAAATGGCTGAGTTCTGTGAAGATAAAAAGCCAGAACTCATTTACAATCTAAGGTATGAAGATTTCTTTCCGCGCTGGAGGCATGAGGCCTAGGAAAGAAGACTGGGAGATAAACCAATTGGTTTAAATGAAAAGGTGATATCACCTTTGGCATAAAATGAGGATGAGTCCTCGAGACTACTCTGTCATGATGAAACCTCGTATAAGGCGGGTCAGTCACTAAAGCCTGCAGTTCACTAATGCGTCTTGCAGAAGTGATAGCAATTAGGAAAATGACTTTCCATGAAAGAAACTTTAGCTCCGAAGTAGCTAAAGGTTCAAAGGGTGGCTTCATGAGTTGACCCAGAACAAGATTAAGATCCCATGCCACCGGAGGTGGTTTGATGGGAGGTTTAGTTAAAAGGAGACCCCTCATAAATCTTGAAACAAGAGAATGAGAGGAAACTGGTTGTCCATCAAAGGGTTTATGAGATGCAGCAATAGCACTAAGATGGACCCTAACAGAATTGGTCTTGAGACCAGAAGCTGATAAGTGAAGGAGATAGTCCAGAAGGGACTCTGCCGGTACTAAGAGTAGATTAAGTCCCCTCTGGGAACACCAGATTGAGAACCTCTTCCACTTAAAAGCGTAAGAACGCCTTGTGGAAGGTTTTCTGGAAGACAGAAGAATATCCTTCACTTGTTGTGAAAGGCCTAGATCTTGAAGTTCTATGCCTTGAGTAGCCAAGGCCTTGAGATGAAGGGACTGGGGATTGGGGTGCAGTAGGGATCCGTTGTTCTGGGACAGAAGATCCGGAGCAATCCCCAACTCCAGAGGAGTGGCTCGAGAGAGACCTAAGAGAAGAGGATATCATGTTTGCCTTGGCCAGCAGGGAGCTATGAGTATCATGCGACCTCTGTCTCTCTGGAGTCTGAATAAGGTTTTGGGGATCAGAGGAATTAGTGGGAAGGCATAGAGAAAATCCAAGCCTCAATGGAGCAGGAATGCATCCCTCGCCTGACAATTTTGAGCTGGGAGTCTGGAACAGTACCGGGGAAGTTTGGCATTCTGTGGACTTGCAAAGAGGTCTATGTCTGGTGTTCCCCAGACTTGAAACACTCGTGCAAGTTGATATGAGTGGAGAGACCACTCGTGTGGCAACAGGACTTGACTGAGCCTGTCCGCCCCAACGTTTTGAATGCCTGGAAGGTATACTGCCAACAAATGAATGTGATGCTCTCTGGCAAAGGCCCACAGTTGCAAAGCTTTGTTGCATAATTGCAGAGAGCCTGTTCCGCCTTGTTTGTTTAGGTAAAACATGGCCACTTGATTGTCGGTTTGCACCAGAACTGTTTTGCTTACGAGATGAAAGCAAAAGACTCGAATAGCATTGGAAATGGCCCTTAGTTCTAGGAGGTTTATTTGAAGAGAAGCCTCCTGTGGGGTCCAGAGACCCTGGGTAGACAGATCGCCCAAGTGGGCGCCCCAACCCAATTTAGATGTATCTGTCGTCAGTACAGCCTGAGGTAGGGGTTGCTGAAAAGGAGAGCCTACTGTAAGGTTCTCCAGAGATTGCCACCAATGCAGAGACGCAATCAGGCGTGCGGTAACTTTGATCTTGTCTGACAGGCATCCTGAGGCCTGGGACCACTGGGAAGCCAAGGTCCACTGGGCCGCTCGCATATGAAGGTGTGCATAAGGAATCAAATGGACTGTAGATGCCATGTGTCCTAGAAGTCACAGCATCTGTTGAGCAGTGAGGAAGGTTTGTAGCACTGCTTGAGATGCTAGTTCGATGATGCGCAGACAACGAGGCTGAGGCAGGAAAGCTTTTGACTGCTGTGTGTCCAAGCGAGCCCCTATAAACTTGAGGGATTGAGATGGGGTGAGCTGGGGACTTTGGAAGGTTTATGATCCATCCCAAGTACTGTAGTATGTGCATTGCTCGAGAAAGAGCATGACTTGCCTCTAGAGCTGACGGTGCTCGGATGAGCCAATCGTCTAAATAAGGGAAGACAAAAATTCCCAGTCCTCATAAATGCTGCTACTACTGCCATGCATTTTGTGAAGACCCTTGGAGCAGAGGCCAGCCTGAAATGAAGGACCCTGTATTGAAAATGTCTTGCCCTGACTAGGAATCGAAGGAATTTTCTGTGATCTGCATGAATAAGGATATGCATGTAAGCATTCCTTAAATCTAGAGAACATAGACAATCTTGCTCGTGAAGGTATGGAAGAAGAGTGCCGAGGGAGATCATCTTGAACTTCTCTCAGACTAAATATTTGTTCAGTTCTCTGAGGTCCAGGATTGGCCTTAGTCCCCCTGACTTCTTTGGAATGAGAAAATAGGGGGAATAGAATCCTGTGCCCTGCTGGGACTTTGGAACCTCTTCTATAGCCCCTTGAGCCAGAAGAGTGGTGACCTCTTGCCACAACAGGTCTGAGACCGGTGGTTGAGATTTGAACTGTTTTATTAGCATGGATGGGGGCAAGCTGAGGAAATGGAGCTTGTATCCCAGACTCACAATAGATAGAGTCCAATTTTCTGAAGTGATTTGTTGCCATCTTTTGGCAAAATGGCAAATACAGCCTGGAATATTTAAAGGTTCTGGGCTTAGAACAGGAAGAATGGCTAAGTTCTCTAGACAACAGTCAAAGACCCTGAGGAGGCTGGGTCTGTTGAGCCTGCTGAGCCTTCTGAGCTTGTATCTTTCTTTGTCTAGTTTGTTGTTGTCCCTTCTGGGGAATATGTGTTTCCTGGGTGGAAGATGGCTAGAATTTCTTTTTCTTAGAGAAAAAAGTTTTTTTGAAAAACTTTTTCTTGGCTGGGTTAGCGGTAGATTTTGACAACCTGCCTAAAGTTGTATTATCAGTGTCAATTTCATTAGCTTTAAGCTGACAATCCTTGCCAAAAAGATTTTCTCCTGTGCAAGGAATGTTACCCAGCTTATCTTGCACCCATTCCTCCAAGTCTGAAGCTTGGAGCCAGGCAATACGATGTGCTCCTATGGATACAGCAGAGGTTCTGCTAATACATTCAAAACAGTCAAAGGTAGCACGATTCATAAACTAAGAGACATTTTGAGCATGTTTGACCAGAGTCAAATAATCTGTCTGTTTATACTCTTGAAGAGAAGGGTTCAAAAGCTCCAAGTCTTTTGTAACCTGCTCAAGAAACATTCCCATGTATAATATATAGGAACTGATTCTTGCTGATAGCATGGAGGACTGAAAGCATCGACGACCAAAGGCATCCAGTGTTCTAGACTCACTACCTGGTGGATTGGAAGAGTGTCGTTTAGCACTCTTAATCTGCCTCATGGCGGACTCTACCACCATAGAATGATGTGGTAATTGAGTCTTCTGAAACCCTGGGCAAGGTGGTACTCGATACATAGTGTCAAGACGTCTAGAATATGGAGATACTGTTAAAGGAGCTTCCCACATTCTTAACAATAGATCATGTAAGATCTGGTGTATAGGAAGCATAGCTGCCTCCTTTGGAGCCAAAGGATATTGAAGAATTTGTAATTCTTCTGCCCTAGGCTCCTTTTCTGGTACTACTGTAATGGCAAGACCCTTTGCCATATCACGTACAAAATCATGAAAAGACATATCCTCAGGAAGGGACATTCTGCGTTGAGGAGGAGTTGAATCTTGTAAAAGTTCAGCTCTGGTACTGGTGGAATCTGTCAGACGGCTGCCTGGGTGAGAATCTTCACACTCTTGGCAAGTGCATATTTCTATATGATTTGCAAGGTATTGTGGGCAATGTAGTTCATTCACACCAGACACAGCTGCTGACAATAATTTAGTTGTGCTCTTGGGTAAAGCCAATAAGATATTTATTTATGGGGTTATTTCTCCCAACACAGATATGCTTGGGTAGCACATAAATTAGGTTACTTGCTTTCAGTGTTAACTTGGAAAAACAAAGTCAAAATCAGGAAAACAACAAATGAAAAGCCACAAAGCAAGAAACAAACTGTTCTTTTCAGGTTAACTTCTGATTACTTCCCACATAGATACAGAAGTGATTCTCTCCTAGCTCACAAGCAATTAGGTAAGGCTTAATTGCTAGCAGTTACCAGCTGAAACCCCTTAGCTGGCTTGCCTTCCACTGTGTGGGTCAAATCCTGCTTCAGGAGCTTTTCTGAGTAGATTAAAGAACAAATTTGTATTTCTTTGTGATGGTTGCTGTACTTTATAACAGAAAGTTACCAACGGAGTTTAGATAGAGAGCAGTCCATATAAACAGGATCCTCATCTGCTATTATTCCCCCTTGTTCAACAAGCATGGGTTCAATATCATGGATTGGCACAGATGAATCTCTCAATGGAGCATTTTCAGGAGAATACTTGTTTCCCTGCTGTCTTTCAAGGTTATAGCTAGGGCATAGATCAGTGTTCATACCTGAGCTTCCATTGCTGCTAGAGTTTCTCTCTATATAGCCTGGCCAGTATGTAGTCCAGTTCTTATGTCCAGCCTTCCAATCCAGATCCCTGGACACTGGATCTCTCTTCACATACCTTCTGGCACGGGTCTTAGGGTCCCTTCCACGTGCAGCCGTCTCCCTCACAGGTAGCGTCTGGAGATTCCTAGCTCTGCAGCACCATTCCTCTGGTCTCCCCCAGTCCAATGGTGTATGCTGGCCCTTGGAATACCTCCCAGTATACGTACTGCTTTGGACTCTTCTAGACCTCTCGAAGGCTTTTCTCCTCTTTCTTCCAGAGGGTCTCTTTCCCTCTCTGTCCGTCCGGTTTGGCTTCTGCTTCTGATGATCCTTCAGATGAAACTGATGATCCTTCTCTGGATATCCAAGGTGATCATGAAGATGCTCATCTGTAGAATAAACTCTACTCTTATTCTGCTTAGATGAGTGCTCTCCCCTAATACAGCGCAGCTGTGGTGAATCAGGCCTTGCCCTTTGAGATGAGTGTTCCATCCTGGCACAGCGCAGCTGTGCTGAATCAAGCCCTGCCCTTTGCAATGAGTGCTTGGGGATTACCTCATAGCCCTTTTGATTGAATACACGTTTTCTCACTTCAGCTCCTCTCATGGCTGTTGGAAACCTGGTGCATTCTGGGATTGGTAGTCTTTTATGGCAAAATTCTGTTTTCTCATTTCTACCAGCACTGACAGGTTGCTTGTTCAGAGACACTTCACCTTTTCTATAGCCCCTTCCTGAGCTATGATAAGCTTCCTTATCACAAATCATCCAAGTCATCAGAATCGGAAGACTCAAAAGGAAGAAGCACCGGGTTCTCCCGAAGCAGATGACATCGGTACCGCTCGATGTCGGTATGTAACGAGTCGGTACCTGATCCCCCATGCTGGAGAGAGATTCCAAACTCGGCATCGGGGGAAGCATGCCTGTTGAAGCAGGTACCGAGGGCACTGGCATCAGTATCGGTGCCTGCGGAACCGTCTGCAGCGACTTTAGTGGTATCAAAGCAGCCAAAAGAGTCGCTAGACTGCGTTTGATAGCGAGGAGTCTTTTGTCCACTGCCGATGCCGGGGTGTCGGTACCGGTGGTAGCGGCCACAACCCCTGAGCATGGTACCAGTAGTTCCATCGAGGCCGAGGCCTCGGGAACATCCTGGAGCCCCGATAAAGCTTTGGAGCCTGAAGACTCCCGCTGGGGCTGTTTTGTCGGTGAAGTATCCTCGAGGGCAACGCCAATGGCATCTCGATGTTTAGAGGGAAATCTACCCTTCGAGGACCGGCTAGTCTTAGAAGACTTGTGTTTAGTTACCTGAGATCCCTGGGAAGAAGTAGAAGCCCTGGAAGACATCGATGCTACAGACATCGTGTCTGAAGCAAAAAGGGCACCGAGTTGATTCACTCGATTCTGAAGACTTCTTTTAGTCAACTTCCTACAGGAGAGACACTCCGCAGGGCAATGGTCAGGACCTAAACATTTAAGACACCAGTCATGGGTGTCGGTAATAGAAATTGTACTGCCACATTTTGAACATTTTTTGAAACCAGTGGCTGGTTTTTCCATGGTAAGGGAAAAGAGGGCCTAATGCCCAAAATGGTGCCAAGCACCAAAGCAGGGAAAAAAATCCCTGAGAAAAGCACTAAAATTGAAATAGTTTTAGAAGAAAAGAAAGAAAAGCACCGGTGGTACCGGTAGGCGTCAACGGAAGGCAGACGCAACCACAAAAAATATAAAAATAAGAGAAGATTTTCTGCGGTGACAGGGGACACGTCCTGTCGGCTCCACGGAAAACGAAGAACTGAAGTGAGAGAGGTAGCTGGGCGGGAAGGCAGCACACATGCATGGTGGGATGCTCCCAAAAGCGTTCCTTTTGGACGCTGGGGAGCGTTCCCGCGCAGGCTCCGTCGGTGTCGACGGTACCCATATGTGAAGACTACATTCCTGCTTGTTCCTGGAGATAATGTTTTATCTGTAAACTGCCTATTACCTTCAAATTAATAAATAAACTTGCACCATCCGCACTTACTAACCTAATCAACATGGAACCAAATAAGCGAACACAAAGGAGTAGAAATACAATATCATTACCTAAAGACTAGAAAAAAGCTAGAAAACTAACAACAGGGCCTTCTCCCACTTTGCACCAACTCTCTGGAATAACCTACCTGACAACATTCGCCTCCTGACTGAAATTAAAGAATTTAGAAAAAAACGAAAAAAACCCCTATTTACCTTACATTACACACCTCTGGCTAACCAAACTAAACAAAGAGACACAGGGTAATAAACTTTACTAAACATACATCTATATGATAATAAATAAATGCAAAAACTGATATTAAAACATTGTTCTCATGTAACTCAAATTGTATAAAACTAATGTAAATATGTAAAGTTTGATTACATCCTCACTATACCTCAGGATGTAAACAATGTTTGCAAGTTTTAATTATACTGTTAAATGTAAAAATTTTAATCTGTTCCCTGTAAACGACTAGGATATGATTAATCATGTACCTTGAATTTTTTCTGTTCACTGTAAACCGCACTTGATACTTGGGAAAGAGTGGTATATAAATGTGTGCTAAATAAAATAAATAAATATTAATCTCATCAATATACATTTTCTTATCAAGAACTACCACAGCACCTCCTTTATCTGCGGGTTTAATGATTATCTTATTTTTTTGCAAGGATTTAATAGTCACACTTTCACCTTTAGTAAGATTATAAAAAGTGTGGCTTGGATTTGTGCAAATCTTCTTAATTTGTTGAGAAACAACTTGTTCAAAAGCCTCTATAATAGGGTCTGTTTGCGAGGGAGGAATCCAAGTAGACTTATTACAAATCAGAGAACCATCACTATGATTAGCCTCCTGATTCATAAAAAACTGTTTAATCCAAATTTTTCAAAAAAATTTTAATAGATCAATTTGAACCTCAAAGAGATCTGGCTTTTTAACAGACACAAAGGATAAACCTTTATTCAAAACAGATACTTCATCTGATGTCAGTGTATATCCTGAAATGTTGATAACATTATTATTAATAGGATCATTTAATATCTCCTCTCGTGAGATCTTTCCGACTTCCAATTCCCTCATCCGCGTCCTCGACCCTGGCCCCTGTATTGGTTGTATTGATAATTTGTCCTGTCTTCTTGTTGATCATAAAATCTGTCTTGTTCTACTGGTGGAGGACGGGTACGTGACCCGTCCCGACCACCCCCCTTCCAAAATAGATCCATGTTGAAAAAATCATTGTTATGAGCTTTGTCATATTCTTTAGCTTTCTGAGGCCTAGGCCTCTCTCTTTGGGTGGAGAATAGGAATGCAGAGGCATCCATATTTTCCAAAGACTCACTCCTACTTCTTTTCTTTTTATGTTCTGGAGGATCCTCTCTATTTCGTTCTTCAATCATACTATCCTTACGGTCAAATATAGAGGATCTTTTCTTAATCCAACCTCTGTCATTTGCTACCTTTTTATACCAATGATATACATATACATTTCAGTATTGGTTTGGCCCTTATTTTCTGAGTTTGTTCCCCATAGTTGTTCTGTTGATAGATTTTCTGTGAAAATTGCATAATGTACATTGTTGGCCAATAATATATTATTGTAAGTATGCTTTAAAATATTATGGACAAATGCCAGGTTTCCTTCAAATTAATGTATGTGGCCTTGAAAAAAAGCCGTTTATGTGTCAGTGATGGTTCAGTATTTGATGGGCCACCCTTTGTTCTTGATCACCTGACTGCACCTTGTTGGCATTGAATGAACCAGTCTGACAAGGTGATTGTTGGTGACAATGCGGTTCCAAGCTGCAATGAGTGACTCAATCAGCTCACACTTTGATGTTGGATGCCTCTTGGATGTTTCCAAGGCCAACTTGTGCCACAGGTTCGATTGGATACAAATCTGGAGACTGGGCAGGCCAGTCCATTGACTTGATGTTGTTCCGCTGCTTCCAGCTGATCACCTGTCTGGAGCAGGGTGCATTGTCATCTTGGAACAGGAACTGGCCAGGAAACAGCTCGTGTGCTGATGGCATCATGCACTTTTGCAGTATGGTGATGTAGGGAGGAGTAGCCTAGTGGTTGGGGCAAGGTACTTCAGGCCGGAAGGTCGGGGGTTCAAATCCCACTAGAGGACAGCAACCTTGGGCCGGAAGGACTGGGGTTTCTAGTCCCACAGATGCTCCTTGTGGTCCTGGGCAAGCCACTTAACCCTCCATAGCCCATGTTCCCTGTAAGTATTAGTGTATGTGTCTCATATCCCCGCGTGTTCAATGTATCCCCCAATTGTGTTGTGACCGCTTTGATTGAAGGATAAGGCGGTATACAAAAACTGTCTAAATAAAATAAAATAAATAAATACTTGGCCCCGTTGACCATTCCATCGATGATGTGAAGACGTCCAACGCCACTGGCAGCCATGCAGCCCCAGACCATGACCTTCAAAGGATGCTTCACAGTGAGGTTGAGACACTCAGGCTTGAATTCCTCTCCAGGAAATCTCCTCACATAGGTGTGGGCCTGGTTACCAAACAGGCAGAAGGTGCTTTCATCGCTGAATAGCACCTTTTCCCACATTTTAGTCGATCAGGTTGAGTGCTTTCTCGCCCACACGATCTGGTTGCGCCTTTGTATGTCAGTCATCAGTGGCTTATTCCGTGCTTTGCAGCCCCAGAGACCAAACTGCAGGCACCGGCGATGAACTGTTGATGAGCTGACACTGACCTCACTCTTGTCTGACCACTCTCGAAGTAGCTGAGGACAGGTCAACTTGCAATTAGTCAGTGAAATGCGTCATAGTGTGCGGTCCTGGCATGATGTTGATGCACGTGGACGACCTGAATGAGGCTTGTCCATCACTGAACCCGTTTCTTTCTTCTTCTGTACAATCTTAACAGCAGCGCTCTGAATGCAGCCAACTTTCCTGGCTGACAGCTTGAAAATCCTTCCTTGCTCATAAAAGACACACGAACACGCTCCTCCAACGTCAGGGTCCGAGTCATCTTCATGGTCGATCCAGAAAGCGTATGAAATTCAAAAATTCCACGCATTTTTTATAGCTGCACTGTTGGCTAGATATCTGCATTGTGATTGGTTAGTGAAACCAGCCTCCTGATTGGTCAGAAACAACGTGTGTATATTGGATAATCTCGATCCAGTTTTGACGCAGGATCCACAAAAATCACAGTAGCTATTTCCCAGTGTCTGTAAAGTAAATTGGAAGCAAGGAATGCAAAAAAAGTCAACTCTAATAGCCAAATGTATCCCTTTTAATGTGGTAGAAAGATGAATATGCTCGGCTAACGGAAAATTAAAAAACAAAACGTTAGAAAGTACGAAAAATGCAAAACTTACAAGTGATTCCAGATTTCTGCACACCACTGAATGTTCAGTAATTTTGTTTTTTATAATGGTTTCTACCATTTTTCCCGGTACTGACATCAGGCTCACCGGTCTGTAGTTTCCCGATCACCCCTGGAACCCTTTTTAAAAATTGGCGTTACATTGGCCATCCTGCAATCTTCAGCTATTACAGATGATTTTAATATTAGTTCACAGATTACTAATAGAAGGTCTGCAATCTCATATTTCAGTTCTTTCAACACCCTTGGATGTATACTATCTGGTCCAGATGATTTGCTACTTCTTCAGTTTATCAATTAGTTGTAATACATCTTCCCGGTGTATTGATATTTCTTTCAATTCTTCTGCGGCATCACCTTTAAATACCATTTCAGTCATAGGTAACATCCCTACATCTTCCTCAGTAAAGACCAAAACAAAGAATTCATTCAATCTCTCCGCTATGGGCTTATCCCCTCTTAGTGCTTCTTTTACCCCTCTATCATCTAATGATCAAACTGACTCTCTCACAGGACTTTTGCTATGAATATACTTGAAAAAGTCTTTATTATGCGTTTTTGCATCCACAGCTAGCTTCTTCTCAAATTCTCTCTTTGCCTGCCTTATCAATGCCTTGCATCTAACTTGCACCCCTACTGATCAGCTTCAGTATGCCACTGGCAAAGCAAAAAAGAACTTCAGAAAATCACTCAAAAGAAGGTGGCACCCCCTCAGTAGGCTAAACAAAATACAAAAAGTGCACCAACATGCAACTATGTACACAGTAACAGAACCACCAAAACAAGCAGAAGCAGCTGACTTAAAAGCACGGTCGTTTCTGAGTGTTGGCAAGGCAGAGTTTGAAAAAGAGTGTGTGCGGGTTCTGGACTGGTTTAGCAGGATTCTAGGAAAGGAAATTAACTATAAGTGAGATTTCACCTTCCAAATCATGCTAGACCAGTCCAGACTAGTGGGAAGTACCAAAGCTACACCACCTTAGGGCAGGAAGAGTCAGCAACTGCCAAGATGTTGGCACCAAATCAGGCCGAATCAGGCGCTTGAGCAATAATGTCAGGTGAAAGTTGGCAAGGAAGTCCAAGTCGCCACCCAGCAAATGTCAATTGGAACAACCTGAGAATGTTCCGCTCAAGAAGCCGCCTGTGCCTGGGCAGAATGAGCCTTAAGTTCCACGAGAAGAAGCATGCCCTGCAAAATATAAGCAGACTCAATGGCCTGTTTGATCCAACATGCTGTGGTATGCTTAGAAGAGGCAGCCCCTTTACAGGGGTGAGAGAACAGGACAAACAAGCGATCCAAAAGGTGAAATGAATTAGGTCACCTTCAGATACGCAACGATTGCCCGACATCCAAACAGTGAAGATCTAAACTGTGCTCAGAAGACTCCTCCTGCAGAAAGGGAGTGAGCGAGATTGACTGATTGACATGAAAATCAGATAGAACCTTAGGTAAGAAAGGAGGAACCGTATGAAGCGTCACTCCTTCCGTAGAGAAGGAGAAGAAGGGGTCACAGCAGGAAAGCTCTTGCAGCTCAGACACTTGGCGGGCTGAAATAATGGCCATCAGTTTTGAGAGCCAAGTCCTTCAATGTGGCCTTCTTCAAAGAGTCAAAGAGAGGAGCACTCAGAGAACCATGGACAAGTCCCATGAAGGCCCTCCTAGACGAACCGGAGGATGTAAGGCATACACATCATGCAGGAAATGCCCAATGTCTGCATGAGAAGGGAGTGACCCAGTGGGGTCATGAAAACAGGTGAGAGTTGCCACTTGTACCTTCAAAGAATTCAAGGCGAGACCTTTGTCAAAGCTATTTTTTAAGGACAAGAAACCTGATACATGAGCCTGCCATGGAGAAAGCGCATGCAGAAAACACCAAGTCTCAAAGAGACTCCACTCTTGAGCATACACAAGAGATACAGAAGGGTGTCACACTTTAAGCAAAGTAGCCACAACCTGAGCTGAATACCCCCTTTGAACTAAATGCTGCCTCTCAAAAGCCAAACCATAAGAGAGTAGACAGCAGGGTCATACATGACAACAGGCCCTTGCCTCAACAGTCCTTTGCGAGAGCCAAGCTTCAGAGACTCCATGACGAGAAGGCGAACCAGTTCAGCACACTACAAGTGATGAGGCCAATCCGGTGCTACCAGAATTACCTAACCTGGATGAGACTCTATGTGACTCGGTACCCAGCTGATGAGAGGTCACAGAGGAAAGACAGAGGAGTTTTGATGGAGGCTAGAGCTGAACCAGCACATCCAGACCCTGGGATCTCGCCTCTCTGTGGCGACTGAAGTAATGCGGAACACCTTGGCATTGGCTGAGATAGCCATCAAGTCTAGAAGGGAGAGGAAGACAGATGTAATCCTGAGCAAGGGGACCAATGGAACAGCAAGGAGAGCTGAAGCAGATGCATGTGTGCCCGAGCCCAAGGGACCACATCCAAGGTCGCCATCATCCCCAAGACCTGCATGTAAAGCATAGTTACTCACCTGTAACAGGTGTTCTCCGGGGACAGCAGGAATCAGTCCTCATATATGGGTGACATCGGCACAGATGGAGCCCTCGCAGAATCATCCTTCCAGCTTTCAAAGAAAACCTTTGGGAGATGCCACCGTGCATGCATGGTCCCCTTCCTGCCCAAGGGTGCCATCTTGCTCAGTCAGATGACATAGCTAAAAGATGGCAAAACAGAAGATGGTAAAGGAGCAACCAAGGGGAGGAGGGAGGGTTGTAAGGACCGATTCCTGCTGTCCCCAGAAAACACCTGTTACAGGTGAGTAACTATGCTTTCTCCAGGAACAAGCAGGAAGTCAGTCCTCACATATGGGACTCCTCAGCTACAGGCTACCGAAAGCCATAGGAAAAAATAGGGGATCCATCATGGGGAGCCGCAAGCAGCAGCAATTTTTGCAGTCCATGAACACAAACCACAGTAGGACTCCTGTGTCCGATGAAACCAGCACTCCGGTAGCCCGAACACAGAAGGGTCGGAGAGTAGGAGTTGCCTAGACCCCAAAAAGGTCCTGTTGGGACTCTCTTTCCAGGCAGTAATGAGCTGCGAAGTTATGGACTGAAGACCAGGTGGCGGCTCAGCAGATGTCTAAACAGCACACAAGTAATAGGGCATTCAGATACACAGCCCCTATACTTTGGAACGCCCTCCCTGACCAAATCAGAGCTACCAAAGATCTCCTAACTTTCTGCGAGGAATTGAAAACACACCTTTTCTCACATTATTATAATGCTCACCTAATAAACAATACCTCCAATAACTCCACCCCAACAGTCTAACACCTCCCATTTCCCTCCCTTATTTCAATGTATATAGCTAAGAAAATCCAGCCATCACTATGCCTCTGTAATTAGTGTGCACTGGTATGTATAGTTATTGTTCTAAGTTCCTTGTTTAAATTGTATTGGTTAAATATGTTCCATCTACCACTGTGTTTTGGTTCCATGTAAATCGCCCCTGATTGCTGGAAGGAGCGGTATAAAAAAAACCGTTCAAATAAATAAATAAATAAATGTCCACCATTATGTTGTTTATGTTTATGTTTATTACATTTGATATACCGCTCAGGCCAAGAAGCATCAGAGCGGTTTACAATCCTACATTTATGTTATGGAAAATAAGAAAAGAACGCCATTAATAAGATAGGACAGAGTAGGAGAAACAGATAGACAAAGAGATAGCAAAGATAGGAGAAAACAGAACAGCAGACTACCTTCACAAACTACAGGCATGACAAATAGACTCACAATTTCTGTATGATTTTAATCCTTCGCCACGGACCCCGCCTAAGGGCCACGCCAAAGGGCCCTCTGGCGAGGCCCTCAGGCGCGGGCCCGCAAGGCGCGGGCACGCCTCCGGAGCGGCAGTTTAAATGCCGGTGAGCAGGGCAGTTGCTAGGCATTGGGACAGAGCACAAGTTTGCCACCAAAGCCATCATGGCCCTGACACAGTGTGCCATGATGTGGCCTTCCAGCGGGAGCCTCGCCTGCTCATAAGCAAGGACGATAGATTCCGCCACCCATAGGCCGCTCAAGACATGAATTTGGAGCACTCACAAACGGCCTTGGCCAGGCTCTTGAACCGCTGCAAAGGTTCCTTGGAAAGACCAGCCGAGAACCCGGTGAGTTCCTTCGCCAGGTCTCTCAAGTACATCCCCATGTACAGCTGGTAGGCCTGGATGCGGCAAATGAGCATTGAGCCGTGGTAGCACTTTCTGCTGAGGGCATCTAAGGTGTGGGCCTCCCTGCAGGGGGACACTGAGGAGTGCGTCTTCTGGCTTTTCAGCCGACGCATGGCCAACTCCACCACCATGGAGTTATGCGGTAGTTGTGACTTCTGAAGCTCGGGCTCCAGCAGACCTGATACATCGAAAGAGCCATCTGCTCACTACCGGCACCGACGCTGGTGTCTCCCACATGCGGAGCATGAGCTGCTACAGGATGGGAGGGATGAGCACTGTGAGCGATTCCCGTGGAGGGGCCTTGCACTGGAGGATCTCCAACTCATCCACCCAAGGATCCTCCTCCAACTCGGTCGGGAATGCCAGGGCCTTAGACATGTCCTTGACAAAGTCCAAGAAGCCCATGTCCTTGGGCGGGGACCTCTGCCGAGGCTCTGAGACTGGAGAATCCCAGGGGATGTCGCAGCGGCGATGGGTATTGGGGGAACTCCTCGTCCTCTGTCTCCCACTTGGAGTAGTCCGTGGAAGACTCGTAGGAGGGCTGCTCCGCGGGCCTTGAGGGGCCTGATGTCCTATGTCCGGCGCCTGTTAAAATTGCCGGGGATAACCGCGGTCCCGTTGAGCGGGACCTCTGCCGAGGATCGACTCGAGGCAGAGGGACCTCGAGGATCAGCTCAGCCTCTGGGGACGTCTTGGACATCAAGGGCCCAGTGGTCGGGGGCGGATGAACTAGTCGTGCCGGACAACAGCGCCAGCTGCTGGTCCATGAAGCCAGACAAACTGCACTCCAGGGCTGCCATTCTGGACTCCAGCAAGGCGGCTCCTCAGCCTTCAGCGCAGGCACTGAGGGATTCAGGCCTGATGCCGGCTCCCTCAAAGGGGAATCCTCGATGAGATGGTGTCTGAGGACCGAGGTCGGTCTACAGCCAGATCCTTCTTGGGGACCTTCGCAAGTCGTGCCTTCTCCGATGCTTCAGACGAGCGGCTCGGATTGCAGGACCAGGCCTGGGGAGCTCCTGGCCGGTCAGAGCCATCCAAGGATGCCACGTTCATCTTCTTCCTGGGTTCCCTCGAGGGGGACTCCCTTTCTGAGGACCCACGATGAGGCTCGGGTTCGGAGAGTTCTGCCCGAGACGTTGGGACCTCAGAAGCCCTGGCTTTTGGAGGCATCAGGGACTCAGGGAAAAAAAACAACAACAACAACTTATCATTGTGCTGCTACTGGCGACTCTTGAGGGCCTTGCTGGATATCATCTTGCAGAGACCGCAGGCTGCGAGGTCATGGTCTGGCCCGAGGCAACGAAGACAACAGTCGTGTGCGTCAGTCAAAGACATGATTTTAGAGCACCGATCACACTTCTTAAAACCACTGGCAGCCATGGGGGAAAAACTACCCCTGCGAGGTCGAAGACCCTCTGGGTTGCCAGCGGGAGAAAAAAAGGCGCAAAAGGCACCAGAAAAAGAAAATAACGAAAAGATCACAAAAATGTAACCGAAGCAGACGCCGAGGCACCGAGGTCGGTAGGTGGGAAGAGTACCGGTGCAATACCGGAGGCGAGTTAGAAACTCGGAGAACAAAATAATCAACTTTTTCCAGGGACAAGTCAGACAACATCTGAAGGGCTCTGCGGAAAAAAGGAGATTGAGCAAGATGGCACCCTTGGGTGGGAAGGGGACGCATGCGTGGTGGCATCTCCTAAAGGATTTCTGTGAAAGCTGGGGGGATGCTTCCGTGAGGGCTCCGTCGGTGTTGATGTCACCCATATGTGAGGACTGAGAAAGTGTATTTACTCACCTGTAGCAGGTATTCTTCCAGGAACAACAGGAATAAGTCATCACATATGGGTGATGTCACCGACAGAGCCCATGCGAAAATGCTCCCCAGCTTCCACAGGAAGCTTTTGGGAGCGTGATCACGCATGTGCACCTGCCTTCCTACCCGCCGGAGCCATCTTTTCTTCAGTACGATGACAATCTTAATAAAAACAACTTCATGGGGAGGAGGGAGAGTTGTGAGGGCTTATTCCTCTTATTCCCAGAGAACATCTGCTACAAGTGAGTAACTATGCTTTCTCTGGGAATAAGCAGGAAGTAAGTCCTCACATATGGGACTCCCTACCTACAGGCTTCCGAAAAATGGCAAAAAGAAGCCCAACAGGGCAACTAAACAGAAGAACTGTAAGAAACATTTGAAGACATAAGAACGGGACGCTAAGAACATGTTTTCAGAGAGTTTTAAGTTCTGAGAGGGCTGCCTGCTCAGCATCCATGCCATGAGGGCCAAGGGCCACACATTGGGGTGAGGCAGGGTTCCACTATCCTGTGAGATGAGGTCTGGATCTCAGCCTAGTCGAAGAGGCTCCTACTGAAAGGGGTGAAGCAGCAGGGGGAACAATGGCTGTTGGGGCCAATAAGAGGCAATGAGAATAATGGTGCCCTTGTTGGCCTGGAGCTTAAACAATGTTTTCGCTAATTGAGGAACTGGGGTTATGCGTACAGCAACCCCAACCCCTGGTCCAGGAGAAAAGCATCAGATGCCAGTCCAGAGCAGACCCGAGTCACCTGGGCATGGTTTGGAATGTCAAACAAGTCAATTTCTGGAGTGCACCACATCTGAAAGATGTAGTCCACCCCCCCCAGTTGAGGGTTTATTCGTGTGGTTGGAGAACCTCTCTGAGCTGGTCCACCAATGATTTGAACTTGCCTTAAGATTCATGCCATGGGCGACAGCGAAGTTCCCTAGCCACAATGCTTCCCAGCAGAGGAGGTACGACCCTGTGCCCCCCTGTTTACTGGATGTAGAACATTGCCACCTGATTGTCTGAATGAGGACTTTCTGGTTGGTCAGCTGCTTCTGGAAAATACGGAGGGCATGTGAAGGCTATTGAGATAAGTCCCCCAACCCAACTTGGATGTATCCATGGTCAGTGTCCGTTGAGGCGAACAGGACTGGAAGGGAAGTCTCTTGAGCAAGTTCAATGACTGAAGCCACCAGTGGGAGGCACACAATCAGGAGTGTGGTGATCACCACCCTTTCCCTAAGGCAGCCTGTGACTTGATGCCATTGAGAGCACAGAGTCCATTGCGCCTGATGCATGTGCCGATGGGCCAATGACGTGACGTGCACTATGGAGGCCATGTGACCTAGCAATTGCAGCAAACGGCTGTACTGGACAGTGCTGACCACCTCGGTGAGGTGCTTCAAGTGGTCCTCTGGCAAGAAGACCCGGGCTTGAGTGATATCAAGAAGAGCTCCAATAAATTTCAGCCATTATGAGGACTGGGAGGTGCGACTTTGGGTAGTTGAAGACAAACTCCAGGTTCTCGAACACTTGAATGGTGAGGGATGCACACCAAACTCCATCCAGCCTGGAAGTCTTTATGAGTCAGTCGTCCAAATAGGGGAAGACGAAGACCCCCCAGGTCCAGAGGTAGGTGACTACTAGCACTAAGCACTTTGTGAAGACCCTGGAAGTCCGAAAGGCAGAATGCAGTACTGGAAGTGTCATCCACATAGCATAAAGCAGAGATACTGCTCATGGAGAGGATGGATTGGGATGTTTATGTACACATTTTTCAGATCCAAGGAGCAGGGCCAATTGTCCTTTTGGAGGTATGGGAGTAGCGTCCCTAGAGAGACCATCTTGAACTTCTCGCGTACTAAGAAGCAGTTGAGGTTCCTGATATCCAGGATGGGTCAAAAATCCCTGGTCTTCTTGGGAACCAGGAAATACCAAGAGTAGAAAAATCGTCCAACCTGTTCTGCTGGTACCAGTGCTATAGCAAAGTTGGTCAGCAGAGCATTGACCTTCTGCAGAAGACCACGATGAAGCGGGTTGAAGGGGGTACTCTCCAGCAAAAAAGGTGGGAGGTGGCTGGGTGGCATGCAACAGGTATCCATTCTGGACAGTTCTTAAAGTCCAAGGGTCTTTGTCACTACGGGCCACCTATGAGAAAAGTGGACCAGCCAACCCCCCACCTGCGGAGACACCTTCAGGGGACAAGGGTAGATTGGTCATGCTCCTTAGGAAGTAGTCAAAACCCCACCCCAGGGTGTGACTGCGGGGCGGGCTGGGCCTTAGGATGGCATTGCTGGCATGACATTTGGGTCTTCTACTAGGCAGTCTTATCCTCCATGGACTTTCCAAACAGGTTTTCTCCCAGGCAGGGCATGTCAACCAACTTGTCTTGGACCTATTGTTCAAGGTCCAAAGACTGGAGCCAGGCCAGGTGACAGTCACCGATGCCTACAGCTGCCACTCGATGGAACTCCCAACGACAGAGTAGATGGAATATCGTCTGAACCAGACCTCGGATGGAGAAACCCTGAGCAAATTGCCTGATATTGCAGGAGTCAATGAAGAGGCTCTTGCACTGCTGCCCTTTCAGGCTGACCCATATGGGGAGATTATAAAGGCATCCCTGATGGGTCTGACGCAGTTGAGAATGTATTTGTGAGAAGATATGTCGAGGACCCACTTGTCCATGGTAATCTGGGCCCATTAGCAGGAAAAAAGGCTCAGCTGCCTGCCGACCTGTGGCACCCTGGAACAGACCCTGAGCCCTGAGGCGTCTGCAGCTCCAGAGAACCTGCTGGGGGAAGAATAACTTTCTCGAGTCTGACAGACCCCCTGAAAGGGATGTGCCTTAGCACCAGAAGTGGGTGCTGAATAAGATGACTTGCCAGGTTGATAACGTCACAAGTCCTGGAAGCGTGCCCAGGAGAATGATGAAGTTGATGCTCCAGCATCCAACAGATGAGACGATGCCCTAGGTTTGTCTTCCGAAAGACGTTGAGGTTTAACCTCATCCAAGTCCTTGACAAGCTGCTCAAGGTCCTCCCCCCAAAAAGAGCTTGCCTTTAAAAGAGAGTTTGGTGTTGGGCTTTGGAAGCTGCATCAGCATTCTAGTGTTGATGCCAAAGCCATAGCCACCCCTCGCTACTGTAACAGCTGCAACTGACCATGCCGCCAAATGCAGCAGATCATAAAGGGCATCAGCCAAAAAGGTGGCCACAGATTCCAAATGGGCTGAAGAAGAGTTTTGCGGCAGGAGTTGTATCCACCTGAGAAGGACATATGTTGCAAGACCACCTCAGACTGAGGCCTGGAGAGTGGGGAAAGAAGAGAATGCTGTCTTCAAAAGTACTACTACCACTACTACTACTGATCATTTCTATAGCACTGAACAGACACATGTTAAAAAAAAAAGTCCCTGCTCATCAGAGCTTACAATCTAGTCAAGACAATCAAGAGAGTAGCTGTAGACATAGAATACATCAAGGGGGAATGGTAAGAAAACACAAAGGAGATTAGGCAAATCAAGATCCAAAAGCAGCAGCGAAGAGGTCAGTTTTCAGCCTGGATTTGAAAAGGGTCAGAGATGAAGCCTGATGTACAGACTCAGATAGTTTGTTCCAGGCATAAGGAGCAGCAAGGTGAAAGGAGCGAAGTCTAGAGTTAGCAATAGAAGAGAAGGGCACAGGTAGAAGCAATTTGTCAGAAGAGTGGAGTTCCCGAGGAGGTGTGTAGGGAAAGATAAGAGAGGAAAGGTAGTGAGGAGCTGCAGAAGGAATGCACTTATCGGTCAGCAGGAGAAAAAAGCGACAGATTTTAGCTATCTGTTGGATGTGTGCAGAGAAAGAGAGCGAAGTCAAAGATGACCCCAATGTTGTGATCTGAGGACACAGGGAGGAGTGTAATGTTATCCACAGAAATAGAGAAGGGAGGAAGGGGGGAGGTGGGTTAGGGGGAAAGATAAGGAGCTCAGTTTTGGCGCGGTTCAGTTTCAAATGGCAGTGAGACATCCAGGCAGCAAAGGCCTGCAACTTTTATCTCGACCTACACAGGGATGGTGATGTGTATAGTAACCGCAGCCACTAGGACATCCACCTTAGGAAAGCAAAGCCATTTGTCAAAATTACCAGGAGACCAGACACAGAAACGTCCATGATGCTTAGCAGAACGCAAAGATGCATCAGGACAGTCCCACGCCAGAGGAACCATCTGCTGAAGTTCCGAGGGAACGGGAAGGCTCTAGATGGTTTGAAAAAGCCTCTGAGAATTGGATCTACCTGAGATTTAGGCTGGGTGGAATGTTGCTTTTCCGGAGGATCAGCAATATGAAGGGACTCGACAATACGAGAAATGAGGGCCCGCAAATCTTCCTTGCAAAAAAGACAGACATGTAGAGAATCATCTTGAAGATCGGTGGCATCTTCTGGAGGGGACAACTCCCCATCTTCATGGTCATAATCACTGTCCAGCCTGTTGTCCTCATAACCTCTCTCTTCAATGGGATCCTACTCCCCAGGAGCCCAAGAAATCTTCTTGGTAGGGCACTTTGCATCTTGAGAAGGTTGAGCTGGCCCTGCTCATTTTCTAGATGACTGATTCTTGGGTGTTGTCAAAGCAGGGAGGCCCAGGGAGGGACCTTGGCAGGAATGGTCCTCAAGCCAGACCGCCAAAGTTCCCAGGCCTGGTGGAACAAGGACATAAGCTGGGATGAATCGAGATCCCCAGACTGATGCATCTGTTCCAGTAGGAGAAGAGGAGGAACAACATCCCCTTGCAGCAGCGCCATGAGGGGAGCAGAAGGAGAAGCCATCGACTGAGGAATATGGCCCTCTGCACCTTCACAGACTGCAGAAGACAGGCCCGCTGAAGAAGACTCCCTGGGATCAGCAGCACACGAAGTGCAGAGATGATCCATCAAAAAATGTTGCTTGTGGCACAGTCAAGGCACTGCCAGACAGAAGAAGGCATCCGGCCAGAAAAACTATGTTCTGAGGCACCACTGACACTTCCTGACACTGAAAAAAATAGTGAGAAGACTAAAAGGAAAATCTGATGGTTGTACATACTCCTGCGGGTTCGAGAAAAATGCATGCGGCAAGCAAAAGAAAGAAAAAACAAAAGAAAATGTCCCCCAAAGAAGAAAATCAGGCAGAAAGAGCCGCAGGCAAAAAACTGAAGAATTAAAAACTGCTCCGTTGAAGCAGTGCTCCATTGAAAAGTGCCGGAAAAAATGGTAGGAAGGCAGCCTCAACAGAAAAAAGGTGAAATTAGACCTTACCTGCTAATTTACTTTCATGGAGTCCCTCCAGTCCAGTCCAGACAGACGGGTTGTGCTCATGCACCAGCAGCTGGAGACTGAATTATGCAAATTTTCTTTGTGACGTCACCCCATATTAGCTCTGAAATTCTCTTCCCTCCTCAGTATACTACTGTCAAAGCATCAAACACTAGTACAATAGAAAAAAGGCAAAAGCAAAAAAAAAAAAAAAACAACTTCTCATGGAACTAGCAGAAACTGTCTCTTCTGCCCCCGGTCCAGTAAGAAACAGCCGAACTTCAAACAAACTGGTTTGGGACCACCTGAAGTGCCTACCGCTAAGATCGGCATCCTTCGGACGTTTTCCTTTCCCTTTTTTTTTTTTTTATTGCGCTGCTTCCCTTACGGCTCTTATATATCTATTGGCAATCTCTGAACCATATGATCCATGAGGGTAAAACAACTCTGATGAAAAGGCACCTCAACCCACTCAAGAGTCCAAGAATGCCTACCAGACCTTATTGCATTTATGGGCTCGCGAACCTAACACAGAAGAACGGGAGGGTTATGGACTGAACTGGAGGGACTCCATGAAAGTAAATTAGCAGGTAAGGTCTAATTTCACCTTCATCCACATCCCTCCAGTCCAGACAGACAGGATGTACCACAGCAGTACTCTAGAGCCATGAGGGCCTCGTGAGCCACGCTTGCAAAATCCGAGCTCCAAAACGCGCCTCTTGTCCCGCCTGGGCATCCAACTGATAATGCTCTGCAAAGGTATGCAGAGATGACTATGTTACCACCCGACAAACGTCTACTGGAGGCACTAGACTAAATTCAGCCCAGGAAGTAGCCTGGGCTCTCGTGGAATGTGCTCTCAGTCCCTGAGGAATTGTCTGATCCCTGAGAAGATACGCCAATGCAATTGCCTCCTTTATTCATCTTGATATGGAGGCTGCCTCACCTTTTCGTGGTCCACCAAACAAAATGAAGAGTCGGTCAGATTTCCAAAAAGACTGCTTGCGCTTTAGATAACACCGTAGCACCCTCCAAACATCCAACTTTGTGTCCCCCTGACAATGAAGTCGGCGAGACATAGGATATAGCTGCGGCAACCACCGGGAGAGAAGCGCCCACTGAAGCAGACACATATGCGCTCTGGCCCATGACACCAGATCCAATACTGCTACCATCAGCCCCAATTCCTGCAGGTAATGCCAGACTGAGGGCTTCACCATCCATAGAAACTGCCGCAACACCTTTTGCAATCTGTCAACACGGTCCTCTGGGAACAACACTCGACCCGCCTCCGTGTCGAACGCCCCCCCAGCCCCCAAATACACCAACTTCTGCACTGGGCATAACTTGCTTTTTGCTGAGTTGATGACCCAACCTAGCTCCTGCAGGAAGGAAATGACCTGCTGAGTCATGTGTGCACTTTCCTCCGCTTTGCCCTTATTAACCAATCATCGTGGTAAGGATGCACCAGAATGTCCTGCTTGTGCAGCACATGGCCGCCGCCACCATCATCACCTTGGTGAACATCCTGGGGGCTGTCACCAACCCAAACGGCAGAGCCTGGAACTGAAAGTGTTCCCCAGCCACTGCAAAGCATAGGAACTTCTGATGTTCCTTCCGAATCGGGATATGGAGATAGGTTTCTGTAAGGTCTAGTGCCGTAAGGAACTCTCCGCTTTGTAATGCTACCATTACAGAATGAAGAGTCTCCATATGAAAATGCGGAACCCGGAGCGCTCTGTTGACACCTTTGAGGTCGAGGATGGGCTGAAAGGATTCCTTTTTTGGCATCACAAAATAGATGGCGTATCGACCTAAGCCGCACTCAGCCGGAGGCACCGAAATCACCTCCTCCAACTGTAGCATACGAGCCAGTGTCACCCTTACTGCCCGAGCCTTTGTCAGAGTTCCGCAGGGAGATGCCACAAACACATCAGGCAGAGGATGAAGAAACTCTAGGGCGTAACCACAGCAGACGATTTCCAGCACCCACTGATCTGATGTTATCTGGACCCAGAAGTGGTAGAAATCCTGGCGTTGCCCCCCGATGTGTTCTGCATTCCCCTGGGCCTGCCTCGCTTCATTGCGGTTTGCAGGCCGAGGCAGCTGCGTAGTATCTGCGACCTTGTACTTGTAAGGCCTGCCCCCTGTATGGGAACCTTCCCCGCTGAGGAGGCATAAAGCATGCCATCCTAAAATACTGAAAATCATGCGGTCCCCCACGAGACAGTAGGAACTGCCCCCGGCCAGCTTTAAGTTTGTCCTCCAGTAATATACCGCCCTCGGAGTTTCCCAAGTCCTTGACCAGCTCCTTAAGGGCCTTGCCAAACAACATCTTCCCCTTGAAAGAAAGCTTACTCAATCGAACCTTGGAGGCCACATCTGCCGCCCAATTACGGAGCCATAAGAGACGGCACAAAGCTACTACCAAGACCATTGCCTTGGAGGATGCCCATAGCAGGTCATAACAAAAATCTGACAAGTAAGCCACCGCGGACTCCAACTTGGGCAGTTCCGCTGACTCCGTGGGTTCTCCACTACCGCTGCCCAGCAGCGCCTGTACCCACCTCATACAGGCTCAGGCGACATATGCCCCACAGATGGAGGCCTGCGGAGAAAGCGCGTTGACTTCAAACGCCTGCTTCAAAAGTGACTCCAAATGCTGATCCTGTGGATTTTTAAGTGCAGCGCCCTCTTCCACTGGAATGGCAGTCTTCTTGGTCACCGCCGTGACCAATTCATCCATCTTAGTATGAAGGAGGTCTTTTTCTGTTGATGGTAGCGGATAGAGGCAGGTCATTGCCCGACTCCCCCTCAAGCCTGCTTCAGGCAGTTCCCATTCCGCTTCTATCAGCTGTATAATAGCCTTATGCATTGGGAATGAATCCCGAGGGGTTTGCATGCCCTATAGAAGGGGGTCCTCCAATGGAAAGTCCACCTCTGCGGGCCAAAATGGAAGATTTAGCGCCGCTAAGGAGTGTGAAAATAAGCATTACCAGCTCCTCCTTACAGAAGACCTGTACAACTGAAGGGTCTTCTCCTGGGGGGGGGAAGTCCTCCCCTTAAGGAATGTCCCCTCCTTCAAGCTCTAGATCCTCTGCAGATCCCGAGGGGCCTTCTCCCAGGTTCCAATCCCCCGAGGTCTCTGACCCCAGATCTGCTTTGCAAGCACTCTCACCGAACCTCAAATGCTTGGCTACCACTCCTTTCAATATTGTGTATCTGGACTTTAAGAAAGCCTTTGACAAGGTCCCTCATCAGAGACTTTTGGTAAAACTAAAGAGTCATGGGATAGGAGGCAGTGTACTATTGTGGATCAGGAACTGGTTAAAAGATAGAAAGCAGAGGGTAGGGCTAAATGGCCAATTTTCCCAATGGAGAAAGGTGAATAGTAGTGTATCCCAGGGATCTGTGCTGGGTCCGCTGCTTTTTGACATATTCATAAATGACCTGGAAAGTGGAATAACGAGTGAGGTTATCAAATTTGCAGATGACACAAAACTATTTAAAGTTGTTAAAACCCAAGAGGAGTGTGGAAAATTGCAAGAGGATCTTGATAAATTGGAAGACTGGGCATCAAAATGGCAGATGAAATTTAATGTGGACAAGTGCAAGGTTATGCACCTAGGGAGGAACAAACCAAACTATGGTTACACGATGCAAGGTTCCACATTAGGAACCACCACCCAGGAAAAAGATTTAGGCGTCATTGTGGATACCATGTTAAAACCTTCGGCCCAGTGTGCAGCGGCAGCCAAGAGAGCAAATAGAATGCTAGGTATCATAAGGACAGGAATGGAAAATAAAACAAAAGATATTATAATGCCTCTATATCGTTCCATGGTGAGACCGCACCTTGAATATTGTGTGCAATTCTGGTCGCCGTATCTTAAAAAGGATATAGCGATTTTAGAAAAGGTTCAGAGAAGAGCCACCAAAATGGTAAAGGGGATGGAAGGATACTCCTATGAAGAAAGGCTAAAAAGGTTAGGGCTCTTTAACCTGGAAAAGAGACGGCTGAGGGGAGATATGATAGAAGTCTATAAATTAATGAACGGAGCGGAACGGGTAAACGTAGATTGATTGTTTACCTTATCAGAATATAGAAAGACTAGGGGACATGCAATGAAGCTACAGGGTAAACTATTTAAGACTAATAAAAGAAAATATTTTTTCACTCAACGTGTAATCAAACTCTGGAATTTGTTACCGGAGGATGTAGTAAAGGCTGTTAGTGTAGCTGGGTTTAAAAAAGGTTTGGACAATTTCCTGGAGGAAAGGTCCATAAACCATTATTAAGAAGGGACCCAGGATATCAATGCTTGAACCAATACAAGCATTGTGGAACCTGTGTCCCTTGGGGAAACTGCTAGGTACATATGACCTAGATTGGCCACTGTTGAAAACAGAATACTGGGCTTGATGGACCTTGGTCTGACCCAGTATGGCATATCTTATGTTATGTAACACCATGGAGGAGGGGTGCTTAGCAGGTGGTGTCTTTGTGGCAGAGAGGCCCTTAAAAGGCCCCTGCTCTCTTTCTAAGTGGTACGCGCGTGTAACAACAAGATAAACTCCAGAGAGAAAAAGGAACTACCTTCCAAGGTACTATCACGAGAGGGCCCTTCTACAATGGTGGGCGACGTTCCTGTATCTCCTGTGGTGACTGCAGCATACGGACGCAGCCTGCAGGACAAAATGGCTGCCGGAGACATAGTGCGGGAAGTTTCCCACCTCAATAACGACGGACTCCCGTTGCGATCCTCCTCCGTTTCCCAATTCTACGATCCCCACGGGTAGAGAGTCATGCTCATCCCGACACTGCTCCAATATTCTACTTTCTCTTTCGCAGGCCTTGCAACAGCCGGCCTGAGAAAGAGAACTGCGCTGCACGCAGCACACACCAGTTTCGATGATGGCATTGATTGCTCTACCAAAGACTTACCACGTAAAGAAACGGAGAGCGGCCAATACCTGGGATCCTCTCAGAGCTGTTCTTGCTGTCGAGAGTCACATATGCCGACTCAACATCTCATGGTGCCCCCCTAGGAGGGGACTGCCAATTCTGCTTGGTAAACTCCCTTCTTGCCTTCTCTTTCAGGGTGACCTGAGTTACTCAGTCAGTCCAGACAGAAATAGTCTGGACCAACCCCAGCTGCTGGAGACTGAATTACTGAGGAGGGAAGAGAACTCCTGAGCTAATATGGGGTGACGTCACAAAGAAAGTTTGCATTATTCAGTCTCCAGCTGCTAGTGCATTAGCACAACCCATCTGCTTGGACTGGACTGGAGCGACATGGATGAAAGATGAGAAATGGCACGGTCAGCTGCTGTGACGAAAACCGGTGTCTAAGGCAGCGGCTGTTCCCCCCCCCCCCCCAAAGATCCACGATACTAAATGTGGCAAGCAAAAACTGTGAGAGGGGGAAGTGGGTGGAAATGGTACTCACAATACCGCCCGAGCTCTGAAGGAACAGCCACCAGCCAGGTACTCTGCTACACTGACAGGAAACTAGTCTATTTTTATTTTTAAACTTCAACAATAAAGAAAAACAAAAAAGAAGACTAAGCCTAATGAAGAAGTTCCTTTTCTGTGGGCAGAGGCTTGAGGCCACCCGAGGGCTGCTCTACTCCCCCTAATTGGGAACCCTCCCCTCCGGGAAGCTCAACTGTTCTACTTGACCAGGAGCCACCGGGCAAACTCTCGGGAAACCCCAGAGGGACATACCTTCTGTGTCCTGGGGACGTCCGGAATCAAAGACAGCTACACTAGCAGGACACTCTCAAAGTGACCACCAGGAGTAGACAAGCAGAAGTCTACCATCTGCTGGAGGCAAAGAAAATACTGAAGCTGACCCCTAGGGGTGCGTGTATATGTGCCAGTGATGATGTTGCTGAAGCTTCTACTTGGCCTTTTCTGTCTCCATCATCTGCTGGCAGAGGGATATAGCCCAATAGTCTGGACTGGTCTAGGAGGATGATATGGGACTGGTATTCAGCTCAAAGGGGGTCCCCCTGTGCTGAAATCTAGTCTTGTGTGTGAGGGGGATTCAGTGTAGTATGTGTGTTCAGGAAATTCTAAATGGGTATCCAGTATTGTGTGTATGGGGGGGGGGGGGAGTCTTTCCAATTCATTTATTTCCAATGCTTCTGTACTATGGACCCTACAGTATATGGCCTGCACAGTTTACAAAACAAAACAAAATCAATAAAATAAAAACAAATATTTAAACAAAAAGCATACACATTTCTTTAGGCAACATATATGTCCAAAGTAAAAATACTAATTGCCAAAATGCTACTCATACCAGCATGTGATAACCAGAGATTGCATACAGAGGCCTGTTCCAGCATTTTTCCCTTTTGAGTACTACTGATGTTATCTGTGCTGTTTTTCCTGCATCTCCTTATTTCTTTTCACTATACAGGGGTTGCGAGCACTACCCCAAGATCTATGTTTCCTTTCACTATAAAGGGGTTGCGAGAGCTACTACAAGATCTATGTTCTCTTTCCGGCATCTCCTCGTTTCCTTTCACTATACAGGGGTTGCGAGCGCTACTCCATGATCTATGTTCTCTTTCCTGCATCTCCTCGTTTCCTTTCACTATACAGGGGTTGTGAGCGCTACTCCAAGATCTATGTTCTCTTTCCTGCATCTCCTCTCGCTATACAGAGGTTGTGAGCGCTACTCCAAGATCTATGTTCTCTTTCCTGCATCTCCTCTCGCTATACAGGGGTTGCAAGCGCTACTCCAAGATCTATGTTCTCTTTCTTGCATCTCTCCTGGGCCTCAATCCCTTACTATACATGGACTAAGAGCCTGCATCTCTCCCCATCCCAATTTTCACTCACAAGAACAGGAGTTAGGAATCCTGCTCCCATAATCTTCATCTCTCCTCGACCTGTTTTTCTTTTACTGTACAGAGGCTGGGAATCTGCATCTTCCCAGTCCTTTGCCCTCCTTATGCAGAGGCTACCACCCTTCTGCATCTCTCCTTTACCTTCTCAATGGTCTCTCTGGCTGAGATGATTGTTTGGATGAATTCTGCAGTAGGCTGTGCAGGGCACTCAGCGATGGGGCATGTGCAGTTCAGAACCAGATTCTGCTCGATGCGAGTTGTTAAGTATTCATTCCAGCAGGACTAGAGAGAGAGAGAAAATGGATCAGAACAGAGATGGCAGTATACAGAGAAACCATAGACTGGTGTGCAACATGCCTGCGGGAGATATCCAGAAACTGCACACAGCTGTGAAAGTCTGATTCTGCAGTAAGACTGTGTATGTAGGAGCTCACCTTGCAGCAGTAATGCATGCAGCAGAGTGTTGGATGAGTGTTGTCATGGGAGATTTGATTCACACAGACAGGGCAGTTGGTGAGGGGGCTTGGTGGTGGCTGGGGGTTGAGGACTCTGAGTCCTGATTCGATAAGCAGCTGTTCTGAGTCTTCTGTGAAGCGCTGGATGAGAAGGTCCATGTTCCACTTGCAGTGAATAAGCAGGTGCTGTGCTGTGTCCAGGCTCACACTTAACAGCTCTTCTATCTGTTTCACTGTCTGTGCCATCAGTGCAGCCACCTCATCCTGGCTCATGGTGCGACCCATGGGGAGCAAAATTGCTTCAAGGATCCCTTGCTCAGTGCTACTGCCAAAAGAATCCACAAGGTAAGAAAGCAAGAGTGAGTCAGTGGAGAAAGAACGAGCAAGAGAGGAGAGGGAAGGGATATACAGGTGCATACCTTAAAACACATGACTAGCAGCGATTATATCATTCAGGAGTGGTTAGAGCAGCAGCCAGAATCAGAATGACCAGGGCTCATATACCACTGACAGTCCTTATGGTCTTGGGCAAGTCACTTAGCCTCCATTATCTCAGGTACAAACTTAGATTATAAACCCTCTGGGGACAGGGAAATATCTACTGTACCAGAATGTAACTGGCCTTGAATTGCTACTGGAAAGGTATGAGCTAAAATAGAAATAAATTGTAGTTACTCGCCTGTAATATGTGTTCTCTGGGGACAGCAGGAATCAGTCCTTACATATGGGTGACATCGGCCCCGACAAAGCCTGTATGGATTCACTCCCCAGCTTTCAAAGAAAGCCTTTGGGAGTTAGATCGTGTATGTGCGTTCACCTTCCCGCCCAAGGGTGCCATTTTACCTCAGTATGATGACATAGCTCAATCAAGCATAAAAAAGAAAACAACTACATGGGGAGGAGGGAGGGTTGTGAGGACCAATTCCTGCTGTCCCCAGAGAACACTTGTTACAGGTGAGTAACTACGCTTTCTCCAGAAACAAGCAGGAATTCTGTCCTCACATATGGGACTCCCAAGCTACAGGCTACCGAAAAGACCTGTAGGAGCCCCTGACGCAAAAAGCGAATTGTGCAGAGCAGCCAGAACACAGAAGGACATGAAGCCAAAAGACACAGCTGCAGCCCTGAGCATGGAATTACCTCACTGGTAATCCAAATACACCGAGCTGGAGGGAAGGCGTTGCACTATTCCCCAAAGAGGTGATTACGCCTTGAGCTTTCTTCCAAGCAGTAATGTGCTGCGAAAGTATAGACTGAAGACCAGGTGGTGGTCCGGACCGAGAATACATGCCACTTGAAGGCATATGCACGGCATGTAGAGACCTTGCACAATGCCAGTAAAATGTTCTCCACCTTCCTGGAGAGGCAAAATTGCGCTATGGCTAGCCTTTCAGCATCCACACTATCAGGGTGAGGGCCGGAGATTGGAATGGAGAAGGGTCCCGTTCTCCTGTGAGAGCAGGTCTGAGTTTTGGTCCAGAGGTATAGGGCCAACCCAGAATAGCTGCAGGATCAGGGGTAATCACTGCTGTCAAGGCCACTGAGGGGCAATCAGGATTACTGATACCCCATCTGACTGAACACTGAGCAAGGTTTTGGGAATCGGGAGTAGGTGGGTAAACATTCAGGAGGCTTCCAGCCCAGTGCAAGAGAAAGGTATCCACCACCACTCCGTGAGCAGAAATGCAGCAGCTGCACATTCTCGGAGCTGGCGAAGAGTTCCAACGTTGGGGTCCTCCCAATCCTGAAAGATGGAGTTAGCTACTTCTGGGTAGAGTCGCCACTCATGAGGTTGAAGCACTCTGCTGAGTCGATAAGAACATAAGATATGCCATACTGGGTCAGACGAAGGTTCATCAAGCCCAGTATCCTGTTTCCAACAGTGGCTAATCTAGGTCATAAGTATCTAGTAGTTTCCCCAAAAGACACAGGTTCCACAATGCTTGTATTGGGTCCGGCAGTGATATCCGGGGTCCCTTTTAATAATGGTTTATGGACCTTTCCTCCAGGAACTTGTCTAAACCTTTTTTAAACCCAGCTATACTAACAGCTTTTACTTCATCCTCCGGTAACAAATACCAGAGTTTGATTACACGTTGAGTGAAAAAATATTTTCTCTTCTTAGTTTTAAATAGTTTACCCTGTAGCTTCATTGCATGTGCCCTAGTCTTTCTATATTCTGATAATGTAAACAATCGATCTACGTTTACCCGTTCCACTCCATTCATTAATTTATAGACCTCTTATCATATCTCCCCTCAGCTGTCTCTTTTCCAGGTTGAAGAGCCCTAACCTTTTTAGCCTCTCTTCATAAGGGTATCCTTCCATCCCCTTTATCATTTTGGTGGCTCTTCTCAGTACCTTTCCTAATAACGCTAGATCGTTTTTAAAATATGGCAACCAGAATGCACACAATATTCAAGGTGTGGTCGCACCATGGAACGGATACAGAGGAATTATAATATCCTTTGTTTTATTTTCCATTCCTTTCCTTATGATACCTAGCATTCTATTGGCTCTCTTGGCCGCTGCTGCACACTGGGCGAAGGGTTTTAACATGTTATCCACAATGACGCCTAAATCTTTTTCGTGGGTGGTGGTTCCTAATGTGGAACCTTGCATCATGTAACCATAGTTTGGGTTGTTCTTTCCTAGGTGCATAACTTTACACCTGTCCACATTAAATTTAATCTGCCAATTGGATGCCCAGTCTTCTATTTTATCAAGATCCTCTTGCAATTTTCCACAATGCTCATGATTTTTAAGAACTTTAGTTTTGTGTCATCTGCAAATTTGATAACCTCACTCATTATTCCCTTTTCCAGGACATTTATGAATATGTCAAAGAGCAGCGGACCCAGCACAGATCCCTGCGGTATACCACTATTCACCTTTCTCCATTGGGAAAATTGGCCATTTAGCCCTACCTCTGCTTTCTATCTTTTAACCAGTTCCTGATCCACAATAGTACACTGCCTCCTATCCTATGACTTTTTAGCTTTGCCACAAGTCTCTGATGAGGGACCTTGTCAAAGGTCCAGATACACTAAATCAACTGACTCACCTTTGTCTACCCTGGTTATTCACCCCTTCAAAAAAACATAACAGATTAGTAAGACAAGATCTTCCTTGTCTAAAGCCATGTTGGCTGTCTCCCATTAAGCCATGACTATCTACATGTTCAGTAATTTTGTTCTATATGATAGTTTCCCGATACTGACGTCAGGTTCACCAGTCTGTAGTTTCCCGGATCAACCCTAGAACCCTTTTTAAAAATTAGCATTACACTGGTCATCCTCCAATCTTCAGGTATTAGAGATGATTTTAATGATAGCTTACAGATTACTAATAGCAGGTCTGCAATCTCATATTTCAGTTCTTTCAACACCCTTGGATGTATACCATCCGGTCCAGGTGATTTGCTACTCTTCAGTTTATCAAATAGTTGTAATACATCATCCTGGTGTATCGATATTTCTTTCAATTCTTCCGCAATATCACCTTTAAATACCACTTCAGTCATGGGTAACATAACATCCCTACACCTTCCTCAGTAAAGACTGAAACAAAGAATTCATTCAGTTGCTCCGCTATGGCTTTGTCCCCTCTTGGTGCCCCTTTTACCCCTCTAAAATCTAATGGTCCAACTGACTCTCAGATTTTTTGCTAAGAATGTACCTGAAAAAATCTTTATTATGCGTTTTTGTTTCGACAGCAAGCTTCTTCTCAAATTCTCTCTTTGCTTGCCTTATCAATGCCTTGCATTTAACGTGCCAGTGCTTGTGCTGTTTCCAGTTTTCGTCATTTGGCTCTTTTTTCCATTTCCTGAAAGATGCTTTTTTGGCAATAACAGCCTCTCTGACCTTACCTTTAAACCATGCTGGCAGTTTTTTTGACTTCCTTCCACTTTTCCCTAAAGCGTGGAATACAGCTGGTCTGGGCTTCCAAGTATTTTTAAACACCACCCAAGCTTGATGTAAGTTTTTAATCTTTGCAACTGCTCCTTTTAGTTTTTTCTTATCTATTTTTCTCATTTTATCATAGTCACCCTTTTGAAAGTTAAAAGGTAGTACTGTGAATTTCCTTACCATCCCTCCTCCATTAATTAAATCAAATGCGATCATGCTATGATCACTATTGCCAAGTGGCCCCAACACCATTATCTCTTGCACCCGATCTGGTGTTACACTAAGGACTAGGTCCAAAAGGCTTCCCCCTCTGGTCGGTTCATGAACCAGCTTCTCCATGAAGCAGTCATTTATTTCATCTTCTCCTTAGCATGTCCTGCCGTGACACTGACTCAGTCGATACCGGGGTAATTGAAATCACCCATTCTTATTACTGAACTGTAACTTTTGCTAGCTTCCCATTTCATCATCCATTTGTTCATTCTGACCAGGAGGTCGATAGTACACCCCCCACTGCCATCGCCTTCCCCTTTTTACATGGAATTTCAATCCATGGAGATTCTACATCAAATTTTGTTTCCTGCAAAACTTTAATCCTTTGTAACTCAATGTTCTTTAACAGAGCGCAACCCTCTACCAATTTGATCAGGTCTATCATTACGATACAGTTTGTACCTAGGTATCAGTGTCCCACTGGTTGTCCTCCTTCCACCATGTCTCTGGGATACCAATCACATCTAACCATATTATTGTAATGTCATTCTCACCCCAGTACCAACTGCACAGACTACAACTAATTCAAAATACCACTGCTCGAATTCTTACCCACACCACACATTCAGATCATATCATCCCCTTACTCATATGCTTTCATTGGCCTCCTATCAAATATATTGCCGGAGGCAGCACTGGGGTATCACCTGGCATAAAAGTGTTTATTTCATTGTCTTAGGAACTGGATCAGGTGAGATTTGTCCTATGGGAAAAGATGGGAGATATTGTATAATGGGTTCCCTGTGATACTGCTGAAATTAAATATTAGCAAGATGGAAAAGTTATATGACCAATGAGAAGTGTCTGCTGCTTCTGGAGGACAGATTGAATTTAGTTCTTAAGGGGTCTTGTGACTTAGAAGTTTGTGTGGACATGGGATTGCAGATGAAGGAAAATGTTATGAGGGCACTATGTGTGGGTTCATTCATGGTTTTATGACTTGTCAACTATGGCTGTATCTCTTGGAGCAAAATTTGGCACATATTGTGCACACACTAATACTGCGACAGTTAGATTACTACAATTCATTTTTTATGGGTTTGCCCCAGAAAAATATTAAATGTCTGCAGCTGTGCCAAATGTGATGGCTAAAATGATTAAGGGCCACACTTTGCCAGTCCTAGTCAACTGCATTGGCTGCTGGTTGAATTTCATATCCAGTATAAGGGGAGTAACCTGCACGGAGAGGCAGTTACAGCCCTAATCGAAGCCATGAAGGGGAACAACCTGCACAGAGTGGCAGTTACAGCCCTAATCAAAGCCATGAAGGGGAGTAACCTGCATAGAGTGGCAGTTACAGCCCTAATGCCTGTAGCATGGGAAATAAGATCCCAGATGTTGAGGCTTTAATGGAAGAAGCCGACTTGGATTTAGTGGCAGTTATGGAGACATGGTTCATGGACAACGATAATCGGGGTGCAATTATACCAGACTATATTTTATTCAGGAAGGACAGGGGAGGACAAGTGTCACTATATGTAAAAAATAATATTGAAGCTATAGAATTACAGGGCTTAAAAGGGAGCAAGAGGGCACTATGGGTTAAACTAGAATGAGGGAAAGAGAGTGATATACAGATCCCCTTCACAGGGAGAAGTGGATGGAGATTTACTATAAGACATATGCAGCATTGCCATGAAAGGAGAGCGCTAAGTGATTTCAATATGCCGGTTATTGATTAGTCATCTAGAAGTAAGGAGATCCTGGATTCCTTACATGTAGAACTATTCAGGCAACTGGTAACAGAACCCACATATGAAGAGGCCATATTGGACTTGGTGCTTACCAATGGTGAAAGTGTTTCTGATGTTATAGTGGGAGATCATCTCGCATCCAGTGATCAACAAATGGTTCAGTATTAGTACTAGGGATGATAAAAAAGCGAGGGTCTTAGACTTTAGGAAAACTAACTGTCAAGATGGGAGGCCTTCATGAAATACAACAGATCACAGAGAGAGGAAGACAGGCATCTATATTTGGAAAAACAGAGAAGCTAGCAAAGTAGTCAGGAAAGCAAAGATGCAAAAAGAAGAAGAAATAGCCAATGCAATAAGGGTGGGTGGGCGGGGCGGGGGGGGGGGAGGAGGAGACATTTTTCAGATATGTTAGTGAGAGGAGGAAGGGCAAAAGTGGTAGTGTCAGACTCAAGGGTGAAGGGGAGGGATATGTAGAAGCTGATAAGGATAAAGCGGAATTGCTTAACAAATATTTCTGTTCTGTGTTCATAGAAGAAGGGCCAGGAGCAGGACCTCAGAAAATACCCACAAACAGGAACAGAATGGTGAGCTCGAACAATTTTTAAAAGACTGTGTGTGAGGAACTAGCTAAACTAAAAGTAGATAAAGTGATGGGACTACATATGATATATCCAAAAATACTGAAGGAACTTCGGGACGTTCTAGCGGCTCTACTGACTGACCTTTTCAATGCTTCTTTGGAATCCAGAGTGGTCCCAGAGGACTGAAGAAAGGTACATGTGGTCCCTTTACACAAAAGCAGCACTAAGGATGAAAACTACAAGCTAGTTAGTCTAAACTCTGTGGTCAGTAAATTAGTGGAAACGCTGCTAAAAGAGAGAATAGTGAGGTTTCTGGATTGCAGGATCCGAGGCAGCATGGGTTTACTTGAGGCAGGTCTTGTCAGACAAATCTGATTTATTTCTTTATCTGGATGACCTGGGAGTTGAACCAAGGGAGAGCCCTTACACGTAGATGTCGTGTACTTAGATTTCAGTAAATGATTTGAGACTGTTCCACACAAGTGACTTATAAACAAACTGAGCACCCTAAAGTTACTGATTAGGTTAGAAATTGGTTGAGTGGGAGGTAGCAAAGGGTACAGGTAAATGGAGCCCACTCTGAGGAGAAGGATGTTACCAGTGGAGTGCTGCAGGAATCTGTTTTTGGTCAGATTCTTTTTAACATCTTTGTTAGTGATATTGCAGAAGGGCTGTCGGGTAAGGTTTGCCCGTTTGCAATGATACTAAAATCTGCAATAGAGTATACATCCAGGAAGGAGTAGATAACATGAGGAATGACCTAGAATTTAGCAGATGAGAGTTAATGCTAAAAAAATGCAGGGTCATGCATTTGAGCTGCTAAAACCCAAGGGAGCGGTACAGTGTAGGGGTTGAATTGTCTACAAAAGAATAGCAGGACCTGGGCGTGACTGTGTCTGAAATTTTTAAAGTAGCGAAACAGGTAGAAAAGGCGATGGTGAAAGCCGAAAGACTGCTTGGATGCATAGGGAGAGGAATGGCCAGCAGAAAAAAGGAGCTTATAGTGCCTCTGTATAAGTCTCTGGTGTGACCTCATTTGGAGTATTGTGTGCAAATCTGGAGACCGCACCTTCAAAGGGATATAAACAAGTTGGAGTCTGTGCAGTAAGTGGCTACTAAAATGGTTAGTGGTCTTCGTTATGTAGCATATGAGGACAGAAAAAGATTTTAATATGTATTCTTTAGAGGAATGTTAGGGTGGTGATATGATAGAGACATTTAAATATCTCTGTGGCATAAATGCATGAGGGTCTCTTTCAATTGAAGGCAAGATCTGCTACGAGGGGATATAGAAGAAAGTGAAAGGGGGTAGACTCAGAAGTAATATGCAGAAATATTTCTTTACGGAAAGAGTGGTAGATGAATGGAATAGTCTCCCAGTGGAGGTAGTGGACACGAGGACAGTATCTTAATTCAACAAGCATGGGACAAACACAGAGAATCTCTCAAGGTAAAAAGGAGACTATTGTAGTTAATATAGAAGAGCAGACTAGATAGGCCATGTGATCTTTTTTTGCTGTTTCTATGTAATCAAAATTTATTCAAAAAGGTCTCCAACAAACTTTACAATATTCTAACACACCATACATTGTGGCAAGGAGGCCTATCCAGAGTCCATGGGAGGACAAAGAGACAGGGAATTCACCCTAGTAAAGGGCCCCCTTTTACCAAGTCAGGGTAGGAAAGCCATAAACACCTCCAGGAATCAGAAAACGTCCACGTGGAAAACATTTCAGGCTCCCCCTAGTGGAATGAAGGGGAGAGGATACAGAATCCTTTAGGCAGTGAATGCTTCAAGCACTCAGGTGCCCGGAGTCAGGCTGATTTCCGTCACCTGAGTAGGGTGGGGTTCAAGCTAGAGCCCTGGAAGTATAAACCCAGAGCAGAGTATGATTTAGTAGAGGGGAGGAGAGGAGAAGCAGGAAGCCAGGCTGAGCAGAACGGAGCTTCCAGCTGGAGAGAGTGCTATTTGGCATGCAGCACGGCTGCAGGAGAGTTTGGAGCCAGGAACAAGAGAGACTCCAAGATCCCCCGGGAGGCTGTTAGCTGAGCAGGACGGAGAGTCAGAGCCTATGCAGCTGGGAGAGCCTGAGGTGAAGCTGATTGAGGAGGACACTCCCATGGACTGTTCCTTGTGCCAAGCTATAAACCTGGGGAACGTAGAAAAAGCAAGCCAGTCCTGAAAGAAGGTCTCCCAGGAAAAAGGTACCCTTATATCACAAGCAGGGTGGCTGAGATCACATATGTTTATAAAGGGGAAGTTTACCACAGACTTTAAATGTGTTTTTTTGTTTGGTGCTTTAGCCAGCAAAGCTAAGAAGGGAATACAATTAGGCTTGCTGGTAAAGACTGTGTATCCTGCAATAGAGAGAACCTTTAAAACTGCATTTTGTGGTTGGATGTGTTTTGGACAATTTTTGCTTCAAAGTGTCCCGAACCAACAATCCTATGTGTGGTATGATCGAACTATTGTGTATATAAAAATAATAAATTTCTGTCATTTGCCTTACCTACTTGAGCCTGACTACAGTTTTCTGCATGGTACACTCATACAGCTGAATAAGGACTACATTTCCCAGAGGGCATTGCAGGGAAATAGTTTTAAAAAAAGCTGAAAAAGCATACAGCAGAAAGTTCCTTTAATAATCCACGCCCCTCTAACCTAGAGGTGAGTGGTGGTGGCGTGACAACATCTAAGGGTAAACGAGATCTCAGGATGGCTATGACCCCTACATTTGGCGAAAAAATTCACCATAGGGATTAGCAGACGCTCACATCACTGACCTCAAACATCCCTTAATTTATATTTTATTAATTTTTTATTCAAATTTTCTAAAGTTCATTAAGTTTTAATTTTCCAATACTCATTAAGTGCAATCCTGAAAAGTACTTTTCAACATTCAACACATGCATATAAGTTTGTACTACTTTTCTTTTGTGTCTTAAACTTCCAAAACGAACCAGTCTTAATTCGCTTCCTCAGTAAACAGCAATAAAGTGACGTCCCCTACAAATGAGTAAAACACACATTTTGAATAGTCTGGCAGCCTGGCATAGCATGTAGATAAATATAATTACTTATCTTGTATAATAGGGCTGTCCAAATTCAACTCCACTTCTCTAACAAACTCGGTAGAGGCTGGCACTAACGCTGTCTTCATTAAATAGCCAACACCCCATTCGCAGGAAAACCTGACAAAGATCTTCGTTTCACCGAACGGCTTCTTCAGGGTTTCAAAGAATCCTTATAAGCAGAGAAATTATTCAATCTGCCAACATTTACTTCATACGGGGTTCAAGCCAGGAAACTCAGCGTCTGACGCAGCTGGCTATAAAGGGACTGACAGCCAATAAGAATGTTCTTCACCACTATAGCGAAACTTTACACTAAAAACAACAGAACTTCTGACATTCTAAAAGCACCCAATGTACAGTAGAAACGTCCAGCCCACTCCAGCAGCTGGGCTTTCAAAAAACCAATGCCGATTCAGTGCGATCATCCAAGCCACTAGGGCTAGTGCATTTAGTACAACAATGGATTTATAGACTTTCTGTAACAGCAAATGTCCTCTGTCACCACCACGAATGCACTCTGGAACATGTTCTAATACAGAGCACAATAGATCCTCAAAAGTATGTAACATCTGTGAGCAATGTGCTATCAATGCTGTTTCTCCTCTCAAGTTTTGATACTGTATTTGTGCTCTGCTAATCGTACTTAAGAGAATGTGTAGTTTTACCAACATCGCCCCGCTCCGAAGTTCCTGCCCAATCGTGGCCCGAGACACCTTCCGGCTGCCTGCTTAAAACAGATAGCCCCAGCAGGAACAGGACTCTGCTTCTTCTCTCCTCCGCCGTCTGTCGAGACCAGCTCCCCCGATCGGGGTAGAGCGCCAGAGCGGGTTGGCTAGCATCGCCCCGCTCCGAAGTTCCTGCCCAACTGGGGCCCGAGACACCTTCTGGCTGCCTGCTTAACACAGGCAGCCCCAGCAGGAACAGGACTCCGCTTCTTCTCTCCTCTGCCGTCAGCCGAGACCAGCTCCCCCAATCGGGGTAGAGCACCGGAGCGGGTTGGCCAGCATCGCCCCACTCCGAAGCTCCTGCCCAATCAAGGCCTGAGACACCTTCCGGCTGCCTGCTTAAAACAGGCAGCTCCAGCAGGAACAGGATTCTGCTTCTTCTCTCCTCCGCTGTCCGCCACCTGCCGAGACCAGCTCCCCCGATCGGGGTAGAGCGCTGGAGCGGGTTGGCCAGCATCGCCCCACTCCGAAGCTCCTGCCCAATCAGGGCCCGAGACACCTTCCGGCTGCCTGCTTAAAACTGGCAGCCCCAGCGGGCAGGCCCGCGCCCGAGGGCCTCGCCAGAGGGCCCTTTTGCGTGGCCCTTAGCTACACTCCCGAATCAGGACATCCGAAGGAGCAATGCTGATTCCCACGAGAAGCCAACAAGCCTCATGAACCAAAGCAGTCAACACTGACAGAAAAAGGTATCCCTATCACCTATCCAAGGGCCTGAATCTCCACCCTGCCTCACCATGTACACTCTCACATACGCCTACCTAACGCTACTGCTACTAAGTACCCCCTTCTACCCAATCTACTTCCCCATTACATGTACCCCCACCTTCTCCCCCTCTCTCATACCTCACTCAGCACCACACAGACACACAACTATCAAGAAGCCCCCTAAACGACCTCCCACTCGCTTGCACCTCAACTCCAACATACTGGCATGTGCTCAACAGACACCCCTCACCTCCACTAGCATAGAACTCATCAATGCCAGATCTGTAAGAAATAAAATCAACACTATCCTAGACCACATTTAACACCACCGAACGGACATACTATGTATAACTGAGACCTGGCTAACAAACGCCGACCATGTAATACTAAACCAGCTGACACCCCCTGCCTACATGGCCTTCAACTGCCCCAGAACACAGAAGAGAGGGGGAGGAATACTTATCCTCGCCAGAACCCACCTCAGATTCAACACTGCTGCAACTCTGAACATGCAACACTGCAATACTATCACTATACAGAACAAGCACCTGGCCATTTGTCTCACTGACAGGGCCCCCAACAGCTCTCCAGATGACCTCGCTTCTACCCTGGAAACAATATGCGCAATAAACGCCCCCCACAAACCACTCCTTGTCCTAGGAGACTTCAACCTCAAATCTATGCCAGACCGAGAAGCAGACTCATTCCTCAACGTCATGAAGGACCTCAACTACTCCCAACTAATTACTGCACCTACCCACCAGCGTGGCTCCACACCCAACTTAGTCTTTGTCCCTTGCTACACTCTGCACAGGAACGCAATAACCATCCCCCTGATCACTCCGATACCATGGTCAGACCACCAAACCGTATAATTCAAGGTGCCCTTCCCAGCACCTCCACACGGCAAACTCAGGAAGAGGTCACTAGGAGATTCAAACCATTCAACAAGGTGCAATTCCTGCTCGAAATCCTCCCAGAACAAGAACATGATGTATCTAACCTGGACGCTGCCGTAAACCACTGGAACTCCACGCTATCAGCAGCATCAGAGATTCCAGCCAGCAACCGTAGACAGAGTATCAAACCAAAAAGACACTTGGCACCCTGGTATTCCAGATCAATACGAGAGGCCAAACGAGCCCTCCGAAAGCTTGAGAGAGCATGGAGAAAAAAATAAGACGCAGACTATCCGGTCACTCTATCAAGAAAAACAAGAACAATACAACAAGCTAATCAACCAACATAAACAGGAGCACCATACCAATCTTGTCCTCAAAGCAAAAAACAAGCCTTGTGAGCTCTTCAGTATAGTCCACACGCTCACAAAGGATCCAAGCAGCACCGGGGTGATTAAAATCTCCCCAGAGGCCTTCGCACAACACCTGGCTACCAAACCGCCCCCCCCCCCCCCCCCGTACTGAACAAGCACAGGATGTAAACCACACAGCTGCTGCTACAATCCTCAATACTACATGGAACGAATTTCATTTACCCACAAAGAAAGAAATCACCCATACCATATCTAGTCTCAACACCAGCACAGCACCTACAGATCCCTGTCCGGTCACATGGGTTAAGTCAGCAAATGAAGATCTGGCAAGCCACATCCAGAAAATAACCCACGCTTCACTAACCCAGGGCTACATGCCCCCACCTCTCAAGCTTGCCATTATACGCCCTGTCTCCAAACTCACCACCCCCTCTCCCACTGACCCATCAACCTATCATCCAATTTCCAGCCTCTCCTTCTTTGCCAAGATCCTGGAGAAGACGGTATACAGACAACTTCAAGACCACGTAGACACCCATGCACCTCTCGACCCCCACCAATACGACTTTCGACCTCGTCACAATGTCGAATACCTACTTAAACTGCTCCTAGCCAATTTCATCAAAGGACTAAATAACATCAAGACGGGCTTCCTCCTCATCTTTGTTGATATAGCTGCTGCTTTCAACACCGTATCCCACCGTCCTCCTCAAAAGACTAGAGGCCATCGGACTTCATAACATCACGCTCAAATGGTTTGACTCATACCTCAACGGAAGACAGCATCAAATCAAGATCGGAGCTACCTCTTCATCTCCATTTCCATTAAAACAAGGAGTACCTCAAGGATCCTCCTTATCCGCCCTACTCTTTAACCTCTATGTCCAACCCATCTGCGAAGTCATAGCGCAACACTACTACTACTACTATTTATCACTTATAGAGTGCCATGCACGCAGCGCTGTACAGCTAACCAACAAGAGTTAGCCAGAATGTAAGAGATAGTCCCTGCCCATCAGAGTCATGCTCATCGGAGCTTACAATCCAGTCAGAACATGACAGGGTAAAGGTCAGATTAGTGCAAGGTACAGTAAGGTCAATACAAGGCACAGTAGGGTCCAAACAATATGGTCATGAGAGATGACGGGGGCTAAGATAAGGATAGAAGTCAGGATATGAAAGCAACGGTGAAGAGGTGAGTCTTCAACCTGGATTTGAAGAGGGCCAGGGAGGGTGCCTGGCGTATAGACACAGGTAGGCTGTTCCAGGCGTGAGGTGCAGCAAGGTGAAAGGAGCGAAGTTGGGAATTAGCGGTGCGGGTGAACGGCATTGACAGAAGTGATTTGCTAGCGGAGCTCAGGTTGCGAGAGGGGATGTAGGGAGAGATAAGAGATGAGATGTAGAGGGAGGTAGAGGGAGGAGTGGCCTAGTGGTTGGGGAAAAGTACCTCAGGCCGGAAGGTTGGGGGTTCAAATCCCACAAGAGGACAGCAATCTTGGGCTGGAAGGACTGGGGTTTCTAGTCCCACAGGTGCTCCTTGTGGTCTTGGGCAAGCCACTTAACCCTCCATTGCCCATGTTCCCTGTAAAATAGTTATCTCCAAATTATAATGCCCTGTTCAATGTAATTTCAGTTTGTTCATTGTAAACCGCCGTGATATCATGAAGGGTGGTATATAAGAAATGTTAAATAAATAAAATAAATAAATAAATAAGGTATTGAGGGGCTGCCGAGTGAATGCATTTATAGGTCAGTAGGAGAAGTTTGAATTGGATGTGGAACTGGACAGGGAGCCAGTGAAGTGACTTGAGAAGAGGAGTAATGTGGGCGTGGCAAGGCTGGTAGAAGATTATTCGAGCAGCGTGACTTTGTATAGATTGAAGGGGAAGGAGGAGGCTGATGGGGAGACCAGCAAGGAGTAGGTTGCAATAATCGAGGCGAGGAGATTAAGGAGGGGAAAAGCGTTTTGGTGGTGTGTTCAGAGAGGAAGGGGCGGATTTTGCCAATGTTGTAGAGGAAGAAATGGCAGGTCTTAGCTACATGCTGGATATATGCAGAGAAGGAGAGAGAGGTGTCAAAGATAACCCCTAGGTTGCGGGCCGAGGGAACAGGAAGGATAGTAGCTCCACCCACATAGACTGAGAAAGGGGGAAGAGAAGGGGAGGAATTGGGGGGGAAAGACAAGGAGTTCGGTCTTAGCCATGTTCAGTTTCAATCGGTGAAGAGACATTCAGGCGGCGTTTTCGGAGAGGCAGGCAGAGATCTTGGACTGGGTTGCTGGAGAAATAGTATGTTGTTTATGTTTATTAAAACTTTTTATACCGCCCAACACCGGAGGCACCTGAGCGGTTTACAATATACTTAAAAACAAATTAAAAATATGGCTGTGGGAAAAGAAAAGGAACGCCAATAAAATTGATAGGATAGTAGGTGCAGAGAGGTAGATTTGGGAGTCATCGGCGTAGAGATGGTACTGAAAGCCGTGGGAGGAGATAAGCGCGCCAAGGGCATGGGTGTAGAGGGAGAAAAGGAGGGGGCCCAAGACGGATCCCTGGGGTACACCTACGTGGCATCCAATACGCACTATATGCCGACGACATCATGATCTACACCCAAATTGACTTAGACAAGCCTGACTATGCACCTATTACCAACTGCCTCCATGATTTATCCTGATGGCTATCCAACAACCTCAAGATCAACTACAAGAAAACAGAACCTCTGTTCGTCACAAGCAACAACAACTTCTCTCCTCCTCAGCACATTGACCTTATCAACAAGACCATCCTGTCAAAGAGGAAATAAGGTACCTGGGAATAATTCTGGATAAGAACCTAAACGTCCACTCCCACATTGCCAAAACTACAAAGAATGCATACCACAAGCTGGCAATCATTAAATGGCTAAAACCCACACTAAGCCAAGACCATGTCAGGACAGTCTGTCAAGCAATAACACCACCCATACTGGATTACTGAAACTCCATTTTTCCTGGATTACCTGCGTCAACTATTCGCCCCCAACAGATGGTACAAAATACAGCTGCACGTATCCTCACAGGCTCTGCAAGACACCTACACATCACCCCTGTCCTAAGCCAACTACACTGGCTACCTATCATGCTCAGAATCAAATTCAAAACAGCCCTCATCCTTTTCAAAATCCAGCGTAATCTGGCACCGAACACCCTCAAGGACTTGATCAAGACAAAAGCTGACACTAGGCCCAGACGTAGACCAATGATGGACATCATCCAGACACCGGCCTCATACTGCAAATCAATGAACTCGACATCCAGGAGGGCACTTGTCTCTTGCAGCACCATCCCTTTGGAACTCACTCCCCCAGGACTACTACTGATGCGAAGGACTTCAAGACAAGACTGAAAACCTTCCTGTTCGCTGATTACTATGGGACCATCACATAGACCACTCTCTCTTCAGTAAAGCCCATACACCAGCTTTCTCCCTTGAAGTATATAACTCTCCCATTTGTAAATATGCACCTTTGAAGCTCCTCTCCCCCTCCCAACATTCCCCCCTCCCTTGCAAAGCCATCTCACTGTAAACGTCCCTCTCCAGTGTCCCCTTCCTCCCTCCAGGTACACCTTATATCTCCTTCCAATCCAATGTTCACTGAAATTAAGTATTAGTTATACTGTTGTGTCGCTATAAGACAACTTATTTTATTTTGTAAACCGCTCTGATTGAAGAATAGAACGGTATATAAAACCTGTTAAATAAATACATAAAATAAACATAGATCTTTGAACAGGGACATTTCAAAACATACACTACAAATGATGTAGTGCTATCAGTATTACTCTTCATATAATATTTAATGTCTTGATGCTGAAAACATTGCTCCACCATCATTGAAGAGCAGAATGAACAATGTTCACATTTAGTATGTCCAACTACACTTGTATATGAGGCGATTTAAGGACCGCTGAACAATGCTTATCTCTAAAATTCCTTTCTTTACTGTAAGCAACACGCAAGGAGCTATCAGTTAATTTGGGATGGGTTTGTATAAGTTTCCATCTCTTTGAGTATAGAAGTTGCTATCCGACTTGACAAACTAGAATGCTGCAGTACACATGTAATAGGTGAAACTGCTGAATGAGGCAAATGTTGCATGTTTTCAGCCTTGGGCTGCAAAAGCCATTCGCGATGATTATAACGTGCTCTTTTATAAACTTTCTTCAAAACTGCATCAGGGTATCCTCATTCTTTAAACTTGGTAAGCATCACATTTGCTTGTACCTTAAACTCTGCATCAGAAGAACAGATGCTACGGCATCTTAGCAATTGTGAATAAGGCAAACTCCGTTTCAAATGTATTGGGTGGAAACAAGAATACGATATTGCATTTCTCTAATCAGTGGGTTTTGTATAAAGAGTAGAAAAAAAACAGTCATCAGACTTAACAACTTCAACATCCAAAAAATGGATAGATCAATGTTGGACATTCATTTCAATCTTAATATTAGTATCATAGCCATTATGCAATTAAAACAATCCTCCAAGGTCTTACGCGATCCACTCCATAACAAAAAATTGTCATTGATATATCTAAACCAACTTTGGATATACATTCAAAACTGGCAAGAATATACCCACTGCTCTTCAAAGGAGGCCATAAACGGGTTAGTCAGTGAGGGTGCAAACGTGGCCCCCATTGCAGTACCTGAAATCTGCTGATAGAAATCGTTTTTAAACAAAGAATAATTATGTTTCAAAGCTAATTCTGTCAGCAGCACCAAAAACTTATTAGGCACCATGTGTGGCCTAGATCTCGTTTCCCAGACAGAAGTCAGAACTGTAATTGCAGCATCTTGTGGTATTGATGTATATAGAGCAGCTACGTCCAGAGTAACCATCCATCCTCCCCCTTTCTCTGTCAACTTGATTATTGTCCCCCCCCCCTTTTTTTTGTTAAACCGCTTTGACCTGGTGAAAAGCGGGATATAAATGCAGCTAAATAAATAAATAAAATAAGTCTGTAGACAGTTAAATAACCCTTCTCATTATCAGCGGCTTCAAATGGATCCAACAATGGAATTGAGGAAGGAACTGTCAGGGATTACTATGGAACCTGTAGAATTTGGGTATCTGACAGAGAAGGAAAGGAAATTTTTGACTCCTCAATTTCCAAAAACACCTGTTTTTTATATATTACCCAAAATCCATAAAGCCTTGGAGAATTCCCCAGGCAGACCTATTCTTTCTAGTAATGATTCCATACTAGAACGCGTAGGTATATACTCGTATATGCATTTGAAAGAGGACGTGCCTAAAATCCCTTCTTATGTGAAAGATATGACGCATTTTTTACAGCTACTGCAAGACTTTACTGCTGTAAAGCATACCACATGGATGGTTACTTTGGACTAGCTGCTCTATATACATCAATACCACAAGATGCTGCAATTACAGTTCTGACTTCTGTTTGGGAAACAAGACCTAGGCCACACATGGTGCCTACTAAGTTTTTGGTGCTGCTGACAGAATTAGCTTTGAAACGTATATCCAAAGTTGGTTTAGGCATATCGATGACATTGTTTTGTTATGGAGTGGATCGCGTAAGACCCCAGCGTCCAATTAGAAAGCTTTTGGGAGCATCCCACAGCGCCTGCGTGCTGCCTTCCCGCCTTTCCCAACTGCCTCTCTCCAGTTGAGTTTTAAAGCTGAGACAAAGAGAGAAAGAGGGAAAGAGAAAGAGATAGAGAGATACAACTCCTAGGGGAGGTGGGTGGGTTGTGAAGACTAAATTCCTGCTGTTCCCGGAGATCACCTGTTACAGGTGAGTAACTATGCTATCTCCAGGAACAAGCTGGAATGTAGTCCTCACATATGGGGACTCCCTAGCTTTAGATGCCAGGGAGAAACCCCAGCAGTTGTGTATCCCTGAGAAAGGGCTCCACTTCCCCCCATGGATCTCTGGCATCCAACCAGGGATGACGGGTAGGAGTTGATTAGGTATGGAACAGGTGTTGGAGAACAGCCTGACCAAACAAGGCATCCCAGCGGGAGTCCTTGTCCAAGCAGTAATGGGCTGTGAAGGTATGAACCGAGGCTCAGGTGGCTGCTCGACAAATGTCGTCGATAGACACAGAGTGCAGATGAGCCATTGAAGCTGCCATGGCTCTCACATTGTGAGCTGTGACGTGGCCCTCCAGAGGAAGATTCTTACTCTGATAGGCAAAGGAAATACACTGAGCAATCCAGTTAGATAGTGTTCTCTTGGAGACTGGAAGTTCCAAATGAGAAGGATCAAAAGCAACAAAGAGTTGAGAGGACTTTCTATGTTGCTGTGTCCTTTGTAAGTAAAAAGCTAAAGCTCTTTTACAGTCCAAAGTATGAAGATTCCTTTCTGCATTTGATGCATGAGGCCTTGGAAAGAACACAGGTAAGTAAACCGCTTGGTTTAGATGAAAAGGCGAGACCACCTTTGGCATAAAGTGTGGATGAGTCCTAAGAACTACCTTGTCATGATGGAACCTTGTATAAGGTGGATCAGCCACCAGTGACTGCAACTCACTGATGCGACGTGCTGATGTGATTGCAATGAGAAAGATAACCTTCCAAGACAGGAATTTCAATGAGGTAGTAGCTAAGGGTTCGAAAGGTGGCTTCATGAGCTGACCAAGAACCAAGTTTAAGTACCATGCCACAGGCGGTGGCCTAATGGGAGGCTTAGTTAAAAGAAGATCTCTCATGAATCTTGCTATAAGAGGATGGGAGGAAATAGGTTGTCCATTTAGAGGCTTGAAAGAAGCTGCAATAGCACTCAAATGGACTCTTACTGAGTTAGTCTTAAGCCCTGCATTGGATAAATGAAGGAGATACTCCAGTAATGATTCCAGAGGTACTGCAAGGGAGTAAAGACCCTTCTGCGAACACCATATGGTAAACCTTTTCCTCTTGAAAGCATAAGAGCGTCTTGTGGAAGGCTCCCTGGAAGCATAAAGGATATCCTTTACTTGCTGAGGGAGGTTAAGATCATGAAGATTTAGGCCTTCAGCAACCAAGCCTTGAAGTGCAGAGACTGGGGATTGGGATGCCATAACATTCCGTTCTCCTGAGATAGGAGATCTGGAGCGGACCCTAACTCCAGGGAGGGAGCTTGAGAGAGATGTAGAAGCAGAGGGTACCACATCTGCCGAGGCCAACGTGGAGCTACGAGGATCATACGTCCTCTGTCTCTCTGAAGCTTGAATAGGGTCTTGGGAATTAGGGGAATGGGTGGAAAGGCATAAAGGAAGTCTTGGCCCCAGTGAAGGAGGAAAGCATCCTTGGCCTGAGCGCCCTGAGCCGGGATTCTGGAACAGAACCGGGGAAGTTTGGCATTCAACAGACTTGCAAAAAGGTCTATGTCTGGGGTTCCCCCAATTTGAAAAATTTTGGTCACTTGGTCTACATGGAGAGACCATTCGTGTGGAAGCAGAACTCGACTGAGTCTGTCTGCCCAAGAGTTTTGTATGCCTGGAAGATACACTGCCAGGAGATGAATCTGATACTCTCTGGCGAGGGCCCATAGTCGCAAAGCAGCAGAGAGCCTGTTCCCCCGTTTGTTCACATAGAACATGGCTACTTGATTGTCTGTATGGATGAGGACTGTCTTGTAGCTGAGCAGGGAGTGAAACACTCAAAGAGCAAAGAAGATTGCTCTGAGCTCCAAGAGATTGATATGTAGATGAGTCTCCTGTGGAGTCCAAGTGCCTTGGGTGGAGACGTTCTGTAAATGAGCTCCCCAACCCATTGGTGAAGCATCTGTTGTGAGAGTTGCCTGTGGTAAGGGTTGTTGAAATGGGGACCCCAACAACAGGTTCTGCGTGGACTGCCACCATTGGAGGGACAAAATGAGGTGACTTGGGTTTGCTATTTTGTCAAACAGGCACCCTGATGCCTGGTTCCACTGAGTGGATAAAGTCCACTGGGCTGCTCTCATATGGAGGCGAGCATAAGGAACCACATGCACGGTAGATGCCATGTGGCCTAGTATTTGTAGCATTTCTCGGGCAGTGAGGAGGGGTTGTAGAACTCCTTGAGAAGCTAACTGCACTATGCAAAGGCAACGGGCCTGGGGAAGATAGGCCCTTGCCCTTTTGGTATCCAGCAAAGCTCCTATGAATTCTAGAGATTGAGTGGGAGTTAGACTGGATTTAGGGATGTTTATGACAAGACCCAAATACTGAAGGATACGCATTGTGCAAGACAGGGAGGCCCTGGCCTCTGACGGGGCTCGAATGAGCCAGTCTAAGTAGGGGAAGACGAATATCCCTAGAGTGCGGAGAAATGCTTCTACCACAGCCATGCATTTCATGAACACTCTTGGTGCTGAGGCCAAGCCAAAAGGAAGCACCCTGTATTGGTAGTGCTTTCCTTGGAAAAGGAACCGAAGGAATCTTCTGTGAGATGGGTGGATGAGAACATGAGGGTACCCATCCTTGAAATCTAGAGAACAAAGCCAATCCTGACTCTGAAGGTATGGCAGCAGAGTTCCTAAAGAAATAATCTTGAATTTCTCTTTGAACAGGAATTTGTTCAATTCTCTGAGGTCTAAGATAGGTCTGTATCCCCCTGTTTTCTTTGGAATAAGGAAATAGGGGGAGTAAAACCCCGTACCCTGTTGTCGAGTGGGTACTTCTTCTATTGCCCCTTGGGCAAGAAGCATAGTGACCTCTTGATGTAACAAGGTGATGAGAGAGGTCTGAGAATTGAACTGTCTTACCATGGTGGAAGGGGGCATGCACAGAAAGTGCAGCTTGTACCCCTCTCTTATAATGGAGTGTCCACTGCTCTGCTGTTATTTGCTCCCACCTGGGGGCAAAGTGGCATAACCTTCCTGGAATGGTGGAAGGCTCTGGTCCATTCAGAGCCAGGAAGGCTAAGTTCTCTAGATGAAAGTCAAAGGCCTTGTGGGGGCTGAGACTGCTGAGACGGTTGAGGCTTAGCAGTCTTTGCCTTCTTTTGTTTGGGTGGTTGCTGACCCTTCCGGGTAGGCTGACCTGTGGTACATCCCTGCTGGGAATAAGAGGAATAAAACCTCTTCTTTTTTGAGAAGAAAGGCTTTTTGAAGGATTTCTTTCACATAGGATCAGCAGTGGCTTTGGATAGCCTATCCAAAGTGGAGTTGTCAGCATCCAACTCATTGGCCTTTTCTTGCCAATCTTTACCAAACAGGTTCTCACCAGTACAAGGAATATTGCCCAGTTTGTCTTGTACCCAGGGCTCCAAATCAGATGCCTGGAGCCAGGCAATTCTTCGTGCACCTATGGCAATGGCAGAGGTTCTGCTTATGCACTCAAAACAGTCAAAAGCTGCACGGTTGACAAATTTGGAAACATCCTGGGCATGTTTGACCAATGTGAGAAAATCTTGTCTTTTATCCTCAGGAAGAAGAGGGCTCAAGACCTCTAGATCCCCAGTAATTTCTTTCAGGAACATTCCCATATATAAAATATATGAACTGATCCTGGCATAAAGCATGGAAGCTTGGAAAGTACAATGTCCAAAAGCATCCAAAGTTCTGCACTCACGTCCTGGAGGATTAGAGGCATGTCTCTTTGCACTCCTGATGCTTCTCATAGCGGATTCCATCACAATAGAGTGGTGAGGAAGCTGAGTCTTCTGGAAATCAGGACAAGGTGGGACTCGGTACATAGTATCCAGTCTACGAGAGTGAGGAGAGGTGGTAAGAGGCGTCTCCCACATTCTTAGCATGAGATCATTTATTTATATCCCGCTTTTCACCGGGTCAAAGCAGCGTTACATTAAGGGGTGGGGGAATTAAGTATAGGGCGGGGCCATCACCGGGGAGGCAACATTGATGATTTAGACATAGGACAGACTTTGGACAAGAGACAGACTTTGGACACGGACAGGTTAGTATAGCTTATGATCAGTGGTTCATGGTGGGCTAGATCAGGGGTTGGTGCACTTTTCGGTGGGAGTCATGTTGAAGTGTTCCTGGAAAAGGATGGTTTTTAGCTGTTTTCTAAAAGATGACAGGTCTGCATTGTTTCTGAGACAGCTCGGTAGAGAATTCCATAAGGATGGAGCATAAAGTTCAAAGGCTCGGTTGCAGGTCCGTTGCGAGCATTTGGTTGCAAGATCTCATGGATGGGTAGAGTAGCTGCCTCTTTAGGAGCTTTGGGATATTGTAAAATTTCCAACTCCTTTGCTCTGGGCTCTGATTCAGGAGCCACAGTGATGGACAGACCTCGAGCCACCTCCCTGATAAAGTCCTGAAAGGAAATATCCTCTAGAGGAGACATCCTCCGCTTAGGAGAGGAGGGCTCCTCTGGGAGAAGCATTCCTGCATCGACAGAACTGTCCGAATCCTCAGATTCTTCTGAGGACTCGAAGTACCGTCTGTCCGGATGCTCTTGAAGAGCCCGATACCCGTACCGACCGAAGTCGGTACCGGGAGTAATCAGTACCGGAGGGCATTGAATAACTGGGTGTCGGCAATGCGGACACCGATGTCGATGCTATCGGTACCGGTACCGATATCGGTACCGGTTGAACTGTCTGATGCAGTTCAGAGGGTGTCGATGCCGCAAGGAGAGCCGCCAGACTGTGTTCAATAGCCAGGAATCTCTGGTCTATTGACGCTGCCGATGCCTGCATGTCGGTACCAGAGAAGACTGCCAGTACCCCAGAGCATAGTAAAAATCACTTGAAATCCGTTTAATGTTTTAAACCCACCAACCAAGAACCATTCACTTATATCACTATGCAAAATACATCACTATATAGAATACAGGCCGCAGTAGAATCTTACAGCACTACATCAATGGCCCATTTCTTATAACGATATATTTGTAAAGCTTAATCTAGAATATATTTCCTCAGCTATTTAACTCTCACACAATTCTCAAATAAGCTGAAGGAACACAAACAAAATCAACGATATAATTGTGAAACTTAATCTGTAGCTCTTTTCCTCAGCTAACAATTATTCATGAACTTCTTATTAAAGCTGAAGAAATAAAATATAAACAACCAATGATAGCCAAAAAACGGGACTCTAATAGATTCTCGTGTCAGTTTGTTGTTAAGGTCACAAAGTTCTTGAACACCTTCATATAATGTCCGGCAACTTCTTTTAGTGTCCAATAAGAGAACCAGCCTTTAAACAGCTCATAAGTTATACAATAATGAATCACATGCTTAAAGTCTGAGCTGGATGTAAGCACTTAGCTTGTCAGCAGTAAACCAAAAACTGACTGGAATACAATCGATCCCGTTGCGTAATCCAACGCCTCCAATAGGCACCCCCTGCGTTTCACATCAAGGTTTCATCAGGGAACTGTGCATTTTGGCTATACAAAGCAAATAATAAGATAATTAATCTACGTTCTTCGTTGATATTGTAAACTCTTAAAAACAGGTTAAAAAATCTATTGACTGAACTTCACCTTCATTTATCTTGCTGCCCGCGTTTCCATTACTTATTTCATCTCGGACGGTACTTTCTTCTGGAGTCTCAATACAAACGCCGCGCATGCGGAAAGCAGTACCGGGCGCCATATTTAAAGAGGTTTTTTCACCAACTTTTAAAGGAGACGTGCAGCGTAAGCCCTATCTTATGTTTAATATCTAAACTGTTACTAAAAAGATAATGATAGATATATGCTGACAACTGCCTCCAACAGGAGCTGTGATTTCCCCAATCAATATACATAACCGGTCGTATAATCTGCATTATTGCGCTTCAACTTATACGTTTTCTTGGCCATAACTTCACGTCGAACTGTCTCAATTTGCTTAGATTGTTCTTCTGACTGCTTCAAAAACCGATCTTCAGTTTATACGACCGGTTATGTATATCCTTGGCAGAACATCAAGCGCAAGCAACAAACCAAAAAAAGAGTGATGTTTGAGGACACCTCAGAAGGCAGTGGGATGTCTAGCAAATCCTCTAGTGAGGATTTTTCCACTGGGGACATCGAAGAAAAACGGAAGAAAAAGAAAGGTGAAGACAGAGAACATCCACAGGAGCGCTGCAATCAGCGGCGGAAATAGTAGAGAATTCGTTACAATCAGTGATTAATATTTCTGATTTCCCCCTTACGATGGCAGAAACTTCGCTATTAAACAAGGGGTTATCCTTCGTTCCCATATCTCAACATGATTCCTTTCAGTTTCGAGTTGATTTCGCCCAATTGTTTCTATAAGAGGGTCGGTGTTGGAACCGATTTCCACATTTCTTGATTCTTACCTCCGCCCTTTAGTGAAGCGTATTCCATCATACGTGCAAGACTCCACTCACTTTTTGACTATCTTACGTGGTTTGTCCCAGTGGGTTCGATATCCAGATGTGCTATTGGTAACGTTTGATGTAATTTCTCTATATATCAGTACACCGCAACAGGAGGCTTTGATCATAGTGGAACAGTCTCTCCACGCACGAGGAGACCTAGGAGCAGCTCAAATACAGTTTCTTTTACAACTGGCCAGATTAGCGATTTGCAAAAATTTTTTTGTTTTCAATGAGGTGTTGTATCAACAACTTTTCGGTGTAGCGACGGGGGCCACATGTGCCCCGTCAATCGCTAATTTGTACATGGCTCAGTTTGAATAGAGATGGTTGAACAATTCTCCGTTTAGATCTCAGATTAAATCCTGGCACAGATATATAGATGTCTTCCTACTGTGGCAAGGCACGCCACAGGAGTTACTACAGTTTCATCAATGGATCAACTCTTGTGATGCGTGTATTAAGTTTACTTTTTTGAGTCATCCTAATAAGATTACTTATTTAGATTTATCGATCAATAGAGGGCCTTCGTCCTGGGAAACATCTATCTATAAGAAGGAGACAGATCGTAACACTTTGTTACATTACACTAGTGCACATCCTAGGAACTTGAAGGAGAGTTTACCCATTTCGCAATTTTTAAGATACCGCAGAAACTGTTCCACGATTGAAGACTTTAAAGAAAAGTCTCAACAATTAAGGAAGAATTTTATCGAACGAGGGTATCCCCCTAAAGTCGTAAAGTCAGCGTATAGGAGGGCTTTATATAATGATCGAAGCTGGCTCTTGATGCCTCGATTAGTAGGGGGTGGTACGTCAACAGTTCAAGAGGAGACCACGATTAATTTTATCACCAAATTTTCTCCTTTCAGCAAAGACATTAGTAAGATTCTTAAAAGGCACAGTAATGTATTGCAGGCCATTCCGGGTTTGCGACATCGCAAGCTACGATGTGTGTGGCGTCGGAACAGTAACCTTAAGGAGCGCTTATGTCCTTCTGTTTTACCGACACAGGCCTCTAGGGAGGCCATTGATTTAACAGCACCCCCAGGGCATCATAAATGTAATCAGTGTGTCATTTGTGACATAACGATGGAGCTTCATGAATTTACCCATAAGGGGAAGGTTTACAAACTCCGGCATTTTACTACCTGTGAATCATCTAATGTGGTATATATAATAGTGTGCCCATGCGGGCTATTATATGTAGGCAAGACGGTGAGGGCATTCAAGACACGTATGAGGGAACATCATAGCCGCCTCAAGTGTAAAGTCCTAGAAGCACCCATAGTGCAACATTGCTTAAGTCAGAATCATATTTTTGAACAACTTCGTTGTTTTTGTATAGAGCAAGTAAATAAGGGTCTGCGGGGTCGCACCATAAATAATACTTTACTGTGGAAAGAGCAGCGGTGGATTTTCCTTCTTGATACGGTGCATCCACAAGGATTGAATGTCAGTTTGAATTTGGCTCTTTGTCTCTGATTTTTATATTCAATTGGGGAAATCACAGCTCCCCAATGTGGAATGTTTTCTGGAAGCATAAAGGATATTCTTTACTTGTTGAGAAAGGTTGAGATCATGAAGATCTAGGCCTTCAGCAACCAAGCCCCGAGATGCAGAGACTGGGGATTGGGATTTTATTTTATTTATTTATTTAACACTCATTTTTATACCGCATCTTCCAGAGATCAGTTGCGGTGTACAAATAACAACAATCAACAAAGCGAAGTTTGTTTTACATGGAACATCTTAATTTTACATAGAACATCTTAAAATATCATACATTAAACAAAGTTAAGTCTATATCATACATTAAACAAAGTTAAGTCTAGGAAACTAAACAGTGCATTTAAACTGGAACCGTGTTAAAACAATTAACCAACAAATGTATTGTCTATATACATAAGAGAGTACATAGCAGATACAACTATATACATGAGGTATTAGGGCATAAGAGATTGGATCGTCATTTCATTTGAGCTATGTGTGTTATCCATTAGGTGGGAGGATTTTGCTTATGTAGCCAGTTACCTGTTTAGCCTTTATCTATGATGAGTGCAAGGTTTTCCATGGTGTTGTAGTGTTTAGAGAATAGATACGTTTTTAATTTTTTGCGGAATTCCATGATCTCTGTTAGTGATCGTAGATCCTCTGGTAAGGAATTCCAGATAGTTGGAGCTATGTGAGAGAAGGCTCTATTGTTGGTTAATTTATGTGCTTTTATGAAGTCCTTCGGAATTTTTAGTTTATTTAATTGTTCTTTTCTGTGAGTAGGCTTAGGTGTTTCTTTGCATATTAGATTACATAGTGTAGTCGGAGCCATGTCATTTAATGCTTTGAATGAGGTTATTATTGTTTTGTATATTATCCTGCTTTGTATTGGTAACCAATGAAGGGAAGCTAGTATTGGTGTTATGTGTTGGAGTGAGTTTATTTTTAGTATAATTCTTGCTGTTGCGTTTTGGGCTAGTTGAATTCTTTTAATGTTCTGTTTTGAAATGCCCATAAGTATTAGGTTGGCGAAATCAAAGTGAGGGGTTATGGTGGCTTGTGTTATATTAACGAAATCTTGTACAAATACTAGCGGGCGTAGTTGTTTGAGAATTTTAAGTTTGAAATAGATTTTCTTTATGGTGTTTCTAATGTGGGTTTCCATTGTAAGGTGTGTATCTAATATAACACCTAGATATCTAATTTCATTTTTTATTTTAATTTCTTGATCTTGTAGTGTTATATGGGTTGGGGGGATAAATGATTGATTTTTTGTTACGATTAGGACTTCGGTTTTAGCATGGTTTATGTGGAGGTTTTGAGTTTTTAGCCAAATTGTAATTTCGTTATAGCAGTCTGAGAGGAGTTGTAACGGTAGGTTAGGGATGGTAAATGGAATGTACATCATAATATCGTCTGCATAGAGGTGATATTGTACTCCAAATTTCGTCCTCCTTAGACAGGAGATCTGGAGCAGACCCTAACTCCAGAGAGGGAGCTTGAGAGAGATGTAGAAGCAGAGGGTACCACACTTGCTGTGGCCAATGTGGAGCTATGAGAATCATATGGCCTCTGTCTCTCTGAAGCTTGAACAGGGTTTTGGGAATTAGGGGAATGGGTGGAAAGGCATAAAGGAAGTCTTGACCCCAATGAAGGAGGAAAGCATCCCTGGCCTGAGAGCCCTGAGCTGGAATTCTGGAACAGAACCGGGGAAGTTTGGCATTCAACGGACATGCAAAGAGGTCTATGTCCTGGGTTACCCAAATTTGAAAAATTTGGCCACCTGGTCTGCATATAGAGACCATTCTCGTGTGGAAGCAGAACTCGACTGAGTCTGTCTGCCCAAGAGTTTTGGATGCCTGGAAGATACACTGCCAGGAGATGAATCTGATGCTCTCTGGAGAGGGCCCATAGTCGCAAAGCTTCGTTGCAAAGCGATAGAGAGCCTGTTCCGCCCTCCTTGTTCAAGTAGAACATGGCTACTTGATTGTCCGTATGAATGAGGACTGTCTTGTAGCTGAGCAGGGTGTGGAACACTTGAAGAGCAAGGAAGATTGCTCTGAGCTCTAAGAGATTGATGTGTAGGTGAGTCTCCTGTGGAGTCCAAGTGCCTTGGGTGGAGAGGTCTTGCAGATGAGCTCCCCAACCCATTGGAGAAGCATCTGTTGTGAGAGTTGCCTGGGGTAAAGGTTGTTGAAATGGGAACCCCAGCAACAGGTTTTGAGTGGACTGCCACCATTGGAGGGACAAAATAAGGCGATTTGTGTTTGCTATTTTGTCTGAAAGGCACCCTGATGCCTGGGTCCATTGAGTGAATAAAGTCCACTGGGTTGCTCTCGTATGGAGGCGAGCATAAGGAACTACATGCACGGTAGATGCCATGTGGCCTAGTAGTTGTAACATTTCTCGAGCAGTGAGATGAGGCTTTAGCACTGCTTGAGAAGCTAACTGCACCATGCGAAGGCAACGGGCCTGGGGAAGATAGGCCCTTGCTTTTCTGGTATCCAGCAAAGCTCCTATGAACTCTAGAGACTGAGTGGGAGTTAGACTGGATTTTGGGATGTTTATGACCAGACCCAAATACTGAAGGATACGCACTGTGCAAGATAGAGAAATCCTGGCCTCTGACTCTGATGGGGCTCGAATGAGCCAGTCGTCTAAGTAGGGGAAGATGAATATTCCTAGAGTGCGAAGGAATGCTGCTACCACAGCCATGCATTTCGTGAACACCCTCGGTGCTCAGGCCAGGCCAAAAGGAAGCACCCTGTATTGGTAGTGCTTTCCTTGAAAAAGGAACCGAAGGAACTTTCTGTGAGTTGGATGGATGAGAACATGAGTGTACGCATCCTTGAGATCTAGAGAACAAAGCCAATATTGCCCAGTTTGTCCTGCACCCAGAGTTCCAAATCAGATGCCTGGAGCCAGGCAATTCTACTTGCACCTATGGCAATGGCAGAGGTTCTGCTTATGCACTCAAAACAGTCAAAAGCTGCACGATCGACAAACTTAGAAAAATCCTGGGCATGTTTAACAAGTGTGAGAAAATCCTGCCTCTTATCATCAGGAAGGAGAGGGCTTAAAATCTCCAAATCTCCTGTGACTTCTTTAAGGAACATTCCCATATATAAAATATAGGAGCTGATCCTGGCAGAAAGCATGGAAGCCTGGAAAGTACGACGTCCAAAGGCATCCAAAGTTCGACATTCACATCCTGGAGGATTAGAGGCATGCCTCTTTGCATGCCTGATCCTTCTCATAGCTGATTCAGCTACAATACAGTGGTGAGGAAGCTGAGTCTTCTGGAAACCAGGACATGGAGGGACTCAATACATAGTATCCAGTCTACGAGAGTGAGGAGAGGTGGTAAGAGGTGTTTCCCACATTCTTAGCATGAGATCATGTAAGATCTCATGGATAGGCAAATTAGCTGCCTCTTTAGGAGCCTTGGGATATTGTAGGATCTCCAACTCCTTTGCCCTGGGCTCTGTTTCGGGAGCCACAGTAATGGAAAGGCCTCGAGCCACCTCCCTGATAAAATCCTGAAAGGAGATATCTTCTGGAGGAGACATCCTACGATTAGGAGAGGAAGGTTCCTCCGGGAGAAGTATTCCGGTACCGACAGAGCTGTCAGAATCCTCAGACTCCTCCGAGGATTTAAAGTACCTTCTGTCCGGATGCTCCTGTAGAGCACGATACCCGGCATAGCATGACTGGGAGCCGGCAAAGCAGACACCGATGTCGATGCTGTCGGTACCGGTACCGGAGTTGGTGCAGGTACCGGTTGAACTGTCTGACGCGGCGAGGGTGTTGATGCCGCAAGGAGAGCCGCCAGACTGCGTTCAATAGCCAGGAACCTCTGGTCTATCGACGCTGCTGATGCCTGGGTATCGGTACCGGAGAAAGCAGCCGGTACCCCAGAGCATGGCACCAGTAGTTCTGCCAATGTTGAGGCCTCGAGAACATCCTGGAGCCCCGATAATGCTTTGGAAGCCAAAGCCTCCCGCTGGGGCAATTTTGCTGGTACAGAACCCTCAAGGGCAACGCCAGAGGCATCTCTATGCTTGGAAGGAGATCTACCCTTTGAGGACCGGCCAGACTTATGTTTAGTTACCTGAGATCCATGGGAGGAAGACGAAGCCCTGAAAGACTTCGATGATGAAGCCCTGGAAGACTTCGATGCCACAGAAGCTGCATCGGAGGGAAAAAGGGTGCTGAGCTTAGTAGCTCGGTTTTGTCGACCCCTCTTGGACATCATGGCACAAGCCATACACTCAGAGATGGAGTGGTCAGGACCTAAACATTTAAGACACCACTCATGGGTGTCGGTGACGGAGATAGTACCGCCACACTTGGTGCACTTTTTGAAACCCGAATCAGGCTTTTCCATAGTGGAGGAAATTTTGGGCCTAAGGCCCAAAATGGCGCATGCACCTGGAAAAGAAAAGTTTGGAAAAAAATACAATATATTTTTTTTTTTTTAAAGAAAGGAAGAAGAATCGATGGTACCGGTATAGCGTCTAGGAAGGCAGACGCGACCACAAAAAAGAAGGAGAAAGAATAGTTACTCACCTGTAACAGGTTTTCTCCAGGAGCAGCAGGAATCAGTTCTCACTTATGGGTGACGTCGGCGCCGACGGAGCCCTCACGGAGCAATTTTCCCCAGCTTTCGCAGAAAGCCTTTGGGAATTGCAGCGCGCATGCGCGGTCCCCTTCCCGCCCAAGGGTGCCATCTTGCTCAGTCTGATGACATAGCGGAAAGACAGCAAAAAGTTAGCAAAAATATGCAATAAGAATGACTGCAACTCCAAGGGGAGGAGGGAGGGTAGTGAGGACTGATTCCTGCTGCTCCTGGAGAACACCTGTTACAGGTGAGTAACTACTCTTTCTCCAGGACCAAGCAGGAAGTCAGTCCTCACTTATGGGACTACCAAGCTTAAGGCTACCGGAGACCTCAAGCCGAAAAGAGCTTCCTCAAGCTCAACAGTACAGAGGGAAGGAATCTTCTCTGAATACGAATCCGGCCGGTAGCCCAACACCAGGGCCGGAGGGCAGGAGTTGCCTAAACCTCAAAGAGATTGTGGAGGACTGCCTGTCCAAAAGCACTGTCCCTGCGGGACTCCCTCTCCAGGCAGTAATGAGCCGCAAAAGTCTGGCTTGAAGACCAAGTAGCGGCCCGGCAGATGTCTGCCAATGGGACAGAGCGGAGATGAGCCACCGACGCAGCCTTCGCCCTGACACGGTGGGCCGTGACTCGACTCTCTAAGGAGAGGCCGGCTGCCCCATAAGCCCAGGCAATACAGTCAGCTACCCAGATGGACAGAGTACGCTTGGAGACAGGGACCCCCAACCGATTGGGGTCAAAAGATACGAAAAGCTGAGCAGCTTTCCTGTGCTCACGCGTACGCTCAAGGTAGAAAGACAAGGCTCTTCGACAGTCCAGGGTATGCAAAACAGTCTCAGCTCGGCTGGTATGCGGCCTGGGAAAAAAGGTCGGAAGAACCACCTCTTGATTGATATGGAAAGAGGTAACCACCTTCGGAAGAAACTTAGGGTGCGTCCGTAGGACAACCCTATTCTTGTAGAACTTAGTATAAGGGGGCTCCGACACTAGGGCCTGTAGTTCACTAACGCGCCTAGCGGAGGTAAGGGCCACCAAGAAGAGAGTCTTCCAGGAGAGGAAACGAAGAGGGCAGGTAGCCATGGGTTCAAAAGACGGACAGGTAAGCCTTTGTAAAATCACATTGAGATCCCAGTCGGGAGCCGGAGGGCGCAACGGGGGCTTGAGCAGGAGCAGGCCCCTGAAGAAACGCGCCACCAAGGGATGCGAGGAAAGAGGTTGGCCCTCCACCGGCGAATGGTGCGCAGAGAGAGCACTGAGGTGGACTCTGACAGAATTGGATTTGAGGCCTAGATCGGAGAGGTAAAGCAGATATTGCAGTACCACCGATACTAAGCAGGCGAAGGGGTCCTCAGAGCGCTGAGAACACCAGGCCGAGAAGCGGCGCCATTTAAGGGTGGAAGGTCGCCGAGACGCCAGGACGACAACCTCCACCTCCGGAGGAAGCAGGAGCGGAGCTAGGACTACCCTTTCAGCAGCCAGGCCATCAGATGAAGGGCCCGGAGGTTGGGGTGTAGAAGGGTGCCCTGATCCTGGGTCAGGAGATCGGGCTGAAACCCCAGAGGAAGAGGGGTGTCCACGAGGACTATAGCACTCACGTGTCCAGGCGGCTCCACCTCTAGGCGAGGAAGTTTGCAAGGCCTCTCCGTCTCCGAGGGCTCAGGGCGGCTGACGGGGCTAAGTGACCCGGCCATCGAGGGACCAGGTGCGTCCTCCGACGACGCCCGAGCGGGCTTCTTCTTCCGACGATGTTCCCGGTCGGGGGACCCCCACTCAGAGGAACTCCGATGCCCCGAGACGTCGAAGCCTCCGACGAGGTCCGAGCCTGACCGGACTCGGGGTCAGAGAAGATACGATCCTTTTGTGACTGCCGACTCCTCAGAGACTTTGAGGACAGTCTGCTGCACGGCCCGCAACCCGTAGAGTCATGGTTTGGTCCGAGGCAACGGAGGCAGTAGTCGTGCGTGTCCGTAAGGGACATTATCTTGGAACAACGACCACATTTTTTAAACCCGCTGGCAGCCATTGGGGGAAAAAGGGCCCCGGCAAGGTCGAAAGACCGTGCTGCCAGGGGTGAAGAAGAAAATGGCGGGAACGCCAGTTAAGACAAAACTGAAAAGGGGATAAGAATGGACTCGATAGGGATATCGAGACCGGGCGGGGACACGCGAACCGAGAAAACAAACTAAGAAATTAATCAACTTTTTCTGCGGCGAAAACAAACTACGTCTGTAGGGCTCCGCGGAAAAAAGAAGACCGAGCAAGATGGCACCGTTGGGCGGGAAGGGGACCGCGCATGCGCGCTGCAATTCCCAAAGGCTTTCTGCGAAAGCTGGGGAAAATTGCTCCGCGAGGGCTCCGTCGGCGCCGACGTCACCCATAAGTGAGGACTGACTTCCTGCTTCGTCCTGGAGAATAAGCAAATATTTTCTGCGGTGACAGGAAAAATGACCTGCTGGCTCCGTGGAAAACGAAGAACTGGAGAGGGGCAGTTGGGAAGGCGGGAAGGCAGCACGCAGGCGCTGTGGGATGCTCCCAAAAGCTTTCTAATTGGACGCTGGGGAGCGTTTCCACGCAGGCTCCGTCGGTACTGACGATACCCATATGTGAAGACTACATTCCTGCTTGTTCCTAGAGATTACAGTTTCCACATAGGCATCATCACATACAGTAAGAGAGAACAAAACATGATCATAAATTCATCCTATATATCTCCAAAAGCTCATTATTTATTTATTTATTTATTTAACAGTTATTTATATACCGCTCTTTCCCTAGTATCAAGTGCGGTTTACATGGAACAGTAGGTTAATTGGTATGTAATATACCAAGTCAGTTTACATAGAACAGATAATTATAATTTACAAGGAATGTTGTAACATTAAAGGTATAACATATTAGAACATATATACATTGTTAGTTTAAATCTATAATCATCATGTGAATGAGAGTGTGGTATGGTTAATAGTGTATTAGTGATATTTATTTTGAAAATAGAGTATGTAATAATAATGTATAAATGTTAGCCTGTATTAAAAAGGGCTTTTGTCTTTTTCTAAAACTCCATTATTTTCAACAAGAATTTCACTGGTCAGTTTATTGCTGATGGTTGGTACTACCACTACAAAGGCTCCACATGTAGTTTTAATCTCTCATCTCCTTAACAAATGGATTAAAGTGTGTTAAGTAGATTACTGTGCATTAAATCGATTCAGAATGCATTAATGAATGTACACCCCTATTAACTTATTTATTTATTTTATTTAGACAGTTTTTGTATACCGCCTTATCCTTCAATCAAAGCGGTCACAACACAATTGGGGGATACATTTAACAAGCAGGGATATGAGACGCATACACTAATACTTACAGGGAACATGGGCTATGGAGGGTTAAGTGGCTTGCCCAAGACCACAAGGAGCATCTGTGGGACTAGAAACCCCAGTCCTTCCGGCCCAAGGTTGCTGTCCTCTAGTGGGATTTGAACCCCCGACCTTCCGGCCTGATGTAGCAGGTATAATTGAAAACAAAGGTGTGGAATGGCAGGTACAACCTCTTGCCACCTTACTAGGCAGACTAGATGAGCGGAGCAACATAATCAATTTAAGACTAATAAGAAAATATTTTTTCACTCAACATGTAATTTGTTACTGGAGGATGTAGTAAAAGCTGTTAATATAGCTGAGTTTAAAAAAGGTTTGGACAAGTTCCTGGAGGAAAGGTCCGTAAACTATTATTAGACAGGACCCAGGAAATCCACTATTGCCCCAGAACAAGCATTATGGAACCTATGTGTCTTTTGGGAACCTGCCAGGGGTACTTGTGACCTGGATTGGCCACTCTTGGAAACAGGATATTGTACTTGATGAACCTTGGTTTCACCCAGTATTATTTCTGTTCTTATGTTGCCGCCCTTTGTCTGCTGTGATTTGTTATGTAAATTTCTCCTTCAAATACCTCAGACCCTTACCATAGAGCAACTTAAGGGTTTACATCAATGCTGTTAGTGCAGCTGGGTTTAAAAAAGGGTTGAACAGGTCCTGGAGGAAAAGTCTATAAACCATTATTAAACTGGACTGGGGAAATCCACTGTCTACTTTTTGGGATCCTGTCAGTTACCTGTGACCTGTTTTGTCCACTGTTGGAAACAAGATACTGGTCTTGATGGACCATTGGTTTGATCCAGTACGGCAATTCGTATGTTCAATTCCTACTCTCAACTGGAAGTAAATGAAGATCAGTGAGGGCTGGAGAGATAGATCCCTCCAGTCAAGGTTAATCAGCAACAAAGCAGCCATGTTATATATTAACTGCACTTTTTAGTTAAATCTTCTTTGGAAAATCCAGATTTTAAACAAGCAAAGGAGGTGGGAGATTAATGTGACATGAGGGTGGAACATCTCATTTGCTTGGAGGGACCTAACAAACCAATTTCCAGACATGCTCTTTAGTTGCTGATGCTGTTTCGGGCAAACTATTAGTGGCGCCATGGCCCCTGTGGCCACTCCATTTCACTGCTTATGGTGCCATTTATTATCAAAGAAAATTTTTCTAATTAGAGATACCTTCAATATGGGTTTATTCCTATATTATATGTTGTCTCTGGTTGTTTTGGGTTGGCCCTTGAGATCTATTAGGATATCCAGATCAAATCTTTTGTATTATCCTTCTCTTCATGATTTGGTACATAAGAGGTCTTATAAGTTTTAGTTACACTGCTTCCTAATACTGGAATAGTTTGCCAACTGAAACTAGAACCAAAGAAAATTCTATGAAATTTCAGCATATGCTAGACATGGCTACTTCAGCAATATCTTTCTTATGTTTCCTTGTCACTACCAGATTTAGCTACAATCTACTTACAGTATTCTTTGCTCTTTAGTGGTCTTGGTATTACAGCAAGTTTCTACTTTATCTTTTAATATAATTTGAGTTTATGTGTATTATGTATATTTAATAGTCTTTCGGAGAAAATCTGATTATGTTTTGATGTATTTATTATCTTTGTTGAATTGTTTTGCATCTTATCTTTTATAATCCACTTGGAACTATGATTGGTAAAGTGGAATAAATTAAATATATACAGCTGGATACTGAAGACAAAGAAAAAAATACAGCATAGTTACTTATCTGTAACAGGTATTCTCCAGGAACAGCAGGAATCAGTCTTCACATATGGGTGATGTCAGCGCCAACGGAGCCTGCACAGAGCATTTCCCCAGTTTTCAAAGAAAGCCTTTGGGAATGCTACCACGCATGTGTGGTCCCCTTCCCACCCAAGGGTGCCATCTTGATCAGTTAGATGACATAGTGAAAAAGGACATAAAACAATGTAGGCAGGCAACTCCGAGGGGAGGAGGGAGGGTTGTGAGGACTGATTCCTGCTGTTCCCGGAGAACACCTGTTACAGTTGAGTAACTACGCTTTCTCCAGGAACAAGCAGGAAGTCAGTCCTCACATATGGGACTCCCTAGCTCCAGGCTGCCGAGGACTGAACCATGACAGCACCAACGGTGACCAGATGGGTAACTGTGAAATACAAAAGGTGAGTCCTCACTGATGTGTAGATAGTCATGGCCTAATGGGAGACAGCCAACATGGCTTTAGACAAGGAAGATCTTGTCTTACTAATCTGTTATGTTTTTTTGAAGGTGTAAATAAACAGGTGGACAAAGGTGAGTCGGTTGATATAGTGTATCTAGACTTTCAGAAAACCTTTGACAAAGTCCCTCATCAGAGACTTTTGGCAAAACTAGAGTCATGGGATAGGAGGCAGTGTACTATTGTGGATCAGGAACTGGTTAAAAGATAGAAAGAGGGGAGAAGTGACGTCACCCGCCGGCATGGAGAGGAGAGCTCCGGACCCTACCCTGAGAAAAGTGTGGTTTTCTGCCCTTCTTGGAAGCGAAGAGTGGTGGAGGAGATCGAAGTGCCCAGAGTAAAGAGTGGGGCCATGGCGACTCGCAAAAAGGCAGCAGACCTGCGCGACTATGCGTTTGGTGTAGCGAGTGCGAGTGGGGGGACTGCTGATGGCAAAATGGCGGGAGAAGAACAAGCGAGGAGCGAGCAGGCCGTGAAGCAGGGAGCTGACTTGGAACGAGGGCTGGGAGGCGGTGGAGAGTCGGCGGGCCCGGTAGTGTCTAGAGAAGAGCTGAAAGAGTGGTTTACAGAGGTGAAGGCAGAGGTACAATCTGCAAAGAAGGCATTGGGGGAGCTGATGAGTGGCCTGAGAGAGGAGGTGGGGGAGGTCACCATCCGAATGGGAGACCATGAAAATAGACTGCAAAAGCTGGAACTGGAGCTGGAGGAAAGGGAAGCACATCGAAAGCAGGAGGAGGACTGGAAGGAGCAAATGCAGCTCAAGTTGGAGGATCTAGAAAACCATTCCAGGAGAAAACTTGAGAATCAAGGGGGTGCCAGAGAATCATGAATTTCGTGATTGTGCTAAGGTGGCAGTATCTATATGCCGGGAGGCCCTGCAGCAAGGAGGAGAGGAAATGGAGGAGCTTGATAGTCAACTGGACAGGGCTCACCGGGCATTGGGGCCTATATGAAACAACAGGCCCAGGGACATTGTAATTTGCCTGAAAGACTATAAGCTGAAGGAGAGGATTGGGGCGAAGATGAGGGGGTTGAGTACCTTCATCTGGCAGGGGTACTCCGTGGCCATTTACGCTTTGTCCCTTGGGACCCTGCAGAGGAGACGAGCTCTGGCCCCTATTACAAGTCAGCTAAGGAAGATGGAGCTGAGATATCGCTGGCTGTACCCCTTCGGTTTGGCATTTACAAAGGGGGAGAGGACCTGGAAAGTGCACTCTCTGGAAACGGCGTATGCGGCGTTGAAAGCGGCCGGGGTGGTGATTCCAGCGGCGGCAGCGGCGGAGCCCACGGAAGGGGACCAGCAGGACCAGGAGGGGGAGCAGAGGGATCGGCGTGGAAAGGAGCTCGGAGAGCGGCTGGAGGAGGGGGAGTGCGACCAGCGGAGAGGGGCCAAGCGTTGACCAACAGGAGGAGAAGTGTGAACCTGATGTATAATGTTGGACAGAGGATGGTGACACTAAGATATCAGGTCTTAGTGGGGGTAATAAGGGTTGCAGCGGAGGGAGGGGGAATTTATGGTTGAGGGGGGGAAAAACAGGAAAACCGAGGAAAAAGGGGATGGAGGATAAGGGGATGGGGGATAGGGCTGATGGAATGGGGTGGGAGAGGTTGGGGTATTGGGGGGGAGGAATGGGGAGGTGTGTTGGGGAGAACAGTAGAGCATTGGAAGAAGGGTGAGAGGGGGAGTTAAGTGAGGGGGGGTCTGGGAGAGGCGGGGGGGTCTGGGAGAGGCGGGTGGGGCATGACTCCAAGATGGCCTCGAGTAGGAGCGAGGGGGCGGGAAGGGGGAGGGGGGGAGGTGGAAAAGGAGGGGAGGGGGCGGGGTGGAGGGAGGGGGGATAGGGAACAGTTGGTGGTGGAGACAATGAATGTTAAGGGATTGCAAACGTGGCGCAAGCGGTGCCTGCTGGAGCGGGAAGGGAGGAGGTTGAAGGCGGACTTCATGTGTATTCAGGAGACGCACCTGAAGGTGGGTCAGGAGGGGTTGTTATGTTCGGAGCAGTACCCTAGGGTGTTGTTGGGGGGGCAAAGGGCGCAGCCCAGGAAAGGAGGGGTGGGGATAATGATTGGGCGGGAGTACAAGGATGCAATGGTGGAGGAGAGGAGGGACAAGCAGGGGAGGTGGGTGGCGGCTCGGATCAAGATTCAGGAGGAGCAGGTGTGGGTAGTAAGTTTGCATGCGCCTAATGTACAAAGGGATGAGTTTTTTGATAGGCTCCGGGTAGAGATGGGGGGTGGGGTACCGTGCCTTTGATTATGGGGGGGGGGGATTTTAATATGACGGTGAACCCCAAACTGGATAATACGGGAGGTGGTGGGGAAGGGGGGGGGTCGGATAGAAGAAGCTTATTCCGCATGAGGTAGGAGCTAGGCCTGGTGGATATGTGGAGAAGTAGGCACCAAGGGGAGAAGGGGTATACCTTCTATTCACCACCGCACGCGACATATAGTAGATTGGATATGGTGTGAGTAACTAAGGAATGGCAAGGACGGACGAGGGGGATGGAAATTGGGACCAGTACTTGGTCCGATCATGCCCCGGTGCACATAGTGTTTGCCTTATGGGAGAAAGATACAGGTATTACGTTTTGGAGGCTGAATGAGGGATTTTTGGCAGAGAGAAAACATGTGGTGAGCCTGAGGGGGGTTATTCAGGAATATATGAGATACAATTTAGGGGGGGAGGTGCCACTGGGGGTAGCATGGGATGGTCCGAAAGCGGTGGTGAAGGGACATCTCATAGGTCTGGGAGCACAGGCCAAGAGGAAGAGGGAGCAGGCGGAAGCAGAGTTGGTGCGGCAAATAGGGGTATTGGAGAGGCAACACCAGGGAAGCACAGATCCTAGGATACTGGTGCAGTTGCGTAAACTGAAGGGGGACCTGTGCTAGCTAGGGGCAGCGGAAGTGGCTCATAATTTGGCGAGGTTAAAATGTGGGTGGTTTGAAGGAGGGAATAAAATAGGGAGGATATTAGCTAGACGGTGGAAGGCAAGGCAGGCGAAAACTCATATTGCAGGAATAAGATCTAAGCAGGGGGTAATGGTGTATCAGCCACGGGAGATTCGTAAAGTCTTTGCAGACTATTATGAGCGGCTTTATAGTAGTGAGGTGAAGGGTAGGGGGGGACAGGGGGGAGGAGTTTTTGGCAGAATGTCAGTTGCCGCGGTTAACGGCCGAAGAGGCGGAGGAGTTGGGGTGCCCGGTGGGGATAGCAGAGGTAGGTAGGGCAATTAAGTCCCTCAGGGAAGGGAAGTCACCCGGATTAGATGGCCTAACGGCGAGATTTTATAAAACAATGCAGGGAGAGCTTCAGGGATTCCTGCAGAGGGTGTTTAATGGGGTGTTAGGGGGTGAGGAGTTGCCCCGATCTATGGCTGAGGCGGGTATTACGGTCCTTCCCAAGCCAGGGAAGGATGCCACGATCTGTGGAGCCTATCGGCCGATATCTCTCATTAATGTAGATGCGAAGCTGCTAGCTGCTGAAATACATGCAGAAATTGGTGCATAAGGATCAGACAGGGTTTATTAAGGGGCGGCAAGGTGGGGACAATATCAGAAAGTTGTTGAATATAATTTGGGAGCTGCAGAATAAGGGGAGGGAAGCGGTGTTCCTCACGGTGGATGCCAAAAAGGCGTTTGATAGGGTGGAGTGGGTTTTCATGTGGCAGGTAATGGAGAAAATGGGATGGGGGGGGTTCATGGGATGGGTGCAGGCATTATATAGGCGACCGAGTGCCCGAATATGGATAAATGGGGGCTACTCAGACAGTTTTGGCCTGGGTAGGGGCACGAGGCAGGGGTGCCCGTTATCGCCCCTGTTGTTCGCGCTAGTTATTGAACCCCTGGCGGTGTTTATTAGGCATCAGGTAGATATTGAGGGGGTGCAGGTAGGAGAGCAATTTAGCAAGGTGGCGCTGTTCACAGACAATGTGATCTTCACCTTGAGTAGGCCGTTCTGGAGTTTGCCAAATTTAGTAAAAGCGATTGGGAGATATAGTGAGGTGGCGGGGTATAAGATGAATGCTAGTAAAACAGAACTTTTGGGGTTTAACTTGGCAGAGGGGTTGGAGCACCGGTTAAGGCGGCCTTTCCTTTTAAGTGGGTACAAGGGAGTTTCAGATATTTGGGTATACAGCTAGGAAAAAATTGTAGTACTGTAAATGACGAACTACTGGCCTCTCATAAAAAATCTCAGACGGGATTTGGCTAGATGGCAGGGGATTCACCTGTCGTGGTTGGGAAGGATAGCCACGATAAAGATGAATGTCCTCCCGATGATTTTGTTTGTCTTCATGGCATTGCCGAGTCGGGTCCCGAGAAGGATACTTAAGGAGCTTCAGGATATGATCATACGCGTCATATGGGCAGGAAAGGCCCCTAGAGTAAGTCGGGGGATGATGTTTATGGCACGGGAGGATGGGGGGTTGGGGGTCCCTAATGTAGTGTCTTACTACGAAGCGGCGCAGTTGAGGGCCCTGTTTGCTTGGAGAGACAGGGGGGAGACCCCGTAATGGGTATTTATGGAGCAGGAACGGGGGGAAAATTTGGAGGCGAAGGTTTGGAGGAGTTTGGGGGGGGGGAGGAAGAGAAGGGATAACCCACTAACAGAGTTAACTTGGGAGATTTGGGAAAAGTGGAAGCGGATTTTGCTGAAGGGAAAGCGATGGTCGCGGGAGATGCATTTGCGCTGTATGCCAGGGTTTGAGGCTGGGGCAAGTGGGGGGACTTTTCAGGAGTGGGTAGGGAAGGGACTGATCCGGGTTGGGCAGGTGGTGGATGGAGAGGGAAAGATGGTCCCATACTCGGTGTTGAAGGGGAAGTTTGGGGTGACAGATAGAGGGTTTTTTGCCTATGTGCAGCTGTGGTATTATCTACAGTGTGGGGAGGTGAGAGGGGACCTGGCTCAGGAGCTAATGGAAAAGAAGGAGGACCTTAAAGGTCTGGTCTCCCGGATGTATCAAGTATTAAAAAGCAAAGAGGGGGGGGGGGAAGTGAGATGGCAGGAGAAATGGGAGGTAGAAACGGAGGGGCCTTGGGGGGAGAAGAGATGGAAGGAGATTTATGAAAGGGAGAGGAGATTAGGGTGGGGGACCATGTTGGTGGAGAATTGTATCAAGCTCCGGCTGAGAATGGTGTGGACGCCGGCACGTCTTAGGTTAGCGGGGAAGGAGGGGGAGGGTAAATGTTGGAGGGGGTGTGGGCAATGGGGAGATTTGGAGCATATGATCTGGGGTTGCCCGAAGATGCAGAGGGTATGGAAGGAGGTGGGGAGGTTCTATCAAGAAGTGACAGGGGTGCGGATAAGGCTGGGATGGGGGGCGGTGGGACTGTTAGAGGGACAGGAGGGGGGGACATGGGATGTACCAGGTTTTGGCATTATTATGTTGTGGCGTGCCGGTTGGCAGTGTTGCAACATTGGAAGGGGGTGGAGGGACCTAAGATAGGGGAAGTCCTGGGTAGAGTAGAATATTTTTGGCACATGAGTTTAGTGGGGGCTTATAGCAGGAATCAGAGGGAGAGACACAGGGATGTCTGGCAATCCTACGAGGAATGGAGGGAGGGGGATGGGATGGGGGGGATATTGTGGGTGTGCAATGAATATATAGCTTTAGTTGTGGGAGTGCTATTTTGTTTATTTTGTTTGTTGGTTTTATTAAGAGGGGGTATAAAACCACGGCACAACTAGCATTAAAGGATGTGTTGCGATGGAACTGCCAGTTCACAGGGTGGGGTATTAATATGCGGGGTGAGGGAACTGCTAGAGTGTATATTAAAGGGTTGGCTGTTTATGTGCCTGTATTATTTAGAGGTATAGCTGAATTAAGAAATAAGGATTGTATAGAGTGAGGATATTGCCTTTGAAGGGGGGAAACTATTGTATGTCTTGAGGTGAGGAACGTATGTAGAGCTAAAGTTTGTATATGGTTCCATGATAAGGTGATGTATTTTTCTTTTTGCTGATGATTAATAAAAATTTAAATTACAAAAAAAAAAAGATAGAAAGCAGAGGGTACGGCTAAATGGCCAATTTTCCCAATGGAGAAAGGTGAAAAGTGGTGTACCCCAGGGATCTGTGCTGGGTCCGCTGCTTTTTGACATATTCATAAATGACCTGGAAAGTGGAATAACAAGTGAGGTTATCAAATTTGCAGATGACACAAAACTATTTAAAGTTGTTAAAACCCAAGAGGATTGTGGAAAATTGCAAGAGGATCTTGATAAATTGGAAGACTGGGCATCAAAATGGCAGATGAAATTTAATGTGGATAAGTGCAAAGTTATGCACCTAGGGAAGAACAACCCAAACTATGGTTACATGATGCAAGGTTCTGCATTAGGAACCACCACCCAGGAAAAAGATTTAGGCGTCATTGTGGATAACATGTTAAAACCCTCGGCCCAGTGTGCAGCAGCGGCCAAGAGAGCAAATAGAATGCTAGGTATCATAAGGAAAGGAATTTATTTATTTATTTATTTAACTGCATTTATATCCCGGATGGAAAATAAAACAAAAGATATTATAATGCCTCTATATCATTCCATGGTGAGACCGCACCTTGAATATTGTGTGCCATTCTGGTCACCGAATCTTAAAAAGGATATAGCGTTATTAGAAAAGGTTCAGAAAAGAGCCACCAAAATGGTAAAGGGGATAGAAGGATACTCCTATGAAGAAAGGCTAAAAAGGTTAGGGCTCTTTAACCTGGAAAAGAGACAGCTGAGGGGAGATATGATAGAAGTCTATAAATTAATGAACGGAGTGGAACGGGTAAACGTAGATCGATTGCTTATGTTATCAGAATATAGAAAGACTAAGGGACATGCAATGAAGCTACAGGGTAAACTATTTAAGACTAATAAAATAAAATATTTTTTCACTGAACGTGTAATCAAACTCTAGAATTTGTTACTGGAGGATGTAGTAAAGGCTGTTAGTGTAGCTGGGTTTAAAAAAGGTTTGGACAAGTTCCTGGAGGAAAGGTCCATAAACCATTATTAAGAAGGGACCCAGGATATCAATGCTTGACCCAGTACAAGCATTATGGAGCCTGTGTCTTTTGGGGATATTGCTAGGTACTTATGACCTAGATTGGCCACTGTTGGAAACAGGATACTGGGCTTGATGGACCTTGGTCTGACCCAGTATGGCATATCTTATGTTCTTATTTTCTTATGACAGACTCTGCAAGACCCTAGTGTCCAGCAACACTATCACTCTGGTAGCCTGAACACAGAAGGTTCGGAAGGCAGGAGTTGCCTATATCACAAAAATATTACAGAGTACTGCCTGCCAAAGGCACTGTCCCTGCAGGACTCGCTTTCCAGGCAGTAGTGAGCTACAAACGTTTGAATCGAAGACCATGTGACGGCCCTGCAGATTTCTCTCACTGGCACTGAGTGGAGGTTGGCAACACACATGGCCATAGCCCGCACATGATATGCAGTGATTTGGCGCTCAAGGGAGAAGCCCGCTTGCTCTTAGGCTAGGGCAATGCAGTCCGCCACCCAAGTGGATAGAGTTTGCTTTGTTACTGGGAGTCCCAGTCTACTTGGGTCATATGACACAAAGAGTTGAGAAGATTTACGATGGGCCTGGGTCCTCTGCAGATAGGATAGGGCCCACTTACTGACCTGCAATATGATCTTCTCCCTGCCGGCATGGGGCCGTGGAAAAAAGGTGGGAAAGACCACCTCCTGCTTGAGGTGGAAGGGAGATACCACTTTCGGGAGGAAATTTTGGGTGTGTGCGAAGCACTACCCTGTTCTTATAGAACCTTGTATATGGTAGGTCCGCTACCAAGGCCTGGAGTTTGCTCATTCTCCAAGCAGACGTGATGGCCACCAGAAAGACCACTTTCCAGGAGAGGTAACTTAAATGGCAGTGGCCAGAGGCTCGAGTGGCGGCCTGGTGAGTTGGAAGAGCACCATATTAAGGTCCCATTCCACTGTTGGAGAGCAGAGAGGGGGCTTCGATAGCAAGAGGCCCCGGAGAAACCTGGAGACCAGGGGTTAGTTTGAGAGGGGCTTCCCCTATATAGGGTGATGGTGCACTGCTATGGCACTCAGGTGCACCCTCACCGAATTAGACTGCAGACTGGTGTGCGAGAGGTGCAGTAAGTACTGTAGCACTAGTTGCACGCGGCAGGAGAAAGGGTTCTCCTCTCTCTGCACACCAGATGGAGAATCTTCTCCATTTGAAGGCATATACCTGCCTGGTGGAGGGTTTTCGGGAGGCCAGGAGGATCTCCTCGACCTCTCCTGGTAGAATGAAGGGAGCCAAGGCTACCCTTTCAGCAGCCACGCTGTCAATGCTAGTGACCCCAGGTTGGGATGCAGGAGGGAGCCCTCCTCCTGGGACAGGAGGCCTGGATCCCAACTCAGCGGGACTGGAAAGCAGCAGAGGGAACTGGGTTGTCGGGACCATCTGGAGCGATCAGGATTTCTGATGCCTGTTCGCTCTGAACCTTGAATAGGGTCTTGGCCACAAGCGGTGTCGCTGGGAAGGCACAGAGGAGGCCCTCTGACCACAGGATCAGGAAGGCATCCGCTGCCATCCTCCCCAGTTGTGGCTGGCGTGAGCAGAGGCAGGGCAACTGCATGTTGTCCAGAGAGGTGAACAGATCCATCATGGATCTGCCCAGAGGCAGAAGAGTCTTTGTGCCACCAGGGGATTCAAGATGCTATTCGTGTGGGCGGAAGACTCTGCAGAGTTTGTCCGCTAAGCAACTGCCCTGATCTGGGAGGAGCATTCCGTGGTGCACCGCAATGGAGAGGAGAGCTACCGCTTCCTGGCAGAGGGAGTACAAATCTGTGCCTCCCTGCTTGTTCACATAAAACATGGCAACCTGGCTGACTGCCTGGATCAACACCGGGCAGTTGCACAGGTGGTGATGGAACACCCGCAAGGCCAGGGAAATAGCTCTGAGCTCCAGGAGACTGATCTGCAGGAGCGACGACCCCAGTTACCAGCTGCCTTGAGTGAGGAGGTCTCTGCAGTGTGCCCCCCCCAACCTAGGAGAGAGGCGTCCGTGGTCAGGACCCTCTGCGGTGCAGGTGCCTGGAAGGGCATCCTTGCCTGGAGGTGGCATAGAGAGTCCACCAGTTGGCAGGTGATCCTGACCCTGTCGCACAAGCTGCCTGTGGCCTGGCTCCACTGGGAGCGAAGGCACCATTGGGCGCGAAGGCACCATTGGGCTACCCGCATATGCAATTGGACTAGGGGTGTGGCCCAGTAGGCGGAGAAGGCGAGCCGGTACAAACCGTTGAGTCAGCACCTCTCCCGCCAGCTGCATGAGGCGATGGGCTCTTTCGTTTGGGAGGAAGGCCTTGACCTGTAGCGTGTCCAGCTGGGCACCTATGAACTCCAGGCTTTTGGCTGGGGAGAGGTGGTATTTGGGGTAGTTGATGATGAACCCTAGGTGCTGCAGGAGGCGGATTGTCCGCCCTATGGCTTAGCTGGCCTCGGAGGCCATGCTGCCTCTAATGAGCCAGTCGTCCAGATAGGGGAAGACGAAGGCCCCTTGCAGGCGCATGTGGGTGGCTATGACGACCAGGCACTTTGTAAAGACATAAGAACATAAGATAAGAACATAAGATATGCCATACTGGGTCAGACCAAGGTCCATCAAGCCCAGTATTCTGTTTCCAACAGTGGCCAATCTAGGTCATATGTACCTAGCAGTTTCCCCAAGGGACACAGGTTCCACAATGCTTGTATTGGTTCAAGCATTGATATCCTGGGTCCCTTCTTAATAATGGCTTATGGACCTTTCCTCCAGGAACTTGTCCAAACCTTTTTTAAACCCAGCTACACTAACAGCCTTTACTACATCCTCCGGTAACAAATTCCAGAGTTTGATTACACGTTGAGTGAAAAAATATTTTCTCTTATTAGTCTTAAATAGTTTACCCTGTAGCTTCATTGCATGTCCCCTAGTCTTTCTATATTCTGATAAGGTAAACAATCGATCTACGTTTACCCGTTCCACTCCGCTCATTAATTTATAGACTTCTATCATATCTCCCCTCAGCCGTCTCTTTTCCAGGTTAAAGAGCCCTAACCTTTTTAGCCTTTCTTCATAGGAGTATCCTTCCATCCCCTTTACCATTTTGGTGGCTCTTCTCTGAACCTTTTCTAATAACTCTATATCCTTTTTAAGATACGGCGACCAGAATTGCACACAATATTCAAGGTGCGGTCTCACCATGGAACGATATAGAGGCATTATAATATCCTTTGTTTTATTTTCCATTCCTTTCCTTATCATACCTAGCATTCTATTTGCTCTCTTGGCCGCCGCTGCACACTGGGCAGAGGGTTTCAACATGGTATCCACAATGACGCCTAAATCTTTTTCCTGGGTGGTGGTTCCTAATGTGGAACCTTGCATCGTGTAACCATAGTTTGGGTTGTTCTTCCCTAGGTGCATAACCTTGCACTTGTCCACATTAAATTTCATCTGCCATTTTGATGCCCAGTCTTCCAATTTATCAAGATCCTCTTGCAATTTTCCACAATCCTCTTGTGTTTTAACAACTTTAAATAGTTTTGTGTCATCTGCAAATTTGATAACCTCACTCGTTATTCCACTTTCCAGGTCATTTATGAATATGTCAAAAAGCAGCGGACCCAGCACAGATCCCTGGGGTACACCACTATTCACCTTTCTCCATTGGGAAAATTGGCCATTTAGCCCTACCCTTTGCTTTCTATCTTTTAACCAGTTCCTGATCCACAATAGTACACTGCCTCCTATCCCATGACTCTTTAGTTTTGCCAAAAGTCTCTCATGAGGGACCTTGTCAAAGGCTTTCTGAAAGTCCAGATACACAATATCAACCGACTCACCTTTGTCCACCTGATTATTCACTCCTTCAAAAAAACATAACAGATTAGTAAGACAAGATCTTCCTTGTCTAAAGCCATGTTGGCTGTCTCTCATTAGTTCATGACTATCTACATGCTGAGTAATTTTATTCTTTATGATGGTTTCTATCATTTTTCCCGGTATTGACATCAGGCTCACCGGTCTGTAGTTTCCCGGATCACCCCTGGAACCCTTTTTAAAAATTGGTGTTACATTGGCGATCCTCCAATCTTCAGGTATTAGAGATGATTTTAATGATAGTTCACAGATTACTAATAGCAGGTCTGCAATCTCATATTTCAGTTCTTTCAATACTCTTGGATGTATACCATCCGGCCCAGGTGATTTGCTACTCTTCAGCTTATCTAATAGTTGTAATACATCTTCTCGATGTATCGATATTTCCTTCAATTCTTCTGCACCTTTAAATACCACTTCAGTCATGGGTAACATCCCTACATCTTCCTCAGTAAAGACTGAAGCAAAGAATTCGTTCAGTCTCTCTGCTATCGCCTTGTCGCCTCTTAGTGCTCCTTTAACCCCTTTATCATCTAATGGACCAACTGACTCTCTCACAGGTTTTTTGCTACAAATGTACTTGAAAAGGTCTTTACTTCGCGTTTTTGCTTCTGCAGCAAGCTTCTTCTCAAATTCTCCCTTTGCCTGCCTTATCAATGCCTTGCATTTGACTTGCCAGTGCTTGTGCTGTTTCCAGGTTTCGTCGTTTGGCTCTTTTTTCCATTTCCTGAAAGATGCTTTTTTGGCAACAACAGCCTCTCTGACCTCAACTTTAAACCATGCTGGCAGTTTTTTGGACTTCTTTCCACTTTTCTTAAAGCGTGGAATACAGCTGGTCTGGGCTTCCAAGATAGTATTTTTCAACAACAGCCAAGCCTGATGTACGTCTTTAACCTTTGCAACTGCTCCTTTTAGTTTTTTCTTGACTGTTTTCCTCATTTTATCATAGTCTCCCTTTCGAAAGTTAAAAGGTAGACCCTTGGCGAAGAGACCAGGCTGAATGGAAGCACCCTGTACTGGCAGTGCTCTCCTCCCACCATGAACCTTAGGTACTTGGGAGAGGTGGACCATGATGCAAGTATATGCATCCTTTAAGTCTAAGGAGCACAGCTGATCTCCTTGGTGGAGGTAGGGCAGCAGTGTTCCAAGGGAGAGCATCTTGAACTTCTCCCTCATCAGACACTTGCTCAGGTTCCACATGCCCCATCCCTAAGCAAGCCTGTGAGTTCTGTGAGGAGCAAGGTCTGAAGGAGAGACCACACCGGTTCTCCTGGGAAGAATCCTGGGGGGTGTTTGCTGGAACCTGACGAGATACCCTCCTTTATCACTTGCAGGACCTACTGGTCTGTGGTAACCCCGGCCAACCTGTGGGCGAATACTGCCCCCTGTGGACTGGAGAGGGTCTCCCAGGGGAGATGAGGCCCTGCCCTGGGAGTCAAAAACTTCCCCCAGACTGGGTGGGAGCTGGTGGCTGAGGCTTCTGAGCCTTTAGCTTCCTCTGCCCATGGCCCTGGCTCTTGGGTTGGGAGCTCTGTTGCTGTTGCCCCAAGTAGAGTTGGTACTGGCCCTGGTGGAATGATCCCTTTTTCCTTAGAAAAAGTAGTCTTTTCCCCGACAGTTTCTTCCGGGGAAGGGTTGAGGTTTTCCTCTAGAGCCTCTGCCTGTCATGACTTCAGCCTCTCTCTCGGCTGCCTTGTCGACCATGGGCTTACCAAACATGTTTTCCCCGGTGCAGGGGACATCAAGCAGTTTTTCTTGCACCCATTGCTTGAGGCTGGAGGTCTGCAACCAGGCCTGGCGCCGGCTCCTATGCCTGCTGCTGCTACTCGGGCTGCGGATTCAAAGCCATTGTAGGTGGCGTGGGAAAGGAACTTCGAGCAGTCCCAGATCCCAGCTGTCAGGGCTTGGAACCTCTGGAGGAGTTCCTTGGCGAGGTCTGCAGAGAAGCCTGCCAGTTCTTGGATGAGGCCCTTAAGATACATGCTTATGTATAATTCACAGGACTGTATCAGACAGCCCAGCATGGATCCCTGGAAGCACTTGCGCCCAAGGGCATCGAGGGCTCGAGCCTCTCTACCCAGGAGAACAGAAGAGTAGTTCTTCTGACTCTTCAGCTTTTGCATAACAGACTCCACGACCAAGGAGTTATGCGGGAGTTAGGATTTGTGGAAACCCGGGACCTTCTTTATGTGGTAGATAGCCTTGAGGCGTCAGATGACCGCTGGCACCAAGGTCGGGGACTCCCACATCCGCAGGACCAGCCTCTTGAGGATGGGCAGTACTGGCACTGTGAAAGTCTCCTTTGCGGGGACTCATACTGGAGAATCTCCAGTTCTTCAGTGCGCGGGTCCTCCTCTGACTTGGTCAGGACCGAAAAGGCCATGCCATGTCCCAAAGTCATAGAAGGTCATTTCCTCGAGGGGGTGGGGGGGAAGAATCGCACCAGGGCTCCAGGGGAGAAGGCTCCGAAGAAACGTCTCAGTGTCAAGAGGTCTCAGGTAAGGCCTCGATGTCAGCCTCCCAAATCAGAAGTGGAGGGCGTCGAGGACTCCGAGGCTCGGGACTCCCGCTCCTTGAGGCCATCCCTGAGGAACCAGGGTCCTCTGGTAGATCTTGGGTCAGACTCCTGGAAACTGGCGGGAAAGACCAGACACCCGATGATCGGGACCGAGATCTTGATAGGCGCTGAGGGCTTGCCCAAAGCTAGTGGCGCTCGGGGCCTGGCTCGACACCCAGGGGACTCCTCTGCAGTCGGGGGCTCGGTTGTCAGGGCAGATGAGGTGGGTGAACCTGACCATCATTGCCTGCTGCAAGGCCAGGATGGCAAAGATATTCTGCTCCAAGGCTGCCATTTTGGATTCAATGCCAGAAGGCTCCGCAGCTGTCAGCATGGGCACTGAGGACTACGGCCTCAAGGAGCCTCATATGATCACCGCTGGCCGAGGATTCCTTCTTAGAGACCTTAGGGGGGCGCTGCTCGGAGTTGCCTGAGTCCCACAGTGGGACCTTACCTGGTTCCACCGGTGGAACCTCGACTAGCCTTGAGGATTTTTTCTTTTTCTTTCTGGGGTCTAGGGTCTTTACGGAGCAGGAGCCGCCGTGGGACTCTGAAGATGCCCAGGCCTCATGGGAGGTGCTCAGCTTGGGGCTCAGCGTCAGGGAAGCAGAGGCTGAGTTGGACTTCAGGAACATCCTCTCCCGCAACTCCGACCTTTTCTTGTTGGTTCTCGAAGTCACAGCCTGGCACAGTTTGCAGATGGTACTGCCGTGGTCCGGGACGAGGCAGTGTAATCAGCAGTCATGGGTGTCAGTAGCATATTATGGTTTGACTACAGCAGTCACACTTTTTGAACCCACCGGGGGACATAGTGGGGGGACACCTAGCCAGGGTTGATGATCCCCGGGTGAAAAAGGCACCAATGCCGGTCGATGCAAAGCATTATCAAAAAGAAGGGGGAGCTGGAGACAGCGCTGGCTCAAGGCAGGAAGAGGATCCGGTACGCAAACTGGGAAAAAACAACTTTTATGGATAATTTTTTGAGGATTTTTTCAGGAAAAACGGGACAAGCGTCCATTAGGCTTCGCAGAAAAAAGAAGCCATTGTAACTGCCCTCTTTAATAGGACTTATCTCCCCCCCTCCCTCCCCAGCACCCACCCACCCCTGGGGAAATTGTAGTTTTATAGGTACTTGGACATCTTAGAGGAAAGGGGCTGCTATCAGGTGCAGCTCTTAATCCAAATCAGTCATACACAGAGGACCTGTGATTAATTAGCTTCAGGTACACAGGGTGTATTAGGGGTATTAGATACACTTTTATTAGTATAAGCATCTACACCAATCCTTATTATATACTGATTTAAAAGACCTAAACACAAGCTTTAAACTAAGATGCAGTCAGAGGTCCAGCAACGAGATGGGGGTTCTCCAGTCTTTTGCATCGAGTGTCACATGTATGATTATCTCCCAGTTGGTGAGAGGTCCTACATATGCACTAAGTGCAGGGAGCTCTTTGCTCTCAGGGAACGAGTCCGTTCTCTAGAGGCTAGAGTAGCAGACCTGGAAGACATAAGAAAGACAGAGAAGTACATGGACGAGACCTACAGGGATATAGTCCTGAAGTCCCACCTCCAGTCTGGCAGCATCCCTGTTGCCATGGAGGAGAGAGGTCACGTGACAGGAGAGCATCACCCTGGTGTGGCAGGAAGTGATCCTGTAACTAGGACCTGTCCTCCAGGTGATGTAAAACCCTCTCGCACCGAGGACATTTCTCCAGGGCCATGTCCCCATGAGGGGAGGGTCAGGACAGCTGTTATAGTTGGTGATTCAATCATTAGGAATGTAGATAGCTGGGTGGCTGGTGGACGTGAGGATCGCCTGGTAACATGCCTGCCTGGTGCGAAGGTAGCAGATCTCACGCACCGCCTAGATAGGATCATAGATAGTGCTGGGGGGGAGTCTGCTGTCTTGGTACATGTTGGTACCAATGACATAGGAAAATGTGGTAGGGAAGTTCTGGAGGCTAAATTTAAGCTTTTAGGTAGGAAGTTGAAATCCAGAACTTCCAGGATAGCGTTCTCCGAAATGCTTCCTGTTCCACGTGCAGGACCCAAAAGACAGGCAGAGCTCCGGAGTCTCAATGCGTGGATGAGACAATGGTGCAAGGATGAGGGTTTTGGATTTGTTAGGAACTGGGGAACATTCTGGGGAAAGGGGGGGCTCTTCCGAAGGGATGGGCTTCACCTTAATCAGGATGGGACCAGACTGCTGGCATTAACCTTTAAAAAAGAGATAGAGAAGCTTTTAAACTAGAAAATAGGGGAAAGCCGACAGTCACCCAGGAGCGCACGGTTCGGACAAAGGTATCCTTGAAGGATACTACCAAAAGCAGTGAGGTTCCAAAAGGGAGTATAGTAGCCCAAATGCCCTTGAGTAAGGAGCAGACAGAGCATAAAGATTCCCAATTACCCATGCCTACCAATAGCCAGATTAATATTAATAAAATACAGTCTCTAAAATGCTTGTATGCCAATGCTAGAAGTCTAAACAATAAGATGGGAGAATTAGAATATATAGCATTAAATGAGAGGTTAGATATGATTGCACTCTCAGAGACATGGTGGAAGGAGGATAACCAGTGGGACACTGTGATACCTGGATCAAAACTATATCGTAATGATAGAGCTGAACAAATTGGTGGAGGGGTTGCGCTCTATGTTAGAGAGGGCATTGAGTCAGAAAGGATTAAAGTTTTGCAGGGAACAAAATATGCTGTAGAATCTCTATGGATTGAAATTCCATTTATGAAGGGGAAGGTGATGGCAGTGGGAGTATACTATCGACCACCTGGCCAGAATGAACAAATGGATGATGAAATGCTCAAAGAAATCAAGGAAGCTAACAAAAGCCACAACAGAGTAGTAATAATGGGTGATTTCAATTACCCCGGTATCGACTGGGACAGTGTCACAGCAGGACAAGCTAAAGAGATAAAGTTTCTAGATGAAATAAATGACTGCTTCTTGGAGCAGCTGGTTCATGAACCGACCAGAGGGGAAGCCATACTGGACCTAGTCCTTAGTGGAACGCCAGATCTGGTGCAAGAAATAAGGGTGTTGGGACCACTTGGCAATAGCGATCATAGTATGATCATGTTTGATTTAATCAGTGGAGGACAGATAGTAAAGGAATCCACAGTACTACCTTTTAACTTTCAAAAGGGTGACTATGATAGAATGAGGAATATAGTTCGGAAAAAAACTAAAAGGAGCGGTTCCAAAGGTTAAAGACTTACAGTAAGCTTGGGTGTTATTTAAAAATACTATCCTCGAAGCCCAGACCAGCTGTATTCCACGCATTAAGAAAAGTGGAAGAAAGTCCAAAAAACTGCCAGCATGGTTTAAAGGTGAGGTCAGAGAGGCTGTTGCTGCCAAAAGAGCAACCTTCAGAAAATGGAAAAAAAGAGCCAAATGATGAAAACTGGAAACAGCACAAGCACTGGCAAGTTAAATGCAAAGCATTGATAAGGCAGGCAAAGCGGGAATTTGAGAAGAAACTTGCTACGGAAGCAAAAACACGAAATAAAGACTTTTTCAAGTACATTCGTAGCAAAAGGCCTGTGAGAGAGTCAATTGGACCATTAGATGATAGAGGGGTAAAAGGGGCAGTAAGAGGAGACAAGGCTATAGCAGAGAGACTGAATGAATTCTTTGCTTCGGTCTTTACTGAGGAAGATGTAGGGGTGTTACCCAAGACTGAAGTGGTATTTAAAGGTGATACTGCAGAGGAATTGAGAGAAATATCGCTACAACACCGGGAAGATATATTACAACTATTTGATAAACTGAATAGTAGCAAATCACCTGGACCGGATGGTATACATCCAGAGTGTTGAAAGAACTGAAATATGAGATTGCAGACCTGTTATTGGTAATCTGTGAACTTTCATTAAAATCATCTGTAATACCTGAAGATTGGAGGGTCGCCAACGTAACACCAATTTTTAAAAAGGGTTCCAGGGGTGACCCAGGAAATTATAGACCGGTGAGCCTGACGTCAGTACCAGGGAAAATGGTAGAAGCCATCATAAAGAACAAAATTACACAGCATGTAGATAGTCATGGCCTAATGGGAGACAGCCAACATGGCTTTAGACAAGGAAGATCTTGTCTTACTAATCTGATCTGTTTTTTTGAAGGTGTGCATAAACAGGTAGACAAAGGTGAGTCGGTTGATATAGTGTATCTGGACTTTCAGAAAGCTTTTGACAAGGTCCCCCATCAGAGACTTTTGGCGAAGCTAAAAAGTCATGGGATAGGAGGCAGTGTACTATTGTGGATCGGGAACTGGTTAAAAGATAGAAAGCAGAGGGTAGGGCTAAATGGCCAATATTCCCAATGGAAAAAGGTGAATAGTGGAGTACCCCAGGGATCTGTACTGGGTCCGCTACTTTTTGACATATTCATAAATGACCTGGAAAAGGGAATAACTAGTGAGGTAATCAAATTTGCAGATGACACAAAACTGTTTAAAGTTGTTAAAACCCAAGAGGATTGTGGAAAACTGCAGGAGGATCTGGATAAATTGGAAGACTGGGCATCCAAATGGCAGATGAAATTTAATGTGGACAAGTGCAAAGTTATGCACCTAGGAAAGAACAACCCACACTATAGTTACAAGATGCAAGGCTCCACATTAGAAACCACCACCCAGGAAAAAGATTTAGGAGTCATCGTGGATAACATGTTAAAACCCTCCGCCCAGTGTGCAGCGGCGGCCAAGAAAGCAAATAGAATGCTAGGTATCATAAGGAAAGGGATGGAGAATAAAACAAAGGATATTATAATGCCTCTGTATCGCTCCATGGTACGACCGCACCTTGAATATTGTGTGCAATTCTGGTCACCGTATCTTAAAAAGGACATAGAGTTATTAGAAAAAGTACAGAGAAGAGCCACCAAATTGGTGAAGGGGATGGAAGGCTACTCCTATGAAGAGAGGCTAAAAAGGTTAGGGCTCTTTAACCTAGAAAAGAGGCGGCTGAGGGGAGATATGATAGAGGTGTATAAATTAATGAATGGAGTGGAACGGATAAACGTGGATAAATTGTTTACGCTATCAGAATATAGAAGGACTAGGGGGCATGTAATGAAGCTACAGGGTAAACTATTTAAGACAAATAGGAGAAAATATTTCTTCTCTCAACGTGTAATCAAACTCTGGAATCTGTTACCGGAGGATGTAGTAAGGGCTGTTAGTATAGCTGGGTTTAAAAAAGGTTTGGACAAGTTCCTGGAGGAAAGGTCCATAAACCACTATTAAAAAGGGACCCAGGATATCAATGCTTGGCCTAGTACAAGCACTGCAGAACCTGTGTCTTTTGGGGAAACTGCTAGGTACGTATGACCTAGATTGGCCACTGTTGGAAACAGGATACTGGGCTTGATGGACCTCGGTCTGACCCAGTATGGCATTTCTTATGTTCTTATGTTCTTAAGACTGATCAAGCTGGCACCCTTGGACAGGAAGGGGACCACGCATGCATGGTAGCATTCCCAAAGACTTTCTTTGAAAGCTGGGGAAACGCTCCACGCGGGTCCGTTGGCACCAACGTCACTCATATGTGAGGACTGATTTCCTGTTTGTTTCTGGAGAACCTATCCTATACTGCTGAATCAACTGTGCAGGCAGTTTAAAATCAATATTAAATAAAAGAAGGGATAACAATGATTCCTGTGGAGCACTAGAGGAAGCTGGTTGAAAATTGGAGAACATCTCATTAAGCACCACAAACTGCGCCTATCATTAAGAGAGAATTTAGCACTGAAGCACTCTTCCCCCAATTCACTTAGTTGGGTATGTAATAAACGGTGAATGACTCTGTCAAGCACAGCACTAAGCATGGGACAAACACAGAGGATCTCTAAAGGTAAAAATGGGACTATTGTAGTTGATATGAAAGGTTGGACTAGATAGTCCATGTGGTCTTTTTCTGCCATTATATTTCTATGTTTCTATGACTAATTACACAGGTACACTACCAAAAAACTGCCTCCAGTTTTGCAACTGATTCCTATAGATTTTGGGGTGCTGAATCCAGGAAAAATAGCCAAAATGTTCCATCACGTCACGTTTTCTTGCAAAATTAGATTTCTTACCCATATAAGGAATGTTCACATAATTTCTTTTTAGCCGACTGCAGTTTATTTTCTTGGCCCAAAATAGAGGTTGTAATGGTTAACTAACTAGAAACACTCCCTCATGATATTTTAGAGTGTTTTGTATTCATTTTATACATTAACAGGACAATTGGGAGGCGGGGGGCTAAATCCAGTACTCGCGCTGGCGCATGTTCTTTCCTGTTCGCCTCGCCTCGTTCGCTCGCTCAAACACGGTGGTTGCGAAATGAACGTTCCTGTCAAATTTCAGTTTCTTGCAAGTTCATTATTACCTTTTGTTTGCTCAGTCGTAATCCAGCTTTATTCCGAAGTGGTTCACTACAGTTGTAGTTTGCAGTGCTGTGTATTTTTGATGGCTCACAGAGCCAGAGGTTGCGTCAACTCTCCGGACAGTTTTTGTTTTATTTGTGGGGAATATACCGTGAAAAAGCGGCAGAGGAACATTTCTGCATTTATTTAAAAAGTATATTTCGCCTATTTCGGTTTGAAGTTAGGCGATCAAGACAAACCGTGGGCTCCTCACAAAGTGCAAGACATGTGAGGAAGATCTACGCTTATGGATGAAAGGTAAAAAACAAGCATTTCGTTTCGGAATACCTATGATGTGGCGTGAACAAAGAGACCACAGCAGTGACTGCTATTTTTGCTCTTGCATTGTGAAGGGATACAACTTAAAAAAATAAGAACGTAATAAGTTACCCCAACCTTCCCTCAGCAATTAGGCCTATGCCTCATAGCAACGAAGTACCTGTGCCTGAACCACCAAAATCTTTGGATCATATTTGTGTGGACGGTTCTGATCATGATGAGACTCATCAGATGGCTTTTCCCGATGAGTCCAGTACTTCCGAGTTTGAAACTGAACCAGATCCGAAACCTGAACTTTTCTCTCAAGCTGAATTGAATGATTTAGTCCGGGATTTAGGACTCCCAAAAGATGCTGCCCAACTGCTAGGTTCTCGGCTTAAACAGAAAAATCTATTGTCACCAGGAACAACTTTTTATTGGTACCGCAACCGCGAGACACAATTTTTGAAGTATTTCAGCAAAGAGGAAGATTTGGTATTTTGCAACGATATATACGGAGTGATGGAAAAGGTTAAACTCAAGTATGATCCTGCTGAATGGCGGCTGTTCATTGATTCGTCAAAAGACAGCATAAAAGGTGTTCTTCTTCATAATGGCAACACATTCGCTTCAGTTCCTATTGCTCACTCTGTTATTCTCCAAGAAAAATACGAGAATTTGGCCCTGATTCTTCAGAAGATTCGTTATGATGAGCATAAGTGGATGATTTGTGGAGACTTTAAAATTCTATCCATGCTATTAGGGCAGCAATCCGGTTTCACCAAATATCCCTGCTTCCTTTGCTTGTGGGATAGCCGGGCCCGCGACCTACACTGGGGGAAAAAAGACTGGCCAATTCGGGAGTATTTGAGACCCGGTGAGAAAAATGTTCTTCATGAGAGCTTGGTACCTCGTGATAAAATTCTATTACCACCTCTCCACATTAAGTTGGGTCTCATTAAGCAATTCATCAAGTCCCTTCCAAAAGATGGTGAGTGCTTTCGGTACCTTTGCTCAAAGTTCCCCCGACTTTCTGAAGCAAAGCTAAAGGAAGGAGTGTTTGTTGGCCCTGATATAAGGAAACTCATTTCAGATGGAGCATTCGCTGAAACGATGTCTGAGAAGGAAAAAGAAGCCTGGGATTCCTTCAAGGATGTTGTTCTCAAATTCTTGGGGAACAGGCGGGATGAGAACTATAAGGATATTGTTGCCAGGATGCTCAATGCCTTCAAAGAACAAGGCTGTAACATGAGCCTGAAAGTCCATTTCTTGCACTCCCATGTGAACTACTTTCCCGAAAACTTGGGGGCGTACAGTGAAGAACAAGGTGAAAGGTTTCACCAGGACATCAAGGACGCAGAGAGAGAAGGTACCAAGGAAGATGGAACACCACTATGATGGCTGATTTCTGCTGGTTGCTGCTGCGGGAAACCCCAGATGAAAAAATACGCCAAGCAGCGCACTAAGAGAAGCATTCGGGGGAAGAAGAAACGGGCCCACCAGGAGATTGATTGACCCAAGAATGACTTTAAAATCTAAACTGTGTTGACAAATATCGTGTTTTTACTAAACTTTGAAATAAAAATTTGCTAGTTATTACCACAGTGTCGGATCTCATTTATTAGAATTTTATTTTCACACCATCGTGTGTTTGTCTTCATGTATTGCAATGGTGCGGTTTGCGTTTTCTATTCTTACATACATACCTGTACAACATTTTTTGCACATTTCTTTGCTTTGCTTTGTGTCTAACCTCGCTCTTATATGCTCAATGTTTGTGCACATGTATGTGGCTGTTTTAAGTGCAGACAATTTTGCTACCATCACAGTGTGTTTTGTTGACATTACTCTATTCTTATGTGCTGCCTTGTTACAATTTTCTTTATTCTTATTTGAATAACTACTAAACAATTAGTATAAAGAATTCATCCAAGAAACTTTTATCTCGATCGCACTCAATCTGAAACGTTCACCTCAAACTGCTAACCCAATGTAGCAAAAAATCTGTACGTGATGGAGCAAATTGGTTACCAGATTTGGATTCAGCGCACCAAAAAACGTAAAAATCAATCGAAACATTAGAGGCAGTTTAAAAAAAAAATTTTTTAGTGTACCTGTGTTATCCATCAAAGATGTCAAAAAGATTTCAGTACATTGAACTTTCCTGAAGCCTAAATGTCTAGAATCAGGATATTAATCTCTACTAGAAAACCTTAAAACTGTTAACTAACTTTTCTAGAACCTTGTTCAGGAAAGGCAAATTTGAAATTGTATGTATTTTTCTAATCATTACAATCTCTTATTCTCAGTACCTCATAGTAACATAGGAAATGATGGCAGATAAAGACCAGTATGGTCCATCTAGTCTGCCCCGCAAGGTGGCAAGACTAGGTGCACCTGCTGCTCTGTGGTCACCCCTCCCCATGTCTTTGTTTAGGAGTGAAACCCCCGCTCCGTGTAGGGCACCTCTGTTTGTTGAGAAATTAGATAGTTAAGTTTATTTTGATTTTATCCTGTTGCTATAGAGCAAGTATGTCCAACAGGTTAGATCGCGGAGAAGTCAGAGGTAGATCGCCAGTCCCACTTAGCTCCATCTCTCCAGCAGCTCGCCCCATTGCTAGGCGAGAGCTCGTGCCGGCAGGTAGTCTGCTGAGGGCTTGCCACTGCTGCTTATCCTTTGCCTGTCTTTTTTCCCTGTCTGCGGGAATCTTGCCTGTGGGTGTATTGGGGGCGCTTGTTGTTTATGTGCCAATAGTTTCTGGGTACCCCAGGGGGCTGCCACTTGCGCCCTGCGATGAAATGCCACAGGCCTGGCATCATACCTGGTCTCCTGCCTCTCAGAATCACCCATTCCTGCCCCCGCCCCAACACCCCTTAGAAGTGTGTTATATACCGGGCGATATCCATTCGCCCGGGCTTTACCTGAATATACTTCCCGTATTAGTTGTGTCGTGTGCTTGTCGTTGGTCGCTTTATAGTTCGCTTTCATTAAATGTTTTCGGGCAGAAACAACAAAGTGTCATGAATTTAGTGATTTTGGTGGGCTTTTCCAATTTTGTTCTAACTTGCCTATGCCTTGCCTTTGAACTGGTTTAAACCACTGTGACATTTGCTTGCCTCTGCAATTTTATTTTGCCTAGCCTTTGTGTTGATTCTACACTGCAATTTTATTTTGCCTTGCCTTTGCATTGATTCTACACTGTGTACAGAATTGATTAAATCGCGTGTGGTGGTATTTGAACTTGTTGGGCGGTATTTGATTTTATCTGGTTGCTGGACAGGTGTTTGAGTCCTTTTGATGATTGTTTGGTGGTATTTGATTATTGGTGCCAGTATGATGAATTCTTATTTTTTACTTTTAGAACTGCATGTGTGGTTTTGGCATCTCCAGTCCTTGGATTGCACATCAACCAGCAGTCTTCAGTTCCTGTTGATCTTTAATACTTTGGGACAGTGACAGTTTTGGACCAGATTCAGCCAGTGTTTATACTAACTTAGCAGATTTGGCCTTCTTACATCCAGCCACCCCAGTATAACGAAGATGAGTGTTCCAAAGAAGAGCAAAACCTACCACTTTCATAATGAATGAGAAATGGACTACTACTTCATCATGGTGAAAGACAAGTAGTGTTGTCTAATTTGTAACGCCCCAGTATCCTTGCCCAAAAAGGGTAATCTGAAACGTCATTATAAGGCTCTGCATGGTAATAAGTTTGATGCTGATTTTCCACCCAAAAGTGAAATTCGCAAACTGAAGCTCAAAGAACTTAAATCGAAATTGGCTACTCAGCAACAGTTGATGGCGAAGCCAAGGTCACATTTTGTCAATGCAACCATAGCATCCTTCAAGGTCAGCAACCTGATCGCAAAGAAATGCAAACCTTTCACTGAAGGGGAATTTGTAAAAGATTGTTTTCTTAAAGCAGCTGACAATCTTTTTGAAGGATTTAAAAATAAGAAAGAGATCATAACTGCTATTCAAGATGTACAATTGTCAAGAAACACCGTCGTGCGGCGAATAGAAAAGATGTGTGGAGACACAACTGAACAATTGTTGGAGGATGTTTCAAATTGTGTTGCTTTCTCACTTCAACTGGATGAATCTACAGACATAAGAGACATAGCCCAGTTACTAGTCTTTATCTGGATGGTTTTTGAAGACTTCAGTGTTAAAGAAGAACTACTTGGAATGATTTCTTTAAAAGGGAGAACTACCGGTCAGGAAATATTCAGTTCTTTCCATTATTTTCTGACAAAGTGTAATCTTCCATTGCATAGACTTGTTTCCATCACTACTGATGGAGCAAGAGCAATGACAGGTGAGGTTAACAGTTTCATAGTCCTCTGTAGACAGCATGACGACTTCCCAGATTTCCTTTCTTACCGCTGCATCATTCACCAGCAAGTTTTGGCAAGCAAGAGACTCAATACAAAGACCGTCATGGACATCACTTTCAAAATTGTAAATTCAGTTCGTGGAAGATCACTTCAAAGGTGGCTTTTCAATCTTACTCTTGATGAAGGGGCAGCGGAAATCATTTTGCACACAGATGTAAGGTGGATAAGTAGGCACAAATTTCTGCAAAGATTTTGTGATTTGCTGAATGAAATAAGAAGTTTTTTGAAGGAAAGGGGAGATGACCAAGCAGAGTTGGAAGATGAGGAGTGGTTATGTGATCTGGCATTTCTTGCTGACTTTACAGGTGAACTAAGTGATATGAACCTTGAACTACAAGGTAAAAACAAATGCATTGGCGAGATGATGAGTACAGTTTCATCCTACAAGAGCAAATTTGAGCTAATGAAGCACAACAGTTCTGCAACCAGCCTCCATGCCCTCTTATCCCGTGATACCAGCAACAGACCTAGAAGATTATCCACCTCAAACACCCTCAATACCCCAAGAAACTTCGCTAAATCACGCAAATGTACATCACAACGAGCAATTTCTTTGGCTGCCCCTTTGATTTGGAACTCTCTCCCCCCTGATTTACGTGCAATTGATGTTTTAAGTGACTTTCGTAAGCAATTAAAAACTTTACTTTTTATTGAGCACTATGGATCAACAAATGACTAAGATATCATCTATTGTATATATTTTATAAATAATCCACTATTTTGTTAACCCTTGTTATTTTTCCTACATTACCATATGTTGTCATGTCTATACTGTTTGTTTCCCTTGTTTATACCTTGTATTTCTTGTGACCGCTTTGATTGAAGGAAAAGGCGGTATAAAAAAACTTGTTAAATAAATAAATAATGACTGTCCTTGCAAACAACACTTTTGATCATTTTCCTAATACAGAGGACCATCTGGGACAGTATCCAAATTTTCTTTTTCAGAACAAGAAGTATGTGACAGAAATCTGTTCTGTTATCCAGGAATTCGAAAATAGATTCTGTGATTTCCAAAAAATTGGAACAGTTGTGGAATACTTGTCATACCCATTCAAAATAGATGTAGACATTAAAGAAACTGCAGCTGCTATCAGAAAAAATTACTCATTGAACAAGCCATCTCTTGAAAACAAAATATTAACTCTTAAAAATGACATTTTTTTTCAAGACCCGTGCTGAGAAGAATCGTTTTGGAACATGACAGATGAACATCTCCAGGATTCCCTGAGACTGGCTCTCACGCAGTATTCACCCAACTTCAAATAGCTGGTGGATGAAATGCAGGCTCAGATGTCTCACTAATGAGCAAGAGCGAAATATTAAAGATTGTGCAAGATCAGCCTGGATCAATACTCAACCTAAACTTAACACAAATTACTCAATAAAAGTTAAAGAAAGTTATTAAGACAGTTAAAGAAAGTTATTACTCAATAAAACTTTACGAAAAAATGTACTTTCCATTTCCCCTCGCAGTTCTTACTGGATCTTCGTCTCTCTGTTTTGTTTTTGCTTAATTTGCTTAACAGCTGATCACATCCAAGTAAATGACAGAAGGTTCATTAAAAATGAGGGAAGGGGGGAATCCTCCAACTTTATTGGGTTAAAATTTAATTTGAAACTAATTTGAAACTTAATTTTCAAGGTGGTAGATCACCGGCACTTTTGGCTGGAAAAAGTAGATCATGACCTGTTCGAAGTTGGACATGCCTGCTATAGAGGGATCCACTGTGTCTCTCCCATGCCATTTTGAATTCTGTCACTGTATTTGCCCCCACCACTTCCATCGGGAGAGCATTCCAAGCGTCCACCACCCTTTCAGTGAAAAAGTATTTCCTGACATTGTCTTTCAATTTACAGCTTCCCCGTCTTTGGAAGAGGTTTGTTTGTTCATTAATACTCTTAAGTATTTAAGGGTCTGAATCATATCTCCCCTATCCCTCCTCTCCTCCAGCGTGTACATATTTAGGTCTTCAAGTCTCTTCTCATCAGGCTTCTGACGCAGGCTCCAAATCATTTTGGTCGCCTTCCTCTGAACCGTTTCCTGTCTTTTAACATCCTTTGCGAGATATGGTCTCCAAAACTGAACAGAGTATTCCAAGTAAGGCCTCACCAGCGACTTATACAGTGGCATTAGTACCTCTTCCTTTCTGCAGGTAATTTCTCTGTGTTTGCAAACCAACATCCTCCTGGCTTTTGCCACCGCCTTATCATAATGTTTCGCCACCTTGACATCTTCAGAAACAGTCACTTCAAGGTCCTTCTCCTGGTCCATGCACACCAACCTCTCACCTACTATCACACATGACTCTGCACTTCTTTGCATTAAATCTTAACTGCCAAGCATTAGACCATTCTCTTCCAGCTTTTGTAGATCTTTCCTCATTTATCTACTCCCTCAGGGGAGTCCACTTTGTTGGAAATTTTTATTTCATCTGCAAAAAGGCAGACCTTTTCATTCAGTCCTTCAGCAATATCACTCACAAATACATTGAACAGTGCTGGTCCCAGGACCGAACCCTGGGCACCCTGCTAATCACCCTCCTTTCATCCGAGTGAGCTCCATTTACCATCACCTTCTGATGTCTGTCAGTCAATCAATTTCTGATCCACTTTACCACCTTGGGACCCATCCCTAAACTATTGAGTTTATTAATAAGCCTCCTATGAGGAACAGTATCAAAGGCTTTGCTGAAATCCAGGTAGATGACATCCATCGCATGCCCCTCATCCAGTTCTCTGGTCACACAGTCAAAGAACTCAATCAGATTTGTTTGGCAAGATTGTCCTTTGGTAAAACCATGTTGCCTTGGATCATGCAACCTGTTGGTTTTGAGAAAGTCCACTATTCGCTCTTTCAGAAGCGCCTCCATTACTTTTCCTGCCACTGAGGTAAGGCTCACCGGCCTGTAGTTTGTCATTTCTTCCCTGTCACCACTTTTCTGAAGAGGTACCACATCAGCCCTTCTCCAGTCCTGAGGAACTTCTCCTATTTCCAAGGAACTGTTAAAAACATCCTTTAACAGCCCTGCAAGAACCTCTCTGAGCTCTTTCAGTATCCTGGGATATATCCCATCCGGTCCCATGGCCTTGTCCACTTTCAGTTTTGCAAGTTGTTCTAACACATCTTCTGCGAATGGTGTGGTATCAACTTCATTCCCATTTTTAAATTTGGGAGTCACAGATGGTCCTTTTCCAGGATTTTCTTCAGTAAAAACAGTGCAGAAGTATTTGTTTAGCAATTTCGCTTTTTCAATGTCACTCTCCATGAGTCCGTTCCCAGCAATTCCAAGTCCTGCAATTTCACCTCTGATTTTCCTCCTCTCCCGAATATACCTGAAGAAGGTTTTGTCGCCACGCTTCACATTTTTAGTCATCTTTTCCTCTGCCTTTGATTTTGCTTTCCTTATTTCTCTGTGTGTCTCTTTTAGTTTGTTCTTGTATTCCTTTCTGTGTTCCTTTGTTTGCAAGATTTTGCATTTTGTGAAAGCTGTGTTTTTTGCCTTTATTTGAGCTGCCACTTCTTTGGAGAACCAAATAGGTTTCCTTTTCCTCTTGTTATTTACTTTCCTTATATATTTATCTGTTGCCCCTTTTATTGCCACCTTTAGTTTAGCCCATTACAATTCCACTTCCTTTATCCCCTCCAATCCTGCCAACTCCTCCTTCAGATACGTGGCCATTTTACTGAAGTTAGTGTTTTTGAAGTCTAGGACTTTGAGCTTTGCACCTTGTCTTTTATCTCAATCCACACCATAATCGCTGCTGTTCACAGGGGCACCCCCCCCCCCCCCCCGGTCATTCGACACACACTCTCAGTTGGTGAGCACTAAATCCAGCATTGAGCTTTCTCTGGATGGTTCCATCACCATTTGCCTAAGAAATGCATCTTGGAAAGCATCCACACATTTTTTACTTCTTTCCAGATTTGCAGAAGTACTCCAATCCACATCGGGTAGATTAAAATCACCCAATATGATCACTTCCCCCTTTGTAGCTATCTTTGCAATATCTACTGTATAATCAATTCGTTATCTATTTCTTTGATTTGAGTCGGAGGTCTGTAGACTACACCAGTATGGATGACAGTGCCATCTCCTCTTTCCAACACAATCCAGAGCGCTTCTTCTTTTCCCCATGCCCCCTGCATTTCAGTAGCTTTAATATTGCTTTTGAAATACAAGGCTACTCCCTCCTTTTCCACTTTCTCTGTCTCTTCTGACTAGAGGGAGGAGTGGCTCAGTGGTTGGGACAGGTTACCTCAGGCCAGGGGTGCAATTCCTGCATGGGGACAAGCAATTTCAGGCCGGAGGGGCTGGGGTCTTTAGTACCATGGCCACTCCTTGTGGCCTTGGGCAAGCCACTTAACCCTCCATTGCCTCAGGTACACTTAGATTGTGAGCTCTTCAGGGACAAGGTAATAAAAAGTACCTGTTAGTATACATGTAAACTGCACTGATTCTAAATAGCGCGGTATAAAAAAGAAATAAATTATAGCCAGCTATGGCTATATCCCATTCATGCGATTCATTAAACCATGTTTCTGTAATGGCCACAATGTCCAAGTCCATTTCCACCATCAGGGCTTCCAGGTCCAGAATTTTGTTGGCTAAGCTTCGAGCATTTGTGCTCATTGCTTTCCAGCATTTAACTGGCTTGCATGTATTTTGTTCTACTCACGTCTTCCCACTTGTCATTGATGTGTGGTTTAAAAGTGTGGCTGTTTCTGATGTTATTCTGCTTTTGCTGGGAGTGACGTCCTGAACTTGTCCTTCCCCATCCGTCACCCCCTTTCTCTAGTTTAAATGCCTGTCCACATACTGCCTGAATTTGTCACTTAGGATTCTTTTTCCTGCGACAGAGAGATGTAGTCCATCAACACAGTATAGTCTCTTGTTGGTCCATCTGTTTCCCCAGTTGCCTATAAATCTGACTCCTTCTTGTTTGCACCAGTTCTTTAAAGCTGTTTATGTGATGCAGCCTTTCTGCCCCCTTACCAAGAACAGGCAGAACACCTGAGAATGCTAGTGTTAATAATGGGCTTGAGTTTCTCTCCCAGAGTCTAGAAGTCCCTTTGAACTGCAGAAGCACTGTTTCTAGCCAAGTGGATGACAACATCAATTTTGGAGGGCTCACTTTCTGCGCTAACTACATCAAAAATTTGGTTTGTATTGCTGCTGAATGACGAGCCGGGGAGGCATTTGACTATCTTCTCTCCTTTGAACTGTGTTCCCAAGTTGGTGCCTCTGATGATGGAATCTCCAAGTAGTAGTAGTTTACAGTTTTGTGATCTTTTTTCTTCATATTTGGCGCTTTATCAGTAGATTGGGCATTGACTGTCATTTAAGGGCCCTTCAGTTTCCATGGATTGGGCATCCTCATTAACCAAGGCAGAGAAGGCATTATGCAGGGATATCTGTTGATGAACAGGGTGTCTCTGCATTACAGGTCGCAATCTACCCAAGCCCACTGTGATCCATTTGTTCCTGGGATGTTTGATTCTTTGTGGGAGCGGTGGTGGACTTAGTTTGGTTTGTATCCTAGAAGAGGTGTGTTTTATTGCAGCTAGTTCTTCCCTTAGTAGAGTCAATTCTTTATGCATGGCAGCTAAGTTGAGGCATATAGGGCAAGCTCTTAGGTTCCAAATGATTCTTCTCAGAATGAAAGCACCACAGTTATTGCACTGAATACACAACATGTTAATTTAGCGGTCCCAGGAGAAGGACCGCTAAATCAGGCTGCTGGGCAGAAGTGGCTGCAGAGAGCTTTACTGAAACCTATGTCGGGTCATGTTTGTGGCATGGTGCTGTAGAAGAGAAAATACCACTCAGTATGGCTGTCTCAACTTCCCAGCGCAATAACTTGTACAATACTCTTACAGTTTTAATGCAAAGTCAATGGTACAGTAACTATAAACTGCTTTAGGGAGCTGCCATGAATTGGTATCTCAAACGGAAATCACAAATTGCTACAGTTTTTGCTTCCTCTACACAGCTGTGTGCAAGAACCAGTACAGTATTATAAGAAACATAGAAATATGACGACAGAAAAAGACCACATGGCCTATCTAGTCTGTCCTTCCATAACAACAACTACTACAACAGTCCACTTTTTACCTTTAGAGATCCTCTGTGTTGGTCCCATGCTTTTTTGAATTCAGTTACTGTCCTCATCTCTACCACCTCCACTGGGAGACTATTCCACGGATTCACCACTCTTTCCGTAAAGAAATATTTCCGCATATCACTCCTGAATCTATCTCCCTTCACCCTCATCCCATGTCCCCTCGTAGCAGAACTTGCTTTCAATTGAAAGAGGCTCTCTCCCTGAACATTTATGCCACGGAGGAAGCTGGCAATCTATAACCCTGCCAAATCTGCTGAACTGTAACTTCTCTACCATCTTCTGTCCAATAGCCAATAGGGTACTGTGCAGGTTTCCCTTCCACACTGTCTGGTACAGTACTGCCAGTGCTCCAGATTCCTCCTTGGATCCTGATAGATACTTGTGGCTTGAATTGGCCACTGCTGGAAACAAGATCCTGGGCTTCATGGACATCTGGTCTGACCCAGTATGGCAGTTCTTATATTAGTGTTATATTATTATGATGGACTTCACTCATTACACTTCTCCTCTATAATTGATTCAGCAGTGTTCCTCAGTCAGCTATTACTGGTGAGCTATCAATGCACAGCCACTCCTGTGGTACTGTCCTTATGCACCCGCTCTCATAGTGTTCCAGACCCCAATCAGCCGCTCTTACATTGCTCCAATTGCTCCTGCCTGCTCTCGCAGTGCTCCAGATTGCTCCTGTTTCTTACGACTGCTCTCACAGTGCTCCAGTCAACACGCCTGCGCTCGCAGTGCTGCAATTGCTCCTGTCCCCCAACTCGCCTGCACTCGCAGTGCTGCAATTGCTCCTGTCCCCCAACTCGCCTGCGCTGCAATTGCTCCTGTCCCCACTCGCCTGCGCTGCAATTGCTCCTGTCCCCACTCGCCTGCGCTGCAATTGCTCCTGTCCCCACTCGCCTGCACTCGCAGTGCTGCAATTGCTCCTGTCCAACTCGCCTGCGCTCACAGTGCTGCAATTGCTCCTGTCCCCCAACTTGCCTGTGCTCGCAGTGCTGCAATTGCTCCTGTCCCCCAACTCGCCTGCGCTCGAAGTGCTGCAATTGCTCCAGTCCCCCAACTCGCCTGCGCTCGCAGTGCTGCAATTGCTCCTGTCCCCACTCGCCTACGCTCACAGTGCTCCAATTGCTCCTGTCCCCCAACTCGCCTGCGCTCACAGTGCTCCAATTGCTCCTGTCCCCCAACTCGCCTGCGCTCACAGTGCTCCAATTGCTCCTGTCCCCCAACTCGCCTGCGCTCACAGTGCTCCAATTGCTCCTGTCCCCCAACTCACCTGTGCTCGCAGTGCTACAATTGCTCCTGTCCCCACTCGCCTGCTCTCACAGTGCTCTGGTCCACCTGCCTGTTCTTACAGTGCTCCGATTGCTCCTGCCCCCCAACTCGCCTGCTCTCGCAGTGCTCCAGATTGCTCCTGTTTCTCACGACAGCTCTCACAGTGCTCCAGTCAACACGCCTGCTCTTGCAGTGTTCCAATTGCTCCTGTCCCCAACTTGCCTGCGCGCGCAGTGTTGCAATTGCTCCTGTCCCCACTCGCCTGCGCTCGCAGTGCTCCAATTGCTCCTGTCCCCCAACTCGCCTGCGCTCGCAGTGCTGCAATTGCTTCTGTCCTCACTCGCCTGCTCTCAGTGTGCTCTGGTCCACCCGCCTGTTTTTACAGTGCTCTGATTGCTCCTGTCCCACTCTCACAGTGCTCTGATTGCTCTTGTCCCCACCTGGCCTCTTTTGCAATGCTCCAATGGCTCCTGTCCCACAATAAGCCCGCCCTCGCAGTGCTCCAATTGCTCCTATACCCCACTAGCCTGCTCTCGCAGTGCTCCAATTGTTCCTGTTGCCATCTGCCTGCTCTCGCAGTGCTTCGAATGGTCCTGTCCACCAACATACCCCCTCTTGCAGTACTCCGATTGCTCCTGTCTTCACCCGCCCCCTCTCACTGTGCTCCGATTACTCCTGTCACCACACGCCTGCTCTCATAGAACCCCAAGTCCCCACCTGCCCAGTCTTGCAGTGCTCTGATTACTCCTCTTCCCCCACCCCCTGCTCTCGCAATGCTATCTCTACCCGTCTGCTCTCGCAGTGCCCAAATTGCTCGTCCCCACCCGGACACTCTCACAATGCTCCAACTGCTCCATTCTCCTAACAAGCCCGCTCTCACAGTGCTCCGATTGCTTCTGTTGCCACCCGCCTGCTCTCTAAGTGCTCCGATTGCTCCTGTCGCCACCCACCCACTCTCGCAGTGCTCTGCTTCTGTTCTCCCATCAGCCCACTCTCACAATGCTCCGATTGCTCCTGTCGCCATCAGTCCACTCTCACAGTACTCCAATTGCTCCTGTCCCCACAAGCCCATTATCGCAGTGCTCCAGTCCCCGCCCGCCCACTCTCACAATACTCAGCTTGCTCCATTCCCTCCCACCTGCCTGCTCTCATAGTGTTCCAATTGTTCCTGTCCCCTCACCTGCCCACTCTCACAGTGCTCCTATTGCTTCTGTCCCCTCTCGCCCACTCTCGCAGTGCTCTAATTGCTCCTGTTCCCACCCCTTTACTTTACTTTATTACACACTTGATAGACCGCTTACGTCAAAAACATTAAAGCGGTGTACAAATAAAATAAAAGGCAGCAATGCAAACTACGGAAAGAGGAACGCCAAAAATAATAGGAAAGAAAGAAAAGAATAGCAAAACTATACATAGAAACATGATGACAGAAAAAGACCACAAGGCCCATCTAGTCTGTCCTTCCATAACAACTACAACAGTCCACTTTTTACCTTTAGAGATCCTCTGTGTTGGTCCCATGCTTTTTTGAATTCAGTTACTGTCCTCATCTACCACCTCCACTGGGAGACTATTCCACGGATCCACTACTCTTTCCGTAAAGAAATATTTCCGCATATCACTCCTGAATCTATCTCCCTTCACCCTCATCCCATGTCCCCTCGTAGCAGAACTTGCTTTCAATTGAAAGAGGCTCTCTCCCAGGAACATTTATACAAACAATAAGCAATAGTCAACAACCAAACACAGGTAAAGGACAATAAACAAAACTAGCAAAACAGACAAGGGGGATAACAGGACCAAACTAAGCAAAACAAGACAGTGCTCAGTTTGCTCCGGTCCCCCCACCCGTCTTCTCTTGCAGTGCTCTGACTGCTCCTGTCCCCACCTGTCTGCTCTCGCAGTTCTCCGATTCCTCCTGTACCCCAACCCGCCCTCTCTCACAGTGCTCCAAATGCTCCTGTTCCCACCCGCCTGCTCTCAGTGCTCCGGTTCACCTGCCTGCTTTTACAGTGCTCCGACTGTTCCTGTCCCCTCCCGCATCCAAACTCACAGTGCTTCGTTTGCTCTTGTCCCATGTGCATGCTTTGGTAGTGCAGTGATTGCTCCTGTGCCCGCATGCCTACAGTGGTAGTGCAGTGATTGCTCCTGTGCCCGCATGCCTACAGTGGTAGTGCAGTGATTGCTCCTGTGCCCGCATGCCTACAGTGGTAGTGCAATGATTGCTCCAGTGCCCGCATGCCTGCTGTGGTAGTGCGGTGATTGCTCCTGTGCCCGCATGCCTGCTGTGGTAGTGCGGTGATTGCTTCTGTGCCCGCATGCCTGCTGTGGTAGTACGGCGATTGCTCCTGTGCCCGCATGCCTGCTTTGGTAGTGCGGTGATTGCTCCTGGAGGCAATAAAATACCTGGGAGTTACTGTGGATCAACGTCTGGACATGAAACGCCACATAAGCAATATAGTCAAAGCCGTCTATTTTAAAATCCGTTCACTCAAGCACCTTCGCTCCCTGTTGGACCCAGATGATTTCCGAACCATATATCAAGCACTGATCCTGCCACATTTTGACTTTGCAAATGCCATCTTACAAGGGCTCCTCCAATCCACACTAACCCCCTTACAGTTGGCCATGAACGCCGCAGCCAGAGTCATCTACGGAGCAGCCAGAAGCGACCACGTGACTCCCATTCTCAAACAGCTACACTGGCTACCTATTCATGGGAGGATCACTTTCAAAACACTTCTATTAGCCTTCAAGGCAATCAAAGGTATTTCCTCCTCCTCATTTACACATCTTATCCACATTGTACCCCCCAACAGATCCAGAAGAGCAACAGCTGTCAACCTGCTAATTACACCAAAGACATCGACAAAGTGCAACAAGACAACCACAAACAGGGCGTGCAGTTTCTATATCCCCAAATGCTGGAATGCGCTACCCCCTGACATTAGGGCCATAACCAATCTATATCAGTTCAGGAAGGCACTCAAAACCTACCTCTTCCTCCAATACTTCCCAGCCAGCAATTGATCCTAGATACCCCTCCCACGAATGACCCACTCTAGAAATGCCCTCATATTCATTATCTGATTTTTACCTATCCTTGCTGTGTAAATAGCTTATGTATATAGTTTACCCTGTTATCCAAGTTTGTATCCCTGTTCGATGTAAAACCTGACAACTTGTCGTTATGGTAGTTATGTTATGATGTAAACCGCGCTGATACCGAATAGCGCGGTATATAAGAAACTGTAATAAATAAATAAATGCCTGCTTTGGTAGTGCGGTGATTGCTCCTGTCTCTTCATGCCTGCTGTAGTAGTACGGTGATTGCTCCTGTGCCCGCATGCCTGCTGAGGTAGTGCGGTGATTGCTCCTGTGCCCGCATGCCTGCTGTGGTAGTGCGGTGATTGCTCCTGTGCCCGCAAGCCTGCTGTGGTAGTGCGGTGATTGCTCCTGTGTCTGCATGCCTGCTGTGGTAGTGCGGTGATTGCTCCTGTGCCCGCATGCCTGCTGAGGTAATGCGGTGATTGCTCCTGTGCCCGCAAGCCTGCTGTGGTAGTGCGGTGATTGCTCCTGTGCCCGCATGCCTGCTGAGGTAGTGCGGTGATTGCTCCTGTGCCCGCAAGCCTGCTGTGGTAGTGCGGTGATTGCTCCTGTGCCCGCATGCCTGCTGAGGTAGTGCGGTGATTGCTCCTGTGCCCGCAAGCCTGCTGTGGTAGTGCGGTGATTGCTCCTGTGTCTGCATGCCTGCTGTGGTAGTGCGGTGATTGCTCCTGTGCCCGCATGCCTGCTGTGGTAGTGCGGTGATTGCTCCTGTGCCCGCAAGCCTGCTGTGGTAGTGCGGTGATTGCTCCTGTGTCTGCATGCCTGCTGTGGTAGTACGGTGATTGCTCCTGTGCCCGCATGCTTGCTGTGGTAGTGCAGTTTATTTATTTATTTGTGCTTATTTACCGCCTTTCGTGAATTAAAGCGATTTACAATGAACTCAATGAATTAAACAATACATTTAACAAAACCACACATGTAACATTGTGAAGGAGTGATGGGGGATAAGGGAAGAAATAACTTAATACAGCTATCAGCCTAATTAAGCAATAACGATATACAGAGAACTAAGTATGTACATTATTTATGTACGCTGAACTTGAAAGCATCTTGAACTGTGAGGACTGTTGCTTTACTTGGAGAATTTTAAACTAAGTGATTAGTTCACCAAAGTGTTCCTTGAACAGAAATATTTTTAGCAGTTTACATTAAGATTTAGGATACTTAGTGTCTCTTATGTAGGCAGGAAGTGAATTCCATAAGAGTGGGGCATAAAGGGAGAAGGCTCTCTTGGACGTTGTTGAATTGCAGCTTCTGAATTAAGCATGTACCTCAAGAGAATTTTTGTTGCTACTTCTTTGTGGTCTGTTTTCCGGATTGACTCGAATAAACGCTTTCAGGCAAGTGGATGGTTCTGCTTGGAGGGATTTGAATATAGTGTGAATAACTTTGAAATCTATTCTACTCTCAATTGGTAGCCAGTGCAGCTGTTTTAATATCGGGGTAATGTGATCTTTAATTGAGGCTTGTGAAATTACTCTAGCTGCTGTATTTTGAGCTAGCTGAAGGCGGCGGATGCTTTGCTTTGGGAGGCCCATTAAAATGGCATTACAGAAATCGAAGTATGGGAAGATTATTGCCTGGACTGCTGTTCTGAAATCACTTGTAGAGAGAAGAGGTCTTAGATGCTGCAGTATCTTTAGCTTGGTGTAGATGGCTTTTGGTAAGTTGCTCACATGCTTGGCAAAATTAAGCTGCTGATCTAGCGTGACGCCCAAATATCTGACATCTTTTTGACTTGGATGCTTGCTTCTTTTATCTTAATAGCTTCTGGTGGAGTGAAGGAGTTGTCCTTTGTAATGAATAGGATTTCTGTTTTATTTAAATTTATTTGTAGATTGTGTTCTCTTAACCATGTGATAATGTTATTGAAACATTCCTTTATTTGTTTTAAGTTCAGTTGTTTGGTGTTGATTTGGGTGTATAACATAATATCAGCGTACAGGTTGTAGTCAATGCCATGACTCTTGATTATGCTGCAAATAGGTTGAATATAAAGGTTGAACAGAAGCGCTGATAATGCAGAACCCTGGGGTACGCCTTTCTTTTGGTAGAATGGGCTTGACGTGTTATTACCCATTTTTACTTGGATGGTTCGGTTTGAAAGGTAGGATTTAAACCATAACAAAACTTTGTCTTTAAGGCCAATTTCTTGCAATCTAAGTATGAGGTATTCATGTAATATGGAGTCATATGCCGCTGTTATGTCAAGGAAAATTAGGATGAATCTAGTATTAGGTTTTTCAGTTCCTTTTAGAAGCTTGTCTGTTAATGCCATGAGGGTTTCTACTCCGTGACCGACTCTAAATCCGTGTTGTTGCGGATTGAGCTGAGCAAAGAAGTCTACGTGATTTTGTAACTGGAGCTGAGCTGCCTTTTCTAGGATTTTTGCATAAATGGCAGACTTGAAATAGGCCTGTAGGAGCTTGGTTTTGATTTATCCAGATCCTTGCCTTTGAAGAGGGGATGGATAGAGGCTCTTTTTAAATCTTCTGGAATATAGCCTTATTCTAATTAGGAGTTTATTAGATTTAGCATATGAGGAGCAAGACTGTTGCGAGTCAATCGTATCCATGTGGCTGGGCAAGGGTCAAGAGCTGAAGCTGAAGGGTTTAGAGATTTGATTATATCATCTAGCTGTCTTTCAGAGATGAGAGAAAAACTTTTCCAGGCCTGATTTACAGGCAAATTGCTTGTTTTGAATTAGCGATCTGTTGATGATAATGCGCCACCTTGTCCTTGTAGTATTTGATCATGGCATATGCATCTGGTGCTACAGTGGAGTTGTCCTCCTTCGGGTTGCTTGTTAGGGATTTAACTATATCAAACATTTCCCTTGGCTTGTTCAGTCCTGACATTATTACTGCAGTTATTGCTACTGTCCCCCCAACATGCCTGCTGTGGTACTGCAATGATTGCTCCCGTCCCTGGCATGCCTGCTGTAATAGTGCAGCGATTGCTCCTGTCCCACCACATGCCTGCTGTAGTAGATGCAGTGATTGCTCCTGTCACTCCACACACTTGCTAAGGTAGTGCAGTGATTGCTCCCGTCTCCACTCGCTTGCTCACAGTGCTCCAGACCCCACTCGCTCACTCTTGCACTGCTCCAATTGCTTCTGTCCCCAAACCTGCTTGCTCTCGCAGTGCTCCAATTGCTCCTGTTGCCACCTGCCAGCTCTCGTAATGCTTCGATTGCACTTGTCCACCAAAACACCTGCTCTCGCAGTGCTCTGATTGCTCCTGTCGCCAGCTGCCTGCTCTCGCAGTGCTCCGATTGCTTCTGTACCCACACCCCTGCTCTCACAGTGCTCCAGTCTCACAGTGCTCCGATTGCTCCTGTCCCTACTCGCCTGCTCACGCGGTGCTGCAGTCCCCACCCATCTGCTCTTACAGTGCTCCATTTACTCCTCTTCCCCCACCCACCTGCTCTTGCAGTGCTCCAATTGCTCCTGTCCCCAAATATGCCCACTCTCGCAGTGCCCTGACTGTTCTTGTCCCACCTGCCCGCTCTCACAGTGCTCCAAATGCTCCAGTCCCCCAACATGCCTGCTCTTGCAGTGCTTCAATTGCTCCTATCCTCCCGCCAGCCTGCTCTTGCGGTGTTCTGACAACTTCTGTCCCCACCCACCTGCTCTCGCAGTGCTTCGTCCCCCCACCCGCCCTTGCAGTGCTCCGATTGCTCCTGTTGCCACCCGCTCGCTCTCACGGTGCTCTAGTCCCCACCCGCCCGGTCTCGCAGAGCTCCGATTGCTCCTGTCCCCACCTGCCTGTTCTCACAGTGCTCCAGTCCCCACTCGCCTGCTCTTAAAGTGCTCTGATTAAGCACAGTTACTTACCTGTAATAGGTGATCTCCGGAACAGCAGGAATTAGTCTTCACATGTGGGTACGTTGGCGCCGACGGAGCCCGCACGGAAATGCTCCCCAGCATCCAAACAGAAAGTTTTTGGGAGCTTCCCCTGTGCCTGCGCGGTGACTTCCCGCCTTTCCCACTCTCTCCCCCTAGTTGAGTTTCATAGCTGAGACAGAAGGAGAGAAAAAGGAAAGGAAATAGATAGATACAACTCCTAGGGGAGGTGGGTGGGTTGTGAAGACTAATTCCTGCTGTTCCGGAGATCACCTGTTACAGGTACGTAACTGTGCTATCTCCAGGAACAAGCAGGAATGAGTCTTCACATGTGGGGACTCCCTAGCTGTGGGTGCCAGGGGAGATCCCATAAAATGCGCATCCCTGGAACAGGACGGCATTTCCCAAACCAGGATCTCCGGCATCCCCTGGGGGATGGAGGGTAGGAGTTGAATAGAGCAGAGCTGTAGGGGAACAGCGAATCTAAAGACTACAGGGAAAAAAGTCTTTAGAAGGTATGTCAAGTATCATCAAGATATTTAATGAACTAGCACAATATAGAGCTTACCTACTGTATTGTAGGAAATAGAGTGGGGAGAGACAGTGGGAAAGGCGGGAAGTCACCGCGCAGGCGCGGGGGATGCTCCCAAAAGCTTTCTGTTTGGATGCTGGGGAGCATTTCCGTGCGGGCTCCGTCGGCGCCGATGTACCCACATGTGAAGACTCATTCCTGCTTGTTCCTGGAGATCTCATGTACCCCAATATACCCACTCTCGCAGTGCCCCAATTGCTCGTCCCCACCTGCCCGCTCTCGCAATGTTCCAACTGCTCCAGCCCCCCAATGCGTCCGCTCTTGCAGTGCTCCAATTGTTTCTTTTATCCCCCCACCAGCCTGCTCTTGCAGTGCTCCAATTGCTCCTGTCGCCACCCGCCTGTTCTCGCAGTGCTCCAATTGCTTCTGTCCCCCCACCTGCTCGCTCTTGCAGTGCTTCGATTGCTCCTGTTGCCACCTAACTGCTCTTGCAGTGCTCCAATTGCTCCTGTCCCCTCGCACCTGCTCTTGCAGTGCTCCGATTGCTCCTGTCCCCATCCGCCTGTTCTCACAGTGCTCCGATTAGTCCTGTCCCCTTCACACACCTGCTCTCACAGTTCTCCAGTTGCTCCTGTCCCCCCACCCACCTGCTCTCACAGTGCTCCGATTGCTCCTGTCCCACCTGCTTGTCCTCACAGTGCTCTGATAGCATAGTTACTCACCTGTAACAGGTGTTCTCTAGGGACAATAGGAATCAGTCCTCACATATGGGTGATGTCAATACCAACAGAGCACTCGTGGAAACATCTCCCCAGCTTTCAAAGAAAGCCTTTGGGAGATGCCACCACGCATGCATGGTCCCCTTCCCACCCAAGCGTGCCCATCTTACTCAGACAAAAGCAGACAAAAGAAGATGGCAAAAATAGTACAGCAACTCCAAGGGGAGGAACAAGCAGGAAGTCAGTCCGCACATATGGGACTCCCTAGCTACAGTCTACTGAGAACCTGTAGAAAAAAACATGGCCCAGCTGTGAGCAGCCGCATGCGAATCCGAGTACAGTGAGGATCCCAATGTCCAGGGAGAACCATGGCTCCGGTATCCTGTACAAGAGGGGTCAGAGGGCAGGAGTTGCCTAAACCCCGAAAAGATTACTCCCCATTGGGACTCCCTCTCCAGGCAGTAGTGAGCTGCAATGGTGTGGAATCAAGACCAGGGGTTAGCCCAACAGATGTCTGCCATAGGGATAGAGCGTATGCTCGCAACTGAGGTTGCCATAGCCCTGACGTTGTGTGCTGTGACTCGGTGCGCCAACAATAGCCCAACCTGATAAAGGGCAAAGGCGATGCAGTCCGCCACCCAGATGGACAGAGTCTGCTTGGAGACAGCCTCCCCCAGTCAACTAGGATTGTATGAAACAAAAAGCTGTGGGGCTTTGCGATGGCCCTGAGTATGCTGCAGGTAGAAGGACAGGGCCCTTTTGCAGTCCAGAGTATGGAGAACGACCACTGCCGTGTCAGCATGGCACCATGGAAAGAAGGTAAGGAGAACCACCTCTTGGTAAAGATGGAAGGCAGATACCACTTTTGGAATGAATTTAGGGTGGGTGCAAAGCACGACCCTGTTCTTGTAGACCCTGGTATAGGGTGGCTTGGCCACCAAGGCCTGAAGCTCGCTGACTCTGTGGGCAGAGGAGAGAGCCACCAGGAAGGCAACCTTCCAAGATTGGCTACCTGCCATTTGCATTACCTAAGGTTTGAAGGGTGGCTTGGTAAGCTGCATCAAGACCACGTTGAGATCCCATTCCACTGGAGGCGGCTGGATGGGAGGTTTAGAGAGCAGCAAGGCCCGTATGAATTGGGTAATGAGGGGCTGCACAGAAAGAGGCTTGCCCTCTATGGAGTGATGGTTCGGAGAGCGCACTCAGGAGTACCCTGACGGAGTTGGACTTGAGTTTGGTCTGCAAGAGTGGAGCAAGTATTGCAGCACCGTGTGCACCTGGCAGTAGAAAGCATCTACCTGTTACTCCAGCACTATACCGAGAATCTGTGCCACCTGAAGGCGTAGGCTCATCTCGTGGAGTTCTTCTGAGTAGCCAGGAGGACAACTTTCACCTCCCTGGGGAAGTTGAAGGGCACTAGGGCGACAGGGACCCCAGGTTGGGGTGGAAAAGCGAGCCCTCTTACTGGGTCAGTAGTCCTGGGGAACTCCCCAGAGGGACTGGGAGCTCCGTTGAGAGGCAGAGTAAGAGGGGAAGCCAAGGATGAATGAGCCACTGCAGGCCACCAGGATCATGGAAGCCTTGTCCTGCTGGACCTTGAAGAGGGTCCGCCTGATTAGTGGCATGGGAGGGAAGGCATATAGAAGGCCCTCCGACCACGAGATGAGGAAGGTGTCCGCCGCTATCCGTGATGGATGCGGTTGGGGGCAGCAGAAGCAGGGTAGCTGAGTGTTGGCTGGGCTGGCAAAGAGGTCCAGATTTGGGGTTCCCCATAGTCGGAATAGCTGCTGCACCACTGGGGTCTAGGCACCACCTGTGCGGCTGGAGGACCCTGCTCAGTCTGTCCACCAGTGCATTGTCCTGGCCCCGAAGGTATACCACCCTGATGAGCATTCCCTGACTGATCGCATACGAGCAAAGGGCTACTGCCTCCTGGCAGAGGCAAAGAGACTCTGTGTCCCCTTGTTTGTTCAGGTAGAACATTTGGACCATCACCGGCTGATGCTGCAGGCGATGTTGGAAGGATCTGATTGCTGATTGCCATAAAAATGGTTCTGAGCTTCAGCAGGTTGATCTGCTGTTGGCTGTCCTTGAGAAACCAGTTGCGCTGCGTGCACAGTTCCTCGCAATGGGCCCCTCAACCCGGTAGGAAGGCATCTGTAGTGAGGATCCTCTGGGGGTTGGGTGTTGAAAGGGCATGCCCTTCTGTAGGTGCTGTGCATCTTGCCACCAACTGAGTGACTCTGCTAGCTGACGGCACACTGAGACCCTGTCCTGGAACTTGCCTGTGGCCTGAGTCCATTGTGAGAGAGGCACCACTGAACTGCACGCATGTGGAGGTGGGCGTTGGAGACCACATGGACTGTGGAAGCCATCTGGTCGAGCAGGCGGAGCAGGGACCAAGCCGACATGGCATGATGGTGCTGCACCTCAGTCGCCAGGGCCCTGAGATGATCTGCCCTGTCCAGGAGGAGGAAGGCCCTGGCTTGGGGGGTGTCCAGGTGAGCCCCTATGAACTCCAGGTCCTGTGTTGGAGTAAGGTGGGATTTGGGGTGGTTTATCACAAATCCCAGATGTTGTAGGACCTTGATGATGTGGACCATGGCCTGTTGCACCTCTGAGGCAGTGTCTCCCTTTACTAGCCAGTTGTCCAGGTATGGGAAGACGAAGGCTCCTTGGAGATAGAGGTAGGCGGCCACCACTGCCAGGCATTTGATGAAGACTAGGTTAGGCCGAAGGGTAGTACCCTGTACTTGGTAGTAGCTGACCACAAATCTTAGGTACTGCCTGTGACTGGGATGAATAAGGATGTAGGTATAAACATCTTTTAGGTACAAGCAGCATAGCCAATCTCCCTGTTGGATGTACGGCAGCAGTATATTCCAAGGGAGAGCATTCTGAACTTCTGTCGACCAGGAATTTGTTCAGGTTTCCCAAGTCCAGGATGGGCCTTAGGCCTCCTGTTCTTTTTAGGACCAAAACGTATCCTTTCCTTTAGGTGGTGTGGTATGGGCTCCACATCCCTGTTCCTGAGAAGGCCTACAAGTTCCTGAGTAGCAGGGCCTGGTGCAAGAAAGTCTGAGGGGGCTCTCCTGGAAAGAAAGGGGGACATCTGGTCCAGATGAAGGAGGTAACCTTCCTTGACCACCTGAAGTGCCCAAGAGTTGGTGGTGATGCAGCCCACTGGTGGGCAAAATGAATTAGGCACCCCACCGTCAGTAGCTGGTCTCCCATGGGTGAAGAGGCTATGCTCTGGGAGTCAAAACCTCGATCAAGTCTGGGCTGAAGCTGGTGTCTGAGGCTTGGGGCCCTTAGGCTTATGTGGGCCCTAGCTTGCTCCATTGCCCTGATGACTCTGATGAGGGGAGTCTAGGGGGCCTGGTATGGGGGATAATCTCGGTGAGGCTGGCCTTTCTGATGGAAGGGGAGCCTTTTCCTGATGGTTTCTTCTTGGGAAGAGTGATCTTCCTCGAGAGTCGAGTCCTAGTGCCATACTCTGTCTCGATCTCCGCTGCCTTATCCTCCATGGGCTTGCCAAAGAGGTTTTCACCGAGGCAAGGAGCGTCGAGGAGTTTTTCCTGGACCCATTGCTCGAGGTCCGATGCCTGGAGCCAGGCCTGGCATCGAGCACTGATGCCTGCGGTGGCCACCCTCGCATTAAAATCGAAGCCATCATAGGCCGTTCGAGACAGATACTTTGAGATTCCCCGACAGGCACTGTGAGGGTCTGGAAGTGTTGGAGGTAGTATCCACTGAGACCTGCCAAGAAACCCCTCTGAGTTCCTTGGTTAGATCTTGGAGGTATATGCCGATATACAACTGATATGCTTGTATGCGTCACGCTAGCATCGAGCTCTGGTAACATTTACGCCCAAGGGTTGAGTGTGTGGGACTTCCTGCCTGGGGGCACCGAAGAGCGAGTCTTCGGGTTTTTCTGTTGATGCATGGCTAACTCGATCACTATGGAGGTGTGAGGGAATTGCACCTTCCTGAAGCCAGATCCTCGCTGGACCCAGTACATAGTATTCAGACATCGGCTAACAATCGGCACTGATGCCGGTGTTTCCTACATTCTGAGAAGGAAGCGCCCGAAGATGGAGGGGATGGGGACCATGAGGGCCTCCTTGGGTGGGGCCTTGTATTGGAGGATTTTTCACTCCTCCGTGCGGGGGTCCTCCTCCAACTCCATGGTAAAGGACAGTGCCTTTGCCATGTCTCAAACAAACTCGAGGAACGAGGTGCCCTCAGGCAGGGACCAGCACCTCGACGCTGGCTGGGACGGATCCGAGGGGCGTGGGGGTCACGGTGTGCTCGTGTCTCCGGGGAAGCCTCATCTTTGGGCTCCCAGTCCGAGTAGTCTGTCGAGGTCTCTAGGCCTGATGGCTCAAGGGTGTTGTTGGATCCGGCTTTCAATGAACTGCAGTTGAGGCTTGGCCGGAGCCAGGGGCACTTGCTGGGTAGGATCTTGAGGACCAGGATTGAGACCCTCACCAAGGATCTACTCGAGGCGTGGGGCTCTCGAGGATCTCTTCAGTGGCCCAGGGAGTCCTCGGCATTGACACTTGCTGCAAGGCAAGGAATGCAGAAACACTGTGTTCCAATGCCATCATCCTGGCTTCCCACTCAAGAGATTGCAGCCTTCGACACCAAAGCCAGGGTGACAAGTTTGGGTGTCGGGGAGGAGAGGGAGTCCTTGACGGGATGGGCCTCGGGGGTCCAAGATACGTTGTTGGTAGCCTTGGCGTCTGTCCCGGGAACCTTGGCCGGCTGCTCCCGCTCCAACTTCTCTGATACCCTCTGGGTACTGTGGAACCGTGCACGGGATTTGCCGTGCATGTTCCCTTCCCAGGAAGAGGTCCTGGAGGATTTCTTCTTTTTCTTACGCTCTCGCTCCGAGGACCCCTTATCGGAGTGTCTGCATGCCTGCTCACGCACCACAGGGGCTTTACGTGACTCCGAGGATCCTTGTTTGTGCCTTAGAGCATGCGGCTACTGGGGATACCGGGGCTGAATCAGATCTGTGGAAGATGTCATCCTGCTTCTGCCAGCAACTCTGGATGGCCTTAGCGGACATCTTTTTTGCACAAGGAGCATGCCTCTGGGTCATGGTCGGCACCTAGACACCTGAGGCAACAGTCATGTGTGTCGATATGGGACATGTTCTTAGAGCACCGATCACACTTTTTAAACCCAGTGGCTATTGGGGCAAAAAAGGACCCAGCGAGGTTGCCCTTCGATGCGGCCGGCAGTTAGAAAAGGCGCGAAACCACACCAGATGATAAAAACCTAACTAAACAGGTTCTGGGTCCAGAGTCCAAGGCGACGGGGCTCGGAGACGGAAAAGGGGCCGGTGCTAACCAGATGGTACACAGAAGTGTACGAGGAAATCAACTTTTTTCTAGGGAAGAAAGATGAATGTCTGTAAGGCTCCACGGAAAAAGGGAGTCCGAGTAAGATGGCACCCTTGGACAGGAAGGGGACAACGCATGAGCTGTGGCATCTCCCAAAGGCTTTCTTTGAAAGCTGGAGAGATGCTTTCACGAGGGCTCAGTCAGTTTCACCCCTATGTAAGGACTGACTTCCTGCTTGCTCCTGGAGAATGCTCCTGTCCCCTCACACACCTGTTCTCCCAGCGCTCCAATTGATCTTGTCCTATGTGCATGCTGTTGTAGTGCAGTGATTGCTCCTGTGCTCACATGCCTGCTCACACAGTGCTCCAATTGCTCTTGTCCCGCATGACTGCTGTGGTAGTGCAATGATTGCTCCTGTCCCTCCACTCGCCTGCTGTGGTAGGTGCAGCGCTTGCTCCTATCCCTTCACATGCCTGCTGTGGTAGGTGCAGTGATTGCTCTTATCCCTTCACATGCCTGTTGTGGTAGTGCAGTGATTGCTCCTGTCCCCCCACATGCCTGTTGTGGTAGTGCAGTGATTGCTCCTGTCCCCCCACATGCCTGTTGTGGTAGTGCAGTGATTGCTCCTGTCTCCCCCCCCCCCCCCCGCATGCCTATTGTGGTAGTGCAGTGATTGCTCCTGATCTCCCCCACATGCCTGTTGTGGTAGTGGAATGATTGCTCCTGTCCCCCCACATGCCTGTTGTGGTAGTGCAATGATTACTCCTGTCCCCCTACATGCCTGTTGTGGTAGTGCAATGATTGCTCCTGTCCCCCTACATGCCTGTTGTGGTAGTGCAATGATTGCTCCTGTCCCCCCACATGCCTGTTGTGGTAGTGCAGTGATTGCTCCTGATCTCCCCCACATGCCTGTTGTGGTATTGCAATGATTGCTCCTGTCCCCCCACATCTGTTGTGGTAGTGCAGTGATTGTTCCTGATCTCCCCCGCATGCCTATTGTGGTAGTGCAGTGATTGCTCCTGATCTCCCCCGCATGCCTATTGTGGTAGTGCAGTGATTGCTCCTGATCTCCCCCGCATGCCTATTGTGGTAGTGCAGTGATTGCTCCTGATCTCCCCCGCATGCCTGTTGTGGTAGTGCAATGATTGCTCCTGTCCCCCCACATGCCTGTTGTGGTAGTGCAATGATTGCTCCTGATCTCCCCCGCATGCCTATTGTGGTAGTACAGCTATTGTTCTTGTCCCTGTGCACCCATTTTGTCATTTTCATTGTACAGTTGCCTTTCCAGGAGTGTTATGATCTGTCAGAGTTTATGATCAAGAATCTGGTAACATATTTCAAGAGGACTCCTAAAACGGGATAATAAAGTATGGATTACTGTTTGCCTGTGAAAGATATGCTCTAGTTTGCTTTGAGATGTTTCCTTGACAGGTTCAGAGCAGGTAACCACAACACTTAGTCTCACCTTAACAGAGATGCTTTTTGTTCATCAGCCCTATTCCTTCTCTCGGAGGTCTGAAAGAAGATTTGGGCCTGGCCCTTGTGGGGTGTAGTGGGTTCCTTGGAAATATACTCCAAGATGTGGGGGCTATCCTCATGACGTCGGACATAGCCCTGGCTGATGAGGTGCATAATGCAGGACAGAACATCAGTATGACTGCAACAGAAATTCAGGAACTTCAGAGCTATTCCTGATTCCCATTTCTGACAGGCATCCACCACCTGGAGAGGGAAGGAGAGCAAGGCACTTGTCATGAAGTCACCACACACACATCTCAGAATCAGATAAAGCGGTATCAGCAGGTTATGGTCAACAACCTCCACAGATTCAAAGGACTAGAATTAATTTGACAGAATTTATCACACTAAGGAGGTCATTTCAGAAGGGATGGGTTTGATTTACATGTCTAAATGGGCATGTGTGAGCCGGGATGAGAAAGAACATCCTGATTTGCCTTACTGGGTCAGACCAATGGTCCATCAAGCCTAGCACTGTGTTTCTAACAGTGGTTAAATCCAGAACACAAGTACCTCACAGGCATAGGTGTAAATTGGGGAAGGGGGGGAGACATGGGGGCGGTAGCCCCCCCCCAAATGTTGCACGCACTAATGATGATCTGGTACCCTTGCCTCCAATGTCACAATGACTTCCTTATCTTTTGCCCCCCTTCCCCCAAAATAAGAAGGCAAACACACAGATGCTCACAGGTTATGACAAGGTATTCAGATTCCAGGTTGCTTATCCTAGAGATAAGCAGTGGATTTCCTCAAGTCTATTTTATTTATTTATTGAACTAGGCTTATATACCACTTTTCTACCAGTCAAAGTGGTGTACTTTAATAACAGTTTATGGACTTTTCCTCCAAAAACTTGTTCCAACCTTTTTTTTTTAAAGCCAGCTACACTAACAGCTTTTATTACATTCTCTGGTAATGAATTTCAAAGCTTAATTATGCATTGAGTAAAAAGCTATTTTCTCTAATTAGTTTTAAATGTACTACTTTGAAGCTCTTTTTGTGTTCCCTATTCTTTATACTTTTCAAGGAGTGAACAACTCTGCTCATTATTTTATAGACCTCTATCATCTCTCCCCTCAGCCATCTCTTCTCCAAGCTGAACAACCCTAACCTTTAAAGCCTTTTCTCGTAGGGATATCTTTCCATCCACTCTGTCATTCTGGTCATCCTTCTTTGTACCTTTTCCAGTTAAGCTGTATTGAGCTGCATTCAATACTCAAAGTATGGTTGCACTATAGAGACATACAGTGTCATTATATCATCTTTGGTTTTACTCTCCTTTCCTTTCCTTACAATTCCTAGCATTCTATTTGCTTTCTTGGCCGCGGCTGCACACTGGGTGGACAATTTCAATTTCTTATTCACGATGATGGCTAAATCCTTTTCCTGGGTGGTGGTTCCTAATGTGGAACCTTGTATCATATAATCGTAGTTTGGGTTGTTCTTCCCTAAGTGCATAACTACATTAAATTCATTTGTCATTTGGATGCTTAGTCTCCCAGTTTCTCAAGGTCTTCTTGCAATTTTTCACAATCCTCTTGTGATTTAAGAGCTCTGACTAATTTTATATCTGCAAATTTGATCATCTTACTCGTTCCTATTTCCAGGTCATTTATGAATATCTTAAAATGCAGCAGGCCCAGCACAGATCCTGGAGTACTTCACTATTTACCTTTCTCCCTTGAAAAGATTGACCATTTAGATCTACTCTTTGTTTTCTATCTTTTAACCAGTTCCTGATCCACAATAATACACTGTCTCCTATCGCACAACACTAAATTTCCTCAAGAGTCTCTCATGAGGAACCTGTCAAGGGCTTTCTGAAAATCCAGATATACTATGGTCCCGATTCTGACATGCACGTACATTCCCTTTGTACATCGAGTCTGAGCTGGACATACAAAGGGGAGCACGACTCTGATCCTGCGGGCCACATCTAGCCCCATGGGATCAGAATCGTGATCAGGCCTATATGTGCAGGCCGGGATTGTGATTCATTCCCGGCCTGCATGTACAGGCACTGCCCGGATAGCTCAGGCAGGCTTTTAAATGGAGCCACTGCACCATGGCTCCATTTAAAAGCCGTGATGCCGGCTGCCAGTATCTAAAGTTTATTCCCCGCAGCCCGACCCTCGATCTGGCCCCCCCAATCCCTTCTATGTCCTGGGCCACGAAGAAAACCACATCCAGGTAAGTTATTCCATCTCAGAGGTGGAATAACTTTCCCGGCCATTTTTCCGGCCCTGGACTTACAAGGCTGACATTAGAATCAGCCCTGTATGTCTGGGGCCGGCGACCGCCAACTGCCTGCCCACTCTCCAACCCCGGGCTGCCCATTCCCTGCCCCCAACTACCTTCCCCACACAACCGGTGGGGAAGTTAGTTGGGGGCTGCCACCGGCACAAATAGCGGGGATGAACGTCCCAATCCCTGCTATTTGTGTCTCAGAATAACCCCTATGCAAACTATATGCTGGCAAAAGAAAGAGGAAACTTGACTAGGATCTTAGGGCCTATTATTCAAAAGGCCGATATTCCAATATCAGGATGGTCAACTGTGGCAATTAAATATTGGCGGGATATTTGGCAGCAGTATGGATAGGAGCTGCAGGTGAATATCTGGGCTAAGTGGCGCTATCTGGATAAGTATTGGCACTTTTCCGGTCAATGCAATATTGAGCCAGCATCTATCCGGCTTGCAATTTAGGCCTGCTTTTCATACAACTCAAGTTGCCGGATAGCTGCTGGCTGAGTATCTGCAATTATCTGGATAGTCTCGACATGCCCTAGTTCTACCCACGGACGGCCCCTGCACTAACCAGATAGTCTGTAGATATATTCAGTGGCACGATCTGGATAGTGCCGCTAAGTTCTGTGGTAACATCCACATCCACACAGCCTCCTGTGACCAACTGGCTAAGGATTCTGAATACGTAACTGTATAAAAAGAATAAAAGAAAAACCCTTAGTAGAACATTGCCTTGAAAAGAAGCACATACTTGAACTGAAATTGTGTGTGATGTGTGGCCAAATAGTCATGGAGGAAAGTAGAAGTAGGCAAACATTGCTCAGAATGGAATATGTTATTTTTGAGCAGAACACACTGCACCTGTGTGGGTTAAATCAAGATGTAGATTTAGATAATCATTTGTAAAGGATGCTTCTCACTTATTTTTATGGCTTATATGTCAACAGCTTTACATCTTTTTTTTGTTGTTTTTACTATACTTTTTTTGTTTCCTCGGAGCAGTTTCTCCAAAAGGGTTAGTTTTGCACATGACAGTTATGAACCTCACTTCTGAGCCAGGATGTAGTTTTGAAGGATGGTACCAGGTGTGGGAGTAGATTCAAGGGGGAGGGGGGGGGGGTGGTAGTTGGCAGGATGGTGGGGCATTTGCATGGAGGTAGTTTTTGAAAGTGGGACAATTGTGGGGGCATATTCAGCGGTGGTAGCTAGCCTATTTAAAGCACCTAGCTGCCGCCACATCATTTAAAACTAGATATTCAGTGCCAGAACATATCCAGTTTCCACCTTTGAATAGCCGGGCTAGCCAGACACCAGAGACACTATCCGGTTTGAAGGACTATTCAGCTGCTACCAGATAATGAAAATTGGTTAAAATTTGGACAGCTATTCAGATGACCTAACTTTAACCAATTTAGCTATCTGGTTAGTGGATGAATATCACCTGCCCCCAATCCACCCACAGATCACCCCGGTTTAGAGCAGGTATTATTAAAACAGTCTGTGAGGATATTCAACAACACTAACCGACTGGTGCTGATGAATATCAGGGTTTAGCGCCTTAGCAGGTCTGCTAACTGACTAAAACACCTTGAATATGCCCCATATGAATTTTGTCTTTTTAAATCTATTGCTCTTTTAAAATATTTCTCTGTTTGTGTAAAGGTAAGTGTGTATAGTGATCTTTAGGCATGATTTAGTTTTTCTATTCTTTTATTTGGCTTTACTGTATTTACATGGAATTAACATTTCTCTTTAGGATGAGATATACAAGTTTTAATATTTAACTATTTGTGAGGTATATAGTTGTCATGCTCCTTTTCAAATAATGATAATGAAAAACCCACAGAGAATGGCTTTCACTTTATCCCTTTCGTGTGGATAGCTTACAAGCATTTTTGCCTTTGTATCAATTACTTCAAATATCTTAATATATTCTTAACTTATTTTTATTTTCTTGGTATGTCTGGTTATCATCTTTAATATCCATTTTGTCGAGGAGTTAGGAATAGCTGCTGTGCCAGCGCTGATATCAGCTTCTCATTACAAGTGCCATTATATCTGGCAGGGAGCCACCCCCTTTTTAAGCATCTATGACCATGTTCTTGTTCTTTTAAGTTGCTGGAACATGGTTTTGATGAAAAAAATGGATCAGTTTTACATTTGTTTTTCTTAGATGATTTGTTTATTAGTGACAAAATGATCTAAATGCCTTGTTAAAAAAAAATTGCGGGTGTAAAATCTGATGGCAACTTTAAAGCCATATAAATGAATGAAAATACAAAACCCAGCAAACCGGTATTCCAGCAAAACACAATCAAAATGGTAGAGAATACCTTAATCCCCAAAGACAAAACCAATTTAATTTTTGTCAGGCATAAACCGCAAGAGGAAGAGGAAAATCCACTTACTCCCACGCAGTACATGCCCCTTTTAATAATTTTTTATTCAAAGCTATTTTTATCACGTTCCTTAAGTTGCAAAGAATTATAAAAACCACACTTAGCTGATCGATCTTGAAGGACTAGAAAGGGGGGCTGTTACTTCTGGAGAGAAATCTGAAATTGTGAGTATATACTTCTGGGAATTTTTCTGAAAGGAATTTTTTTTTCTTTTAAAGCTAATTAATCTGTGAACCCACTATTTTTTTTGTTAAATCAGTCAGGGCCTAGTAGCAACAGTTTAAGATTCAATTTAAAACACAGAAGAGAACTTTCTGGTTACCTTTCATACCCAGTAGACAGCTGTAGTTTAAATTTCATAGTCACTCAGGGCCTAGCATCAGCAAAGTACTTTTAGTTTCAAATTAAAACACAGAAGAAAGCTTTCTGGTTAAATTTAGAATCCAGCAGAGAGCTTGTAGTTTAAATTTCTTAATAGGTTAGAGCCTAGTAGCAGCAAAGAGCTATAATTTAAATCAAATCAGAATATAGCTTACCTCAGCGGCACAGGACAAGGTACTGTGTAGCAGCCCTTTTTTAATAAGTGTTATATCCCTCCCTCCCTCCCCACACCCACCCTCCCCTGGGATAATCACAACTTAAAAGACAGGAGGTGCTCTCAGGTGAAGCTCATTACCCAAATCAGTCATACACTAAGGACCTGAGATTAATTAAGCTTCAGGTGAACAAGGTATATTAAAACTTCTTAGGTACAGTTTTAGTGGTATAAATATCCATAGCACCCTTTAGTACATAAAGAACTTAAAGATCTAAACACAAACTTAAAACTAAGATGCAGACAGCAGTCCAGCAGCGGGATGTGGGCTTTCCAGTCTTTTGCATTGAGTGTCACATGTATGATTTTCTCCCAGCTGGTGAGAAGTCTTACGTGTGCACTAGGTGCAAGGAGCTCTCTGCTCTCAGGGAACGAGTCCGTTCTCTAGAGGCTAGAGTAGCAGACTTGGAAAACATAAGACAGACAGAGAGGTACATAGACGAGACCTACAGGGATATAGTCCTGAAGTCCCACCTCCAGTCTGGCAGCATCCCTGTTGCCAGGGAGGAGAGAGGTCACGTGACAGGAGAGCATCACCCTGGTGTGGCAGGAAGTGATCCTGTAACTAGGACCTGTCCTCCAGGTGATGTAAACCCCTCTCGCACCGAGGAGGTTTCTCCAGGGCCAAGTGCCCATGAGGGAAGGGTTAGGACAGCAGTTATAGTTGGTAATTCGATCATTAGGCATGTAGATAGCTGGGTGGCTGGTAGACGTGAGGATCGCCTGGTAACATGCCTGCCTGGTGCGAAGGTAGCGGACCTCACACGCCACCTAGATAAGGTCTTAGATAGTGCTGGGGAGGAGTCTGCTGTCTTGGTACATGTCGGTACCAATGACATAGGAAAATGTGGTAGGGAGGTTCTGGAAAGCGTAGTTACTCACCTGTAACAGGTGTTCTCCAGGAGCAGCAGGAATCAGTCCTCACTTATGGGTGACGTCGGCGCCGACGGAGCCCTCGCGGAGCAATTTTCCCCAGCTTTCAAAGAAAGCCTTTGGGAATTGCAGCGCGCATGCGCGGTCGTCTTCCCGCCCGAGGGTGCCAACTTAGCCAGTCAGATGACATAGCTAAAAAAGACAGCATAAAAATTTGCAAAAAAGAACATAAGCAGACGATTGCAACTCCAAGGGGAGGAGGGAGGGTAGTGAGGACTGATTCCTGCTGCTCCTGGAGAACACCTGTTACAGGTGAGTAACTACGCTTTCTCCAGGACCAAGCAGGAAGTCAGTCCTCACTTATGGGACTCCCAAGCTCAAGGCTACCGGAGACCCTAAGCACAAAAGTGAGCTCCCTCTAGCTCAGCAGCACAGGAGGATAGAATCTTCGCTGAATTATCACCCACCGGTAGCCCACATCCGGGAAGGAGGGTAGGAGTTGCTCAGACCTCAAAGAGATTACGGAGGACTGCCTGTCCGAAAGCACTGTCCCTACGGGACTCCCTCTCGAGACAGTAATGGACCGCAAAAGTCTGGCTCGAAGACCAAGTAGCGGCCCGGCAGATGTCTGCCAGCGGAACAGAGCGGAGGTAAGCCACTGACGTGGCCTTTGCCCGAACGCAATGAGCCGTGACTCGACTTTCTAAGGAGAGTCCGGCTGCCCCATAAGCCCAAGAGATACAGTCCGCAACCCAGATGGACAGAGTACGCTTGGAGACCGGGAGCCCCAATTTATTGGGGTCAAAAGACACAAAAAGCTGAGCAGCTTTACGGTGCTCCCGCGTACGGTCAAGGTAGAAGTTCAATGCCCTTCTACAGTCCAGGGTATGGAGGACCGTCTCAGCTCGGCTGAAGTGTGGTCTGGGAAAGAAGGTTGGAAGTACCACCTCCTGATTGATGTGAAAAGGGGAGACCACCTTAGGCAGAAATTTTGGGTGAGTCCGTAGGACTACCCTATTCTTGTAGAACCTAGTGTAAGGGGGATCAGACACGAGGGCCCGCAATTCACTTACGCGTCTAGCGGAAGTGAGGGCTATCAAGAACAGTGTTTTCCAAGACAGAAAACGGAGTGAACAGGTAGCCATAGGTTCAAAAGGCGGACAGGTGATCCGCTGCAAAACCACATTCAGGTCCCAGTTAGGCGCTGGTGGGCGCAGAGGTGGTTTAAGTAGAAGGAGACCTCGGAGAAACCTCGCTACGAGAGGGTCGCTTGAGAGAGGTCTACCGTCCACCGGTACATGATGTGCCGAAAGAGCACTGAGGTGAACTTTGACGGAGTTGGACTTAAGTCCCAGATTAGAGAGGAGTAGCAAGTACTGCAAGATCACCGACACCTGGCAGGAGAAGGGATCCTGAGACTGTTGGGTACACCAGACTGCAAAGCGACGCCATTTAAGGGCGTAGCATTTGCGGGTAGAAGGCCGTCGCGAAGCCAAGACGACCTCCTCCACCTCCGCCGGCAGGAGAAGGGGAGCAAGGACTACCCTCTCAGCAGCCAGGCCATGAGTTGAGAGACCTGAGGTTGGGGTGCAGGAGGGACCCCTGATCCTGAGTGAGGAGATCCGGTTGTACCCCCAGAGGGATTGGATCCTCCACCGTCAGTTGCAGCAGGAGCGGAAACCACGGCTGCCTGGGCCAGCGAGGGGCCACCAGGATCATGAAGGCTTTGTCTCGGAGAACCTTGAAAAGAGTCCGAGAGACTAGCGGGATGGGAGGGAAAGCGTACAGAAGGCTCCCCGACCATGAGATCAGAAAAGCGTCCGCCGCAACCCGAAGGGGGTGTGGCTGACGAGAGCAGAAGCGAGGAAGCTGCCGGTTGTGAGGACTGGCAAAGAGATCCACCGTGGGGAGGCCCCACTCGAGGAAGAGCTTCTGAACTACCAAGGGATCCAGACGCCACTCGTGCGGCTGGAGGACCCTGCTGAGTTTGTCCGCCAGGCAATTTTCTTGGCCCGGGAGATAAACGGCTTTGAGGAGAATGCCGTGACTGACGGCCCAAGAGCAGAGCTTCTGCGCCTCCCGGCAGAGGAGGAAGGAGCCCGTGCCCCCCTGCTTGTTCACGTAGAACATGGCAACTTGATTGTCCGTCTGGACAAGGACGGACTGTTGGGAAGTCAGGTGGGAGAAGGCCTTGAGAGCTAGGCGGATCGCCCGGAGCTCCAGGAAGTTGATCTGCTGAGCAGACTCCCACGTGGTCCAGAGGCCCTGAGTACGCGCCTCTTGGCAATGCGCTCCCCAGCCCAGGAGGGATGCATCGGTGGTCAGCACCCGGGTCGGCTGAGGTGACTGGAAGGGCATACCGAATGTCAGGTTCGGCTGCCGGAGCCACCACCGGAGAGACGAGATCAGCGGCTCGGAAACGCGCACTAGGTCTGCGAGGCCGCCCGTGGCCTGTCGCCACTGCCGGCGGAGACACCATTGAGCAGACCGCATATTCAGGCGGGCATTGGGGGTCACATGGACAGTGGAAGCCATATGGCCGAGCAGTCTCAGGAAGCGCCTGGCGGAGACCAGGGGCTGGCTGCGAAAGCAGTCGGCTAGGTCCATGAGCCGCTGAGCCCTGTCGAGCGGTAGATACGCTCGCGCCTGAGGAGTGTGCAGCCTTGCGCCGATGAACTCGAGATCCTGTGAGGGGAGCAAAGTGGACTTTGCGAAGTTTATGACAAAGCCCAAGTGCTGCAGCAGAGTCACCGTGCGGCACGTGGCGTTGGTGACCTCCTGAGCGGACGCTGCTCTGATGAGCCAGTCGTCGAGGTACGGAAAGACATAGAGGCCGTGAAGCCGGAGATGGGCCGCCACGACCGCGAGACATTTTGTGAAGACTCGCGGTGCGGAGGACAGGCCAAAGGGCAGTACCCTGTACTGGTAATGATTTCCCGCCACCACAAACCTTAGGTATTGGCGGTGGCTTGGGTGGATGAGGATGTGCGTGTAGGCATCCTTTAGATCCAAGGAGCATAGCCAATCTCCCTGCTGGAGGTAGGGCAGAAGGATTCCAAGGGTAAGCATTTTGAACTTCTCCCGCACAAGGAACTTGTTGAGGTTGCGCAAGTCCAGGATGGGTCGGAGGCCCCCTGTTCTCTTTGGTATCAGAAAATACCGTGAATAGAAGCCTTGACCTCTCAGGTGGTGTGGCACCGGTTCCACCGCCTGTTCCTGCAGAAGACCTGCTAACTCCTGAAGGAGCAACTCCCTGTGCAGAGGGGGGCGCGGAGGCTCTCCCGGAAAATAGGAGGGAGGGACCTGATGGAAGTGGAGAAGGTAGCCTTCCCGCACGACCTGAAGCACCCAGGCATCTGCGGTGATGCTGGACCACCTGTGGGCGAAGTGAACCAGCCGGAATCCGGTGCTGGGGGGAACCAGCGGGGGGGGAGAGGCTATGCTGAGCGAGTCAAAAGCCCCCACCCTGCTGAGCAGGGGCTGGTGGTGCAGGCTTGGGGGCTTGCTGCCTACGGGACCCGTTACCCCGTCCCTTGGCCTGCTGGCCCTGTTGGGGAGCTGCAGGGGCCTGATAATGGGGGTATTGTTTGTAGGCAGCCGCCTTCCTCGGGTAAAAGGACTTTTTCCCCGAGCCCTTCTTTTTCTGGGAAGGGGCGGAGGTCTTCCTAGAAAGCCTGGTCCTGGTGAGAGTCTCAGTCTCAATTTGTGCAGCCTTTTCCGCCATGGGCTTGCCAAAGAGGTTTTCGCCTCGGCAGGGGACATCGACCAACTTGTCCTGTACCCAGGGTTCAAGGTCGGACGACTGAAGCCAAGCCTGTCGGCGGGCACCGATGCCGGCTGCGGCTACTCGAGCCGAGGCTTCAAAGCCATCATAATCTGCTCGGGACATGAACTTTGAGCATTCCCGAATGCCCGTGGACAAGGCTAGGAACCTCCGCAAGGGCTCCTCGGAGAGACCAGCGGAGAATCCGGCTAGCTCTTTAGCCAGATCCCGGAGATACATGCCCATGTATAGCTGGTAAGTCTGGACACGACATGCGAGCATAGAGCCCTGGAAGCACTTCTTGCCAAGGCCATCCAGGTTACGGGCCTCCCTTCCAGGAGGCACCGAGGAGTGCATCTTCTGGCTCTTAAGACGATGCATGGCCGATTCCACTACCATGGAATGGTGTGGCAGCTGTGCCTTTTGAAAGCCAGGGCTCTTGCGGACCCGATAGATAGAATCGACCCGCTTGCTCAGGACCGGCGAGGAGGCCGGACTCTCCCACATGCGGAAGAGTAGTCGTTCCAGCATGGGAGGAACCGGCACAGTAAAGTGTTCCCTCGCGGGAGAGTCATACTGGAGGGCGTCGAGCTCTTCGGCTCGAGGCTCCTCCTCGGGATCCGCAGGGAAGGCCAAAGCCTTGGCCATATCCCTAACGAAGTCCGAGAACCGGGCATCCTCCGGGGGGGACTGCTTCCGAGGCTCGGACTCCGGTGAGTCCGATGGGACACACCGAGTCCGGAAAGAATCAGGTGACTCTTCCTCCTCAGACTCCCAGACCGACTCCGACGAGGACTCGGTGGGGTCGGCCCGGGCAGGGTGCGGCGCCAGCCGCCCCGACGCCGAGGGAGTCGGCGTCGGCGACCTCGGTCCCGAACGGGAGGCCGAGGGCGACCTCGACCGAGGATCAACTCGAGTTCTCATCGACTCGAGGATCGGCTCGGTCTCCGGGGTCGACTTGGACGTCGACGTCCCGGCGGTCGGGGCAGCGACGCCAGCGAAGCCAGCGAGCAATGCCCTCTGCTGGTCCATGAAGGCAGACAGTCTGCTCTCCAAGGCCGTCAACCTGAGTCCGAGCTCAGGTGACCCAGCAGCCCCCGACTCGGGCCCCGACGGCGTCGGGCCCGACGTCGGCTGTCGCGGAGGCGAGTCCAGAAGGACCACAGGACTTACCCGGGCAGGCATCTCCGACTCCAGGCGAGGTCGCTTCGGGATGTGTTCCTTCTCCAAGGACCCGGGGCGGCTGTCGGGGCTATGCGACCTGGCCCTCGCGGAGCCAGGAGCGTCCACCGACGCCGCCCTCGCGGGTTTTTCCTTCCGACGATGGTCCCCGGAGGGAGAACCCCGGTCGGAGGAGCTCCGGCGACGGTCCGAGCTGGAGCCCTTCGACACGGAGGCCTCCGACGAGGTCCGGGTACGGCTGGGGTCAGCGAAGATTCTCTCACGCTGATGCCGCCGACTTCTCAACGCCTTTGAGGACAGTTTGCTGCAGGGCCCACAGATCAGTTCCTCATGATCCGGGCCCAGGCAGCGGAGGCAAAAGTCGTGTGTGTCGGTTAGTGACATATTTCGGTCACACCGACCACACCGCTTAAACCCACTGGCAGCCATCGGGGGAAAAAGGGCCCCTGCGAGGTCAAAGGACCGGGCTGCCAGGGAAAACGAAAACGAAAGCTGACTAAGTCAGAAAAACCGAAAAAAAGTAAGAGGACTCGAGACCGGCGTCGCGAGTCCGGGCGGGAAAACGATCGGCGTCGAACCGAAAGAAAAAAGGATAAAATAAAGAAGAAAATCAACTTTTTCGCGGGACAAGACGGGGACGTCTGTAGGGCTCCGCGGAAAAAAGAAGACTGGCTAAGATGGCACCCTCGGGCGGGAAGACGACCGCGCATGCGCGCTGCAATTCCCAAAGGCTTTCTTTGAAAGCTGGGGAAAATTGCTCCGCGAGGGCTCCGTCGGCGCCGACGTCACCCATAAGTGAGGACTGACTTCCTGCTTGGTCCTGGAGAAGCTAAATTTAGGCTTTTAGGTAGGAAGTTGAAATCCAGAACTTCCAGGGTAGCGTTCTCCGAAATGCTTCCTGTTCCACGCGCAGGACCCAAAAGGCAGGCAGAGCTCTGGAGTCTCAATGCGTGGATGAGACAATGGTGCAGAGATGAGGGGTTCGGATTTGTTAGGAACTAGGGAACATTCTGGGGAAAGGACTTATTTTATACTGTTCAATTCAATCATGTTAGAGGTCTTTTACGTCATGCATTTGACCTATTTCATGTTTATATCTCATGTATATAGTTCATGTATATAGTTCAACCCCCCCTGTTATCCAAGTTTATACCCCTGTTCGATGTAAAACCAAACAGAAGTGTGTTTTGGTCATTTTGTTATACTGTGAACCGCGCTGATGCCGAATAGTGCGGTATATAAGCAACTGTAATAAATAAATAAATAATAAAATAAATAATAAAAAAAGGAGGGGCTCTTCCGAAGGGATGGGCTTCACCTTAACCGGGATGGAACCAGGCTGCTTGCATTAACCTTTAAAAAGGAGATAGAGCAGCTTTTAAACTAGATAATAGGGGAAAGCCGACAGTCGCCCAAGAGCGTATGGTTCGGAAGAATGTATCCTTGAAGGATACTTCAAAAGGCAGAGAGGTTCCAAAAAAGAGTAAAGTAGCCCAAATGCCCTCGAGTATGGAGCAGACAGAACTTAAAGATCCCAAATTACCCATGTCTACCAAAAGCCAAATTAATATGAATAAAATACAGTCTCTAAAATGCTTGTATGCAAATGCTAGAAGTCTACAAAACAAGATGGAAGAGTTAGAATATATAGCACTAAACGAGAGGTTAGATATGATTGGAATATCAGAGACATGGTGGAAAGAGGACAACCAGTGGGACACTGTGATACATGGGTACAAACTATATCGTAATGATAGAGCTGACCAAATTGGTGGAGGGGTTGCGCTCTATGTTAGAGAGGGCATTGAGTCAGAAAGGATTAAAGTTTTGCAAGAAACAAAATTTGCTGTAGAATCTCTATGGATTGAAATTCCATGTAAAAAGGGGAAGGCGATGGCAGTGGGGGTGTACTATCGTCCGCCTGGCCAGAATGAACAAATGGATGATGAAATGCTCAAAGAAATCAAGGAAGCTAGCAAAAGTTACAGTGCAGTAATAATAATGGGTGATTTCAATTACCCCGGCATCGACTGGGTCAGTGTCACAACAGGACATGCTAGGGAGATAAAGTTCCTAGATGAAATAAATGACTGCTTCTTTGAGCAGCTGGTTCATGAACCAACCAGAGGGGAAGCAATATTAGACCTAGTCCTTAGTGGAACACCAGATGTAGTGCAAGAGATAAGGGTGTTGGGGCCACTTGGCAATAGTGATCATAGCATGATCACCTTTGATTTAATTAGTGGAGGAGGGATAGTAAGGAAATCCACAGTACTACCCTTTAACTTTCGAAAGGGAGACTATGATAAAATGAGGAAAACAGTTAAGAAAAAACTAAAAGGAGCAGTTGCAAAGGTTAAAGACGTACATCAAGCTTGGGTGTTGTTGAAAAATACTATCTTGGAAGCCCAGACCAGCTGTATTCCATGCTTTAAGAAAAGTGGAAGGAAGTCCAAAAAACTGCCAGCATGGTTTAAAGGTGAGGTCAGAGAGGCTGTTGTTGCCAAAAAAGCATCTTTCAGGAAATGGAAAAAAGAGCCAAACGATGAAACCTGGAAACAGCACAAGCACTGGCAAGTCAAATGCAAGGCATTGATAAGGCAGGCAAAGAGAGAATTTGAGAAGAAGCTTGCTGCGGAAGCAAAAACGCGAAATAAAGACCTTTTCAAGTACATTCGTAGCAAAAAAACCTGTGAGAGAGTCAGTTGGACCATTAGATGATAAAGGGGTTAAAGGAGCACTAAGAGGCGACAAGGCGATAGCGGAGAGACTGAATGAATTCTTTGCTTCGGTCTTTACTGAGGAAGATGTAGGGATGTTACCCATGACTGAAGTGGTATTTAAAGGTGTGGAAGAATTGAAGGAAATATCGATACATCGGGAAGATGTCTTACAACTATTAGATAAACTGAAGAGTAGCAAATCACCTGGGCCGGATGGTATACACCCAAGGGTGTTGAAAGAACTGAAATTTGAGATTGCAGACCTGTTATCAGTAATCTGTGAACTATCATTAAAATCATCTCTAATACCTGAGGATTGGAGGATCGCCAATGTAACACCAATTTTTAAAAAGGGTTCGAGGGGTGATCCGGGAAACTACAGACCAGTGAGCCTGACATCAGTACCGGGAAAAATGGTAGAAACCATCATAAAGAATAAAATTACTCAGCATGTAGATAGTCACGACCTAATGGGAGACAGCCAACATGGCTTTAGACAAGGAAGATCTTGTCTTACTAATCTGTTATGTTTTTTTGAAGGAGTGAATAAACAGGTGGACAAAGGTGAGTCGGTTGATATTGTGTATCTGGACTTTCAGAAAGCCTTTGACAAAGTCCCTCATGAGAGACTTTTGGCAAAACTAAAGAGTCATGGGATAGGAGGCAGTGTACTACTGTGGATCAGGAACTGGTTAAAAGATAGAAAGCAGAGGGTAGGGCTAAATGGCCATTTTCCCAATGGAGAAAGGTGAATAGTGGTGTACCCCAGGGATCTGTGCTGGGTCCGCTGCTTTTTGACATATTCATAAATGACCTGGAAAGTGGAATAACAAGTGAGGTTATCAAATTTGCAGATGACACAAAACTATTTAAAGTTGTTAAAACCCAGGAGGATTGTGAAAAATTGCAAGAGGATCTTGATAAATTGGAAGACTAGGCATCAAAATGGCAGATGAAATTTAATGTGGAGAAGTGCAAGGTTATGCACCTAGGGAAGAACAACCCAAACTATGGTTACACGATGCAAGGTTCCACATTAGGAACCACCACCCAGGAAAAAGATTTAGGCGTCATTGTGGATACCTTGTTAAAACCCTCGGCCCAGTGTGCAGTGGCGGCCAAGAGAGCAAATAGAATGCTAGGTATGATAAGGAAAGGAATGGAAAATAAAACAAAAGATATTATAATGCCTCTATATCGTTCCATGGTGAGACCGCACCTTGAATATTGTGTGCAATTCTGGTCGCCGTATCTTAAAAAGGATATAGCGATTTTAGAAAAGGTTCAGAGAAGAGCCACCAAAATGGTAAAGGGGATGGAAGGCTACTCCTATGAAGAAAGGCTAAAAAGGTTGGGGCTCTTTAGCCTGGAGAAGAGACGGCTGAGGGGAGATATGATAGAAGTCTATAAATTAATGAACGGAGTGGAACGGGTAAACGTAGATCGATTGTTTACCTTATCAGAATATGGAAAGACTAGGGAACATGCAGTGAAGCTACAGGGTAAACTATTTAAGACTAATAAAAGAAAATATTTTTTCACTCAACGTGTAATCAAACTCTGGAATTTGTTACCGGAGGATGTAGTAAAGGCTGTTAGTGTAGCTGGGTTTAAAAAAGGTTTGGACAAGTTCCTGGAGGAAAGGTCCATAAACCATTATTAAGAAGGGACCCAGGATATCAATGCTTGAACCAGTACAAGCATTGTGGAACCTGTGTCCCTTGGGGAAACTGCTAGGTACGTATGACCTAGATTGGCCACTGTTGGAAACAGAATGCTGGGCTTGATGGACCTTGGTCTGACCGAGTATGGCATATCTTATGTTCTTATGAACACAGTACTCCAAGTGAGGCCTCACCAGTGACTTGTAGAGTGGCATAAATACCTCTTCCTTTCTGCTGGTGATTCCTCTTTGTATGCAGCCCAACATACAAAGAGGAGTGGAGGAGTGGCCTAGTGGTTGGGGCAAGGTACTTCAGGCCGGAAGGTCGGGGGTTCAAATCCCAATAGAGGACAGCAATCTTGGGCCGGAAGGACTGGGGGTTTCTAGTCCCACAGGTGCTCCTTGTGGTCTTGGGCAAGCCACTTATTTATTTATTTATTTATTATTTATTTAACAGTTTTTCTATACCGCACTATTCACCATCACCACTTAACTCTCCATAGCCCATGTTCCCTGTAAACAGTTCCCTGTAAACAGTTTTTCTATACCGCACTATTCACCATTCACCACTTAACTCTCCATAGCCCATGTTCCCTGTAAAATAGTTATCTCCAAGTTATAATGCCCTGTTCAATGTAATTTCAGTTTGTTCAATGTAAACCGCACTGATGCAGAATAGCGCAGTATATAGGAGAATATTAAAAAAAACAAAAACAAAAAAAACATCCTCCTGGCTTTTGCCACCAACTTGTCGCACTGTTTTGCCACCTTGAGATCTTCAGAAATAATCACACCAAGTTCTCTCTCCTGATCCGTGTACACCAACCTCTCACCCCCTATCGCGTACATTTCCCTTGGATTTCTGCAATCCAAGTGCATGACTCTGCACTTCTCTGCATTAAATCTTAATTGCCAAGCATTAGACCATTCTTCCAGCTTTTGTAGATCTTTCCTCATGTTAACCACTCCCTCAGGGGAATCCACTCTGTTGCAAATTTTCGTGTCATCTGCAAAAAGACAGACTTTTCCATTCAGTCCTTCAGCAATATCACTCACAAATACATTGAACAGTGCCGGGGCCAGGACCGAACCTTGGGGCACCCCGCTAATCATCTTCCCTTCATCCTCTGTCGTCTGTCAGTCAACCAATTTCTGATCCAATTTACCATCTTAGGATCCATCCCCAAGCTACTGAGTTTATTGATAAGCCTCCTATGAGGAACAGTATCAAAGGCTTTGCTGAAATCCAGGTAGATGACATCCATCGCATGCCCCTGATCTAGCTCCCTGGTCCCCTGGTCAAAGAACTCAATCAGATTTGTTTGGCAAGACTGTCCTTCGGTAAAACCATGTTGCCTCGAGTCTTGCAACCTGTTGGTTTTGAGAAAGTTCACTATTCACTCTTTCAGGAGCGTCTCCATTACTTTTCCTGCCACCGAGGTAAGGCTCACGAGCCTGTAGTTTGACACTTCTTCCCTGTCACCACTTTTGTGTAGAGGTATGACATCAGCTGTTCTCCAGTCCTGAGGAACCTCTCCTGATTCCAAGGATCTGCTGAAAACATCCTTTAACGGCCCTACAAGAACCTCTCTGAGCTTTTTCTGTATCCTGGGATGTATCCTATCCGGTCCCATGGCCTTGTCCACTTTCAGTTTTGCAAGTTGTTCTAACACATCATCTTCTGTGAATGGCATGGTACCTACTTCATTCCCATTTTTATATATGGGAGTCACAGGTGGTCCTTCTCCAGGACTTTCTTTACTAAAAACAGAGCAGAAGTATTCGTTTAGCAATTTCGTTTTTCAATGTCACTTTCCACGAATCCGTTCGCAGCACTTCTGAGTCCTGCAATTCCACCTCTGATCTTCTTCCTTTCCCGAATATACCTGAAGAAGGTTTTGTCGCCACACTTAAAATCTTTAGCCATTTTTCCTCTGCCTTTGATTTTGCTATCCTTATTTCTCTCTTTGTCTCCGAGTTTGATCCTGTATTCATTTCTGTGTTCCTGTGTTTGCAAGCTTTTGATTTTTGCGAAAGCTGTGTTTTTTGCCTATATTTGAGCAGCCACTTCTTTGGAAAATCAAATAGGTTTTCTTTTCCTGTTTTTGTTTACTTTTGTTACATATTTATTTGTTGCCCCTTTTATTGCCCCTTTTATTGTCACCTTTAGTTTAGCCCATAGCAATTCCACTTCCCTTATCTCCTTCCACCCTGTCAGCTCCTCATTTAGGTACTCAGCCATTTTATTGAAGTCGGTGTTTTTGAAGTTTAGGACTTTGAGCTTGCTATGAGTGGCCTGTACCATGGCTTTTATCTCAAACCACACTGTGTGATGATCGCTGCTGCTCACAGGTGCACTCACACAGACATTTGACATGCTATCACCGTTGGTGAGCACTAAATCCAGTGTTGAGCTTTCTCTGATTCCATCCCCATTTGTCTAAGTAACGCATCTTGGAGAGCATCCACAATTTTTTTGCTTCTTTACAGATTTGCAGAAGGAGTATCCCAATCCACATCAGGTAGATTAAAGTCACCCAATATTATCGCTTCCCTCTTTGTGGCTATCTTGGCAATGTTGTTGTTAAGTGCCATTGAGTCTGAGTTGACTCATGGCGACCCTCTGGATAGCTATCCTAAATTGTGTTCGGTCTTCAGTCAGGCGGCTCATTGTTGACAGACTGGTACCCATAGCTGCTGTTATTGTATTGATCCATCTCATTGCTGGCCTTCCTCTTTTGCGTTGACCTTCTATCTTGCCAAGCATGATGTCTCTCTCTAATGATCTCTCTCTTTGCATGATGTGTCCAAAGTATGAAAGTTGAAGTCTTGTCATCTGAGCTTCTAAAGAAAGCTTAGGTTTGATCTCCTCTAGTACCGACTGGTTTGTTCTTCGGGCAGTCCATGGTAGACACAGTATTCGCCGCCAGCACCATAATTCAAAGGCATCAATTTTCTTCCTGTCTGTCTTTTTCACTGTCCAGCTTCCAAACCCATATGATGTTATTGAAAATACCATGGCTTGAACAAGTCGAATCTTTGTATGGAGAGAGACATCTCTGCTCTTGAGAATCTTATCTAGGTCTTTCATAGCCATTCTGCCAAGAGCAATGCGTCGTCTGATTTCTTGACTGCTTGTTGCTTCTTTATTGATAGTTGATCCAAGTAGGTTAAAGTTGTTTACGATTTCAATTTCTTCTCCTTCAATGATGAACCTGTTGATTATGCCAGTTGTCATGATCTTTGTCTTCTTTACATTAAGGTGCAGGCCCATTTTGAGACTATGTTCTTTGATTGTGAGAAGCAAATGTTTCAGATCATCTTCACTTTCAGCCAGTAATGTGGTATCATCAGCATAGCGAAGGTTGTTGATGAGTCTTCCACCAATCTTCACACCTCTGTTGTCTTCATACAATCCTGCTTCTCTGATGATTTGTTCTGCATATAAATTAAACAGGTAGGGGGAAAGTATGCAGCCTTGTCTTACACCTTTGCTTATTTTAAACCATTCTGTTTCTCCTTGTTCCGTTCGAACTGTTGCTTCTTGATCAATGTACAGATTTCGCAAGAGATCAGGTGTTCTGGTATACCCATGCTTCTTAATGTGGCCCAGAGTTTCTCATGGTTTACACAGTCAAAAGCCTTGCTATAGTCGATAAAGCACAAATAGATATCCTTTTGGTATTCTTTAGTCTTTTCAAGGATCCATCTCACATCCGCAGTGATGTCTCTCATTCCTCGCCCTTTCCTGAAACCTGCTTGCACGTCAGGTAGGTCTTGTTCCAGGTATGGTTGTAGTCTCTTTTGAATAATCTTCAGTAGAATCTTGCTGGCATGTGGGATCAGAGCGATTGTGCGATAATTTCCACAGTCAGTTGGATCACCTTTCTTTAGTATTGGTATAAACACAGATCTTTTCCAGTCAGTTGGCCATGATGTTGTCTTCCATATTTCTTGGCAGAGCCTTGTAAGTACGGTAAAAGCTGCATCAGATTGCTGCAATACTTCTATGAGAATGCTATCAATGCCTGGTGCTTTGTTCTTTGATAAGGCTTTCAATGCTGCTTCAACTTCTTCTTTCATCACCAATGGTTCCCGATCATAAGGTACAGGTTGAAACGTCTGTTGGTCCACTTGATCTTTATCATATAAAAACTCTGTATATTCCTTCCATCTTTTCTTGATCTTCTCAGCATCATTCAACATAGAACCTTGAGCATCTTGTAACATTCCAATTCGAGGCTGGAACTTTTCCTTTAACTCTCGTAGCTTTAGGAAAGCCGATCTTGTTCTTCCTCTAATAGTTTCTGCTTCTATTTCCTTGCACGTGTCATTGTAGTACTTTTCCTTGTCCTGTCTTGCTGCACGTTGGAAATCTCTGTTGAGTTCTGCGATTGTCTTTCTTTCTCCTCTGGCTTTAGCTTCTCTGCGTTTCTGGGCAATTTTCAGAGTTTCTTCTGTCATCCATTTTGGCCGTTTTTGCTTTTTCACCTTTTGTAGAGACTTCTCGCTTTCTTCCAACACAACCTTCTTGATGTCATTCCATAACTCTTCCGGAGCTCTGTCATTTGTATCTAAAGCAGCAAATCGATTTTGCAGGCAGTCTTTAAATTCCAGTGGTATATTCTCAAGGTCATATTTTGCTGCATTCATGAGTGGTTTGCTCTTTTTCAACTTTAGCTTGAGTTTGCATACTAGTAGTTGATGATCTGTACCACAGTCAGCTCCAGGTTTTGTCTTTGTTGATGTTACAGAGCTTTTCCATCGTTGACTTTCACAGATGTAGTCAATTTGATTTTTATACAATCCATTGGGTGAGATCCATGTGTACAGTCGCCGCTTGTGTTGCTGGAAGAAGGTGTTTGAGATGAATAGATCATTGGTCTTGCAGAATTCTATCAGTCTTTCTCCAGCTTCATTTCTGTTGCCAAGTCCATATTTTCCAACTACTTTGCCTTCTTCTTTGTTGCCAACATTTGCGTTCCAGTCACCCATGACTATCACGATATCCTGTTTGCATGTTCTGTCAATTTCAGCTTGTACTTGTTCATAGAACTCTTCAATTTCATTCTCTTCTGCAGCTGTTGTTGGGGCATACACTTGAATTATAGTTGTGTTGATAGGCAATCCTCATAGACGAATAGAGATTAAGCGTTCGCTGACTGCATTGTATTTCATTACAGTTCTTGCAAGTTTCTTCTTTATTATAAATGCAACACCATTTCTTCTTTGTCTTTCATTTCCAGCATAGTAGACCATGTGATCATCTGATGCAAAGTGCCCGATGCCAGTCCATTTCAGCTCGCTGACACCCAACAGATCAAGTTGTACACGTTCCATTTCATTCTTGACCACCTCCAACTTTCCTTGGTTCATGCTTCGTACGTTCCATGTTCCAATGTGTAAGACACCTTTACCGCTTCTGACTCATTTCATGCAGAGCTACATCAGCAGTCAGACTTCCCGAGGGCTTTGATCCAACCACATCATAAATGCTGGTTTAACTCTGAAAAGTCTTCAGCTCTTCCCCAGTAGCTAGTTGAGTGCCTTCTGACCTGAGGGTCTCATCTTCCAGCACCATAGCACAATTTGTTTTGTTGTAACTATCCATTGGGTTTTCATGGCAAGATACAGAAGTAGATTGCCGGGCCTTTCTTCCGTGCAGTTTAAGTTTGGTGTTGTTGCCGTTGTCACAGAAATGAGATCCTCCGCCGTCAACACTATCCCATTCTGCTGCTGCCCAGATGGGTGGTTTGTCTTGGTCTGGGCACCTCAGCTGAGACCTTGATATCTTGGCAATATCTATAATCAATTCGTTATCTATCTCTTCAATTTGTGTCAGAGGTGTGTAGACTACAGCAGTATGGATGACAGTGCCATCTCCTCTTTCCAACACAATCCAGAGCGCTTCTTCTTTTCCCCATGCCCCCTGCATTTCAGTAGCTTTAATATTGCTTTTGACATACAAGGTTACTCCTCCTCTTCCATTTTCTATGTCTCTTCTGAATAGATTATAGCCAGGTATGGCTATATCCCAATCATGTGATTCATTTAGCCATGTTTCTGTAATGGCCACAATGTCCAAATCCATTTCCACCGGCTTCCAGGTCTGGAACTTTGTTGGCTAAGCTTCGAGCATTTGTGCTCATTGCTTTCCAGCATTTAACTGGCTTGTGTGTATTTAGCATTGATTTTGTTCTGCCTACATCTTCCCACTTGTTTTTGATGTGTGGTTTTAAAGTGTGTCTGTTTCTGATTTTAAACTACTTTTGCAGGGGGTGACGTCCAAACTTGACCTTCTACATCCGTCACCCCCTTTTTCTAGTTTAAATGCATATCCACATATTGCTTGAATTTTTCACTTAGGATTCTTTTCCCTGCGACAGAGAGATGTAGTCCATCAACAGTTTAGTCTCTTGTTGTTCCATCTGTTACCCCAGTCGCCAATAAATCTGAATCCTTCTTGTTTGCACCAGGTCTGGAGCCATGCATAAAGCTGTTAATGCGATGCAGCCTTTTTGTCCCCTTACCAAGCACAGGTAGAACCTCTGAGAATGCAACAGTGTTAACAATGGGCTTGAGTTTCTCTCCCACAGATTGGAAGTCCTTTTGGACTGTAGAGGCACTGTTTCTAGCCAGGTCATTTGTGCCCCAGTGGATAACATCATCAAGTTTGGAGTGTTCACTTTCTGCGCTCAGTAGTTCAACAATGTGGTTTGTATTCCTGCTGGCTGAAGAGTTTGGGAGGCACTTGACTATCTTTTCTCCTTTGAACTGTGTTCCCAAGTTGGTGCCACTGATGATGGAATCACCAAGTAGTAGTAGTTTGCTGTTTGGTGAGGGTTTCTTCATATTTGGTCCATTAGCAGGAGATTGGGCATTTTATTTTTTTTATTTATTTATTTACATTCTCTTATATACCGCACTATTCTGCATCAGTGCGGTTTACAATGAACAAACTGAAATTACATTAAACAGGGCATTCTAACTTGGAGATAACTATTTTACAGGGAACATGGGCTATGGAGGGTTAAGTGGCTTGCCCAGGAGCACCTGTGGGACTAGAAACCCCAGTCCTTCCGGCCCAAGGTTGCTGTCCTCTAGTGGGATTTGAACCCCCGACCTTCTGGCCTGAAGTATTTTGCCCCAACCACTAGGCCACTCCTCCACGCCATTGTCTGTCTCATTTAAGGGCCCTTCAGTTTCTTTGGATTGGGCATCCTCATTCGCCAAGGCAGAGAAGGCATTATGTAGGGATATCTCCTGATGCATAGGATGCCTCTGTGTCACAGGTCACAATCTACCAGAACCCACTGTGATCCATTTGTTCCTGGGGTGTTTCATTCTTTGTGGGAGCGGTGGTGGACTTTGTTCAGTTTGTATCCTAGAAGAGGTGCGCTTCATTGTAGCCAGTTCCTCCCTCAGTAGGGACACCTCTTTATGCATGCCAGTTCCTCCCTCAGTTCTTCATCCTCATTAGCCAAGGCACACTATGCAGGGATATCTTTTGATGCATAGGATGTCGGTGCATTACAGGTCGCAATCTACCAGAACCCACTGTGATCCACTTGTCCCTAGGGTTTTTGATGCTTTGTGGGAGCGGTGGTGGACATTGTTCAGTTTGTATCCTAGACGAGGTGCGCTTCATTGTAGCCAGTTCCTCCCTCAGTAGGGACACCTCTTTATGCATGGCAGCTAGGTCTTCCCTTAGTAGAGTCAGTTCTTTATGCATGGCAGCTGACCTGAGGCACATAGGACAAGGTCTGAGGTTCCAAATGATTCATCTTGGAATGAAAGTACTGCAGTTATTGCACTGAATACATGACATGCTGAATAAGCAGTCCTAGAAGGAGAAGAGGAAGAAGAGGAAAGGAGGAAGAAGATGTGGGCTCTAACCCAAGTTAAAAGAATAGATGGAAATGTATGCGAGTGCTATATAGGCAATGCAGCCCCTGGGGTGGGTGGGGCAAGGGGTAGTGTGGGTGGGAACCTAAGTGTCTCTGGCCAATAGGCTGTTCCTGAGCTGGGGGCACCCACAGATATCTGCTCCAAGGCTACCCAGAAAAGCAGTCAGTCAGATTATCCCCAAGCTTAATTTATAAGCACAGTTAAACTTAATTTTAGCAATTCCCACAAAACAGATTTACTCAAGCATTTTTACTAAAAAAGAGTTGATAATATCTGTCTGACATATTCATTCAGTCTTAACAAGTCTACTGGTTAGCCTATTGGAAGAAAGAGACTAACATTCATAGATTATAAAGATCTCCCTCTGATATAAAAGAAATTGCTTATCTGTGTGCTAGTTTCCTCTTTCCTGTCATAGACAGGAGTTCTATTCCTTTTTTCATGTGATGCTTACTTTTGTAAACAGCTCTGTATGCTCTGCCAAGGGCGGTATATCAGGACTAAATAAAAAACAAACAATACTACTGATATCAGTTTTTATTTGTTAGCAAACTGCAACTAAAAATCCATTTTAGACAGTTTATTGATTGTTTAAGTGGAGCCAAGCAATGTATTTTGATGAAAGACATTGGTTGATATTTGTTGGATGGTAACAATGGAATGTTGTGAATATGGATAGTCATAACAAAACAAATTGCACTATAGTACAGTAAGATGAGACCCCCAGGTCAGAAGGCACTCAACTGGCTACCGGGGAGGAGCTGAAGACTTTTCAGAGCAAAGCCAGCATTTATGATGTGGCTGGGGGACGCCTGACTGCTGATTTAGCTTCGCATGAAATGAGAGTCAGAAGCTGCAAAGATGTCTTACATATTGGGACATGAAACGTACGAAGCATGAACCAAGGGAAGTTGGATGTGGTCAAGAATGAAACGGAAGGTATACAGCTCGATCTGTTGGGGGTCAGTGAATTGAAATGGACTGGCATTGGACACTTTGCATCTGATGATCACATGGTCTACTATGCTGTAAATGAAAGACAAAGAATGGTGTTGCATTTATAATCAAAAAGGAACTTGCAAGAACTGTAATGAAACACAATGCAATCAGTGAACGCTTAATTTCTATTCGTCTAAGAGGAATGCCCATCAACACAATTATAATTCAAGTATATGCCCCAACAACAGCTGCAGAGGAGGATGAAGTTGATGAGTTCTACAAACAAGTACAAGCTGAACTTGACAGAACATGCAAACAGGATATCCTGATGGTCATGGGTGATTGGAATGCAAACGTTGGCAACAAAGAAGGCAAAGAGGTTGGAAAATATGGACTTGGCAACAGAAAGGAAGCTGGAGAAAGACTGATAGAAGTCTGCAAGGCCAACTGTCTATTTATCTCAAATACCTTCTTCCAGCAACACAAGCGGCAACTGTACATATGGACTTCATCCAATAGATTGTACAAAAATCAAATTGACTACATCTGTGTAAAGTCAACGATGAAAAAGCTCTATAACATCTTTATGGAAAGAGTGGTGGATCCGTGGACTAGTCTTCCAATGAAGATGGTAGAGATGAGGACAGTATCTGAATTCAAAGAAGCATGGTACAAACAGAGGATCTCTAAAGGAAAAAAGGCGACTGCTGTAGTGGTTAATATGGAAGGACAGATTAGAAAGGCCATATGGGTCTTCTTCTGTCATCATGTTTCTATGTTTCTATCAACGAAGACAAAACCTTGAGCTGACTGTGGTATAGATCACCACTACTATGCAAACTCAGGCTAAAGTTGAAAAAGAGTAAGCCACTCATAAATGTAGCAAAATATGTCCTTGATAATATACCACCGGATATTAAAGACTGCCTGCAAAATCAATTTGCTGCTTTAGATACAAATGACAGTGCTCCAGAAGAGTTATGGGATGACATCAAGAAAGTTGTGTTGGAAGAAAGTGAGAAGTCTCTACAAAAGGTGAAATAGCAAAATTGGCCAAAATGGATGACCGAAGAAACTCTGAAAATTGCCCAGAAACGCAGAGAAGCTAAAGCCAGAGGAGAAAGAGAGGCGATTGCAGAACTCAACAGAGATTTCCAATGTGCAGCAAGACAAGACAATGAGAAGTACTACAATGACGCATGCAAGAAAATAGAAGCAGAAACTATTAGAGGAAGAACAAGATTGGCTTTCCTACTGCTATGAGAATTAAATAAAAAATTCCAGCCTCGAATTGGAATGTTACAAGATGCTCAATGATCCACGTTGAATGATGCTGAGAAGATCAAGAAAAGGTGGAAAGAATATACAGACTCATTATACCATAAAGATCAAGTGGACCAACAGTCGTTTCAACCTGTACCTTATGATCAGGAACCATTGGTGATGAAAGAAGAAGTTGAAGCAGCATTGAAAGCATTATAAAAAAAAAGCACCAGACATTGATGGTATTCCCATAGAAGTATTACAGCAATCAGATGCAGCTGTTAACATACTTACAAGGCTCTGCCAGGAAATTTGGAAGACAACATCATGATAAATGACTGGAGAAGATCTGTGTTTATACATATACCAATACCAGGGGGAGGAGTGGCCTAGTGGTTAGGACATGGTACCTCAGGCTGGAGGGCCGGGGGTTCAAGTCCCACCTGGGGACAGCAAACTAAGGCCGGAAGGACTGGGGTTTCTAGTCCTATAGGCACTCCTTGTGGCCTTGGGCAAGCCACTTAACCCTCCATTGCCTCAGGTACACATAGATTGTGAGTCCTTTGTGGACAAGGGAATATATCCAGTACCTGTTTGTAGTAATTACATAATGTAAACCACTTTGATTGAAGGATAAGGCGGTATAGAAAACTGGTTAAATAAATAAATACAGAAGAAAGATGATCCAACTGACTGTGGAAATTATCGCACAATCGCTCTGATCCCATAAGCCAGCAAGATTCTACTCAAGATCGTTCAGCAGAGACAACAACCATACCTGGAATGAGAACTGCCTGAAGTGCAAGCAGGGTTCAAGAAAGGGCAAGGAACGACAGACAACATTGCGGATGTGAGATGGACCCTTGAAAAGACAAAAGGATATCTATAGGTGTTTTATCGACTACAGCAAGGCTTTTGATTGTGTAAACCATGAGAAACTCCAGGCCACATTAAGAAGCATGGGATACCAGAACACCTGATTGTTCTCTTGCACAACCTTTACATTGATCAAGAAGCAACAGTTTGTATGGAACAAGGAGAATAATTTAAAATCAGCAAAGGTATACAAACAAGACTGCATACTTTTCCCCTACCTATTTAATTTATATGCAGAACAAATCATCAGAGAGGCAGAAGTGTATGAAGACAACCAAGGTGTGAAGACTGGTGGAAGACTCATCAACAACCTTCGCGCTATGCTGATACCACCACATTACTGGCTGAAAGTGAAGACAATCTGAAATATTTGCTTCTCAACATCAAGGAACATATTCTTACAATGGGGCCTGCACCTTAATGTAAAGAAGACAAAGATCCTGACAACTGGCAAAATCAATAAGTTCATCGTTGATGGAGAAGACATTGAAATAATGGACAACTTTAATCTACTTGGATCAACTATCAATAAAGAAACAACGAACAGTCAAGAAATCAGATGCATTACTCTTGACAGAATGGCTATGAAGGTACTGCCTAAGATGTAAATAGTTTCCCCAGTTCAAATCCATGTTATGTTCCCTGTTATATGTAAACTTAGGTCAGTTCTTGACTGTCTGAGTGTTATATTGTTGAATGTAAACCGCACTGATAACAAAGAGCGCAGTATATAAGAGCTGTTAAATAAATAAATAGACAAGAGTCTAATTTGTATTGCCTATACCCTTCTCACTTTCTGTTTCAAGATGTATTCTTGATTGTAATTTGAAATTCATAAATAAAAAATTAGAGTCTCAAGAGCAGAGATGTCTCTCTCCATACAAAGATTCCACTTGTTCAAGCCATGGTTCATATGGATGAGAAAATTGGACAGTGAAAAAGATAGACAGGAAGAAAATTGATGCCTTTGAATTATGGTGCTGGGAATGAATACTGTTTATCACATGGACTGCCCAAAGAACAAACCAGTCAGCACTAGAGGAGATCAAACCTAAGCTTTCCTTAGAAGTTCACATGACAAGACTTCACCTTTCATACTTTGGACAAATCATGTGAAGAGATCATTAGAGAAAGACATCATGCTTGGCAAGGTAGGTGGTCAATGCAAAAGAGGAAGGCCAGCAATGAAATGCATTGATACAATAACAGCAGCTATGGGTGCCACTCTGTCAACAATGAGCCACCTGACTGAAAACTGATCACAGTTTTAGACAACTATCCAAAGGGTTGCCATGAGTCGATACAGACTCGACAGCACTTAACAATGGAATATTTGCTTTATAGATTTATTTTACCCCTAATGCTGGCATATACTGAGACATGGCAATATGGATTTTATCAAATTTTATCTATTGTTATATTTAGTTTTAATAAATGGATTTTTTCAGCTTTTGTTGCTATTTTTAATTTTGGTATGGTTTTACTTCCTTTTTACATTTGTCTGTATAATAATTTTGCTTCTTTTTCTTTGATTTACTCAAAGCATATACAATCCATAATCTCTCTAAGAACTTGCTGAAGACCACACTTTTCCAATTTCAAGAAATCATAAAACACGCAGACTCCATATATGTGCTGAGAGAGGTTCATATCCCTTACTGTCTCGCCCTGAGGGCTTATAATGTAGCAAGCACATCTTAGGATCTTTTATGATCTGGCCCCTAATACTTTCACAATCAAATTCAAACACTCATCCCAATATTCTTGGCACCACAGGGCACCTTCCTGTAACCCTCTCCAACAGAGATCCCAGACAACTTCTATAGAGTATAGTACCACCGGTATAAAGCAGTTTATACTCATTTTCTACCAGAGCAGACAAAAGTGATACCCTCAGGAAACTGTCAACAATCCCAACCCACCCTTTCCCACCTATGATAAAGAATAACCCAAATCCCTCTCCCATTCCCGAACGTGTTTAGGTTTGGCCTTCGAGATGCTTAGTACAAGATTATACAGTGTCAGCATTAGTCTCGTTACCTCCCCCTTCTCAAATTAACTCTCAAATTAAGTAATCTCCCTAGATAAATCCTACTTGACTCTCCCAGTGGTAAAATGGTGTACTTGGAGGTAGAGTAAGGCGACATTTTACTTACCAGTTAATGTCCTTTCCTTGAGTCCTGCTAGACGAGTCCAGACAAGTGGATTGTGCTCCAATACCAGCAGATTGGTGGAGACAAAGAACCAATGAAAAGCCCAGGTTTCAACATCACTCCCATGCCTATATTTGCCTCAGCCAACAAAGGTCCCTTCAATATTTGTCTCAAAGGATATGGGAGAAACATGGCAAGCATCAGACAATCTGAATCGTGGGCAACAAGGAATAAGCAACAGCAGAGAGCTACGTACAGGAAAGCACAAACAGAAAACTGTCCATAAAAGATGAACTGCAGAAACAAGTATAAAAATCATAGCAGATCCAAGGGAACCACACAGAAGAACAAAGCAAATACATTTTCAAGGGTGGGACCTGGACTGGTCTAGCAAAACTTAAGGAAAGGACATTAACTGCTAAGTAAAATGTCACCTTCCATATTGTCCTGCTAGACCAGTCCAGACAAGTGGGATGTATCAAAGCTACAATTCCACTGGGCGGGAAGACGACAAAGCAGATCACAAAACCCCAGAGCCAAAGGCTGTGTCTGTCCACATGTGGAATCCAAATGGTAATGCTTGACAAAAGTGGAAAGTGATGCCCATGTTGCTGCCCAAAAAACATCTGCAGGGGCTACCGAACTCCGCTCCACCAGGTCGACACTTGTGTTCTGGTAGAATGGGTGCGCAAACACTCCGGAACCAACCGGTTCTGCAACAGATACGCCTAGGCAATGGGCTCCTTAATATAGCACCCTAAAGCAGACTTGACCACCGAGTCACCCTTCAGCGGGTCAGCAAACGGCACAAAAAAGATGGTCAGACTTACGAAGGGAATTTGTAACCTCCATGTATTGGAGAAGCACCCTCTGGACATCCATAAGGTGACGATCCTTATCCTTCCCACGACACCGCTCCTAAGAGGAGGGGGGCCAGCAGACCACCTGATTCAGATGAAGGGGAGAAATCAACCTAGTCAAGAAAAGACAGATAAAGGTATCGGCAAGATAGAGCCTGCAGCTCGGAAATCTGCCTTGCGGAACAAATTGCGACCAGGAAGGCTGTTCTTGAGCGTCAAATTCTTGAAGGTAGAGTGCGTCAAAGGCTCTAAAGGTGCCAACATCAGGGCCCTGAGCACCAGACACAAATCCCAAGAAGGGATCACAGACCAGAGGGGATGACGCAGATGTCGAACCACCTGGAGAAAGCGCGAGACGTCCGGGTGCAAGGCTAGAGACTTACCAGCCCACCAGACCTCTGAAAAAGGCCAAAACTGCCACCTGAACTTTCAGAAAACTAAAGGAAGGGCCTCTCTCCAGGCAGTCCTGTAAAAAGGCTAACAAAGAGGGCATCTTGGCTGCCTCAGGGGCCCACGTCTGAGTGCTGCATCATCGCTCAAAGAGGCACCAGATACGCACATATGCTAGCATGGTAGACCACCTCCAGGCTCCAAAGCAGAGTAGAGAACACCACTGGGGAGTAGCCTTTAAGCATTAGCCATCTCCTTCCAAGAGCCGAGCCAAGCCATAAGTGAGAAGTGAACCAGGTCCTCCAGGATGATCAGTCCCTGCTGCAATAAGCCCCAAGATGGAGATAACTAAAAAGGAGGTGCCTCCAAGAGTCGCATCAGTTCTCCAAACCACGCTCTCTTCGGCCAATCAAGCACCATCAGAACAATCCTGCCCGAGTGGCATTTTATACGCTGAAACACATGCCCCACCAGAGGCCACGAAGGAAATATGTACAGAAGGTGCTGACTCAGCCAAGGCTGGGTCAGGGCATCGATGCCTTCCAACCCTCTATCTCTGTGATGACTGAAGAAGCAGTAAACGGTGGCATTGGCAAGTCACTATCAAATTCGTTTTCGGTGACCCCAGCAGTGCAGAATCAACTGAAACGCCTTCTGACTAAAATTCCCACTCTCTATGATCCAGACAGTGCCGGCTGAGGAAGTCCGCTTCCACAATGTCCACTCTGGCAATGTGCTGGGTTGACAAGGCTAGGAGGTTAGTCTCTGCCCAAGCAAAGAGAACAGCCATCTCCAGAGCTTCCCCGGCACACCTCATGCCAACTTACCAATTGATTTAAACCACCGCCATGGTGTCTGAAAACACTCAAACCGCCCGGATCTCAAGCAGGGGCTGAAAATGCAGAAGAGCCAACCAGATGGTCCTCGCTTTGAGGCGGATGATGGACCACATCACTTCTCTATGGTTCCAATGGTCCTGGGCCATACGGTCTTGGCAAGGGGTTCCCCAGTCTGAGAGACTGGTATTCATCATCATGAAGATCCAGGAGAAATCGTCCAGTGGCATGCCCTTCCTCAGATGACAGGGCTGTTGTCACCGCAGGCTGGACTTCACCATCAACAGGAGCAGGAGTCTGCGCTCAAACTCCTGAGAACACAGGGATCACAGAGTTAGCAAGGACCACTGGAGTATTCACATGTGAGGACATGCCGATGGCACCATCTCTACAGTCATGCTATCAATCCGAGGAGCTGAAGATGATCCCGGACTCTGGGAGCCCTTTGTGCGCGGAACAGCACCAGGCAATTCAACAGTCTTTGACTTTCTTCTCTGACAAGAAAACTCTGCCCACTCAAGTGCCAAAACAGGATGACAGAAAATCCAGGGACTTGGAAGGCAACAACTTGCTCTTTCCCCGATTGATCACCCAGCCAAGGCTTTCCAAGGAGGACAGCACTAAGGATGCCACCCAAGGTGCTTCTGAAAGGGAAGGGATCTAGATGAGCCAGCCATCCACATAGGAATGGACACAGATCCCTCAGCACCACAGCTGCCACTGCCATGATCTTGGAGAAGGTCCTTGGGGCGGTGGATAGCCCGACAGGGAGGGCGGCAAACCGATAGTGAGAGTCAAGCATGGCAAAACTCAGATACTTTGCTGATCTGCCTGGATCAGGATATAAAAATATGCCTCGGTGAGATCCAGAGAAGCCAAGAACTCTCCTAGGTGCACTGCTTGAATCACAGAGCGTAAGGTTTCTATCCAAAAGCAAAGGACGTGAAAGTGCTCGTTGACACCCTTGGAGTCTAGAATGGGTCAGAAGGAAAAGTCCTTTTATTTTATTTTGGCACCATTAAACATAAGAAATGCCATACTGGGTCAGACCAAAGGGCCATCAAGCCCAGTATCCTGTTTTCAACAGTGGCAATCCAGGTCAGAAGTACCTGGCAGGTTCCCAAAAAGGTACACTGGTTCCACAGTGTTTGTCCTGGGGTAAAGAGTAGTTACTCACCTGTAACAGGTGTTCTACAGGAGCAGCAGGAATCAGTCCTCACATATGGGTAACGTCAGCGTCGACGGAGCCCCCATGCAGAGCATTTCCCCAGCTTTCAAAGAAAGCCTTTGGGAATGCAGTGCGCATGCGCGGTCCCCTTCCCACCCAAGGGTGCCATCTTGCACAGTCTGATGACATAGCTAAAAGACAGCAAAAACCAAAAATGAATTATATGACTGCAACTCCTAGGGGAGGAGGGAGGGTCGTGAGGACTGATTCCTGCTGCTCCTGGAGAACACCTGTTACAGGTGGGTAACTACTCTTTCTCCAGGACCAAGCAGGAAGTCAGTCCTCACATATGGGACTCCCCAGCTTTAGGCTACCGGGGACCAAAAGCTGAACAATGAGCTCCCTCTAGCGTGAAAGAATCTTCTCTGAGATCGCCCCCGTGGTAGCCCAACACCAGGGCCAGAGGGTAGGAGTTGCCTATACCTCAAAAAGATTACGGAGTACCGCCTGTCCAAAAGCACTGTCCCTGCGGGACTCCCTCTCGAGGCAGTAGTGGACCGCAAAAGTCTGGCTTGAAGACCAAGTAGCGGCCCGGCAGATGTCTGCCAACAGAACAGAGCGGAGATGAGCTACTGACGCAGCCTTCGCCCTGACATGGTGGGCCGTGACTCGACCCTGCAAGAAGAGGCCGGCTGCCCTGTACGCCCAGGCGATACAGTCTGCTACCCAAATGGACAGGGTACGCTTGGAGACAGGTAACCCCAACTTATTAGGGTCAAAAGATACAAAGAGCTGAACAGCCCTTCGATGCCCCTGCGTACGGTCAATGTAGAAAGACAACGCCCTCCTACAGTCCAGGGTATGCAAGACTGTTTCAGCCCGGCTGGCATGCGGCCTGGGAAAGAAAGTCAGAAGAACCACCTCCTGGATTGAGATGGAAGGAGGAGACAACTTTTGGAAGGAACTTTGGGTGAGTCCGTAAGACCACCCTGTTCCTATAGAACCTTGTGTATGGTGGCTCTGAGACCAGAGCTTGTAGCTCACTGACTCGCCTGGCTGAGGTAAGAGCTACTAAAAACAATGCCTCCAGGAAAGAAAGCGTAAAGTAGCCTTAGGCTCAAATGGTGGGCAAGTAGCCTTAGGCTCAAAATGGTGGGCAAGTAAGTCGTTGCAAGACCACATTCAAATCCCACTCAGGTGCAGGTGGACGAATCGGAGGCGTGAGCAAAAGGAGGCCTCTGAGGAAGCGGGCCACTAAAGGGTGGCCTGACAGAGAATGACCTTCCACCGGTGAGTGGTGCGCGGAGAGAGCACTGAGGTGGACCCGAACAGAGTTGGATTTAAGGCCCAGGTTGGACAGGTGAAGCAAATATTGCAGCACCACTGGCACCAGGCACGAAAAAGGATCCTCCTTGTGCTGAGCACACCAGGTGGAGAACCTCCGCCACTTGAGGGCATAAGATTTTCTAGTGGAGTGCCTCCTAGAGGCCAAGACCACCTCCTCCACTTCCCTAGGTAGCAGTAAGGGAGCTAGAACTACGCTTTCAGCATCCAGGCCATCAATTGGAGGGACTGGAGGTTGGGGTGCAAGAGAGATCCCTGATCCTGTGATAGGAGATCGGGTTGCACCCCCAGAGGGAGTGGAGTGTACATAGCCAACTGCAGAAGGAGTGAAAACCACGGCTGCCACGGCCATTTGGGGGCTACCAGAATCACCAAGGCCTTGTCCCAAACCACCTTGAAAAGGGTCTGGGCCACTAGAGGCATGGGAGGAAATGCATATAGCAGGCTCGTCGAACAAGAGATTAGAAACGCATCTGCTGCTATTCTCAGAGGATGCGGCTGTCTGGAGCAGAACCTGGGTAGTTGACGGTTGAGTGGACTGGCAAAGAGATCGATGGTTGGAAGACCCCACCTTAGGAAGATTCGCTGGACCACCAGAGGATTCAACTGCCATTCGTGTGGCTGCAGAATCCTGCTCAACCTGTCTGCCAGGTAATTCTCTTGGCCGGGCAGATAAACTGCCTTGAGAAGCATGCCCTGTTGGTCTGCCCATGAGCACAGGGCCTGAGCCTCCTGACACAAAAGTCGGGACCCTGTGACCCTTTGTTTGTTCACACAGAACATGGCTACTTGATTGTCTGTCTGAACCAGAATAGACTGGTGAGAGAGGGCATGAGAGAAAGCTTGGAGAGCCAAACGGATAGCTCTCAACTCCAAGAAGTTGATCTGCTGTGTGGCTTCCCAAGGGGACCAGAGGCCTTGGGTGCAGGCCCCTTGGCAATGTGCCCTCCAAGCCTGAAGAGAAGCATCTGTTGTCAGCACTTGTGTTTGTGGCGGTGGCTGAAAAGGCACCCCTCGCACTAGATTTGGGAGATGCAGCCACCATTGCAGGGAGGCCGCCAGTAGTTTGGACACCCTTACTTTGTCTCCCAAGTGTCCTGTGGCTTGCAGCCACTGAGTTCTGAGGCCCCGCTGAGCAGGCCTCATGTGCAGATGGGCATTTGGAGTAACATGGACCGTGGATGCCATGTGACCCAATAGTCTAAGGAATTGCCTGGCGGAAACCAGAGAATTGCTGTGAAACCGTCTGGCCAAGTCCATCAGTCTGTGGGCCCTGTCTACAGGCAGATAAGTCTTCGCCTGAAGAGTATCCAGCCGTGCTCCTATGAACTCTGTGTTTTCTGAGGGGTGCAAAGTGGACTTTGCGAAGTTTATGACAAACCCAAGATGCTGTAGAAGGGAGACAATGCGGAGGGTGGCCTGTCTGGCTTCCTGTGGAGACTGTCCCCTGATGAGCCAGTCGTCCAGGTATGGAAAGACAAATATGCCTTGGACTCTGAGATAGGCCGCTACTACCGCCAGGCATTTGGTGAAAACCCTGGGTGCGGAGGTTAGGCCAAATGGAAGTACTCTGCACTGAAAATGATTTCCTCACACTACAAATCTGAGATATTGTCTGTGGTCTGGATGAATGAGAATGTGAATATAAGCATCCTTTAGGTCTAAGGAGCATAGCCAATCTCCCTGCTTGAGGTAGGGCAGCAGTATTCCAAGGGTAAGAATCCTGAACTTTTCCCTCACCAGGAACTTGAGATTTCGCAAGTCTAGGATGGGCCTGAGGCCTCCTGTCCTTTTTGGTACTAGAAAGTACCTGGAATAGAAGCCTTGCCCTCTCAGGTGGTGGGGCACCGGTTCTACCGCCTGCTCCTTTAGAAGACTTGTCAACTCCTGAAGGAGTATGTTCCTGTGCAGAGGGAGTCTTGGAGGCTCCCCTGGAAAGTAGGAGGGGGGTAACTGGGTGAAGTGGAGCAAGTAGCCCTTCTGAACTATGCTGAGCACCCAGGTATCCCCCCTGTTATGGCTGACCACCTGTGGGCGTACAGGGTCATCTGGCCTCCTGTGCTGAGAAGTGCCAGCTGAGGAGGAGAGACTATGCCACTGGAGTCAAAACACCGCTCCCTGCTGTGCAGGAGCCGGAGGTGGTGACTTGGGGGTTTTCTGCCTACGGGGCCCATGTCCCTGCCCCTTAGCCTGCTGACCCTGTTGGGGAGCTGTGGAGGCCTGGTATTGAGGGTAAGATATGTAGGCAGAGGACTTCCTCGGGTAAAAGGACTTTTTCCCCGAGCCCTTCTTCTTTTGAGAAGGAGCAGAGGTCTTACTGGACAGCCTTGTCCTGGTGAGAGTCTTGGACTCGAGTTCTGCAGCCTTTTCAGCCATGCTTGCCAAAGAGGTTTTCACCTCGGCAAGGGACAGAGACCAACTTGTCCTGGACCCATGGCTCGAGGTCTGATGACTGTAGCCAGGCCTGACGGCATGCACCGATGCCGGCCGCGGCTACTCGGGCCGAAACCTCGAAGCCATCATAGGCTGCTCGAGATATAAACTTCGAGCACTCCCGGATCCCAGATGACAAGGCTTTGAACCTCTGCAAAGGTTCCTCGGAGAGACCAGCAGAGAACCCGGCAATCTCCTTTGCCAGGTCTCATAGGTACATGCCCATGTACAGCTGGTAAGTCTGGACACGGCAAGCAAGCATAGAGCCCTGGAAGCACTTTCTACCGAGGGCATCCAGGTTCCGGGCCTCCCTGCCGGGCGGCATCGAGGAGTGCATCTTCTGACTTTACAGACGATGCATGGCCGATTCCACAACCATGGAATGGTGCGGCAGCTGTGCCTTCTGGAACCCAGAGCTCTTGTGGACTCGATAAATGGAATCAACCCGCTTGCTAAGAACCGGCGTCGAGGCCGGCGCCTCCCACATGCGGAAGAGCAACCGTTCCAGCATCGGAGGAACCGGTACAGTAAAGGTCTCCTTGGGGGGAGAGTCATACTGCAGGGCTTCGAGCTCCTCGGCTCGAGGCTCCTCCTCGGGGTCCACGGGTAAGGCCAAGGCCTTGACCATGTCCCGCACGAAGTCCGAGAACCGGGTATCCTCCAGGAGGGGGGGGGGGTGGGACCTTCTCCGAGGTTCAGACTCCAGTGAGTCCGAAGGGACGCACCAGGTCCGAAAAGTGTCGGGGGACTCCTCGTTCTCCATTTCCCATCCCGACCCCTCCGAGGAGGAGTCGAGCAGCTCCAGTCGGGCGGGCACTGATGCCATCCGCCCCGACACCGAGGGTACTGGCGTCGACGACCTCGGTCCCGCACGGGAGATCGCGGGAGACCTCGGCCGAGGATCGACTCGAGATCTCTTGGACTCGAGGATTGACTCAGCCTCCGGGGTCGACTTGGACGTCGAGGTCCCGGTGGTCGGGGCAGATGCACCGGTGAGACCGGCAATCAGTACCCGCTGCTGTTCCATGAAGGCAGCCAAGCTGCTCTCCAAGGCCGTCAACCTGAGTACGAGCTCAGGAGACCCAGCAGCCTCCGACTTGGGTCCCGACGGTGTCGGGCCTGACGTCGGCTCCCCCGGAGGAGAGTCCACGAGGACTACAGTACACACGTGACTCGGGGCCTCCGTCTCTACACAAGGTTGTTTAGCAGGCCTCTCTGACTCTGAAGACCCGGGATGGCGTTCGGGGCTATGCGACCTGGCCCTCGAGGAGCCAAGAGCGTCCACCGACGCTACCCTCGTGGGTTTCTTCTTCCTGCGGTGCTCCTGCGAAGGAGACCCCCTCTCAGAGGAGCCACGACGATGCTCGGGGTCGGACTCCTGAGACGTCGGGGCCTCTGACGAAGTCCAGGCCCGGCCGGACGCAGAATCAGAGAAGATACTTTCGCGTTGATGCTGTCGGCTCCTCAATGCCTTGGAAGACATTTTGCCACACGGGACACAGACCAGCGGGTCATGGTTGGGCCCGAAGCACCGGAGGCAGCAGTCGTGTGTGTCGGTGAGAGACATCAGTTTCTTACACCGATCACGCTTCTTAAACCCGCTGGCAGCCATCGGGGGAAAAAGAGCCCCTGGGACGTCAAAAGACGGCTGCCAGGGAAAAATGAAAAAATGGCGCGAACGCTAGTCTCTAGGGACAAAAAACGAAAAATGAAGTCCGGGCTCGATACCGGTGTACCGGGCCCAGGCGGGAAAGGGAACCGGCATCGAACCGAGTAATTACATGGATCCACACCGAAAAATCAGCTTTTTTCACGGGTGACCACGATACATGTCTGTTGGGCTCCGCGGAAAAAAGAAGACTGTGCAAGATGGCACCCTTGGGCGGGAAGGGGACCGCGCATGCGCGCTGCATTCCCAAAGGCTTTCTTTGAAAGCTGGGGAAATGCTCCGCATGGGGGCTCCGTCGACACTGACGTCACCCATATGTGAGGACTGACTTCCTGCTTGGTCCTGGAGAAACAGTAGATTTCTCGTGTCCTCTTTAATAATGGTTTATGGACCTTTCCTACAGGAACTTGTCCAAATCTTTTTTAGACCCAGCTACATTAACAGCTTTTACTTTAGCCTTGTGAATAAACTAAGCAACCTGGGAATGGATCCCAAGGTGGTGAACTAGATCAAAAACTGGTTAACTGACAGGTTATAGAGGGTCGTGGTGAATGCAGCTCACTCTGAAGAAAGGACGGCGAATAGAAGAGTGCCTCAGGGATCGATCTTGGGACTTCTACTGTTTAATGTTTTTGTAGGTGATATTGCCAAAAGGTTAAAAAGAAAATTTTGCCCTTTTTGCAGACGACAAGAAAATTTGTAGTACAGTGGACACTTCAGAGGAGTAAACAACGTGTGAAAAGTGCTACAAAAAGTAAAAGAATGTTCTAATCCTTGGCAATTGAAATTTAATGCAAAGAAATGCAAAGTGATCACTTGGGATGCAGAAGCTGTTACACGATAGGGATGAGAGGCTGGTGTGTACAGACCTTGGGCTGATAGTGTCTAGGATCTCAAGGTGATGAAGCAGTGTGACAAGTCAGTGGCCAAAGCCAAGAGTTAGGCTGCATACAGAGAGGAATAACCAGTACGAAGGAGGAGGTATTAGTGCCCCTATACAGTTTGTTGATGAAGCTATTACTCCTACTGAACATTTGTATAGCACCACAAGACATATGCAGTGCTTCACAGACACATGTAAAACACAGTCCCTGCTCATCAGAGCTTACAGTCTGGTCAAGACAGACAACACAGTAGCTGTAGACAGCTAGGGAGAAAAGTAAGGAAACACAAAGGAGATCAGGTGAGTCAAGATCCGAAAGTGGCAGCAAAGAGGTGCGTTTTCAGCCTGGATTTGAAAAGGGTCAGAGAGGGAGCCTGACATAGAGACTCAGGCAATTTGTTCCAGGCATAAGGAGGAGCAAGGTGAAAGGAGCAAAGTCTGGAGTTAGCAGTAGAGAAGGGCACAGATAGAAGGGCACAGATAGAAGTGATATGCCAGAAGAGCGGAGTTCCTGAGGAGGGGTGTAGGAAGAGATAAGAGAGGAAAGGTAATGAGGCGCTGCAGAGTGAATGCAAATATGTCAGCAGGAGAAGTTTGAAATGGATGCCGAAACGAATAGAGAGCCAATGAAGTGACTTCAGAAGAGGGGTAATATGAGTGTGATGAGGCTGGCGGAAGATTAGCTGAGCAGCAAAGTGTTGAACAGATTGAAGGGGAGAGAGATTATTCAGAGGGAGACCAGCAAGGAGTAGGTTACAGTAGTCTAGATGGGAGGTGACTAAGGAGTAGATAAGTGTCTTAGTGTGTTCAAAAAGGAACAGGCAAATTTTGTTCATTTTGTAGAGAAAGAAACATGTTTTAACTATCAGTTGGATGTGTGTGGAGAAGGAGAGAGAAGGAGAAGGAATGTGTTCAATTTTGGAGACCATGCCTTGCAAAGGATATAAAAAGACTTGAAATGGTTCAGAGTAAGGAAACCAAGATGAAAGTTAATGAACAAACCAACCTTTTTCAAAGACAAGAAAGCTGTAGAAACAGAGGACATGAAATGAAGCCGGAAAGAGCTAAACTTAAAAGCAACATTAGGAAATACTGTTTCACGGAAAGGGTTGTGGATGCCTGGAATGCCCTCCCGAAGGGAGTGGTGGGAGAAAAAAAGTGACTGAATTCAAAAAGGCATGAGACAGAGGATTACTTTACAGCAAGAGGATGGCATCAAAGCAAATATATATAAAATTTCATAAACAGAGAGGGGTAACCTGCTTGGAGCGACAGGTACAACCTTAAGCAAAGGTATAGAGAGGGAGTCACCGGCACAGTGCGACAGGTGCAACTCTACAACCCTAGTCACCTTACTGGACAAACTAGATGGACCATTCTGGTGTTTATCTGCCTTCATTCACTATGTTACTATGTAAAAATAGCTCAGTCTTGACCCACGCTTTACAGCCACACCTATGCCATTCAACCATTGTCACCAATTGGGCAGTCCCAAAATATTTCCTCATATTCAGGACTCCCAGTGCCCTCTCACCTAAACAGACCAGACCTAGAAATCCCAGGCTGGATTTTCTTATAAGTCTTCCTAAAACACAAAGGCATATTTTACAAAGGACATCCAAGTGTAATCTGGGACATACAAGAAAGAACGTCTGAAAAAAAAAAAAAAAGGGACGTCCAAGTTCAGGCATGATTTCACAAACGTGGATGTGCCCAATATGGACAGCTATATAGATGTCCCCGGAATAGTATTCCAGAACAGGAATGTCTAATTGCCTAATAGTTCGAGTAGTGAGCTAGGACCAGGGCGGCAAGGGTTCAATTCCATTGTTGCTCCTTGTGTTCTTGATAAAGTCACTTAATTCTCCATCTTTGGAATGCTTTACCGCCAAAACAAGCATTTTTCCAATATCTAGTTGTCCCTGGAGCAGATCTAAACTTGGCAGGGTCACAGATGTCCCCAATGTTGCTGAAATCAAGAAGGGACATCTATATCCATTGAACCTTCCCTGACATGCCTCCACCACACCCTCTGCCTACTTGGACATCCCTATATCAGAGATGTTTTTAAAAACAATTTGTAAAATGGCTCCAGGGACATGATTTGTACATCCACATGAACGTTTTCAGATGTCCAAATCAAGTCTAAGGCTTTTAAAATGACCCCCACAGCCAACTGTCCTCAATTAAGTGGAAAGCACACCTATGTTGCTTTTGATTTAAAAAAAAACTGTTCTATATCAAACCCAATAACCAAAATGGCTTTTATTCAATGCATATTCAGTGCCTTAATCTTAAGGTAGTTAGACAAAAAGAGAAACAAAAAGGAAAATAAGGTGATACCTTTTTATGGGACTAACTTTCGAAGGTTAAAACCTTCTTTTTCAGGTCAGGACAGATGTCGTCGATAGACACAGAGTGCAGATGAGCCATTGAAGCTGCCATGGCTCTCACATTGTGAGCTGTGACGTGGCCCTCCAGAGGAAGATTCTTACTCTGATAGGCAAAGGAAATACACTGAGCAATCCAGTTAGATAGTGTTCTCTTGGAGACTGGAAGTCCCAATGAGAAGGATCAAAAGCAACAAAGAGTTGAGAGGACTTTCTATGTTGCTGTGTTCTTTGTAAGTAAAAGGCTAAAGCTCTTTTATAGTCCAAAGTATGAAGGTTCCTTTCTGCATTTGATGCATGAGGCCTTGGAAAGAACACAGGTAGGTAGACCGCTTGGTTTAGATGGAAAGGCGAGACCACCTTTGGCATAAAGTGTGGATGAGTCCTAAGGACTACCTTGTCATGATGGAACCTTGTATAAGGTGGATCAGCCACTAGTGCTTGCAACTCACTGATGCGACGTGCTGATGTGATTGCAATGTGAAAGATAACCTTCCAAGAAAGGAATTTCAAGGAGGTAGTAGCTAAGGGTTTGAAAGGTGGCTTCATGAGCTGACCAAGAACCAAATTTAAGTCCCATGCCAAAGGTGGTGGTTTAATGGGAGGCTTAGTTAGCAGAAGGCCTCTCATAAATCTTGCTATAAGAGGATGGGAGGAAATAGGTTGTCCATTTAGGGGCTTGAAGGAAGATGCAATAGCACTCAAATGGACCCTCACTGAGTTAGTCTTAAGTCCTGCATTGGATAAATGAAGGAGATACTCCAGTAATGATTCCAGAGGTACTGCAATGGGGTTAAGACCCTTCTGCGAACACCATATGGTAAACCTTTTCCACTTGAAAGCATAAGAGCGTCTTGTGGAAGGCTTCCTGGAAGCATAAAGGACATCCTTTATTTGCTGAGGGAGGTTGAGATCATGGAGATCTAGGCCTTCAGCAACCAAGCCCTGAGATGCAGAGACTGGGGATTGGGATGCCATAACATTCCGTCCTCCTGAGATAGGAGATCTGGAGCAGACCCTAACTCCAGGGAAGGAGCTTGAGAGAGATGTAGAAGCAGAGGGTACCACACTTGCCGTGGCCAATGTGGAGCTATGAGAATCATATGGCCTCTGTCTCTCTGAAGCTTGAACAGGGTTTTTGGAATTAGGGGAATGGGTAGAAAGGCATACAGGAAGTCTTGACCCCAGTAAAGGAGGAAAGCATCCCTGGCCTGAGCCGGAATTCTGGAACAGAACCGGGAAAGTTTGGCATTCCATGGACTTGCAAAGAGGTCTATGTCCGGGGTTCCCCAAATTTGAAAACTCTTGGCCACCTGGTCTGCATGCAGAGACCACTCGTGTGGAAGCAGAACTCGACTGAGTCTGTCTGCCCAAGAGTTTTGTATGCCTGGAAGATACACTGCCAGGAGATGAATCTCATGCTCTCTGGCGAGTGCCCATAGTCGCAAAGCTTCGTTGCAAAGCGACAGGGAGCCTGTTCCTCCCTGATTGTTCACGCAGAACATGGCTACTTGATTGTCCGTATGAATGAGGACTGTCTTGCAGCTGAGCAGGATGTGGAACACTCGAAGAGCAAGTAAGATTGCTCTGAGCTCCAGGAGATTGATATGTAAATGAGTCTCCTGTGGCGTCCAGGTGCCTTGGGTGGAGAGGTCTTGCAGATGAGCTCCCCAACCCATCGGAGAAGCATCTGTTGTGAGAGTTGCCTGGGGTAAGGGTTGTTGAAAAGGGGACCCCCAGCAAAAGGTTTTGAGTGGACTTCCACCACTGGAGGAACAAAATAAGGCGACTTGTGCTTGCTATTTTGTCTGACAGGCATCCTGATGCCTGGGTCCATTGAGTGGATAAAGTCCACTGGGCTGCCCTCATATGGAGGCGAGCATAGGGAACCACATGCACGGTATATGCCATGTGGCCTAGTAGTTGTAGCATTTCTCGGGCAGTGAGATGAGGCTTTAGCACTGCTTGAAAAGCTAACTGCACCAAGCGAAGGCAACGGGCCTGGGAAAGATAGGCCCTTGCCTTTCTGGTATCCAACAAAGCTCCTATGAACTCCAAAGACTGAGTGGGAGTTAGACTGGATTTTGGGATGTTTATTACCAGACCCAAAAACTGAAGGATACGAATAGTGCAGAATAGAGAAGTCCTGGCCTCTGACTCTGTTGGGGCTCGAATGAGCCAGTCGTCTAAATAGGGGAAGACGAATACTCCTAGAGTGTGGAGAAATGCTGCTACCACAGCCATGCATTTCGTGAACACCCTTGGTGCTGAGGACAGGCCAAAAGGAAGCACCCTTTATTGGTAGTGCTTTCCTTGAAAAAGAAACCGAAGGAACTTTGTGTGAGTTGGATGGATGAGAACATGGGTGTACACATCCTTGAGATCTAGAGAACAAAGCCAATCCTGATCCTGAAGGTATGGCAGCAGAGTTCCCAGAGAAATCATCTTGAATTTCTCTATGACCAGGAATTTGTTAAATTCTCTGTGGTCCAAAATAGGTCTGGTATCCCCCTGTTTTCTTTGGGATAAGGAAATAGGGGGAGTAAAACCCTGTACCCTGCTGATGGATGGGTACTTCTTCTATTGCCCCTTGGTCCAGAAGCATAGTGACCTCCTGATCTAACAGGTTGATGAGAGAGGTCTGAGAATTGAACTGCCTTATCATTGTGGGAGGGGGCATGCTCAAAAAATGAAGCTTGTACCCCTCTTTTGTGATGGAGAGTGTACAATGCTCTGCTGTTATCTGCCCCCATCTGGGGGCAAAGTGACACAACCTTCCTGGAATGGTGGAAGGCTCTGGTCCATTGAGAGCCAGGAAGGCTAAGTTCTCTAGCAGAAAGTCAAAGGCCTTGTGGAGGCTGAGACTGCTGGGACGGTTGAGGCTTAGCAGTCTTTGCTTTTCTTTGTTTGGGTGGTTGCTGACCTTTCCAGGCAGACTGACCTGCAGAACGTCCCTGCTGGGAATAAGCAGGGTAAAACCTTTTCTTTTTGGAAAAGAATGGTTTTTTGAAAGATTTTTCTTGCAGGATCAGCTGTGCCCTTGGATAGTCTGTCAAAGGTGGAGTTGTCAGCATCCAACTCATTGGCCTTTTCTTGCCAATCTTTGCCAAACAGGTTCTCACCAGTACAAGGAATATTTCCTAGTTTGTCTTGTACCCAGAGCTCCAAATCAGATGCCTGGAGCCAGGCAATTCTACGTGCACCTATAGCAATGGCAGAGGTTCTGCTTATGCACTCAAAACAGTCAAAAGCTGCACGGTTGACAAATTTAGACACATCCTGGGCATGTTAGACCAATGTGAGAAAATCCTGCCTTCTATCCTCAGGAAGAAGAGGGCTCAAGACCTCTAAATCTCCTGTGATTTCCTTCAGGAACATTCCCATATATAAAATATAGGAACTGATCCTGGCAGAAAGCATGGAAGCTTGGAAGGTACGACGTCCAAAAGCATCCCGAGTTCTGCACTCACGTCCTGGAGGATTAGAAGCATGCCTCTTTGCACTCCTGATCCTTCTCATAGCTGACTCCACTACAATAGAGTGGTGAGGAAGCTGAGTTTTCTGGAAACCAGGACAAGGAGGGACTCGATACATAGTATCCAGTCTACGAGAGTGAGGAGAGGTGGTAAGAGGCGTCTCCCACATTCTTAGCATGAGATCATGCAAGATATCATGGATGGGCAAAGTAGCAGCCTCTTTAGGACCTTTGGGATACTGTAAAATCTCCAACTCCTTTGCTCTGGGCTCTGTCTCAGGAGCTACAGTAATAGACAGACCTCGAGCCACCTCCCTGATGAAATCCTGAAAGGAAATGTCCTCTGAAGGAGACATCCTGCGTTTAGGGGAGGAAGGCTCCTCTGGGAGAAGTATTCCGGCATCGACAGAACTGTCAGAATCCTCAGATTCCTCTGAGGACTCGAAGTACCTTCTGTCCGGATGCTCTTGAAGAGCCCGATATCCGTACCGACCGAAGTTGGTATCGGGGGGAATTGGTACTGGAAGGCATCTCATGACTAGGTGCCGGCAATGTGGACACCGATGTCGATGCTGTCGGTACCGGTACCGGTGTCGGTGCCAGTACCAGTTGCACTGTCTGACGCGGTTCCGAAGGTCTCGATGCCGCAAGGAGAGCCGCCAGACTGCGTTCAATAACCAGGAACCTCTGGTCTAGCGACGCTGCCGATGCCTGGATGTCGGTACCAGAGAAGACAGCCAGTACCCCAGAGCATGGCACCAGTAGTTCTGCCGAGGTTGAGGCCTCGAGAACATTCTGGAGCCCTGATAATGCTTTGGAAGCCGAAGCCTCCCGTCGGGGCAATTTTGCCGGTGCAGAATCCTCAAGGGCAACGCCAGAGGCATCTCGATGCTTAGAAGGAGATCTACCCTTTGAGGACTGGCTAGACTTATGTTTAGTTACCTGAGATCCACGGGAGGAAGACGAAGCCCTGGAAGACGTCGATGCCACCGAGGCTGCATCAGAGGGAAACAGGGTACTGAGCTTGGCAGCTCGGTTCTGTCGACCTCTCTTGGACATCATGGCACAGTCCATACATTCCGCGATGGAGTGGTCAGGACCTAAACATTTCAGACACCATACATGGGTGTCGGTGACGGAGATGGTACCGCCACACTTGGTGCATGTTATAAAACCCGAAGCGAGTTTTTCCATGATGGAAAAAATTTTGGGCCTAAGGCCCAAAATGGCACGTGCACCTGGAAAAAAATGGGAAAAGAAAAGTACTAAGTATTTTTATTTATTTATTTATTTTTTTAAAGAAAAGAAAGAAGAACCAGCAGTACCGGTAAGCGTCGAGGAAGGCAGACGCGACCACAAAAAAGAAAAGAATAAGGACAAATTTTCTGCAGTGACAGGAACGACGACCTGCTGGCTCCGCGGAAAACGAAAAACTGGAGAGAGGCAGTTGGGAAAGGCAGGAAGGCAGCACGCAAGCACTGTGGGATGCTCCCAAAAGCTTTCTAATTGGACGCTGGGGAGCGTTCCCGCGCAGGCTCCGTCGGTACCGACGATACCCATATGTGAAGACTACATTCCTGCTTGTTCCTGGAGATACACAAATTACTGCAAAAGAGAAAAAACATGGAGAAATTTAAGAACATAAGAACATAAGATATGCCATACTGGGTCAGACCAAGGTCCATCAAGCCCAATATTCCGTTTCAAACAGTGGCCAATCTAGGCCATATGTACCTAGCAGTTTCCCCAAGAGACCCAAGTTCCACAATGCTTGTATTGGGTCAAGCATTGATAACTTCGGTCACTTCTTAATAATGGTTTATGGACCTTTCCTCCAGGAACTTGTCCAAACCTTTTTTAAACCCAGCTACACTAACAGCCTTTACTACATCCTCCGGTAACAAATTCCAGAGTTTGATTACACGTTGAGTGAAAAAATATTTTCTTTTATTAGTCTTAAATAGTTTACCCTGTAGCTTCATTGCATGTCCCCTAGTCTTTCTATATTCTGATAAGGTAAACAATCGATCTACACTCCGTTCATTAATTTATAGACTTCTATCATATCTCCCCTCAGCCGTCTCTTTTCCAGGTTAAAGAGCCCTAACCTTTTTAGCCTTTCTTCATAGGAGTATCCTTCCATCCCCTTTACCATTTTGGTGGCTCTTCTCTGTACCTTTTCTAAAATCGCTATATCCTTTTTAAGATACAGCGACCGGAATTGCACACACTATTCAAGGTGCGGTCTCACCATGGAACGATATAGAGGCATTATAATATCTTTTATTTTCCATTCCTTTCCTTATCATACCTAGCATTCTATTTGCTTTCTTGGTCGCCGCTGCACACTGGGCCGAAGGTTTTAACATGGTATCCACAATGACGCCTAAATCTTTTTCCTGGGTGGTGGTTCCTAATGTGGAACTTTGCATCGTGTAACCATAGTTTGGGTTGTTCTTCCCTAGGTGCATAACCTTGCACTTGTCCACATTAAATTTCATCTGCCATTTTGATGCCCAGTCTTCCAATTTATCAAGATCCTCTTGCAATTTTTCACAATCCTCTTGGGTTTTAACAACTTTAAATAGTTTTGTGTCATCTGCAAATTTGATAACCTCACTCGTTATTCCACTTTCCAGGTCATTTATGAATATGTCAAAAAGCAGCGGACCCAGCACAGATCCCTGGGGTACACCACTATTCACCTTTCTCCATTGGGAAAATTGGCCATTTAGCCCTACCCTCTGCTTTCTATCTTTTAACCAGTTCCTGATCCACAATAGTACATTGCCTCCTATCCCATGACTCTTTAGTTTTGCCAAAAGTCTCTGATGAGGGACCTTGTCAAAGGCTTTCTGAAAGTCCAGATACACAATATCAACCGACTCACCTTTGTCCACCTGTTTATTCACTCCTTCAAAAAAACATAACAGATTAGTAAGACAAGATCTTCCTTGTCTAAAGCCATGTTGGCTGTCTCCCATTAGGTTGTGACTATCTACATGCTGAGTAATGTTATTCTTTATGATGGTTTCTACCATTTTTCCCGGTACTGACGTCAGGCTCACCGGTCTGTAGTTTCCCGGATCACCCCTGGAACCCTTTTTAAAATTTGGTGTTACATTGGTGATCCTCCAATCTTCAGGTATTAGAGATGATTTTAATGATAGTTGACAGATTACTGATAGCAGGTCTGCAATCTCATATTTCAGTTCTTTCAACACCCTTGGATGTATACCATCCGGCCCAGGTGATTTGCTACTCTTCAGTTTATCTAATAGTTGTAAGACATCTTCCCGATGTATCGATATTTCCTTCAATTCTTCCGCACCTTTAAATACTTCAGTCATGGGTAACATCCCTACATCTTCCTCAGTAAAGACCGAAGCAAAGAATTCATTCAGTCTCTCCGCTATCGCCTTGTCACCTCTTAGTGCTCCTTTAACCCCTTTATCATCTAATGGGCCAACTGACTCTCTCACAGGTTTTTTGCTACGAATGTACTTGAAAAGGTCTTTATTTCGCGTTTTTGCTTCCGCAGCAAGCTTCTTCTCAAATTCTCTCTTTGCCTGCCTTATCAATGCCTTGCATTTGACTTGCCAGTGCTTGTGCTGTTTCCAGGTTTCGTCGTTTGGCTCTTTTTTCCATTTCCTGAAAGATGCTTTTTTGGCAACAACCACCTCTCTGACCTCACCTTTAAACCATGCTGGCAGTTTTTTGGACTTCCTTCCACTTTTCTTAAAGCGTGGAATACAGCTGGTCTGGGCTTCCAAGATAGTATTTTTCAACAACACCCAAGCTTGATGTACGTCTTTAACCTTTGCAACTGCTCCTTTTAGTTTTTTCTTAACTGTTTTCCTCATTTTATCATAGTCTCCCTTTCGAAGGTTAAAATTTGTGCTTTCTAGTGGATCCCGAAGGATCTCGGAAAGGGGCATACCCCTCTGGCTCATACCTGTAAGATGATCTGCTGCAGATCTCAAGACAGTCAATAAATGCTGTCAAGTGGGAGTGGAGATTCAATGGCATCTCCATTAAGCACCCAGAATGGTGCAAGAGAACTAGACAGGTAGATCTAGAATTTCTCTAAATAGGATCTACATAAATGCTACACTTGCTCTTTTACGGCATTCTTAGTCCCCCAGAAAACAAACTGTACATCTGTAGACCTTCGCTACTTGATCTGTTTACGCTCAGATGCAAGCACAATACCTGATCTCAGAGCTATGCTATTTAACATTTTATCATCACTTCTTGCACATCTTAGAGATCCAAATAATCAATACTTTCAAAATGCACCAACTTTTGTCTGTAGCTGGTCATATTTATCATAAAATTCACGTCTGGCTTTAAATTCTAGCAGTGCCAGGGTCTAAGTCTAGGGGACTGATTTCTCACATGCAGGGCCGGCCCGTCCATTGAGCGAGAATGTTTTTTGCACAGGACCCCGTGTTTCAGGGGGCCCCGCGCAAAGAACATTCTGCTTTAAAAATAAATAAATTTAAAAAAGCTGGCTGCTGCTGCTGCTGCCGCCGCAGCAGCAACAGAATTAAGTGTCCCGCGGGGCCCCCCTGCCCAGCTGAGCCTCTCCACGACGGCTTTCAGATCCGCAAAGGGAGAGTGTCTCCCTCGCGGCTCTGTTAAGCCCGCAGGGGCTGATGGGAAATTCGGCTCTGTTAAGCCTGCAGGGGCAGATGGGAAGTTTCCCATCAGCCCCTGTGGGCTTAACAGAACCGCGAGGGAGACACTCTCCCTTTTCAGATCTGAAAGCTGTCGCGGAGAGGCTCAGTCGGGCAGTGGAGGCCCCGCAGGACACTTGAATCTGCACGGCGGCAGCAGCCAGCTTTTTTTTTTAAATTTTCCCTGGGCCGAAAGGGGGTTAGGACTGGTAATAGGATGTGGGCTGATGGGGGGTTAGGACTGGTAATGGGCTATGGAGGGGGTTAGGACTGGTAATGGGCTATGGGGGGGGGGCTAGGACTGGAAATGGGCTAATGGGGGGTTTAGGACTGGAAGTGGGCTGATGGGTTAGGACTGGTAATGGGCTGTGCGCTGATGGGGGGTTAGGACTAGTAATTGGCTATGGGGGGGCTAGGACAGGAAATGGGCTGATGGGGAGTGGTTAGGACGAGGTGGGCTGATGGGGTTAGGACTGGTAATGGGCTGTGGGCTGATGGGGGGGTTAGGACTGGTAATGGGCTATGGGGGGGCTAAGACTGGAAGTGGGCTGATGGGGTTAGGACTGGAAGTGGGCTGATGGGGTTAGGACTGGTAATGGGCTATGGGGGGCTTAAACTGAAAATGGGGTGATGGGGGGGTTAGGACTGGAAGTGGGTTGATGGGGGGCTAGGACTGGTAATGGGTTGGGGGGTTGCTAGGACTGGAAATGGGCTGAGTGGAAGGGGGGACTTGAACTGCAAATAGCTGATGGGGACAAGGACTTGGAATGGAAATGGGATGAGTAGAAGGGGGGACTTGAACTGCAAATAGCTGATGGGGAGTGGGGCTTGGAATGGAAATGGGCTGTGAGGGGAGGGAGCTAGGACTGGAAATTGGCTGAGTGGGGGGGGGGGGGGGGGAGCTAGGACAGGAACTGGGCTGATGGAGCAGCTAGGATTTATTTATTTATTTAGTGTACATTTGTATACCGCTACTTCCAGCGATCAGCAGCGGTTACCTATACATACATGGTTCTGTACAGTATAGAAATCAACAGGAAATACATTTTGATTAAGGGGATACACACACATCACAGCAGCTGGGTTACTAAATTTACACTTGATTTACATATATACATATTAACAAGTTGGCGGTTGGAGGATAGGACTGGAAATGGGCTGTTGAGGGGGGAGCTAAGATTGGAAATGGCTGTGGTGGGGGCTTGGATTGAAATGGATTCATGGAGGGGCTAGAACTGGAAGTAGGCTCATGGAGGGCTTGGATTGGAATTGGGCTGAGTGGAGGGAAGCTAGGATTTGACATGGACTGATGGTGGGGCTAGGAAATGACTAGAAATGGGCTGATGGGGAGCTGGGATTGGAAATGAGCTGATGGAGGCACTCGAATAGGACTGGAAATGCATGGGGGAGCTAGGACTGGAAATGGGCTGATGGGGGGCTAGGACTGGAAATGGGCTGATGCAGGGACTAGAAGGGAGCGGATGCTGGGTGAGGCTGGAACTAGAAGGGAGGCTGATGTTGGGGGAGGATTAGAATGGGATGGGACTGCGAGAGTGAAATGAGCTCACCTGACACTCCGCATTTTTCTTTCTCAGCCCTGCCCTATGGAACTCACTTCTGTACTCCCTCCGTATTGAATCATCCTTTCCACGCTTTAAAACACTTCTCAAGACACACCTCTTCTGTCAGGCATTTGGATCTTCCCCCGGCCGCTGATGGCTCTGGCCTTCCCCTGTCCGACCCTCCCCCGTAGAGCACTCCGTCGCCATTAATCTGGGAGTGCTCCTTCCATTCAGTTAGCAATTATTTTCCCCCGGCTCGTTACCCAGGCCCCCTTACCTGTCCCCCCTCTATCCCTTTTTTTTTTTTTTAATTTTTATTTAAGGATTTTCCAAATACATCAAGAAATTGCAAACAAACTTATGATACAGGAAAAATCAAATGCAAGAAAGAAAATTTTTTTCCCCCACATAAAAAGAAAACACATCAAGGAGAGAAATCACCCTAAGCAACATAAAAATATACCGTCCTAAGATAAGAAATAAGTGGTTGCAAACCCCACAATAGGGAGCCAAAAACAAATCATTCCTCCACTAAAGAACCACCCACTGCTTTTTTATCCAGGAAACTTTTCAAAGCATTAACATCATTATACACAAAAGTTTGTCCCCCAAGAGTAATCACACATCGACAGGGAAACTTAAGGAAGAAAGTTGCCCCAAGAGCAACAACCTGTGGTTTTAATAGCAAAAACTGCTTACGCCGAATCTGCGTATAACGACAGACATCTGGGAAGATCTGGATAGCCTGTCCACAAAAGGGGGCAAGCCGATGTTTAAAATGTTTTGAGAGCGTATCCCATTCTACGACACCTCTTTTTTTTCTTTCCTGTCTGCTATTGGCGTTCTTTTTCCTTTTCTGATGCTTTTCCGCAGCCACCATTTTGTTTTGTTGTACACTGCCCTGACGTTTCGGCAAGGGCCGTATATCAAGTCTTGCGAATAAAGAATAAAGAAAAATATTTTGTGTGGGAGAGATGAAAAATCTACAATTGGCCGGGTATTGGGAGAGTAAGTGGGGATTGAGGATGGAGGGGTAAAATTTGAGTGGATGAAATAGGAATGAGGAAAGAGCAAAAGGAGAAAGATTAGTATGTTAAAGCAGATGTAGAGAGAGAGAATGGAAAAAAACTATTAGAGAGAAGAAAGGACAAATGGACAGCAGATGATGGAGAGTTAGCAGAAGACACGAAGAAACCAGAAGAAAGTGGCTGGAGCAATTGCAACTGAAAAAAATGCACAAAAGGTAGAAAGATATCTCTTTATTTTGAATTTATTAACTGGAATATGTCAGCTCTGGGAAATGTGCATCATTAACGTCTGCGCTTTGTTTAGTACAAGAGGAAATTAATTTATAGTTTTATTTCTACAGTGTTGTTGTACATTCCAAGTTTGGCTTTTATTATTTAATTATTGTCTTCCTGTTTCTAAATTGTGATTCCTTGTTTGGTGATGGTCTATGTTCTGCATGTGTAACTGAGCTGAGGTATTCTGTTTATGTAATTCCTATTTGACATTGCCACTTGTTCTCTTTCCCCAGTAGGTCATGTATTGTTGTTCTCTGAAATGTATTGGTTTAATATTTGCAGTGTTGCCTTTTGATTGGTAGAGTATGGTGCTTTATGAGTCCTGGTAGTGGTGTTAGGATACGGCGGGTTTGCTATGGGTTCTAAATGGGCAGTGTTTGTAGTAGTTCCTAATGTGCCTGGCGGTTGGCACTGGATTATAGTAATGTAGAAATCTTTTAGTCTTTCTTTATTCATACATTCATTAAGAGACATGTTTACTAAAAGTTAGTGTATGGTAACATTATGCAAATGTTTATGCAAATGAGGCCCCGACCTGAGTCTCCACACATGGCCCCGCACCCCCCTTGGGCCGCCCCTGCTCACATGAATTGTATTTCAACAGTTCTTGGGGCTTAGGCTCACTTAGAACTGAAATTCCTGTTTTTATTTATTTAACAGTTTTTTTTATATTGCTTTATCATTTCAAAGCGATTTACATTGAATTTAAACTTGGTAATGGTATAGTACATTAAACAGGGACATTGACAACTTGGATTATTCTGAGGCAATGGAGGGTTAAGTGACTTGTTAGTGGGAATTGAATCCTGGTCACCAAGCCAGTGCTCTAGCCATTAAATTACTCCTCCACTCCTGTTCCAGGACTGTCAAGTTGACATGGACTTAGCAATCATTCTAGAACAAGAAAAGCATTTATTGTCAGGCTCATGACAACTACTCGCTGGAGCTTAAGGAAATGTGAATGCCACCATCGATATTCACTAGCCCATCTCCAACTATCCATACACAGAAAAAGAAACATAGAAACATGACGGCAGATGATGATAATATGGCCCATCCAGTCTGTTCTTTCATACCATCTGCATATTACTCCCGAGGCTATTTCCTTTCACCTTCATCCTATGCCTCCTCGTTACTGAGCTTCTTTTCAATTGAAAGAGTCTCTCCTCCTGTGCATTTATGCCATGGAGGTATTTAAATGGCTCTATCATATATCCCCTCTCCTGCCTTTCCTCCTATTCAGATCTTTAAGTCTGTCCCCATCTGCCTTATGATGAAGGCTACTGACCATTTTGGTAGCCACCATCTGGACCAGCTCCATCCTGTTTATATCCTTTAGAAGTGCGGTCTCCAGAATTGCACACAATATCCAAATGCGCTCTCACCAAAGATTTATACAAAGGCAGTATCACCTGCTTCTTCTTGCTGGCCATTTCTCGCCCTATGCACCTAAGCATCCTTTTGGCTTTTGCAGTGACCTTTTCTAGCTGTTTAGCCACCTTACAATCATCAGAAACAATCATATCCAGGTCCTGCTCTTCTTTTGTGGACACAAGTACTTCATCCCCTATACACTCCCCAGAAGTGATTTTTACAGTTCTTGCACTACCAAAAAAAAATTAACAGTTCTTTTGTGCAACTCTTCAGGTTCACCAGTAAATCATCTGCTCCCTCCTTAGCAAGAACATACACTCTCATCCTTATTTCCATGGAGCGTGCACCTTCTCATGTGCCAACTAGTACTGAGTTCATCTATTTATACACCAATTTCATTTAATATACTTTTTTCATAATATGTCTATTGCTCAGTGTGAGGGATCTCTGTCTCCCTCTCTATTACTCAAAATGCATGGCGAGGGATCTCTCTCTCTCCATTTGTTACTCGGTGTGCATGGAGAGAGATATCTGTCTCCCTCTCTGTTACTCAGTGTGCATAGCAAGGGTTCTCTCTATGTCTCCCCCTTTGTTACTTAGTGTGCATGTTGAGGGATCTCTGTCTGCCTCTCTGTTACTCAGTGTGCATGGCGAAGGATCTCTCTATTACTCAGTGTGGATGGCAAAGGATTTCTGTCACCTTCTCTCAGTTACTCAGTGTGCATGGCAAGGGTTCTCTCTATGTCTCCCCCCCCCTGTTACTCGGTGTGCATGGAGAGAGCTATCTGTTTCCCTCTCTGTTACTAGGTGTGCATGGCGAAGGATCTCTGTCTTCCCCTCTGTTAGTCGGTGTGCACGGCAAGGGATTTCTGTCCCCCTCTCTGTTACTCGGTGTGCATGGCAAGGGATTTCTGTCTCCTTCTCTCAGTTACTCAGTGTGCATGGCAAGGGATTTCTGTCTCCTTCTCTCAGTTACTCAGTGTAGATGGCAAGGGATTTCTGTCTCCTTCTCTCAGTTACTCAGTGTGCATGGCGAGGGATTTCTGTCTCCTTCTCTCAGTTACTCAGTGTGCATGGCGAGGGATTTCTGTCTCCTTCTCTCAGTTACTCAGTGTGGATGGCAAGGGATTTCTACCTCCTTCTCTCTGTTACTCAGTGTAGATAGCAAGGGATTTCTGTCTCCTTCTCTGTTACTCAGTGTAGATGGCAAGGGATTTCTGTCTCCTTCTCTCAGTTACTCAGTGTGCATGGCGAGGGATTTCTGTCTCCTCCTCTCAGTTACTCAGTGTGCATGGCGAGGGATTTCTGTCTCCTTCTCTCAGTTACTCAGTGTAGATGGCAAGGGATTTCTGTCTCCTTCTCTCTGTTACTCAGTGTGGATGGCAAGGGATTTCTACCTCCTTCTCTCTGTTACTCAGTGTAGATAGCAAGGGATTTCTGTCTCCTTCTCTGTTACTCAGTGTAGATGGCAAGGGATTTCTGTCTCCTTCTCTCAGTTACTCAGTGTAGATGGCAAGGGATTTCTGTCTCCTTCTCTCAGTTACTCAGTGTGCATGGCGAGGGATTTGTGTCTCCTTCTCTCTGTTACTCAGTGTAGATAGAAAGGGATTTCTGTCTCCTTCTCTGTTACTCAGTGTAGATGGCAAAGGATTTCTGTCTCCTTCTCTCAGTTACTCAGTGTAGATGGCAAGGGATTTCTGTCTCCTTCTCTCAGTTACTCAGTGTGCATGGCAAGGGTTCTCTCTATGTCTCCCCCCCCCCCTCTGTTACTCGGTGTGCATGGAGAGAGCTGTTTCCCTCTCTGTTAGTCGGTGTGCATGGCAAGGGATTTCTGTCCCCCTCTCTGTTACTCAGTGTGCATGGAGAGAGATATCTGTCTCCCTCTCTGCTACTCAGTGTGCATGGCAAGGGATTTCTGTCTCCTTCTCTCAGTTACTCAGTGTGGATGGCAAGGGATTTCTGTCTCCTTCTCTCTGTTACTCGGTGTGCATGGTGAGGGATCTCTGTCTCCCCCTTTGTTACTCAGTGTGCATAGCAAGGGTACTCTGTCTCCCCCTTTGTTACTCAGTGTGCATGGCATGGGATCTCTGTCTGCCTCTCTGTTACTCAGTGTGCATGGCGAGGGATTTCTGTCCCCCCCCTCTCTGTTACTCAGTGTGCATGGAGAGAGATATCTGTCTCACTCTCTGCTACTCAGTGTGCATGGCAAGGGTTCTCTCTCTGTCTACCCCTCTGTTACTCGGTGTGCATGGCAAGGGATTTCTGTCTCCTTCTCTCAGTTACTCAGTGTGCATGGCAAGGGATTTTCTGTCTCCTTCTCTCAGTTACTCAGTGTGCATGGCAAGGGATTTCTGTCTCCTTCTCTCAGTTACTCAGTGTGCATGGCAAGGGATTTCTGTCTCCTTCTCTCTGTTACTCAGTGTGCATGGCAAGGGATTTTCTGTCTCCTTCTCTCAGTTACTCAGTGTGCATGGCAAGGGATTTCTGTCTCCTTCTCTCAGTTACTCAGTGTGCATGGCAAGGGATTTCTGTCTCCTTCTCTCTGTTACTCAGTGTGCATGGTGAGGGATCTCTGTCTCCCTCTCTGTTACTCAGTGTGCATAGCAAGGGTTCTCTCTCTGTCTCCCCCTTTGTTACTCAGTGTGCATGGCGAGGGATCTCTGTCTGCCTCTCTGTTACTCAGTGTGCATGACGAGGGATTTCTGTCTCCTTCTCTCAGTTACTCAGTGTGCATGGCAAGGGATTTCTGTCTCCTTCTCTCAGTTAACTCAGTGTGCATGGCAAGGGATTTCTGTCTCCTTCTCTCAGTTACTCAGTGTGCATGGCAAGGGATTTCTGTCCCCCTCTCTGTTACTCAGTGTGCATAGCAAGGGTTCTATCTCTGTCTCCCCCTTTGTTACTCAGTGTGCATGGCGAGGGATCTCTGTCTGCCTCTGTGTTACTCAGTGTGCATGGCGAGGGATTTCTGTCCCCCTATCTCTGTTACTCAGTGTGCATGGAGAGAGATATCTGTCTCCCTCTCTGCTACTCAGTGTGCATGGCAAGGGATTTCTGTCTCCTTCTCTCAGTTACTCAGTGTGGATGGCAAGGGATTTCTGTCTCCTTCTCTCAGTTACTCAGTGTAGATGGCAAGGGATTTCTGTCTCCCTCTCTGTTACTCAGTGTGCATAGCAAGGGTTCTCTCTCTGTCTCCCCCTTTGTTACTCAGTGTGCTTGGCGAGGGATCTCTGTCTGCCTCTCTGTTACTCAGTGTGCATGGAGAGAGATATCTGTCTCTCTCTCTGCTACTCAGTGTGCATGGCAAGGGTTCTCTCTTTCTCCCCCTCTGTTACTCGGTGTGCATGGCAAGGGATTTCTGTCTCCTTCTCTCAGTTACTCAGTGTAGATGGCAAGGGATTTCTGTCTCCTTCTCTCTGTTACTCAGTGTACATGGCAAGGGATTTCTGTCTCCTTCTCTCTGTTACTCAGTGTACATGGCAAGGGATTTCTGTCTCCTTCTCTGAGTTACTCAGTGTGCATGGCAAGGGTTCTCTCTATGTCTCCCCCCCCCCCCCTCTGTTACTCGGTGTGCATGGAGAGAGCTATCTGTTTCCCTCTCTGTTAGTCGGTGTGCATGGCAAGGGATTTCTGTCCCCCTCTCTGTTACTCAGTGTGCATGGCAAGGGATTTCTGTCTCCTTCTCTCAGTTACTCAGTGTGGATGGCAAGGGATTTCTGTCTCCTTCTCTCAGTTACTCAGTGTAGATGGCAAGGGATTTCTGTCTCCTTCTCTCAGTTACTCAGTGTGCATGGCAAGGGTTCTATCTATTTCTCCCTCACTGTTACTCAGTGTGCATGTCGAGTGATCTCTTCCTCCCCTATTACTCACTGTGCATGGCAAGGGTTCTCTGTCCCCCTCTCTTTGTTACTCAGGGTGCATGACGAGGGATCTCTGACCCCCTCTCTCTGTTAATTAGTGTTCATGGCAAGGGATCTCTGTCTGCCCCTCTGTTACTCAGTGTGCATGGCGAGGGATCTCTGTTATTAGGTGTGCACGGCAAGGGATCTCTCTGTCTCTCCTCTGTTAATGTGCATGGCGAGGGATCTCTGTCTCCCCTTGTTACTCAATGTGCATGGCAAGGGATCTCTGTCTGTCCCGCTGTTACTCAGTGTACATGGCAAAGAATCTCCGTCTTCCCCTCTGTTATTCAGTGTTCACGGAGAGGGATCTCTCTGTCTCCCTCTCTCTTACTCACTGTGCATGGCGAGGGATCTCTGTCTCCCCCTGTTACTCGGTGTACATGGTGAGGGATCTCTGCCTCCCCCTCTGCTACTCAGTGTGCATGGCGAAGCATCTCTATCTCCCCCTCTCTGTTAGTCAGTGTGCATGGCGAGGGATCTCTCTCTGTCTCCCTCTCTGTTATTAGTATACATAGAGAAGATTCTGTTAAGTTTCCTGTCTGTGTTCTCCTTTACCTGGAAGACAAGGTTATCAATATGTATCTTCTTCTCCTTCTTCATGATCTGAATGAGTAGGCAGCAAATAATGTTCCTCTTCTTCTCAAGCGTGTTGCCTTTATCCTCGTCCACATTCAGGTAAATCTGATTTGGAAGCAGCCAGCAATGACTCCGCTGTGCTGCTCTCCCTGAGAGCCACTCATCATTCAGCCGCAAGACCCCTGTATCCCAAATGAATGAAAAACACTAAAACAGCTCTTCAAGACTTAACAGAGAAATTATGTACTGCAGACAGTTTTCCAAGACACAAAGAACTTGGGTGTTGAGCAACTCTTCTAACACAGTCACAAAAGGGAACTTTCTAATACACACAAGAATGCCTCCGAAAGCCAGGTCACAGGTAGTTCTCCACAACACATCTGCCCCCTCCATAAAAAAAAGAAAAGAAAACTCATGTCAAAGATTTTTTTAAAAAACATACCCCCCACCACAGAAATTCATGTGAGAGACGACTCTCCAAATCACACACACACTCTCATATATTAAACTGCAGCCAACTCTCTCACACATAGAAAGAAAGGCGTTCTTCATTGGATGAAAACATCTAAGGAAGTATAAAACTGTGGACATGCAGGCAAAAATGAAAGGAGTAGGGGCAATAATTCTTTTTAATAGGAAATTTAAAAAAGAGAGGTAAAAAGTTACTGTGGTTTTTAAAAGTAGCAGCATAAATATATAAGCAAAAATATTAGCCTTCTCAAAACTGAGAAGCTGCTGAAAAAGGGTGATAAGCAACAGTATTTGGAAAAGCAAAGAGAAGCTGGGAAAGCAGTCAGGAAAGCAAAGATGCAAATAGAAGAAAAATAAAATAGAAGAAAAATAGCAAAATACAGTAAATGGGGGACAAGGCTCTTTTGTTAATTTTAGTATTGACTGAAATTTCCAGTGCAAAGCATAAGTAAAGTTGTTATATGGGCCTTAAAAAACAGTAAAAATCCAGTAATCAAGGAAAATACACTTAAACAGCTTCACTAGACCCGAAACAATAGGGGGAAGTAGAAAGATATTCAAAGGAATACAAGGACATCATATAAATGAAAAAGTAATAGGCATAAAAATGGCAAGCTGGAATACCTAACCGGAGCAGGTGCAGGCCCAACTGATGTCTCTGCATCAGATTTTAAAAAATGCATCTGTTCTGGGACAAAAAGTGCAGTTCACTCAAGATTTCTTTTTTTAAAAGTATGATAGTGACAGGAGGAAGTTCAGAAGTGGTACCATGAGACTCAAGGGAAAGGGGAGGAATATGTTTCTGTTCTTTGTTGATAGACGAAGAGCCAGTAGTAGGGCCACAGAGAACAAACACAAATATGAATGAAGTGAGGTAGTCTTCAAACAGTTAATCCATGTGAGGTAGTCTTCAAACAGTGAATCCATGCTGCCTCGGATTACAGGATCCGAGGCAGCATGGATTCACCAGAGGCAGGTCTTGTCAGACAAATCTGATTGATTTCTTTGACTGGGTGACCAGGGAGTTGGACCGAGGGAGAGCTCTAGATGTGGTGTATTTAGATTTCAGTAAAGCCTTTGACACTGTTCCTCACAGGCGACTTATAAACAGAGCACCCTAGGGATGGACCCTAAAGTTACTGCTTGGGTTAGAAATTGGTTGGGTGGGAGGCGACAAAGAGTACAAGTAAATGGAGCTCACTCTGAGAAGGATGTTACCAGTGGTGTGCCCCAGGGATCTGTCCTTTTCTTTTTAACATCTTTGTTAGTGATATAGCGGAAGGGCTGTCGGGTAAGGTTTGCCTCTTGGCGGATGATACCAAAATCTGCAATAGAGTAGACACCCAGGAAGGTGTAGATAACATGAGGAGGGATCTAGCTAAGCTTGAAGAATGGTCTAGAATTTGGCAGCTGGGATTTAATGTTAAAAAATGTAAGGTCATGCATTTGGGCTGCAGCAATCCAAGGGAGCAATACAGTATATGAGGTGAGGTACTTTTGTCCACTAGAAATGCCCTCATACTCATTTTCTGATTTTTACCTATCCTTGCCGTGTAAATAGCTTATGTACATAGTTTACCCTGTTATCCAAGTTTGTATCCCTGTTCGATGTAAAACCTGACAACTTGTCGTTATGGTAGTTATGTTATGATGTAAACCGCGCTGATACCGAATAGCGCGGTATATAAGAAACTGTAATAAAAATAAAAATAAATAAATAAATAAAGAAGAGCGGGACGTAGGCGTGGTTGTGTCTGATGATCTTAAAGTAGCTAAACAGGTAGAAAAGGCGACGGCAAAATCTAGAAGGATGCTTGGGTGCATACGGAGAGGAATGGCTAGCAGAAAAAAGGAGGTGATAATGCCTCTGTATAAGCCTTTGGTGGGACCTCATTTGGAGTATGGTGTGCAATTCTGGAGACCGCACCTTCAAAACATAGAAACAAGGCCCATCTAGTCTGTCCTTCCATAACAACTACAACAGGATGTGAACAGGATGGAGTCGGTGCAGAGGGTTGCTACTAAAATGATTAGTGGGCTTCATTATAAAGCATAGGAGGACAGACTTAAGGATCTTAATATGTACACCTTAGAGGAAAGGCGGGATAGAGGTGATATGATTGAGATGTTTAAATACCTCCGTGGCATAAATGTTCAGGGAGAGAGCCTCTTTCAATTGAAAGCAAGTTCTGCTACGAGGGGACATGGGATGAGGGTGAAGGGAGATAGATTCAGGAGTGATATGCGGAAATATTTCTTTACAGAAAGAGTAGTGGATCCATGGAATAGTCTCCCAGTGGAGGTGGTAGAGATGAGTACAGTAACTGAATTCAAAAAAGCATGGGACCAACACAGAGGATCTCTAAAGGTAAAAAGTAGACTGTTGTAGTTGTTGTTATGGAAGGACAGACTAGATAGGCCATGTGGTCTTTTTCTGTCATCATGTTTCTATGCTTCTATGTTTTCAAAAGCCTGTGTCATGAGGAACTACACTAGCTAAAATAAAAGACAAAACGATGGAACTGGATGGGATACATTTGAGAGAAATGAAGGAATTTAGCGAAGTTCTGGCTGCACCATGGTCTGACTTGTTGAATGCTCCTTTGGAGTCAGGATTAGTCTCAGTTGACTGGAAATAGGCAAATTTAATCCCTCTTAACAAAGGTGGATGTAAAGAAGAGGCTGTGAACCACGGACTGGTTAGTTTGATTTTGGTGGTAAATAAATCAATATTAACAGTGCTAAAACAGAGCATACTGCAGTTTCTGGAAAGCGTAGTTACTCACCTGTAACAGGTGTTCTCCAGGAGCAGCAGGAATCAGTCCTCACATATGGGTGACGTCGGCGCCGACGGAGCCCTCGCGGAGCAATTTTCCCCAGCTTTCAAAGAAAGCCTTTGGGAATTGCAGCGCGTATGCGCGGTCCTCTTCCCGCCCAAGGGTGCCATCTTGAAGACCAAGTAGCGGCCCGGCAGATGTCTGCCAACGGAACAGAGCGGAGGTAAGCCACTGATGTAGCCTTCGCCCGAACACGATGAGCGGTGACTCTACCTTCCAGCACGAGGCCCGCAGCCTCGTAAGCCCAAGCGATGCAGTCCGCAATCCAGATGGACAGAGTATGCTTGGAGACAGGGAGCCCCAACTTGTTGGGGTCATAAGACACGAAGAGCTGAACAGCCCTTCGGTGCTCCCGCGTACGGTCAAGGTAGAAGTTCAGAGCCCTTCTACAGTCCAGGGTATGCAGGACCATTTCAGCTCGGCTGGAGTGTGGCCTGGGAAAGTAGGTCGGAAGTACCACCTCCTGGTTGATGTGAAAAGGGGATACCACTTTGGGAAGAAACTTAGGGTGAGTCCGTAGGACTACCCGGTTTTTGTAGAACCTAGTGTAAGGAGGATCAGACACTAGGGCCTGCAACTCACTAACGCGTCTAGCAGAAGTGAGGGCTACCAAGAACAAGGTTTTCCACGAAAGAAAACGAAGTGGACAGGTAGCCATAGGCTCAAAAGGCGGACAGGTAATCCGCTGCAAAACCACATTGAGATCCCAGTCCGGGCTGGCGGGCGCAAAGGTGGCTTAAGGAGAAGGAGGCCTCTGAGAAAACGAGCCACCAGAGGGTGGCTGGAAAGAGGTCTACCATCCACCGGCATGTGATGCGCAGAAAGAGCACTGAGGTGGACCTTGACCGAGTTGGACTTAAGTCCAAGGTTAGAGAGAGAGAGCGAGCAAGTACTGCAAGACCACTGATGCTGAACAGGAGAAGGGATCTTGAGACTGCTGAGTACACCCGACGGAGAACCGACGCCACTTTAGAGCGTAGGACTTCCGGGTGGAGGGCCTCCTGGAGGCCAAGACGACCTCCTCCACATCTGGAGGTAGCTGCAGAGGAGCAAGGACTACCCTTTCAGCAGCCAGGCCATCAGATGAAGGGACCGGAGGTTGGGGTGTAGGAGAGTCCCCTGATCCTGCGACAGGAGGTCGGGCTGAAACCCCAGTGGAAGAGGAGTGTCCACCGCCAGCTGCATCAGAAGCGGGAACCAAGGTTGTCTCGGCCACCGGGGAGCCACTAGGATCATCGATGCTTTGTCTCTGAGAACCTTGAAGAGCGTCCGAGACACCAGTGGCATGGGAGGAAAGGCATACAAGAGGCCGGTGGACCAGGGAATCAGAAAAGCATCCGCCGCTACTCTGAGAGGATGCGGCTGTCGAGAGCAGAATCTGGGCAGCTGCCGGTTCAGAGGACTGGCAAACAGATCCATGGTGGGGAGACCCCACTTGAGAAAGATTTGCTGAACCACCATCGGATCCAGCCTCCACTCATGTGGCTGGAGGATCCTGCTGAGCTTGTCGGCCAGGTAATTTTCTTGACCTGGGAGATAGACAGCCCTGAGGAGGATGCCGTGGCGGACTGCCCAAGAGCATAGCTGTTGCGCCTCCTGACAGAGGAGGAAGGAGCCTGTTCCGCCTTGTTTGTTTACGTAGAACATGGCAACCTGGTTGTCCGTCTGTATCAGCAGCGACTGGTGGGACACCAGGTGAGAGAAGGCTCTGAGCTCCAGGAAGTTTATCTGTTGAGCAGACTCCCAAGGAGTCCAGAGGCCTTGAGTACATGACCCTTGGCAATGTGCTCCCCAACCCAGGAGGGAAGCATCGGTCGTCAGGACCTGAGAATGCGTAGGGGGCTGAAAAGCCACCCCTAGCACTAGGTTTGGTAGATGAAGCCACCATCGCAGAGATGAGACCAGCTGGTCTGAGATCTGTACAGAGTCCGCTAGTCTCCCCGTGGCCTGATGCCATTGATTGCGAAGGCACCACTGAGCAGGACGCATGTTCAGTCGGGCATTGGGGGTCACATGGACCGTGGATGCCATATGGCCGAGCAGTCGCAGAAAGTGCCTGGCTGAGACCAGCGCATTGCTGTGAAAGTGGCTGGCGAGATCCATGAGCCGCCTGGCCCTGTCCAGAGGGAGGAAGGCCCGCGCCTGAAGTGTGTCCAACCTGGTGCCGATGAACTCGAGATTTTGAGAGGGGAGCAAAGTGGACTTTGCGAAGTTTATGACAAAACCCAAGTGCTGGAGTAGAGCCACAGTGCGATGAGTGGCCTGAGCGGCCTCTGTTGAAGATGGGGCTCTGATGAGCCAGTCGTCCAGGTATGGGAACACAAACAGACCTTGAAGTCTTAGATAGGCTGCCACCACTGCGAGGCATTTGGTGAACACCCTGTGGGCGGAGGATAGGCCCAAGGGTAGCACTCTGTACTGGTAATGATTTCCTCCCACAACAAATCTGAGATATTGTCTGTGGTCTGGATGAATGAGGATATGAGTATACGCATCCTTCAGATCCAAGGAGCATAGCCAGTCTCCTTGCTGGAGGTAGGGCAGCAGGATTCCAAGGGTAAGCATCTTGAACTTTTCCTTTGCAAGGAACTTGTTGAGGTTTCGCAAGTCCAGGATGGGTCTGAGGCCTCCTGTTCTTTTTGGAATCAGGAAGTACCTGGAGTAAAATCCTTGGCCCTTCAGGTGGTGGGGCACCGGCTCCACGGCTTGTTCCTGAACAAGACTTGCTAACTCCTGAAGGAGTAAGTCCCTGTGCAAAGGGAGTCTGGGAGGCTCCCCTGGAAAGTAGGAGGGAGGTACCTGGTGAAAGTGAAGAAGATAGCCCTTTTGAACTATGTGAAGTACCCAGGTATCTGTGGTGATGTTGGACCACCTGTGGGCAAAGTGGACTAGCCGGCCTCCTGTGTTGAGAGAAACCAGCTGAGGGGGAGAGGCTATGCTGAGGAAGTCAAAAGCCCCCACCCTGCTGAGCAGGGGCCGGTGGTGCAGGCTTGGGGGCTTGCTGCCTACGGGACCCATTACCCCGTCCCTTGGCCTGCTTTCCCTGTGGGGGTGCTGCTGAGGCCTGATACTGAGGGTAGTATTTATAGGCAGCACCTTTCCTCGGGTAAAAGGGCTTTTTCCCCGAGCCCTTCTTCTTTTGAGAAGGGGCAGAGGTCTTCCTTGAGAGACGAGTCCTGGTGAGAGTCTCCGTCTCGATTTGTGCAGCCTTCTCATCCATGGGCTTGCCAAAGAGGTTATCACCTCGGCAGGGGACATCGACCAACTTGTCCTGCACCCAGGGCTCGAGGTCGGACGTCTGAAGCCAAGCCTGGCAGCGTCCACCGATGCTGGCCGCAGCTACTCGAGCCGAAGCCTCAAAACCATCATAGGCTGCTCGAGATATAAACTTGGAGCACTCTCGAATACCAGTAGACAAGGTTTGGAACCTCTGCAAAGGTTCGTCGGAGAGACCAGCAGAGAACCCGGCTATTTCTTTAGCCAGGTCTCGGAGATACATGCCCATGTAGAGCTGGTAAGTCTGGACTCGACAAGCAAGCATAGAGCCCTGGAAGCAATTCCTACCGAGGGCATCCAGGCTGCCGGCTTCCCTACCAGGGGGCACCGAGGAGAGCATTTTTTGACTCTTAAGTCTATGCATGGCCGATTCCACCACCATGGAATGGTGCGGTAGTTGTGCCTTTTGGAAGCCGGGGCTCTTGCGGACTCGATAAATGGAATCGACCCGCTTGCTTAACACCGGCGACGACGCTGGGCTCTCCCACATGCGGAAGAGAAGTCGTTCCAGCATCGGAGGAACCGGTACAATAAAGGCCTCCTTCGGGGGAGAGTCATATTGGAGGGCATCGAGTTCTTCGACTCGAGGTTCCTCCTCGGGATCCGCGGGGAAGGCCAAAGCCTTGGCCATATCCCTCATGAAGTCCGAGAACCGGGTATCCTCCGGGGGGGACCGTCTCCGAGGTTCGGACTCGGGGGAGTCCGAAGGGACACACCGAGTCCGAAAGGAACCAGGTGACTCTTCGTCCTCGGATTCCCAGGCCGACTCCTCGGAGGAGGAGTCGAGCGGCTCCGGTCGGGCGGGCACCGATGCTATCCGCTCCGACGCCGAGGGAGTCGGCGTCGACGACCTCGGTCCCGAACGGGAGACCGAAGGAGACCTCGACCGAGGATCGACTCGAGCCCTCGTGGACTCGAGGATCGGCTCGGTCTCCGGGGTCGACTTGGAGGTCGACGTCCCGGCGGTCAGGGCAGAAACACCGGCGAGGCCAGCGATCAATACCCGCTGCTGGTCCATGAAGGCAGTCAGACTGCTCTCCAAGGCCGTCAACCTGAGTCCGAGCTCAGGAGACCCAGCAGCCCCCGACTCGGGCCCTGATGGCGTCGGGCCCGACGTCGGGTCCTTCGGAGGCGAGTCAACGAGGACAACAGTACTCACGTGAGCGGGCAAGTCCACCTCGAGTCGAGGATGTTTTGACGGCCTCTCCACCTCCGAGGACCCGGGACGGGAATCGGGGCTATGCGACCTGGCCCTCGAGGGACCAGGAGCGTCCACCGATCCCGCCCTCGTGGGTTTCTTCTTCCGATGATGTTCCGATGATGTATATACGGAGATGTATACATATACAGGGACAGTATAGATGGGCAGGGCCTATGCCCACCCAGGGTACCAAAACATGTGAAGACTCAGTACATAAAAAAATCATACTGAGAATCCATGCCTGCCACTAGGCCACAGGAGAAACACCCCCACGGGGGATGTGACGGAAAAAAGATTCATCCAATACCCACCAGAAGAATATTGAGAATCTATTTCTGCGGTGCAGGAGGCAGAGCCATGGAAAGAGCAGCATGTTTGCGTGATGAACAGATGATGCCATCAATCTGGTAAGAGCACATCAGGAGTACTTTAGGCTCCTGATGTGTCCCAAGGACAAGAAGCGCACAGATCAAGATACCGGGAAGACCCAGCCAAGGGACTCAGGGGTATCATGCCCAGTAGAAGGGCATGCGCTGTCCAAGCGGGGCAGAAAACAGAATGCCAAGCTGCAAGGAAAAAAAGGGGGTAGAGTCCTGCCAGATTGGGAACTCCTTGGACATTCACGCAGAAAACTTTGACCTCGGTATCCCAAAGAGAGACCAGAGGGCATAATTAGTTATATAGCCCTGGAAGGACTATACAAGCCGCTTCTATGAAGAGGACCCCCAGAGACGAAGCCCCCCCCCCCCCATAGTGGGAAGCTTCTCTGACGGTTGCAGAGATCATAGAGGAGAATCATGAGATAAAACGTCAGGAGTCAGGCCTGACGCCACGTCATAAAAGGATATGGCCCGAAGAAGACAGCCTGCAGAGAGGGCTTGCAGGCAGAAAGCACTCACCGGGCTCCTGCACGCCCAGCCACTGAACCAATGGCCGAGGGGATTCCCTCGTATTAAAACAGGGAAAACGCAGACAAGGGGAGCGCGGATACCCTGGCCCTGTCAGATGTCCAGAGCATGCGTTAAGGATAACAGGAAATCTACCCTGGAAGGGAGAGAGATGTTCCATTATGTACCCTGAGAGATAGGGGTTTGGGTGACGTACCACAAGGCAAGTCAGCTGAAGGAAGAATGTCCACAGTGGCGATCTCCCTTCGAGTAATAAGAAGAGGAGGGCATGGCAGCCCATGGGCAAATTCCCCCGGCATACTGCAAGAACACCACCGCGCAGCGGTGGAAAAGCAAACTTCTGGTAATAAGAAGTTAAATTGCAGCTGGGTAGCCTGGTGAGAGCCTGGGAACTTCAGACCAGGACAAGATGCCCCAGGCTGGGGCACAGCTGGAGGATGGGCAGAAGGAGGAGGACACTTTCTTTTCCTAGGGAAAGAAGGTTTGGTAGGGCATTTCCTCCATCCTGGGGAAGAAGGCGGCTTAGGACGGTTTCCAGACTTAGGAAAGTCAGTGGAGCACTGAGCAACCTGACGTAAAGCCTCTCTATTGAAAAGATTTTCCCCAGTACACGGAGAGTTACCCAGTGTATGTTGTGCCCATCTGTTCAAGTCTGAAGCCTGGAGCCAGGCTGTGCGACGTGCTCCAATGGCAATAGCCGAGGACCTGCTAACAGACTCGAAAGCGTCTAGAGCAGCACGGGAGAGAAACCAAGCGATATTCCTGCTATGATAAAGAAGCAAGGAATAGTCAGAGGCCCTAGGTTCTGACAAGAAGGGAGACATAAGAGATAACTTCTCCGTGACCTCCCGAAGCGTTAGACTCATATAAAAAATATATGAGATAATCCTTGAAGCCAGCATCGAAGTTTGGAAGGTTCGACATCCAAAGGCATCCAGTGTCTTGGATGCGCGACCTGGAGGGTAAGAAGAATGCTTCTTCTTACTCCTGACTTTCCTCATCGCTGACTCCACTACAATAGAATGATGTGGGAGCTGTTTTTTCTGAAACCCCGGAGAAGTGGGCACCTGATACAGAACATGCAGCTCTGTAGAAGGCGCTGGAACCCTCAGGGGTGACTGCCAAATCCCTAGAAGGAGATCCTGCAAGGAAGGATGCAAAGGAAGCATAAAGCTTGCTACTCCTGCAGGACTCTGGGTAAGAGTAAGACCAGGAATAGGAATGGCAAGAAAGGCTGCCATAGCAAGGAGAAATTCCTGAAAGGAAGGATCTCCCAGGTGAACCATTCCTGGGTATGCTGATGTGGCTTCAGCAGCTTGAGCGTCAGAAGGAAGCCCGCTAGAGGGAGAGAGATACCGACTGCTCCGGTTCGAGGCAGTGAGTACTGCATCGTCGGTTCCCGGTATCGATTCCAAGCTAGGCATAGAACAGATCGACGACACCGATGGAACAGCGGGAGTCGACCTCGATAACGGCGCCGGGGGCGGTAAGGTCCTCGTAACAGGCAGCAGGGATTGCCGAGGTGGTACCGAGGCCACCGGGGAGCTTCGGTGATTATCCTTGGCACTGTGTAGCCGGAGGGGACATGGATCGGACCCGAAGCATGCCGGAACCCAGTCATCCAGGCTGGACAACGATTCTAGACTGGGCATCGACCCGAGCGAGGTTACCGATGCCCGCCTAGGGTTCACTGGCGCCGGGGGAGGCGCCGGCGATGCCGATCCCTGAAGGTCAAGCGGAATCGCCTCGATCGGCGCCGAAGGCGCCGAGGACGTCCGCAGACAACGCCCGGCGAAGAGGGGAATACTCGACACCGACGCCGAGGTCGGGGTATCGGTACCGCTCGAGGCCGGTACCCCCTCCGAGCATGGAGGAAAACCCAACCGTGGCGTATCGGTCGGCCCCGAGGCCCAGGACACTCGACGACGAGCCCCGGTGGAGAATGGGGCACTCGACACCGACGCCGGGGCATCAGCGCCGCTCGAAGCCGGAACCCACCCTGCGGCTGGTCCGGGCCAAGGGAACCCAGTCCGAGTCATATCGACCGAGGGCCCCGGGGACCCCGGATGACAGCCCCTAGTGACGAGCGGAGCACTCGACACTGGCCTCGACGCCGGGGAATCGGCACCGCCCGAAGCAAGTACCAACCCTGCGCCTGGGTGGGTTGCCGGAGAGGCCATTCGGGTCGGATCGATCGGCCCCGAAGGAACCGAGGACACCAGACGCCGATCCTCGGTGACGAGCAAGTCACTCGACACCAGCGCTGATGCCGGGGAATCGGTACCGCTCGAAGCCGGTACCGACCCCGCGCATGGCCGGGGTGCAGGAAAGCACAGTTACTTACCTGTAACAGGTGATCTCTGGGAACAGCAGGAATTAGTCCTCACATATGGGTACGTCGGAACCGACGGAGCCTGCGCGGGAAAGCTCCCCAGCTTCCCAGAAAGGAAGCTTTTGGGGCCTCCCACAGCGCATGCGCGCTGTCTTCCCGCCTTCCTGACCAACTCTCTTCAGTTCGAGTTTAAAGCTGAGACAATAGAGAGAGGAAAGGAAAGAGAGAGATACAACTCCTAGGGGAGGTGGGAGGGTTGTGAGGACTAATTCCTGCTGTTCCCAGAGATCACCTGTTACAGGTAAGTAACTGTGCTATCTCCAGGAACAAGCAGGAATGAGTCCTCACATATGAGGACTCCCTAGCTAGGATGCCGGGGAGATCCCCCTGCAAGAATTCTTCATCTTCCTATGGATCTCAGGCATCCATTCAGGGAAGGTGGACAGAAGTTGTTTAAGAATGGAACAGGTGTCTGAGGACAGCCTGACCAAACAAGGCATCCCGGCGGGAGTCCTTGTCCAAGCAGTAATGGGCTGTGAAGGTATGAACCGAGGCCCAAGTGGCTGCTCGACAGATCTGATCGATGGATACAGAATGAAGATGAGCCATAGATGTGGCCATGGCTCTCACATTGTGAGCTGTGACATGGCCTTCCAGAGAAAGGTTTTTACTCTGGTAAGCAAAAGAAATACACTGAGCAATCCAATTGGACAGTGTTCTTTTTGAGACTGGAAGTCCTAAATGAGAAGGATCAAAAGCAACAAAAAGTTGAGAAGACTTTCTATGTTGCTGTGTCCTGTGGATGTAAAAGGCAAGAGCTCTTTTACAATCTAACGTATGTAGGTTCCTCTCTGCACTAGATGCATGAGGAGCTGGAAAAAAGACAGGTAGATATACCTCTTGATTAAGATGAAAAGGTGAGACCACTTTAGGCATAAAGTGGGGATTTGTCCTAAGGACTACCTTATCATGATGGAACCTTGTATAAGGTGGATTAGCCACTAAAGCCTGCAGTTCACTGATGCGGCGAGCAGAAGTGATTGCAATAAGGAAAATGACTTTCCAGGAAAGAAATTTCAAGGAGGTAGTGGCTAAGGGTTCAAAGGGCGGCTTCATAAGCTGACCAAGAACTACGTTTAAGTCCCATGCCACTGGAGGAGGCCGAATGGGAGGTTTAGTTAAAGTTAGACCTCTCATGAATCTTGCAATAAGAGGATGAGAGGAAACAGATTGTCCATTGATAGGCCGAAGAGATGCTGCAATAGCACTCAAATGGACTCTTACAGAATTGGTTTTAAGTCCTGCATTGGAAAGATGCAGGAGATATTCAAGTAAAGAAGTTAAAGGTAGTGCTAGAGGGTTAAGACCTTTGTTAGCACACCAAATTGAAAATCTTTTCCATTTAAAAGCATAAGAACGCCTGGTGGAAGGTTTCCTCGATGCATGGAGGATATCCTTCACCTGCTGAGAAAGATTCAAGTCTTGAAGGTCTAGGCCTTCAGTAACCAAGCTCTGAGGTGAAGGGACTTGGGGTTTGGGTGCCACAAAGTCCCCTCCTCTTGAGACAGAAGGTCTGGAGCAGCTCCCAGATCCAGGGAGGGTGTCTGGGAGAGATGCAGAAGTAGAGGGTACCACACTTGGCATGGCCAGCGTGGAGCTAGGAGGATCATGGATCCTTGATCCCTCTGAAGTTTGAATAGAGTCTTGGGAATCAAGGGAATGGGTGGAAAGACATATAGGAAGGCCTGACCCCAATGAAGGAGGAAGGCATTCTTGGCCTGAGCTCCCTGACACGGAATCCTGGAACAGAACCGGGGAAGTTTGGCATTGTACGGACTTGCAAAGAGGTCTATATCCAGTGTCCCCCATTCTTGAAAGATTCTGAGTACCTGATTCATGTGCAGGGACCAATCGTGTGGCAGCAGGACTCGACTGAGTCTGTCTGCCCAAGAGTTTTGGATTCCTGGGAGGTACACTTCCAGGAGATGGATCCCATGCTCTCTGGCGAAGGCCCAGAGTTTTAGAGCTTCGTTGCAAAGCGACAGAGAGCCAGTCCCTCCTTGTTTGTTTACGTAGAACATGGCTACTTGATTGTCGGTATGAACAAGGACTGTCATGTTGATGAGGAGGGTATGAAAGACCTTGAGAGCAAGGAGAATTGCTCGCAGCTCCAAATGGTTGATATGAAGGGTGGTTTCCTGTGGAGACCAAATGCCCTGAGTGGAGAAGTCTTGGAGATGAGCTCCCCAGCCTGTTTGGGAGGCATCTGTAGTGAGAGTTGCTTGGGGTAACAGGTTGGAAGGGGGCCCCCAACAACAGATTTTGAGTGGATATCCACCATTGGAGAGACCAAAAAAGACGTTTTGAGGTTGCTATTTGGTCTGAGAGAGCTCCTGATGCTTGGGTCCACTGTGTGGACAAGGTCCATTGAGCTGCTCTCATATGTAGGCGAGAATAAGGCACTACATGAACTGTGGATGCCATGTGACCTAGCAGTTGTAGCATCTCTCTGGCAGTCAAGTGGCTTCTGGACTGAATTTGAGAGGCCAAGTGCACTAGACGGTTGCAACGGGCCTGAGGAAGATAGGCCCTTGCAGTGGTAGTATCTAGCCAAGCCCCGATGAACTCTAGGGATTGAGTAGGGGTGAGTTGAGACTTTGGCAGATTGATGACAAGTCCCAGATACTGCAGTATGCGTCTGGTGTGGTCCAGGGAAGTCTGAGTCTCGGACTGAGATGGAGCTCGGATGAGCCAGTCGTCCAGGTACGGGAAGACAAAGATCCCCAGAGTGCGTAGAAATGCAGCTACTATTGCCATGCATTTGGTAAATACCCTTGGAGCAGAGGCTAGACCGAAGGGGAGTACTCTGTATTGGAAATGTTTTCCCTGGAACATGAACCGTAGGAATTTTCTGTGGGATGGATGGATGAGTATATGTGTGTACGCATCCTTGAGATCTAGAGAACAAAGCCAGTCCTGACTCTGTAGGTATGGAAGGAGAGTACCTAGAGAAAGCATTTTGAATTTCTCTTTGTAGAGGAATTTGTTCAATTCTCTGAGATCCAGAATGGGTCTGTATCCCCCTGTTTTCTTGGGAATGAGAAAATAGGGGGAGTAGAAACCTGACCCTTGTTGAGGAAGAGGAACCTCTTCTATTGCCCTTTGGGCGAGAAGAGTGGTCACCTCTTGGCCCAACAGGTGCAGGAGAGATGGGAGAGAATTGAATTGTCTCACCATGGTATGGGGAGGAAGGCTGGAGAAATGTAGTTTGTAGCCCTCTGATGATAGAGAGGGTCCACGGTTCTGATGTGATTTGTTCCCATCTGGGAGCAAAATGAGCCAACCTTCCTGGAATGGTGAGAGGTTCTGGCTGTTGCAGAGCCAGAAAGGGTAAGTTCTCTAGAATCAAGTCAAAAACCCTGAGGAGGTTGGGACTGCTGGATTGTAGCAGCCCCTGTGGCCTTTGTTCTGGCCTGCTTAGTTTGCTGACGCTTAGGAGCAAAGCGAACTTGGGAAGATTGCTGGCCAGTATTTGTGGAAAATCTGGTCTTTTTATAGAAAGTTTTCTTAAAAGGTTTTTTCTTGGCAGGGGTAGAGGTAGACTTAGAAATTCTATCTAAAGCAGCATTCTCTGCATCCATTTGAGTGGCTTTGATTTGCCACTCTTTGCCAAAGAGATTTTCACCTGTACAGGGCAGATTGCCCAAGCCTTCTTGTACCCAGGGTTCCAAATCAGAGGCCTGGAGCCAAGCCAGTCTGCGAGCAGCTATGGCTATGCCAGAGGCTCTGCTTGCCCCCTCAAAAGAGTCAAAGGCTGCTCTGTTGGAGAACTTGGAAACATCTTGAGTGTGCTTTAGCAAAAGAAGGAATTCCTCCTGTTTATCCTCTGGGATAAAGGGGAGAAATTGACGTATCTTTAATGCAATCTCTTTCAAAAACATGCCCATATAAAGGCTGTATGAATTGATTCTGGCAATAAGCATTCTAGATTGGAAGATTTTTCTCCCAAAAGCATCCAGAGTCCTACATTCTCTTCCTGGAGGGGTAGAAGAGTGTCTTTTGGTACTCTTTATCTTTTTCATAGCAGACTTCACCACAATAGAGTGGTGAGGAAGCTGAGTTTTTTGAAAACCAGGAGAAGGAGGAACCCGATACATGGTGTCCAAACGTCGAGAATGTGGAGATAGGGTAAGAGGAGCCTCCCACAAATCCATCATGTGTTCTTGAAGAATTTCATGTATGGGTAAGGTGGCTGCCTCTTTAGGAACCTTAGAGTATCCTAAAATATCTAATTTTTTTGCTCTAGGTTCCTTTTCTGAGGATACAGATATGGAGAGTCCTTTAGCTACTTCAATAATGAAGTCTTGAAAGGACAAATCCTCTGGAGGAGACTTTCTCCTTTTTGGAGAAGAGGGCTCCTCAGGAAGAGTGAAAGAGACGTCAGCAGAATCATCTGAGGTATCAGACTCTTCAGAGGATTCAAAGTATCGTCTATTTGCTTCCAGAGATCGATACGCGTACCGATCGGTACCGACATCGGGCGTACCGGGTATCGGAGCGGTATCGAAGAAAGCTCCGGAACCGGAGACCGGAACCGGCATGCTACTGGAAGTAGATGCTCTGGGTACCGGTATCAGTTGCGGTACCGGAATCGGAGTCGGAACCGATTGTCGTGGTACCGATGGCGGTGCAGCATTAATGAAAGTCAGTAAGGCCTGCTTCATGGATTGTACCGTAGTACCCATAGCCGCCACAACTGCCTGGAAGTCGGTACCGGTGTTAGCCGGTACCCCAGAGCAGTCTAACAGGAGATCGGTCGAGGCCGTGCCATCGATGTCTACCTGTAACCCCATAGGAGGAGCTTTGGAAGCCGGAGCTTCCCGCTGGGGTTGTTTGGCTGGGGCAGGGTCCTCAGGGTCAATTGCAAGGGCCTCTCGCTGCTTAGAGGGAGATTTGCCTTTTGAGGACTTGCCCGAAGAATGTTTGGTTACCTGAGATCCATCAGGAGAAGACAACCTGGAGGATGTTGATGCTGGAGTATCGGTAGAAAACAGCATATGAAATTTAGCTGCTCTGTTCTGTAAGCCCCTTTTGGACATCAGAGAGCAGGATGGACAATCCGGAATGGAATGGTCAGGCCCCAAACATTTAAGACACCACTCATGGGTGTCTGTAACTGAAATAGTACCGGTACACTTAGTGCATTTTTTAAAACCAGAAGCTGGTTTTTCCATGAGGGAGACCTGGGAAAAAGTAATATATATATATATTTTTTTAAATAAACGAAAAAAGGACTGGCGGTACCGGTCTGGAATCGGGGAAGGCAGACACGCGGTCAAAGAAACAAATTAAAATAACAATTTCTTCAGCGGTGACAGGAACACGACCTGCTGGCTCCGCGGAAAAAGAAGAACTGAAGAGAGTTGGTCAGGAAGGCGGGAAGGCAGCGCGCATGCGCTGTGGGAGGCCCCAAAAGCTTCCTTTCTGGGAAGCTGGGGAGCTTTCCCGCGCAAGCTCCGTCGGTTCCGACGTACCCATATGTGAGGACTCATTCCTGCTTGTTCCTGGAGATAGCCAGTCTGGGTAGAGTCGATCGGCCCTGAAGGCACCGAGGACACCAGTTGACGATCCTCGGCGAAGAGTGGAGCACTCGACGCCGATGCCGATGGATCGGTACCGCTCGAAGCGGATACCACCCCCGAGCATGGCTCAGGTATGTTCTGTGAGGAGTGAACCCCAGGAACAACCTGAAACCCCGTGAATGCTTTGGAGCCCGAAGACTCCCGCCGGGGTTTTCTTGCCAATGATGTCTTGAGGGGAAGGCCGGAGCCGTCATCATGCCGGGCATGAGACTTACCCCTCAAGAATTGGCTAGTCTTAACAGACTGTTTGTGGGTTACCTGATCCCGGAGAGAAGAACGGTATCCGCACCTCAGGAGGAAAGACGGCGTTGAGGGACACCCGAAAGAGAGAAGGTCTTCTCCCGACACTAAAGCCCAATGAATTGGGGGAACAGGGGTCAGGCCCCAAACAGGTTAGACACCAGGCGTTGGAGTCTAAAATGAAAACTAAGTTTCCACAGTGAAGGCACTTCTTAGGGGAAGAAGGCTCCATGTTGGAAGGGCCCATAGGCCTCTAAAGAGAAAACGAAACTGGTTCTTTGTTGGAAGGAAAAAGAAGGGATAAAGAAAATTAACGCACCGGCGACGCCGGTATCTGCGGGAAAAAGCCGCGACCACAAGAAAACAAAAACAAAAGGATATTAGAGAAAAATTTCTGCGGTGACAGGAGGTACGTCCTGCCGGCTCCGCGGAAAAACGAAAACTGGGAGAGGCAGGTGAAAAGGCGGGAAGTCACCGTGCAGGCGCGCGAGGGATGCTCCCAAAAGCCTTCTGATTGGATGCTGGGGAGCATTCCCGTGCGGGCTCCGTCGGCGCCGATGTACCCACAAGTGAAGACTCATTCCTGCTTGTTCCTGGAGATTGCTAGATGTGCTGTACTTAGACTTTAACATGGCCTTTGACCTAATTCTGCATAGGATGGAACTGATCGTCTTGAAGGACTATCAAAAAAGACTGCTACTGCTGGAAAGAAATCTGCACTTCTAAGTATTTACCTGCTGGGGAATTCTCTAAATCTTGGGGAAAAGGGGATCATTTGGGTTAAAGCTGATAGAATCTGTGTATTTCAAACTTAACTCAGTCAAAGTACCACCAGAGAGCTTTTTTATTTAAAACAAATAAGAATTTAGCTTATCATTGAAGGTAGAATAGGGTAAATATTGAGTAGAAAGAAAGAAATTGTTTCTGGGGACTTTTACAAAGAGACCTTCCAGTTCGGAGGCAAGAGACCTGTGACATTGTTTTAAATAGGTATAAAAAGCCAAGTGACAAATCAAAGGGTCAATTTAAAAGGACCCCTTTATCAAACCAAGGGCTGTGTGAATCACCCAGGAAATTGTTAGGCGATTGTCTTAGAAGCACAGGTCAGGGCACTGTGTAGCAAGCCAGTTTTTACTAAGAGTTTCTTTCCCTGACTTCCAGCTTTAGAGGCTCTTAAACCTATTAAAGGGAAGAAGGTGGTCAAATTCACTTTCAGATTCAGCTGGTTATTCTCATCAGGAATAGATTAATTAAGGCCCTGAAATTAATTAATCTTGAGATGAACAAAGTCTTTTAAACTTATTTATTTTGTTTTAACCGTTTAATAAATCAAAGTGGTTTACATGGAGCCAAAACAAGATACAAATAAAATAAACACCACAAAATATATAGTCTAACAAGGAATCTATTCAGTTTGTTATATATATCAATGTTAAAGAAGTAGGAAAACAACACAACTATAATACATTATATAACAATATTATAAAGAAACTGGTAGCAGTCAGTGAGCTAGCATAAATCCAGGAGTGGGACGTGATCATGAATGCTTTACATTTGATTCTACTTGTATTTAGGAGCCAATGTAGCAGGCTGAGGATTGGTGTGATATGATCAGATTTTGGAGTTCTGTGAATATTGTCGGGCGGTGGAATGTTGTGCCATTTGTAGCTGGTGCAATGCTTGTTTTGGCAATCCTTGGAGGATGCTATCACAGAAGTCAAAGTGAGGAACAATCATGGCTTGAAGTACTGTATGGAAGTCATGAGGAGACAGTAGTGGTCTTAGGTGTTGGAGGATTGTTATCTTGTTGTATATTGTTCTAGCTGTATTGTTGATGTGGGAGGCTAGCCTTAGGTTCTGATCTATTACTATTCTGAGGTATCGCATCTCATTTGACTTCCAGTGTTGCTTCTTTGAATTACATGGTTGTTAGAGGGGTGAAAGCCTTATCCTTAGTAATGAGTAGCTTATTGTTAGGTTGAGTGAGGCAAGCCAAATTGCTACCTCATTGAAGTAGGTGACTATTTGTTGGTGGTCGGGTTTTGAGATGTTGTATGGTAGGTATGTCATAATATCAGCATAAATGTGGTAGTTTACATTGTATTTCTGGATGAAGCTGCAAATTTATTTATTTATTTAAAAGGATTTATATACCACTTTATCCTGAAATCAAAGCGGATTACACATCAAACAAATCAAGTGCGTGGGTGTGAGCATGCAGTGATAAATCGAGGCGTGTGTGTGTGAGTGGTGTGAAGTTGATTGCGTGGTGAGCTATGTACAGTGTAAGCAGTGAACAGGAAATATTTACATTTTGGTGAGTGCGAGTTCGTTTAGACAGTTCATGTGATGTCCTTGTAGTGTTCTGTGAAGAGCGTGATTTTGGGCCTCTTTTGGAATGTCCTCCCAGACAAGCTAAAATCAACAGATATAAAAGAATTCTGGAAGCTACTTAAAACCACCCTATTCATTGAACAATACAGTGACGACGAGACAACCTGAGACCAACAAAAGACCGACAACCTGAGATCAACAAAAGACCTCAAAATAGGTTGTAGGTAAATATTAAATAATAATGCTAACCGTGTTGAGGCATGTGGGACTTCTTGCTGCTGTTTATATGGTATGGATTTGGTTTGATGTTGTTTTACCTGTTGAGTGCAATCTATTAGGTAAGATTAGGAGTGGAGGAGTGGCCTAGTGGTTGGGGCAAGGTACTTCAGGCCGGAAGATCGGGGGTTCAAATCCCACTAGAGGACAGCAACCTTGGGCCGGAAGGACTGGGGTTTCTAGTCCCACAGGTGCTCCTTGTGGTCTTGGGCAAGCCACTTAACCCTCCATAGCCCATGTTCCCTGTAAAATAGTTATCTCCAAGTTATAATGCCCTGTTCAATGTAATTTCAGTTTGTTCATTGTAAACCGCACTGATGCAGAATAGCGCGGTATATAAGAGAATGTAAATAAATAAATAAATGTGTCATTTATTCCAATTCCTTACAGTTTTGTTATAAGGCATTTCTAACAGGGGCTCTACAGGTCAAACAACGGTAAGGATTTGAGGGTTTATTTTTATTAAATTGCTATCTCTCTGACTGGAAGCTCTTAAAAGGGTTTTTGTATATTTTTCAAGCAAAGTTACTTTCTTTTTGGTGCTTTAGTAGAAATTTCCTTGAGCAGAGTAGGTTGTTGAACTCTAGTAACCTTCTCAGCTTTTGGGAACTGCTGACACCTAATCAGGTGCTAGTTCCCTCCCTACCCACCCTGACTCCCACCCACCCCTAGTGAGCAGTCTTGCTTTATAGGGCACCTCCTCATTTAACAAAGCACAGAGACTTGGAGCAGCACATTTTGAATATAATTAAAGAGATTTAACTACTTTTTCTCTGAAAGGACAGCTGGGAAACCGGCTGGTACGTGGTAGATCTCTCTCTTTTGCTTTAACAGATACCAAAGCTCCATGAACAGAACAATGGCTGGGAAAAATCGTATCGCTAAAGCTGTTGCCCCCATTCTGTCCAGACAGAGATCCTAATGCCAGTTGAAGGACCGGTTCCATGTGCAGGGTGCCTGCATGCTGAAGCTCTGAGGAAACAAGTGGAGGAACTCAGAGAGGAGGTGGCGAGGCTGAGGAGCATTCAAGACAGTAAGAAGTACATTGATGAGATGCTTCTTGCAGCAACCAAGCTCTCTAGCAGAGGAGAAGATGGGTGCCAACAGAATGTCGATGGTTGGACACAAGTCACCAGGGCCTGCAAAATCACCAATCCAACTTCTCCAGCCCTTGAAATGAATAACCATTATGCAGCCCTGGAAGTGGAGGAGGTGAAAGCATCCCTGGAAAGGGAAGAACCAGAGCTCAAGTACCCCAAAGTTGCAGAATCAGTGACCAAAAGGAAGCGAAGGGTAGTGGTGGTTGGAGACTCTCTTCTGAGGGGTACTGAGATGTCCATCTGCCGACCAGACTTGATGTCCAGAGAGGTATGCTGTCTGCCTGGTGCCAAAATCCAAGATGTTACGGAGAGCTTGCTGAGACTCATCAAGCCCACTGACTATTAAGCAATATTGCTAATCCATGTTGGAACAAATAATACTGCCAGGTATCCCTCGGAAAGTATCAAAAGTGACTTCTTGGCTCTGGGACAGAGGGTGAAGCAGTTAGGTGCACATGCGGTGTTCTCTTCAATCCTCCCTGTTGAGGATAAAGGCCAAGGCAGAGAGGCTCGCATCCTGGAGATGAATGCATGGCTGCGTGGATGGTGTCATCGAGAGCGTTTTGGTTTCCTAGACCATGGGATTGCAGAGCAGAGATGGCATCCATCTGTCCAAGAAAGGTCAACACGTCTTCGGTAGTAGACTGGCTAATCTACTGAAAAGGGCTTTAAACTAGATTCGTTGGGGATGGGTGAAGGAAGTCCCCAGGTAGGTGAAAGCCCCCAGGTAGGTGATACATTAAATACCTTTATGGAAATGGGTAACAGGGGTAACATATGGAAAGCAGTGTGTATAAATGCCCGTAGCATGGGAAATAAGATCCCTGATGTTGAAGCTTTGGTGGGAGTGGCTGACTTAGATTTAGTGGCAGTTACAGAAACATGGTTCACAGAAAACCATGATTGGGATGTAACTATACCTGGCTATACTTTATTCAGAAAGGACAGGGTAGGAAGAAGGGGAGGAGGAGTGGCACTATATGTAAAAACTATTATTAAAGCTTTGGAATTACAGAGCTTAAAAGGGAGAGAGGAGGCATTGTGGGTTAAACTAGAAAGAGGAAAAGAGAAATCTATTTGCATTGGTGTGATATACAGACCTCCCTCACAAGAGGAAGAGGTGGACAGAGTTAATTGAAGACATACGCAGCATTGCTAGGAAAGGGGAATTGCTACTGATAGGAGATTTCAATATGCCAGATGTTGATTGGCACATTCCTGCTGCAATATCATCTAGAAGTAAGGAGATCCTGGATTCTCTACAGGGAGAGCTATTCAGGCAATTGGTAACAGACCCCACACGTGAAGGGGCCATACTGGACTTGGTGCTTACCAATGGTGAAAGTTTTTCTGATGTTGTAGTTGGAGATCATTTTGCATCCAGTGATCAACAGATGGTGTGGTTCAGTATTAGGACTAGGGCTGTTAGAATCCATTCAAAGGTGAGGATCTTAGGCTTTAGGAAGACTAACTTTGCCAAGATGGACCAATACCTCAAGGAGTCGTTAGTGGGATGGGAACAGCTGGGGGATGTAGAAAAACAAAGGGCAAAACTGAAAGGGGATATTTTAAGGGCAACCAACCTTTTTGTTAAAATGGTAAATAAAGGTAAAAGGAAAAGGAGATCGCTATGGCTTTCGAAAGAAGTAGCTGAAAAAGTGAAGAAAAAGAGGGAGGCCTTCATGAAATACAAGAGATCACAGAGAGAGGAAGACAGGCATCTATATTTGGAAAAACTTAGAGAAGCTAGCAAAGTAGTCAGGAAGGCAAAGATTCAAAAGGAGGAGGAAATAGCCAATGCAATAAAATGGGAGGATAAGACATTTTTCAGATATGTTAGTGAGAAGTGGAAGGGCAAAAGTGGTATTGTCAGACTCAAGGGTGCAGGGGAGAAATATGTAGAAGCTGATAACGATAAAGCGGAATTGCTTAAGGAGAAATTTCACTTACCGTTAATTTCCTTTCCTGGAATACTGCTAGACCAGTCCAGACAAACGGGTTATGCACCCCTGCCAGCAGATCCTGGAGACAGAGAATTCTACCAGAGCTCTGATAGGCTGGAGCCTGGTGATATAATCCTACCCCTAGGGGTCTCCCTCAGTTACGTCCACAAGCTAATGCAACATGAACTGTAACATCACCCCAGAGGGTCCCAAGTGAACTATATACAAGGGAGCCGAAGAACTCCCTAGAGCTGAAAACAGTATCCACCTACGAACCCATGGACTGCCCAGGGCGAGGCATACCGGCAAAGAGAAGAACCGCGGCCCGCGGCTGCACCGCACCAGCGGCACTCCAACCAACAGCAGGGCGGGTCCTGGACTGGTCTAGCAGTATTCCAGGAAAGGAAATTAATGGTAAGTGAAATTTCTCCTTCCAGTTCATACTGCTAGACCAGTCCAGACAAACGGGCAGTACCCAAGCTACCTGCTTTCAAGGGGGGGGCAAGGCCGCCGACAGCTCAGCAACTCCAAAACGGACTTCCTGACGGGCATGAACGTCCAGCCTATAATGACCGACAAAGGTGGACAGCGACGACCAAGTCGCTGCCCGGCGAATATCAAGAGGAACTACATGAGACCTCCCGGCCTACAAAGTTGCTTGCGCCTGAGAGGAGTGAGCACGGAGTCCCGGTGGAGCTTGTTCTCCCTGAAGAAGGTACGCCGCCTCAATGGCCTCCGTAACCCATCTAGAAATGGTAGATTCGGAGGCTGCGGATCCCCGACGAGAACCGGCGAACAAGACAAAAGAGGAACAGTCATATGGAAGGGTCTGGCGACCCCCAGATACCGAAAAAGAACCTTCTTAAGGTCCACCGCCCGCAACGGAGACCGACCACTGTCACACTGCGTCTTTGGAAAAGACGGAAAGGAAAGAGGCTGGTCAACAGCGAACGGCTTCAGCACTTTGGGCAACAAAGGAAGGGATAGTTCTCAGAGAAATGCCTTCGGAGGAAAACGAGAGATAGGGATCTCGACACAGAGAGCCTGGAGCTCAGAAACACGGCATGCCGAAGTTATGGCCACCAAGAAGACTGCCTTCAGAGTCCAATCTAGAAGAGAACAGGCCCTCAGAGGCTCAAAGGGAGGAGCAACGAGGGCACAGAGGACAAGCACGAGAGCCCACGCCGGCACAGGCGAACGCAGAGGAGGCCGGAAGGCCCAACTACGCGGAGAAACCGAGACACGTCTGAAAACGAAGCTATCGATCGCCCCGGTATAGGACCCCGAAAACAAGTTAAAGCGACCATTTGTACTCGCAAGGAATTGAATGCTAATCCCTTATCCACTCCGGCCTGTAAAAAGGACAGGATGTCCGGAATACCGCAACGCCAGGGTGTGAGGTTATTTCGCGAACACTAACCATCAAGAGACACCAAACCCGAGCGTAAGTCAGCGTCGTGGAAGACCGCCGCGCCGTGAGAAGCGCCACGACCACGCTAGGCGAAGAGCCGTAGCGAGCAAACCGGCGGCAGTTAATAGCCAGGCCGAAAGCGAGTAAGGAGCCGGGTCTTCCATCTCCACCGGTCCGTGAATCAGAAGGCCGAGAAACGCCTCGAGGCGGAGCAGCCACACCCCAGACAGACGGAAGAGATCCGCATACCATGGTCCGCGAGCCCAATTCGGAGCCAGCAGGAGTACAGGGCCGCGACGGTCTCGGAGCCGCCGGAGAACTATGCATATCACGGATCAGGGAGGGAAAACACACAGGAGAAGATGAGCCAGCCACGGTTGAGAGAGAGCATCTATGCCGTGCGCTCCCTCGTCCCTCCAATGGCCGAAGTACAGCGAAGCCTTGGCAGTCTGCGCCGTAGCCATTAGATCCATGGTCGGCAGTGCCCACAGGTGAACAATGGACCGGAATGCATCCGGCTGCAGAGCCCAACCCCCGGGCTCCAGAGAGTGCTGGCTGAGAAAATTGGCTTACACATTGTTCACGCCTGCGGTGTTCCGCGCCAATAGCCTGAAGATGTTCCTCCGCCCACGGGAGGAGCAAACGCCTCTCCTGTGAGACATCCAGACATTGCGTGCCGCCTAGGCGGCTTAGGTAAGCAACCGTCGTGGCGTCGGACATGAACCGAACCGCACGCCACCGCAGAAGAGGCTGAAACTGAAGAAGGGCGAAGCGCACTTTCCGTGTCTCGAGACGATTGACAGACCCTTGGGCTGTGCGAGGTGACCAACTCCCCTGCGCCGAGGCCAAGCTGCAAGGCGCTCCCCAAACGGAGAGGTCGGCGACTGGCGTCACCAAGATCCAGCGCAGAGACTCCAGAGGGACCCCCCGTAGAAGATGGTGTGCTTGAAGCCACCAGCGGAGGCTGCGGTGCACCGGCAGAAGCAAAGGTAACCGGATTAAATAACTGTCCGACACCGGCGACCAACAAGATAGAAGTGCCGTCGGCAAGCAGCGCATGTGCGCTTCCGCCCACGGAACGAGGGCTATTGTTGCTGCCAAGGACCCCAAGAGTCTAAGGTAGCCCCCAAGGCCGAGGTGCCGCTTGATCCAAGCAGCGGCGGAGCTGAAGAGAGATCTTCTGAAAACGTTCCTGAGGTAGAAACACCCGCCCCCGACGAGTGTCGCACCCAGCCCCTAGAAAATCCAGGACCTGAAGCATCCCAAAATAGACAGAGTAACGGCCCAGTCCTCCTTCCAACGGTGGACCGGGACGAATGGGCATCTAAACGCTGGAGCCTGGAAATGAAGCAACATCTGCTGCCCATTGCCGCAGGCTGAGCCATCTCCGAGCTACCGACACCGGTGCTAGGAAGCGAGCTGAGCCGCAAGAGATCACAGAATGCCTCTGCCCGGAATGCAGCGATGGATTCAAAATGAACCAACTCGGGAACACCTGGAAGCTGCTGAATCCAGCGAAGGGAGGCCCGAGCTGCTAGACCTCTGCACACCCCTGCAAGAAGGAAATAGCGGGCGAAGACCCGTCTTCAGCAGCCTCCCAACTCTTTAGGTCTTGCTGGTCGCGGAGCACCACTCCGCCCTCAACCGGAAGTGTGGTATGCCTGATGACCCTGGTCAGAATGTCGGGTATGTCAGCCAACGGTCCAAGTGAAAGGGAGACCAAGGGTATAACTGACCAATACCGCGTGCCTTACGAATGCCCTGGAAAATGGGATCCGGCTGCAACCGGATTTGAGAATCCAGAGGATCAGGCGTGTCGGCCAGGGGGAGCGACTCCATCACCTGTGTGATTAGAGCCGGCAACTCCTCTTTCCGAAAAAGGCTGAGAACCGTCAGCGAAGAAAACAGACGGAGAATATTCCCCATCTCCGTACTCCAACGAGTCAGGGCTGACCTCCGAAGATTTAAAGTCTTCTTGAATATCCATAGTACCCCGCAAGGCACATGCAACGCTCCAAGGAGGACGTACTGCTCTAAGGTCTGAGGACTTATGGGACCACTTGCGAGACCACGCCATATGCTTGCCTGCTACTGGGCAGGTGTAGGAGATATTCCAAAAGACTCCAAAAGTCACAGGCGTCATGCCAGATGGAAGAGTGTGAGGAAGGCACTGTCAGTCAAGGCTGCTGTGGCCTCCAGCGGCTGTGGAAGCGACATGGGAGCTGACTGAATCGTTTCCTGCAGGAAGATCCTGCAGCAGGGGCACTGAGGAGGGAGGAGATAAGGTGCTGATGAACCCATCTAGCAGCGCAGTGGGAATGGGGAAAGAGTCTCCGGGATGCAGCGTGCAGGTGGAACACAAGCCATCTCTTAATTCCCCATTCGACTGATTACTTATTACATATAATACAGCCAGAGAAACAAGCATTGTAGAGACTTAAACCACCTTTCCTCTTTTTTTCCCTTTTTTTTTTTTTATGCATTTAAAACAAAAATCAAGGTAGACTCAGGGAAACCGAAGACTCTTCAAAGAAAAGGATTTTGAAACTCTCCGTGCCTCCACAGCATGTTTAAATGTGTGGAAACTGCTGTCTAGAGCTGTTCCCTCCAAAAAGAAACACTGAAGAGAAAAACAAAATGGCCGCTGGCACAGAAAAACTGTCAGGTATTCACTGAGCTGAGAAGGGAACTGTCAGTCATTCACTGTGCTGGTACAGAGAAACTTTCAAAGTCAGGGTAAGGCCAATACAGTGACTGAAAGTAGGAAAATTAGAGTGTGATTCCTCTGCAGCCACTCAGACCTCCATGGTAGGGGCTGAAAGGTGTTTCTGGGGAGGGATGTAGAAGCTCAAACCCAGCCGTACGGAAGATGACAGTGAGTATGTTTAATTAGGTAGAGCCCAGACAGTCAGGATCCAAAACACTGACTTAAAATTCCAATCAAATGGTATATTGAAAAAGACAGGTACAATATTCCAGTAAGACGTACAAAGTAACCCGGCTGCAGTATGTGGATTAAAAATTTTAAAGTAGGAACTTCAAAACTCAGAGGCAGCCGGTCCGGGAGCAGTAGCTGAGGCAAGTAAGAAAAAAACAGGCTACTCACAGTTTCCTTTCAGGAATTGATACCTGAACTTCCCGGGGATGTCCGTGGCAAAGACTCAGCGCAGCGTAAAGCCAATGGAGAGCTCCACTGAAGCCAGGCTCAGGAGATCCCAAGTTTATCTGGGGAATCAAGACGCTGGGGGAAGAGCACAGTTGATTTCTGAGGTCCCTGTGTGTCTTCTGACAGCTTATGCAGCGTAGACCTGAATAAGGCATAGGGAGAACTAAAAAAAAAAAACTCTGCCCCGGAGGAACAGGCATTTAACAATATTCCCCATACTATGCAATGCCTCAGCCAGCCTTCTTTGTTGGGCACAGTGGGGGATGGAACCCATGAGCCCTGCACCAGTGGTCAGTGTCTTAGCATTGTACTGTGGCTCTGAATTGCATCCGGTTCTCTAATCATGCCTTCCGTACTTTTTATTCATTATGTTAATACATAGGCAGAGAAAAAGGAACCCCCACACAACTCACAGCTAGCCAGTGTTGTGAAAAAATTTAAACAGCAATTTTATTTTTTTGGTGCTAGAAGCCGGCAAAGAGAGAAGGAATCTGGCTTCTCGCCAAAAACCAGGGCTTATTAGCTATTCAAAATGGCCGCCGGCAAAAATAAACCTGAAAAAGAGTGAATTAAAACCCCCAAAAGCTAAGGAATTAACTTAAAAAGTCAAATGACAAGGTGGGGGGGGTTGCAGGCATGAGAGAAATGCCTAAAATCGCTGAAAAATCAAGAAAAATAAATCCAGTCACCACAGAGTTGCAGACAGCAGTGGGAGAAAGACAGGTTTTGTACTCACAGTACCGAAAGTGCAGAGAATCCACGGACTGCTGCTGAGAGCACTGCCAGCTGCCTCACCACTAAAATCAGCCCCAGGGACTGGATTTTAGGAGGCTTACCATCCAGCTAAATAGTCTTCTTGACTAGTGCTGGGAAGTCTGCACATCAGCGAGCTCTACTGTGACCCGCAGGACACAGGAGCTCAGCTGGAATTCATCCTGGTGCCCAGATAACTACACTGGCAACTACAGGGTATAATCTCTCCCAGAGAAATCACAAAGAAATAAAGCATCTTAAATTTTTTTGAAGGAGCAAAAAAAAAAAAAAGCATCCAGATCTGCTGGAGACAGAGAAAAACTGAGGGAGACCCCTAGGGGTAGGATTATATCACCAGGCTCCAGCCTATCAGAGCTCTGGTAGAATTCTCTGTCTCCAAGATCTGCTGGCAGGGGTGCATAACCCGTTTGTCTGGACTGGTCTAGCAGTATGAACTGGAACAAATATTTCTGTTCTGTTTTCACAGATGAACCACCAGGAGCAGGACCTCAGAAAACACCCACAAAGAGGAACAAAAGCGAGGGACATCTTGAACAATTTTCAGAAGACTGTGTTCGTGAGAAACTAGCTCAACTTAAAGTACACAAAGCGATGGGACCGGATGGGATACACCCTAGAATACTAAGGGAACTTGGGGATATTCTAGCAGCTCCACTGACTGACCTTTTCAATGCTTTGTTGGAGTCGGGAGTGGTGCCAAAGGACTGGAGAGAGGCTCATGTGGTGCCTTTACACAAAAGCGGAAGTAAGGATGTGGTTGAAAACTACAGGCCGGTTAGTTTAACTCTGGTGGTGAGTAAATTATTGGAAACGCTGCTGAAAGAGAAAATAGTGAGGTTTCTGGAGTCCAGCGGATTACAGGATCCGAGGCAGCATGGACTCACCAGAGGCAGGGCTTGTCAGACAAATCTGATTTATTTCTTTGACTGGGTGACCAGGGAGTTGGACCGAGGGAGAGCCCTAGATGTGGTGTATTTAGATTTCAGTAAAGCCTTTGACACGGTTCCTCACAGGCGACTTATAAACAAACTGAGCTCCCTAGGGATGGACCCTAAAGTTACTGCTTGGGTTAGAAATTGGTTGGGTGGGAGGTGACAGAGTACAGGTAAATGGAGCTCACTCTGAGGAGAAGGATGTTACCAGTGGTGTGCCCCAGGGATCTGTCCTTGGTCCGATTCTTTTTAACATCTTTGTTAACATCTGTTAACATACACCACCCAAAATACAGCAGCATTCCCCACCACCTCACACAAGATCCCCATATTGCATGGACTAGGAAGAAGATATCATTCCTCCTATCATCACTCAGCTCCACAACCACACCATGTTAGGCACTCTCATCTACTATATATCTCCCTTAGCACTGTTAGTAGTTCTAAACCTAATTCTGCTCCCTCACATGCTAACTTAAACTGTGCACTCATCAACGCCCGCTCAGTACGTAAAAAGGGGCCAGCCATTACAGATCTCATCACAAAGCTGAAACTAGACATCCTCATGGTAACAGAATCATGGCTAGCGGACACAGACAATGTCCTTATAAACCAACTCATTCCACCAGAATACTCAATACACACATGTCACAGAGCAGACCGAAGAGGAGGTGGTGTCCTCATTCTTTCACGAACTAACCTTCAATTTAGTTTACTTTCCTCCCAGAGTACCACACACATGGACCTAGTTACTATAGCCAACAAACATATCATCCTAAATCTCATATATAGAGCCCCATCCTCACCACCAGAAGATTTATCTAATATAATAGAGCTGGCCTGCAACCCAGAAAGCCCACGCAAATCCAACTGGTTAATGGGCGACTTTAACCTCTCCTCACTTCACCATAGACATTCTACCACATTCCTTGATGCCATGAATGACCTCAACTACTCGCAGCTAGTTAGCTCCCCTACACACCTCAAGGGTAACACCCTTGACCTCATTTTTGCGCCTCAGCCTGCAGTGAACACCAACTTTAAGCTATCTCATACCCCTGTCCCATGGTCTGATCATGATTTATTATCCTTCCAAATCCCATTTCAGAAAAACAGTATACCAGCAAGACAGACAAATTTGATCTTATCAGGTCCAACAGCCCGTTTCAAAACGCTCAACAAGGATGACTTCATCAGCCAGACTCTTCCAACCCTTTGTCTACCAACCAATGACCTTGATGAATTGATCAACAATTGGTACAACACCCTGAACTCCTCTTCACATATACCTTCCTCAGTAAGACCACCAGCATCCAGCACAGCACTAAAAAGAAGAAACCCAAAACCATGGTTCTCCACTGAACTACGACTATCCCTCCAGAACCTAAGAAAACAAGAGAGAAAATGGCGCAAATCACGTGCTCCAATTGACCAAATAGATTACGAAAATGCCCTAAAGAAACACCGGGAGAAAATAGCTGAAAAGGTGAGAGAACACCATACAGAAACCCTCCTCCGATCACTGAACAAACCACGAGACCTCTTTAACATCACTAAATCCTTAACCAAGGCACCATCCTCCAACCAAACAATATCAATTCAACCTCAGGCTTTTGCCGACTATCTTCAATCTAAATCCATTAACACGAATTCCACTCCAAGTTGTATACCGAACCCCATCTCAATCACTCAGCCTCTAAAAAATTTTGTCGCCCCCACAGTGAAATCCATCACTGACCTTATTGCCACCTTGAATACTACCACAGCCCCAAACGATCCATGCCCTGCCTACTGGATCAGAACAATGCGTGCTGAACTGAGCCCCATACTTGCCCTTATCATGCAACTTTCCTTCACAACCGGATCATTCCCTTCATCTCTCAAGCAAACTTCAATACGCCCTCTCCTGAAGAACAATAAACTCGACCCAGCAAAAACTGATTCATATCGTCCAATTTCAAGTATACCCTTCTAGCCAAAATCATCGAGAAGGTGGTACAAATCCAATTGCAACAGCATATAGATACCTCAGCTCCTCTCGATCCCTGCCAACACGGATTCCGTGAATCACATGGCATAGAAACCCTTCTCACACTACTCATCAACACCTTAACAAGAGGGATTGACAAAATTGAAAATGGCTTCATCCTCATCTTCCTTGACATCTCAGCAGCTTTTGACTCGGTTAACCATGTACAACTTCTTCACCGTCTTAAAGAAAAGGGAGTCCAGGAATCAGCTTGGGAATGGTGTAGATCCTACCTAACCAACCCCTGGCAACAGGTGCGGATAGGAGCTTCAACCTATGATCCTTTCCAGCAACAACAGGGTGTACCCCAGGGATCCTCTTTATCAGCTCTTCTATTTAACATATATATCCAACCAATCTGTGAAATCATCAAAACATTTAACGCCTCCAGCTTGATCTACGCAGATGACATACTGATATTCACGCCAATAAAAATTAATGCCCCCGACTTCTCCCCAATTATCGCCTGCTTCAACGCGATTACAGATTGGCTCCTATCCCAGAACCTGCGAATAAACTTCAAGAAAACGGAAGTCCTATTCGTAACTAGGAATAAGAAATTCTCCCCACCCGCAACTTTGAAGGTGAGAGATGCGGAATTACCATGTAAATCATCAATTCGCTACCTAGGAGTAACCATCGACCAAGAACTGACCTTCAAAGATCACATAAAGCAGACCGTTAAATCCATTTACTATAAATTGAGAACACTGAAACCCTTAAGACCACTACTCGCCTCCAATGACTTCCGAACAATCTTCCAAGCCCTTATAACACCTCATTTCGACTATGCCAATGTCATCCTGCATGGTCTACCCAAGAGCATCCTCAACCCACTCCAATTGGCGATGAACTCAGCAGCCCGCATCCTCTGCGGTACATCCAGTAGAGACCACATCACCCCCATACTAACAGAGCTTCACTGGTTACCCCTACAAGCCAGGATAACCTACAAAGCACTTCTGCTACCCTTTAAAGCAATCAATCAAATAGCCCCACCTTCCCTCTCATCACTTATTATCAACACCCCCACGAACAGACTGAGAAGATCCGCAGCCGCCAATACCCTTGTCGTACCAAAGGAGTACACTAAATGTAACCAAACAACCAGAGACAGGGCCTTCACCTTATTCGCTCCAACTTGCTGGAATAATCTCCCTCCTCATATCCGATCAATAAAAGACCTCTCTCAATTTAGAAAGGCCCTCAAACACTACCTATTCTGTCATCATCTTTTAGGCCCTAACCCTACACCTCCTCCCCCCATCTCACAAATCACTCACACAGATGTAATTTATCTTTCTGTATATAGCTTGTATATAGTTTACCATGTTGTCTCCAAGTTACTGACCCTGTTATAATGTAAGCAAAAGACACTGTTATAATGTAAGCAAAGGACTGTTCTAATGCGAAATTTGTTATCTGTAAACCGCGCTGATACCAAAGAGCGCGGTATATAAAAACTGTAAAATAAATAAATAAATAAATAAAATTAGTGATATAGCGGATGGGCTGTCGGGTAAGGTTTGCCTCTTTGCGGATGATACCAAAATCTGCAATAGACACCCAGGAAGGTGTAGATAACATGAGGAGGGATCTAGCTAAGCTTGAAGAATGGTCTAGAATTTGGCAGCTGGGATTTAATGTTAAAAAATGTAAGGTCATGCATTTGGGCTGCAGCAATCCAAGGGAGCAATACAGTATAGGAGGTGAAGTACTTTTGTCCACTAAAGAAGAGCGGGACCTAGGCGTTGTTGTGTCTGATGATCTTAAAGTAGCTAAACAGGTAGAAAAGGCGACGGCAAAAGCTAGAAGGATGCTTGGGTGCATACGGAGAGGAATGGCTAGCAGAAAAAAGGAGGTGATAATGCCTCTGTATAAGTCTTTGGTGCGACCTCATTTGGAGACCGCACCTTCAAAAGAATGTGAACAGGATGGAGTCGGTGCAGAGGGTGGCTACTAAAATGATTAGTGGTCTTCATTATAAAGCATATGAGAACAGACTTAAGGATCTTAATATGTACACCTTAGAGGAAAGGCAGGATAGAGGTGATATGATTGAGATGTTTAAATACCTCCGTGCAACAGATGTTCAGGGGGAGAGCCTCTTTCAATTGAAAGCAAGTTCTGCTACGAGGGGACATGGGATGAGGGTGAAGGGAGATAGATTCAGGAGTGATATGCGGAAATATTTCTTTACGGAAAGAGTGGTGGATCCGTGGAATAGTCTCCCAGTGAAGGTGGTAGAGATGAGGACAGTAACTGAATTCAAAAAAGCATGGGACAAACATAGAGGATCTCTAAAGGAAAAAAGGGGACTGTTGTAGTTGTTGATATGGAAGGACAGATTAGATAGGCCATGTGGTCTTTTTCTGTCACATTTCGATGTTTCTATAAGTAGTTTGTGACAGATGGAGTCAAAAGCATCCACAGTATCTAAGAAGATTAGTATGAATGGCTTGTTTAGTTTTTTTGATAGTTTTTATTAATTTGTTTATGAGGGAAGTAAGGAATGCTTCTACTCCATGTCCCGGTCTAAAACCATGCTGGTGCAGATCAAGTGGAACATGTTTATCTAAGTGCTCCTGGAGCTGGCATTGTACCACTTTTTTCTATTATTTTTCCTATAAATGATAAGCTAGATATTGGTCTATATGAGCTTGGGCTCGATTTGTCTAGAACAGTATTTTTTAGGACAGGACGTATAGAAGCTATTTTTAGATCCCTATTTATTTATTTATTTATTTTATTTATTTATTTAACTATTTCTTTTATACCGCCCCTTCCAGAGATCAAGGGCGGTTTACATATAACAGATTAACAGTCTTGTACACAATTTGTATACATTTTACATAGAACAGTAGAGATCAACTATTTACATTGAACAGTAAATATAAACTTTGTAGGTATTGTAACAAAAACAACTTGAAGGTATTAAAGCAAAATCTTTGTAAGTATTAAAGCAAACATATCAAACTTTGTACAAAAGTATATTTACATCGTGTAGTGTGTGTGGTGTATGGGGTAGAAATTGGCGTAGGTGCTGGAATTTAGTTCCTTTTATTTTTGTCATCTTTGGGGCGTGTGTGGGGGGGACAGGCTTGTGGTTACATTGTTGGGGTTAAGGGAGTTTGTGCATGGGTGCCCACATTTGTAGTAGAGCTGGCTTTGGGGGCGTAGGGGATTTCGAAGTGTTCAGTGAACAGGTAGGTCTTTAATTCTTTTCTGAATTGGATGAGGTCTCTTATGGTGCGAAGTTCAATAGGGAGGTCGTTCCAGAGTGTAGGAGCAGTGAATGAGAATGCTCTAGAGCTAGTGGTATACTTGGTTTTACAGATGGCTTTAGGTATGATGAGGGAGTGGGCTGCGTTTTGTCTGAGGGTCCTTGTCGATGTTGGAGATTGCAGTAATGTGGTTAAGTGTGAGGGGGCTATGTCGTTTATGAGTTTATAGGTTGTTAGGATAATTTTGTATTTGATTCGGCTGTTTATAGGAAGCCAGTGGAGTTCCAGCAGTATTGGGGTTACGTGGTCTGTTAGGCGGGCTTTAGCAATTACTTTTGCACAGATGTTTTGTGCTCTTTGTAGAAGGTATGTGCTTTTTTGAGGGAGGCCTGTTAGGAGACTATTGCAATAGTCGAAGTGAGGGGTGATCAGTGTACTTACTACGGATCTAAAGTCTTGTGTTTCAAGGAGTGGCCTTAGGTGCTGAATAGTTTTGAGTTTGTAGAAAATGGTTTTTACTGTTTGTTTTATGTGTGGCAGCATGGATAGGGTGTGGTCTATTATTACCCCTAAGTATTTTACCTGTTTTCTGACAGGTATTGAAGTTTTGTTGATTGTGATTGTTTCCGGGTAAGTGTTCTCAGTCATAGAAGATCTTGTTACAAACATTGCCTCAGTTTTTTTGAGATTTATGCTGAGGTAGTTCGTTTCCATCCAGGAGGAGGTCTCAGCCATGCATTTGGATAGAGAGTCATATGTATGGTTTTTAGTGGTTATGGGGATAGCTAGCATGATATCAGCATATATAAAATGGTTAATCCTGTGTTTTTTAAATATGTTTGTTATCGGTTGCAGATACAAGTTAAATAGGAGGGCTGAAAGGGCTGATCCTTGGGGTATTCCTTGTCCTTGGGGGAATGTTTCTGATGTTTGTTGATCAATTTGGACGCGTATTAATCTATGTGAGATGTAGGATTTGAACCAGTTAAGGACAATCCCGCCTATTCCTAGGTTTTCTAATCTGTTGATCAGTGTCTGGTGATTAATGTTATCAAAGGCAGCAGAGATATCTATAAATAGGAGTAAGAAGCCTTGGTGTTTGTCATCTGTGCCCTTGATGAGGAAGTCCATAAGGGTGATTAGGAGGGTTTCTACTCCGTGGAAAGGGCGGAAACCAAATTGGTGTGAGTCAAGTGGTTTGTGTTCATCAATGTGTTCCTGTAACTGAATTTGAATTGTTTTCTCTATTATTTTAGCTATGAATGGAATGCTGGCTATGGGTCTGTATGAGTTTGGGTCTTTTGAGTAGAGCTTATTATTCTTTATTATTGGTCGGAGTGTTGTGAGTTTTAGGGCATCAGGCATGATGCCCTGTGAAAGGGATTGGTTAACTATGTGTTGTAGATTTACCGCTAGTTCATCTTTCACACACTTAATCCATGAAACGGAGCATGGGTCGAGTGGGGAGGTGGTGGTGTTTATCATTGCTATGATTTTGAGAAGTTGCTTTTGTTCTACCAACTGGAAGCTTGTCCATTCATGTGTGGTTTTCGTGTTTGATAATAGCGGGGTTGGGGTAGTGGTCTTGTTTTTTAGTTTTTCTGCAAAATGTTTTGCTAGAGTTTGTATGTTTATTGCTTGTTGTTTAGGTTCGGTGTTACTAGTTTTGGTTAATGTTTTTACTATCGCGAATAACTCCCTAGGGCGGTTGATGGATGAGTTTATTACTTTTGAGTGGTAGTCTCTTTTTGATTTGTTAATTGCGTTTTTGTATTCTATGAGTAGGAGCATGTATTGTGATTTGTTTTCATCAGATTTAAGTTTTCTCCATCTCTTTTCTTGTTTCCTTAGTTGTTTTTTTAGTTTTGTCAGCTCTTTCGGACATATCCCTAGGCATATGTCCTTGAGATAATGAGAGTTGAATTATTTTGAGGAGGAAAGTTGACACTTCTGCTTATGTTATCTTTATCCAGCTCACCGGGCATCAGTAAAGAGGTAGTGGTACTGAGGTTGGTGATAATGTCTCCTAGTTGTTCTATGTTGATTGGTGTGAATATTTGCCATGATGTATTGTTGATTGCTAGTGTTGGAGGTGCGGAGGGTGGTTTAATTACCTTACTCTTATAATAGATGGGTAGTGTTTGTGGACTAAGAGGAGGTATGATTCTGATATCTTTCTATATAGGCATCTTATAAACAAACTGAACACCTTAGGAATGGACCCTAAAGTTCCTGACTGGGTTATAAATTGGTTGAGTGGGAGGTGACAAAGGGTACAGGTAAATGCAGCTCACTCTGAAGAGGAAGTGGTTACCAGTGGTGTACCACAGGGATCTGTCCTTGGTCAAATTCTTTTTAACATCTTTGTTAGTGATATTGCGGAAAGGCTGTTGGGTAAGGTTTGCTTGTTTGCGGATGATACCAAAATCTGCAATAGAGTAGACACCCAGGAAGGAGTAAATAACATGAGCTCGAATGGTCTAGAATTTGTTAGCTGAAATTTAATGCTTAAAAAATGCAGAGTCATGCATTTGGGGTGCAAAAATCCAAAGGAGTGGTACAATGTACAGGGTGAGGTACTTCTGTCCAAAAAAAGGTAGAAAAGGTGACTGCGAAAGCCAGAAGAAAGCTTGGGTGTATAGGGAGAGGAATGGCCAGTGAAAAAAGGAGGCAATAATGCCTCTGTTTAAGTCTCTGGTGCGACCTCATTTGGAGTACTGTGTGCAATTCTCGAGACCAGGTTAACAGTCTTCGTTATGAAGCATATGAGGACAGACTTAAAGATCTTAATATGTATACTTTAGAGGAAAGGCGAGATGGGACAATGATAGAGACATTTAAATACCTCTGTGGCATAAATGCACAGGAGGGTCTCTTTCAATTGAAGGCAAGCTCTGCTACGAGGGGACATAGCATGAGAGTGAAAGGGGATAGATTCAGGAGTAATAGGCAGAAATATTTCTTTACGGAAAGAGTGGTAGATGCGTGGAATTGTCTTCCAGTGGAGGTGGTGGACACAAGACAGTATCTGATTTCAAAAAACATGGGACAAACACAGAGGATCTCTAAAGGAAAAAAGAGGACTATTTTAGTTGATATGGAAGGGCAGACTAGATAGGCCATGTGGTCTTTTTCTGCCATCATGTTTCTATGTTTCTTCTTGGTTTGGGAGTTCTTCCTAGGGATTTTACAATTTCAAAGAGTTCCCTGGAACGTTTTAGTGATTTCATAATAGGTGTTGTATGGTAATGCGGTTGTTGATGCTATCACAGTATTCCCCGAGTTTGTCCATGTAGATGTCCTGGTCTTTAAGTCTCTTAGAATGTCTCCATTTCTGTTGTAGTTTTCTTAGTTGTCTCCTTGTGTTTCTTAGTTCCTGTGTGTACCGGTTTTGTGTGTGATTTTGGTTGAGGGACAGCAGCAGCTTTGCTTAAGACATTATTTTAGTTATTCAAGATGACATCAATATCATTTGAGTTTGTATCAAGTTGAGGTACACAGTCATTAAGAAATGCTTATTTGTCAAACTGTTGAAACGGTGGTCTGTTGCTATGGTTGGGTTCAGTTTGTATGCAGGTGTCTGGTGAGGAATATGAAAAAGTGCAGTGTCATGCACTTGGGTAGCAGAAATCCAAGGAAAAAGTACACGATAGGGGGTGAGAGGTTGGTATGCACGGTTCAGGAGAAAGACCTTGGTGTGATTATCTCTGATGATCTCAAGGTGGCAAAACAGTGCGACAAGGCAGTGGCAAAAGCCAGGAGGATGTTGGGCTGCATACAAAGAGGGATTACCAGCAGAAAGGAAGAGGTACTTATGCCACTGTACAAGTCACTGGTGAGGCCTCACTTGGAATACTGTGTTCAGTTTTGGAGACCATATCTTGCAAAAGATGTAAAAAGACTGGAAACTGTTCAGAGAAAGGCGACCAAAATGATTTGGAGCCTGCGTCAGAAGCCTTATGAGAAGAGACTTGAAGACCTAAATATGTACACTTTGGAGGAGAGGAGGGACAGGGGAGATATGAATCAGACCTTTAAATACTTAAAGAGAAATGATGAACAAACAAAGCTCTTCCAAAGACGGGGAAGCTGTAAAACTAGAGGGCATAACATGAAGCTGCAAAGTGGTAAATTGAAAGGCAATGTCAGGAAATATTTCTTCACTGAAAGGGTGGTGGATGCTTGGAATGCCCTCCAGATGGAAGTGGTGGGGGCAAACACAGTGATGGAATTCAAAACGGCATGGGACAAACAAAGTGGATCCCTTTACAGCAACAGGATAAAAGCAAAATAAACGGTACCATCTAACTTCTGAACTATCTAGCGTCTCAACAAATAAGGGTGTCCTACATGGAGTGGTGGGTTCACCCCTAAACAAAAACAAAAACATGGGGAGGGGTGGCCTGCACAGAGCGACAGGTGCAACTACTCTTGCCATCTTGCTGGGCAGACTAGATGGACCATGCTGGTCTTTATCTGCCGTCACTTACTATGTTACTATATTTAACAGGGTTTTTTTATACTGCTTTATCATTTTAGTCAAAGTGATTTACATTGTAACAAACTTGGTAAGGTACATTAAGACAGGGACACTGAAACTTGGATTCTTCTGAGGCAATACCCAGGAAGGGGTAGATAACATGAGGAGGGATCTAGCTAAGCTTGAAGAATGGTCTAGAATTTGGCAGCTGGGATTTAATGTTAAAAAATGTAAGGTCATGCATTTGGGCTGCAGCAATCCAAGGGAGCAATATAGTATAGGGGGTGAAGTACTTTGGTCCACTAAAGAAGAGCGGGACCTAGGCGTGGTTGTGTCTGATGATCTTAAAGTAGCTAAACAAGTAGAAAAGGCGACAGCAAAAGCTAGAAGGATGCTTGGGTGCATACGGAGAGGAATGGCTAGCAGAAAAAAGGAGGTGATAATGCCTCTGTATAAGTCTTTGGTGCGACCTCATTTGGAGTATAGTGTGCAATTCTGGAGACCGCACCTTCAAAAGGATGTAAACAGGATGGAGTCGGTGCAGAGGGTGGCTACTAAAATGGTTAGTGGTCTTCATTATAAAACATGAGGACAGACTTAAGGATCTTAGTATGTACACCTTAGAGGAAAGGCGGGATAGAGGCGATATGATTGAGATGTTTAAATATCTCCGTGGCATAAATGTTCAGGGGGAGAGCCTCTTTTGATTGAAAGCAAGTTCTGCTACGAGGAGACATGGGATGAGGGTGAAGGGAGATACATTCAGGAGTAATATGCGGAAATATTTCTTTACGGAAAGAGTAGTGGATCCGTGGAATAGTCTCCCAGTGGAGGTGGTAGAGATGAGGACAGTAACTGAATTCAAAAAAGCATGGGACAAACACAGAGGATCTCTAAAGGAAAAAAGGGGACTGTTGTAGTTGTTGATATGGAAGGACAGACTAGATAGGCCATGTGGTCTTTTTCTGTCATCATGTTTCTATGTTTCTAATAGAGGGTTAAGTGACTTGCCCAAGGCCACAAGGAGTGCTAGTGGAAATCGAACCCTGTTCTCCCGGTTACCAAAGCCAGTGTTCTAACCATTAGGCTAACTTCCTCCATGGTAAAAACAGGTAGAAAAGGCAATGGCAAAAGCCAGAAGAATGCTTGGGTGCATAGAGAAGGGAATAGCCAGCAGGACAAAGGAGGTGGTAATGCCTCTGTATAAGTCTTTGGTGAGATCTTATTTGGGGAACTGTGTGCAATTCTGGACACTGTACCTTCAAAAGAATATAGAGTGGAGTCTGTCCAGAGGGCAGCTGCTAAAATGGGTAGTGGTCTTTGTTCTAAAGGCATATGGGAATAGACATCTCCACCTCCATGACTTCAAATCAGTCATCCATACAATGATTACCCCACACTGACTTCGCCAATACCATTCTACAAGGTACCACAAAACAGGCTTTAGGACGATTTCAACTAGCCCAAAATGTGGTGGCAAGGATAACTATGAATGTCAATTCAATGGAACACATCACCCCAACTCTTTATGCTCTCCACTGGCTACCCATACAAAGCCGAATAAATTACAAAATACTCGTATCAATTTTCAAATTAACTAACAACATTGCCCCTTCGTATCTATCCACAATCATCACCAAGGAAACCTACAACCGCATTCAACGCAACCGGAACAAAAATAAACGTGTTATACCGATGGATTTCAGGAAATCCAGAAAGATGATAAACAAAGAATTCTCCCACACCACCCCTAACTTCTGGAATGCTCTTCCAGATAACCTTAGAGAATTAAATGACCTTCAAACATTCAGAAAGAAACTTAAGACTCACCTATTTACCCTTCATTTTAGCAGACAAGATCAACGCAATACTCCTGATACAACTCTACCATCATCCCAAAACTAACCAAGTGCATCACTTATCAATCTCACACACAGACCAGTATACAGTTTTAGTTAAGACTCCTGTATTAGAGTGTTTTCAATTATGTTTATATATATAAATTTAATGCATCCCACACCTCTGTATATAGTTTTATAACATTCAGTGTAACTGAGTATGTATCTGTTTATGTACTACTCAAATTGTTATTTGTAAACTGCGTTTGATCTTTTGGAAAACGCGGTATAGAATTTATCAATAAATAAAGATCTAAATATATATATTTTGATGGAAAGGCGATAGAGGGGTAATATGATAGACACATTTAAATACCTCTGTAGTATAAATGCACAGAAAGAGTCTCTTTCAATTGAAAGGAAGCTCTGAAACAAGGGTTCACAGGATGAAAGGGGAGAGACTCGGGTGTAAACCTGAGGAAATATTTTTCTTGGAACAAGCCTTCCAGTGTAGATGGCAAAGTTTAGGACTACATTTAGCTATAACCCCTGAAAATACCACTGATCTAAACTGCAATTTAATGTCCATTCTTAACCATGCACGTTAATGCCAACTTATTGTAAATATGTTCACAGCTATTCCAACTTAATGCTGACTTAATGTAAATATTTTCTTAGTTATGCCAACTTGATGTAAATTTGTTATATGTAACCTGTTTGATGTAAACTAGTTTATTCTTCATGTGTTATATGTAAACCGCACTGATCCGAAATAGCACGTTATATAAAAATAAATAAATTTGAATTGAAGAAAGCATGGGACAAGCACAGAGGATCTCAGAGGGAAGAAGGGACTGTAGAGCTTAGCAGTCGGTATGGATGGGCAGACTGGACAGACCATATTGCCCTATCTGCCATCATTTTCTGTCTCACAAGAAACAAACACAAAAACCTGGATCATGAGCATTACTCTGATATACACATCAAGTCAAAGGGAACTCTTCAACATACATACAGACAGAAAACAGTAGTATAGGCTCCTGGCAAATGTACAGATACTGCTATTGGGCAAGGTGTTTGCCTCTCATTCCAGGCATGTACAATACTCACCCTTGGGACTGATGCTGTCCTCACCGCTCTGGATCAAGATTCCCCCATTTCCAGTAAGAGGCTTTAGTGCCTGGCCTAGGAGAACTGGAGAGAGGCCTGTAGACAGTAGAAGAGTTTCCACACTTACTTCCTGAAAGGGAAACAAAGCTGTGTGAGGCAGGACAGGGCTCCTGAATATGGGAGGGGTGAGACCTCCAATCACAAAAATACAACAAATCAAAGTGTCACAAATGCAAAACCACTCTTACATATAATGGGACTTATATTTATAAATCAACCCTTTATCGCATATTTCTTAATATCAAACAACAATTATTGCACTTATCCCTGTAAAAATCATTCCCATTTATTACTTTCAATTTGTTCACTTTCAAATTATATCTGGAACTCAAACCGTGGAATTTATTGACTGCTTTGAAAATATTGATTTTTGAATATTGCCTTTATTGGAGGAGCTGGTTCATTAGGTAGGAATAGTAGAGATGTTTGAGATCTGTCAGTATGGAGAAATTTTCACTTACCGTTAATTTCCTTTCCTGGAATCCTGCTAGACCAGTCCAGACAAGCAGGTTTAGTCCCCCTACCAGCAGATGTTGGAGACAGAGACAGAAAAAAATACCAGTAGCCTGGTTGGCTGTTCCCTGGTAATATCTAGCTACCCCCTGTAGAGGGCGCTCCAATATTTTAACAAGCCACAATGAAAACAGATGCAACCACAAACCAAAAAACTAAGGAACCAGAAAACCCCAAAATTAATATTTACATGAGGCGATAGCACTCTGCTGCAAAGTCTTGGCTCCTCAGCAATACACCTCTGAACCAGATAGTCAGAATAGGGAGGGTCCTGGATTGGTCTAGCAGGATTCCAGGAAAGGAAATTAACGGTAAGTGAAAATTTCTCCTTCCAGTACATCCTGCTAGACCAGTCCAGACAAGCGGGAAGTACCCAAGCTAACTGCTCTTTGGGTGGGAAGACATAGCCCCTGAGAGAACCTTTGTTCTGAACTGTGCTTCTTCCCGAGCTTGAGTATCAAGCCGATAGTGAGGCATAACATATCAAGAGGATGAACTTGAGAGCTCTCCGCCCAAAATGTAGCTTGCGCCCACGTAGAGTGCACTCGGAGACTGAGAAGAACAGGCTTCCTCTTAAGGACGTACGCCACTTCAATTGTTAACCACAACCACCGAGCGATTGTGCGCTTGGAAGCAGCTTGACCCTTACGGGGTCCTGCAAAAAAGCACGAAAAGGTGATCAGAGATACGGAAAGGTTTTGTTACCTGAAGATACCTACGAAGAGCCCTGCCAAGATCCAGAAAACGGAGTCCCTTATTTTCGCACGCACATTGATCCTCTGAAAAACACGGTAGGAAAATTGGCTCATTGATATGAAAAGACACAAGTACCTTCGGAAGGAATGAAGGAATAGTATGCAATTGAACTCCTTCGTTCGAGAAGGAAAGCTAGGGATCCCTGCAGGACAGTGCTTGCAATTTGGACACTCTCCATGCTGAAGTCATTGGTACTAGAAACACTGTTTTAAGCATCAAATCTCTCAATGTGATGTGTTTAAGCAGCTCAAAGGGAGCCTGTATCAAAACCTTGCGTCTGTTGTCACTAGAACCCAACGCGTCTCCAGGGAAACACCTTTGAGTAGATGACGGGGTGCCAGCCACCAATGCAGGCTGCATTGGGCCTCCGGGAGGCACGGCAGTCGGATGTTGTAGACCTCCGACACAGGGGACCAGTGCGAAAGAAGAGCCCTTTGGAGTACCCTCATTTTTATTTATTTATTTATTTACATTATCTTATATACCGCGCTATTCTGCATCAGTGCGGTTTACATTGAACAAACTGAAATTACATTGAACAGGACATTATAACTTGGAGATATCTATTTTACAGGGAACATGGGCTATGGAGGGTTAAGTGGCTTGCCCAAGACCACAAGGAGCACCTGTGGGAATAGAAACCCCAGTCCTTCCGGCCCAAGGTTGCTGTCCTCTAGTGGGATTTGAACCCCCGACCTTCCGGCCTGAAGTACCTTGCCCCAACCACTAGGCTACTCCTCCACTCCATGCGCGCTCTGGCCCAAGGCATGATCTCAATAGTAGCCACCATGGAACCCAGAATCTGTAGGTAATCCCAGACCCACGGAGCTGTCTGAAGAAGGAACAAATGCAGCAAAGCTGTGAATTTGCGAAGCCTTTCGTGTGTCAGAAAGACTTTCCCCTTTGCCGTGTTGAAGCGGGCTCCTAGAAACTCAAGTTGCTGTGATGGTTGAAGATGACTTTTGGCAACATTTATCACCCAGCCGAGTTTCTCGAGGAAAGAAACCACTTGAGTCACTGCCCACCGCGCTTCCAGCAGGGAGTCCGCTTGAATTAACCAGTCGTCCAGGTAAGGATGCACTCGGATTCCCTGTTTGCGCAGAGCCGCTGCAACTACTATCATGACCTTTGATTCCTTGAGAATAGCCTCTTCACCCCAAGGAGGACGGCAGCCCACAGAACATCTAATCTTGTATGTCCACATGTGGCCAGCCATCACCACCGATTCCTGGGCACTCCAGGTGGTCAGGGAGGGCTACCTCTTCCACCTGTCTCAGAACCTTCTCTTTTCTTCCTGGGAGAGCCCCCCAGGTCTCCCCTTCATCGGGACCTTCTATAGAAGGAACTCGCAGGCCTTCGAGGACAAAGCGGTGGAACCAGTACCCCCATCATCTCAGGGGCAAGGGGTTCTACTTCAGGTATTTCCGCATGCCAAAAAGAACAAGAGGCCTAAGGCCCATCCTGGACCTGTGCAATCTGAACAAGTTCCTGGTGAGGGAGAAAGTTCAAGATGCTCTCCCTTGGAACATTGCTGCCTTAACTCCAGCAGGGAGATTGGCTATGTTCCTTGGATCTGAAGGATGCCGATATCCACATCCCCATTCACACCAGCCACAGGCAGTACCTTTGCTTCATGGCGGGGGCAGTCACTACCAGTATAGCGTAGTTACTCACCTGTAACAGGTGTTCTCCAGGAGCAGCAGGAATCAGTCCTCACTTATGGGTGACGTCGGCGCCGACGGAGCCCTCGCGGAGCAATTTTCCCCAGCTTTCAAAGAAAGCCTTTGGGAATTGCAGCGCGCATGCGCGGTCCTCTTCCCGCCCGAGGGTGCCATCTTAGCCAGTCAGATGACATAGCTAAAAAAGACAGCATAAAAATATTTGCAAAAAACATAAGCAGACGATTGCAACTCCAAGGGGAGGAGGGAGGGTAGTGAGGACTGATTCCTGCTGCTCCTGGAGAACACCTGTTACAGGTGAGTAACTACGCTTTCTCCAGGATCAAGCAGGAAGTCAGTCCTCACTTATGGGACTCCCAAGCTCAAGGCTACCGGAGACCCTAAGCACAAAAATGAGCTCCCTCTAGCTCAGCAGCACAGAAGGAAAGAATCTTCGCTGAAGTATCACCCACCGGTAGCCCACATCCGGGATGGAGGGTAGGAGTTGCTCAGACCTCAAAGAGATTACGGAGGACTGCCTGTCCGAAAGCACTGTCCCTGCGGGACTCCCTCTCGAGACAGTAATGGACCGCAAAAGTCTGGCTCGAAGACCAAGTAGCGGCCCGGCAGATGTCTGCCAGCGGAACAGAGCGGAGGTAAGCCACTGACGTAGCCTTTGCCCGAACGCAATGAGCCGTGACTCGACTTTCTAAGGAGAGTCCGGCTGCCCCATAAGCCCAAGAGATACAGTCCGCAACCCAGATGGACAGAGTACGCTTGGAGACCGGGAGCCCCAATTTATTGGGGTCAAAAGACACAAAAAGCTGAGCAGCTTTACGGTGCTCCCGCGTACGGTCAAGGTAGAAGTTCAAAGCCCTTCTACAGTCCAGGATATGGAGGACCGTTTCAGCTCGGCTGGAGTGTGGTCTGGGAAAGAAGGTTGGAAGTACCACCTCCTGATTGATGTGAAAAGGGGAGACCACTTTTGGAAGAAACTTTGGGTGAGTCCGTAGGACTACCCTATTTTTGTAGAACCGAGTGTAAGGGGGATCAGACACGAGGGCCTGCAATTCACTTACGCGTCTAGCGGAAGTGAGGGCTATCAAGAACAGTGTTTTCCAAGACAGAAAACGGAGAGAACAGGTAGCCATAGGTTCAAAAGGCGGACAGGTGATCCGCTGCAAAACCACATTCAGGTCCCAGTCAGGCGCTGGCGGGCGCAGAGGTGGTTTAAGTAGAAGGAGACCTCGGAGAAACCTCGCTACGAGAGGGTCGCTGGAGAGAGGTCTACCGTCCACCGGCACATGATGTGCCGAAAGAGCACTGAGGTGAACTTTGACGGAGTTGGACTTAAGTCCCAGATTAGAGAGGTGTAGCAAGTACTGCAAGATCACCGACACCGGGCAGGAGAAGGGATCCTGAGACTGTTGGGTACACCAGACGGCAAAGCGACGCCATTTAAGGGCGTAGCATTTGCGGGTAGAAGGCCGTCGCGAAGCCAAGACGACCTCCTCCACCTCTGCCGGCAGGAGAAGGGGAGCAAGGACTACCCTCTCAGCAGCCAGGCCATGAGGTTGAGAGACCTGAGGTTGGGGTGTAGTAGAGACCCCTGATCCTGAGTGAGGAGATCCGGTTGTACCCCCAGAGGGAATGGATCCTCCACCGCTAATTGCAGTAGGAGCGGAAACCACGGCTGTCTGGGCCAGCGAGGGGCCACCAGGATCATGAAGGCTTTGTCTCGGAGAACCTTGAAAAGAGTCCGAGAGACTAGCGGGATGGGAGGGAAAGCGTACAGAAGGCTCCCCGACCATGAAATTAGAAAAGCGTCCGCCGCAACCCGAAGGGGGTGTGGCTGACGAGAGCAGAAGCGAGGAAGCTGCCGGTTGTGAGGACTGGCAAAGAGATCCACCGTGGGGAGGTCCCACTTTAGGAAGAGCTTCTGAACTACCAAGGGATCCAGACGCCACTCGTGCGGCTGGAGGATCCTGCTGAGTTTGTCCGCCAGGCAATTTTCTTGGCCCGGGAGATAAACTGCCTTGAGGAGAATGCCGTGACTGACGGCCCAAGAGCAGAGCTTCTGTGCCTCCCGGCAGAGGAGGAAGGAGCCCGTGCCCCCCTGCTTGTTCACGTAGAACATGGCAACTTGATTGTCCGTCTGGACAAGGACGGACTGGTGGGAAGTCAGGTGGGAGAAGGCCTTGAGAGCCAGGCGGATCGCCCTGAGCTCCAGGAAGTTGATCTGCTGAGCAGACTCCCACGTGGTCCAGAGGCCCTGAGTACGTGCCCCTTGGCAATGTGCTCCCCAGCCCAGGAGGGATGCATCCGTGGTCAGCACCCGGGTCGGCTGAGGTGACTGGAAAGGCATACCGAATATCAGGTTCGGCTGCCGAAGCCACCACCGGAGAGACGAGATCAGCGGCTCGGAGACGTGCACTAGGTCTGCTAGGCCGCCTGTGGCTTGTCGCCACTGCTGGCGGAGACACCATTGAGCAGGCCGCATATTCAGGCGGGCATTGGGGGTCACATGGACGGTGGAAGCCATATGGCCGAGTAGTCTCAGGAAGCGCCTGGCGGAGACCAGGGGCTGGCTGCGAAAGCGGTCGGCTAGGTCCATGAGCCGTTGAGCCCTGTCGAGCGGTAGGTATGCTCGCGCCTGAGGGGTGTGCAGCCTTGCGCCGATGAACTCGAGATCCTGTGAGGGGAGCAAAGTGGACTTTGCGAAGTTTATAACAAAGCCCAAGTGCTGCAGAAGAGTCACCGTGCGGCGCGTGGCGTTGGTGACCTCCCGAGCGGACGCTGCTCTGATGAGCCAGTCGTCGAGGTACGGAAAGACATAGAGGCCGTGAAGCCGGAGATGGGCCGCCACCACCGCGAGACATTTTGTGAAGACTCGCGGTGCGGAGGACAGGCCAAAGGGCAGTACTCTGTACTGGTAATGATTTCCTGCCACCACAAACCTTAGGTATTGGCGGTGGCTTGGGTGGATGAGGATGTGCGTGTAGGCATCCTTTAGATCCAAGGAGCATAGCCAATCTCCCTGCTGGAGGTAGGGCAGAAGGATTCCAAGGGTAAGCATTTTGAACTTCTCCCGCACAAGGAACTTGTTGAGGTTGCGCAAGTCCAGGATGGGTCTGAGGCCCCCTGTTCTCTTTGGTATTAGAAAATACCTGGAATAAAAGCCTTGACCTCTCAGGTGGTGTGGCACCGGTTCCACCGCCTGTTCCTGCAGAAGACCTGCTAACTCCTGAAGGAGTAATTCCCTGTGCAGAGGGGGTCGTGGAGGTTCTCCCGGAAAATAGGAGGGAGGGACCTGGTGGAAGTGGAGAAGATAGCCTTCTCGCACGACTTGAAGCACCCAGGCATCTGCGGTGATGCTGGACCACCTGTGGGCGAAGTGAACCAGCCGGCCTCCGGTGCTGGGAGGAACCAGCGGAGGTGGAGAGGCTATGCTTAGTGAGTCAAAAACCCCCACCCTGCTGAGCAGGGGCTGGTGGTGCAGGCTTGGGGGCTTGCTGCCTACGGGACCCGTTACCCCGTCCCTTGGCCTGCTGGCCCTGTTGGGGAGCTGCAGGGGCCTGATAATGGGGGTATTGTTTGTAGGCAGCCGCCTTCCTCGGGTAAAAGGACTTTTTCCCCGAGCCCTTCTTTTTCTGGGAAGGGGCGGAGGTCTTCCTAGAAAGCCTGGTCCTGGTGAGAGTCTCAGTCTCAATTTGTGCAGCCTTTTCCGCCATGGGCTTGCCAAAGAGGTTTTCGCCTCGGCAGGGGACATCGACCAACTTGTCCTGCACCCAGGGCTCAAGGTCTGACGACTGAAGCCAAGCCTGTCGGCGGGCACCGATGCCGGCTGTGGCCACTCGAGCCGATGCTTCAAAGCCATCATAGGCTGCTCGGGACATGAACTTCGAGCATTCCCGAATGCCAGTGGACAAGGCCAGGAACCTCCGCAAGGGTTCCTCGGACAAACCAGCGGAGAATCCGGCTAGCTCTTTAGCCAGATCCCGGAGATACATGCCCATGTATAGCTGGTAAGTCTGGACACGACATGCGAGCATAGAGCCCTGGAAACACTTCTTACCAAGGCCATCCAGGTTACGGGCCTCCCTGCCAGGAGGCACCGAGGAGTGCATCTTCTGGCTCTTAAGACGATGCATGGCCGATTCCACTACCATGGAATGGTGTGGTAGGTGTGCCTTTTGAAAGCCAGGGCTCTTGCGGACTCGAGATAGAATCGACCCGCTTGCTCAGGACCGGCGAGGAGGCCGGACTCTCCCACATGCGGAAGAGTAGTCGTTCCAGCATAGGAGGAACCGGTACAGTAAAGTGTTCCCTTGCGGGAGAGTCATACTGGAGGGCGTCGAGCTCTTCGGCTCGAGGCTCCTCCTCGGGATCCGCAGGGAAGGCCAAAGCCTTGGCCATATCCCTAACGAAGTCCGAGAACCGGGCATCCTCCGGGGGGGACTGCTTCCGAGGCTCGGACTCCGGTGAGTCCGAGGGGACACACCGAGTCCGGAAAGAATCAGGCGACTCTTCCTCTTCAGACTCCCAGACCGACTCCGACGAGGACTCGGTGGGGTCGGCCCGGGCAGGGCGCGGCGCCTGCCGCCCCGACGCCGAGGGAGTCGGCGTCGGCGACCTCGGTCCCGAACGGGAGGCCGAGGGTGACCTCGACCGAGGATCGACTCGAGTTCGCATCGACTCGAGGATCGGCTCGGTCTCCGGGGTCGACTTGGACGTCGACGTCCCGGCGGTCGGGGCAGCGGCGCCAGCGAGGCCAGCGAGCAGTGCCCGCTGCTGGTCCATGAAGGCAGACAGTCTGCTCTCCAAGGCCGTCAACCTGAGTCCGAGCTCAGGTGACCCAGCAGCCCCCGACTCGGGCCCCGACGTCGGCTGTCGCGGAGGCGAGTCCAGAAGGACCACAGGACTTACCCGAGCAGGCATCTCCGACTCCAGGCGAGGTCGCTTCGTGAGGTGTTCCTTCTCCAAGGACCCGGGGCGGCTGTCGGGGCTATGCGACCTGGCCCTCGCGGAACCAGGAGCGTCCACCGACGCCGCCCTCGCGGGTTTCACCGTCCGACGATGGTCCCCGGAGGGAGAACCCCGGTCGGAGGAACTCCGGCAACGGTCCGAGCTGGAGCCTTTGGACGCGGAGGCCTCCGACGAGGTCCGGGTACGGCTGGGGTCAGCGAAGATTCTATCACGCTGATGCCGCCGACTTCTCAACGCTTTTGAGGACATTTTGCCGCAGGGCCCACAGATCAGTTCCTCATGATCCGGGCCCAGGCAGCGGAGGCAAAAGTCGTGTGTGTCAGTTAGTGACATATTTCGGTCACACTGACCACACCGCTTAAACCCACTGGCAGCCATCGGGGGAAAAAGGGCCCCTGCGAGGTCAAAGGACCGGGCTGCCAGGGAAAAATCGAAAACGAAAGCTGACAAAGTCAGAAAAACCGAAAAAAAGTAAGGGGACTCGTGACCGGCGTCGCGAGTCCGGCGGGAAAAAGACCGGCGTCGAACCGAAGGAAAAAGAATAAAATAATGAAGAAATATCGACTTTTTCGCGGGGACAAGACGGGGACGTCTGTAGGGCTCCGCGGAAAAAAGAAGACTGGCTAAGATGGCACCCTCGGGCGGGAAGAGGACCGCGCATGCGCGCTGCAATTCCCAAAGGCTTTCTTTGAAAGCTGGGGAAAATTGCTCCGCGAGGGCTCCGTCGGCGCCGACGTCACCCATAAGTGAGGACTGACTTCCTGCTTGATCCTGGAGAAAGGATACTACCCTTCGGCTTAGCCTCCGCCCCCAGGGTTTTTGCCAAATGCCTGACAGTAGTAGCCACTTTCCTCTGTCTCCAGGGAGTATTTGTCTTCCACTATCTCGACAACTAGCTCATAAAATGATGCACAGCCACAGAGGTGCAAAAGGCCACAGCACGTACCATCCAGGTCCTTTAACATCTGGGGTTTCTGATAAACTACCCCAAATCCCACCTCTTTCTGATGCAATGTCTAGAGTTCAAAGGAGCAAGGCTGGACACTTTTCAGGCAAAGGCCTTCCTTCCCCTGGACCAGGCTGTCTCAGGGCACTGGCCAGAGATGTGCAACACTGTCCCTTGATGTCAGCTCGGTTTCTACTGCACCTACTTGGACACATGGCCTCGACGGTCAATGTCACCCCAGATGCTCATCTACACATGAGGGCCGCCCAGTGGTGCCTTCGGGACTAGGGGACACAGGCCACGGGTCGTCTCCAAGACAGAGGCTCGGTGACCTGCCAGCTGGCGCAATCTCTGACTTGGTGGAAAATCCCCAACACCTACAGGCGGGGATACTCTTCCAAACCCCAAGCACTCTAATGGTCCTCACTGTGGACGTCTCCCTGCTTGGAAGGGGAGCACATTGCAAAGAACTCCTCACCCAGGGCAGCTGGTCTCAAGCCAAGGGCAACCAGCAGATCAGCGTCCTGGAGGTTCAGGCAATATATCTGGCTCTCCGAGCATTGTGTCACCGCCTGACACACCAGCCAGTTCTGGCCCAAACAGACTATCAGGTTGCAATTTTCTATGTGAACAAGCAGGGGGGCATGGGGTCTCACGCCCTCTGCCGCGAAGTGATGACACACTGTTCCTACACAATAAAACAGGGAATATTCCTGTGGGTGATATATCTACCAGGCCAGGACAATGGTCTAGCTGGCAGACAGACTGAGCAGGGTCCTCCAGCCACACACGAGTGACAGCTGGACCCCAGAGTAGCCAACCGGCTCTTTCGGCTGTGGGGGACCCCATGGGTGGACCTCCTTGCCAGTCCTGACAACTACCAGTTGCCTCGCTTCTGTTCCCAGCAGCATCACCCATCATGGGTAGCAGCAGATGCGTTCCTCATCCCGTAGTCAGACAGCCTCATATATGCCTTCCCACCCACGTCGCTGATTGCCAAAACACTTTTCAAGGCTCTTCATGACAAGGCATCGATGATTCTGGTGGCTGCACGGTGGCCCAGGCAGCCGTGGTTCCCGCTACTCTTCCAGTTGTCAGTGGAGATTCTGATCCCCCCGGGGAACTCCCCAGGGCTGTCTCAGGAAGAGGGCTCTCTCCTGCACCCCAACCTGGGGTCCCTATCACTGACAGTGTGGCTGCTGAAAGCGTGACCTTAGCCACTTTCAACCTCTAGGGAGAAGTGGAAGAGATCCTGCTGGCCTCCCGTAAGACCTCTACTAGTAGAGCTTATGCCTTCAAATGGCGCAGGTTCTCAGTCTGGTGTACGGAGCAGCAGGTGAACTCGTTCTCCTGCCAGGTGCAGCTGGTGCTGCAGTATTCTTCTTCATCTTTCGCAATCCGGGCTCAAATCTAATTCTGTGAGAGTGCACCTCAGTGCCCTGGTGGCGCAACACCATCCTGTTGAGGGCAAGCCCCTTTCAGTCCAGCCACTGGTGACCCACTTCTTGAGGGGACCCCTGTTGTCCAAACCCCCCGTCTGTCCTCCAGTGACAGAATGGGACCTCAATGTAATATTGGCACAGATCACTCACCCACCATTTGAGCCTCTAGATACCTGCCACTTGAGGTACCTCTCGTGGAAGGTTATGTTCCTGGTAGCACTCACCTCCGCTCGCAAAGGCACTGTATACCAGATTCTATAAGAATAGGGTCATGCTACGTACACACCCCAACTTCCTTCCAAAGGTGGTATCTCCTTTCCACCTCAACCAGGAGGTGATGTTACCTACCTTTTTCCCAAGGCCTCACTCCAGCAGTGTGGAGACTGTCCGTCACACCCTAGATTGTAAGAGGGCCTTGTCTTTCTATATTCAGCGAACCCAGGGCCACCGGAAAGCTTCTCAGCTTTTTGTTTCTTATGACCCCAGTCGGCTGAGGGAAGTGGTGACCAAATGCATCGCTCTAGCCTTCGAACAGGCTGGGCTCAAGCTGGATGGCCGGGTCACGGCTCAGTGTCAGGGCCATGGCGGCCTCTGTGGCAAATCTGCACTCTGCCATGCCTCTGTGGCAAACCTGCACTCTGTCTGGACATCAGCCAAGCTGCCACCTGGTCTTCAGTCCATACCTTCGCAGCTCCTTACTGCCTGGAAAGAAAGTCCCAATGTGACAATGCCTCGGCCAGGCCATGCTCCGTAATCTTTTCAGGGTCTAGGCAACGCCTACCCTCTGACCCTTCTGTGTTCAGGTTACCGGAGTGTTGGTTCCCATCGGACACATGGGTCCTACTGTATTCTGTATCTGCGGACTCAATGGCTGCTGCTTAAGGTTCTCCCTGAGGATGACCGTGGCCTTTTCTACAGGCTTCCAGTAGCCTGTAGCTAGGGAGCACCATATGCAAGGACCGACTTCCTGCTTGTTCCCGGAGAAAGCGTAGTTACTCACCCGTAACAGGTGTTCTCCGGGGACAGCAAGAATCAAGCCTTACAATCCTCCCTCCTCCCCTTGGAGTTGCTCCTTACTACCTTTTGTTTTTACCATCTTTAGCTATGTCATCTGTGAGTAAGATGGCACCCTTGGGCGGGAAGGGTACCACGCATGCGTGGTGGTATCTCCAAAAGGCTTTCTTTGAAAGTTGGGGAGATGCTTCCGCAATGGCCGAAGTCACTCATATGTGAGGACTGATTCCTGCTGTCCCCGGAGAACACCTGTTACAGGTGAGTAACCACGCTTTCTTGTTTACAATACTCCTGGTGCTATGCAAGGCCCAGTAATTAGCTTGATTTAGGGTTGTTTTTTTTAAATAAAGCTGGAATGGTGTTATTGCTAGCTTTGTCTATCTTCATTCTGTCTTTACCTACATCCAAGCAGCTACTTCCATGACACACAACATGCTTCCTGGGCCCCCACCCATTCTTGTCTTTACTGTTTTTTTAATTTTATTTATTTGGCATTTTCTTCTATACTGCCCCTTCCAGAGATCAAGGGCAGTTTACAATGAAGAACATTATTACATAGAAAAGATTATAACAGTCAAAGATTCCCGAGATTTACGATATCCAGCATGCTTACCACATCTCTTTTGTCTCCCACAGGCTATCTGCTCTCACCTGATGGCTGTTGAAGTTCAGTAGAATAAACATTTGCAGAGTGGAGACATGGAGTGTGATGTCTCTATACTCAACTTCTGCATGTCCAAGCCAGGTCCACTGCAATCTCCGAGGCTTTGTATGCTCCAGCCCACGCATACCCTGACCTGCAAGAGAAATCCACCCAGATCTTGTAATTATATACTGTTATTTGTCAGCCACCCATCACAAGGATCCCTGAAATCTTCTTATCCATTAGGAAGCCTTCCATCACAAACTCTTAATTCAACATCACCCCATACTGCACTTATGTATTTTTACTTATGTGCCTAATGGTATTTCAGAAGCAGATCACAATAATGAAACAAGTAGATCAAGTTAAAATATAAAACCAAGTCATCAAAACAAACCATCATTCAGTACAAACCATAAAACATTTTCAAAAATCACAAGAAAAAACTACATAACATTCAGCCCCAAAGCATCCAAAGCAGATATAATTGAGAGCTGACCACTAAGACCGGGGAGCTCATGCTGATTAACGTGCACAAATGATACAATGTTTTTGCTCAAACATTTATGATTAAAATGACTGAATTACTGTATTAACATAAAATGTTTCATAAGTAGTTTTTATTAAAGCACAAAAATGTAAAAACAAAATTATGGGTTTTGGGAACAGTGATTGAGAAAGTTTGAGTTACTGGAGAACATGGAGCCTAGTAGTTTTCTGGCAGGCCCAGAATGTCTTTTAGTCAAGACTGGTGCCTCCTTTCATGTTCATCTGTTAATACTTTATTATTTCTCTTCTCTTAATTTCACAAACCATGATAGACTCTCTCATTCTTTACCCATAACTCCTAATCCTCGGGAATTTTAGTTTTCCAGACCTTGTGACAAATGTTTCACTCAATTTCTGTCAGACCATGGATTACTGCAGCACATTCTCGTCCCCACACACTCAGCGGGTCATACCTTGGACCTCATCATCACCTAGCTGGATGCTTATTTGCATCCCACAAACATCTTCTCTCCCACTTCCTTGGTCTGATCACTATCTCATTTGTTCTGATCTTCCCATTCATAAAACTGCTCAGTCCACCACTAGTAATGACTTAAATCAGGTAACCCATCACTGGCCATCACGCCAGTCACACTCTTCTCATTTTCTGCTACAGATTCCCTTTTCCCATTACATTCCGATACTCTCTTGTTGGACACACAAACTGATTTCTGGCCTACCACTATCTGAACAAATTAATTCTTTGGTTCCCAAGAAGCCACTCCATGCCTGCTGAAAAGGATTATTCTCCATGGTACCATGCTGGTCTCCATTTTCTAAAAAGGCAGCTGAGAGCTGCCAAAAGGGTCTGAAGAAATCAAGAAACTGATCAATACTATTGAGCTCAAGTACCTCTACTAAAACACAATACTATTCTACGTTGATAACTGTAAACATTCTTCCTATTTGCTCCCCCCCCCTTCCAAGGCCATCTTTTCTATTGTCAATACTCTGTCCTCCCTTTTTTCTATTCCCCTTTCACATATCAGTTTTGGCCCACCACTCTGAAATAATTTCTACTATATGGCAAGGGCTTCCACTTGCTGCAAACTTTGTTCCACTCTCTTCTCCCGGATCCACCATCATCTACCCCGATGTATATCTGGCCTGACTTCTTTCCCACCTCATTAGTGGCTGCACAGAAATTGGTCTCTTTCATTAAAAAATACATTTATTTATTTATTAGCTTTTATATACCGCACTATTTAGTATCAGTGCAGTTTACAAGAAACGAGAACAGTCAAGCAATTTTACATAGAACACGTATAAACATCAAAACAAGCAACTAACTTTACATAGAACAGGCATAAAGAGCAAATCTAGGTAACAGAGGCAGGTAATTATTAACAAGCAAATGCGTCAACGAAAGGGGATGGGGGGGTAGGGAGAAAGGGGGTGGAGAACGAAACACATGTTGTGTAGTCAGGACTCAAGGTCTAGTCTGTGTGAGTGGGGCGGCCAGCATTATAAGAGACAGCATAATGAGAGGCCAGCATTATGTTATATGGTCATAAGCCAACTGGAAAAGGTGAGTAATTCCTGCTGCTTGGGTACAGAAACATTCATTAAGTCTGCTCCCTATTGTTCATCATCTCTTCCAACTTAATGATAGGTCAAGTACCCAAGGTTTGGAAACAGGCCATAATTAGGCTATCCTTGAAAGGATCCAAACTCGATCCCCCTGATCCAGTCAGTTATCACCCAATTTAAAATCTACACTTTCTATCAAAAGTAACAAAATGTTTGATCCTCCTACAGCTCAGATCATACTGAACATACTCAGGCTCTGCTTTTTCTTTCTCTAAAAGGAAACCGGCAACTACAGTCCTATCAGTCAGCTGCTGGATTTTAAATTGCAACTGACTAGTTGGAGCCACTGTCAATCTGTAGTAACAAGATGCATCACTCAGTTTGCGACTGACTTCAGCATCATAATCTGATATATTCGTAACTACTTGTCTTACTAATCTGTTATGTTTTTTTGAAGGAGTGAATAATCAGGTGGACAAAGGTGAGTCGGTTGATATTGTGCATCTGGACTTTCAGAAAGCCTTTGACAAGGTCCTTCATGAGAGACTTTTGGCAAAACTAAAGAGTCATGGGATAGGAGGCAGTGTACTATTGTGGATCAGAAACTGGTTAAAAGATAGAAAGCAGAGGGTAGGGCTAAATGGCCAATTTTTCCCAATGGAGAAAGGTGAATAGTGGTGTACCCCAGGGATCTGTGCTGGGTCCGCTGCTTTTTGACATATTCATAAATGACCTGGAAAGTGGAATAACGAGTGAGGTTATCAAATTTGCAGATGGCACAAAACTATTTAAAGTTGTTAAAACCCAAGAGGATTGTGGAAAATTGCAAGAGGATCTTGATAAATTGCAAGACTGGGCATCAAAATGGCAGATGAAATTTAATGTGGACAAGTGCAAGGTTATGCACCTAGGGAAGAACAACCCAAACTATGGTTACACGATGCAAGGTTCTGCATTAGGAACCACCACCCAGGAAAAAGATTTAGGCTTCATTGTGGATACCATGTTAAAACCCTCGGCCCAGTGTGCAGTGGCGGCCAAGAGAGCAAATAGAATGCTAGGTATGATAAGGAAAGGAATGGAAAATAAAACAAAAGATATTATAATGCCTCTATATCGTTCCATGGTGAGACCGCACCTTGAATATTGTGTGCAATTCTGGTCGCCGTATCTTAAAAAGGATATAGCGATTTTAGAAAAGGTTCAGAGAAGAGCCACCAAAATGGTAAAGGGGATGGAAGGATACTCCTATGAAGAAAGGCTAAAAAGGTTAGGGCTCTTTAACCTGGAAAAGAGACGGCTGAGGGGAGATATGATAGAAGTCTATAAATTAATGAACGGAGTGGAACGGGTAAACGTAGATCGATTGTTTACCTTATCAGAATATAGAAAGACTAGGGGACATGCAATGAAGCTACAGGGTAAACTATTTAAGACTAATAAAAGAAAATATTTTTTCACTCAACGTGTAATCAAACTCTGGAATTTGTTACCGGAGGATGTAGTAAAGGCTGTTAGTGTAGCTGGGTTTAAAAAAGGTTAGGACAAGTTCCTGGAGGAAAGGTCCATAAACCATTATTAAGAAGGGACCCAGGATATCAATGCTTGAACCAATACAAGCATTGTGGAACCTGTGTCCCTTGGGAAAACTGCTAGGTACATATGACCTAGATTGGCCACTGTTGGAAACAGAAAACTGGGCTTGATGGACCTTGGTCTGACCCAGTATGGCATATCTTATGTTCTTATGTTCTTACAATTGCCCCACCTTTATCTGCCCACTTTCTCTGACAGCAGCTGGTTTCTTGTCAGAGAAAGAAAAAGCATTTTTGAATCTTATTTATCTGCTGAAAATCCATAAGACCATGCATCATACACCTGGAAGGCCATTATTATCAAGCCATAATTCTTTATTAGAAACATAGAAGCATGACGACAGAAAAAGACCACATGGCCTATCTAGTCTGTCCTTCCATATCAACCACTACAACAGTCCCCTTGTTTCCTTTAGAGATCCTCTGTGTTTGTCCCATGCTTCTTTGAATTCAGACACTGTCCTCATCTCTACCACCTCCACTGGGAGACTATTCCACGGATCCACCACTTTCTGTAAAGAAATATTTCTGCATATTGTGATAAGGAAGCTTATCATAGCTCAGGAAGGAGCTATAGTAAAGGTGAAGTGACTCTGAACAAGCAAGCTGTCAGTTCTGGTAGAAATAAGAAAACAGAATTTTCCCATAAAAGACTACCAGTCCCAGAATGCACCAGGTTTCCAACAGCCATTAGAGGAGCTGAAGTGGGGATACGTGTGTTCAATCAGGAGGGCTATGAGGTAATCCCTAAGCACTCATCTCAAAGGGCAGGGCCTGATTCAGCACAGCTGCGCTGTGCTAGGGTGGAGCACTCATCAAAGCAGAATAAAGGTAGAGTTTATTCTACAGAGAATTATCCTCATCCTCAGCTTCATCTGGGAGATCCTCAGATTCATCTTGGACAGCTTCATCATCTGGAGGATCATCAGAAGCAGAAGCCAAACCGGACGGACAGAGAGGGCAAGAAACCCTTTGGAAGAAAGAAGAGAAAAGCCTTTGGGAGGTCTAAAGGAGTCCAGAGCAGTATGTATACTGGAAGGCATTCCAAGGGCCAGCATACACCATTGGACTGGGGAAAGCCAGAGGAATGGTGCTGCAGGGCTAGGAATCTCCAGACGGTACCTGTGAGGGAGACGGCTGCACGTGGAAGGGACCCTAAGACCCGTGCCAGAAGGTATGTGAAGAGAGATCCAGTGTCCAGGGATCTGGATTGGAAGGCTGGACATAAGAACTGGACTACATACTGGCCAGGCTATTTAGAGAGGAACTCTAACAGCAATGGAAGTTCAGGTATGAACACTGATCTATGCCCTAGCTATAACCTTGAAAGACAGCAGGGAAACAAGTATTCTCCTGAAAGTGCTCCATTGAGAAATTCCTCTGTGCCAATCCCTGATATTGAACCCATGATTGTTGAAGAAGGGGAAGGAGAAGTCTTAGATACAGGTTGTGAATACATGGATTGCTCTCTGTCTAAACTCCTTTGGTAATTTTCTGTTACAAAGTGCAACAACCATCACAAAGAAATACAAACTTGTTCTTTAATCTACTCAGAAAAGCTCCTGAAGTAGGATTTGAGCCACGCAGTAGAAAGCAAGCCAGCTAAGGGGTTTCAGCTGGGTAACTGCTAGCAATTGAGCCTTACCTAATTACTTGTGAGCTCTGAGGAAATCACTTCTGAGTCTATGTGTGAAGATATAAGAAGTTAACCTGAAAAGAACAGTTTTTCCCTTCTTTGTGGGTTTTGCTTGTTGTTTGAAACACTGCTAAGAAAATATTAGCTAAAGCCTACAGAAAAGACCAGTTTGTTACCAACCAGGTCTTTATTCTTTTGCTTTGATTGCCTGACAAGTTCAGCTGTTGTTTTCCTGATTTTGTTTTTCTAAGTTAAACACTGAAAGCAAGTATCCTGTTTTATGTGCTACCAAGCATATCTGTGTTGGGAGAAACAACCCCATAAATAAATATCTTATTGGCTTTACACTCAAGCACAACTAATTATTGTGAGCAGCTGTGTCTGGTGTGAATGGACTGCATATCCCACAATCCCTTGCAAATCATATTGATATATGCACTTGCCAAGACTGTGAACATTCTCACCCAGGCAGCCGTCTGACAATATCACTCCTGAATCTATCCCCCTTCACCCTCATCCCATGTCCACTCGTAGCAGAGCCTGCTTTCAATCGAGTATGTGGGGGCGTTTTTTGGATGTATTTCTAAGGGATGAAGTCCCTAAGATGCCTTCCTTTTTAAAAGACACCACGCATTTTTTGCAGGTTTTGAAACAGGTTATCACCGGTATCTACAGTACAGTGGCTTGCAACATTGGATGTTGCTTCATTATATACTTCCATTCCTCGGGGTTTGGATGTGTTATGAGAGCTCTAGGAAGCCAGACCATTGCCACAAAGTTCCTACAACTTTTCTTTTAGAATTGGCCGAAACTGCCTTGACTAGGAATTTTTTTCTTTATAAAGAAGATCTGAATCAGCAAATTTCTGGCACGGCCATGGGAGCCACTTTTGCACCATTGTTGGCCAACTTGTATATGAGTGCGTTTTGAGGATCATTGGATGTACCCTTCGATCTATGCTACCTACATTATAGAGAGACAGCAATATATAGATGACATCATTTTGCTGTGGAGCAGTACATATGGCCAATTTTTGTGTTATTTGAGTACCTGTAATGCTGCAATATCTTTTGAGATGCATTGTCATCAGTCAAAGATTCATTTTTTGGACGTGACGGTAACGAAACAGGATGATTGTTTTGAGACTACAATGTACATTAAGCCTCCCAACAGGAATGAAGTGGAGGAGTAGCCTAGTGGTTAGAACACTGGCTTGGGAACCAAGAGACCAGGGTTCAATTACCACTAGCACTGCTTGTGGCCTTGGGCAAGTCACTTAACCCTCCATTGCTCAGAAAAATCCAAGTTATCAATGTCCCTGTTTAATGTATGTTTACCAAGTTTAAGTTACAATGTAAACCACTTTGATTGAAACAATTAAGTGGTATAAAAAAAACCTTAAATAAATAAAAATAAATTTAAAAAAACACTGCTACGGTATCAAAGTTTTCATCCATATTCTTCAAAAAACTATCTTCCTTTTTCTTAAGATGTCACTGTATTTGTTCCACAGACTCTGAATTCTGTTGTCAAGCACAAAGTTTTCAAACTAAATTTAAAGATCATGGTTACCCAACATCACTATTATGCAAGGCTTACAAACAAGCACACTCCAGTCATCGTGAATGGCTCTTAGATCCCCTTTGATTTCTGCATGCTGAGAGTGGTGATTTAGAATCTGTATCCTGTGTAATACAATATTCCGCAACTTCAGAGATGTTGGCATTTTCAATAAAGTAAAACTGGCCAATATTCTCAGCTCTTCCATGCTTGATAAGGACAAGGCCTCGAATGGCATACAGCAGGGGATGTAATTTGCAGATCAATTATGCCTGGCGGTCCCTAGAGTTCTTTCTAGGAATTCAAAAACAGGTCACTATAAATATGGCTGTTGCATTTTTTTATGCAATTATGGAGTAAGGTCCAAGTTTTGAGATCAATAATTCTGTTTTTTACCATCATTGGTTGACCACTTGTACATCTATGTATGTGGCCTATATGCTCCGGTGCCCCTGCAATAAATATTAAGTCAGTAAGACTGAGAGGCAATTGCAGATGCATTTATCTCAACACAAAAATAATCTTTTGAAGGTTCTGGCGGAAGCACCATTGGTTCAGCACTGTCTGCAAAATCATCATGACTTTCAAGATCTTCATTTAGAACTATTGACTTTGTCCCTGCTAATCAAAAAGGAGGTGATCGAGGTAAAGTTTTGGTGCAGTGTGAGCAGTGCTGGATCATTAATTTTAATGCTCTTGAGCCGATGGGACTTAATAATAAGATTGATGGGGGGGGTCTCTCTTTAATATTCCTTCTTTAATTTTTTGAAAGATATAGTGCTGGGTTGCACATGTATGTTCCAAATCTATCCTCTCTTTTAAATAAAGTCCGCGAGTACTGTGATCGCTCCAATCAGGTATTTGCTAGTCTCTGATTGATTGCTGTCTTCAGTTTAAAGCAAGTGGCATCAGACGCTGTTTTTCTGCACAGAATATGATCTGGCGGATAGTTTAACCCATGAAGAAGCTTTTTATAAGCGAAACAAAGATCTTTGTAGGGTTAACTTTATCTGTTTTATGGACCCAAGATTAGGGCATTATGCTTGTTGGTTTGAGTGATTTTTTGAACTCTGCAGAGGAGCCAGCTGTGTGTTAAGGTTGCTACTGGTATAAGATTTTTTTGCTAGCAGCTTTGGCTGTTTGACGATATCAGAGAGGATGAAGCGACAGAAGCCGGCTGTCTTCAGGTAACTAAAATGTTTAAGATAGCTAGTTATGAGCTTGTGAGTTTTCGCTATTTATTTCCTCCACAGGTAGCACAATTTAAGTATTTTATTTTTATTTATTTATTTCAAAGTTTTTATATACCGTCCCTTCCTGAGATCAGGGGTGGTTTACAATGAACTCAACAATATATATATTAAACAATGCGGAGTTACATCGAACCGGGGTAATAAGTAGTAATGGGGAGCATTATTTATATTTAACTATGTATATTTTTTTCTCCAATTCTTTATTTATTAGAAAATCATCACACACATATATATTAACTATAACATTCTGATTCCTGAATAATTTCCCCTCCTGCCTCCCCCCCTAGCTAATATACACAGTACAAAGGGTCAGCACACTCCAACTACTAAAGCCATCCTTATGTCGAGCTTAAAGAAAAGGAACCACCTTCTCATTCTGCTCCATCTTCCTCATAATGGCCTCCACCTATATACACGTACAGACAACCTGAGCATTAATCAGATACAGCAACACATTAAACACACCCAAAGGCCAACAAGTTCTCTACCTCCACCCCTATATGCCCATCTACCTCCCAAGCGTGGCATCTGCCCCCTACTCAAGGATCCCCCCCTCTCCTCACACCCTCCCCTCTCCCCTTCCTCCCCCCTCCTTGGAGACTTCCACTGGAGGTACGAGCCCCAGGTATTTTGAAAGCACAGTAAACAGTTTTGATGCAGAGCCGCGAGGCGATACATCAGGGACAAATGCTCCACCTTCGCCTGGACCTCCCCAAGCGTAGGCACCGTGACTGATCTCCACCTCCACGCTATCAGTTGCCTAGTAGCAGTGCACACCACCCCCCTCCAGCCCCCTACCTTCCTTCCCTCTCCCCCCCTCCTCCACATTGAGCAGAGCCAAACAGGGCCCCACCCTCCTCTCCTCCCCATAAACCTCCGTAAGCCAATCTTCTACTCCTTGCCATAGGGGGCCCAGTAAGGCGTAACCCCACCAAATATGTAGGAAGGATCCCACTTGCCCACATCCTCTCCAGCACTTTGCCTTCCCTCCTTGCCACTTCTGCAACCTTTGGGGCGTCATATACCATCGGTATAACATTTTATAATTATGTTCTATAATATTACTGGATATCACCCCTTTGAACAACCCTTAACATACCCTTTCCCACTACACGGCATCCCAAATTCTGTTAAGATCCACCCCCCACGCTTTACGGTGTGCCCATTCCCCTCCTCAGTCTCCCGCCATCGCTTTATATAGGTGGGAGACGAGGCCCTTAAGCTCTCCCTTATCCAGAAGCCCATCTATATCCTCTCCTCTAGGGCCATTCCCCCTCCTCGCCACTTCTTTACTATAGTGCAAAGCTTGCACAAATCTGAACCGGTCAGTCTCAGGCAATTGAAACTCCTCTTGCATCTCCTCAAATTCCATCCATTCACCATTCCTCGTAAACTGCCCCACCCCACACAGCCCCCTCTCCGCCCACCGTCCAAAGGTTGGATCCTCCATCCCCGGTGGGATCTCCTGATTCCCCACCAGCGGTATAAATTTAGAACCCCCCCACCCCGCACTACCATACCATTTCCTTTGTCATTTCTTCCACCAGTGTCGCAGGGTTAATGCCACAAACGGATTCCCCTGTTGGCAGCTGAGGGTCTCCCCCCCCCTTTTATCCAGACCCTCCCCTTCAGATCCCCACCAGCACTGTTCCCTCTAAGCTGTGCGCGTGTGCGCGCGCACACACCTCGCCGAGCGAGCGCACATACTTTACAACAGAGCGCACAAAAATTACGGTTCTGATTCTGATAGAAAATAACACAGATGTCTTAAAATTTAAAAGTTGTTATGTATTTATGGTTTTCACAAGTTCTACAATGTTTTCTAGTGCAATCAATGTGGTGTACATACTGTATTCTGATGTGTAGTCAAATTTTAAAGTATATAACTCTGAGTGTCGTTATGTGGCGCACAAAAATTTAACCTTCCTTCAAAAGTTGCACAGCTGATATTTTATGTGCACACAGCCTACAGAAAATTAGAGGGAACATTGCCCACCAGCAGAATAAATTTAGAACCCCCCCTCACTACCATACCATTTCCTTTGTCACTTCTTCCACCAGTGCCGCAGGGTTAATGCCACAAACGGATTCCCCTGTTGGCAGCTGAGGGTCTCCCCCCCCCCTTTTATCCAGACCCTCCCCTTCAGATCCCCACCAGCAGAATAAATTTAGAACCCCCCCCCCCACTACCATACCATTTCCTTTGTCACTTCTTCCACCAGTGCCGCAGGGTTAATGCCACAAACGGATTCCCCTGTTGGCAGCTGAGGGTCTCCCCCCTTTTTATCCAGACCCTCCCCTTCAGATCCCCACCATTGTGCAGCCCTTCTCCTTCCATCCGCACCCATTCCACTGAGCCTCTCAGTGCCCATTCAAACACCGCCCGCACTCTCGCTGCTTCATAATATCCGGTCAACATAGGGACCCCCATGCCTCCTACCTTTTTACCAGCGCACAGTATACTCTGCGCTACTCTGGCCCGCCATCCCTTCCAGATGTACTTCATCACCCTAGCCTGCAGTTGCTGTAGATACCCCCCCGGGGCTGCCACCGGTAAGTTCATGAACAAATATAACAACCTAGGAAGTATCATCATCTTAACCAAGTCCCTTCGCCCCAGCCAGGAGACCTCATAGGACCCCCATTCTTCCAGCGTCCTAAACATTTTTGTCTTTGCCACCCCATAGTTCTCCCGAAACAGCGCATCGCGCTTGGAGGTAAGCTGTACTCCTAAATAGAGAATACTGCCAGGTGCCCATCTAAAGGGAAGATCCCGCCGCAGCCTACTCTCTTCCTCGCTACCAATCGTCAGGTTCAATATCTCAGACTTAGTAGCATTCATACGGAATCCCAAGACTTCTCCGTATTCCCTGAGTTCCTCCCGAATTGCCTCCAACATCTGATGCGGGTCTGTGATGAAAAACACATCATCTGCACCCCCCTAACATCCCCCCTATCCCGAATTCATTGCGCCATTGGTTCCATTGACAAAATAAACAACAAGGGCGATAAGGGGCACCCCTGCCGTGTACCCCGAAACAATTGAAAGCCCTTTGATATAGCGCCATTCATCTTCAGGCAAGCCATAGGTGCTTGATATAAGGTCCAAACCCAGTTCAAAAACGTCCCCTTTATCCCTACCTTCTCAAGTACCTTAAAGAGAAAACCCCAATTAACCCTATTGAAAGCCTTCTCGGCGTCTACTGCTAATAGGGCCATTCCCTCCCCCTTCTCCACCCCTCCCCACATCACATTCAGTGCTCTCCGAATATTATCAGACGTGTACCTGCCCTAAACGAACCCCGACTGGTTGGGATGTATTAATTTCACCAAGAGCGGCCCTAGCCGATTTGCTAAGACCTTAGTGAAGATTTTTAAATCCCCCCCCCCAAAGGGAAATAGGCCGATGCGAACCACACTCAACCGGATCTTTTCCCTCCTTGTGGAGTATGCTAATTCCTGCCAATTGCAGCGATGCTGGCATCGGCCCCACCGTACTAAAGGAATTGTACATTCGCGCTAGCGGCCCCACCAGAACCGCAGCTAACATCTTATAGAACCTATTCGGAAATCCATCTAATCCCGGCGCCTTATGACCCCATAGCCCTTTAATCACTGATAGTATCTCAGACTCCCTAATGGGTTCTAGCAGCTCCACGCATTCTTCCCCCTCGAGATGAGCTATCTTGACCTTATCTAAATAGTCCTGTATTTTCTCCTCCTCTACTGCTTCCTCTGGAGTATATAACTTTTGGTAAAATTGTATAAATCTCTCCTCTATGTCCTCCCCTGCCCAGAGATCCTTCCCCCTTTTGTCCCTAATTCTTACTATTGTGTTCCGAGCTCTCAACTTTTGTATTTTGTGCGAAAACATCCTCCCCGCCTTATTACTAAACTCAAAGCTCTTCTGTTGCAACATGGAGAGCTTATACCGAATCTCCTGCAAGTTCAGTTCACTCAATTCCCTCCTTAAGGCCCCTAACTCTAATTACCTGCGTATCCCTCGGGTTCCTTTTTAATTTGGCCTCCGCTTCCCCAATCCCCGCTAACAAACGGTCCTGTTGCTGCAACTTCACACCTTTTCAGTAGTAGAAGGGAGTTACATTAGGTACATCCCTGTCTCCGGAGGTACCACAGATATTTTAATGACAGTTAACAGATTATTAATAGCATTTCAGCAATTTCTTTAAGTTCTTTCAGCACTCTGGAGTGTATACAATCTGGTCCAGATGATTTGTTACTGAGCCTGTGATATGAAGTCAGTCCAATACTGTGACCAGACAAATTCAAACTTGATCACCCTTGATTCTTCCCTGTCCTTCAAAGATCACATTTCCTCAGTAGTTCAGCAATCCTTTTACACCCTGAGACAACTCCGCATGGTTCGACCTTTTATTTCCGTCCCCTCCCTCACCACCCTTCTTCTATCCCTAGTAGTATCCTGCCTCGACTACTGTAATATTTCCCTTGCCGGCCTCCCCCAATCACAATTACGCAGACTACAACTCGTCCATAACTCTGCCACCCGCCCTCTGACCCATGCCTCCCGCTTTGACCACATCACCCCCATCCTGATCTGTGTCCATTGGCTCCCAGTTCCCTTCAGAATTCAATACAAAGTGCTCAATTTCGTCCATAAAACCATTAACTCCTGCTCCCCCCTTTATCTCTCAGACCTTATTTGCCTCCACACACTGCACCGCTCTCTCCGGTCCATATACGTTAATCGCCTATCCCTCCCTTCCCCATCTCAGGCCCATCTCGAATCTACCTGCTCCTCAGCCTTCTTTTTCCTGGGTCCCCTGGCTCTGGAATGTGCTCCCCTTCACCCTCTGCTTCGAACCCTCCTACGTTACCTTTAAGGCACGACTCAAAACCCACCTCTTCTGCTCTGTTTCAACCTCCCACCTCCTCCCTGTCCCCCCCGCTGATGTCCAGCATCTCCTCCCTCTCCCCTGAGCAGTGCACCTGCCTCATTGGCACTTTACCTCTATCCTCTCTTTCCTATTATGTTATGGCGTTCCTGACTTCCTTTTCCAAGCAGTACAAATCCTTTTCTTTTGTAAACCGCTCTGATGCACCTCTGTCTGAGCAATATATTAAGACTGAAATAAAGATAAAGATCTGCCATCTGTTCACTGCCAAAATATAGTCTAAGTTGTAAGCTGCGAACAAATACAAGACAGTCTATTCCATAATCTGCAACTTATCTTCTCATCCATTACCTCCTACCTCAAACTTCTTCCATCACTCCAGTCTACAGATTCTTCTCATGGGCATGGCAACTTTCAAATGTTTTTACCCAGGTAGCTAGTTATAGGGATAAAGCGAAGTTGCTTACCTATAATGAAGGTACTTCGTAGACAGCAGGGGTATGCAGGTATACTCTATGGTGTCATCCCAGACGGCTCTGGTATGAGAGGCTCTCCCCCAGCTTAGAGAAGTCCTTTGCACTTCTCCAAAGTTGTGCAGTAGCTACTCCATGCCATTCCCTCCTAAGGCAGTTCCATTCAGAGCTGCGGAGCATGAGCCTCAAAAATGAAACATACACATAACATGAAAAAGCACAGTTACTTACCTGTAACAGGTGATCTCTGGGAACAGCAGGAATTAGTCCTCCCATATGGGTACGTCGGTACCGACGGAGCCTGCGCGGGAAAGCTCCCCAGCTTCCCAGAAGAAAGCTTTTGGGAGCCTCCCACAGCGCATGCGCGCTGCCTTCCCGCCTTTCCTGACCAACTCTCCTCAGTTCGAGTTTAAAGCTGAGACAATAGAGAGAGAGAGGAAAGGAAAGATAGAGAGAGAGAGATACAACTCCTAGGGGAGGTGGGTGGGTTGTGAGGACTAATTTCTGCTGTTCCCAGAGATCACCTGTTACAGGTAAGTAACTGTGCTATCTCCAGGAACAAGCAGGAATAAGTCCTCACATATGGGGACTCCCTAGCTAAGATGCCCGGGAGATCCCCAAGGGTATGAGACCCTGAAAGGTTCCTCGTCTTCCTATGGATCTCAGGCATCCATCCAGGGAAGGAGGGCAGGAGTTGATTAAGAATGGAACAGGTGTCTGAGGACAGCCTGACCAAACAAGGCATCCCAGCGGGAGTCCTTGTCCAAACAGTAATGGGCTGTGAAGGTATGAACCGAGGCCCAGGTGGCTGCTCGACAGATCTGATCAATGGATACAGAATGAAGATGAGCCATAGAGGTGGCCATAGCCCTCACATTGTGAGCTGTGACATGGCCCTCCAGAGAAAGGTTCTTATTCTGGTAAGCAAAAGAAATACACTGAGCAATCCAATTGAACAGTGTTCTTTTAGAGACTGGAAGTCCTAGATGAGAAGGATCAAAAGCAACAAAAAGTTGGGAAGACTTTCTATGTTGCTGTGTCCTGTGTAAGTAAAAGGCAAGAGCTCTTTTACAATCTAGAGTATGAAGGTTCCTCTCTGCAGTGGATGCATGAGGAGCTGGAAAAAAGACAGGTAAATATACCTCTTGATTAAGATGAAAAGGTGAGACCACTTTAGGCATAAAGTGAGGATTTGTCCTAAGGACTACCTTATCATGATGGAACCTTGTATAAGGTGGATTAGCCACTAAGGCCTGCAGCTCACTAATGCGGCGAGCAGAAGTGATTGCAATAAGGAAAATAACCTTCCAGGAAAGAAATTTCAAGGAGGTAGTGGCTAAGGGTTCAAAAGGTGGCTTCATAAGCTGACCAAGAACCAAGTTTAAATCCCATGCCACCGGAGGAGGTCGAATGGGAGGTTTAGTTAAGGTTAGGCCTCTCATGAATCTGGCAATAAGAGGATGAGAGGAAATAGGTTGTCCATTCATAGGCTTAAGGGATTCTGCAATAGCACTTACGGAATTCGTCTTAAGGCCTGTATTGGAAAGATGCAGGAGATATTCTAATAGAGAATTCAGGGGAAGTGCTAGAGGGTCAAGACCCTTTTGAGCACACCAAATGGAAAATCTCTTCCATTTAAAAGCATAGGAACGCCTAGTGGAAGGTTTCCTGGAAGCATGAAGGATATCCTTCACTTATTGCGAAAGATTGAAGTCTTGAAGGTCTAGGCCTTCAGTAACCAAGCTCTGAGGTGAAGGGACTTGGGGTTTGGATGCCACAAAGTCCCCTCCTCCTGAGACAGAAGGTATGGAGCAGCTCCCAAGTCCACGGAGGGGACTTGGGGAAGATGCAGAAGTAGAGGGTACCACACTTGGCGTGGCCAGCGTGGAGCTATGAGGATCATATACCCTTGATCCCTCTGAAGTTTGAACAGAGTCTTGGGGATCAAAGGAATGGGTGGAAAGGCATACAGGAAGTCCTGACCCCAATGAAGGAGGAAGGCATCCTTGGCCTGAACTCCCTGACACGGAATCCTGGAACAGAACCGGGGAAGTTTGGCATTCCACAGACTTGCAAATAGGTCTATGTCCGGGGTACCCCATTCCTGAAAGATTCTGAGTACCTGATCCATGTGCAGGGACCATTCGTGTGGGAGCAGAACTCGACTGAGTCTGTCCGCCCAAGAGTTTTGAATTCCTGGGAGGTATACCGCCAGGAGATGGATTTGATGCTCTCTGGCGAAGGCCCATAATCTGAGAGCTTCGTTGCAAAGCGACAGAGAGCCTGTTCCTCCTTGCTTGTTTATGTAAAACATGGCTACCTGATTGTCCATTTGAATGAGGACTGTCTGGTAGCTGAGGAGGGTATGAAAGACCTTGAGAGCTAGGAACATTGCTCGAAGTTCCAAGTGGTTGATATGAAGAGAGGTCTCCTGTGGGGATCAAGTGCCTTGGGTGGAGAGGTCTGGTAGATGAGCTCCCCAACCTGTTTGGGAGGCATCTGTTGTGAGGATTGCTTGGGGCAACAAGGGTTGGAAGGGGGACCCCAACAACAGATTTTGAGTGGACTTCCACCATTGGAGAGACCAAAGGAGACGTTTGGAGTTTGCTATTTGGTCTGAGAGAGCTCCTGACGCTTGAGTCCACTGGGTGGACAAAGTCCATTGAGCTGCTCTCATGTGTAGACGAGCATAGGGTACCACATGTACTGTGGAAGCCATGTGGCCTAGTAGTTGTAGCATCTCCCGGGCAGTGAAGTGGTCCTTTGACTGAATCTGGGAGGCTAACTGCACCAGACGTTGGCAACGAGCCTGGGAAGATAGGCTCTTGCAGTAGTGGTGTCCAACCAGGCCCCTATGAATTCCAGGGACTGAGTAGGGATGAGCTGAGACTTTGGGAGATTTACCACAAGTCCCAGATACTGCAGAATGCACCTGGTAGTGTTCAGGGAAATTTGGGCTTCTGACTGGGATGGAGCTCGGATGAGCCAGTCGTCCAGATATGGGAAGACAAAGATTCCCAGAGTGCGCAGAAATGCAGCAACTATTGCCATGCATTTGGTGAACACTCTTGGGGCAGAGGCCAGACCGAAAGGAAGGACTCTGTATTGGTAATGTTTTCCCTGGAACAGAAAGCGTAGAAATTTTCTGTGGGATGGATGGATGAGTATATGGGTGTACGCATCCTTGAGATCTAGAGAACAAAGCCAATCCTGACTGTAGGTATGGAAGGAGAGTGCCTAAAGAGAGCATCTTGAACCTCTCCTTCTACAGAAATTTGTTCAATTCTCGGAGATCTAGAATAGGTCTGTATCCCCCTGTTTTCTTTGGGATGAGAAAGTAGGGGGAGTAAAAACCTGACCCCTGTTGAAGAAGAGAAACTTCTTCTATGGCCCTCTGGGCCAGAAGGGAGGTTACCTCCTGATCCAGAAGGTCGAGGAGAGATGTGGGAGAATTGAAATGTCTCACCATGGTGTAGGGAGGAAGGTTTGAGAAATGAAGTTTGTAGCCCTCTCTGATGATGGAGAGGGTCCACTGCTCTGATGTGATTTGCTCCCATCTGGGAGCAAAATGAGCCAACCTTCCTGGAATGGTGAGAGGTTCTGGCTGTTGTAGAGCCAGAAAGGTTAAGTTCTCTAGCACTAAGTCAAAACCCCTGAGGGGCTTGGGACTGCTGGGTTGCAGCAGCCCCTGCAGGTTTAGGCCTGGCCTGTTTGGGTTGCTGACGCTTAGTAGCAAATCGACCTGCAGAAGACTGTTGACCAGAAGTGGAAGGAAATCTGCCCTTCTTGTAAAAAGACTTTTTAAAAGATTTTTTCTTGACTGGAGTGGAGGTAGACTTAGAAAGTCTATCAAGAGCAGCATTTTCTGCGTCCATTTGAGTGGCTTTAATTTGCCACTCTTTGCCAAATAGGTTTTCACCTGTACAGGGTAGATTTCCTAAACCATCTTGAACCCAGGGTTCTAGATCAGAAGCCTGGAGCCAAGCAATTCTACGAGCAGCTATAGCAATTCCTGAGGCTCTGCTGGCAACCTCAAAGGAATCAAAGGCTGCTCTGTTGGAAAACTTTGAAATGTCTTGCGTATGCTTAAGCCAAAGAAGGAATTCTTCCCTTTTATCTTCAGAAATAAAAGGGAGAAAGTTGTGCAGCTTTTCTGCAACCTCCTTCAGAAACATACCCATATAAAGGCTGTATGAATTGATTCTGGCAGTAAGCATGCTAGCTTGGAAGATTTTTCTACCAAAAGCATCCAAGGTCCTGCATTCTCTTCCTGGAGGAGTAGAAGAGTGTCTTTTGGTACTCTTTATCCTCTTCATAGCTGACTGCACCACAATAGAATGGTGAGGAAGCTGAGTTTTTTGAAAACCAGGAGGAGGGAGGGACACGGTACATAGTGTCCAATCTACGAGAATGAGGAGAAAGGGTGAGAGGAGTCTCCCACAATTCAAGCAAATGTTCTTGGAGAATTTCATGAATTGGCAAGATGACTGCCTCTCTGGGAACCTTAGAGTATCCCAAAATGTCTAACGTTTTTGCTCTAGGTTCTTTTTCAGAGGTTACTGAAATAGAGAGTCCTTTAGCTACTTCCATGATGAAGTCTTGAAAGGACAAATCCTCTGGAGGAGACATTTTCCTCTTTGGAGAAGAGGGCTCTTCAGGAAGAGTAAGAGATACTTCAGGAGAGTCATCCGATGAATCGGAATCATCAGAAGACTCGAAGTATCGTCTGTTTGCTTCCAGGGATCGATAAGCGTATCGACCGGTATCGACATCGGGCGTACCCGGAACCGGATCGGTATCGGGAAAAGCCCCGGAACCGGGAACCGGTATCCTGGTCGATGTGGATGCCCTGGGTACCGGTATCGGTTGCGGTACCGGAACTGAGGTCGGTACCGCTTGGTGCGGTACCGTGGGCGTCGCAGCCTTAATAAAAGCCATTATGGCCTGCTGCATGGATTGAACTGTATGATCCATAGACGCCACGACTGCCTGGATGTCGGTACCGGAAGAGTGTGCCGGTACCCCAGAGCAGTCTAACAGGTGATCGGTTGAGGCCGTGCCATCGATGTCAACCTGTAACCCCATAGGAGGAGCTTTGGAAGCCAGAGCTTCCCGCCGGGGTTGTTTGGCTGGGGCAGGGTCCTCAGGGTCAAGCCCGGGGGCATCTCGATACTTGGAGGGAGATTTGCCCTTTGAGGACCTGCCAGAAGAATGTTTGGTTACCTGAGATCCATCAGGAGAGGAAGACCTGGAAGATGTCGATGCTGTAGTATCTGTGGAATACAGCATATGAAACTTGGCTGCTCGGTTCTGTAAGCCACGTTTAGACATCAGGGAGCAGGACTGGCAATGCGGTATGGAGTGGTCAGGCCCCAAACATTTAAGACACCATTCATGTGTGTCGGTGACTGAGATGGTACCGCTACACTTGGTGCATTTTTTGAAACCAGAAGCTGGTTTCTCCATGAGGGAAAAATTTTCTCCAGGCCTAGAGGCCTAAGGGGAGAAAAATTTCACCAAGTAGGGAAAAGAAAATATATATTTTTTTTTTTTGAAAAGTAAAAAGAAAAAAGACCGGCGGTACCGGTATGGAGTCGGGTAAGGCAGACACGCGACTAAAGAAACAAATTAAAATAAGAACTTCTTCAGCGGTGACAGGAACACGACCTGCTGGCTCCGCGGAAAAGAAGAACTGAGGAGAGTTGGTCAGGAAAGGCGGGAAGGCAGCGCGCATGCGCTGTGGGAGGCTTCCAAAAGCTTTCTTCTGGGAAGCTGGGGAGCTTTCCCACGCAGGCTCCGTCGGTACAGACGTACCCATATGTGAGGACTTATTCCTGCTTGTTCCTGGAGATAAAAACAAATACACCGAGATTGATTTTGGGTCAATCCTGTAAAAAAACCAAGTCTTGTTTTCCTTTAAAAAATGTTGGCTTGCTTCCTCAATTTTATTTTATTTTTTTGTTGTGGGGAGGAAGACATCGAATGAGTGTGGCTGCATGCCCCTGCTGTCTACAGAGAAACTCCGCTTTCTCCGCAGACAAGGAGTGGAGTATGCAGGCACACACCATGGTGAGTTCAGAGCTGAGAGACGCATGGATTGTTTGCGAATGCACAAACATCCATGGGCTACAAGCTATGATGGGCAGAAGGTGAAGAATGCACTCAAGAGGAAAACTGGTTCTGGAGGCTGAGTCTCCTGCTGTAGAATGATCCAAGCTGTAGTATCGGGCAAAAGTATGGATGGATATCCAAGTAACTGCTTTGCAGATGTCCTGGGTGGAGACTGTGGCTAAACTGACCACCGTGGTTGCAGTTGCACATAATTGATGGGTTCTACTCAACCTGGGGCTGGTAAGTGAGCTTGGACAAACAGGAGGAGATACAGTCTGAGACCAAGGATAAAAGTCTTTTTTGAAGCTGGTTGTCCGGGGTTGTTGGGATTGAAAGTGACAAAAAGTTGCAATGATCTTAAAACTTTGGTTGCTTGCAGGTAATAAAGTAGTGCTCATTTGCAATGCAAGGTATGGGGGGATTGTTCTGGCAAGTCTGCTATGAAATCAGGAAAAAAAGCAGGAAATACAATGGACTGGTTCAAGCGAAACTCTGATACCATTTTCAGAAGAAACTTAGGATGTGTCCTTAAGAGCACCTTGTTAAGAAGAAACTGCATGTGAGGAGGGTAACGCATGAGTGCTTGAAGTTCATTGATCCTCCACACAGAGGTTATTGCTACAAGGAATACTGTTTTCCAGGTAAGATGCTTCAGAGAAACTGATCTGAAGGAAGCTTTCAAGAGTTCTGTTAAGACCATATTCAGGTCCCAAGTCAGACAACGTGGTTTGATGGGAGGTTTGATATTCATGAGGTCTTTCATAAATCTCGAGGTAAGTGGATGAACTGAGATGGATTTGCCGTCCACTGGGGTTATAGCAGAGAGATAATAACGGATAGAGGTAGTTTGTAGACGAGAGTTGGAGAGATGCAGTAGGTAGTCAGGACCTTCCCCAGGGGACAATGAATGGGGTCCTTATTGTTTTCCTTCGCCCAATGCACAAAGCAGGACCATTTGTGTTGGTAGGATAGCAGAGTAGTCTGTTTCCGAGGCGGTAATTACTTCTAGCACTTCCATGGGAAAGAAGGTAGCTATTGCTGAGATACCTGGATCTTCCAAGCAGTTAATGAGAGACTTTGGAGACTGGGGTGGAGCAAGGTGCCTTGATGCTGAGTGAGCAGAAAGGAATCCGTGCCCAGAGGTTGCGGTTCTTGAATCGTCAGGGCAAGGAGATACGAGAACCAAGCTTGTCATGGTCATTGAGAAGAATGTGACTAATAAGTGGAAAAGGAGGGAAGGCATAAAAGAGATGGCATCGCGGGCCAATCGGAGAGGATTTGGTCGGATGGAGCAGAACAGGCTGCATTTGGCATTGTCTGCAGTAACGAAGAGATCTAGATCCAGAGTGCCCGACTGAGCAAAGATCATGCATACCACTGTGGTGTCGAGTGACCATTATCGAGGATCCAGATGCTGACTTAGTGGGTCTGCTAGTTGGTTCTGAGCTTCTGGCAGATAGGTTGCTCTGAGAAAGCATAGTTACTCACCTGTAACAGGTGATCTCCGGGAACAGCAGGAACTTAGTCTTCACATATGGGTATCGTTGGTACCGACGGAGCCTGCGCGGGAACGCTCCCCAGCGTCCAATTAGAAAGCTTTAGAGAGCATCCCACAGTGCCTGCGTGCTGCCTTCCCGCCTTTCCCAACTGCCTCTCTCCAGTTGAGTTTTAAAGCTGAGACAAAGAGAGAGAGAGAGAGAGAGGGAAAGAGAAAGAGATATACACCACCTAGGGGAGGTGGGTGGATTGTGAAGACTAAATTCCTGCTGTTCCCCGAGATCATCTGTTACAGGTGAGTAACTATGCTATCTCCAGGAACAAGCAGGAATGTAGTCTTCACATATGGGGACTCCCTAGCTTTAGATGCCAGGGAGAGACCCCAGAAGTTGTGTGTCCCTGAGAAAGGGCTCCATTTCCCCCCATGGATCTCTGGCATCCAACCAGGGATGGTGGGTAGGAGCTGATTAGGTATGGAACAGGTGTTGGAGAACAGCCTGATCAAACAAGGCATCCCGGCGGGAGTCCTTGTCCAAGCAGTAATGGACTGTGAAGGTATGAACCGAGGCGTAGGTGGCTGCTCGACAGATGTCGTCGATAGACACAGAGTGTAGATGAGCCATTGAAGCTGCCATGGCTCTCACATTGTGAGCTGTGACATGGCCCTCCAGAGGAAGATTCTTACTCTGATAGGCAAAGGAAATACACTGAGCAATCCAATTAGATAGTGTTCTCTTGGAGACTGGAAGTCCCAAATGAGAAGGATCAAAAGCAACAAAGAGTTGAGAGGACTTTCTATGTTGCTGTGTTTGTAAGTAAAAGGCTAAAGCTCTTTTCCAGTCCAAAGTATGAAGATTCCTTTCTGCATTTGATGCATGAGGCCTTGGAAAGAACACAGGTAGGTAGACCGCTTGGTTTAGATGAAAAGGCGAGACCACCTTTGGCATAAAGTGTGGATGAGTCCTAAGGACTACCTTGTCATGATGGAACCTTGTATAAGGTGGATCAGCCACTAGTGTCTGCAACTCACTGATGCGACGTGCTGATGTGATTGCAATGAGAAAGATAATCTTCCAAGAAAGGAATTTCAAGGAGGTAGTAGCTAAGGGTTCGAAAGGTGGCTTCATGAGCTGACCAAGAACCAAGTTTAAGTCCCATGCCACTGGTGGTGGCCTAATGGGAGGCTTAGTTAGCAGAAGGCCTCTCATAAATCTTGCTGTAAGAGGATGGGAGGAAATAGGTTGTCCATTTAGGGGCTTGAAGGAAGATGCAATAGCACTCAAATGGACCCTCACTGAGTTAGTCTTAAGTCCTGCATTGGATAAATGAAGGAGATACTCCAATTATAATTCCAGAGGGACCACAATGGGGTTAAGACCATTCTGCGAACACCATATGGTAAACCTTTTCCAGCATAAGAGCATCTTGTGGAAGGCTTCCTGGAAGCATAAAGCATATCCTTTACTTGCTGAGGGAGGTTAAGATCATGGAGATCTAGGCCTTCAGCCAAGCCCTGAGATGCAGAGACTGGGGATTGGGATGCCATAACATTCCATCCTCCTGAGATAGGAGATCTGGAGCAGACCCTAACTCCAGAGAGGGAGCTTGAGAGAGATGTAGGAGCAGAGGGTACCACACTTGCCATGGCCAATGTGGAGCTATGAGAATCATATGGCCTCTGTCTCTCTGAAGCTTGAACAGGGTTTTGGGAATTAGGGGAATGGGTGGAAAGGCATAAAGGAAGTCTTGACCCCAATGAAAGAGGAAAGCATCCCTGGCCTGAGAGCCTTGAGCCGAAATTCTGGAACAGAATCAGGGAAGTTTGGCATTCAACAGACTTGCAAAGAGGTCTATGTTCGGGGTTCCCCAAATTTGAAAAATCATGGCCACCTGGTCTGCATGCAGAGACCATTCGTGTGGAAGCAAAACTCGACTGAGTCTGTCTGCCCAAGAGTTTTGTATGCCTGGAAGATACACTGCCATGAAATGAATCTGATGCTCTCTGGCGAGGGCCCATAGTCGCAAAGCTTCGTTGCAAAGCGACAGAGAGCCTGTTCCCCCCTGCTTGTTGACGTAGAACATGGCTACTTGATCGTCCGTATGAATGAGGACTGTCTTGTAGCTGAGCAGGGTGTGGAACACTCGAAGAGCAAGGAAGATCGCACTGAGCTCCAAGAGATTGATATGCAAAGACCTAACTGTCTTCAGGAAAAACCTCAAGACTCATCTTTTCCAGAGTCATTATAATTTGAATTAACCTAAGGGGTCTGTCCAGAACATATTTATGTACTCCTGCTCGTTTATGTATAATGTATATATGTAATTAGTACTCATATACTTAACAAACCCCTCGTGTGATGTGCCTACCCTCCTGATCAACCTGTACACACCCAAATTTTACTGTACTGATTGACAGTCCTCCTTATGTAATCAGACCGCTGCTGATCGCTGGAAGTAGCGGTATATAAATGTTTGCTAAATAAATAAATAAATGTAGATGAGTCTCCTGTGGAGTCCAGGTGCCTTGGGTGGAGAGGTCTTGCAGATGAGTTCCCCAACCCATTGGAGAAGCATCTGTTGTGAGAGTTGCCTGGGGTAAGGGTTGTTGAAATGCGGACCCCAGCAACAGGTTTTGAGTGGACTGCCACCATTGGAGGGACAAAATAAGGCGACTTGTGTTTGTTATTTTGTCTGACAGGCATCCTGATGCCTGGGTCCATTGAGTGGATAAAGTCCACTGGGTTGCTCTCATATGGAGGCGAGCATAGGGAACCACATGCACGGTAGATGCCATGTGGCCTAGTAGTTGTAGCATTTCTCGGGCAGTGAGATGAGGCTTCAGCACTTCTTAAGAAGCTAACTGCACCATGCGAAAGCAACGGGCCTGTGGGAGATAGGCCCTTGCTTTTCTGGTATCCAGCAAAGCTCCTAAGAACTCTAGAAACTGAGTGGGAGTTAGACTGGATTTTGGGATGTTGATGACCAGACCCAAATACTGAAGGATATGCATTGTGCAAGATAGAGAAATCCTGGCCTCTGACTCTGATGGGGCTCAAATGAGCCAGTCGTCTAAGTAGGGGAAGACGAATATTCCTAGAGTGCAGAGAAATGCTGCTACCACAGCGATGCATTTCGTGACCACTCTTGGTGCTGAGGCCAGGCCAAAAGGAAGCACCCTGTATTGGTAGTGCTCTACTTGAAAAAGGAACCGAAGGAACTTTCTGTGAGTTGGATGGATGAGAACATGGATGTACGCATCCTTGAGATCTAGAGAACAAAGCCAAACCTGACTCTGAAGGAATGGCAGCAGAGTTCCTAGAGAAATCATCTTGAATTTCTCTTTGATCAGGAATTTGTTCAATTCTCTGAGGTCCAAAATAGGTCTGTATCCCCCTGTTTTCTTTGGGATAAGGAAATAGGGGGAGTAAAACCCTGTACCCTGTTGATGAATGGGTACTTCTTCTATTGCCCCTTGGGTAAGAAGCATAGTGACCTCTTGATCTAACAGGTTGATGAGAGAGGTCTGAGAATTGAACTGTCTTATTGTGGAAGGGAGCATGCTCAAAAAATGAATCTTGTACCCCTCTTTTATGATGGAGTGTCCAATGCTCTGCTGTTATTTGCCTCCATCTGGGGGCAAAATGACACAACCTTCCTGGAATGGTGGAAGGCTCTGGTCCATTGAGAGCCAGGAAGTCTAAGTTCTCTAGCTGAAAGTCAAAGGCCTTGTGGAGGCTGAGACTGCTGGGACGGTTGAGGCTTAGCAGTCTTTGCTTTCCTTTGTTTGGGTGGTTGCTGACCTTTCCGGACAAGTTGACCTGCAGAACGTCCCTGCTGGGAATAAGCAGGATAAAACATTTTCTTTTTGGAAAAGAATGGTTTTTTGAAAGATTTCTTTCTCGCAGGATCAGCTGTGGCCTTGGATAATCTATCCAAGGTGGAGTTGTCAGCATCCAACTCACTGGCTTTTTCTTGCCAATCTTTGCCAAACAGGTTCTCACCAGTACAAGGAATATTGCCCAGTTTGTCTTGTACCCAGAGCTCTAGATCAGATGCCTGGAGCCAGGCAATTCTATATGCACCTATGGCAATGGCAGAGGTTCTGCTTATGCACTCAAAACAGTCAAAAGCTGCATGGTTGACAAATTTAGAAACATCTTGGGCATGTTTGACCAATGTGAGAAAGTCCTGCCTTCTATCCTCAGGAAGAAGAGGGCTCAAAACCTCTAAATCTCCTGTGACTTCCTTCAGGAACATTCCCATATATACAATATAGGAACTGATCCTGGCAGAAAGCATGGAAGCTTGGAAGGTACGACGTCCAAAAGCATCCAAAGTTCTGCACTCACATCCTGGAGGATTGGAGGCATGCCTCTCTTTGCACTCCTGATCCTTCTCATAGCTGATTCCACTACAATAGAGTGTTGAGAAAGCTGAGTCTTCTGGAAACCAGGACAAGGAGGGACTCGATACATAGTATCCAGTCTACGAGAGTGAGGAGAGGTGGTAAGAGGCGTCTCCCACATTCTTAGCATGAGATCATGTAAGATCTCATGGATGGGCAAAGTAGCTGCATCCTTAGGAGCTTTGGGATATTGTAAAATTTCCAACTCCTTTGCTCTAGGCTCTGTTTCAGGAGCCACAGTAATGGACAGACCTCGACCCCCTCCCTGATGAAATCCTGAAAGGAAATGTCCTCTGGAGGAGACATCCTGCATTTAGGGGAGGAAGCTCTTCTGGGAGAAGTATTCCAGTACCGAGAGAACTGTCAGAATCCTCAGATTCCTCTGAGGACTTGAAGTACCTTCTGTCCGGATGCTCTTGAAGAGCCCGATACCCGTACCAACCGAAGTCGGTACCGGGGGGAATCGGTACCGGTGTATCGGTACCGGAAGGCATCACATGACTAGGTGCCGGCAATGCGGACACCGATGTCGATGCTGTCAGTACTGGTACTAATACCGGTGCCGGTACCGGTTGAACTGTCTGACGTGGTTCCGAGGGTGTCGATGCCGCAAGGAGAGCCGCCAGACTGCGTTCAATAGCCAGGAACCTCTGGTCTATCGACGCTGCTGATGCCTGGATGTCGGTACCGGAAAAAACAGCCAGTACCCCAGAGCATGGCACCAATAGTTCTGCCGAGATCGAGGCCTCGAGAACGTTCTGGAGCCCCGATAATGCTTTGAAAGCCAAAGCCTCCCGCCGGGGCAATTTTGCCAGTGTAGAATCCTCAAGGGCAACGCCAGAGGCATCTTGATGCTTGGAAGGAGATCTACCCTTTGAGGACCGGCTAGAATTATGTTTAGTTACCTGAGATCCACAGGAGGAAGACGAATCCCTGGAAGACGTCGATGCCACCGAGGCTGCATCAGAGGGAAACAGGGCACTGAGCTTGGCAGCTCGGTTCTGTCGACCTCTCTTGGACATCATGGCACAGGCCATACATTCCGCGATGGAGTGGTCAGGACCTAAACATTTAAGACACCACTCATGGGTGTCGGTGACGGAGATGGTACCGCCACACTTGGTGCACTTTTTAAAACCCGAAGCGGGTTTTTCCATTGTGGAAAAAATTTTGGGCCTAAGGCCCAAAATGGCACGTGCACCTGGAAAAAATGGGAAAAAAAAGTAGGGGTTTTTTTTGTTTTGTATTTTTTAAAAAAAGAAGAACAGAAAGAAGAACTGGCGGTACCGGTAAAGCGTCGAAGAAGGCAGACACGACCACAAAAAAGAAGGGCAATAAGGAGAATTTTCTGCGGTGACAGGGACGACGACCTGCTGGCTCCACAGAAAACGAAGAACTGGAGAGAGGCAGTTGGGAAAGGTGGGAAGGCAGCACGCAGGTGCTGTGGGATGCTCCCAAAAGCTTTCTAATTGGACGCTGGGGAGCGTTCCCGCGCAGGCTCCTTCGGTACCGACGATACCCATATGTGAAGACTACATTCCTGCTTGTTCCTGGAGATGTGTTTATTAAGAGAGCAAAAAGCCAAAGGTGTATGGCTTTGTAACACAGTTAAAGGGATCCCACTCCACTTTGCTTGTTGATGGATACTTGTTTGTCCATTTGTATTAAGAGAATTTTGTTGGTGGCTCAGTCTTGGAAGACCTGTAAGGCATAGAGGACTGCCCAAAGTTCCAACATACTGATGTGAAGGGAGCATTTTGACCAGAGTCCTTGCATGAACAGGTGTAGTAGGTGTGCCCCCAACGATAGGTGGAGGTGATCATCATTAGGGTGAGTTGAGACCGAGGCGGCTGGAATCCACCACTCGGTGTGATATAATGGACCACCAGCATAAACTGTTTTTAAGATCTAGATTTGCAATCATGCCCAATGGGATTTTTGTCCCGAAGGGCTGTGTGTGTTGATTTCAGTGAGCTCTGAGGTTCCACTGAGGAGGTCGTATGTACAAGTGGTATATGTACAGAGGCTGCCATGTGACCCAGTAACTGAAGCAGGTTGTGAGCAGTTGTAGCTAGGGTGTGCAGCAGGCTGCTGCTGAGGTGCCAGAGAAGCTTGAGCCTGTAGTTGAGAAGGAAGGCTTTTTCCCTTTTTGTGTCTATGCACGCTCCAACGAAACAAAGATTCTGTTGAAGGTTGAGCTGAGATTTTTTTTCGTTTATGACAAAACCTGTGGTGTGAAGTAGGGTTATGGTGTCTTGAACAGTATGGCTTGTTGCCATTGTGGAGGGTCCAGATATGAGCTAATCACCCAGATATGGGTAAATGCAGTGTCCTTGCTCGCAGAGATGGCCTGTGACGACTGCTAAACATTTGAGCCCGATTTCCATCTGGGCGGTGTTATAGAAACATAGAAATATGATGACAGAAAAAGACCACATGGCCTATCTAGTCTGTCCTTCCATATCAACAACTACAACAGTCCCCTTTTTACCTTTAGAGATCCTCTGTGTTTGTCCCATGCTTTTTTGAATTCAGTTACTATGTGCCGTGTCAGCACGCCCCCCCCTTCCGCCTAACTCAGCATTGAAAATCCGGGTCTCACCGCACATCCTGGAAGCCGCAGGAGCTAGCCAGTTAGCACCAATTTTCGATGCTACCTGCTTAGCTCCTGTGTCTGAAAGATAAGACGAAGAACCAGGTTAGCCCTTTTCTCTGCCCCGGCACACCCCTAACATGCCCCGTTGCTAACCGCATAACATCTGGGCGCATTAGGGACATATCCGGTATTTTCAAAGGGCACTACCCATGCAGGTGCCTTTTGAAAATCCCAGATATGGCATTTACATGGTTAACTAGGGCAGTTACCCATGTAAATGCCTTCAAAAATCGGGCCCTTCATGAATATATGGAGTGCAGCAGAAAGGCCAAAAGGCAGTACCTTGTATTGGTAATGTTGACCTTTGAACATGAAGCGAAGGTACTTCCAGTGCAATGGTCGATTAGGAATGTGAGTATAGGCATCTTTTAAATCCAGAGAGGCCAGCCAGTCGTGTTGACTGAGCAAGGTGAGAACTGCACTGAGAGAAGTCATTTTGAATTTTTCTTTTTTGATGTAACAGTTGAGATCCCGAAGGTCTAAAATGGGACATAATCCTAAAGTCTTTTTTGGAATCAGGAAGAAATGAGAGTAGAAGCCTTAACTGTGTTGTTCGAGGGGGAACTTCAAACTTCAAACCAGCTTTTAAACTAGATAATAGGGGAAAGCCGACAGTCGCCCAAGAGCGCATGGTTCGGAAAAATGTATCCTTGAAGGATACTACAAAAAGCAGAGAGGTTCCAAAAAAGAGTAAAGTAGCCCAAATGCCCTCGAGTATGGAGCAGACAGAGCTTAAAGATCCCAAATTACCCATGTCTACAAATAGTCAAATTAATATGAATAAAATACAGTCTCTAAAATGCTTGTATGCAAATGCTAGAAGTCTACAAAACAAGATGGGAGAGTTAGAATATATAGCACTAAACGAGAGGTTAGATATGATTGGAATATCAGAGACATGGTGGAAGGAGGACAACCAGTGGGACACTGTGATACCTGGGTACAAACTATATCGTAATGATAGAGCTGATCAAATTGGTGGAGGGGTTGCGCTCTATGTTAGAGAGGGCATTGAGTCAGAAAGGATTAACGTTTTGCAAGAAACAAAATTTGCTGTAGAATCTCTATGGATTGAAATTCCATGTAAAAAGGGGAAGGCGATGGCAGTGGGGGTGTACTATCGTCCGCCTGGCCAGAATGAACAAACGGATGATGAAATGCTCAAAGAAATCAAGGAAGCTAGCAAAAGTTACAGTGCAGTAATAATAATGGGTGATTTCAATTACCCCGGCATCGACTGGGTCAGTGTCACAACAGGACATGCTAGGGAGATAAAGTTCCTAGATGAAATAAATGACTGCTTCTTGGAGCAGCTGGTTCATGAACCGACCAGAGGGGAAGCAATATTAGACCTAGTCCTTAGTGGAACACCAGATGTAGTAAAAGAGATAAGGGTGTTGGGGCCACTTGGCAATAGTGATCATAGCCGCATCTGAACTCTGGAAGATGCGGGATATAAATGATTGTTAAATAAATAAATAAATAAATCACCTTTGATTTAATTAGTGGAGGAGGGATAGTAAGGAAATCCACAGTACTACCCTTTAACTTTCGAAAGGGAGACTATGATAAAATGAGGAAAACAGTTAAGAAAAAACTAAAAGGAGCAGTTGCAAAGGTTAAAGACGTACATCAAGCTTGGGTGTTGAAAAATACTATCTTGGAAGCCCAGACCAGCTGTATTCCACACTTTAAGAAAAGTGGAAGGAAGTCCAAAAAACTGCCAGCATGGTTTAAAGGTGAGGTCAGAGAGGCTGTTGTTGCCAAAAAAGCATCTTTCAGGAAATGGAAAAAAGAGCCAAACGATGAAACCTGGAAACAGCACAAGCACTGGCAAGTCAAATGCAAGGCATTGATAAGGCAGGCAAAGAGAGAATTTGAGAAGAAGCTTGCTGCGGAAGCAAAAACGTGAAATAAAGACCTTTTCAAGTACATTCGTAGCAAAAAACCTTTGAGAGAGTCAGTTGGTCCATTAGATGATAAAGGGGTTAAAGGAGCACTAAGAGGCGACAAGGCGATAGCGGAGAGACTGAATGAATTCTTTGCTTCTGTCTTTACTGAGGAAGATGTAGGGATGTTACCCATGACTGAAGTGGTATTTAAAGGTGCGGAAGAATTGAAGGAAATATCGATACATCGGGAAGATGTCTTACAACTATTAGATAAACTGAAGAGTAGCAAATCACCTGGGCCGGATGGTATACATCCAAGGGTGTTGAAAGAACTGAAATTTGAGATTGCAGACCTGCTATCAGTAATCTGTGAACTATCATTAAAACCATCTCTAATACCTGAGGATTGGAGGATCGCCAATGTAACACCAATTTTTAAAAAGGGTTCGAGGGGTGATCCGGGAAACTACAGACCGGTGAGCCTGACATCAGTACCGGGAAAAATGGTAGAAACCATCATAAAGAATAAAATTACTCAGCATGTAGATAGTCACGACCTAATGGGAGACAGCCAACATGGCTTTAGACAAGGAAGATCTTGTCTTACTAATCTGTTATGTTTTTTTGAAGGAGTGAATAAACAGGTGGACAAAGGTGAGTCGGTTGATATTGTGTATCTGGACTTTCAGAAAGCCTTTGACAAGGTCCCTCATGAGAGACTTTTGGCAAAACTAAAGAGTCATGGGATAGGAGGCAGTGTACTATTGTGGATCAGGAACTGGTTAAAAGATAGAAAGCAGAGAGTAGGGCTAAATGGCCAATTTTCCCAATGGAGAAAGGTGAATAGTGGTGTACCCCAGGGATCTGTGCTGTGTCCGCTGCTTTTTGACATATTCATAAATGACCTGGAAAGTGGAATAACGAGTGAGGTTATCAAATTTGCAGATGACACAAAACTATTTAAAGTTATTAAAACCCAGGAGGATTGTGGAAAATTGCAAGAGGATCTTGATAAATTGGAAGACTGGGCATCAAAATGGCAGATGAAATTTAATGTGGAGAAGTGCAAGGTTATGCACCTAGGGAAGAACAACCCAAACTATGGTTACACGATGCAAGGTTCCACATTAGGAACCACCACCCAGGAAAAAGATTTAGGCGTCATTGTGGATACCATGTTAAAACCCTCGGCCCAGTGTGCAGCGGCAGCCAAGAGAGCAAATAGAATGCTAGGTATGATAAGGAAAGGAATGGAAAATAAAACAAAAGACCTAAGCCAATTCAGGAAGGCCCTGAAACACTTCCTCTTTATCAAACACCTTACTGACTGCCCCGAACCCCAACCACCAAACATGATCAATACCCGATAACCCCATCTGACAAGTATATAGTTACCCGTTTCCATGCCCTGCATATGTATATAGTTTACCCTGTTCTCCAAGTTACTTGTTCCTGTTTCAATGTAAGGACCTGACTTTGCTTATTGTCGGATACCATTTTGTTGTATGTAAACCGCGCTGATCGCAAATAGTGCGGTATATAAGAAATGTAAATAAATAAATAAATAAATAAAATAATCCCTCTATATCGTTCCATGGTGAGACCGCACCTTGAATATTGTGTGCAATTCTGGTCGCCGTATCTTAAAAAGGATATAGTGATTTTAGAAAAGGTTCAGAGAAGAGCCACCAAAATGGTAAAGGGGATGGAAAGCTACTCCTATGAAGGAAGGCTAAAAAGGTTGGGGCTCTTTAACCTGGAAAAGAGACGGCTGAGGGGAGATATGATAGAAGTCTATAAATTAATGAACGGAGTGGAACGGGTAAACGTAGATCGATTGTTTACCTTATCAGAATATAGAAAGACTAGGGGACATGCAATGAAGCTACAGGGTAAACTATTTAAGACTAATAAAAGAAAATATTTTTTCACTCAACGTGTAATCAAACTCTGGAATTTGTTACCGGAGGATGTAGTAAAGGCTGTTAGTGTAGCTGGGTTTAAAAAAGGTTTGGATAAGTTCCTGGAGGAAAGGTCCATAAACCATTATTAAGAAGGGACCCAGGATATCAATGCTTGAACCAATACAAGCATTGTGGAACCTGTGTCCCTTGGGGAAACTGCTAGGTACGTATGACCTAGATTGGCCACTGTTGGAAACAGAATACTGGGCTTGATGGACCTTGGTCTGACCCAGTATGGCATATCTTATGTTATTATGTTCTTAATGGTTTGATTGAATAGGAGCTCCCTGACTTCTTTTTCCAGGATTCACAAATGATGAGCTGAAGGCATGGGCATGTTGTAAGAAGGATGAGGAAGTGGAAGTTGTAGAAAGTTGATTTTGTACCTCCTTTCGATGATGTTGAGTACCCAGTGATTGGTAGTTATGGAATACCATATTTCCATCTCCATAATCTCAAGCAATTAATCTTTCTTCTCCAATGCCTAACCCATCACATCACCAGCAACACTGAAACCTTTCTTACATGCCAAACATCCACTCAGGCTACCAGAGTACAGTTGCTTCTCAAGTGCCAAACCTTTATCACACCATCAATAGTCAGACCTTTCTCCAGTGCTTAATCCTCATCCCACCACCAGCAATATACACTAGTAACCTTTCAGAACTAAAGACTAAATCTTAGCTGGAATAGATCCAGGGCATTTGTGGTTGGAAGGCAATTAGAGAACTCAAACCTAACCACCCACAATATTCTTTCACCCATCAGTAAAGATCTACAGATAGAATTCCTCCCACAAACAAAATAACTGAGCACCCCACAGAGGTGTGAAGACTGGTGGAAGACTCATCAACAACCTTCACTATGCTGATGATACCACATTACTGGCTGAAAGTGAAGACGATCTGAAACATTTGCTTCTCACAATCAAAGAACAGTCTCAAAATGGGCCTGCACCTTAATGTAAAGAAGACAAAGATCATGACAACTGGCATAATTAACAGGTTCATCGTTGAAGGAGAAGAAATTGAAATCGTGAACAACTTTAACCTACTTGGATCAACTATCAATAAAGAAGCAACAAGCAGTCAAGAAATCAGACGACACATTGCTCTTGGCAGAATTGCTATGAAAGACCTAGATAAGATTCTCAAGAGCAGAGATGTCTCTCTCTATATAAAGATTCGACTTGTTCAAGCCATGGTATTTTCAATAACATCATATGGATGTGAAAGCTGGACAGTGAAAAAGATCGACAGGAAGAAAATTGATGTCTTTGAATTATGGTGCTGGGGGCGAATACTATGTATTCCGTGGATTGCCCGAAGAACAAACCAGTCGGTACTAGAGGAGATCAAACCTAAGCTTTCTTTAGAAGCTCAGATGACAAGACTTCGACTTTCTTACTTTGGACACATCATGCGAAGAGAGAGATCATTACAGAAAGACATCATGCTTGGCAAGATAGAAGGTCAACGCAAAAGAGGAAGGCCAGCAATGAGATGGATCGATACAATAACAGCAGCTACGGGTACCAGTCTGTCAACAATGAGCCGTCTGACTGAAGACTGAACACAATTTAGGATAGCTATCCAGAAGGTCGACATGAGTCGACTCCGACTGGACGGCACTTAACACCACCACAACCCCACAGTAACACAGTAACTTGCTATTTGCTTATAGCGGCTTCTTAAAATAAACTTCAGGTCACATCTGCCGGCTGTCTATCGTGAACATCTACTACCACACTTACTTTCAGTGTAAAAATCTGCAAACTTTCCAAGGTAAGTGCTGAGGTATCCTGGAAAATATCTGCAGGGGTCATCCATGTGGCAGAGGTGGGAGATGGCCCAGCAGCCAGGAGTTAGAACCAAGGCCTTCATTTCAGCTTCCTTCTGCAGGCCCAAGGACTGATCTTCCATTATCTAAAGATCAGAAAAAAATAGTGCATTCATGCATCTGGCCCAGAAGTCTGAAAAATAATGTAGGCTATAAGTGAAAATGTATTCCTGCATGACCTCCAAAGAGAAGCTAAAAACACAGTCCATGATCAGAAGCAAAAGCATAGTTACTCACCTCTAACAGGTGTTCTTCCAGGGACAGCAGGAATCAGTCCTCACATATGGGTGACGTCAGCACTGACGGAGCCCCAGAGGAAGCATCTCCCCAGCTTTCAAAGAAAGCCTTTGGGAGATGCCACCACGCATGCCATGGGTAGCATCTTACTTAGTCAGATAACATAGCTAGAGCCGACAAAAGAAGATGGCAAAAATAATACAGTAATTCCAAGGGGAGGAGGGAGGGTTGTGAGGACTGATTCCTGCTATCCCTGGAGAACACTTGTTACAGGTGAGTAACTACACTTTTTCAGGAACAAGCAGGAAGTCAGGCCTCATATCCTCACATATGGGGCTCCCCTAGATACAGGCTACCGAGAACCTGAAGAAAAAACACGGCCCAGCTGTGAGCAGATGCAAGTGAGTCTAAGGAAAGACTCTAAGGACCCCAGTATCCAGGGAGAACCATCGCTCCGGTAGCCTGAACAGGAGGGATCGGAGGGCAGGAGTTGCCTAAACCCTGAACAAGTACGGCCAAGCCGAAGACACTGTCCCGGTCAGGACTCCCTCTCCAGGCAGTAGTGAGCTGAAAAGGTGTGAACTGAAGACCAGGTGGCGGCCCGGCAAATGTCTGCCATATGGACAGAGTGTAGGTTTGCTACCGAAGCCGCTATAGCCCTGACGTTGTGAACTCTGACCAGGCGCACCAACGAAAGCCCAGCATGACGACGGGCAGAGGCGAAGCAGTCCGCCACTGATGTGGATAGGGTAACATCCTCCCCCAGTCGGCTGGGGTCGTAGGAAACGAAAAGCTGCGAGGCTTTGCGGTGGCCTTGGGAATGTTGCAGGTAGAAGAACGGCCGCCACCTTGTTGGCGTGGGGCAGAGGAAAGAAGGTAGAGAACACCACATCCTGGTTGAGGTGGAAGGCAGATAACACTTTCGGAAGGAACTTGGGGTGGGTGCGAAGAATGACCCTATGCCTGTAGAACCTGGTGTAAGGTGGCTCGTCCACCAAGGCCTGAAGCTCACTGATTCTGCGGGCAGAGGTAAGCGCCACCAGGAAGATGACCTTCCAGGAGAGAATGCAAATGGCAGGTAGCCAGAGGTTCAAAAGGCGGCCTGGTGAGCTGCATCAGAACCCGTTGAGGTCTCATTCCGCTGAAGGCGGGCAGATGGGAGACTTAGAGACAGAAGGTCTTGCATAAATCGGGTAGTGAGGGGCTGCGGAGAGAGGGGTTTACCCTCTATGGAATGATGGTGTGCCGAGAGCATGCTCAGGTGCACTCTGAGTTGGACTTGAGTCCACTTTGCGAAAGGTGAAGCAAGTACTACAGCACCATGTGCACCTGGCAAGAGAACGGTTCAACCCATTGCTCTACACACCAAACTGAGAATCTGCGTCACTTGAAGGTGTAGGATCATCTCATGGAGTTATTACGAGAGGCCAGGAGGACTTCCTCCACCACCCTTAGGAGGTTGAAGGGTGCTAAGGCTACCCATTCAGCAGTCATGCTGTCAGCAACAGGGACCCCAAGTTGGGTGAAGGAGGGAGCCCTCCTCCTGGGTCAATAGCCCTGTGACAATCCCCAGAGGGACTGGGAGCTCCATTGAGATGCGGAGCAACAGGGGAAACCAAGGCTGCCTGGGCCACTGTGGGGCTACCAGTACCACGGAGGCCTTGTCCTGCAGGACCTTGAAGAGAGTCTGGGCGATTAGTGGTGTGGTAGGGAAGGTGTACAGAAGGCCCTCTGATCACAAGATGAAGAAGGGATCTGCCGCTATCTGGGACGGATGGGTTTGGGGGCAGCAGAAGCGGGGCAGCTGAGCGTTGGTTGGGCTGGCGAAGACGTTCAGACTTAGAGTTCCCCAGAGCCAGAATAGCCGCTGCACCACTCTGGAGTCTATTTGCCATTCATGCAGCTGGAGGACCCTACTCAGCCTGTCCGCTTGGGCATTTTCCTGGCTTGGCAGGTATACCGCCCTGAGAAGCATTCCCTAACCGAAGTATACAAAGCAGAGGGCTACTGCCTCCTGGCAAAGGTACTGTGACCCTGTGCCCCCTGTTTGTTCAGGAAGAACGTGACCTGGTCTTCTATTTGGACTAGTAATGACCGGTTCCGAGGGTGGTGTTGGAAAGCCTTTATTGTCAGAAAAATTGCCTTAAGCTCCAGCAGGTTTATTTGTTGCTGGCTCTTCGCTAGGGACCAGTTGCACTGCATGCGCAGTTCCTCGCAGTGGGCACCCCAGCCCAGTAGGGATGCATCCGTGGTGCGGATCCTCTGGGGATTTTGGGGCTGGAAGGGCATGCCCTCCTGCAGGTGCTGTGCACCCTGCCACCAGTCAAGCGACTCTGCTAGTTGATGGGACATTAGACCCTGTCCTGTAGCCTGTTTGTGGCTTCTGTCCACTGCAAGCGGAGACACCATTCAGCTGCCCACATTGGGAACCACATGGACTATGGATGCCATGTGGCCTAGCAGGCGGAGCATGGACCACGTTGACACTGAGTGATGGTGCTGTACCTTGGTGGCCAGGGCCCTGAGGCAATCCGCCCTGTCTAGATGGAGGAAGGCCTTGGCCTGGAGAGTGTCCAGGCAAGCTCCTATGAACTCCAGTTCCTGAGATGGTGAGGTGAGATTTGGGGTGGTTTATCATGAACCCAAATGTTGCAGGACCTTGATGGTGTGGGCTATGGCCTGTTGCACCTCGGTGACCATGTCCCCTTTCACGAGCTAGTCGTCCAGGTATGGGAAGATGAATGCCCCTTGCAGATGGAGGTAGGCAGCCACCACTGTTAGGCATCTGGTGAAGACCCTTGGTGTTGAATCTAGGCCAAAGGGTAGAACCCTGCACTGGTAGTGGTCGCACCCTGACCATGAACCTTAAGTACTGCCTGTGACTGGGATGAATAAGGATGTGGGTGTAAGCATCCTTTAGGTCCAAGAAGCATAGCCAATCTCCCTGCTGGAGGTAGGGCAGCAATGTTCTAAGGTTGTTCAGGTTTCACAAGCCAAAATGGGCCTTAAAGACATGTTCTTTGAACACTGATCACACTTTTTGACCCACTAGCCATTGGGGCAAAAAGGACCCCTGCGAGGTCAAAGACACTCGACATGGCCAGCAGTTGGAAAAAGACATGAAACCACTCTGGAAGGAAAAACTAAAAACGGTTCTGAGATTCGAAGCCGGGGCAACAGGACTCAGAGGCGGGAAAGGGATCGGTGATAACCGGAGAGAGAAGGGCAGTTTGATGCACCAAAAAAATCAACTTTTTTTCTGGGGAAGGAAGACGGATGTTTGTTGGGCTCCGCAGAAAAAGGGAGACTGAGTAAGATGGCACCCTTGGGTGGTAAGGGGACCACGTATGTGTGGTGTTATCTCCCAAAGGCTTTCTTTAAATGCTGGGGAGATGCTTCTGTGGGGGCTCCATCAGCGCCAATGACACTCATATGTGAGGACTGACTTCCTGCTTGCTCCTGGAGAAATACTGGCACCGGTTGCCCAGTTTCAGAAGTCCAAGGCCTGACATCTCTTCAGTCTATGGACTCTCATTTCTTCCTCTTGCCTGTTCCCTCCTATTCTTCCACCCTTCATTTACATTCCATTCTCCTGTTTTTGCTTACCAATTGCATTCTACTATCACCTTCTGCTCCTCCCAGCAGTCTAGTTTATTCTGATCCTTTTCTTTCAAGGCCCCATCTCCACCTGCTCCTCCTCACCCACCCACTAACCAAATATCAGATGGCAAATAGGCCCATTAGGCCATCACATCTGCCCAATTTCATTCCATGTGCAATGCAGCATTTCCCCTCACATTCTTGCAAGCAGAGATTCTCTGTCCTTCCTCAGACTCTCTTTAATTCCTCCACCACGTCCCCTGAGAGAATGTTCTATACATCCAGCACCCTCTCAGTGAAGAAATATTTTCTGATATTGTTCCTGTGTCCCCCCATCAGATCTTCATACTGTGACTTAACACCTCTTCTTCTAGAGCATTCTTTACTCAAAAAAGGTTTACCTGATCTATACCTTTTGTTGTACAGGAATGTCTTTAACACATCCCTCCCCCCTCCTCTTTTTAAGGCGCTGATGAGGAGCCATTTTGGTCAACTTTCTCTAGATTGCCCCTCAGCTTGTCTATATCCTCACACCAGATGATCCTCTTCCATTATCTTTTCTCTCTTATCCCTTCCTTCCTCCAGATTATTTTTCTGTTGCCTTACATCCTTTGTATATTTCCTCACCTGATTATCCATCTGATCATCAGTCATCTCTTCTTTCTCCGCATCAAGTAGCCTCTTGTCCAACTGCTGCAGTTGGAACAGGTGAAATTCCTGCTCCAGTTCTTCCGACTCACTCATATTTTTTAACATCTGCTGTGGGAAGCGGTTAGGAAAGCAAAGGCCAATCTTATCAACGATGGCACTCTCCAGCCAGACCTTTCCCTGGGTCAAAAGACGGTCTCCTAAATAATACCTGAAACACAAAGCATCATGGGTGAGATAAACACCACCCTCTGCACTTAGTCCCTCCCCTGGGCCAGGGAACACTTCCCATTTCAGGTATTATGTGAAACCATATTGGCCAAGACAAGCACCATAGTCAACCACCAAATGTTTCTTCTAGGTCAGAAGACAATCCACACACTATTAACAGTTACAGCACTGCGCGCCTGGAAAGGAAGAGCCAGAGTTAAGATGGGAGCAGAGTAGAAAGTTCTTACCTGTAAAAGTGTTCAAAGGTGCTAGCTAGTTCCAGGCCAGAGAGGAACAGCACAGGCTCCAGAAACTGCTGCAGCTGTTTCAGTGTCTCCATATTGGAGGAGTCCTTCCAGTTTTCCTGGATCCGCTGATCAATATAACGAGCAAACTGTTCACTGACCTACGAGAGAGGAAAACACAAAATTAACCCATAAAAACAGCTGTAAATCTATGAGCTATGGAGAACAGCACCCAGAGACCCAGGATGAGAGCCAGAACCCTCCAATAAACAGCCGGAAATCCTGTTAACTCCTGGGACAAAAAATATTTATACAACTTAGGTGCCAATCAAACATTTTTATGAGCCAGAGAATTTCTTCTTCTGTTTTGCTCTTTTGTTTGACTATTTGTTTTAGTTTTGTTTCTTTTTGGCTCTTAATTTTTGATTTTCTTAGCTCTTTTCTTCTCTTGGTTCTTTTCTTCCTCATGGCCTGCCAATAGCAGCCATTGGTTCCTTATGGACTGGGACCTGCTGGTAGACGCCACCATAGCGGTTCACCACTCAGGCCCCACCGGCATTACTTCTGACATGGTATTAAAGATTAAACTATAGTGTGCATATGTCCTGAGCTAGGAATAGCTAATGCCTAGGGCGTCACATTTTGAAGGCGCTGAGTTTCTGGGATAACGAGGAGCCTGATTCCATTTGCTTTCGGACCATGTTCTATGATCTCTAGGGGAGAAACCACCTTTCTCCAATGCTCTCCAGTCCTGTCTACAGGCCCTTATTAAATATGGCCCTGGGTTTGTGACATAGTGTCCGAATGGGCTACTTTTGCACATACCATGGCAGGAAAGACCCTTATTCCTAAACCATGGTATGACCTCAATTTCTAAAATTTACAGCTAGTGCTCACCTTAGCACTTACATTCTGTCAAAGATGTCTTCCTTCTGAAATTCATAAGGTGCAATATTAGAGGTGACATATCAAGATGCAGCCGAAAATCCCTTTTAATCAGCAGGTGACACCCAGTATCAGTTTCACTCGCCACATTTCCTTAGTCTAGGATAGTATGTATTACTATTTGAGGATATTCTCTTATCCACACATACTACAGAATAGTTCTCAATACTGACACTTATTTGGCCTCTGCTGATTTTGCAATGGCTTGTCTGTTATTATACAAAAAAATGTGATGGGAAAAATTTAAATAGCAAACAAATGTATTATTAAAGGGATCGGACCTTGCATGTTTCCTGCACTGCTGTTGCTGCCCAGGCCTGTGGGCACTTTGGCACTTATTTGACATCACTCCCGGGAGTCTATAAGACTGCGGCCTACACTGTGGGATGCCTGCGGGTGCAGCCCGAAGAAGCACATCATACCCCTTTGGAGCACTGAATAGCCTGACATTACCACCTGACATTCGAGCCATTGCAGACCTAACTAAATTCAGGAAGGCAATCAAGTTTCACCTCTTCCGCCAATTCTACCCAATGGAATCTAAATAACCCCACCTAAAAACACCCATTCTTAGTCTTATTACAGTCCCAACCTCCTTCCTGCAGATCAGACACATTCCGTCTTAAAGTAAGCTTTGTGTTGCATATAACTCATCGCAACTAATTCATGTATATAGTCCAACCCTGTTATTGAATAGTCCAACCCTGTTATTGAATTTATCCCTCATGTATATAGTTCAATCCTGTTATCCAAGTTGGTATTCCTGTTCTATGTAAAACCAAACAGTTTGTGTTTAGGTTGTTTTTGTTATACTGTAAACCGCGCTGATACCGAATAGTGCGGTATATAAGCAACTGTAATAAATAAATAAATAGCCAATAGAGTGGGCAGAACTCCAGTATCAGGAAAAGAATGAAGACGACTGCCACTGTGAACAGTATCAACCCGACCAAAGCTGCAATAGTGATCCCGACGGGGGTGAGAGCAGGAGCTCCCCCTTCCTCCTCCAGCCTGCCAATCAGCAGCCATTACCAACGGCTTAAGAACCACCGTTGCAGGGGCTCAGGAGAGCAGCGATCCCGAAGGGGGTGAGAGCAGGAGCTCCCCCTTCCTCCTCCAGCCTGCCAATCAGCAGCCATTACCAACGGCTTAAGAACCGCCGCTGCAGGGGCGCGCCTGGCGGGCCCGCGTCTGAGGGCCCTTTGGCGTGGCCCTTAGGCGTTGGACCGTGGCATCTGTTTCTGGAGTTTACACCGATGACATGGACTGGTTTGTCATGCTTATATAACGTGGTAACTTGCTGTTCCTTGTTCTTCTCTTCCTCTTATCTGTTTGACTGTTTCTGTCCTATCTCATAAATGGCGTTCTTTTCCTATTTCCTCAAATGATATAGTATTGTAAACTGCTCGAATGCCTTTTGGCCTGAGCGGTATATCAAATTTATAATAAACATAAACAAAGGTTTTGGTCTCATAGACAGGCATATTATGATGGCAACTAAAGGAGCAGGAGAACTGACATTGTCCAAGAGTACTGAGACATAGAAACTTGAAGGCAGATAAAGACCATACGGCCGTTCAGTACCAACAACTAACTTCTACAGTCCCTTTTTCTCCTTTAGAGATCTGTGTTTGTCCCATGCGTTCTTGAATTCAGATACTACCTCATCTCTACAATCTCCACTGGGAGACTATTCCACGCATCTACTACTCTTTCCGTAAAGAAATATTTCCTCAGTCTGTCTCCTTTCACCTTCATCCTATGTCCCCTCATTACAGAAATTTCTTTCAATTGAAAGAGGCTCTCCTCCTGTGCAGTTTGCAATGGAGGTATTTAAAGATCTCTATGAATGGAGTGGAATGGGTAAACGTAGATCCGTTGTTTACTCCTTCAAAAAGTAGAAAGACAAGGGGACAGGCAATGAAGCTACAATGTGGCACATTTAAGACTAATAGGAGACCTGCAGCAGGTGTTCTCCGTGGACAGAAGAAATAAGTCCTCACATATGGGTGACATCACCGACAGAGCCCCACGCAGAGTAAAGTAGCCCAAATGCCCTTGAGTATGGAGCAGACAGAGCTTAAAGATTCCAAATTACCCATGCCTACCAATAGCCATATTAATATGAATAAAATACAGTCTCTAAAATGCTTGTATGCAAATTCTAGAAGTCTAAAAAATAAGATGGGAGAATTAGAATATATAGCACTAAATGAGAGATTAGATATGATTGGACTCTCAGAGACATGGTGGAAGGAGGACAACCAGTGGGACACTATGATACCTGTGTACAAACTATATCGTAATGATAGAGCTGATCAAATTAGTGGAGGGGTTGCGCTCAACACTATGATACCTGGGTACAAACTATATTGTAATGATAGAGCTGATCAAATTGGTGGAGGGGTTAGAGAGGGCATTAAGTCAGAAAGGACTAAGGTTTTACAGGAAACAAAATTTGCTGTAGAATCTCTATAGATTGCAATTCCATGTAAAAAGGGGAAGGCGATGGCAGTGGGGGTATACCATCGACAGTCTGGCCAGAATGAATGAATGGATGATGAAATGCTCAAAGAAATAAAGGAAGCTAACAAACGTTACAGCACAGTAATAATAATGGGTGATTTCAATTACACCGGTATCGACTGGGTCAGTGTCACGGTAGGACATGCTAGGGAGATAAAGTTCCTAGATGAAATAAATGACTGCTTCTTGGAGCAGCTGATTCATGAATCAACCAGAGGGGAAGCCATATTGGACCTAGTCCTTAGTGGAACACCAAATCTGGTGCAAGAGATAAGGGTGTTGTGGCCACAGCAATAGTGATCATAGCATGATCGTGTTTGATTTAATTAGTGGAGGAGGGATGGTAAGGAAATCCACAGTACTACCTTTTAACTTTCCAAAGGGAGACTATGATAAAATGAGGAAAATAGTTAAGAAAAAACTAAAAGGAGCAGTTGCAAAGGTTAAAGACTTACATCAAGCTTGGGTATTGTTTAAAAATACTATCTTGGAAGCCCAGACCGGCTGTATTCCACGCTTTAAGACAAGTGGAAGGAAGTCCAAAAAACTGCCAGCATGGTTTAAAAGTGAGGTCGGAGAGGCTGTTGTTGCCAAAAAAGCATCTTTTAGGAAATGGAAAAAAGAGCCAAATGACAAAAACTGGAAACAGCACAAGCACTGGCAAGTTAAATGCAAGGCAATGGATAAGGCCGGCAAAGGGAGAATTTGAAAAGAAGCTTGCTGCAGAGGCAAAAATGCATAATAAAGACTTTTTCAAGTACATTCGTTGCAAAACACCTGTGAGAGATTAAGTTGATCCATTAGATGATAGAGGGGTTAAAGGGGCACTAAGAGGTGACAAGGCGATAGCGGAGAGACAATGAGTGTTGTGTTGTAACCATTTTGATTGAAGGATAAGGTGGGATACAAATCTGTCTAAATAAATAAATTAATTCATTCTTTGCTTCGGTCTTTACTGAGCAAGATATAGGGATGTTACCCATGACTCAAGTGGTATTTAAAGGTGCAGAAGAATTGAAGGAAATATCGATACATCGTGAAGATGTATTACAACTATTTGACAAACTGAAGTGTAGCAAATCACCTGGACTGGATGGTATACTTCCAAGGGTGTTGAAAGAACTGAAATATGAAATTGCAGAACTGCTATTAGTAATCTGTGAACTATCATTAAAATAATCTGTAATACCTGAAGATTGGAGGATGACCAACGTAATGCCAATTTTTAAAAAGGGTTCCAGGGGTGATCCAGGCAACTACAGACCAGTGAGCCCGACGTCAGTACCAGGAAAAATGGTACAAACCATAATAAAGAACAAAATTGCTGAACTGAATTGGTAAACTATTTAAGACAAATAAGAGAAAATATTTTTTCACTCAACGTGTAATCAAACTCTGGAATTTGTTACTGGAGGATGTAGTAAAGGCTGTTAGTGTAGCTGGGTTTAAAACAAAGGTTTGGACAAGTTCCTGGAGGAAAGGTCCATAAACCATTATTAAAAAGGGACCCAGGATATCACTGCTTGACCCACTACAAGCACTGTGGAACCTGTGTCTTTTGGGGAAACTGCTAGGTACATATGACCTAGATTGGCCACTGTTGGAAACAGGATACTGGGCTTGATGGACCTTGGTCTGACCCAGTATGGCAAATCTTATGTTCAGGAACATTCTCCACCTTCTATTGGAAGTTTTTGTGAGTCTCCACTGCGCCTATGTGCCCATCTTCCTGGGGTAGGTGGGAGGACTTATTCCTGCTGTCTACGGAGAACATCTGCTAGAAGCGAGTAGCTACCTATTCTCCAAGGACAAGCAGGACTCCCAAGTTACAGGCTACCGAAAACAGAGGAGGCCAAGAAGCTCAACAGTGGTTAATTGAACTAAGAACTAGAGAATCAACTATGTACAGCACTGGTAGTCCTTGAAGGGGAACTCATCCGATTCAGCTTCTTCGCCATACTGTTTCATCGATATCATTCATGATTTTTTTTTTTTTTTTTTAATAGTCTGGATGGACAGTGCGGCCTTTGGGGGATGGAGTTAGATTTTAATCCCCAAACATGCCAGAGTAGATTGGCCGAATTTGCAGTTGATGTTGATGCATCATCGACGGATCCTAGGGGAGTCATCAAAACGAATGCTGGTGCCAGAGACATTGAATCAGACCTCTGGACAAAGAGGGATTCTCTCTGCTTCTCTCAACCACTCAGGCCTCTCCCTGTCATCTGCAAACATAAATTACAAGAAGAGGACTGGTGATCGGGACCCAGACACTGAAGGCACCAATTGTGCTTGTCGGTCATCGAGATGGTCTTGGCACATTTGATGCATTTCTTGAACCTACTGGCCAGTTTCTGGACATGTCTGAGAAAATGGCAGTGGCAAGATCAAATGACTCAATGATGAGCTGAGGACCAGCTGGGGCTCACAGGTAAAACGAGAAAATAGAAGTTAACAAAAAAGCACTGGAACTGAAGACAGAACTGTGATGGACAGACCTGACGTTACCAATGGCAGGTAGAAAGCAAAAACAGCACACAAAAAAGTCCCTTGAAATGGAAAAAAATGAAATATTTTCCAGAAGATGACCAATTTATGTCTGTGGGGCTCCACTGAAAATGAAGACTAGAGAATATGGCACCATGGCAGGCTGGAAGACAGGCATGGTGAGGCCTCCCAAAAGCTTCCAGCAGAAGCTGGGGAACATTCCCACATGGGGCTCTGTCGGTGACGTCACCCATACCTGAGGACTTCAATCCTGCTTGTCTATGGAGAAAGCATAGTTACTCACCTCTAACAGGTGTTCTCCAGGGACAGGAGGAATGAGTCCTCACATATGGGTGATGTCGGCACTGATAGAGCCCCCGCGGAAACATCTCCCCAGTTTTCAAAGAAAGCCTTTGGGAGATGCCACCACACATGTGTGATCCCCTTCCCACCTAAGGGTGCCATCTTACTTAGTCAGATAACAGAGCTAGAGCTGACAAAAGAAGATGGCAAAAATTACACAGCAACTCCAAGGGGAGGAGGGAGAGTTGTGAGGACTGATTCCTGCTGTCCCTACAGAACACCTGTTACAAGTGAGTAACTACGCTTTCTCCAGGAACAAGCAGGAAGTCAGTCCTCACATATGGGACTCCCTAGCTACAGGATACCGAGAACCTGTAGAAAAACATAGCCCAGCTTTGAGCAGCTGCAAGCGAGTCTGAGAAAAAACTCTAAGGATCCCAGTGTCCAGGGAGAACCTTTGCTCTGGTAGCCTGAACAAGAAGAGTCGGAGGGTAGGAGTTGGCTAAACCCCGAACAGATTACGGAGAACTGCCTGGCTGAAGGCACTGTCCTGTTGGGACTCCCAATCCAGGCAGTAGGAAGCTGCAAAGGTGTGAACTGAGGACCAGGCGGCAGCCCAGCAGATGTAGGCTTGCAATCGAGGTTGCCATAGCCCTGATATTGTATGCTATGACCCAGCATTCAAACGAGAGCCCAGCCTGATTGTGGGCAAAGGCGACAGTCCACCACCAAGGTGGACAGGATCTGCTTGGTAACAGCCTCCCCCAGACGACTGCGGTTGTAGGAAACGAAAAGCTGCGAGGCTTTTCGGTCACCCTGGGTATTTATTTATTTACATTCTCTTATATACCGCGCTATTCTGCATTAGTGCGGTTTACATTGAACAAACTGAAATGACATTGAACAGGGCATTATAACTTGGAGATAAATATTTTACAGGGAACATGGGCTATGGAGGGTTAAGTGGCTTGCCCAAGACCACAAGGAGCACCTGTGGGACTAGAAACCCCAGTCCTTCTGGACCAAGGTTGCTGTCCTCTAGTGGGATATGAACCCCCGACCTTCCGGCCTGAAGTACCTTGCCCCAACCACTAGGCCACTCCTCCACTCCAATTGCAGGTTGAAGGACAAGGCCCTCTTACAATCCAGAGTATGGAGAATGGCCACGGAAAGAAGGTGGGAAGCACCGCATCCTGGCTGAGGTGTAAGGCGGATACCACCTTTGGAAGGAATTTAGGGTGGATGCGAAGCACGATCCTATTCTTGTATAATATGGTGTAAGGTGGCTCGTCCACCACAACCTGAAGCTCGCTGACTGCGAGCAGAGGTGAGCACCACCAGAAAGACGACCTTTCAGGAGAGAACGCAAATGGCAGGTAGCCAGAGGTTCAAAAGGCGGCTTGGTGAGCTGCGTCAGAACCACATTGAGGTCCCATTCTATTGGGGGTGGGCGGATGGGGGGCTTAGAGAGCAGAAAACCCTGCATAAATCGGGTAATGAAAGGCTGCGCAGAAAGAGGTTTGCCCTCAATGAAACGATGGTATGTCGAGAGAGCGATAAGGTGCACTCTGACGGAGTTGGATTTTAGTCCAGGTTACGAAAAGTGAAGCAAACACTGTAGCACCGTGTGCACTTGGCAAAAGAACGGGTCAACCCGTTGCCCTACACACCATACTGAGAATCAGCATAACTTTAAGGCGTAAGCCTGTCTCGTGGAGTTCTTACAAGAGGCCAGGAGGACTTCCTCCACTTCCCTTGGGAAATTGAAGGGTGCTAAGGCAACCCGTTCAGCAACCATGATGTTAATGACAGGGACCCCAAGAAGGGAGCCCTCTTCCTGGGTCAGTAGCCTTGGGGTATTCCCCAGAGGGACCAGGAGCTCCGTTGAACTGCCTGGGCCACCAGGATCATGGAGGCCTTGCCCACATGACCTTGAAGAGGGTTCGTGCGATTAATGGTGTGAGAGGGAAGGCATACAAAAGGCATTCCAACCACGAGATGAGGAAAGCGTCCGCCACTACCCAGGTCAAATGTAGATGGGGACAGCAGAAGTGGGGAAGCTGAGCATTGGTCGGACTAGTGAAGAGGTCCAGACCTGGAGTTCCCCTGAGTCGGAAAAGCCACTGTGCCACCCTGAGGTCTAGTCGCCATTCGTGCGGCCGGAGGACCCTGCTCAGCCTGTCTTATAGGGCATTGTCTTGGCCCAGAAGGTAGACAGCCCTAAGGAGCATTCCTTGGCTGATAGCGTACGAGCAGAGGGCTAGTGCCTCCTGGCAGAGGCGCTGAGACCATGTGCCCCCCTGCTTGTTCAGGAAGACCATCATGACCTGGTTGTCCATTTGGACTAGCACTGACTAGTTCCGCAGGCAGTGGAGGAAGGCCTTGATCACCTGGAAAAGGGCCCTGAGCTCCAGCAGATTGATCTGTTGCTGGCTCTCTGCTAGGGATCAGTTGCCCTCCATACGCAGCTCCTCACACAGTGGGCACCCCAGCCCTGTAGGGATGAGTCCGTGGTGTGGACTCTCTGGGGATTTGGCTACTGGTAGGGTATACTCTCCTGCAGGTGCTGTATGCCCTGCCACCCGTCAAATAATTCTGCTAGCTGATGGGACTCGGTCCTGTAACCTGCCCATGGCTTGTGTCCACTGTGAGTGGTGACACCACTGAGTCACTCGCATTTGGAGGCAGGCATTGGGAACCACATGGACTGTGGATCCCATGTGGCCCAGTAGGCGGAGCATGGACCACACCGACACTGCGTAATGGTGGTGCACCTTGGTGGCCAGGGCCCGGTGGTGATCTGCCCTGTCCAGGGGAAAAAAGGACCAGGCCTGAGAGCGTCCAGATGAGTTCCTATGAACTCTAAGTCCTGAGTTGGAGTGAGATGAGATTAGGGGTTATTTATCATGAACCCCAAATGCTTCATGACCTTGATGTTGCGGGCCATGGCCTGTTGCACCTCAGTGGCCCTGTCCCCCTTTAAAAGCCAGTCATCCAGGTATGGGAAGACAAAGGCCCCTTGGAGGAGGAAGTAGGCGGCCACCACTGCCAGGCATTTGGTGAAGACCCTTGGTGCGGAGGCTAGGCCGAAGGGTAGTACCCTATACTGGTAGTGATCACGCCTGACCATGAACCTTAAGTACTGCCTGTGACTGGAATGAAAAAAGATGTGGGTGCAAGCATCCTTTAGGTCCAAGGAGCATAGCCAATCTCGCTGCTGGAGGTAGGGCAGCAATGTTCTAAGGGAGAGCATCTTGAACTTCTCCTGCACCAGGAACTTGTTCAGGTTTCGCAAGTCCAAAATGGGCCTTAGGCCCCCTGTTCTTTTTTGGAACCATAAAATAATAGTAGAACCCCTTGCCCCAGAGCTGGGGGGGTACTGGTTCCATGGCTCCGTCCCTGATAAGGCCTGCAAGTTCCTGCAAAGGAGTCCGAGGGGGCTCTCCTGGAAAGAAAGGGGGAGGCATCCGGTCCAAGTGAAGGAGGCAGCCTTCTCTGACCACCTGGAGGGTCCAGGTGTCAGTGGTTATGGCCGACCTCTGATGGGCAAAGTGGATCAAATGCCCCCCCTGTTGGCAGCTGCTCCCCACTGGGAGGAGAGGCTTATGCTCAGGGAGTCAAAACCCTAACCCAGTCTGGGCAGGAGCTGGTGTTTGGGGCATGATGAGCTCTGTCATGATCTCCACCGCCTTATCCTCCATCGGTTTGCCAAAGAGGTTTTCACTAAGGCAGGGGACATCAAGGAGTTTCTCCTAGACCCACTGCTCGAGGTCCGATGCCTGAAGCCAGGCCTGGTGTCAGGCACAGATGCCTGCAGCGGCCATCCTCGCATTGGACTCAAAGCCATCGTAGGTGGCTCAGGACATGTACTTTGAGCACTCCCTGAGGGTTTGAAATCACTGGAGGTGATCTCTACTGAAACCCGCAAAAAAACTGGTGAGTTCTTTTGCTAGGTCTCGGAGATACATGCTGATATACAGCTGGTAGACTTGGATCAGGCAACCCAGCATCGTGTCCTGGTAGCATTTGCGTACAAGGTCGTCGAGAACTCCCTGCTCGGGGGCACAGAGGAGTGAGTCTTCGGGCTTTTCTGCCGGTGCATGGTTTATTGTACCACCATAGAGGAGGGAGAGTTGTGCTTTCCGAAAGCCGGGGCCCTGTGGACCCAGTACATGGTTGTCTAACTACTGGCACCGATGCCGGTGTTTCCCATATCCGAAGGAGTCGTCACCTGAGGATGACGAGGACGATGATCATTAGGACATCCTTAGGTGCAGCCTCATACTGGAGGATTTAAAGCTCCTCCATGCGAGGGTCCTCCTCTGACTCTGTGGCGAGAGACAAGCCTTTCGCCATATCCCATACAAACTCAAGGAACGATGTGTCCTCGGGTGGGGATTTGCGCCGTGACACCAGGGAAGACGGGTTGAAGGGAGATTGTGGCATTTACGTATCTCCTGGGAAGCTTCATCCTCTGATTTGTAGCCCGAGCAGTCATTCGAGGACTCAAGGCCTGATGGCGAGGCGTTGGGCTCAAGTTGGGTCTTCGGTGACCCACGGTGGCTGCTTGGCCGGAGCCACAAGTGCTTGCCGGGGAGGATCTCGCTTCCGAGGACCGGGATCAAGACCCTCACCGAAGATCAGCTCGAGGCTCTAGAGGATTGTCTCAGTGGCCCAGGGAGTCCTCGATATCGAGGTCCCTGCGGTCTCTGCACAAGCACTGGCGGGGCCAGGCATTGACACTTACTGTGAGGTAAGGAAGGCAGTGATATTGCATTCCAATGCCATCATCCTGGCTTCCCACTCAGGAGTTGCAGCCTTCAACGCAGACACTGGGGTGACCGGGTCCGGTGTCGGCGAGGAGAGGGAGTCTTCAGCAGGATAGGCCTCAGGGTTTGTCATCAACCCCCCCTGGTGGCCAGTGGCTGCAAGGGCAGGTTGAGCATATTTATTATTTGTGGAGGTAAAAGACTTTTGGAGGCCAGGTGCACCCTGGTTTTGGTAGTCCTGCTCCTTATAGGAATAAGTTGTGTAGACCAGAATGGAGGGTAAATAAGGCTTTTATTTCCCCTTTCAAGCACTGAGGTTCGCTAGGTAACAGAAAATAAGGTGTTCTTCTTTGTCAGGGATTTTACCAAAGCATAGTTAAACAAGTGAACTGTTACATACTTCACAGCTTCTTGCCAAAACAACACAGGATTTTCCAAATTTCGGAGCAAAGTAAAATTAGTGAGCTTTTTCTCTTTCGCTCAACATGAACAAAAACAATATCAGAGCTTGTCTAAATAAGTTATAGCTCGGGGAGTGACTCAAAACTCCCTGTGACACAAACCGAGCAGTCCATTACTTCTTCCTGGGATAATGTAACTGAGTCCACAGGCTCTACCTGCATGGGCTCTGGTTCATTTGTGCCTCCCTCTGTACTTGATCTTTCCCTGGATGCTGTGGTTTGAAAGTCCGTACTTCTTCTCCCTAGCTTCCAGCTAGGCTGTTCTAGGGCTTTCAGGTAAATAGCAGGGTTTGTCCCTATGCCCCTACGTGATAGCTTAAAGAACTCCTGCCCGCTTCCTTTTCTCTCAGACCAGTTATCTGGTTTTAAAGACGTTCTAGGAGCTGGGCCTTTCTTTTGGAAAAAATAGTCACCGTACCTTGGCTTCGTGAAGTCAGGGCGTCTCTTACTTGCCCACTCAGGCACCGCTCTCTGGCCACGGTCTCCTTTGCAGACTCCCTCTGGAAGCCTCCTGGATACTGTCTGTCCTCTCTGCAGCTTGGGAAGACCCTGTAAAGAATCCAAGCTTCTTGGCTTCTTAGTATAAGTCAATCTCCTGTCAGGACTTTTTCTCCCAGTACTTTTTAATCCTGTTTCAGACCCTCCTGGTGAGCAGAGGCCTCCCTCCCAGCTGGGCTCTCTCCTTCTGAGCTCTCTGCCTTTGGGATTTCTTCCAAGCGGATCTCTTTCCGGTCTGTCTCTCCCAGGTCTCTCTCTCACTCCGGCTCTTTTGGGTCTGCTCCTTTCACTCTCTCTTTCTGAGCTCTCCTCTGAGCTCCCTTCCAAGGTTCCTTCCTCTCTCCTTCCTTCTGAGTTGGCCCTCTGCTTATAAAGGCCTTTTACTTTTGAGTTTCCCGGGCTACCCCTCAGGTGGAGCCGATTAGCTCCTGCACAATCAGTACCCGGGTGTGTTAGCTCAGCCTCTGTAGGTTCATGCCTGCTCCCTCTAGCTGCTCTGCAAGGGAACTGCATCTTCTGCACGTTAGCTGCTTTGTAAGGAACAGCGTTTTTTTCTAAGTTTTTGCTTTCAGTGGCTTCAGCCCTATCATAGGTTCTGTGATCTCTCACTGGAGGCCTCGGCATCTGTTCTCAGCACATTTGCCGGCTGCTCCTGCTCTGACTCCTCTGATACCCTCCGGGGACTGTGGGACCTGGCATGGGACTTGCCATGTGTGTCTGATTACCAGGATGAGGTCCTCCGGGCTTTCTTCTTCTTGTGTTCACATTCCGGGGACCTCTTGTCGGAGTGTACGTGGGGGCTTTACACGACTCCGAAGATCCGTGCAGGGCCTTAGAATGAGAGGCTACCAGAGATACCAGGGCAGAATCTGACCTGTGGAAGATGTTGTCTTGCTTCAGCTAGACGCATTAGTGAGCTTCAGGCTCTGGTGGCGAACCCCCCCTATACCTGGTTCCACCATGACAAAGTCGTTCTTCGGACACTTTGTGCCAAAAGTGGTGTCTCCTTTACATTTAAGCCAGTCAATTAATCTTCCACTCTTCTTTCCTAAACCGCATGCATCTTGAGCGGAAGCAACTCTGCACACTCTTGACAGCAAAAAGTGTTGGCTTTTTATCACCAAAGGACTCACGATCATCGTCAAACCTTGCAGTTTATCTCATTTGACCCTAGTCATCTGGGTCTACCTGTATCCAAGCATACTCTCTCCAGATGGATAGCGGACTGTATTTCATTTGCCTATGATGAAGCAGGACTCTCCCTTGAAGGACATGTTATCTCTCACAACATTCGCGCTATGGCAACTTCGATGGCAAACCATCGCTCAATAGCCACTGACGAAATTTGCAAGGCAGTGAACTTGGTCTTCTGTCCATACCTTCACTGCCCATTATTGTCTGGACAAGGACTCCCATTGGGATGCCATGTTTGGTCAAACTGTACTCCAGCACCTCTTTCAGACTTAGCTGCAACTCCTACCCTCCATCCCGGACTTTGACGATACCAAAAATCCATGTAGGATCCATGACCTCTTTAAGCATACCCCGAGGCCAACCGCCACCGGTTCTGAGGTCATGCCATCTGGGAGCTAGGGAGTCCCATATGTAAAGACCACATTCCTGCTTGTTCCTGGAGATAGCATAGTTACTCACCTGTAATGGGTGATCTCTGGGAACAGCAGGAATTTAGTCCTCACAACCCGTCCTCCTCCCCTAGGACTTGTAGGGTTCTTTTATTTTCATCATCTTCTCAGCTACAATCTCAACTGAAGAGAGAGAGTGGAAAAATGGGAAGGCAGTCGCATAGGCGCAGTGGAGTGCTCACAAAAGCTTAACAATTGGACGCTGGGGAGCGTTCCCACGTGGGCTCTGTCGGTACCGACATCACCCATATGCGAAGATTAAATTCCCCAGGAACAAGCAGGAAATCAGTCCTCACATATGGGTAATGTCGGCACCGATGGAGCCCCCGCGGAAGCATCTCCCCAGCTTTCAAAGAAGTCCTTTGGGAGATGCCACCATGCATGAGTGGCCCACTTCCCCTTAAGGATGCCATCTTACTCAGTCTCCCTTTTTCCACGGAGCCCAACAGACATCAGTCTTCTTTCCCCGGAAGAAAGCTGATACGTCTGTGCATAAAACTGCCCTTCTTTCTCCAGTTAGCACCAGTCCCTTTCCTGCCTCTGAGTCCTGTTGCCCCGGCATCAAGTCTTGGAACCATTTTTAGTTTTTCTTCCAGTGCTGCACTAGAATGACGTTGAGGTCCCAAGACACTGGAGAACAGCAGACCACCTCTCATGAAACGTTATACTAGCAGATGTGAGGACATGGGCTGTCCATCCAGCAGATGGTGAGAGGCTGCAATGGCACTGATGTGGACTCTCACAGAGTTCATCTTTAGACCTGGTAAAGATAGGAGGAGGAGGTATTGTAGGAGTGACTCCACTGGAGCAGAAAGGGGATCGAGATCTTTCTGGGAACAGAGAGTATCTATGTCACTTGAAAGCACATGAACATCTGGTGGAGGGCTTTCTAGAAGCCAATAAGATCTCCTTACTCTCTTGTGGAAGGTGAATGCCCTGTAATGCTATGCTCTCAGCAGCCAAGCTGTGAGGCGAAGAGACTGTGAATTCGGATGGAGCAGTGAGCTGTCATCATGGGATAAGAGATCGGGTACTAGCAGTGAAAACCAAGTTGCCACAGCCAGTGAGGGGCTACAAGAATTATGGAAGGCATCCAACTGTTGGTTGCTGGATGTTGGAGTCCTTGTGCAGAAGCGAGGAAACTTGGCATTCTGCAGAGTAGCAAACAGATCTATGTCTGGAGTTCTCCAGGTCTGGAAGATGTAGGATGTTGTGTCCAGATGGAGAAACCATTCGTGGGGAAGAAGGATGTGACTCAGCTTGTCTGCCAAGACAATGAACTCCACCAGGAAGTTCACCGCTCAAAGGTATATTTGATGAGAAGTGGCAAAGGACCATAGGTGAAGAGTCTCTCGCAGAGGGGCCATGAACCTGTTCCTCCCTGTTTGTTCACATAGAATATGGTGACCTGATTGTCTGTTCTGAACAGGACTTGTGCTCTGAGGTGGTGTTAAAACACTCGGAGAGCATTCAAGATAGCACGGAGTTCCAGAAGATTAATATGTAGGCGTGGCTCATGCGTTCTGCATAGCCCCTGTGTAAACAGGTTGCCCAGGTGTGCTCCCCAATCCAGTTTAGAGGCATCCGTCGTCAGAGTACATTGAAGTGGAGGCATCTGAAAAAGGTGATCCAACGAGCAGATTTTCTGAAGAACACCACCACTAAAGGAATGTGGTTAGAGAGGCTTGTGTCCATTGGGAGGCAAGAGTCTATTAGGCTATCCACCTATTTAATTGGGCATACGGAATGACGAACTGTAGAGGCCATGTGCCCAAGGAGTTGCAGTATCTCATAGGCAGTAAGATGGTCCTGATGGATCATATGGGATACTAGTTTGATTAGATGGGTAGAGCGGGGCTGGGGCAGAAATGCCCTGCACTGTTGGGTATCCAAGTAGGGCTCCGATGAACTAAACTTTTGAGTTGGAACAAGCTGGGATTTTGGGAAATTTATGACAAATCCCAAGTGTTGTAGTACCGTGATAGTACAATTTAAGGAAAGCTGTACCTCCTGGAAGGTGTCTGCTTTCATGAACCAGTCTAAGTAAGGGAAGACTAATATCCCTAGAAAGTATAGGTATGCGGCCACAACCACCATGCACTTTTTGAAGACTCTTGGGGCAGAGGCGAGTCTAAAGGGAAGTACTCTGTATTGATAATGTGTTTCCTGGAAAGTAAAGCGCAGATATTTCCTATGTTCTGGATGCATGAGGATATGATAGATCTAGAGAACAGAGCCAGTCCTGACTCTGGAGGTAGGAAAGAAGAGTCTCGAGAGAGAGATCATCTTGAACTTTTCGTGGACAAGTTGAGGTTTCTGAGGTCCAGAATAGGCCTGTATTTCTTTAGAATGAGAAAGTATGGAGAGTAGAAACCCATTCCCTGCTGGGATGTTGGGGCATTCTCTATGGCGCCTTGAGACAGATGAGACGACACCTCCTTCTGTAGGAGAGCAGTGAGTGGGGGTTGAGCTTGAAATTCACCCGTGAAAGTGGAGGGGGCAGAGTTTGTAGATTAAGTCTGTACCCCTGCTTGACTTTTTTGTGTTCACTGCTCTGACGTGATGAGGTGCCATCTGTGGGCATAGTGACAACATTCTGCCTGCTATGTGGAGGGGGTCTGGGGATCCTCCAGAGGCAGGGTGGCAATGTTCTCTAGAAAAGAGTCAAAAACCAGGCGCAGACTGTGGCTGTGGAGCTGGATGAGGTTTAGCCATCTGTGGTTTCTTCTGCTGCTTAGAAGGCTGTTGTCTCTTCTGTGGGGCTTGACCCTGATAATGAGAAGCAAGAGGAGGAGAATCTCTTCTTATTGTAGAAAGACTTCATTTTTTCTGGCAGGGTTCTAGACAGTCTCTTTAGAGAAGTGTTTTCTGACTCTGAGAGGCCTTATCTTGCCAGTCTTTGCCAAAAAGGTTTTCACCTGTGCAAGGTATATTTGTCCAGCTTATCTTGAACCCACTGTTCCAAGATCTGAGGGCCTGAAGCCATGCAATTCTGCAGGCGCCAATGCATATTGCTGAGGCCCTGCTTGTGCATTCAAAACCATCAAAGGTGGCCTTATTGACAAGCTTTAAATTTCAACTGTTATATTATTTATTAGAATTTTTATACTGCTTTTTCCAGTAGATCAAAGGCGGTTTACATGGAACAAAGTCAGTTACATATAACAGTATAACTATGTACAATAAACAGTAAACAGAAAATCAAAGGTTAGCTATGTACAGTGATCACTTCACATGATTTAATCAAACGTGATGCAGTAAGAAATTAATATGAGCAGTAGGTAATGTCCTAGGGAGGTGAAGGTCAGAGGTAGAATGAAATGGGGGGGGGGGGGTGATAAGTGAAGTGGCTTGCTTTAAAATGTGTAATGAAAGGGGTCATTGTTGGGAGGTGACAGTGGATTACCAAAGGGTTTAAAAAGATGGGTTTTTAGGTTTTTAAAAGAACATAAGATATGCCATACTGGGTCAGACCAAGGTCCATCAAGCCCAGTATCCTGTTTCCAACAGTGGCCAATCTAGGTCATAAGTACCTAGCAGTTTCCCCAAAAGAGACAGGTTCAACAATGCTTGTACTGGGTCAAGCATTGATATCCTGGGTCCCTTCTTAATAATGGTTTATGGACCTTTCCTCCAGGAACTTGTCCAAACCTTTTTTAAACCCAGCTACACTAACAGCCTTTACTACATCCTCCGGTAACAAATTCCAGAGTTTGATTACACTGAGTGAAAAAATATGTTCTTTTATTAGTCTTAAATAGTTTACCTTGTAGCTTCATTGCATGTCCCCTAGTCTTTCTATATTCTGATAACGTAAACAATCGATCTACGTTTAGCTGTTCCACTCCGTTCATTAATTTATAGACTTCTATCAAATCTACCCTAAGCCGTCTCTTTTCCAGGTTAAAGAGCCCTAACCTTTAAGCCTTTCTTCATAGGGGTATCCTTCCATCCCCTTTAGCATTTTGGTGGCTCTTCTCTGAACCTTTTCTAATAACACTATATCCTTTTTAAGATACGGCGACTAGAATTGCACACAATATTCAAGGTGCGGTCTCACTATGGAACGACAGGCATTATAATATCCTTCGTTTTATTTTCCATTCCTTTCCTTATGATACCTAGCATTCTAATTTGCTCTCTTGGCCGCCGCTGCACACTGGACCGAGGGTTTTAATATGTTATCCACAATGACACCTAAATCTTTTTCCTGGGTGGTGGTTCCTAATGTGGAACCTTGCATTGTGTAACCATAATTTGGGTTGTTCTTCCCTAGGTGCATAACTGCATTTGTCCACATTAAATTTCATCTGCCATTTTGATGCCCAGTCTTCCAATTTATCAAGATCCTCTTGCAATTTTACACAATCCTCTTGGGTTTTAACAACTTTAAATAGTTTTGTGTCATCTGCAAATTTGATAACCTCACTCGTTATTCCCTTTTCCAGGTCATTTATGAATATGTCAAAAAGCAGCGGACCCAGCACAGATCCCTGGGGTACACCACTATTTACCTTTCTCCATTGGGAAAATTGGCCATTTAGCCCTACCCTCTGCTTTCTATCTTTTAACCAGTTCCTGATCCACAATAGTACACGGCCTCCTATCCCATGACTCTTTAGTTTTGCCAAAAGTCTCTGATGAGGGACCTTGTCAAAGGCTTTCTGAAAGTCTAAATACACTATATCAACCGACTCACCTTTGTCTACCTGTTTATTCACACCTTCAAAAAAACATAACAGATTAGTAAGAAAGATCTTCCTTGTCTAAAGCCATGTTGGCTGTCACCCATTAAGCCATGACTATCTACATGTTAAGCAATTTTGTTCTTTATGATGGTTTCTAGGGAGGAGTGGTCTAGTGGTTAGGACACGGTACTTCAGACTAGAGGGCCAGGGGTTCAAGTCTCACCTGGGAACAGCAATCTCAGGCTGGAGGGACTGCGATTTCTAGTCCTATAGGCACTCCTTGTGGTCTTGGGCAAGCCACTTAACCCTCCATTGCTTATGTTCCCTGTAAGTATTAGCGTATGTGTCTCATATTCATTTATTTATTTATTTTTATTTTATACACATTTATATACCGCATCTTCCAGAGTTCAGTTGCGGTTTACAGTGAAATCCCCTCGTGTTAAATGTATCCCCCAATTGACCGCTTTGACCCGGTGAAAAGCAGGATATAAATATAGCTAAATAAATAAATTCTACCATTTTTCCCGGTACCGACGTCAGGCTCATTGGTCTGTAGTTTCCCGGATCACCCCTGGAACCCTTTTTAAAAATTAGTATTGCGTTCGCCATCTTCCAACCTTTAGGTATTACAGATGATTTTAATGATAGTTCACAGATTACTAATAGCAGGCCTGCAATCTCACATTTGAGTTCTTTCAACACCCTTGGATGTATATCATCCGGCCCAGGTGAATTGCTACTCTTAATCTAATAGTTGTAATACATCTTCCCGATGTATCGATATTTCCTTCAATTCTTCCGCACTTTTAAATACCACTTCAGTCATGGGTAACATCCCTACATCTTCCTCAGTAAAGACCGAAGCAAAGAATTCATTCAGTCTCTCTGCTATCGCCTTGTCGCCTCTTAGTGCCCCTTTAACCCCTCTATCATCTAATGGACCAACTGACTCTCTCACAGGTTTTTTGCTATGAATGTACTTGAAAAAGTCTTTATTACGTGTTTTTGCTTCCGCAGCAAGCTTCTTCTCAAATTCTCCCTTTGCCTGCCTTATCAATGCCTATCTCCAGGAACAAGCAGGAATGAGTCTTCACATATGGGTACGTCGGTACCGACGGAGCCTGCGCGGGAACGCTCCCCAGCTTCCCAAAAAGGAAAGCTTTTGGGATTATCCCACAGCGCCTGCGCGCTGCCTTCCCGTCTTTCCTAACCATCGCTCCTCAGTTCTTCTTTGCCGCGGAGCCAGCAGGTCGAGCCCTGTCACCGCTGAAGAAGTTCTTTATTTTATTTTATTTTCTTGGTCGCGTGTCTGCCTTCCCCGACTCCGGACCAGTACCGCCGTTTTTTTTCTCTTTCTTTCTTCAAAAAAAAAAAAAAAAAAAAAAAATCTATATTTTCTTCACTTAGTGTATTTTTCCTCTTGGGCCTCAGGGCCTACAAGAAAATTTTCCTCATGGAAAAACCAGCCTCCGGGTTCAAGAAATGCACTAAGTGTAGCGGTACTATTTCTGTCACCGACACCCATGAATGGTGTCTTAAATGTTTGGGGTCCTGAACACTCCATTCCGGATTGTCCCTCCTGCTCTCTAATGTCTAAACGGGGTTTACAGAACCGAGCAGCTAAGCTCCATGTGCTGTTTCCTGCTGATGCAGCGTCGGTAGCATCGACATCTTCCAGGTCTTCTTCTCCTGACGGATCTCAGGTAACCAAACATAAATCTAGCAGGTCCTCGAAGGGTAGATCTCCCTCTAACCATCGAGATGCCTCCGGGCTTGCCCTCGAGGATCCTGCACCAGCAAAACAACCCCGGCGGGAAGCTCCGGCTTCCAAAGCTCCTCCTATGGGGTTACAGGTTGACATCGATGGCACGGCCTCGACCGATCACCTGTTAGAATGCTCTGGGGTACCGGCACAATCTCCCGGTACCGATTTCCAGGCATTCATGGCGTCGATGGATCATAATGTTCTGTCCATGCAGCAGGCTATTACGGCCTTCATTCAAGCTGCGACGCCGCTGGTACCGAAACAAACTCCGTTGTCGGTATCGGCTCTGGTACCGGCACCAGCGCCGATACCGGTACCGACTACATCGACATTGACCAGGATACCGACTACTGCGGTTCCTTGTCCAGGGCTGCTTATCGGTACCGATCTGATACCGGGGACGCCCAATGTCGATACTGCTCGATACGCGTATCGAGCTTTGGAAGAGCACCCTGACAGGCGATACTTTAATTCCTCTGATGATTCTGATACATCAGACGAGTCTCCTGAAGTATCCATAGCCTTTCCTGAAGAGCCTTCTTCTCCAAAAAGAAGAATGTCTCCTCCAGAGGACTTGTCCTTTCAAGACTTCATAAGAGAAGTAGCTAAAGGACTTTCTATTTCAGTAACCTCTGAATCAGAGCCTAGAGCAAAAAAATTGGATATTTTAGGCTATTCTAAGGCTTCTAAAGAGGCAGTCACCTTACCAATTCATGAGATTCTTTATGAACACATGATTGATCTATGGGAGACTCCTCTCACTCTCTCTCCTCATTCTCGCAGATTGGACACTATGTATCGTGTTCCTAACTGTCCTGGATTTCATAAAACTCAGCTTCCTCACCATTCCATTGTGGTGCAGTCAGCTATGAAAAGGATAAAGAGTTTAAAGAGACACTCTTCTGCTCCTCCAGGAAGAGAATGCAGGACCTTGGATGCTTTTGGTAGGAAAATATTCCAAGCCAGTATGCTTATTGCCAGAATCAACTCATATAGTCTTTACATGGGTATGTTTCTAAAAGAAGTAGCAGAAAAGCTGCACACTTTCCTCCCTTTTCTTCCAGAGGATAAAAGGGAGGAATTCCTCATTTGGCTTAAGCATACTCAAGACATTTCAAAGTTTTCCAACAGGGCAGCCTTTGACTCTTTTGAAGGTGCCAGCAGAGCTTCAGGCATTGCCATAGCTGCTCGCAGAATTGCTTGGCTCCAGGCTTCTGATTTAGAACCCTGGGTTCAAGATGGCTTAGGAAATCTTCCCTGTACAGGTGAAAACCTATTTGGCAAAGAATGGCAAATAAAAGCCACTCAAATGGATGCAGAAAACTCTGCTCTGGATAGACTTTCAAAGTCAACCTCCATTCCTGCCAAGAAAAAGCCTTTTAAAAAGTATTTTTTCAAAAAGGGCACATTTCCTTCTACTTCTGGCCAACAATCTTCTACAGGTCGCTTTACCACTAAGCGTCAGCAACCTAAACAGGCCAGGCCTAAGCCTACAGGGGCTGCTGCAACTCAGCAGGCCCAACCTCCTCAGGGTTTTTGACTTGATGCTAGAGAACTTAGCCTTTCTGGCTCTAAAGCAGCCAGAACCTCTCACCATTCCAGGAAGGTTGGCTCATTTTGCTCCCAGATGGGAGCAAATAACATCAGAGCAGTGGACCCTCTCCATCATAAGAGAGGGCTACAAGCTTCATTTCTCAGACCTTCCTCCCCACACCATGGTGAGACACTTCAATTCTCCCACATCTCTTCTCGACCTTCTGGGTCAAGAGGTAGCTACCCTTCTTGCCCAAGGGGCAATAGAAGAAGTTCCTCTTCTTCCATCAAGGGTCAGGGTTCTACTCCCCCTATTTTCTCATTCCAAAGAAGACAGGGGGATAACAGGCCCATCTTAGATCTCAGAGAATTGAACAAATTTCTATGCAAGGAGAAGTTCAAGATGCTTTCTCTGGGCACTCTCCTTCCATACCTTCAAAGTCAGGATTGGCTTTGTTCTCTAGATCTCAAGGATGCGTACACACATGTCCTCATCCATCCCTCTCACAGAAGATTCCTACAGTTTCTTTTCCAAGGAAAACATTACCAATACAGAGTCCTTCCTTTCGGTCTGGCCTCTGCTCCAAAAGTGTTCACCAAATGCATGGCAATAGTTGCTGCATTTCTACGCACTCTGGGAATATTTGTCTTCCCATACCTGGACGACTGGCTCATTCAAGCTCCATCTCAGTCAGAGGCCCAGATCTCCCTGGACCACACAAGGCGCATTCTGCAGTATCTGGGACTTGTGGTAAACCTCCCAAAGTCTCAGCTCACCCCTACTCAGTCCCTAGAGTTCATAGGGGCCTGGTTGGATACCACTACTGCAAGGGCCTACCTTCCTCAGGCCCGTTGCCAACGTCTAGTGCAATTAGCCTCCCAGATTCAGACAAAGAGCCACTTAACTGCCCGGGAGATGCTACAACTGCTAGGCCACATGGCTTCCACAGTGCATGTGGTACCCTATGCTCGCCTACACATGAGAGCAGCTCAATGGACTTTGTCCACCCAGTGGACTCAAGCATCAGGAGCTCTCTCAGACCAAATAGCAACCACCAAACGTCTCTTTTGGTCTCTCCAATGGTGGATGTCCACTCAAAATTTGTTGCTGGGGTCCCCCTTCCAACAGTCGTTGCCCCAAGCAACCCTCACAACAGATGCCTCCCAAACAGGTTGGGGAGCCCATCTACAAGACCTCTCCACTCAAGGCACTTGGTCCCCACAGGAGACCTCTCTTCATATCAACCACTTGGAGCTTCGAGCAGTTTTTCTAGCTCTCAAGGTCTTTCATACCCTCCTCAGCTACAAGACAGTCCTCATTCATACGGACAATCAAGTAGCCATGTTTTACATAAACAAACAAGGAGGAACTGGCTCTCTGTCGCTTTGCAACGAAGCTCTAAGATTGTGGGCCTTCGCCAGAGAGCATCAAATCCATCTCCTGGCAGTATACCTCCCAGGAGTCCAAGACTCTTGGGCAGACAGACTCAGTCGAGTTCTGCTTCCACACGAATGGTCCCTGCACATGGATCAGGTACTCAGAATCTTCCAAGAACGGGGGAACCCCGGACATAGACCTCTTTGCAAGTCCGTGGAATGCCAAACTTCCCCGGTTCTGTTCCAGAATTCCGTGTCAGGGAGTTCAGGCCAAGGATGCCTTCCTCCTTCATTGGGGTCAGGGCTTCCTGTATGCATTTCCACCCATTCCCTTGATTCCCAAGACTGTTCAAACTCCAGAGGGATCAAGGATCTATGATCCTCATAGCTCCACGCTGGCCACGCCAAGTGTGGTACCCTCTACTTCTACATCTCTCCCAAGCCCCGTCCCTGGACTTGGGAGCTGGTCCAGACCTTCTGTCCCAGGAGGAAGGGACTTTGTGGCACCCAAACCCCAAGTCTCTACACCTCAGAGCTTGGTTACTGAAGGCCTAGACCTTCAAGACTGGAATCTTTCTCAACAAGTGAAGGATATCCTCCATGCTTCCAGAAAACCTTCCAACAGGCGTTCTTATGCTTTTAAATGGAAGAGATTTTCCATTTGGTGTGCTAAAAAGGGTCTTGCCCCTCTAGCACTACCTTTAAATTCTCTGTTAGACTATCTCCTGCATCTTTCCAATGCAGGCCTTAAAACGAATTCAGTAAGAGTCCATTTGAGTGCTATTGCAGCATCCCTTAAGCCCATCAATGGACAACCTATTTCCTCTCATCCTCTCATTGCAAGATTCATGAGAGGCCTAACTTTAACTAAACCTCCCATTAGGCCTCCTCCGGTGGCATGGGACTTAAATTTGGTTCTTGGTCAGCTTATGAAGCCACATTTTGAACCCTTAGCCACTACCTCCTTGAAGTTTCTTTCCTGGAAGGTTATTTTCCTCATTGCAGTCACTTCAGCTCGCCGCATCAGTGAACTGCAAGCTTTAGTGGCTAATCCACCTTATACAAGGTTCCATCATGATAAGGTAGTCCTTAGGACAAATCCTCACTTTATGCCTAAAGTGGTCTCACCTTTTCATCTTAATCAAGAGGTATATTTACCTGTCTTTTCCAGCTCCTCATGCATCCAGTGCAGAGAAGAATCTTCATACTCTGGATTGTAAAAGAGCTCTTGCTTTTTACTTACAAAGGACACAGCAACATAGAAAGTCTTCCTAGCTTTTTGTTGCTTTTGATCCTTCTCATTTGGGACTTCCAGTCTCTAAGAGAACACTGTCCAATTGGATTGCTCAGTGTATTTCTTTCGCCTACCAGAGTAAGAACCTTTCTCTGGAGAGCCATGTCACAGCTCATAATGTGAGGCCATGGCCGCCTCTATGGCTCATCTAAATTCTGTGTCCATCGACCAGATCTGTCGAGCAGCCACCTGGGCCTCGGTTCATACCTTCACAGCCCATTACTGCTTGGACAAGGACTCCCGCCAGGATGCCTTGTTTGGTCAGGCTGTTCTCAAACACCTGTTCCATTCTTAAACAACTCCTACCCTCCTCCCCTGGATGGATGCCTGAGATCCATAAGAGGAAGTAGACCCCTTCCCAGTCTCATATCCTTGGGGATCTCCCAGGCATCTCAGCTAGGGAGTCCCCATATGTGAAGATTCATTCCTGCTTGTTCCTGGAGATAGCACAGTTACTTACCTGTAACAGGTGATCTCTGGGAACAGCAGGAATAAGTCTTCACAACCCTCCCACATCCCCTAGGAGTTGTATCTCTTTTTCTATTTTTCCTTTCCTCTCTCTCTCTATTGTCTCAGCTTTAAACTCGAACTGAGGAGAGATGGTTAGGAAAGGCGGGAAGGCAGCGCGCAGGCGCTGTGGGATGCTCCCAAAAGCTTTCCTTTTTGGGAAGCTGGGGAGCGTTCCCGCGCAGGCTCCGTCGGTACCGACGTACCCATATGTGAAGACTTATTCCTGCTGTTCCCAGAGATCACCTGTTACAGGTAAGTAACTGTACTTTCATTTAACTTGCCAGTGCTTGCCTGTGCTTTCATTTAACTTGCCAGTGCTTGTGCTATTTTCAGGTTTCGTCATTTGGCTCTTTTTAACATTTCCTGAAAGATGCTTTTTTGGCAACAGCCGCCTCTCTGACGTCACCTTTAAACCATGCTGGCAGTTTTGGACTTACTTCCACTTTTCTTAAAGCGTGGAATTCAGCTGGTCTGGGCTTCCAAGATAGTATTTTTCAACACCACCCAAACTTGATCTAAGTCTTTAACCTTTGCAACTGCTCCTTTTATTTTTTTTCTTAACTATTTTCCTCATTTTATCATAGTCTCCCTTTCGAAAGTTAAAAGGTAGTACTGTGGATTTCCTTACTATCCCTTCTCCACTAATTAAATCAAAGGCGATCATGCTATGATCACTATTGCCAAGTGGCCCCAACACCCTTATCTCTTGCACCCGATCTGGTGTTCCAGTAAGGACTAGGTCCAATATGGCTTCCCCTCTCGGTTCATGAACCAGCTGCTCCAAGAAGCAGTCATTTATTTCATCTAGGAACTTTATCTCCCTAGCATGTCCTGCCGTGACACTGACCCAGTCGATACCGGGGTAATTGAAATCACCCATTATTATTACTGTGCTGTAACGTTTGTTAGCTTCCTTGATTTCTTTGAGCATTTCATCATCCATTTGTTCATTCTGGCCAGGCGGTCAATAGTACACCCCCACTGCCATCGCCTTCCCCTTTTTACATGGAATTTCAATCCATAAAGATTCCACAGCAAATTTTGTTTCCTGCAAAACTTTAATCCTTTCTGACTCAATGCCCTCTCTAACAGAGCGCAACTCCTCCACCAATTTGATCAGCTCTATCATTACGATATAGTTTGTATCCAGGTATCACAGTGTCCCACTGTTTGTCCTTCCACCATGTCTCTGAGATTCCAATCATATCTAACCTCTCATTTAGTGCTATATATTCTAACTCTCCTATCATATTTTTTAGACTTCTAGCATTTGCATACAAGCATTTTAGAGACTATTTTACTCATATTAATTTGGCTATTGGTAGGCATGGGTAATTTGGGATCGTTAAGCTCTGTCTGCTCCATACTATAGGGCATTTGGGCTACTTTACTCTTTTTTGGAACCTCTCTGCTTTTGGTAGTATCCTTCAAGGATACATTCTTCCGAACCATGTGCTCTTGTGTGACTGTCGGCTTTCCCCTATTATCTAGTTTAAAAGCTGCTCTATCGACTTTTTAAAGGTTAATGCCAGCAGCCTGGTTCCATCCCGGAAGGAGATGAGGTCAGTAATTTCTCTTAGGTTAATCAGGAGGTCTTTCTAGATTGTGGGCGCATAGTGAGAGAAGGCTTTATTTGTTGCTTTCTTGGATTTTCAGAAATTTGATGAGATTTTTAGTTTGTTTTTGTTTTTTTCCCATTTTGGTCGTGTTTCTTCGTGTAAATTGATAAGGAAGAAGAGGTGTGATGAGGCAATCTGTTTGAGGAGCTTGAGTGTAGTTATTAAAATCTTATAATGTATTCTACTTTGGAGAGGGAGCCAGTGTAATTTGTATTAAACCAGTGTGATGTGTTCAGATATGTTTATGTGAGACTGTTCATGCAGCAGTATGTTGGGCAATTTGAAGTGGTCTTATGTTTTGTTTTGTTAACCCTTCTAATGCAGTACTACTACAATAGTCAAAATGGGGTGTAATTAATGCCTGAAGTACTAATCTAAAATCGTGTGTAGGTAGAAGAGGGCGTAGATGTTTTAACAGTTTGAGTTTAAAGTAGATTTTTTTAGTTGTGTGTTTTATATGAGACGACATGTTGAGTGTTTGGTCAAGTATGACCCCAAATTAGTTTACTTAAACTAGCTAAACAAAGTAGACAAAGCGATGGGACTGGATTGGATACACCCTAGAATATTGAAGGAACTTGGGGACGTTCTAACAGCTCCACTGACTGACCTTTTCAATGCCTCGTTGGAGTAGGGAGTGGTGCCAAAGGACTGGAGAGAGGCTCATGTGGTCCCTTTACACGAAAGCGGAAGGATGTGGTTGAAAACTACAGGCCGGTTAGTTTAACTGCGGTGGTGAGTAAATTATTGGAAATGCTGCTGAAAGAGAAAATAGTGAGGTTTCTGGAGCTGAGCGGATTACAGGATCCAAAGCAGGATGGATTCACTAGAGGCAGGTTTTGTCAGACAAATCTGATTTATTTCTTTGACTGGGTGACTAGGCAGTTGGACCGAGGGAGAGCCTTAGATTTGGTGTATTTAGATTTCAGTAAAGCTTTTGACACCGTTCCTCACGGGTGACTTATAAACAAACTGAGCACTCCAAGGATGGTCCCTAAAGTTACTGCTTGGGTTAGAAATTGGTTAAGTGGGAGGCAACAAAGGGTACAGATAAATGGACCTCACTCTAAGGAGAAGGAAGTTAACAGTGGTGTGCCCCAAGGATCTGCCCTTGGTCCGATTCTTTTTAACATCTTTGTTAGTGATATAGCGGAAGAGCTGTTGGGTAAGGTTTGCCTCTCTGCGGATGATACCAAAATCTGCAATAGAGTAGACACCCAGGAAGGTGTAGATAACATGAGAAGGGCTCTAGCTAAGCTTGAAGAATGGTCTAGAATTTGGCAGCTGGGATTTAATGTTAAAAAATGCAAGGTCATGCATTTGGGCTGCAGCAATCCAAGGGAGCGATATAGTATAGGGGGTGAAGTACTCTTGTCCACTAAAGAAGAGTGGGACCTAGGCGTGGTTGTCTCTGATGATCTTAAAGTAGCTAAACAGTTAAAAAGATGACGGCAAAAGCTTGAAGGATGCTTGGGTGCCTAGGGAGAGGAATGGCTAGCAGAAAAAAGGAGGTGATAGTGCCTCTGTATAAGTCTTTGGTGCGACCTCATTTGGAGTATTGTGTGCAATTCTGGAGACCGCACCTTCAAAAGGATACAAGCAGGATGGAGTCAATACAGAGGGTGGCTACTAAAATGGTTAGTGGTCTTCATTATAAAGCATATGTGGACAGACTTAAGGATCTTAATATGTATACCTTAGAGGAAAGGCGGAATGGAGGTGATATGATTGAGACGTTTAAATTCCTCCGTAGCATAAATGCACAGGGGGAGAGCCTCTTTCAACTGAAAGCAAGTTCTGCTCTGAGGGGACATGGGATGAGGGTGTAAGGGGATAGACTCAGGAGTGATATGCGGAAATATTTCTTTACGGAAAGAGTGGTGGATCCTTGGAGTAGTCTCCCATTGGAGGTGGTAGAGATGAGGACAGTATCTGAATTCAAAAAAGCATGGGACAAACACAGAGGATCTCTAAAGGAAAAAAGGGGACTGTTGTAGTTGTTGATACGGAAGAACAGACTAGATAGGTCATGTGGTCTTTTTCTGTCATCATTTTTCTATGTTTCTACTGTGTCTGTGTCATTAATTCTGATAGTTGGTGGAGGAGAGAAGTCCTGGTTTCTGATGATGTACAGAGCTTCAGTTTTACTGAAGTTAACGAGGAGATTGTGGGAGGTGAGCCATTTGTTGCTTCTCTGAAGCAGTCTATTGGTTGAGGAATGGAGTTTGTTATGTTAAATGGAAAATATAATATGATATCATCTGCATATATGTGGTATGATACTTTAAATTTTTGAATATGGTAGAAATGGGTAGAGATATAGGTTAAAAAGGAAAGAAGATGGATTACCCCAAGGTTCAGCCCTTTGTTTTTGATTGTATTGTTTAGATGTGCGATATCCTATTCTTACTTGTTGAGTTCTGTCTGAGATATGAAACCACCTGAGAGTTGTACCTGTTACACCAATCTGTTGTAGTCAGGAAATCATTAGGGCATGGTTCATACTATCAAAGGCGGCAGTGATATCATACTACAATATCTAAAAATATGAGAATAAATGCTTGTTTAGGGATGTCTATTCCGCATATTAGATTGTCAAATAAGGCAATTAATAGGGTTTCTACACCATGATATGGTCGGAAGCCATACTGATGTTCATCAAGGGGAGCGTGAGTATCGAGTATCGATATGGTCCTGTAGTTGAATTTGAACTACCTTTTCAATTACCTTGGCTAAGAAGGGGTGACTTGAAATTGGCCTATATGCTGATGGGCTGTTTATATCTAAAGACTTGCTTTTTAGGATGAGGCAAATGATTGTATGTTTTAAGGAAGGGGGCATGTAGCCTTGTTCAACAGAGTAATTAATGATTAGGAGTATGTATGAGGAGACTTCAGATTTAGTTGCCTTCATCCTGCTAATAGGGCAAGGATCAAGGCTAGAACTAGTGGTCTTTATTTTGGATATAATGTTGAGTGTATCTTTCTTAGTAAGGGAAAAGGTTGACCATGGAATGGTTGCAATCTAAACGTTCAATGTAAACCTGTAACTCCAGCAGCAAGATGGATGTTTTCCAGACTTTTGCATTGAGTGTCACATGTATGATTTTCTCCCAGCTAGAGAGGGGTCTTACGTGTGCATTAGGTGCAAGGAGCTCTTTGCTCTCAGGGAATGAGTCCGATCTCTGGAGGCTAGAGTAGCAGACTTGGAGGACATAAGGAAGACAGACAGGTACACAGAAAAGACCTAAAGGGATATAGTACTGAAGTCCTACCTCCAGTCTGGCAACATCCCTGTTGCCATGTAGGAGAGGTCGCGTGACAGGAGAGCATCACCCTGGTGTGGCAGGAAGTGATCCTGTAACTAGGACCTGTCCTCCAGGTAATGTAAAACCCTCTCGCACCGAGGAAGTTTCCAAGGGCCATGAGCCCATGAGGGAAGAGTTAGGACAGCCATTATAGTTGGTGATTCGATCATTAGGCATGTAGATAGCTGGGTGGCTGGTGGATGTGAGGATCGCCTGGTAACATGCCTGCCTGCTGCAAAGGTAGCGGACCTCACGCGCCATAAAGACAAGATCTTAGATAGTGCTGGGGAGGAGCCAGCTGTCTTGTTACATGTCGGTAACAATGACATAGGAAAGTGTGGTAGGGAGGTTCTGGAAGCTAAATTTAGTTTTTAGGTAGGAAGTTCAAATCTAGAACGTCTAGGGTAGCATTATCCGAAATGCTTTCCATTCCATGCACAAGCATGAGAGTTTTGGATTTGATAGGAACTGGGGAACATTTTGAGGAAAGGAGGGGCTCTTCCGAAGGGATGGGCTTCACCTTAACCAGGATGGAACCAGGCTGCTGGCATTAACCTTTAAAAAGGAGACAGAGCAGCTTTTAAACTAGACAATAGGGGAGAGCCGACAGTCGCCCAAGAGTGCATGGTTCGGAACAATGTAGCCTTGAAGGATACTACGAAATAAATGAAGTTAGGGCATACCAGCAGAAGTTCCAATAAAGACAAAAGTAACCCAAATGTCCTTGCGTACGGAGCTTAAAGATTTCAAATTACCCCTGACTACCGAAAGCCAGATTAAGATGAACAAAATACAGTCTCTAAAATGCTTGTATGCAAATGCTAGAAGTCTAAAATATAAGATGAGAGAGTTAGAATATATTGCACTAAATGAGAGGTTAGTTATGATTGGTATCTCAGAGACATGGTGGAAGGACGACAACCAGTGGTACACTGTGATACCTGGGTACAAATTATATCGCAATAATAGAACTGATCAAATTGGTGGAGGGGTATCGCTCCATGTTAGAGAGAGTATTGAGTCACAAAGGATTAAAGTTTTGCAGGAAACAAAATTAGCTGTAGAATCTCTATGGATTGAATATCCATGTAAAAAGGGGAAGGCGATGGCAGTGGGGGTGTACTATCGACCGCTTGGCCACAATGAACAAATGGATGATGAAATGCTCAAAGAAATCAGGGAAGCTAATAAAAGTTACAGCACAGTAATAATGGGTGATTTCAATTACCCCAGTATTGACTGGGTCAGTGTCACAGCAGGACATGCTAGGGAGATAAAGTTTTTAGATGAAATAAATGACTGCTTCTTGGAGCAGCTGGTTCATGAACCGACCAGAGGGGAAGCCATTTTGGACCTTAGTGGAACACCAGATCTAGTGGAAGAGATAAGGGTGTTGGGGCCACTATAGGGATCATAGCATGATTGCATTTGATTTAATTAATGGAGGAGGGATTGTAAGGAAATCCGCAGTACTAGCTTTTAACTTTCAAAAGGGAGACTATGATAAAATGAGGAAAATAGTTGGGGGGAGGAAATGACATCACAGACAGAGACGGTAGCCTGAAAGCTGAGCTCCGTCGAAGGGAGACAAAATACCTGAGTAATTAAACTTCCCGAGTCTGGAAACCGTCCCAACACCGGAGTCAGAGGTGGACAGGTGCTCCGGGAGATGGCAGGGGCAAAAAAGAGTACCGCGGACCTGAAGGCCTTCGCATTTAAAGCAGCAAACAGCGGGCCTGCGGGGAAGAGCAAAATGGCGGCGCCATGTGCGAGCCCGGTGAGTACAGTGCCGGAGGGAGTGGCCGCACCGACAGAAGTCCCGCGGCCCAGCGAAATCGCTGGCCTGAAAGGGGAGCTCCAGGAGTGGTTTGCCTCTCTCAGACAGGATTTGGCCCACTTCAAAGCTGAGGCCCAGACGTGGATGGAGGAGTTGCGCATGGACGTGCGGGAAGTGGGGCAGAGGCTGGAGGAAGTGGAGAATAAAGTGGAGGAGCAAGAGAGGGCGCTAAAAGATGTCCAAGTGAAATATGGTGAGCTGGAGGGGGAACAGGAGGAGATGTGGCGGAAAATTGAAGATATGGAGAATAGATCGCGAAGGTCCAACCTGAGAATACGGGGTGTGCCGGAGAGCAACGGGAAGGAGGACTGTACAAAAATGGTGGAGCAGGTGGGCAGGTGGATCTTGGGCCAGGCCGGAGCGGAGAGTGCAGGACTGTGCTGGAAAATAGATAGGGCCCACAGAGCACTTGGCCCACAGAGAGAGGGGCGCCCACGGGACATTATCGCCTGCTTTCACGAGTATAACACAAAGACTGAGATAATGAATGCAGCAAGGAAATTGGCGGAGATCACGTGGGAGAACCGGAAAATTGAGATCTATGCCGATTTATCTGCCATCACGATGCAGAAAAGGAGGGAGATGGCTGGCTTGACCAAACGGTTGAGGGAAGAGCAGATCAAGTACCGCTGGACTTATCCGTTTGGATTACAATTTAGCAGGGAAGGGGTCTCCTCATATATTCGGACTCTTAAGGAAGCACAACAATTCATGAGTCAGGCCGGCTAGTCGGAGAGAGTGGCAGCCGCTAACAGCACGGTTGGGCAGTCCTCGACAGTAGAGGAGCGCTGGAGACGTACACCCTCGGGAGAGAAACGACTCCGGCGACAGAGGAAGGCCGGCGCTCTGTCAGAGGATAAGAGATGACTTCGGGGACACTGATAGTACTGTTTGGTTATTTCTATATCTGTGCTCTAGTGGAAGTTGGGTTGGGATAATTCGAGGGATGATTGCTAATGTTGTTAACTAACAGGTATTGGAAATGTGTGATTAGAGGGGGGGGAGCTGTCTGGTCTGTCATGCCTTACTGTCAAGGGCAGCAGGTGGAGGAGGTGGACGATGAGGGGAGGGGGGAGGGGGTGCAGGGGGAGGAGAGGGGGGAGGGGGTGCAGGGGGAGGAGAGGGGGGAGGGGGTGCAGGGGGAGGAGAGGGGAGAGGGGGGAGGGGGTGCCGGGGGATTAGAGGGGAGTGGGGAGGAGAGAGGAGTGGGGGGGGATGAGAGGGGAGGGGGGAGAGGGGAGAGAGGGGAGTGGGGGGGGAGGAGAGGGGAGTGGGGGGAGGGGAGTGGGGGGGGAGGGGAGAGAGGGGAGTGGGGGGGGAGGGGAGAGAGGGGAGTGGGGAGGGGGGGAGGGGGAGGAATCTGGCCCGCACGTATAGTGCCTGTGAAGCCCTACATATCTTAGAGTATGGGTAGTATACGAGTACTTACTATGAATGTGAGAGGTTTAAATTCACCGATAAAGCGACAACGCATGTATAAGGAGATCAATCGGTTGAAAGGCGATGTTATTTTCTTACAGGAAACACATCTGAGAAAGGGGGACGAATGGAGGGTGGCCCATCGGCAATTCGGGGGACAGTGGTATGCATCCAATCGGATTGAGCTTAAGAAAGGGGGTGTGGGGATTCTGCTGAGGGGAAGCATTCCCTACTCTGTTTTGGCTACACAGAGGGATCCAGGGGGCCGGTTTCTGCTCCTTAAGCTTAAAATATCTGAGCAGGTGCTCACACTGGTAAATATCTATGGGCCCAATAGCCTACAGGGGGCCTATTTTGATAAGCTTACGGCATTGGTTGAGCAGTTTGCTGAAGACCAAGTGATCATGGGCGGAGATTTCAATTTGACACCCAACCCACAGTTAGATAATTCTAAAGGATATTGTTTGGGTAATGCGAGGAGCAGGAGGAAACTCCGAAACATGGGGCGACAACTAGGGGTGAAAGACACATGGAGAGAGTTGAGGGGGCGAGAGCGGGACTTCACCTTTTTCTCACCGGTTCACAACTCCAGCTCACGGCTAGATATGATATGGGTATCCCAAACTTTCTTAGAGAGGGTGAAATGGTGTGACATAGGAGAGCGCACCTGGACGGACCATGCTCCGGTGTGGATTGATTGTGAATTGGGGAATCAGGCCAAGCCAAGGAGGGGGTGGACATTGAATGATTCCCTGCTGGATCGCCCAGAGACCGTAACTAAGGTCTCCCGGGCGATCTCCACTTATTTGAAGACCAATGATTGGGAGGGTTGCAAAGCTGGGATTCTGTGGGAATGTTTGAAAGCAGTCGCGAGGGGGGAGCTGATCTCCATAGGTTCTTATGTGAAGAGAACTAAAGAGGAGAAAAAGGAGGCTCTGCGTTGGCAGATTCGAGACCTGGAGGGTGTGTAGAAGCGGGGGTTGGTGGGCGTGGCCACTACTAGGGACTTGGAAAAGCTTAAGCAGGAGCTGGAGGGTATAGAATTGGCGGAGCTTAGCTTTGCCCAAGAGAACTAAAACAACAATTTTTCGAACTAGGGAATAAACCCTCCAAGTGGCTGGCCTTTCGGCTGAAACATAGAAACATGATGACAGAAAAAGACCACAAGGCCCATCTAGTCTGTCCTTCCATAACAACAACTACAACAGTCCACTTTTTACCTTTAGAGATCCTCTGTGTTGGTCCCATGCTTTTTTGAATTCAGTTACTGTCCTCATCTCTACCACCTCCACTGGGAGACTATTCCACGGATCCACTACTCTTTCCGTAAAGAAATATTTCCGCATATCACTCCTGAATCTATCTCCCTTCACCCTCATCCCATGTCCCCTTGTCGCAGAACTTGCTTTCAATTGAAAGAGGCTCTCTCCCTGAACATTTATGCCACGGAGGTATTTAAACATCTCAATCATATCACCTCTATCCCGCCTTTCCTCTAAGGTGTACATATTAAGATCCTTAAGTCTGTCCTCATATGCTTTATAATGAAGACCACTAATCATCTCAGTAGCAACCCTCTGCACCGACTCCATCCTGTTCACATCCTTTTGAAGGTGCGGTCTCCAGAATTGCACACCATACTCCAAATGAGGTCGCACCAAAGACTTATACAGAGGCATTATCACCTCCTTTTTTCTGCTAGCCATTCCTCTCCGTATGCACCCGAGCATCCTTCTAGCTTTTGCTGTCGCCTTTTCTACCTGTTTAGCTACTTTAAGATCATCGGACACAACTACGCCTAGGTCCCGCTCTTCTTTAGTGGACAAAAGTACTTCACCTCCTATACTGTATTGCTCCCTTGGATTGCTGCAGCCCAAATGCATGACCTTACATTTTTTAACATTAAATCCCAGTTGCCAAATTCTAGACCATTCTTCAAGCTTAGCTAGATCCCTCCTCATGTTATCTACACCTTCCTGGGTGTCTACTCTATTGCAGATTTTGGTATCATCCACAAAGAGGCAAACCTTCCCCGCAGCCCTTCCGCTATATCACTAACAAAGATGTTAAAAAGAATCGGACCAAGGACAGATCCCTGGGGCACACCACTGGTAACATCCTTCTCCTCAGAGTGAGCTCCATTTACTTGTACTCTTTGTCGCCTCCCACCCAACCAATTTCTAACCCAAGCAGTAACTTTAGGCGTCATAAAAGCAGAAACAAAGGCGTCATAAAAATTTCATTAGTAAAATCAGAGCTGTTGACGGGAAAGAGGTAAGGGGGCGAGAGCAAATTCAAGAGCGCTTTGTGCAATTTTATGAGCAATTGTACGCGGCCGAAGAGCTAAAATCCAGGGAGGAGATAGATGGATATTTACCACCCTCTTTGACCAAACTTTCCAGGGAGGAGGCAGAGTGGATTGCGGGACCTATTAGGGGGGAGGAAGTCTGTGCAGCCATTCGGGCCTTACCGCCGCACAAGGCCCCAGGATTAGACGGGTTCACTAATAAATTCTATAAGGTATTCCAAGGGATACTGAGTGAACCGTTGGCTAAACTTTATAATTCCTTTAAGGACGGGGGACCCCTCCCGGAGACTATGAGAACTGCGGGGATTACTGTGTTGCCTAAAGAAGGGAAGGATCCCACAGTCTGTGGGTCCTATTGGCCCATCTCCCTACTGGGAATGGACTTTAAAATTTTTACTAAGATTCTAGCCACTCGACTCAGGCCGTTTATGCCGAAATTAGTACATGAGAACCAGGGGGGGTTTGTACCCGGTCGGCAGACTGCCGATAATATTAGGAGGGTGTTGAATGCCATCTGGCATGGGAGGAGGGGGGCGGAGCAAATGCTTTTATTAACCATCGATGCGGAAAAGGCCTTTGACCACTTCTCGTGGCCATATTTACTCCGGGTGCTGAAGTGGGTGGGGCTGGAAGGGAACTTTCTGAAGTGGATTGAGGCCATCTACACCCAGCCGCTGGCAAAAATAGCTATCAATGGGGAATACACTAGAGCGTTTGCATTGCATAGGGGTACTAGAAAGGGGTGCCCACTGTCGCCCCTGTTGTTCGTTTTATCTATGGAACCATTGGCGCAAAGAATTCGGGAGTGCCCTGAGGTTCGAGGCGTGCAAGTGGAGGCATTGGAGAGTAAGGTGTCCCTCTTTGTGGATGACATACTTTTTATGTTAACAAAGCCGGAAGAGTCGGTGGGGGTAGTATATCGGATGTTGCGGGAATTTGGGGACTACTCCGGGTTTAAGCTTAATGCTACCAAGTCAGAGATACTAAACATCTCCGCAACGGCCCAGACGAAAGTGTGCCTGCAGGGGTCCTTTCCGTTTAAATGGGCTAAGTCTTGTGTGAAATACCTGGGCATCAATTTAATGGCAAAAGAGATAGACCTGTTCCAGGTTAACTTCGGGATGCTGGAGAAGAAGATGGGGAAAGAGTTAGAGCTGTGGGAAAGTAGGGGGTTGTCCTGGCTGGGCAGGATATCGGCTGTCAAAATGATGATCCTGCCCCAATGGCTATACCTTTTTAGGGCGCTCCCGATTGGGGTACCCCGGCAGTTTATGGGGCGGATTCAGAAGCGGATTCTGGGCTTCATAGGAAGGGGGAAGAGGAACCGAGTGGCCTGGACAGTTCTGATTAAGCGGAGAGAGAGGGGGGCTGGCCATACCTGATATGCAACGCTACCTGGAGGCGGCCCAACTTAGTGCGATTGTGGAGTGGGGGGCTGAGGAGGGGAAGGAGTGGGCTCGGATGGAAGAATACACATTGGGGGAAGGGACGTTGGGGGAATGGTTATGGCTCCCCAGTGGGGAGAAGGAAATAGCCCGCATTCACAATCCCTTTGTACAGCGGACAATGCTCCTCTGGCGTAAGTGGAAAAGAACCCGGTTGGGAAGGAGGGGGGTGTCCCGGTTAATCCCCCTAGTAGGGAACTTGGACTTCCCGCCTTCAGTGGGGAGGAGTGCTTTCGGGAGGTGGGTGCAGAAGGGTATAACTCACCTGGGCCAGCTCCTCGAGGGGCGGTGTATTAAAGAATTTCCGGTGCTTATGAAGCAATATGGGTTGGAACGGATAGACCTGTATCAGTATCAGCAGGTCTGTCATTATCTCCGGCATGACATCCTCCCGGACCTGAAGGGGGACCCCACGGAAATTGAGCTAATGTTCTTGTTGGGACAGCGAGGGAAAATAGTGACTAAATTGTATAATATGATGGAAGGGATGGGGCCCAAGAGGGGGTTTCAGGAATCGTGGGAGCACGAGGTGGGGGAAGTGTGGGATGAGGAGCAATGGAGCTGGATTTTTCAAAACAGGTATAAGGGGCTGGTTGCGACTCATTTGATAGAGAATAATTATAAAATCTTGTATCGATGGCATTTAACACCTGAGAAATTGAGCCACATGTATGAAGGGAGGGATGGGGCATGCTGGCGAGAATGTGGTCAGATGGGGAGCTATCTACACATCTGGTGGGAATGTGAGCCCATAAGGCGAGGGTAGGATAGTGTCTTTCGGTTATTGAGTGCGATAATGGAAACCGATATTCCCCCAACAGTGGGAGTAGCGATGTTGGGTGTCAGATTGGGCTCCTTGAATTGCTCTGAGAATGCCTTTCTAAACATCGGTTGTGTGGCTTTCCGAATCCTGATAGCAAGAAGGTGGCAACAAAGGGTAGTACCCACTCTAGGGGAGTATAAAGCCTCGCTGGGCAGTGTGTACCAGTTAAGTAAGTTAACGGCGGTGAAACACAATAGACAACCAAAGTTTCTCAGAGTGTGGGGGAAGTACATTTCGTGGCATGATGGGGAATAAGGAGGGCAGACAAGGTGGCAACTTAGATGGGGGGGAGAGGGGGGATGGGGGGGGGGAGGGGGGGTGGGGGGTGGGGGGTAGGGGGGAGGTACGGGAGGGAGAAAACTGTACCATATGTTGCAGGGAGGGAGATGAACTCCGCTGCGACGGAGAGTGGGTGTGGGTGACTGTCTGAAGTGGAGCACTGTCTAATATGGTCAATAAACTTTAAATAATAAAAAAAAAAAAAAAAAGAGGAAAATAGTTAAGAAAAAACTAAAAGGAGCAGTTGCAAAGGTTAAAGACTTACATAAAGTTTGAGTGTTGTTTAAAAATACTATCTTGGAAGCCCAGACCAGTTGTATTCCACGCTTTAAGACAAGTGGAAGCAAGTCCAAAAAACTGCCAGCATGGTTTAAAGGTGAGGTCAGAGAGGCTGTTGTTGCCAAAAAAGCATCTTTCAGGAAATGGAAAAAAGAGCCAAATGACAAAAATAGCAAACATCACAATCACTAGCAAGTTAGATGCAAGGCATTGATAAGGCAGGCAAAGAGATAATTTGAGAAGAAGCCTGCTGTGGAAGCAAAAACGAGTAATAAAGACTTTTTAAACTACATTCATAGCAAAAAATATGTGAGAGTGTCGGTTGGACCATTAGATGATAGAGGGGGTAAAAGGGGCACTAAGAGGGAACAAGGCCATAGCAGAGAGACTGAATGAATTCTTTACTTTGGTCTTTACTGAGGAAGATGTAGGGATGTTACTCATGACTGAAGTGGTATTTAAAGGTGCGGAAGAATGGAAAGAAATATTGATACATTGGGAAGATGTATTACAACTATTTGATGAACTGAAGAGTAGGAAAATCACCTAGACCGGATGGTATACGTCCAAGGGTGTTGAAAGAACTGAAATATGAGATTGTAATCCTGCTATTAGTAATCTGTGAACGATCATTAAAATCATCTGTAATACCTGAAGATTGGTGTTACGTTGGCCATCCTCCAATGTTTAAAAAGGGTTACAGGGGTGATTCGGGAAACTACAGACCAGTGAGCCTGATGTCAGTACCGGGAAAAATGGTAGAAACCATCATAAGGAACAAAATTACTGAACATGTAGATAGCCATGGCTTATTGGGAGACAGCGAACATGGCTTTAGCCAATGAAGGTCTTGCAAATCTGTTATGCTTTTTTTTAAGGTGTGAATAAACAGGTAGACAAAGGTGAGTTGGTTGATATAGTGTAACTGGACTTTCAGAAAGCCATTGACAAGGTCCCTCATCAGAGACTTTTTGCAAAACCAAAAAGTCATGGGATAGGAGGCAGTGTATTATTGTGGATCAGGAATTGGTTAAAAGATAGAAAGCAGAGGGTAGAGCTAAATGGCCAATTTTCCCAACAGAGAAAGGTGAAAAGTGGAGTACCCCAGGGATCTGTGCTGGGCATGCTGCTTTTTGACATATTCATAAATAACCTGGAAAAGGGAACAACAAATGAGGTTATCAAATTTGCAAATGAGAAAACTATTTAAAGTTGTTAAAACCAATGAGGATTGTGGAAAAGAGTATCTTGATAAATTGGAAGACTGGGCATCCAAATGGTAGATGAAATTTAATGTGGACAAGTGCAAAGTTATGCACCTAGGAAAGAAAAAAAACAAACTATTGTTACACGATGCAAGGTTCCACATTAGGAACCACCACCCAGGAAAAAGATTTAGGTGTCATCGTGGATAACATATTAAAACACTCCATCCAGTGTGTAGCAGCGGCCAAGAAAGCAAATAGAATGCTAAGTATCATAAGGAAAGGAATGGAAAAGAAAACAAAGGATATTATAATGCCTCTGTATCGTTCCATGGTGCGACCGCACCTTGAATATTGTGTGCAATTCTGGTCGCCGTATCTTAAAAAGGATATAGCGTTATTAGAAAAGGTAAAGAGAACAATCGTCAAAATGGTAAAGGGGATGGAAGGATACCCCTATGAAGAAAGGCTAAAAAGGTTAGGGCTCTTCAACCTGGAAAAGAGACGGTTGAGGGGAGATATGATAGAGGTCTATAAATTAATGAATGGAATGGAATGGGTAAACGTAGATTGATTGTTTACATCATCAGAATATAGAAAGACTAGGAGACATGCAATGAAGCTACAGGGTAACCTATTTAAGACTAATAAGAGAAAATATTTTTTCACTCAACGTGTAATCAAACTCTGGAATTTGTAACCGGAGGATGTAGTAAAAGCTGTTAGTGCAGCTGGGTTTAAAAAATAGGTTTGGACAAGTTCCTGGAGGAAAGGTCCATAAACCCTTTACACCCGCCGCCTTCATCAGCTCTCCCCAGTCGGGGGATCGAGCCTCAAGCGGCAGGAGGAGCAGCGGGAACATCCTCGCCCAATCGGGGCTTGCTGCAGGACCTTTAAAAGTTCGCGCCATCGGGCGCGTGGTCCCTTTACACCCGCCGCCTTCATCAGCTCTCCCCAGTCGGGGGATCGAGCCTCAAGCGGCAGGAGGAGCAGCGGGAACATCCTCGCCCAATCGGGGCTTGCTGCAGGACCTTTAAAAGTTCGCGCCATCGGGCGCGCCCGTGCCAGATGGCCCTTTGGCGTGGCCCTTAGGCGTGGACCGAGAGGAAGGCCGGAACCCTGCACCACATAAGAAAACCAGTCTGTTATAATTATCTGAGCTCACACGGGAAAGGTACTAAATAGCATAGCCCTACGATCTGTTACTGTTTTGCCTTTCAAGATACAATGTAACCTGTTGGTATCCTATCCCATTACTGCTATCTCATTTCTGCTAGTATCCTATCTCGTTACTGCATCATCCCAGTATTGCATCATATCATTATGTATCTCCTTGACATGATTGAAATGTATTCAATATCGTAGGTATGTAATCTATACCCTAAGGCCTCGTTCTACGACAGACCCCTCTACTGTTCCATTTAAATTACTCCTCTTTCCTACACTGCCTCATTACTATATTTTGTCTCACTACTATATTGTGCCTCATTGCTACACTGTACTGTCACATTACTGCACCTGACTGCATCATATCTACAGTGTCTCACACACAACCTCAACTCTCAATATGGCCCTCCAGTTCGCCTCCCTCTTTAGCTTTTACCTCCTTACTCACTGGCTTGGAACCACCCAGGCCCTCTATACGTCTCACAGCAATATTCCTGTCCTGAATAGCCATGGAAAAAGATGGTTTGGACCCCCATACTCCCACCCAGGAAGTGACGCCTACACGCGCCGCTCCCACCTTATACATGTTGCACTCCAGTTATCCAAAACACCCAGCCAGGAAAAACCTCTGAGCTGCCGACCACTAAAATGTGCCATCATTAACACGCGTTCTATTCGCAAAAAATGGCCTGTTGTCCTAGACACAATCTCACTTTATGACCTAGAGATACTTATGATCACAGAAACCTGGTTAACATCGGAGGACAACGTTCTCCTCAACCAACTCCTACCCCCCAATTTCTCCATACACACGAGACATAGAGAAAACAAAAAAGGAGGTGGGGTGCTCATAATCACCAGATCAGACCTTGACTTCCACATATCAGATTCCTCTAGCACAAACAGTCTAGACATTCTCTCTATTGCAAACCAGCATTGCTCCCTCAACCTGTTATACAGAACGCCGTCTGCTTGTCCAGATGACCTCCCAACCATTATTGACCTTGCGGCCAACACCCTCAGTCCCAATAAACCAAATTGGATAATGGGTGATTTCAATCTCCCATCGTTACCTCAAAACCACGAAAATGCCTTCCTTGGTGCCATGGAAGAACTAGCACTCAAGCAAATCATCAATGAACCCACACATATAAAGGGGAATGTTCTTGATATGGTATTTGCTCCTCAGCCAGTCATCGATAAAAACCACAATCTACCAATATCAGTCATTGATGTACCTTGGTCAGACCACAAATTGATTATTATCCAGATACCCATCAACAATGAGCAGCTGCACAGAAGCCGAAACCCGAACAGCACATCACGAACATCCACAAGAAGCTTTCGCCCATTTAACAGGGAACACATCCTATCTGAGACCCAATCTCTCCTCAACAAAACCACGCCTGACCTTGAAGAACTGATCTCATCCTGGAACTCCAACTTAAATGCCATCTCACAACGCTCGAACTCCAACAACACAGCAACGATGAAGAGAAGCTCTGCCCCGTGGTTTTGTCCTGAGCTGCGATCTTCTCTTACTCAACTACGCAGACTCGAGCGCCGATGGCGCCGATCGCTCTCTACTGAAGATCAGACCGCCTACCGAACCCACCTCTCAATACATCGTGAAGCAATCACAACCAAAATGAAACAATATCACACCGACACCCTAAAGAGATCACTGAATAAACCACGTGACCTCTTCAACTTGGTCAAATCCCTCTCGAAGGAACCATCTCCCGAACATCACAGTGTGATTCACCCACAAGAATTCGCTAACTACCTGCAATCCAAGATCGTACAAACTAACAAGGTTTCAGCAATCCCGTACCAAGAACCAACGGGCCTAACCCCACTTGACAAATTTTCCACACCATCCACTAAATGCATTGAAGATACCATAGCATCCCTCAATACCTCCACTGCGCAGACTGATCCATGCCCAGCTTTTTGGATTAAGGAGCTACGTGATGTGTTCAGTCCTTTCATCGCAAATCTAATGAACCTCTCCTTCACAACAGGATACTTCCCCACAACACTCAAGCAGACATCCATTAGGCCACTATTAAAAAACCCCAAGCTTGACCTGCAAAAGGTCGATTCTTATAGGCCAATAGCTAGTATTCCCCTCCTAGCTAAGATAACGGAGAAAGAGCTACAACGGCAAATTCAAGATCACATAGACTCCGCAGCTCCCCTAGATCACTGCCAACATGGGTTCAGAGAATATCATGGAGTCGAGACCCTACTCACTAGTCTATTCAACGATATCATCACAGGCATTGACAACGTCCGACAAGGTTTTGTGCTCATCTTCTTAGACATCGCCGCTGCGTTCGACTCGGTGAGTCACGAAATTCTCCTCGGTAGACTGAAAGAGAAGGGCATCTGCAACATTGCGCTAGGATGGTGTAAATCCTATCTGGAAGGAAGATGGCAATACGTGAAGTCTGGATCAGAAGAGTCTAAACATTTCCATCAAAAACAAGGTGTACCTCAAGGCTCCTCGCTGTCCTCCCTATTATTCAATATTTACATGCAGCCCATCTGCAACATCATAAGATCATTCAACGTGAGCTGTTTGATATATGCAGATGACATTCTTTTATACATGCCGTTCTCTACAGCCCAAATAGACCTAGCACCGATGATAGACTGTTTCAACGCGGTCTCAGCGTGGCTCCAATCACAGAACCTACGCATTCAACATAAAAAGACGGAGGTGCTTTTCATCACCAGAGACCCCCAACTTTACTCCTCCTTCCCATGTCAGTGTCAAGGAAGCAGACTTACAAACCAAAGAAACAATAAGATACCTTGGAGTTACATTGGACCAACGTCTGGATATGAAACACCACATAAGCAACATAGTCAAAGCTGTATACTTCAAAATCTGCACACTCAGGCATCTGCGCTCCCTATTGGACCCAGACGACTTCCGGACCATATACCAAGCGCTAATCCTGCCTCACTTCGACTTTGCAAATGCCATCTTACAAGGTCTCCCTCAATCCACACTGGCCCCATTACAGCTGGCTATGAATGCCGCAGCAAGGGTCCTATACGGAGCCTCCAGAAGTGACCACGTGACTCCCATTCTTAAACAGCTTCACTGGTTACCCATCCATGGGAGGATCATCTTTAAAACCCTACTCCTATCATTCAAGGCAATCAAGGGTATTTCATCCTTCTCCCTCACAGAACTTATTCACATGGTGCCCCCCAACAGATCCAGAAGATCAATAGCCGTAAACCTACTAATAAACACCAAAGGCATTGACGAAGTGCAACATATCAACCACAAACAGGGCGTTCAGTTTCTATGTACCTAAATGCTGGAATGCTCTACCCTCTTACATTAGGGCTATTGCCGACCTATCGCAGTTCAGGAAGGCACTCAAATACCACCTTTTCCTCCAACACTACCCAACCAGCAATGGCACTTAGGCTTTCCCTCTGAAGAAATGACCCACTTGGAAACGACCCTCACTTTCATTATGATATTGTTATTCAATTCTAGCCGTGTAAATATCTCATGTTTATAGTTTACCCCTGTTATCCAAGTTTGTACCCCTGTTCGATGTAAAACCGAACAGCTTGTTGTTATGGTCGTTGTGTTATAATGTGAACCGCGCTGATGCCGAATAGTGCGGTATATAAGAAATTGTAATAAATAAATATTTATTTATTTTATTTATTTATTTAACTGCATTTATATACCGCTTTTCACCGGGTCAAAGCGGTGTAACACATAACACGAGGGGGGGGGGGGTAGTATTTTACAGGGTGGGGCCATCACCAGGGACAACAATTAATGATTTGGGTGGACATAGACATGTACACTTCTACTGAGTCTAGGTATTAGATCGTGTGGATAGGGTGGAAATTCTGATCAAAGGTGTTCACGGAATAGGATTGTTTTCAGCTGTTTCTTGAATGATGTGATGTCATCGTTGTTTCTGATGTGGTTTGGTAGAGAGTTCCAGAGGGATGGGGCATAGAGTTCGAAGGCTCTGTTGCAGGTCCGTTGTGTGGACTTGGTTCTTTTGTGGGGGACGACAATGGAGTTATTGGAGGATTGTCTGGTTGATCTGTTGTGAGATGGGCGAGGCAGAAGGTGGTGGAGTGAGGTGTTTCGTGTTTGGTGGATAGTCTTGTGGATGAGTAGGATCGCTTTGTACTTTACTCTTGCTGGAATTGGCAGGAAGTGGAGGTCTCTTAGGATTGGGGTGATGTGATCCCGTTTTTTCGCATTCTGAATAATCCTTGCTGTGGTATTTAAGGCAGTTCGGAGGGGGTTGGTGTGTGAGGCGGGTAGTCCATGGTAGATTATGTTGCAGAAATCCAGATGAGGTAGTGTTACCGCTTGCATTACTGTCCTGAAGTCGTGGGGTTCCAGAAGGGGTCGGAGACGTTGCACAGTTTTAGCTTTGTGGAATATTGTCCCAGCAGTTTTGTTGATTTGTTGTTTAAAGGTGAGGGCCTGGTCAATGATCACGCCTAGATACCTTATTTGGGGCTGGATTTGGATTTGTGTGGTTCCCATGTTGAGGTGGGTAGGTGGTTTGAAGTCATGTTCTTTTGTTACTATAAGGGCTTCGGTTTTCTTCATGTTGATGGATAAGTTGTTCTCTTGTAGCCAGTTGGCTACGTCGTTGAAGCAGGCTGATAGCTGGTCGTTTTTTGGATTGGTGGTTGTAATCGGTGCGTAGAGCATTATGTCGTCAGCGTATATGTGGAAGTTGACGTTGTGGGTGCGGATGATTGAGCATAGTGGACGGAGATATATATTGAACAGCATGGCTGATAAGGAGGACCCTTGGGGTACTCCTTGATGTTGTTGGTAGGGGGTCGAGGTCTTGGAGAGGGTGCGTATTCGTTGCTGTCTGTTGGTTAAATAGGATCTGAACCATTGGAGTACAGTGTCTTTGATTCCAATTGATTGGAGTCTGCTTATGAGGATTTCGTGGGAGATTGTGTCAAAGGCCGCTGATATATCTAGAAAGATCAGGATGTATCCGAATTGTTTCTCTTGGGTTCCAATGATGAGGGTGTTCATTAGAATGGTCATGAGGGTCTCAACTCCATGTAGTGGCCGGAATCCGTGTTGCTGCGGGTCTAGTATGTCGTTGGTGTCCAGGTGATCTTGAAGCTGACGTTGGACTATCTTTTCCATTATCTTGGTGGTAAGGGGAAGGCTTGCAACTAGTCTGTAGGAGGTGGGGTCTAGTGGGTCCAGGTTGTTCTTTTTTATTGTTGGCCGAATGATTGATGTCTTGAGGGCGTCTGGTATGTATCCTTGTTTAAAGGATTCGTTTATGATGTGGGTTAATGGAGCACTCAGGTCTTCTTTTGTCTTCTTTATCCATTCCGTCGGGCAGGGGTCCAGCAGGGAGGTAGTAGTGTTCAGACAGGAGATGGTGGAAGAGATCTCTTCTTTTGAGGTTTCATTGAATGTACTCCAGGCTGTGTTTATGGTGGTGTAAGGGTTTGTCTTTGCGGCCGTAGCACAGAGGCGAGGTTGTTGGAATTGTTTGTATTGTCGTGCCAGAAGATCCGAGGGGATATCTGGGAGTTGATCGGAAGTGGTTGGTGCCTTTGTCAGTTTTTTGGCAATTTGGAAGAGTTCTCGAGGTTTGTTTATAGCTGTCGTGATGATTTTGGTGTGGTAGTTTTTCTTCGCATTGTCGGTCTCTGTGTGGTAATTAGTGAGTTCATAGATGTATTGCTTTTTGTCCATTTCATTTTTGGTTTTCCTCCATTTTCTTTCTGCTCTTCTAAGTTTTGTTTTTAGTTTGCGGAGGTCAGGGGTGAACCAGCGGGCCTTTGAGGAGATGGGTTTGTTGCTGGTTTTGCTTATAGTTGCGCTGGATGCTGAGGAAATTGTGGTGTTCCAGTTGTTTATGAGGTCATCAAGGTTGTTGGAGTTCGTAAGTAGGTTAGGTAGGGTTAGCGTCAGGAAATCTTCTCTGCTGAATGCTTTGAATCTTCTTGTGTGTTGTGTGTTTCCTCTGCTTGTGTTTGGTTGATATGCATGAGAGAGGTGGATGATGTAGTGGTCTGACCATGGTACTGGTAAGCTTGTTGGACTGCTGCATGAGGAGGCTGTTTGGGAGTTCAGAAATATGAAGTCCAGTGTATTTCCTTTTTCGTGCGTTGGTTCGTTGATGATCTGTGTGAGGTCCATTGCAGTCATGGCATTAAGGAATGTTTCTGTTTGTGTGCTTTGGAGGGATGGGAGATTGAAGTCTCCCAAGATAATTGGTTCTTTTGCTGGGTCAATGCTTTCAGAGATGAGGTGTAGTATCCTTGGAAGGTCGGAGTTTGCGGCGGGTGTTCTGTAGACCAGGCATATTGTGATGTGTTTGTTAGTGAGGGTGAGGATATCTGCTTCATTGGAGGTTTCAGCAGCGTGGGTCCGTAGGTGGAGATTGTCTTTCGCGATGATGGCTACGCCTCCGCCTCTCGCGTGCGTTCGGGAACAGTGATGGAGGCTATATCCGGTTGGTGTCAGTTGGTTCATTATTACCATGTCGGTTTCTGTCAGCCAGGTTTCGGTTATACATAGGATGTCAATCTTCTCTGTTGTGATCAGGTCGTGGAGCATGTGGTGTTTGTTCCGTGCAGAGCGTGCGTTTATGAGTGAAATGGAGAGGTGTGGGTGGCTTTTGGGATTGGTGGTATGGGGTGGAGTGTGGTGTGTGTGTGTGTGTGTGTGGTGCCGCAGATGTTTGTGGGTTGTGGTGCTGTGGTGCCTGTGTGTGGGAGGTCAATGTGGGTGGTTGTGTGAGGGTATGGCGTCTGTGGAGAGGAGGTTGTGCGAGGTAGTGTGTCTATGTTGGGAGGATTGATGAGTGTGGTTGGGTGGGGTATAGTGCTAGGATAGGTGTGAGCAAGTAAATGGGGGTTATGAAGGGCGGCATGGTGTACCAAAGTACCTGGGTTTTTGTAGTTGCGTGGTCTCTTTTCTGTGAATCAGTCGGAGTCCTGGATCTTCCGGTTTAGGTGTTTGTCTTGTGGAGTTCCTTGCCGCGGTGGTTTTCTGTAGTTTGGTCTTTGTCTTGTGGTTGTGCGCCTTGGTGCCGCGCCAAAGGGCCCTCTGGCGAGGCCCTCAGGTGCGGGTGCGCCCGTAAGGGACGCCGCTTAAATTCTGCTAGGCTGCTGGCTCCCACTGCCCGGATTGGGCAGGAGCTCCGGGGGGGCGGGTGGAGAGTCCCCGGCAGCAGCTCCCTTCGGCGGTAAGGGACGCCGCTTAAATTCTGCTAGGCTGCTGGCTCCCACTGCCCGGATTGGGCAGGAGCACCGGGGGGGCGGGTGGAGAGTCCCCGGCAGCAGCTCCCTTCGGCGGTAAGGGATACCGCTTAAATTCTGCTAGGCTGCTGGCTCCCACTGCCCGGATTGGGCAGGAGCTCCGGGGGGGCGGGTGGAGAGTCCCCGGCAGCAGCTCCCTTCGGCGGTAAGGGACGCCGCTTAAATTCTGCTAGGCTGCTGGCTCCCACTGCCCGGATTGGGCAGGAGCTCTGGGGGGGCGGGTGGAGAGTCCCCGGCAGCAGCTCCCTTCGGCGGTAAGGGACGCCGCTTAAATTCTGCTAGGCTGCTGGCTCCCACTGCCCGGATTGGGCAGGAGCTCCGGGGGGGCGGGTGGAGAGTCCCCGGCAGCAGCTAAATAAATAAATAAAATAAACCATTATTAAGAAGGGACCCAGGATATCAATGCTTGACCCAATACAAGCATTGAGGAACCTGTGTCTTTTGGGGAAACTGCTAGGTACTTACGACCTAGATTGGCCACTGTTGGAAACAGGATACTGGGCTTGATGGACCTTGGTCTGACCCAGGTATGGCATATCTTATGTTCTTATATTCTCATGTTCCAGTATCCTGAACAAGCAAATGGTAACCTCGAGAAGCCTCCAAAGGGGTCCCAAAAACAACCAAAGAACAATGGTTGAACTCCAACTATGTACATAAGTTCTGCACAGACAAAATGTTCCTTGGCAAGAAACAAAGCTGAGAATGCAGGGGCACCTAGACCGGTCTAGCAGCACTCCAGGAAAGAAAATTAACAGTAAGTAAAATTTCACCTTCCAGATCTTCCTGCTAGATCAGACGTGGGAAATACCAAAGCTATGCCACAAGACAGTGGGAAGCAACTGCAGCCATTAGCACCAGAGAGCCAAAATGAGCTTGAACATCCTGCCTGGGAAAAGTAGATAAGAAAGACCATGTTGCCGCCATACAGATTTCCAGAGATGAAACACTGGACGACTCTGCCCAGGAAGCTGCTTCAGCTCTTAATCCCTCAGGTACAGGCTGTCTCTTTCACAAATAGGCCAAAGCGATCGCCTCTTTAATCCAGCACCCAAGAGTAGCCTTCAAAGCTGCCTGCCCCTTACAAAGTCCTGCAAAGAGGATGAAGAAGTGATCTGAAAGGCAAAAGGGATTTGTCACCTCCAGGTATCACAAAAGCACCCTGTAGACATCCTGGCACACTGCTCTGGATTAAAGGCCGACGGAGAAATAACCTGGTTAATATGAAAAGGAGACAACACCTTGGCAAGAAAGAAGGTACCGGCTGTAAGATCACTCCCTTGGATTAAAAAAATCAAGAAGAGAACCCAACAGGGAAGCGCCTACAACTTAGATTCACCACACCGAGGTAACAGCTATAAAAAGACAGTCTTCAAGGACAGGTCTTTCAGAGTATCACATTTCAGGGGCTTGAAGGGAGACCACATGAGTGCCCAAAGGACAAGTAGCCGATTCCATAGTGGAACCACAGGATGTACCGGTGGATGTAAGACCCGAACACCCCAAAGGAAAAGTGCCACATCCTGGTGTAATATAAGAGAGCAGCCTGCGACAGGTTCCCAAAAGCAGGAAAGAGCACTAACTTGAACACACAGGGAACTCCAAGCCAAACCCTTTTCGAGGCCATCCTGAAGGAATTCAAGAATTGAAGGAATGCATGCGTCCATGGCAAAATCCAACATTGACGGCACCAACAAACGTGAAAGCATAGTTACTTATCTGTAACAGTTGTTTTCTAGGGACAGCAGGAATCAGTCCTTACATCTGGGTGATGTCAGCGCTGATAGAGCCCTAGCGGAAGCATCTCCCCAGCTTACAAAGAAAGCCTTTGGGAGATGACACTACGAATGTGTGGTCCCCTTCCCGCCCAAGGGTGCCATCTTGGTCAATCAGATGACATAGCTAGAGCTGATAAAGAAAAGCTGGTCAAAATGAAGAGCAACTCAAAGGGGAAGAGAGAGGGATGTGAGGACTGATTCCTGCTGTCCCTGGAGAACACCTGTTACAGGTGAGTAACTATGCTTTCTCTAGGAACAAGCAGGAAGTCAGTTCTCACATATGAGACTCCCTAACTCTAGGTTACTGAGGACTGGTAGAAAAAACACAGCCCAGCCATGAGCAATCGCAAGTGCATCTGAGGACAGACTCGGAGGACTCCAGTGTCCAGGGGATAACTGACATGGGATATAAACAGGTCCTTCTAAGCTGCCACTAAAGCATAGTTACTCACCTGTAACAGGTGATCTCCGGGAACAGCAGGAATTTAGTCTTCACATATGGGTATTGTCGGTACCGACGGAGCCTGCGCGGGAACGCTCCCAAGTGTCCAATAGGAAAGCTTTTGGGAGCATCCCACAGCGCTTGCGTGCTGCCTTCCCGCCTTTCCCAACTGTCCCTCTCCAGTCGAGTTTATAGCTGAGACAAGAGAGAGAGGAAAAGAGAGAAAGAGAGAGATACAACTCCTAGGGGAGGTGGGCGGGTTGTGAAGACTAAATTCCTGCTGTTCCCGGCGATCACCTGTTACAGGTGAGTAACTATGCTATCTCCAGGAACAAGCAGGAATGTAGTCTTCACATATGGGGACTCCCTAGCTGCAGATGCCAGGGAGATGGTCCCAGAAAGTTGTGTGCCCTTGAGAAAGGGCTCCACTTCCCCACATGGATCTCTGGCATCCTACCAGGGATGGTGGGTAGGAGTTGATTAAATATGGAACAGGTGTTAAAGAACAGCCTGACCAAACAAGGCATCTCAGTGGGAGTCCTTGTCTAAGCAGTAATCCGAAGCCCAAGTAGCTGCTCGACAGATGTCATCGATAGATGCAGTGAAGATGAGCCATTGAAGCTGCCATGGCTCTCACATTGTGAGCTGTGACATGGCCTTCAAGAGGAAGGTTCTTACTCTCATAGGCAAAAGATATACACTGTGCAATCCAGTTGGACAGTGTCCTTTTGGAGACTGGAAGTACCAAATGACTAGGATAAAAAGCAACAAAGAGTTGAAAGGATTTTCAATGTTGCTGTGTCCTTTGCAAGTAAAAGGCCAAAGCTCTTTTACAGTCCAAAGTATGAAGGTTCCTTTCTGCATTTGAGGTGTGAGGCCTTGGAGAGAATACAGGAAGGTAAACCGCTTGGTTTAAACGAAAGGGGGAAACCACCTCTGGCATAAAGTGTGGATGAGTCCTAAGGATTACCTTATCATGATGGAACCTTGTATAAGGAGGATCAGCCACCAACGCTTGCAAGTCACTGATGCGACGTGCTGATGTGATTGCAATGAGAAAGATAACCTTCCAGGAAAGGAATTTCAAAGAGGTAGTGGCTAATGGTTCAAAGGGCGGTTTCATGAGCTGCCCAAGTACCAGATTCAAGTCCCATGCCACCGGTGGTGGCTTAATGGGAGGCTTCGTTAAAAGAAGGCCTCTCATAAATCTCGCTATGAGAGGATGAGAGGAAATAGGTTGTCCATTTAGAGGCTTCAAAGAAGCTGCAATAGCACTCAAATGGACTCTCACTGAATTGGTCTTAAGCCCTGCATTTGATAAATGAAGGAGGTACTCCAGTAATGATTCCAGAGGTATCGCAAGAGGGTTAAGACCCTTCTGCGAGCACCATATAGTAAACCTTTTCCACTTAAATGCATAAGAGCGTCTTGTGGAAGGTTTCCTGGAAGCATGAAGGATGTCCTTTACCTGCTGGGAGAGGTTAAGACCGTGACGTTCTAGGCTTTCAGCAACCAGGCCCTGAGATGCAGAGACTGGGGATTGGGATGCCACAACATTCCGTCCTCTTGAGAAAGAAGATCTGGAGCAGATTCTAACTCCAGAGGCGGAGCTTGAGAGAGATGTACGAGCAGAGGGTACAACATTTGCCGTGGCCAACGTGGAGCTATGAAGATCATATGACCTCTGTCTCTCTGAAGCTTGATGAGGGTTTTGGGAATTAGGGGAATGGGCGGAAAGGCATACAGGAAGTCCTGACCCCAATGAAGGAGGAAAGTATCCCTGGCCTGACAACCACGAGCCGGAATTCTGGAACAGAACCGGGGAAGTTTGGCATTCAGCGGACTTGCAAAGAGGTCTATGTCCGGGGTTCCCCAAGTTTGAAAAATTCAGGCCACCTGGTCTGCATGGAGAGACCATTCGTGTGGAAGCAGAATTCGGCTGAGTTTGTCTGCCCAAGAGTTTTGAATGCCTGGAAGATACACCGCAAGGAGATGAATCTGATGCTCTCTGGCGAGGGCCCATAGTTGCAAAGCTTCGTTGCACAGTGACAGAGCCTGTTCCGCCCTGCTTGTTCACAAAGAACATGGCTACTTGATTGTCCATTTGAACTAGGACTGTCTTGTAGCTGAGCTGGGTGTGAAATACTCAAAGAGCAAGGAAGATTGCTCTGAGCTCCAGGAGGTTGATATGAAGATAGGCCTGCTGTGGAGTCCAGGTACCCTGGGTAGAGAGGCCGTGCAGGTGGGCTCCCCAACCCACCTGTGAAGCATCTGTTGTTAGAGTGGCCTGAGGTGGGGGTTGCTGAAAAGGAGACCCAACAAAAGGTTTTTGGGTGACTGCCACCATTGGAGGGACAAAATAAGGCGATCTGACTTTGCTATTTTGTCTGACAGGCAACCTGACGCCTGAGTCCACTGAGTGGATAAGGTCCACTGGGCTGCCCTCATATGGAGGCGAGCATACGGAACCACATGCATGGTGGATGCCATGTGGCCTAGCAACTGTAACATTTCCCGAGCAGTGAGGCGAGGTTTTAGCACTGCTTGGGAAGCTAACTGTTCAATGCGAAGGCAGCGGGGCTGTGGAAGGAAGGCCCTTGTCTGTTTGGTATCCAGAAGAGCTCCTATAAACTCTAGGGATTGAGTGGGAGCAAGGTTGGACTTTGGGAAGTTTATGACAAGTCCCAAATACTGAAGGATGTGCATTGTGCGAGACAGAGCAACCCTGGCCTCTGGCTCGAATGAGACAGTTGTCTAAGTATGGGAAGACAAATATTCCCAGGGTGCGGAGAAATGCTGCTACCACAGCCATGCATTTTGTGAACACCCTTGGTGCAGAGGCCAGACCAAAAGGAAGAACCCTGTATTGGTAGTGCTTTCCTTGAAACAGAGGGTCCAAATGTGGAGACTGTAGAATTTGTGAAATCACTTCAGAAATTATCAGTTTTCAATATCATGGAAGAACATACCAACTAAAGAAAAAAACGTCATGCTATACTGCTTATGTGGTCTATTGTATTCAATGCCCGTGTGGCTTACTTTATGTAGGCAAAACAATCCGGTCTTTTAAGGTCAGGATGAAACACCACCACAGCAGGCTTCGTTGTAAAATGCAGGAAGCACCAATAGTAGACCACTGTTTGCAACAAAATCATAGCTTTGAGGAGTTACTTTGTTTTTGTATAGATCATGTGACATGCGGTATCAATGGCAAATCAAGAGAACAAGCTCTGCTAATCTGTGAACAAAGATGGATCTACGCTTTACAATCGGTAACTCCAGGGGGTTTGAATGTCCAAATAGACTGGGGCGTTTGTATTTGAAGATGACGGTAGATAAGATATTGAGCAGCATCAGAAAAATAACATTGAGCGCTCACTGGTATGAAATTTGGATGGAACGGGATGTGTAATAGAAGAGGATTCGTGATGGCGGTGTAAAACATAGCCACAAGTCGATCAGTGTGAAGACAAAGTAGCACGTGAGGAAGTTTAAATTGCACAGGTGGAAGGAATGAGATGATTAGCATTCTTTAAATGTAGGACGTAACGGATGGGTCGCATGCGCGGCATATCCGGGAAGCAGTTTGGCTCAGAGAAAGGCAGAACCGCAGCACATTGATAACAGAGGTAATCAAACAAATTCATTTGCGGCATAAAAGGTTTTTATGTGTAATGTTTATAATTGAGACTATATATAGCAAAAGGAATAATGGTGATTAATTTTTAAAAAAATAGAAAAATAATCTTTTCAATCATGTTCGTTCTCCGTTTGCAGCTTCTACATAATGGAGTGCTTTAAAGTGGGAAGAACCCCCTGAAGAAACTTGATGCAGTGAAACGCTGAGAAGGCGGTAAGACATGGCGTTGGGGAAACCATTTGAAAGCTAAGCACAGTTTCATAAAGCACTGTTTCACGTTTAAAAACATTAGTATAAGAAAATAATACTGGGCTAAGAAAGAAAATCAGATTAGTGACATAAGTATTGAGATCATTGATGCAAAAATGACGCACAGTTGTTAGACATATCAAAAGTCTGAAAGTTGGCGTCTTTAAAAGTCTGAGATCTCTAAGTCACAAATTATATAATGTTAATTATCCCAGTAGTGAAGAGTTCAATTATGTATTGAGCAGCCAGAGGACTGTTGATTGTAATTCAAATTATATCACGATTCAAAAATACAAGTAAAGCGTGCACAACTAAGGTTTATATAGGGACAGAGACGCATGACTCTGTCCCGGTAGAATATCTGCCGATGTCGATGCAGTCGGTGCCGGTACCGGTTGAATTGTCTGAAGCGGTTTCAGGGGCATCGAGGCCATGAGAAGAGCCGCCAGACTGCGTTCAATAGCCAAGAATCTCTGGTCTATCGACATTGCCGATGCTTGGGTATCGGTGCCGGATAAAGTGGCCGGAAACCCAGAGCATGACACCAGTAGTTCTGCCGAGGTTGAAGCATCGAGAACATCCTGGAGCCCCGTTAGTGCTTTGGAAGCCGAAGCCTCCTGCCAGGGCAATTTTGCCGGTGAAAGTCCCTCAAGGGCAACGATGTTTAGAAGGAGATCTACCCTTTGAGGACCGGCTAGATTTATGTTTCGTTACCTGAGATCCATGGGAGGAAGATGAAGCCCTAGAGGACGTCGATGCCATGGAGGCTGCATCGGAGGGAAAAAGGGTGCTAAGCTTAGCAGCTTGGTTTTGCCGGCCCCTTTTTGACATTTTATTTATTTTATTTATTTATTTCACATTTATATACCGCATCTTCCAAGAGTTCAATTGCGGTTTACAGTTAACAATAATTAACAAATCAAGTTTGTTTTACATGGAACATTGCAATAATACAGAACTTATTTACAAGGAACATCATATAAAGTAAAGAACGAACAATGTGGTATAATACCGAACAGTGTGGAAACTATATACAAGTTATATATGAATATATATACATGGATTACATCATCCCACAGGCAACACACTCTGAAATAGAGTGGTCAGGACCTGAACATTTGAGGCACCACTCATGGGTGTCAGTGACGGAGATGGTACCGCCACACTTAGAACACTTTTTAAAACCCGAAGCGGGTTTTTCTATCTTGAGGGAAAAAATTGGGCCTAGTGCCCAAAATGGCGCGGGGCACCCGAGAAGAAAATTACTGGAGAAATACTCCAGAAACAAAGTTGTTGGGGGTTTTTAGAAAAAAAAGGGAAAAAAAGAACCAGCGGTACCGGTATTGCGTCGAGGGAAGGCAGACGCGACCACAAAAAAGTATAAGGGAATTTTCTGCGGTGACAGGATGTGTGACCTGTCGGCTGCGCGGAAAACAAAGAACTGGAGAGGGACAGTTGGGAAAGGCAGGAAAGCAGCACGCAGGCGCTGTGGGATGTTCCCAAAAGCTTTCCTATTGGACACTGGGGAGCGTTCCCATGCAGGCTCTGTCGGTACCGACGATACCCATATGTCAAGACTACATTCCTGCTTGTTCCTGGAGATTAATAATACATATGTGTATATATATAATAAAATTAATACACTAGCTTAGCCACCATTTTTGAGACATTTATAAAATCATGGTCTGTCTGTTTCACATTCCCCTAACTTGCTTTTACAGTAAGGGGGATCTTTGTTAAGAGACAGTCTGTCCTTGACTAGTTTCCCACTGTGAGTTGCTAACTGCTTCACAGCATGCAGCTATGTCATCAGAGTCAAGCTTTGAGAAATAAATTAATGTCTTACAGCCTGCTTTTTTTAGGGGGGGGGGAGGGAAACAGGCATGTTAGAAGTAATTGCAATTATGTTCAGGGATGTCATCCCCCAGTTCTCACCTCCTTATCTTGTGTTTGGGCATCAGAACGCAAGTCCAAAAACCTTAGTTCTCATGCATATTCCTGAAGGATTTATGTTGGGATTCTTCAACAAGTGATACTTTCATCTCTCCTTTCTCACACCTTAAGCAAATTTATTCTTTGTTGCAGCAAAGGGTCACAAGTAATGAAACCACCAGTGATCATGTCACTAGCAAAGTACAGACTTTTATACGTTTTCTGGTACAAGGAAAGTAGGTGGGCTATAATGCATCTTAGAACTTTTCCCATGGACAAAGTAAATATTATTACTGGCTGTTTCCTTTAGGAACAAAAAGGCATGTTGAAGAGAGGTGAGATAAGAATGTGGAATACAAAAAGGTGTGAGAAAGGAGAGATGAAAGTATCACTTGTTGAAGAATCCCAACATAAATCCTTCAGGAATATGCATGAGAACTAAGGTTTCATTACTTGTGACCCTTTGCTGCAACAAAGAATAAATTTGCTTTTGCCTTACAGATTGGTGTGTTCTGGATAATTTTCCTCCAGAAGTTTGAATCCTAAGTGAGAGAAAGTTTTTGTAGCTCTCACGACAGAACCATGGCTCCGGAAGTCTGAACAAGAAGGGTCGGAGGGCAGGAGTTAACTAAACCACGAATAGATTACAAAATACAGCCTGGCCGAAGGCACTTTCCTATCGCGACTCCCTTCTCCAGGCAGCAGTGAGCTGCAAAAGTGTGGACCAAAGAGCAGGTGGCAGCCCGGCAGATGTTTGCCATGGGAGCCAAGGTTGCCATAGCTCTGACATTATGCACCGAGACCCGGTGCTCCCGCAGCAGCCCAGCCCAGCCCGGTTGTGAGTGAAGATGATGCAATCCGCCACCCAGATGGACAGGGTCTGCTTTGTGACAGCCTCCCCCAGACGACTGGGGTCATATGAGTCAAAAAGCTATGAGGCTTTGTGGTGGCTCCAAGTGCGCTTAGATAAAAGGACAGGGCCCTTTTGCAGTCCAATGTATGGAGAAAGGCTGATGCCTTGTCGATGTGGGGCTGTGGAAAGAAGGTAGGGAGTACCACCTCCTGATTGAGGTGGAAATCAGATACCACCTTTGGAAGAAACTTTGGGTGGGTTGTAGAACCCGGTGAAGGGTGGCTCGGCTGCCAGGGCCTGGAGCTCACTGATTCAGCATGCCGAAGTGAATGCCACCAGGAAGGCCACATTCCAGGATAGGTATCAAAGGTGGCAGGTAGTCAAGGGCTTGAAGGGTGGCTCAGTAAATGCGCCAGGACCACATTGAGATCCCATTCAACCAGGGCAGCCAGATGGGGGGTTTTGAGAGCAGTAAGCCTCTCAAGAATCAAGTGGCAAGGAACTGCACATTAAGAGGCTTGAGCTCTATGAAGTGGTGGTTCGCGGAGAGTGCGCTCAGGTGCATTCTCACGGAGTTGGATTTGAGCCCGGCTGAGAAAGGTGGAGCAGGTATTGCAGTACCACCTGTACCGGGCAGGAGAACGGGTTCACCTGTGGCTCCGTACACCATAAGAAGAACCGGTGCTACTTGAAGGCATAGGCTCATCTCGTGGAGTCCTTGTGGGAGGGCGAGGAGGATCTCTTCCACCTCCTTGGAAAGGTTGAGGGGAGCTGGGGCGACCCATTCAGCAGCCATGCTGTGAGGGACAAGGATCTCAAGATGGGGTGGAAGATTAAGCCCTCCTCCTGAGTGAGAAGCCCTGGTCAGCTCCAGAGAGGGACCGGGAATACCATCGCGAGACAAAGCAGGAGAGGGAATCAAGGCTGCCTGGGCCATCTCGGGGCCACCAGAATCAGGGAAGCCTTGTCTCGCTGGGCCTTGAAGAGGGTCCGCACTATCAGAGGTGTGGGAGGGAAGGCATACAACAGGCCCTCCAACCACAAGATGAGGAAGGCATCCAGTGCCACCTGGGCTGTGTGCAGCTGTGGGAGCAGAAATGTGGCAGCTGAGCGCTGGTCGGGCTGGCAAAGAAGTAGAGGCTTGGGTGCCCCATAACCTGAAAAGCTGCTGTGCTGCCCCAGGGTCCAGGCGCCACTCGTGAGGTTGGAGTACCTTGCTTAGCATGTCTGCCAGGACATTGTCCTGTCCCGGGAGGTACCCCACCAGGAGGAAGATACCCTGTCTGGTCGTGTACGAACAGAGGGCTACTGCCTCCTGACAAAGGCAGTAGGAGCCTGTGCCCCCCTGCTTGTTCAGGTAGAACATCATGACCTGTCTGTCCGTTTGAACAAGCACTGACTGATGCTGCAGGCGGTGCTGGAAAGCCTTGAGTGCAAGGAAAACGACCCTGAGCTCCATCAGGTTGATTTGCTGCTGGCTCTCCTCGAAAGACTAGATGCCCTGAGTGTGCAATTCCTCGCAAGGGGCACCCCAGCCCAGTAGGGAAGCATCTGTCGTGAGGACCCTCTGAGGGCTTGGGAGTTGGAAGGGCATGCCTCTCCGCAGGTTTTGCAGAACCTGCCACCAACTGCGGGACTCTGCCAGCTGACGGGATACCGAGATCATGTCCCGCAGCTTGCCTGTGGCCTGGGCCCACTGTGAGCAGAGATACCATTGAGCTGCCCACATGTGAAGACAGGCATCAGGGATGACATGGACCATGGAGGCCATATGGACGAGAAGGCGAAGCATTGACCACGCCAAAACGGTGCGACAGCGCTGCACCTCGGTTGCCAGGGCCACGAGGCAATCCACCCTGTCTTGGGGGAGGAAAACCATGGCCTGGAGGGTTTTCAGCTGGGCCCCTATGAACTCCAAGCCCTGAGTTGGGGTGAGATGGGATTTGGGTGATTTATCACAAAACCCAGGTGTTGCAGGACTCTGATGGTGCGGCCTGTGGCCTGCAGCAAATCTGAGGCTGTGTCCCCTTTTACAAGCCAGTTGTCCAAGTAAGGGAAGATGGCCCCTTGGAGATGGGCTGCCACCACAACCAGGCATTTGGTAAAGACCCATAGTGCGGAGGCCAGCCCAAAGGGAAGTACCCTGTACTGGTAGTGGTTGCCTCTGACCATGAATCTCAGGTAGTGTGATTGGGATGGATAAGGATATGGGTATAAGCATCCTTTAGGTCCAAGGAGCATCGCCAATCTCCCTGCTGGAGGAGGACAGCAATATTCCAAGGGAGAGCATCTTGAACTTTTCCCGCATCAGGAACTTGTTAGGTTTCTCAGGTCCAGGATGGACCTTAGATCACCTGTTCTTTTTAGGACCAGAAAGTACCTGGAGTAAAACCCCTTTCCTTTCAGGTGGTGTGGTACGGGCTCCACAACCCTGTTCCTGAGAAGGCCTGTGATTTCTTGCATGAGCCTGGTGATTTCTTGCAGAGCCTGGTGCAGGGGAGATTGAGGGGGTTCCCCTGGAAAGAAGAGTGGAGGCAGCTGGTCCAGGTGGAGGAGGTAACACTCCCTGACCATCTGAAGCACCCACAAGTCGGTGGTGATGGAAGGCCACCTGTGGGCGAAGTAGACCAGATGCCCCCTTGTGGGTAGCTGATTCTCCAGAGGGAGAGAGGCTATGCTAGGGGAGTCAAAACCCTGACCCAGGCTGGGCTGGGGCTGGAGTCTGGAGCTTGGGGCCCTTGTGCTTGCATGGGTCTTGACCCGTTCCCTTGCCTAGTGGCCCTGCTGAAGGGTCTGGGCAGCTGGGTATGGAGGGTAGCCTTGATAGGATTGGCCCTTTCTATGGAAAGGGCGCTTCTTTCCAGGAGGCTACTTCCTGGGAATAGTGGAAGTCGAGTCTGAGTCACATACTGTGTCTCGATCTCAGCAGCCCTGTCCTCCACGGGCTTGCCGAAAAGCTGCTCCCCAAGGCATGGGATGTCAAGGAGGGTCTCTCCTGCACCCATTGCTCGAGATCGGATGTCTGGAGCCAAACCTGGTGTCGAGTGCCGATGCCCGCAGCCACTACCCGAGGGCTGGACTCAAAGCCATTGTAGGCAGCCTGGGAGAGGTAATTGGAACACTCCCCGACAGACTTCATAAGTGTCTGGAAACGCTGGAGGTGATCCCCATTGAGGCCAGCCGCGAAGCCTCATAGTTCCTTCGACAAGTCTTGGAGGAATATACCAATGTAAAGTTGGTACATCTGGATGCAGCAGGTAAGCATCAAGTCCTGGTAGCATTTTCACCTAAGGGCGTCGAGGGCACAGAACTCCCTGCCCAGGGGCACTGAAGAATGCGTCTTTGGGCTTTTCTGTCTGCACATGGCCGACTCCACAACCATGGAGGTGTAGGGGAGTTGGGTCTTCCGGAAACCTGGGCCATGCTGGACCTGGTATATGGTATCCAGGTGGCAGATGACAATCGGCACCGAGGCCGGGGCCTTTCACATTTGGAGAAGGAGCCTGTTAAGAATGGAGGGGACCAGGATCATCAGAGTCTCTTTAGGTAGTGCCTCGTACTGGAGGATGTAGAGTTCCTCCATACGAGGGTCCTCCTCAGACTCTGTAGTGAAGGGGAGTGCTCACACAATGTCCTGGACAAACTCAAGGAATGAGGTGTCCTCATATGGGGATCGACACCTAGCCACTGGCGGGGACGGATCCGAAGGGAGGTCCCGGTGGGCTCGGGACTCCGGAGATGTCTCGGGGGTCAGACTCCCAAGCCGAGTAGTCCGAGGAAAACTTGAGGCCTGACAGCTCCGGTCTTCGATGCTTTGAGGCCAAGGCATGGCCGGAGTCAGAGGCACTCGCCTGCAAACACCTCGCCTCCGAGGAGCGGGAGCAAGATTGAGACCATCGCCAAGAAACTACCTGAGGCGTCTGGCTTTCAGGGATCACTTCGGCAGCCCGGGGAGTCCTCGGTATCGAGGTCCCTGAGGTCTTGGTGTAAGCACCGGCAGGGCCGGATCTCAACACCTGATGGTATGAAAGGGATGCAAGGAATGCAGAAACACTGCGTTCAAGCGCCAACATATGAGTTTCCATTTGGGGTGGCCGTCAGACACCAACACTGGTCTGGTATTGAGGAGAGGGTGTCCTCGGTGGGACAGCTTTCGGGAGACTAAGGTCTGTCGTTGGAAGCCTTGACTTCTGTCCTGGGTACCGTCTGGGGATGCTCCGACTTGTCAGAGACCCGTCGGGGGCTGAGGGACCACGTATGGAATTTCCCCTACTTGTCTTTCTCCCAGGATGAGCTCTTCAAAGTCTTCTTTTTATTCTTATGCTCTCGCTCCGGGACTCTTGCTCAGAATGTCTGTGAGCCCACTCGGGAACCGTGGGGGCCTTACATAACTCTGAGAATCTGTGCGAGGCCTCTGAGTGTGAGGCTACCATGAAACCGGGGTCGAGTCTGCCCTGTGGATGATGTCCTCTTATTTTTGCCGGTGGCTCTGGATGGCGTTGATGGACATTTTTTTGCACAGGGGGCATTCCTCCGGGTCATGGTCAGTGCCCAGACAACGGAGGCAACAGTCATGAGTGTCAGTGAGTGACATGTTTTCGGAGCACCTATCATATTTCTTGAAACCGGTGGCCATTGGGGCAAAAAGGACTCGGGCAAAGTCAAGACCTTCGGCGCAGCCAGTGGTTGAAAAAGGCACAAAAGCGCTGGAGGAACTTAACAAAAAATAAAAGTAAGTTGCGAGAACTGACGCTGGGGCAGCAGGTCTCAAAGACAGGAAAGGGACCAGTGAAGGCCGGAAAGGTGTACAATAGTGTACAAAAAATAAATTTTTTTCAGAGGGAACAAGATGTACATCTGTAGGGCTCCGTGGAAAAAGGAAGACTGACCAAGATGGCACCATTGGGTGGGAAAGGGACCATGCATGTGTGGTGGCATCTCCCAAAGGCTTTCTTTGGAAGCTGGGGAGATGCTTCTGCGAGGACTCTGTCAGTGTTGGCGTCAACGTCACCCATATGTGAGGACAGACTTCCTACTTGATCCTGGAGAACATAAGCTAGCGAGGTGGATTGCTGTCTGGCCTTCAACAAGGTGTCACCACTGTAGAGGAATAACCCTTCTGCATTAGATGCTGCCTCTCAAGAGCCAAGCTGTGCGGAGAGCTGGGTCTTCCATGAAAACCGGCCCATGTCGAAGCAAGCCCCGCCGAGTTCCGAGGCTCAATGGCTACGATACTAGAAGGCGAATCAGGTCCGCATACCATGGGCGACATAACCCGTCCAGAGCAACAAGGATAACCAGCCGTGGATAGTCCCTCTATTCTCCATTGAATCTGGGCTAACATGGCCCATGGGGGAAAGACATATAGAAGGGGAGCCAGTGGCCAGGGCTGAACCAGCGCGTCCACGGCCCTAGTGAGAGCTTCCTTCCATTAACTGACAAAGGAGGGAATCTTGGTGTTGACCATTGTAGCCATCAAAACCATCACCAGTACTCCTCAATGCTTCACTATGCAATTTAAGGTCCAAGGAGCAAGCTCCCATTCCCCAGGATCAAGGAAATGATGAATGAGATAATCAGCATACACATTCTCTTCCCTTGCAATGTACTGAGCTGAAAGGGCTTGTAGGTGTTGCTCTGCCCATGGGAACAAGAGAGGCCTGGGCATCTGTTAACAGCTTTATACATAGTCCTAATGAAACGTTTTATGTAAACAAGCTCTGTTCCATGTAAACCGCCTTGAGAATCTGAAAGGCGGTATATAAAAAATGTTAAATAAATAAATAAATAAACATCTCCTACGCCAATCCCGGGCACCTGGTTTCATCCTGGCAATGGACATACGCTATTGCCTTGAAACTATCCAAAAGGATCTGTACTTCATGTCCCTGGATCACATTGAGAAAGCGTTGCAGGGCCATTGCTCCAAGATTAGGACAGTAACTGAATTCAAAAAAGCATGGAACACAGAGGATCTCTAAAGGAAAAAATGGGACTGTTGTAGGTGTTGATAAGGAAGGACAGACTAGATAGGCCATGTGGTCTTTTTCTGTCATCATATTTCTATGTTTCTAAGATGATAGAAGGCCCATTTGGCCTCCAACTGGGATCCCCAACCTTGCGTTGTCTGGCCTTGACAGTGGGCCCCCCAGTCACTGAGACTGACATCCGTGGTAACTAGCACCCAGGGTGTTGTCTCAAGAGGCATCCCCGGCAGCACAATGATGGGGGAAGACCACCAATACAGACTGCTCTGCACGGTCGGGGAAAGTGGCAGATGAGCACCAGAATCCCGCATACATGGGGACCATCATGTCAACAATGCCCGCTGCAAGGGCTGCATATGCACCCTTGCTGTTGATTGATCCTCCCTGTAGGAATATGGAAGTATGCCTCTGCCAGATCCAAGGATATAAGAAACTCGCTCTGCCATACAGACTGGATCACTGATCGCAATAAATCCATGTGAAAACGAGGCACCCATAGACTAACTCCCTTGAGACCCAGAATAGGATGAAAGGACCTGTCCTTTTTTGGGATGACAAAGTAAATAGAGTATCTTTCCAGGCCTCTTTCCGCGGGAGATAGAGGAAGAATGGCCCAAAGGACAAGCAGATGCTGTATGGTAGCGTGCATGGTTGCCTTCTTGACTGTGGTTCCACAAGGGGAAACAACAAAGGAATCTATGATGGACCTTATGCATTCCAACACATAGCCTTGTTTGATGATGTCCAGAACCAAACGATCCATTGTTAAGTGGGCCCATTTACAATGAAAATGTCGCAGGCAACCCCCCACATGTGGCATGCCGGAATGTGCCCCAGCCAGTCAATGGATAGGGTGTGGTGGGAAGATGATTATTATACGGCCCAGACATGGGAGCTGGAGCAGTGAACACCATGAAAAGGCTGAGATCTAGAGGCAGAGCTCGAAAAGGATCCAGCTGACTTTCCCAGGCAATAGCGCCGAGCATCCCAGAATAGAGAGTGAGAGGAAAGGACATTTGAAGACACCAGGACAAGACTATGGGCTTACTCTTCAGCAATCTCTGAGGCTTGGCCTCCCTCATGCCAATGAGTTTCTCTAAATCCACACCAAAGAGAAACTGCCCCTATTTATTCTTTTTATACCGCTTTATCCTATGGTCAAAGCGGTTTACATTGTAACAGAACAGTATGCATTGTAATAGGATAATCAACTTGAAGAATACATTTAACATTAACTTAAGAACATAAGATATGGCATATTAGGTCAGACCAAGGTCCATCAAGCCCAAGTATCCTGTTTCCAACAGTGGCCAATCTAGGTCATACGTACCTAGCAGTTTCTCCAAAAGACAGGTTTCACAATGCTTGTATTGGGTCAAGCATTGATATCCTGGGTCCCTTTTTAATAATGGTTTATGGACCTTTCCTCCAGGAACTTGTCCAAACCTTTTTTAAACCCAGCTACACTAAAGCCTTTACTACATCCTCCGGTAACAAATTCCAGAGATTGATTACACGTTGAGTGAAAAAATATTTTCTTTTATTAGTCTTAAATAGTTTACCCTGTAGCTTCATTGCATGTCCCCTAGTCTTTCTATATTCTGATAACGTAAACAATCGATCTACGTTTACCCGCTACACTCTGTTCATTAATTTAAAGACTTCTATCATATCTACCCTCAGCCGTCTCTTTTCCAGGTTAAAGAGCCCTAACCTTTTTAGCCTTTCTTCATAGGGGTATCCTTCCATCCCCTTTACCATTTTGGTGGCTCTTCTCTGAACCTTTTCTAATAACGCTATATCCTTTTTAAGATACGGCGACCAGAATTGCACACAATATTCAAGGTTCGGTCTCACCATGGAACGATATAGAGGCATTATAATAGCCTTTGTTTTATATTCCATTCCATTCCTTTCCTTATGATACCTAGCATTCTATTTGCTCTCTTGGCCGCCGCTGCACACTGGGCTGAGGGTTTTAACATGTTATCCACAATGACGCCTAAATCTTTTTCCTGGGTGATGGATCCTAATGTGGAGCCTTGCATTGTGTAACCATAGTTTGGGTTGCTCTTCCCTAGGTACATAACTTTGCACTTGTCCACATTAAATTTCATCTGCCATTTTGATGCCCAGTCTTCCAATTTATCAAGATCCTCTTGCAATTTTCCACAATCCTCATGAGTTTTATCAACTTTAAATAGTTTTGTCTCATCTGCAAATTTGATAACCTCACTCATTATTCCCTTTTCCAGATCATTTATGAATATGTCAAAAAGCAGCGGTCCCAGCACAGATCCCTGGGGTACATCACTATTCACATTTCTCCACTGGAAAAATTGGCCATTTAGCCCTACCCTCTGCTTTCTATCTTTTAACCAGTTCCTGATCCACAATAGTACACACACTGCCTCCTATCCCATGACTCTTTAGTTTTGTCAAAAGTCTCTGATGAGAGACCTTCTCAAAGGCTTTCTGAAAGTCCAAATACACTATATCAACCGACTCACCTTAGTCTACCTGTTTATTCACACCTTCAAAAAAACATAACAGATTAGTAAGACAAGATCTTCCTTAGTTTAAATTAAAGCCATGCTGGCTGTCTCCCATTAAGCAATGACTATCTACATGTTCAGCAATTTTGTTCTTTATGATGGTTTCTACCATTTTTCCTGGTACTGACATCAGGCTCACCGGTCTGTAGTTTCCAGGATCACCACTGGAACCCTTTTTAAAAATTGGCGTTACGTTCGCCATCCTCCAATCTTCAGGTATTACAGATGATTTTAATGATAGTTCACAGATTACTAATAGCAGGTCTGCAATCTCATATTTCAGTTCTTTCAACACCCTTGGATGTATATCATCCTGTCCAGGTGATTTGCTACTCTTCAGTTTATCAAATAGTTGTAATACATCTTCCCAATGTATCAATATTTCTTTCAATTCTTCCGCACCTTTAAATACCACTTCAGTCATGGGTAACATCCCTACATCTTCCTCAGTGAAGACCGAAGCAAAGAATTCATTCAGTCTCTCCGCTATCGCCTTGTCGCCTCTTAGTGTCCCTTTAACCCCTCTATCATCTAATGGACCAACTGACTCTCACAGGTTTTTTGCTACGAATGTACTTGAAAAAGTGTTTATTACGCGTTTCTGCTTCCGCAGCAAAATTCTTCTCAAATTCTCCCTTTGCCTGCCTTATAAATGCCCTGCATTTAACTTGCCAGTACTTGTGATGTTTCCAGTTTTCGTCATTTGGCTCTTTTTTCCATTTCCTGAAAGATGCTTTTTTGACAACAGCCGCCTCTCTGACCTTACCTTTAAACCATGCTGACAGCTTTTTTGGACTTCCTTCCACTTTTCTTAAAGCGTGGAATACAGCTGGTCTGGGCTTCCAAGATAGTATTTTTTAACAACACCCAAGCTTAATGTAAGTCTTTAACCTTTGCAACTGCTCCTTTTAGTTTTTTCTTAACTATTTTCCTCATTTTCTCATAGTCAAGTTAAAAGGTAGTATGGTGAAATTAGACTTACCTGCTAATTGTTGTTCCTTGAGGAACTCCAGTCTAGTCCCGAACCTCTGGAGTTTAGTACCTCCTCCCGCAGCTTTGGAGACTGAGCATGTCATCTTCTTGATGACACTGGCATAAATAGCCCAGGCACCGCCTCCTTGGTTCAGTAACCTATTGACAAAGCAGACTCAACAGAGCAATAACACAGGTACACTACCAAAAAACTGCCTCCAGTTTTGCAACTGATTCCTATAGATTTTGGGGTGCTGAATCCAGGAAAAATAGCCAAAATGTTTCATCACGTCACGTTTTCTTGCAAAATTAGATTTCTTACCCATATAAGGAATGTTCACATAATTTCTTTTTAGCCGACTGCAGTTTATTTTCTTGGCCCAAAATAGAGGTTGTAATGGTTAGCTAACTAGAAACACTCCCTTATGATATTTTAGAATGTTTTGTATTCATTTTATACATTAACAGGACAATTGGGAGGCGGGGGGCTAAATCCAGTACTCGCGCTGGCGCATGTTCTTTCCTGTTCGCCTCGCCTCGTTCGCTCGCTCAAACACGGTGGTTGCGACATGAACGTTCCTGTCAAATTTCAGTTTCTTGCAAGTTCATTATTACCTTTTGTTTGCTCAGTCGTAATCCAGCTTTATTCCGAAGTGGTTCACTACAGTTGTAGTTTGCAGTGCTGTGTATTTGTGATGGCTCACAAAGCCAGAGGTTGCGTCAACTCTCCGGACAGTTTTTGTTTTATTTGTGGGGAATATACCGTGAAAAAGCGGCAGAGGAACATTTCTGCATTTATTAAAAAAGTATATTTTGTCTATTTCGGTTTGAAGTTAGGCGATCAAGACAAACCGTGGACTCCTCACAAAGTGTGCAAGACATGTGAGGAAGATCTACGCTTATGGATGAAAGGTAAAAAACAAGCATTTCGTTTCGGAATACCTATGATGTGGCGTGAACAAAGAGACCACAGCAGTGACTGCTATTTTTGCTCTTGCATTGTGAAGGGATACAACTTAAAAAATAAGAACGTAATAAGTTACCCCAACCTTCCCTCAGCAATTAGGCCTATGCCTCATAGCAACGAAGTACCTGTGCCTGAACCACCAAAATCTTTGGATCATATTTGTGTGGACGGTTCTGATCATGATGAGACTCATCAGATGGCTTTTCCCGATGAGTCCAGTACTTCCGAGTTTGAAACTGAACCAGATCCGAAACCTGAACTTTTCTCTCAAGCTGAATTGAATGATTTAGTCCGGGATTTAGGACTCCCAAAAGATGCTGCCCAACTGCTAGGTTCTCGGCTTAAACAGAAAAATCTATTGTCACCAGGAACAACTTTTTATTGGTACCGCAACCGCGAGACACAATTTTTGAAGTATTTCAGCAAAGAGGAAGATTTGGTATTTTGCAACGATATATACGGAGTGATGGAAAAGTTTAAACTCAAGTATGATCCTGCTGAATGGCGGCTGTTCATTGATTCGTCAAAAGACAGCATAAAAGGTGTTCTTCATAATGGCAACACATTCGCTTCAGTTCCTATTGCTCACTCTGTTATTCTCCAAGAAAAATACGAGAATTTGGCCCTGATTCTTCAGAAGATTCGTTATGATGAGCATAAGTGGATGATTTGTGGAGACTTTAAAATTCTATCCATGCTATTAGGGCAGCAATCCGGTTTCACCAAATATCCCTGCTTCCTTTGCTTGTGGGATAGCCGGGCCCGCGACCTACACTGGGGGGAAAAAGACTGGCCAATTCGGGAGTATTTGAGACCCGGTGAGAAAAATGTTCTTCATGAGAGCTTGGTACCTCGTGATAAAATTCTATTACCACCTCTCCACATTAAGTTGGGTCTCATTAAGCAATTCATCAAGTCCCTTCCAAAAGATGGTGAGTGCTTTCGGTACCTTTGCTCAAAGTTCCCCCGACTTTCTGAAGCAAAGCTAAAGGAAGGAGTGTTTGTTGGCCCTGATATAAGGAAACTCATTTCAGATGGAGCATTCGCTGAAACGATGTCTGAGAAGGAAAAAGAAGCCTGGGATTCCTTCAAGGATGTTGTTCTCAAATTCTTGGGGAACAGGCGGGATGAGAACTATAAGGATATTGTTGCCAGGATGCTCAATGCCTTCAAAGAACAAGGCTGTAACATGAGCCTGAAAGTCCATTTCTTGCACTCCCATGTGAACTACTTTCCCGAAAACTTGGGGGCGTACAGTGAAGAACAAGGTGAAAGGTTTCACCAGGACATCAAGGACGCAGAGAGAAGGTACCAAGGAAGATGGAACACCACTATGATGGCTGATTTCTGCTGGTTGCTGCTGCGGGAAACCCCAGATGAAAAATACGCCAAGCAGCGCACCAAGAGAAGCATTCGGGGGAAGAAGAAACGGGCCCACCAGGAGATTGATTGACCCAAGAATGACTTTAAAATCTAAACTGTGTTGACAAATATCGTGTTTTTACTAAACTTTGAAATAAAAATTTGCTAGTTATTACCACAGTGTCGGATCTCATTTATTAGAATTTTATTTTCACACCATCGGGTGTTTGTCTTCATGTATTGCAATGGTGCGGTTTGCGTTTTCTATTCTTACATACATACCTGTACAACATTTTTTGCACATTTCTTTGCTTTGCTTTGTGTCTAACCTCGCTCTTATATGCTCAATGTTTGTGCACATGTATGTGGCTGTTTTAAGTGCAGACAATTTTGTTACCATCACAGTGTGTTTTGTTGACATTACTCTATTCTTATGTGCTGCCTTGTTACAATTTTCTTTATTCTAAACAATTAGTATAAAGAATTCATCCAAGAAACTTTTATCTCGATCGCACTCAATCTGAAACGTTCACCTCAAACTGCTAACCCAATATAGCAAAAAATCTGTACGTGATGGAGCAAATTGGTTACCAGATTTGGATTCAGCGCACCAAAAAACGTAAAAATCAATCGAAACATTAGAGGCAGTTTAAAAAAAACTTTTTATAGTGTACCTGTGTTAAGTAGTTATTCAAAAACTTGGGGTTCTTTGTTTTGTTTTTTAACTTTAAACTATATAAAATAACTCTTTAGAAATTCCCTTAAAAGGAACTTGTCGAATGAAACCTAACAGGCAATCCCTATTTCTTGTACTGCTTAGGCATGCCTTCTCTCTCTCTCACGAGGACCCTTAAATAGCAATTATTATCACTGAGAACTGATTCCTCCCTCCCCGCCACCGGACCGCTACCTTTATAGCTGCCTCTGCAGCACACTGATAAACTCTCATTTCGCTTCAAGCTACAGTTGAAAAAGTAACACCAGGGAGGGATACGGGACTAGACTGGAGTTCCTCAAGGAAAGAATAGTTACTCACCTATAACAGGTGTTCTCCAGGAGCAGCAGGAATCAGTCCTCACATATGGGTGACGTCGTTGCCGACGGAGCCCCCCGTGCGGAACATTTCCCCAGCTTTCAAAGAAAGCCTTTGGGAATGCACGGTCCCCTTCCCGCCCAAGGGTGCCATCTTGCTCAGTCTGATGACATAGCTAAAAAACAGCAAAAAAACAAAATGAAGTATATGACTGCAACTCCAGGGAAGGAGGGAGGGTCGTGAGGACTGATTCCTGCTGCTCCTGGAGAACACCTGTTACAGGTGAGTAACTACTCTTTCTCTAGGACCAAGCAGAAAGTCAGTCCTCACATATGGCACTCCCCAGCTCTAGGCTACCGGGAACCCTAAACTGAAAAAATGGCTCCCTCTTAAGAGCCTCAGCATTCATGATAAGAATATCCTCTGAGAACGCCCCCGTACGGTAGCCCAACACAAGGGCCGGAGGGTAGCAGTTGCCTAAACCTCAAAGAAATTACGGAGTACAGCCTGACCAAAAGCACTGTCCCTTTGGGACTCTCTCTCCAGGCAGTGGTGGGCTGCAAAGTTCTGGCTTGAAGACCAAGTAGCAGCCCGGCAGATGTCTGCCAACGGAACAGAGCAGAGATGAGCTACTGACGCGGCTTTCGCCCTGACACGGTGGGCCGTGACTCGACCCTACAAGGGGAGGTCGGCTGCCTTGTACGCCCAGGAAATACAATCTTGCTACCCAAGTGGACAACGTACACTTGGACACAGGTAACCCCAGTTTATTAGGGTCAAAGGAGACAAAGAGCTGAGTAGCCCTACGATGCTCCCGCGTATGCTCTATTTAAAAGGACAATGCCCTCTTACAGTCCAGGTTATGCAAGACTTCTCAGCCGGCAGGAATGCAGCCTGGGAAAGAATGTCGGAAGGACCACCTCCTGATTGAGGTGGAAAGAGAAGACCACCTTTAGGAGGAATTTGGGATGGATCTGTAGGACCACCCTGTTCCTATAGTACCGTGTGTGCTGTCTATCAGAAACCAGAGCTTGTAGTTCACTCACACGTCTGGCCGAGGTAAGAGCCACCAGGAAGAGCGCTTTCCAAGAAAGGAAGCACAAATGGCAAGTAGGCATCGGCTCAAACGGTGGGCGAGTAAGTTGCTGCAAGACCACATTCAAATCTCACTCAGTCGCCAGTGGACGAACCGGAGGCTTGAGAAGAGGCAGACCTCTGAGGAAGCGGGACACCAAGGGGTGAACCGACAGAGACTGTCCCTCCACCGGTGAGTGGTGCGCTGACAGAGCACTGAGGTGGACCCGAACAGAGTTAGACTTAAGGCCTAGGTCTGACAGGTGAAGTAGATACTGCAGTACTACTGGCACAAGGCAGGAGAAAGGATCTTCATTGCGCTGAGCACACCATATTGTGAACCTACGCCACTTGAGGGCATAGGATTTTCTGGTGGACTGCCTCCTAGAGGCCAAAACCACGTCTTCAACCTCCTTAGGTAGAAGGGAGCTAGCACTATCCTTTCAGCAGCCAGGCCATCAGATTGAGGGACCTGAAATTGGGGTGCAGAAGGGAACCGTGATCTTGATGCAGGAGATCGGGTTGCAACTCCAGAGGGAAAGGAGTTTCCACCGCCAACTGTAGCAGAAGTGGAAACCACGGTTGCCTCGGCCATCTGGGGGCTACCAGAATCACCGAGGCCTTGTCCCAAAGAATCTTGAAGAGAGTTCGGGCCACCAGGGGTGTGGGAGGAAACACATACAGGAGGCCCGTAGACCAAGAGATCAGAAAAGCATCTGCTGCTATCCACAGGAGATGCGGCTGTCTGGAGCAGAACCTGCACAGAGCAAAAACACAGCTCCAACTTCTCACCTTATCACAGTATTATTTAAAACAGCAACTATAAGAGGAGAAAGCAAACCTCAGAAAATCCTACGCAGGGCTAAACTACCCCCATTGGGGTTAAGCACCTACCAGGTTTCACAAATCAACGGTTCGCTGAAAAATCTCCAATCTTCGTTTAAACCACAGAGCGTGAGTCAAATGTAACACCACACATCCCCACCCAATTCAAAACAAATACCTGTCTTATCATGAATCTATCATAAACAATTTAACAATGTACATGGATAGAAATGTGATAAAAATTGTATCTTTAGAATACCCACGGCCCAAAGTTAAATCAGAGACCAAACTTCCAAAGTCAACCCCGACGTCCACCTAGACGTCCTTCTTGCGTTTCGCCATCTGCTTCAGGGGGAATAGACTAAAAACAAAAATGAAAGATTGCTTCAGCATACATACCATGATAATAACTAGTACCTCCTAACTTCCATCTCCAAAACCAGTTTATTTTACCCAGCCGATAATGCAGGTGAAAAACTGCAAATTACTCAATAAATATCTGTTCAGACACTCCTACAGCCACCCACATTCCAGCTACTCTTCCGATCCTATCACAGAAATCCAAACAACAAACTTAAATAGGGAACGGCCTCCACCTCTTTGACATAACGTGTGATAAGGAAGCTTATCATAGCTCAGGAAGGAGCTATAGTAAAGGTGAAGTGACTCTGAACAAGCAACCTGTCAGTTCTGGTAGAAATAAGAAAACAGAATTTGTCCATAAAAGACTACCAGTCCCAGAATGCACCAGGTTTCCAACAGCCATTAGAGGAACTGAAGTGGGGAAACGTGTGTTCAATCAAGAGGGCTATGAGGTAATCCCCAAGCACTCATCTCAAAGGGAAGGGCCTGATTCAGCACAGCTGCGCTGTGCCAGGGTGGAGCACTCATCTAGGCAGAATAAAGGTAGAGTTTATTCTACAGAGAATTATCCTCATCATCTTCTTCATGATCAGCTTGGATATCCTCATCCTCAGTTTCATCTGGAGGATCATCAGAAGCAGAAGCCAAACCGGACGGACAGAGAGGGCAAGAAACCCTTTGGAAGAAAGAAGAGAAAAGCCTTTGGGAGGTCTAGAGGAGTCTGGAGCAGTACGTATAGTGGGAGGCATTCCAAGGGCCAGCATACACCATTGGACTGGGGAAAGCCAGAGGAATGGTGCTGCAGAGCTAGGAATCTCCAGACGGTACCTGTTAGGGAGACGGCTGCACTTGGAAGGGACCCTAAGACCCGTGCCAGAAGGTATGTGAAAAGAGACCCAGTGTCCAGGGATCTGGATTGGAAGGCTGGACATAAGAACTGGACTACATACTGGCCAGGCTATATAGAGGAACTCTAACAGCAATGGAAGCTCAGGTATGAATACTGATCTATGCCCTAGCTATAACCTTGAAAGACAGCAGGGAAACAAGTATTCTCCTGAAAGTGCTCCATTGAGAAATTCATCTGTGCCAATCCATGATATTGAACCCATGATTGTTGAAGAAGAGGGGGAGGTCTTAGATACAGACTGTGTTTACATGGATTGCTCTCTGTCTAAACTCCTTTGGTGATTTTCTGTTATAAACTACAACCACCATCACAAAGAAATACAAACTTGTTCTTTAATCTACTCAGAAAAGCTCCTGAGTAGGATTTCTAGCCACGCAGTAGAAAGCAAGCCAGCTAAGGGGTTTCAGCTGGGTAACTGCTAGCAATTGAGCCTTACCTAATTGCTTGTGAGCTCTGAGGGAATCACTTCTGAATCTATGTGGGAAGATATAAGAAGTTAACCAGAAAAGAACAGTTTTTCTCTTATTTATTTTATTTATTTGTGTGCTTTTCTATACCGCCCCTTCCAGAGATCAGGGGCGGTTTACAAGGAACTTAAAACAACAATATAGCAAAACAGTGCAATATTGCATTACATTAAACATTAGGTGAACATAAAACTAGATTACATAAGAACTAGGTTACATGGAAAACAATGTGTGGGTTATTAACATAAAAGGATTCTTTGTGGATTTTTGTTTGTTGTTTGATACACTGCTAAGAAAATATTAGCTAAAGCCTACAGAAAAGACCAGTTTGTTACCAACCAGGTCTTATTTCTTTTGCTTTGATTGCCTGACAAGTTCAAATGTTTTCCTGATTTTGTTTTTCCAAGTTTAACACTGAAAGCAAGTAACCTGATTTATGTGCTACCAAGCATATCTGTGTTGGGAGAAATAACCCCATAAATAAATATCTTATTGGCTTTACCCTCAAGCACAACTATTTATTGTGAGCAGCTGTGTCTGGTGTGAATGGACTGCATTGCCCACAATCCCTTGCCAATCATATTGATATATCCACTTGCCAAGACTGTGAACATTCTCACCCAGGCAGCCATCTGACAAACGTCAGTACTCCCAACAGTCATATGGGAGTACTGACATTATGTTTGAAGCCATCATAGGCTGCTCAAGAGATAAACTTCGAGCACTCTCGGATCCCTGTTGACAAAGCCTTGAACCTCTGCAAAGGTTCCTCAGAGAGGCCAGCTGAGAATCTGGCAATCTCCTTTGCCAGGTCCCGTAGGTACATGCCCATGTACAGCTGGTAGGTCTGGACACGGCAAGATATCATAGAGCCCTGGAAGCACTTTCTACCGAGGGCATCCAGGTTCCGGGCCTCCCGACCGGGGGGCACCGAGGAGTGCATCTTCTGACTCTTCAGGCAGTGCATGGCCGATTCCACAACCATGGAGCTGTGCGGTAGCTGCGCCTTCTGGAAGCCAGGGCTCTTATGGACTCGATAAATGGAATCGACCCGTTTGTTAAGAACCAGCGCTGAGGCCGGTGCCTCCCACATACGGAAGAGCTTTTCTCTGATCAGAGAAGGGCTGTACTTTTACAGAGCTCTGCTAGTGAGTGGATATTTGCCTCCTGGGACATCTTACTGTGAGTTCTAGCTGTTTATTTAATTATTTACTGTTTGTCTAACTGTTTGTTTAATTATTTATTGTTTGTCTTAGTGGTGTGCTAGTTCAGCCTTCTCAGCTGTACTTACCTTGCCTCTCTCAACTAACTGGGCTTTGTGTGGTACCCCCATCCCCCTGCTGAGGGTTCAGGACAGGGTACCTTGTAACTGCCCTCTTTAATAGGACTTATCTCCCTCCCTCCCTCCCCAGCACCCACCCACCCCTGGGGTAATTGTAGTTTTATAGGTACTTGCACATCTTAGAGGAAAGGGGCTGCTCTCAGGTGCAGCTCTTAATCCAAATCAGTCATACACAGAGGACCTGAGCTTAATTAAGCTTCAGGTACACAGGGTGTATTAGGGGTATTAGATACACTTTTATTAGTATAAGCATCTACACCAATCCTTATTATATACCGAATTTAAAAGACCTAAACACAAGCTTTAAACTAAGATGCAGACAGAGGTCCAGCAACGAGATGGGGGTTCTCCGGTCTTTTGCATTGAGTGTCACATGTATGATTTTCTCCCAGTTGGTGAGAGGTCCTACATATGCACTAAGTGCAGGGAGCTCTTTGCTCTCAGGGAACAAGTCCGTTCTCTAGAGGCTAGAGTAGCAGACCTGGAAGACATAAGAAAGACAGAGAAGTACATGGACGAGACCTACAGGGATATAGTCCTGAAGTCCCACCTCCAGTCTGGCAGCATCCCTGTTGCCATGGAGGAGAGAGGTCACGTGACAGGAGAGCATCACCCTGGTGTGGCAGGAAGTGATCCTGTAACTAGGACCTGTCCTCCAGGTGATGTAAAACCCTCTCGCACCGAGGACGTTTCTCCAGGGCCATGTCCCCATGAGGGGAGGGTCAGGACAGCTGTTATAGTTGGTGATTCAATCATTAGGAATGTAGATAGCTGGGTGGCTGGTGGACGTGAGGATCGCCTGGTAACATGCCTGGTGCGAAGGTAGCAGATCTCACGCACCGCCTAGATAGGATCATAGATAGTGCTGGGGGGCAGTCTGCTGTCTTGGTACATGTTGGTACCAATGACATAGGAAAATGTGGTAGGGAAGTTCTGGAGGCTAAATTCAAGCTTTTAGGTAGGAAGTTGAAATCCAGAACTTCCAGGATAGCATTCTCCGAAATGCTTCCTGTTCCACGTGCAGGACCCAAAAGACAGGCAGAGCTCCGGAGTCTCAATGCGTGGATGAGACAATGGTGCAAGGATGAGGGTTTTGGATTTGTTAGGAACTGGGGAACATTCTGGGGAAAGGGGGGGCTCTTCCGAAGGGATGGGCTTCACCTTAATCAGGATGGGACCAGACTGCTGGCATTAACCTTTAAAAAAGAGATAGAGAAGCTTTTAAACTAGAAAATAGGGGAAAGCCGACAGTCACCCAAGAGCGCATGGTTCGGACAAAGGTATCCTTGAAGGATACTACCAAAAGCAGTGAGGTTCCAAAAGGGAGTATAGTAGCCCAAATGCCCTTGAGTAAGGAGCAGACAGAGCATAAAGATTCCCAATTACCCATGCCTACCAATAGCCAGATTAATATTAATAAAATACAGTCTCTAAAATGCTTGTATGCCAATGCTAGAAGTCTAAACAATAAGATGGGAGAATTAGAATATATAGCACTAAATGAGAGGTTAGATATGATTGCACTCTCAGAGACATGGTGGAAGGAGGATAACCAGTGGGACACTGTGATACCTGGATACAAACTATATCGTAATGATAGAGCTGAACAAATTGGTGGAGGGGTTGCGCTCTATGTTAGAGAGGGCATTGAGTCAGAAAGGATGAAAGTTTTGCAGGGAACAAAATTTGCTGTAGAATCTCTATGGATTGAAATTCCATTTATGAAGGGGAAGGTGATGGCAGTGGGAGTATACTATCGACCGCCTGGCCAGAATGAACAAATGGATGATGAAATGCTCAAAGAAATCAAGGAAGCTAACAAAAGCCACAACAGAGTAGTAATAATGGGTGATTTCAATTACCCCGGTATCGACTGGGACAGTGTCACAGCAGGACAAGCTAAAGAGATAAAGTTTCTAGATGAAATAAATGACTGCTTCTTGGAGCAGCTGATTCATGAACCAACCAGAGGGGAAGCCATACTGGACCTAGTCCTTAGTGGAACGCCAGATCTGGTGCAAGAAATAAGGGTGTTGGGACCACTTGGCAATAGTGATCATAGTATGATCATGTTTGATTTAATCAGTGGAGGACAGATAGTAAAGGAATCCACAGTACTACCTTTTAACTTTCAAAAGGGAGACTATGATAGAATGAGGAATATAGTTCGGAAAAAACTAAAAGGAGCGGTTCCAAAGGTTAAAGACTTACAGCAAGCTTGGGTGTTATTTAAAAATACTATCCTCGAAGCCCAGACCAGCTGTATTCCACGCATTAAGAAAAGTGGAAGAAAGTCCAAAAAACTGCCAGCATGGTTTAAAGGTGAGGTCAGAGAGGCTGTTGCTGCCAAAAGAGCAACCTTCAGGAAATGGAAAAAAGAGCAAAATGATGAAAACTGGAAACAGCACAAGCACTGGCAAGTTAAATGCAAAGCATTGATAAGGCAGGCAAAGCGGGAATTTGAGAAGAAACTTGCTACAGAAGCAAAAACACGAAATAAAGACTTTTTCAAGTACATTCGTAGCAAAAGGCCTGTGAGAGAGTCAATTGGACCATTAGATGATAGAGGGATAAAAGGGGCAGTAAGAGGAGACAAGGCTATAGCAGAGAGACTAAATGAATTCTTTGCTTCGGTCTTTACTGAGGAAGATGTAGGGATGTTACCCAAGACTGAAGTGGTATTTAAAGGTGATACTGCAGAAGAATTGAGAGAAATATCGCTACACCGGGAAGATATATTACAACTATTTGATAAACTGAATAGTAGCAAATCACCTGGACCGGATGGTATACATCCCAGAGTGTTGAAAGAACTGAAATATGAGATTGCAGACCTGCTATTGGTAATCTGTGAACTTTCATTAAAATCATCTGTAATACCTGAAGATTGGAGGGTCGCCAACGTAACACCAATTTTTAAAAAGGGTTCCAGGGGTGACCCGGGAAATTACAGACCGGTGAGCCTGACGTCAGTACCAGGGAAAATGGTAGAAACCATCATAAAGAACAAAATTACACAGCATGTAGATAGTCATGGCCTAATGGGAGACAGCCAACATGGCTTTAGACAAGGAAGATCTTGTCTTAGTAATCTGATATGTTTTTTTGAAGGTGTGCATAAACAGGTAGACAAAGTTGAGTCGGTTGATATAGTGTATCTGGACTTTCAGAAAGCTTTTGACAAGGTCCCCCATCAGAGACTTTTGGCAAAGCTAAAAAGTCATGGGGTAGGAGGCAGTGTACTATTGTGGATCGGGAACTGGTTAAAAGATAGAAAGCAGAGGGTAGGGCTAAATGGCCAATATTCCCAATGGAAAAAGGTGAATAGTGGAGTACCCCAGGGATCTGTACTGGGTCCGCTACTTTTTGACATATTCATAAATGACCTGGAAAAGGGAATAACTAGTGAGGTTATCAAATTTGCAGATGACACAAAACTGTTTAAAGTTGTTAAAACCCAAGAGGATTGTGGAAAACTGCAGGAGGATCTGGATAAATTGGAAGACTGGGCATCCAAATGGCAGATGAAATTTAATGTGGACAAGTGCAAAGTTATGCACCTAGGAAAGAACAACCCACACTATAGTTACACGATGCAAGGCTCCACATTAGAAACCACCACCCAGGAAAAAGATTTAGGAGTCATCGTGGATAACATGTTAAAACCCTCCGCCCAGTGTGCAGCGGCGGCCAAGAAAGCAAATAGAATGCTAGGTATCATAAGGAAAGGGATGGAGAATAAAACAAAGGATATTATAATGCCTCTGTATCGCTCCATGGTACGACCGCACCTTGAATATTGTGTGCAATTCTGGTCACCGTATCTTAAAAAGGACATAGAGTTATTAGAAAAAGTACAGAGAAGAGCCACCAAATTGGTGAAGGGGATGGAAGGCTACTCCTATGAAGAGAGGCTAAAAAGGTTAGGGCTCTTTAACCTGGAAAAGAGACGGCTGAGGGGAGATATGATAGAGGTCTATAAATTAATGAATGGAGTGGAACGGATAAACGTGGATCAATTGTTTACGCTATCAGAATATAGAAGGACTAGGGGACATGTAATGAAGCTACGGGGTAAACTATTTAAGACAAATAAGAGAAAATATTTCTTCACTCAACGTGTAATCAAACTCTGGAATCGGAGGATGTAGTAAGGGCTGTTAGTATAGCTGGGTTTAAAAAAGGTTTGGACAAGTTCCTGGAGGAAAGGTCCATAAACCACTATTAAAAAGGGACCCAGGATATCAATGCTTGACCTAGTACAAGCACTGCAGAACCTGTGTCTTTTGGGGAAACTGCTAGGTACGTATGACCTAGATTGGCCACTGTTGGAAACAGGATACTGGGCTTGATGGACCTCGGTCTGACCCAGTATGGCATTTCTTATGTTCTTAAGAGCAGCCGTTCCAGCATCGGAGGGACCGGTACAGTAAAGGCTTCCTTCGGAGGAAAGTCATACTGGAGGGCATCGAGCTCTTCGGCTCCTCCTCGGCGTCCGCAGGGAAGGCCAAGGCTTTGGCCATGTCCCTCACGAAGTCCGAGAACCAGGTATCCTCACGGGGGGGGGGGGGGCGTCTCCAAGGCTTGGACTCCGGTGAGTCCGAAGGCTCCGGGGACTGCTCGTCCTCCATATCCCATGCTGACTCCGAGGAGGAGGAATCGAGCGGCTCCGGCCGTGTGGGCCTCGGTGCCACCCGCCCCTGTCGAGGGTATCAGCGTCGACGATCTCGGCCCCGCATGGGAGGTCGAGGGGGACCGTGACCGAGGATCGACGAGACTTCATTGACTCGAGGATCAGCTCGGTCTCCGGGCAGATGCACCAGTGAGATCGGCAATCAGCAACCGCTGCTGTTCCATGAAGGCAGCCAAGCTGCTCTCCAAGGCCGTCAACCTGAGTCCAAGCTCAGGAGACTTAGTAGCCCCGACTTGGGCTCCGACGGCTCCCCCGGAGGAGAGTCCATGAGGACAACTGCACTTACGTGACTTGGGGACTCCGGCTCCACACGAGGTAACTTGGACGGCCTCTCCAACTCTGAGAGTCCGGGGCGGCGGTCAGGGCTACGCAACCTGGCCCTCAAGGATCCAGGAGCCTCCATCGATGCCGCCCCCACGAGCTTCTTCTTCCTTTTGTGCTCCTGGGAGGGAGACTCCCTCTCAGAGGAACCCCGACGGCACTCGGGGTCAGACTCCCGAGATGATGAGGCCTCTGACGAAGTCCGGGCCCGGCCAGACACGGAGTCAGAGAAAATTCTCTCACGTTGATGCTGACGGCTCCGAAGCGCCTTCGACTACATTTTGCCGCACGGGCCACAGGCCAGCGGGTCATGGTCGGGCCCGAGGCAATGGAGGCAGCAGTCATGTGTGTTGGTGAGAGACATGAGTTTCTTGCACCGATCACACTTTTTGAACCCGCTGGCAGCCATCGGGGGAAAAAGGGCCCCTGCAAGGTTAAAAGACCGGGCTGCCAGTGAAAACACAAAAAGAGCTCAAACGCTAGTCATGAAGGACAAAAACTGAAAATCAAACTCCGGACTCGATACCGGTGTACTGAGTCCAGGCGGGAAAGGGAACCGGCGTCAAACCGGAACAGAAAAAAACAAAAATAGCTGAAAAAAATCTACTTTTTCCCGGGTGACACGAACTCACGTCCGTTGGACTCCGCAGAAAAAGAAAGACTGAGCAAGATGGCATCCTTGGGCGGGAAGGGGACCGCGCATGCGCACTGCATTCCCAAAGGCTTTCTTTGAAAGCTGGGGAAATGCTCCACACGGGGGCTCCATTGGCGCCGACGTCACCCATATGTGAGGACTGACTTCCTTCTTGGTCCTGGAGAACAATTAGCAGGTAAGTCTAATTTCACCTTATTTATTATTTATTTAACAATCACTTATATACCGCACTTTCCCATGGATCAGGTGCGGTTTACAAAGAACAGGTTAATGGACAGAGCAAAGGTCTGTTTTTTTACAAAGAACCACCTTCCTTATTGTCCCTCCAGCCTAGTCCCGAACCTCTGGAGATGTAACAGAGCAGTATACAATTTAACAGGAGGGACCTGCCAGACCAGCCTGAAGCACTGCTGATCCAAACCGAGTATCCCTTTCTGCCTGAACATCCAGTCGGTAATGCTTAAAAAGGAATTTAACGATGACCAAGTCGCTGCCCTACAAATCTCAACTGCTGGCACTAAGCTAAACTCCGCCCAGGAAGCTGCTTGTGTCCTAGTTGAATGAGCTCTGAGTCCCTTCAGCACCGCCCTGTTCTTCAATATATATGCAGACGCAATAGCCTCCTTAAGCCATCTTGCAATGGAAGACTTTGAAGCCGCTTCGCCTTGCCTCAGCCCCCCAAACAAGACAATTTCTCCGTCTTGCGGAACACCTGCGTTCTCTGCAAATACTTCCTTAACACTCGTCGCACATCCAGAAAATACAGCCGTCCTTTGGACTCTTCCTTACTGCCTTTCCCAAAAAACAGGCAAAGATACCACCTGATTTATGTGAAATGCCAACACTATCTTAGGCAAGAACGATGAAACGGTCCTCAAAACTACCTTCTTGTCATAAAAGGACAAAAAAGGCTCCCTACAGGACAGCGCCTGTAACTCCGAAATCCTCCGAGCCGAACAAATAGCCACCAAAAACACCACCTTGAGAGTAAGATCCTTTAACGTAGCATTACACAAAGACTCAAACGGCTCCTGTACCAACGCCTCTAACACTAAATTGAGGTCCCACATAGGCACCGCTGCTCTGCATGGCGGCTTTAAGAGCGCTGCAGCTCGTAGGAACCCCTTAACATCAGGATGTGTCCCCAGTGCCAACCCCTGCACCTTTCCCCGATAACAGGACAGTGCTGCTAACTGGACTTGCAAGGACGCGGCCGCTAGGCCCTTCTCAAAACCATCCTGTAAAAATGATAAAACTTGCGGTACCAAGGCTTTCAAAGCCAGCACTCGCTTATCTTCACATCACGACTCAAAGAGACGCCAGACCAGTACATACGCCACCGATGTAGATCGATGCCTCGACCTCAAAAATGCAATGTGTGCCTTCGAGTCAGTCCTGACTCCTGGCAACCCAGAAGCTCCTGGGTTTTCTTGGCAGTGTCACCAGAAGTAGATTGCCAGGCCTTTCTTCCGAGGCAATGGAGGTTAAGTGACTTGCCCAAGGCCACAAGGAGTGCTAGTGGGAATCGAACCCTGGTTGCTTGGTTACCAAGCCAGTGTTCTAACCACTAGGCTACTCCTCCACAGGTAGGCCCTTCTCAAAACCATCCTGTAAAAATGATAAAACTTGCGGTACCGAGGCTTTCAAAGCCAGCACTCACTTATCTTCACACCAAGACTCAAAGAGACACCAGACCAGTACATACGCCACCAATGTAGATCGACGCCTCGACCTCAACAAGGTTGCAATTACTGCTGCCGAGTATCCTCTCACCTTCAACCGCGCCCTTTCAGGAACCAAGCCGTAAGTGAGAATCGATCCACCTGAGGCATATCCAACGGACTGTGCATCAACAGATCTTTTCTGACCGGCAGTTTCCATGGCCTTCCTACCAGGAGACGTATCAAGTTGGCATACCATGGCCTTCTTGGCCAATCTGGCGCAATCAGGATTACCTGACCCCTTGTGCCGCTCTATGCGCTGCATCACCCGACCTATCAACACCCAGGGTGGAAACACGTATTGGAGCTGTTCCTCCGGCCAACTCTGAATAAGAGCATCCAGTCCCTCTGACATCCTTTCTCGTCTTCTGCTGTAAAACCTTTCGGCTTTTGCTGATCCGAACGTTGCCATGAGATCCATCACCGGAGTCCCCCACCAGTGCACTAGTAAGTTGAACACCTCTTGATGGAGAACCCACTCCCCTGGAACCACCTTGACGCGACTCAGAAAATCGGCTGTCACATTGTCCACTCCTGCCACATGCGCCGCCGATAGAGCTTCCAGATGAAATTCTGCCCAGCTTAACAGCGCCTCCTCTTCCTCCTTGAGAGCTACGCTGCTGGTGCCCCCCTTGGCGATTGATATAGGCCACCGCTGTGGCATTGTCGGACATTACTCGGATCACTCGCCCCTTCAGGTAGCACTGAAAATCCAGAAGTGCTAGCATCACTTCCCTTAGTTCTAACCTGTTGATGGACCAACTCTTTTCTCGTTCTGTCCACTGGCCTTGGGCGAACTGCCCTTCGAAGTGCGCTCCCCAGCCTAAAAGGCTGGCATCTGTTGTCAGTGCTACCCAAGCCGGCGACTCCAAAAGCATCCACTTCTCCAAACACCCTGGATCTTGCCACCATTGCAGGGCCTGCCTTGCCTCCCATGGACAGGGCAGTCTTTGCAACAGCTGATCCGACTGATGCGACCACCTTCTGAGCAAAGCTCTCTGCAGCGGCCGCATGTGAGCCCTGGCCCATGGCACCAACTTGAGCGTCGCCGCCATCGTCCCCAGAAGCTGTAAATAATGCCACACCGTGGGGGCCGGCACCTGCAGAAAGGCTCGGACGAGCTTTCTTAACCCTTGCACTCTGAGCCTCGGCAGAAATACTCTTCCCACTCTTGTGTCGAAGCGGGCTCCCAAGTATTCCAACTCCTGTGGCGGCTCCAGCCTGCTCTTTGCAACATTGACTACCCATCCCCCAGGCTCTCTAGGAAGTGCACCACCCGGCGGGTAGCCTTATCGCTCTCTCTTCTTGATTTGGCTCGAATCAACCAATTGTCCAGGTAAGAGTGAACTAACAAGCCCTCCTTGCGCAATTCTGCTGCCACCACTACCATCACCTTGGTAAAGGTCTGCAGAGCTGTTGCCAGTCCAAACGGCAACACTTGGAACTGGAAATGTCCCATGGGAACAGCAAACCTTAGAAACCGCTGATGTTCTAATCGAATTGGTATGTGCAGACAGGCCTCCGACAGATCTAATGTCTGATGTGGGGCTCCATGGTACAGTCTGGCAGTGGTTCTGTTCCTTCCTCACAGCCCGCTCATTCTCTGTTCACTCTAATGGTCAGTCCTCTGCTTCCCTCCCTCTTACCTGTGGTGTACCGCAGGGATCTGTCCTTTCCCCGCTTTTGTTTAACATCTTTCTAGCTCCTTTACCCTTGCTGATCCAACAGTTTCCTGTGTCCTTATGCCGACGATATTATCTTACTTTTTCATACTTCTCCTCTAACTCTGGATATCACACAACTTAATCTTTGTCTCTCCCAGATTTCCTCTTGGCTATCACAGAATTTTCTGCACTTAAATCCATCTAAGTCCACAGCTATGTGGGTTTCACTGAGTGGTTCCTGCCCTACTCTAGCCCCCTCGATTGGTTCTGTTTCTCTTCCTCTTGTATCATCCTTCCGTTATCTTGGAGTGATTCTTGATCCCACGCTCTCCTTCCACCAACACCTTACTTCCCTTATTCGTCGTTCATTTGCTGCCCTGCGACAGATTAGGGCTGTCCGTTCCCTCCTTCCCTCATCTTCCTTAGTCACTCTTGTCCTGGCCTTGGTCATAAGCCGCTTAGATTATTGTAATGTTTTTCTCGCCAATCTCCCAAGGTTTCAGCTCCAACGTCTACAACGTATCCAAAATGCTGCCGCCCGTCTCGTTACGTTCTCTCATCGCTTTGATCATATCACTCCTATTCTTCTCCGTCTGCATTGGCTACCCCTCTGTTTTCGTTTCCACTATAAGTTTCTTATTCATCGTGCTCTTTACAGCAATACCCCTCTATATCTTGCAGATCGGATCTCTCTTCACACTCCCTATCGTCAGCTTCGTTCTATCCATGCCAACCGTCTGTTCCTACCTTCTCCATCACAAGCTCATCTTGAACAAACCCGCCATGCAGCTTTTTTCTTTCTGGGCCCAGTACTATGGAATGCACTACCACCACCTCTCTGATTGGAATCTTCGTATCCTCAATTTAAAACATCACTCAAAACCCATCTGTTTCAGCAAGCCTTTAATCTCTCTCCTGATGGTCCTCCCTGATGTTCTCATCTGTCATGTGCTTTTGTCTGCTCGTCATTTGTCTTGTCGTGTGTTTTTGTCTACTCGTAATTTGTCTTGTCGTGTGTTTTTGTCTACTCGTAATTTGTTTTGTCTCCCCCTTTATGGGCCTACTATCTCGTTGTACTCTTAGGTTTTATAAAGTCTTGGCCCTTTTGTTTTGTTTATTTTACTTGTCTATACTTTTATACTTTTACTTTCCCATCTTATTATGGCGTTCTTTTCCGTGTTTTTGCATTGCTAACCTTTTATTGTACACCGCTTTATGTTTCGACGGAAAGCGGTCTATCAAATTTTAAATAAAGATAAGGACGTGAGAAATTCCCCTTGCCTTACTACTATGACTGATCTCAGAGTCTCCATCTGAAAATGTGACACCCTGAGACACCTGTTCACTCTTTTGAGGTCCAGAATGGGTCGTAAAGTTCCCTCCTTTTTTGGCACCACAAAGTATATGGAGTACCGACCGAATCCGTACTGGTCCAGAGGTACCGGCACCACCGCCTTGAGGGCCAGAAGTCTTTCTAAAGTCTCTCGTACCGCAGCCAGCTTTGACCACGCCCTGCAGGGAGACAGAACGAAGGAGTCGATCACTGGGCGTTGGAACTCGAGAGCATACCCCTCTCGAATTACCTCCAACACCCACTGATCTGATGTAATTTGGATCCAGGCAGGATAAAACTCCCTTGGTCGACCCCCCCACGGGTACTAATCCTACCTGAACCCCCTTCACTTCATTGTGACTTTTTGAGATTCGAGGACGAGGACGTTCCAAAACCCCTACCTGCTCCTCTGAACCCTCAAAACCTCTGGGATCTGTACTGAGAATGACCCTTCTGGAATTGACCAAATCTCGGCGAGCGAAAATGACGAAACTCCCTTTGCTGACTTTTGGTCGCCACCACAGGACGTCCCTGCTTCTGTTTGTCCTCAGGCAATCTTCCGCCTTTAGATTCCCCGAGGCCCTTGACCAACTTATCCAAGTCCTCTCCAAATAGGAGCTTCCCCCAAAAGGGGAGCTTACCTAGTCTAGCTTTAGAGGAACCATCTGCCGCCCAGTTACGGAGCCACAGATACCTCTGCACCGCCACCACGGACACCATACTATTTGAAAGACCCTGGATAAGATCATAGTGAATATCAGCCAGATAAACCGCCCTGGACTCCAACCGTTACGCCTCCTCAACCATGCCCTCTACCTGTGTTCCCTGAATCCTCTGGGACCATCGAAGACAGGCCCTTGCCACCCATGCTCCACAAATAGAGGCATGCATGGAAATCGCATTGACATCAAAGACTTGCTTTAACAAAGCGTAAAGCCTCCGATCCTGGGCATCCTTAAGAGCCGCACTACCTTCTAACGGAATCGTTGTCTTTTTAGTAACTGCCCACACTGCCGCATCCACCTTAGGAGATTTAAACAGTTCCTTATCCTGGTCCGCCAAAGGATAAAGACAAGCCATCACCCTGGAGCCTTTTAATCCTGACTCTGGCATGTCCCATTCCTCTTGAATCATGTCCCTAACTACTCTATATATTGGAAAAACTCTCTGGGACGTTCGCACAGCCTGCAATAACGGGTCCTCCAACGTGACATCCTCTGCCGAGCCCGTAACAGGTATATTAAGCGCCTTAAGCATCTCCGTGATAAGCACTGGCAACTCCTCTCGCCAGAATACTCGAACTAGCCTTGCCTGGTCCTCCTGATCCGTGATCTCACCTTCTTCAAGCTCTTGTTCTATGTCCAAATCTTCCTCTGACTGATCCTCCAAGACAACGGCCTATTACGTCCTATCCTTCACCAACCTAGGCTTTTTAGCTGGAGCGCCACCTGCCCCGAGTCCAGCGGAAGCCCTGGCGCTTTATCCCCAGCTCCCCTTCCCCAGCATAACCTTCTGCTCCCCGCACGCCCCCATGGGCTTGGTAGAGCAGTGTCACAAATTCTTGCGAAAATATTGCTGCCAACCCCTCTTGTAACAAAGGTTGGGAAGAGGAAAGGTCAGGAGCCGAGGATGGGCCTGCTACCAGCTCCGAGGGTGGTACAGAGGGTGAAAGGGGTTCCAGGGAGCACGTAGAATTCCCTTTCTGAAGTCTACCCCAGTTTCCATAGAAGGATCTACCGAGGCTGCCTCTTGCACGCATCCCCTGCACACTCCTGCCTCAGACACTGAACCTCTCCTGGCTCCACACAGCAAACACTGAGGCCTAGAAGGCATGACGCCTTGCCTGTCAGCACTTCACCGAAAGCCTTCCCCCCCCCCCCAACAAAACATCAATGGAGATCAATCCCAGATGTCTCCCATGTAGTCCTTGCCACCTTAACCACCGAAACTCCCCTGATGACTGGCAAGTCACTTCACCCCGGCTTCCCGCGCTGCTGCCACGTGGCCTGGGCCTAGCAGCTCCGGGGCGCCGTTTGCGCTAAGAAAACCCATGGCTAACAGTTCCCTGCCATCTGCACGGCTTTCTTACCCTTCCGCTTCTGAGCCGCCGATGAGAGCTGTGCTGTACTCACCCACGCTCAGCATGTCACTCATCGGCTGAAGCGTTGGGGAGAGAGGCGCCGGACTCTCACCATGCCGTCAGACCCCCTGCTGAGCTCTTCAAATGCTCACACACCGCCAACTCTCCGGCCGCTTCGTCTCATGGCTCCTCACCCTGCCGCGGGTTCGGGAGCCGGAGGCCTCTCCGTCCACTCCCACACTCTGCCCTGTAAAACCCACCAGCTTTCAGAGAGGGGAGGGAGGGGGGGCAGCCCTTGCAGCTGTGCAGACTGACAGTATAGGGCACTCAAACCTTGCTTTCCAAATTCAAATCTCCAATTAAATACCTAATCCTTCCTTTTATTTTATTTCATTCTTCTTAACCAAATTATCCATACAAAACTAACAACTTCTTATTTATTCCTCTAGCAAGACCTGAACCTCCTGGGCTCACTACTCCTCCTGCTGCTTGGAGACTGAGATTACTGAACCAAGGAGGCAGTGCCTGGGCTATTTATGCCAGTGTCATCAAGAAGATGACATGCTCAGTCTCCAAAGCTGCGGGAGGAGGTACTAAACCCCAGAGGTTCGGGACTAGACTGGAGGGACGATAAGGAATGTGGATTTCCTTACCATCCCTTCTCCACTAATTAAATCAAACGCGATCATGCTATGATCACTATTGCCAAGTGGCCCCAACACCCTTATCTCTTGCACAAGATCTGGTGTTCCACTAAGAACTAGGTCCAATATGGCTTCCCCTCTGGTCGGTTCATGAACCATCTAAAGAATCCATCTCTCCCCAAGCGACATTCTTGGGGGGTGGACCACCAACAGGATCCATCTCAGCGTGTCGGAAGCATTTCTGGACTCCTTCACCAGAGCTGATGGATCTGCGGAGTGACCTACGGGGGTTACTGCCTGTGAAAGAGGAAACCCTGACCCCTGCCCCTTCCATTCCAGGAATGCTGGAGCAGCAGAGTGAACTCTGCAACTGCTGGATCAGCTATTGTGACAACAGGTTGCTGTGACTGAGGAAGCAACACTGGTGAACTATAATTCCCCTCCGGGGGAGATCGCGACCCTGAAAGCACCATTATACATACTGGAAGTCCCACTGCTGCCGCCATCAGAGAGAGAGGAGCACTGGCTATTAGAGCTGCTTGGGTCATGGAGGAGATTGCCTGCTAAGAAGATGCTCCAGGATCGGCTGCAAAAGCAGCGCACAGGCAGTCCATCAAAAATTGTTGCTGCCTACCGAAGCAAAGGCTCTGAGGGAGAGAAGATTTAGGCCGCGAGAGGGGACCCAAGAAGAGTGGGAAACAGGCCGCAAGAGGAGACGGGCAGGAAGAGGCTGTGCAGGAACCCATCTCCAGGAGCACACTCACAGATTGCTGCAGAGCTGGACTTGTCCCCCACTGCGATCGCAAAGCTCCGGGCACTCTCCTCAGCTGCAATTGTAATCCATCTCTGAAGTCCGAGGGGAGGTGCTCACACAGCCATATGTCTGTATTTTTGACCTTAGTCCTTTTTTTTTTTTTAAAGAAAATCGTTGTAGTGAAAAAATAAAATAAAGGTAGACAATTAAAGATCCTAGGCACCCCCTCAGAGGATCCTCATGACCCCAGAACAAAAGAGAACTGCATTGGCTCTCCTACCCAAGAGTTCACTCCCAAGAAAAAGAGGAAACCAGCCAGGGGATCTCTGATATACACCCCTGAGGCTCTTAAGTGACCAAGCTCAACTGGCCATCCGCCAGGAGCCTAAGCTGTACAGGAAATAGCAGATATAGCAACCACCATCTGCTGGAGACAGAGAAAATACTGGAAGCTGCCCCTAGCTGCACTGGGTTTTATGTCGGGGGTGATGTCACAGCATAGTTTTGTTTTTTTCCTCTGTCTGGCAGGGGGAGATAACCCACTAGTCTGGACTGGTCTAGCAGGAAAAAGAAGATCTCTTCCTTTGAAGGAAAAGGAATCGAATATCCCTTCATTGCCTTGAAGATCCCTTTAGGGTTCAATTATATATCTATATAGTATAATTCAGAAGAAATTAATTAAAACCAAGCCTGTTTGAACAATCAAATTAAATCAGAATTTAAATGAACAGTTTTTTCATTTGTGCTTTATCTTTTTATTAAAAATACATACTCAGTTGATATAACTACTAAAATATGATCTTCTCAGGGGCTCAAATGTGACAGTTTCTCTTTCATTCTTAATATAATTTTTTTTTGTTGAAATTTGCTCTGAGACCCAAGAAAGATAGAACCAATTAAGATGAAATGTTCAGCTCCGGTTCCGATGACATGGAGCCCATGGGAGCAGCTCCTTCAGATTAACATTGTCGTACTGTAAGAAATGGTGCACAGATGCAGAGAGACTACACCACTAAATACAAACTTCACCAGGAAAGAACTTACATTTCCAAGCACAGTCTAGAGCAGTAGTTCTCAACCCAGTCCTTGGGGCACATCCATCCAGTCAGGTTTTCAGGATATCTACAATGAATATGCATGAGGCAGATTTGCCAGCATGGGGCCACGGGAAGAAGGTGGGGAGAACTACTACTTGGTTGAGGTGGAAGGGAGATACTACCTTCGGGAGGAATTTGGGGTGTGTGAGGAGCACCACCCCGTTCTTATAGAATTTTGTATATGGTGGTATATGGTCCGCGACAAGGGCCTAGAGTTCACTGACCCTATGCACGGACATGAGGGCCACAAGGAAAGCCACTTTCCAAGACAAGTATCTCAGGTGGCAAGTGGCTAGAGGCTCGAAAGACGGCTTATTGAGCTGGGAGAGCATCACGTTGAGGTCAAACTTTGCTGCCGGAGTGGAAAGGGTGCTTTGATGGTGGTACACGGCTATGACGCTCAGGTGCATCCTGACAGAGTTGGATTCAGTCCGGTGTGCAATTGGTGCAGAAGGTACTGTAGAACCAGTTGCATGTGAAATGTAAGCCCGTCTGGTGGAGGGTTTTTGGGAGGCCAGTAGGACCTCCTTGTCTTCCCCTGAAAGGTTGAAAGGGGCCAACGTCAGTCAGGCCGTCAACGTTAGGGACCCCAGGATGGGGTGTAGAACAGAGCCCTCCTCCTGGGACAGGAGATCTGGGGCTCGGTCCAGCGACTGGGAGTGCCGCCGACAGGGAAAGCAACAAGGGGAACCAGGGTTGCCTGGGCCATCTGGCTGCGATCAGTATCACTGACGTCCCCTTGCTCTGGACCTTGAAGAGGGTCTTGGCGATCAGGGGGGTCAGTGGGAATGCATAGAGTAGGCCATCCGACCATGAAATCAGGAAGGTGTCCGCCGCCACTCTCCCCAGGTGTGGCTGGCACGAGCAGAAGCGAGGCAGCTGTGCATTGCTCGGAGAGGCAAACAGATCCGTCACAGGTCTGTCCCAGTGGTGGAAGAGTTAAGAACATAAGATATGCCATACTGGGTCAGACCAAGGTCCATCAAGCCCAGTATCCTGTTTCCAACAGTGGAAAATCTAGGTCATACGTACCTAGCAGTTTCCCCAAAAGACATAGGTTCCGCAATGCTTGTACTGGGTCAAGCATTGATATCCTGGGTCCCTTCTTAATAATGGTTTATGGGCCTTTCCTCCAGGAACTTGTCCAAACCTTTTTAAACCCAGCTACACTAACAGCCTTTACTACATCCTCCGGTAACAAATTCCAGAGTTTCATTACATGTTGAGTGAAAAAATATTTTCTTTTATTAGTCTTAAATAGTCTACCCTGTAGCTTCATTGCATGTGCCCTAGTCTTTCTATATTCTGCCACGTTACCCTGGGATTCAAGCGCTACTCGTGTGGGCAAAGGACCCTGCTCAGCCTGTCCGCTAAGCAGTTGTCCTGGCCTGGAAGGTATACTGCTCGCAGGAGCATGTTGTTTCACACTGCGAAGGAGAGGAGGGCTACCGCTTTCTGGCAGAGGGAGTACGAGCCTGTGCCCACCTGCTTGTTGATGTAAAACATTGTCACCTGGTTGTCTGTCTGGATCAGCACAGTCTGGTGCCGCAGGTGGTGGTGGAATGCTTGCAGGGCTAGGAAGATTGTCCTAAGTTCCAAGAGGTTGATTTGCAAGAACGACTCCTCTTGGGACCAGCTGCCCTGTGTATGGTGGTCCCCGCAATGTGCCTCCCAGCCCAGGAGGGAGGCGTCTGCTGTCAGGGTCTTCTGTGGTGTGGGCACCTGGAATGGCATTCCTGCTTGGAGGCGGCACAAGTTTTGCCACCAGGCGAGGGAAACCGCTAGCTGGTGGGTGACTCTGACCCTGTCCCGCAGTCCGTCCGTGGCTCGAGTCCACTGTGAGCGGAGACACCATTGGGTTGCCCGCATGTGGAGGCGGGCTAAGGGTGTGACGTGGACCATTGAGGCCATGTGGCCCAAACAGGCAGAGCAGGAGGCGAGCTGGTACCAATCGGCAGTGCTGCACCTCTCCTGCTAGTTGCTTGAGGCATTCTGCCCCCTCTCTTGGAAGGACGGTCTTGACCTGTAACATGTCCAACTGAGCCCCTATGAACTCCAGACTTTGGGTTGGGGAAAGATGGGATGTGGAGTAGTTGATGACGAACCCCAGGTGCTGCAGTAGGAGGGTTGTACGCTCTACGGCCTGTCTGACCTCTGAGGCCGTACTGCCTCTGATGAGCCAGTCATCTAGGTAGGGTAAGACGAAAGCCCCTTGTAGGCGCAGGTAGGCAGCTACCAACACCAAGCACTTGATGAAGGCCCTTGGCGAGGCGGCCAGACCGAAGGGCAGCATCCTCTACTGGTAGTGTCCTCCTGCCACCACGAATCTTAAATATTGCCTGTGGAAGGGGTGGGCTCAGGATATGGGTATAAGCATCCTTCAGGTCCAAGGAGCACAGCCACTCTCCCTGGTGGAGGTAAGGCAGCAAGGTTCCAAGGGAGAGCATCTTGAACATTTCCCTCACCAGGGATCTGTTCAAGTCTCGCAGGTCTAGTATGGGCCTGAGGCCCCCAGTTCTCTTGGGGACAAGAAAGTATCTAGAGTAGAAGCCTTTTCCCCATAGGTGTTTGAGAACAGGCTCCACTGCCTTTTCCCTGAGTAGGTCTGCGAGCTCTGAGAGCAGCAAGGTCTGGTAAAGGAGAGGTCTCACAGGCTCTCCTGGGAAGAATCTTGTGGGTAGCTGCCATAGGCAGAGGAGGACCCCTCCTTTACCACCTGCAGAACCCACTGGTTGGAAGTGATCCTGGCCTACCTGTGGGCAAAAAGAGCCAGGTGGCCCCCTGTGGACTGGGGAGGATCTCCCGGGGAAGAAGAGGCTCTGCCCCGGAGTCAAAAACTCCCACCAGGTTGAGTGGGAGATGGGGCCTGGGGCTTCTAGGTTTTCGGGCTTCCTGGGCCTGGGGCCCTAACTCTTGGGTTGAGGGCCTTGTTGTTGATGGCCTGAGAAAAGCTTGTAGTGACTTTGGTGGAAGGACCCCTTTTTCTTAGGCAAAGAGGTCTTTTCCCCGATGCTATTTTTGCAGGGGAGGACTGAGATTTTCTTGGAAAGCCTCTGCCTACTCACAACCTCAGCTGCCTTCTCGGCAATGGGTTTGCCGAACAAGTTTTCCCCAGTACAGGGGATGTCGAGCAATATTTCTTGGACTCATTGCTTAAGGTCAGAGGTCTGTAGCCAGGCTTGGCGCCAGGCGCCGATGCCGACTGCCGCCACTCGGGCTGCTGATTTGAAGCCGTCGTAGGTGGCTTGGGAAATAAACTTAGAGCAGTCCTTGATCCCGGCTGCCAGGGATTGGAACCAATGGAAGGGTTCCCCAGTGAGGCCGGACAAAAAGCTGGAGAGCTCCTGGATCAGGGCCTATATATAGTTCATAGGCCTGAATCCAGCACCTGAGCATGGAGCACTGGTAATATTTGCGCCCTAGGGCATCAAGGGCCCGAGACTCTCTGCCCGGTGAGACAGAGGAATAATTCTTCTGGCTCTTTAGTTTCTGCATGGTTGACTCTACCACCACTGAATTATGTGGGAGCTGAGTCTTGTGGTGTCGAGGTGTCGGCTGACCACCGGCACCGAGGTCGGGGTCTCCTACATCCTGAGGATATACTGGCACCGTGAAAGTCTCTTTGGATGGGGACTCATACTGGAAGATTTCCACTTCTTTGGTGTGCGGATCCTCCTCTGACTATGTCGGCACCAACAGGGCTCAGGCCATATCCTGGACAAAATTGTGTAAGGCCACGTCCTCTGGGGAAGAATGGCGCTGAGGTGCCGGGGGAGATGGCGCTGAGAGGACATCTCTGTGCCAACAGGTTTCCAGGGAGGCCTCAACGTTGGTCCCACTTGGAGTTGGAGGTTGTTGATGATTCCGAGGCTCTGTGGTCTTGTGTCTCGAGGCCAGCCTCTAGGAGTCAGGATCTTCCGGAGGTCCTTGGGTCATATTTCCAGAAACTGACCAGGGGAGGGCCGGATACCTGAGGAATGGGACCGGGATCTCGAATGGCGCCGAGGACTCACCTGAAGCCAGTGGCGCTCAGACCCTGGGTCTACGCCCGGGGACTCCCCTGCCATCGGGGGCCCGTTTGTTGGGGCAGATGATGCAGACAAACCAGACATTATTGCCTGCTGCATGGCCAGGATAGCAGAAATATTCTGTTCCAGGGCCGCCATTCTGGTTTCGAGGCCAGATGGCTCCACAGTTTTTGGCGTGGGCACCGAGGATCTCGGGCCCAATGCCGGCACTCTCGCGAGTACATCCTCAATAAGGACCATGGCCTCAGGTAGCCTCGCATGGTCTCTGCCGGATGAGGACTCGTTCTTAAAGACTTTAGTGGAGCACTGCTTGGAGTCACCCGAGTCCCACCACGGGACTTTTCCGGGTTTCACCAGTGGAACTTCAACGGACTTCGAGAACTTTTTCTTTTTTCTCTCAGGGTTCGGTGTCTTCTCGGAGGAGCTGCCGCTGCGGGACTTAAAGGATGCCTGGTCCTCATAGAAAGTGTTGGACTTGGAGCTCAGCATCAGGGATGCCTGTGCCGAGTCGGACCTCGGGAACATTCTTTTCTGCAACTCCGAACTTTTCTTGTTCGTTTTTGGAGTCATGACCTGGCAAAGGTGGTACTGTCGTGGTCCGGGCCCAGGCCCGCGTAGGCAGTAGTCTTGCATGCTTGTAATAGACAGGGCTTGGCTGCAGCGGTCACAACAGGGCTTGGCTGCAGCGGTCACAATTTTTTAACCCATCAAGGACAATGGTGGGAGACACCCGGATGGGGTCGACGACTCCCAGGCAAAAAAAAAAAGGTACGAACGCTGGTCGAGGCATGCCTCATTCAAAAGAAGGGAAGGAGCTGAGAACAGCACCAGAACCAGTGCCAGCTCAAGGCAGGAAAAGGAACCGGTACGCAACCGGAAAGCACAGTTACTTACCTGTAACAGGTGATCTCTGGGAACAGCAGGAATTAGTCTTCACATATGGGTACGTCGGTACCGACGGAGCCTGCACGGGAATGCTGCCCAGCTTCCAATCAGAAAGCTTTTGGCAGCATCCCTCGCGCCTGCGCAGTGACTTCCCGCCTTCTCCACAGCCTCTCTTCAGTAGAGTGTCAGAGCTGAGACAAAGGCGAGGAGAGAAAAGGAAGAAGATAAAGGAGATGCAACTCCTAGGGGAGGTGGGAGGGTTGTGAAGACTAATTCCTGCTGTTCCCAGAGATCACCTGTTACAGGTAAGTAACTGTGCTATCTCCAGGAACAAGCAGGAATGAGTCTTCACATATGGGGACTCCCGAGCTGGAGATGCCAGGGGGAGATCCCATAAAAATGCAGTGCCTGGATCAGGGGTGCATTTTGTCTCCAGGAATCCCCGGCATCCAATGTGGGATGGAGGGCAGGAGTTGACAATAAAGGAGCTGTGAGGAAAGAAACAGCATAGTCAAGGACTAGAGTGATTTACAAACTACAGGAGTCCTTGGTAGATATGATGAGTAACATTAAAAGACATTCAATGTACACTTAAAATATGCAGCTTACCTACTGTATTGTAGGAAGTAGAAAGCATGATGGAGTCTACTGGATAAGCAGTGGCGGAATCTTCAAGGTGACCTCTCAGTAGTGAGGATGAAGGTCCAGCCCTGGAGGTAGTAGATGATCCAGGTGTCAACTGGGTAGGATGCGACGTCAGGTCTTTAATGGAAAGCTTTATGGGAAAAGCTGAAAAGTCCTTTAGGCATAAGGTCATTAACATTGAGGACTAAAGGAAGAAGACTGACGGAGTTGGACAACTAGCCCAGTCCTGGCGGGAAGAGGGGGACTGGAAAAAAAACCCTATTCCCACTGAAAACAGTTGTGTACTCCAGATAAAGAGGTACATTGTTTTTCCTAGCTGGCGAGAGATAGGAAAAAAATATTGAAGCTTGATGCTTCATGGACTTAAAGAAAAAATAGCAGATGTTAGCACCAAAGTGGTTAGTGGTGCCTAACAGTTTCTGCATCGAAATATGGCATGGGACGTAGGGCGACAGACTGTCTAAAACCTCTAGGAGGTAAAACATGTAGTATAGACAGTAAGGGTGATAGTGTGTAAGACAGACCAACCCTTAAGAGGCCCCCCATGAAACACATATATATATAGGGATATATACATGTGGCTGGAAGATATATGTATATATTGATATATATATATACATATGTACAGATGTATATTAGGATATGGGTGGTGAAATATATCAAATATATATATATATATGATATACCTGAATATATGTAAATTTGTGGGGCATGGTCTAGCACCACCAGGGTAATGATATAGGTATGTAGACATATATGGAGATGCTACATACCAGACAATAGGTTGAAGATACATGTCTACCACCCATCCCCATAATTGTACATGGGGAATATAAAAGAAAAAGATTCTGTGCTCTACAAGAGGGTGAACCCACTTGAGATATGTAGAGAGAATCTATTTTCAAGGATTGAGGTATGCAGAAAAGCAATCTAACCAGATAACCGTGATGTTCATGTGAGAACAGATGAATATATGAATCTGTGAAGAACAAAGCGGGAGCTCCACAGAACACTGATATGGTAGATGTGGAGAAACGCAGGGGAGATACCAGAGGGACCTATGGAAGGACCCAGAGGTAGCATGCGTAAACAGAAGCCTTGGAGTCCCAGGCAGAAGAACTGATATCTCGTGTTAACACCCCAGGCCAGAGGGGGTGTGGAGAACCTTCATAAGTATAGGAAGGGTTGAGAAGTTTTTCCTCACTAATAGAGAAACTTCAGAGACAAGGTCAATGCTCTATAGCAAGGCCCTCATAGTAGAAAGCTTCTCTGAAGACTACAGAGAGCATTGTGCAGGAGAGCTATGAGATAAACTGACTGAAGTCAGGTGTGTTGCCATATCCTAGGAGAGGAGATGGTTAGAATAATGTGAGAAAGCCTAAACTAGTAGGAGGATCCAAGATAGCTGACGAATAGCTTGGAATCACTACTGAGGCTAGACAAAATTTTGAACAAGGGACTGGAACATGGGAAAAGTCCCAGTAATACTATCACTGGAACTCCTGCAGGCAGAGCTGCTGACGGAAACAGCAGAGATGTTGTCCAGTGCTGAATAAAGAAAAACAGAGAAGAAAAGAGAGGAGATATCTTTTCTCTCTCTCTGGGGAACGAGCTTGCTAAAGAAGCTGTTCAGTATGGTACCCCTCAAGTAATTAGAGGGTGACGTACCCATAGGGTAAGTCAACTGAAGGAAAAAATGTTCAGTTGGGATAAAAACTATCAGGGGATAGTTGCAACTGCTCTTCTAGGGAATAAGAAGAGGAGAAGGGTGCAGATCCTGAACAAAGAATTTTTCCCTCCGACAGGTTAATACACTGAAAAGAAAAGCACAGTGAATAAACTTCTAATATGTAGAAGTGAGGTAAGTTACCATTCCCGGCTTCTATGGTCGCTGGGAATGCTGAGACTGGCCAGAAGTGGAGGACTTCAGACTAGGCTGAGGTGTCCCTTGCTTAGGTACAGCCAAATGATGGGCAGGAGATGAATGAAACTTTCTTTTCCTAGGGAAAGAAGGTCTGGTAGGACATTTCGTACTCTTTGAAGAAGGAGGTGGCTTAGAATGGTTTCTAGTGGAAGAAGAGTCAGTGGAGCATTGAGCAACCTGACGTAAAGCCTCCTTATTGAAAAGACCTTCTCCTGTACAAGGAGAATGAGCTAGTATAGTTTGTGCCCGTTTGCTCAAGTCTGAAGCCTCAAGCCAGGCTCTGCGACGTGCTGCAATGGCAATAGCAGAGGATCTGCTAACGGACTCAAAAGAGTCTATAGAAGCACGAGAAAGGAACCAGGATATATTCCGGCTGTGATTGATGAGCAAGGAATAATTAGTAGCCTTGGGCTCTGGTAAAAAAGGGGTCAAAAGAGACAATTTCTCTGACTTCCTGGAGTGTTAGACTCATGTGAAAAATATATGAGAGAACTCTGGAGACCAGCATAGAGTTTTGGAAGGCCTGACGGCCAAAAACATCGAGTGTTCTTGAAGAACGACCTGGCGGATAAGAAGAATGCTTCTTCTTGCTCTTAACTTTCCTCAGTGCCGATTCCACTACAAGGGAACGATGAGAAATTTGAGGCTTTTGGAACCCTGGAGAGGGTGGCACTCGGTACCGAACCTCAATGTCTGTAGCAACTTGAGGAAGTCGTAAGGGCGATTTCCAAACCCTGAGAAGGAGATCCTGCAGAGCAGGATGTAAAGGAAACTGTATATTTTGCATTTGTGCCGGTGAGCCATGGGTAGGATCACAACCAGGGATAGAAATATTAAGAAAGGTTGCCATATTCAGGAGAAAAGCCTGAAAAGACTGATCTCCTATGGGAACCATCCCTGGTAAGGCTAAAGGAAGAGCCTGAGCACCAGAGGACTTAGTGTACTGCACCAATGCCAGGTATCGGTTCCAAACTAGGCATCGGTGCAAGAACAGGCGTCGACATCGATGCTGATACAGCATTAGCCGGTGAAGTCGCCATCGGGAACTGCTGCAGTGGTACCCAGATCATGAAGGAGTTATGGCTGGGATCTTCGGAACTGCCTATCTGGAAACGACAGGAGTCGGTTCCAGGACGCGTCGTTACGCAGCCCTCGAGACTAGATATCGGCTCAAGGCATCGGAGGAAGCGAGGCTATCGATGCACGTCACGAGGGTTCCGACGCCGGTGGCAGCATCGGTGATGCCGATACCACCAAGGCAGCTTGGGTTACATCGATCGATACCGACGGTACCGAGGATACCCAAGGAGCACCTCTTGCAAAGGCGGTCCATCTTGATGCCGATGCCAGGGTATCGGAACCGATCGATGCCGGTACCGTCCCGGAGCATGGCTGAGATTGAGGGAAGTCAATGCGGTGCGTATCGAATGGTCCCGAAGGTACCGAGGATGCCCGATGACGATCCCTGGTGAAGAGTAGATTACTCGACACTGGTGCCGATGCCGGAGGCTCGGTACCGCTCGAAGCGGATACCACCCCCGCGCATGGCTCAGGCATGTTCTGTGAGGGGTGAGCCCCAGGAACATCCTGAAACCCCTTTAACGCTTTGGAGCCCGAAGACTCCCGCAGGGGTAAAGCCAATGGATTCTTGAGGGTAAGGCCGGAGCCGTCACCATGCTGGGCATGAGACATACCACTCAAGCATTGACTAGTCTGAACAGACTGTTTTTGGGTTACCTGATCCTGTGAAGTAGAGAAACCGGGTACCCTCACTGCCGAGGAAAAAACGGTATCGAGGGAAACTCTAAATACTGAAGGTTTCTTCACCAAATTATCTCCTGAAAAGTCAGGGGAAAAAGGGTCAGGACCCACACAGTTGACACACCAACTATTGGTGTCTAAAAAGAAACAGGTGTTTCCACATCGAATGCACTTCTTAGGAAAAGAAGGCTCCATGATGAAAAGGCCTAGTAGGCCTAAGTAGCAAAAAAAAAACTGAAGAAACGTTTCTCAGAATTTAGTCAAAAATCCACCGGCGATACCGGTGGCAGCGGGAAATACAGCCGCGACCACAAGAAAACAAAAAACTAAAGTAATTAAAAAGAAAAGTTTCTGCGGTGACAGGAGGACGTCCTGCCGGCTCCGCGGAAAAACGAAAACTGAAGAGAGGCTGTGGAGAAGGCGGGAAGTCACTGCACAGGCGCGAGGGATGCTGCCAAAAGCTTTCTGATTGGAAGCTGGGCAGCATTCCCGTGCAGGCTCCGTCGGTACCGACGTACCCATATGTGAAGACTCATTCCTGCTTGTTCCTGGAGATAGAAAAAACACTTTAAAGGATATTTTGGACGTTTTTTTCTGGGGAAACGGGACTGCAATCCATTGGGCTCCATGGAAAAAGGGAGACTGAGCAAGATGGCACCCTTGGGGGGGAAGGGGACCACGCATGTGTGGTAGCATATCCCAAAGGCTTTTTTGAAAGCTGGGGAAATGCTCCATCGGTGCCGACATCACCCATATGCGAGGACTGACTTCCAGCTTGTTCCTGGAGAAGGGTTATTACTCACATATCTGACATTCAAGTAGAGGTGGCCATTATAGATGGGGAAGGATCATTACTCACATGCATAGCTGTCAGGAAAGAGAGCTGCAGAAGGCCCCCAGAAAACCCATGACGGAGAGCCAGAACAAACGCCGTCTGCTGTCCAAAGAGTTCCTCCATTGCGTTCTTCAGACGCAGGTAAATGTTCCGATAACTCTCCACAAAGTCTGAAGAATTCCATGCCGATTCCAAGAATTTCTTTACCTGGTCCAAAGAATACAGGATATGTCAAAAAGTAAGGCGGCCAGAAAGGTGCTATTTACTAGCAGATATTCACACAATCACAGGGTGAAGAGACTCCTTGTAACTGATCATAAAGTGCCTGTGAAGGACCACAGCCAAGTTTATGTATTTATTTATTTCACTCGATGTATATACTTTCTCTACATCAACAAAATTTGTCCATTCCTTTCTGAATACACTGCTAAGACATTTATTTATTTTATTTACATTCTGTTATATACCGCGCTATTCTGCATCAGTGCGGTTTACATTGAACAAACTGAAATTACATTGAACAGGGCATTATTTATTTATTACAGGCTCTTATATACCGCTCTATTCAGCATCAGCGCGGTTCACAATATAACAACAGACCAGAACAACAAACTGTTTGGTTTTACAGAGAACAAGGACAGAGAACTTGGATAAAACATGGGACGTCGTTACTGCAACTATTTACATGAGTATTTACAAGTATACATAACAGGATTTGTTCTTAGTTTGGGTGGTGATCGAGATTGGTTAGCTGGTCAAGTAATATTGGGGGAAAAGGTGGGATTTGAGTGCCTTTCTGAAAAGGGATAGATCAGTGATAGCCCGAATCTCTGGAGGTAGGGCGTTCCAGCACTTAGGGGCATAGAATCTGAAGGCCCTGTTAGATGTTACTGATAGGCATTTTGTGGCTGCTTTAGGGATAATTATGACTTGGAGATAACTATTTTACAGGGAACATGGGCTATGGAGGGTTAAGTGGCTTGCCCAAGACCACAAGGAGCACCTGTGGGACTAGAAACCCCGGTCCTTCCGGCCCAAGGTTGCTGTCCTCTAGTGGGATTTGAACCCCTGACCTTCCGGCCTGAAGTACCTTGCCCCAACCACTAGGCCACTCCTCCACATACACTCCTTAGTCACCTACCGTTTGGACTATTGTAACCTTCTCCTTGCTGGTCTCCCTCTAAATCATCTCTCCCCTCTTCAATCTGTTCAACACACTGCTGCGCGGGTAATCTTCTGCTAGCCTTGTCATGCTCATATTACCCCTCTTCTCAAATCACTTCATGGGCTCCTTATCGGTTTCCGCATCCGGTTCAAACTTCTCCTGCTGACCTATGTGCATTCACTCTGCAGCTCCTCACTACCTTTCCTCTCTTATCTCTCCCCTCCTCGGGAACTCCGTTCTTCTGGCAAATCGCTTCTATCTGTGCCTTTCTCTTCTATTGCTAACCCCTGACTTCGCTCCTTTCACCTTGCTGCTCCTTATGCCTGCAACCAACTACCTGAGTCTGTACATCAGGCACCTTCTCTGACTCCCCTGATCTCCTTTGTGTTTCCTTATCATTCCCCCTAGGTGTATCCCATGTCTACAGTTACTGTGTTGTCTGCTTGGCTAGACTGTAAGCTTTGAAGAGCAGGGACCGTCTTTTATGTGTGTCTGAGCAGCGCTGTGTACGTTTTGTAGCACTATAGAAATGTTCAGTCGTAGTAGTACTGCTACTCGCTCTTCTATTCTACAAGAGGGTTTACAAAAGAAAATGAAATAAAACAGTCACAGATGTATGAAACAATTGAAGAAACACAGAACAGCAGCCAACCAGTCGGATGCCAAACACAGCTTGAAACAACTGTCTTGCAATGCGTATGAAAACATACGTCACAGATACCCCTTAACCTTTCAGAAAGCATATGTTTTTATTTCATCTGATTGACCGCTATTAGCAAATGCATCAAAGCGGTGTACAATAAAACAAAAAGTGGAAAAGGAAAGGAACGCCATAAAATTTAGATAAAAAAGGAGAGCCATTCATGCAGGAGAGAAGATGGATAGGCTAAGGGAGGACAGTCAAAATAAGTCAAGGAGGTAGGGAGGAAGGTCAAACGCTTTGTGGAAAAGAAAGGTTTTGAGGAGTGTCTTGAATTTGGGAAGGGATGATTCCAGGTGGAGGTCTAAGGGTAGCGCATTCCAAAGGGAGGGGCGTGTTGTTTCCAGTTTAGCAAGGGAGGCAGAGGGCAGGTAAAGGTGGTTGGCATGAATGGAACGTAGTATACGGTGCAGGGAGTGTAAGTGAACGAGGTCCTGGAGGTGAGAGGAGTACTGGTTCGAAGAACCTTGTGAACCTTAAGGAGGATTTTGAACTGAATGCGATAGTGGATTGGAAGCCAGTGGGTATCAGATAAGGAGGAGAATGACATGATCAAAACGTGAGGCGTGTGCAAGGATCTGGACGGCAGTGTTCTGTGTGAGCTGTAGACATTGTTGTTGGTAGAAGGGAAGGCCAGCAAGAACAACATTACAGTAATCTTAAATGGGACATTACAAGAATGAAACGCAGGGTGGTTAAGGAAGGGACTGAGAGAAATGGATGCACGGAACAGATTTGAAAAAGGGAGAAAAAAAGAGCGGCAAATGACGACAGAGAGGTGCTCACGGAAAGACACCCAGGTAGTGGAGCGAGGGGACAGGGGGACTTGAACATCATACAGCAGGAGAGAGAGAGAGAGAGACAGGGATCCCCACCAGAGAACCAAACAGCTGAAGTTTTCCATGGATTCAGGTGAAGATAGTAATCATCCAGTTGAAGATCATGGAAAGACAGGAATTGAGCGGCGAGAGATCTGGTGAGAGTGGGTTAGTGTGGAGGGGAAGAATGAAGTCATCTGTGTAATAAGCCGATATCCCTGATTGTTGTATCAGAAGGGTCAGAGGAATAAGGTAGATATTGAAAAGCAGGGCAGCAAGTATTAAACCCTGGGGGACACCACAAGAAAGCAGAGTTAAAGGGGATGAGGAGGAGCAGTGGGAGAGAAAAGAATGAAATCAATGTAGCACTATGCTGTGAAGACAAAAATTGTGCAGATGGAGAAGAGTGGAGTAGTCGACCAGGTCAAAGGCGGATGAAAGATCTAGAGAGAGAGCAAGGGATACATTACCAATATTGTGAGATGCCCGGACTTCACTGAGTAGAGATAGGAGGACTGTTTCGGTGCTGTGGCCTGGACAGAAACCGGATTGACGGGGGTGCAGTGAGTGGGTGGAATCCAGGTGATCAGTGAGTTGGGCAAAAACAGCTTTCTCAAGGGTTTTGGATAGGAAGGGGAGATTAGAAACAGGGCAGTAGTGCGTAGGGGAGGAGGGGTCAAGGGAGGGTTTCTTCAGGAAGTGATGGACCAGAGCCTTTTTCCAGGGAGATGGAAAGACACCAGAAGAGAGACTGCTGTTCAGGATGGAAAGGATGGGTAGCAGGATGGCAAGCAAGGGCTTGGTTAACCAGGCTGAAGGGATTGGGTCGGAAGAACACATGGTTTTATGGGAGGAAGTGAGAAGGTTAAAGAGTCCTGCAGCCGAGAGTATAAGGATGGATGACCAAACATGAGCCAGGGAAGAGGATGGAGGGAGGGTCGAGGCAGAAGGGGCTAGGAGCAAGAGAGGAGGACAATCAGGAAATATTGTGCGAAGAGATGTAATCTTATCAAGAAATAACTAAGCAAGGAGATCCGGATAGGGATGTTAGTAGTAGATGAAGATGGGGGCTTAGTTCTGGACAGTTCAAAGCATTGGACCTATGCATGTAAGAGCATGATGTTTAGTTTCAACTAGATGTATACACCCTGGAATTACTAATAAGCCCTGTTTTCCAAAGTGCAGATATTGGCTAGGAAAATATACATGCAGCCCATAGGTCACGCTACTGCTTTACCTGCTGTTGTACCACATCCTGCCAGCAGCGTATGATCCCAGTCATGCTGCTCGGCTTGCTCCCCTGCACTTTCATAGCTGCAGAGACGAGGACTTTCTCCTTCTCATTCTTGCCGTCTGTAAAAAAGTAAAAAGCAGAAAACCTGAACACACAAGCCTCCCAGTCCAGAACTCCCAGAACAAGGGGTGGCATGAAGTGAGGGGCATACAATCCAGGGTTACAAGCCCCTGGCGTGAAGGGAGAGCATACAATCACAGGCCACAAATGACCAAAACTAAGCAAAGCAGTTTCTTTACTGAATTTTGTTGGCGGTTTCAGCTCCTTAGTCTCAGGCCTGCTTGTGTCCACGTGCACTAGAAGGTGGCTGAGTCTGCGCACACGGGAGTTAAAGATGATAGCTCGACCCTTTGTGCATCGTGGTGGCTCCAAATTATCCAGGTACTTGGTGAGAAGCCAGCACAAAGGACTGAGGTTGCTGGCATCTGAAACACAAAACAAAATTAAGCAAAGTTATTGAGATGGAAATCAGAAGGTTCAAAGCAACAGCTCCATGCCTCCTCCTGAACCTTCTTCTGCAATGACTGGAGGGGCTTTGACTTTAGGAAGAAATAATGCAGGAGGAGCAGCCTAGTGGTTAGAGCAACAGCCTAACACCCAGGAGATTGGCGTTTGATTCCCACTGGCACTCCTTGTGACCACTGGCAAGTCACTTTACCGTTCCTTGGGGGAAGAAAAGGCCTGGTAATCTACCTTTTATAAGAAATCTCAGGGGCTGCTGGGTTGCGAGAAGTCAGCATTGACTTGATGGCACTTAAAAAAAAAATGCAACAGCTCCGCTTCACTGCTAGCCTAGTATTAATGACCATTAATGATAAAACTAATCTGAGTCTCTTCAGTCCATTTCTCAGTCACCTTAGCAAAAACATTATGCTTGTTAACTGCATCTGTCCATGACTCCAAAAACAGTGAGGGGCATATGATACCTGGGGTAGTGATACTCTGCACTGAGACACTGATCAGCCCGTCTCTGCACTGGTGTTACAGAGAGAGAGGTTACAGTGAGGGGATCTTCCTTACAGTAACTGACATGATACCTGGGGTAGTGATACTCTGCACTGAGACACTGATCAGCCCGTCTCTGCACTGGTGTTACAGAGAGAGGTTACAGTGAGGGGGATCTTCCTTACACTAACTGGCATATGATACCTGGGGTAGTGATACTCTGCACTGAGACACTGATCAGCCCGTCTCTGCACTGGTGTTACAGAGAGAGAGGTTACAGTGAGGGGATCTTCCTTTCTCCCAGGGCAAGCAGGATGAGTCAGCCACAAGTGGGTGACATCATCCGACGGCGCCATAGACGGAAAGTACTCTCACTAGCCCAGAAGGCTTTAGCCTTCTGGGCTGGGCTAGTAGCCACACCTCCCGGTCCGCCCCTAGCTGATCAGTCTTCGTCTTCCGCCTTGCCGAGTTAGACGTTTATTTTTTTACTCTCACCTCATCATGAAAAAACCTGGATTCAAGAAGTGCACCGCATGTTCTCGACGTATGGCAAACTCCGACTCGCACCTCCTTTGCCTGCTATGCCTTGGGAAGGATCATGCCGTCCAGGACTGTTCCGCCTGCGGCCGCATGTCCCCGAGGGCCCGCAAGTACCGGCGGCATGCCCTCAGAGACCTCCTATCTCCATCTACAATGAACGCTGTAAATTTGCAGGCAACCACGAGCGCTGTAAGTTGGCAGGCAATCCAGGCACCGCCGGTCCTTCCACCACCCGATGCCTCTGCCGCCGCCTCTCCGGCCCGGGACGCGCCTCTCACGGCCTCCGTCCCCCACCGTGATCCAGAGATCCATGCCTCGTGTGTTTCTGTGGAGGCTTCCATCTTGCCGTCTCAGGCTCCTCCCTCCCGACCGGAACTTCCGTCATGCTCAAAGACGACTTCCGGTCTCCCTGCTCACCAGCGCATACAGCTCAGCCATGCCGGCGCCGATTCCAGCAGCAGCTACGGCTCTGACAGCTCTTCAGAACCGCGCCACAGCAGCAGACGCAGGAGCCGCTCCGGACAACGGCACAGGAAACGCCGACATCGGAGCCGCGCACGGAGCAGGCAGAGGTCCCATCGGCGCTATAGAGATGCGGCACAGGGACACAGCATCAGTAAGTACCATCGGTACAGCAAACGGCGCAGATATACACGCAGCTCTCCCCCACAGTACTATGCATCAGGGTACTATGAAGGGGACAGGCACAGCTCTCCCTCCTCAGGGTCCTCCCAATACATCCACGAATCTCTCAATGGGGTGGATGAGTCTGCTCTCTACCTGTCTGACTCCTCAGCGCACGTTACCTGCCAAGGACAAGCTGCATTGCCCCCAGTTGTCACACAGACCGCCCCTGATTCCCACACCTCAGCCAACACAGACATGCTGACTCTCCTCAATGACATGCTGAAGCAATGGACTGCTACAATCTTAAATATGGTCTCTCAGCACGCAGTACCTTCAGATCAAGAAGCCTCTGGCGCCACACTCAATAATGAAGAGACCCCTACCAGTCAGACCGCGCAAGCCCCTGTCCCTGCTCTGCCACACTTGCCTTCAGCTACCATCCCTGCGCAGACTCAACCACGGCACTGACTGCACAGTTGACTCCTCTCTGTCGCACTCCACTTCCCTGGTGGACCAGGACAACCCTGGGCCTCAAGACCCACCCGAGGACCTAACCTACCCAAAATTCATAAATAAGGTCCTAGCAGCCCTATCTATCTCAGCCACCGAGGGCGCTGACAGGAGCGAAGCAGCCCAGGGAGCCCTCAAATTTATTGATGTTCCCAAGGCTGCACCTACCCTAACTGTACACAAGCTTCTCAGGGATAACCTGCTGAAAACATGGATAACGCCAGCATCCAATCACCCTTGCCCTAGGAAAATGGACTCGAAGTACGTGGTCCAATCCACGCCGGGGTTTGACAGACAGCACCTTCCCCACCAGTCCATTGTGGTGGAATCCGCCCTGAAACGGAGTAAGTCCTCGCGCTCGTCCGTCAACGCGCCACCTGGCAAAGAAAACAAACTTCTTGACGACGTCGCAAAGCGCATCTACCAAGGCTCCATGTTGAATGCAAGGATCGCCGCCCACTTATTTCAAGTAGCCATCTACCAGGACACGCTAGTGGCCAAAATAAAAGACGCCGCCAAGGGTGCTGATGTGTCCACGGCCCTCTCTACTGCCATCTCAGATCTCGAGGAATGCACCAAGCACCAAGGTCGTTCAGCTCACGACTCCTTCGAGACATCTTCCAAGGTGGCTGGAATCGCCATCTCCGCTAGACGACTAGCCTGGCTCAAGGCCTCAGGTCTACAGTCTGACTCCCATGAAAAACTCGCCGAAGCACCTTGCGCCGGCGACTTGCTCTTCGGCGAAAAAGTTAAACAGACAGTAGATGATATGCGTGAGCGCTGTACCACTCTCCAGACCCTGGAAGAAGGGTCCGATCGCTCAAAAACCTACCGCAAAACCTCCTACCATGCCCCATCAGGGTACAAGCGGTACAACCACTACCGCAGATGGCAGCAGCAGCCCCGTTACAAGCAGCAACACTACTCAGCGCCATATAGGCAGAAACCACGCCAGCGGGAGCGTGCAACGAAGAAAGCACCCACCGCTCCCGCAAAGAACAATCCCAGTTTTTGACTCCCCCCTCTCCCATCTACCGACCGGGGGCCGCTTGTCCGCATTCCTACCCTCCTGGGAGAAGATCACAACGGACCAGTGGGTGCTCTCTATAATCGAACACGGCTACCGCATAAACTTCAAATCTGCTCCACCCCTTCGCCCCCCTCCGGGGCGTATTCCACATCCACAGAACACGGCTGCTATGGACGCGGAAATCAAAGCATTGCTCGCATCCAGAGCAATCGAGCCTGTTCCCAACAAAGGCTTCTACTCAAGATACTTCCTTGTCCCCAAGAAGTCTGGAGGCGTACGCCCCATCCTCGACCTGAGGAAGCTCAACAAATGCATCACCAGGGAGAAATTCAGGATGCACTCCCTGTCCACCATTCTCCCATTAATACAACCTCGGGAATGGCTGGCCGCCCTGGACCTGCAGGATGCCTACACGCACATCCTCATTCATCCTCAGCACAGGAAGTTCCTGAGGTTCAGAATAGCGGGGAATCACTACCAATACAGGGTGTTGCCCTTCGGCCTGTCCCCTGCACCCAGGGTGTTCACGAAATGTGTCACGGTGGCCGCTGCCCATCTCCGCAAACAGGGTGTGTGTGTCTTCCCCTACCTGGACAACTGGCTGTTCTCGGCTCCAAATCGCAGCCAACTGCGCGTGGCAGTCAGAAAGGCCACTTCACTCCTTTCCGAATTGGGCTTCCTGATCAACTACCAGAAATCCCACTTCTCCCCCACTCAACAGCTGGAGTTTATCGGGGCGCATATAGACACCATTCGGATAAGAGCCTTCCTGCCACAGAACAGGATAAACACCATCATCACACTGGCAAAAAAAGTGCTCAGCTCCCCGCACACATCTGCTCGTGCAATCCTACGCCTGCTGGGCCACATGGCGGCCGCCACCCATGTCCTCCCCTTCGCAAGGCTACGGATGCGGGCCCTTCAGTGGCACCTCCGCAGCCGCTGGCGCCAACACTCCCAACCTCTGTCCGCGCCTGTTCACAGAGACCCCAGAACGGACGAAGCAATACGCTGGTGGACGATCCCCACCAACCTGTCCAAGGGCAAGCCTCTGCAGGCCAACCCCCCCGGATATCACCATGACTACAGACGCCTCAGCACTTGGGTGGGGAGCCCACTGCGCGGGAGCTCACACTCAGGGATCCTGGTCGCCCCAGGAGAAGAACCTTCATATCAACATCCTGGAACTCAGAGCTGTCCGCCTAGCTCTCCACGCCTTCCGAGACAAGGTTCAACAGAAAGTTGTCCAGGTCCTGACGGTCAATCAAGTAGCCATGTTCTACATAAACAAGCAGGGGGGCACAGGCTCACGACCTCTGTGCAAGGAAGCTCTCCTCACCTGGCGCCTGGCCCTATCGCTCCAATGCAGTCTCCAAGCTTGCTACCTGCCCGGGGCGGAAAACATTCTAGCAGATCGCCTGAGCAGGCAACTAAACCCCCACGAGTGGACCCTCCACTCGGAGACATCAGCATATCTCTTCAAGGAATGGGGCCATCCGCAGATCGACCTCTTCGCTTCACAAGAAAACACCAAATGCCGTCTCTTTTGCTCGAAGAGGCCGTCCCGGCACAGACTAGCGGCGGACGCCTTCGATGTCACGTGGGACCGATGGCACCTGGCCTATGCGTTCCCACCGACTCCGCTCATTGCACGGACTGTACAACGCATCATCAGGGACCATGCCCTGGTCATCCTTGTGGTCCCGTATTGGCCCAGACAGATCTGGTTCCCGTACCTGCATCGCCTCTCGCTGGAACCTCCAATCCGCCTGCCGCAGTGACCGGACCTCCTCTCTCAGGACAACGGCACGATGCTACACCCCAACCTGCGGATGCTATCTCTGACGGCCTGGAAGCTGAAAGGGTAGCCCTTGCTCCTTTCAACCTGCCCTCTGAGGTTCAGGACATCATACTTGCCGCGCGGCGCCCCTCCACTAGAAAATCCTACAGCCTCAAATGGCGCCGCTTCAGTATATGGTGTGCAGAGCACCAGCTTGACCCCTTCACGTGCCCGGTCTCGAGGCTTCTTCAATACCTGGCCCACCTCTCCGCCCTGGGCCTCAGGACTCAATCTATCAAGGTGCATCTGTCCGCCATCGCTGCCTTTCACCTACGCATAGGCGACTCATCGGTGGCGGCTCTGCCTCTGGTTTCCAGCTTCATGCGGGGTTTGGCCAACCTGCATCCCCCCATTAGGGAACCCGTACCCTCTTGGGACCTGAACATTGTCCTTCATCAACTCATGCAGGAACCCTTTGAGCCCCTCCAATCATCACACATGAAGTTCGCTTCATGGAAGACTCTGTTTCTCATCGCCATCACATCGGCCAGGAGGATCAGCGAGCTTCAAGCTCTCGTGGACTATGAGCCTTACACCATCCTCCATCACGACCGTGCTTGTCTCAGGACACACCCCAAGTTTGTGCCTAAGGTGGCCACAGCCTTCCACATCAACCAGACCATCGAACAGCCCAGCTTCCAGCCAGGCCCTCCTTCTGACCCTGATCAGCATCGCCTGCGCACGCTCGACTGCGTCAGGGCCCTCCGCTGCTACCTCAGCAGGACTGCACCACTACGCAAAGGGTCACAGCTCTTCGTCTCCTACGACCCAAACAGGCCGGGTGTCCCCGTTTCCAAGCGCACACTGTCCAAGTGGATAACCACCTGCATCTCCTTCTGCCTCTCCCTCGCGGGTTCCAGCCCCACCGCAGGAGTACGGGCACATCACCTAAGAGCGTTGGCCGCCTCCATTGCCAACCTATGCGACATCCCAGTGCCAGAAATCTGCAAAGCGGCCACCTGGTCCTCAATCCAGACCTTCCAGAAACACTACTGCCTTGACAGGACAGACCACGGGGGCGCTGCCTTCGGTCTAGCCATGCTATCTGCACCACCTTCTTGAAGGCCCACGCCTTCTCAGGACTATAACCAAAGCTTTAACCTGGACCTGTGTTATGCACCTTATTGCCAGTTCTTGCGTGCACTGTTTTGTACTGAGCACTGTTATCACCTTAAGCTTGTTTTTTTGCACAACTATGCTTAATCTTATTGCACAATTCTTATGCGTGTTTTGCACAATGCTTGATCTTGTTACACGTTTTTTTATGCACTGCTTGCTACGCACAATGCTTCATCTTGTTACACGTTTTATGCACTGCTTGCTATGTACTGTTGCATTGTTGTGGTTGTATGGCTTATTTGGGAATGCATCACTTGCGTTCCCCTATTAAAAACTTGCCCTACAACCTCCGTGTCTGAGTTCCAAGTGACTATCCCCGCCGCTGTACAATTAGCTGGGGAGACCCCACTTGTGGCTGACTCATCCTGCTTGCCCTGGGAGAAAGCGCAGTTACTTACCTGTAACATGAGTTCTCCAGGGACAGCAGGATAAGTCAGCCACACTTTCCCTCCCTCCTCCCTGGCGGGGATCCCTCCTAGCCTTGCTTCCGCCTCCTAGCTCCTCTCGCCTCGGCTGGGGAAATCTGATCAGCTAGGGGCGGACCGGGAGGTGTGGCTACTAGCCCAGCCCAGAAGGCTTCTGGGCTAGTGAGAGTACTTTCTGTCTACGGCGCCGTCGGATGACGTCACCCACTTGTGGCTGACTTATCCTGCTGTCCCTGGAGAGCTCATGTTACAGGTAAGTAACTGCGCTTACAGTAACTGGCATATGATACCTGGAGTAGTGATACTCTGCACTGAGACACTGATCAGCCTATCTCTGCACTGGTGTTACAGAGAGAGAGGTTACAGTGAGGGGATCTTCCTCACAGTAACTGGCATATGATACCTGAGGTAGTGATACTCTGCACTGAGACACTGATCAGCCCGTCTCTGCACTGGTGCTACAGAGAGAGAGGTTACAGAGGGGGATCTTCCTCACAGTAACTGGCATATGATACCTGGGGTAGTGATACTCTGCACTGAGACACTGATCAGCCTATCTCTGCACTGGTGCTACAGAGAGAGGTTACAGTGAGGGGGATCTTCCTCACAGTAACTGGCATGTGATACCTGGGGTAGTGATACTCTGCACTGAGACACTGATCAGCCCGTCTCTGCACTGGTGCTACAGAGAGAGAGGTTACAGTGAGGGGATCTTCCTTACAATAACTGGCATATGATACCTGGGGTAGTGATACTCTGCACTGAGACACTGATCAGCCCGTCTCTGCACTGGTGCTACAGAGAGAGAGGTTACAGTGAGGGGATCTTCCTCACAGTAACTGGCATATGATACCTGGGGTAGTGATACTCTGCACTGAGACACTGATCAGCTCGTCTCTGCACTGGTGTTACAGAGAGAGGTTACAGTGAGGGGATCTTCCTCACAGTAATTGGCATATGATACCTGGGGTAGTGATACTCTGCACTGAGACACTGATCAGCCCGTGTCTGCACTGGTGCTACAGAGAGAGGTTACAGTGAGGGGATCTTCCTCACAGTAACTGGCATGTGATACCTGGGGTAGTGATACTCTGCACTGAGACACTGATCAGCCCGTCTCTGCACTGGTGCTACAGAGAGAGAGGTTACAGAGGGGGATCTTCCTCACAATAACTGGCATATGATACCTGGGGTAGTGATACTCTGCACGGAGACACTGATCAGCCCGTCTCTGCACTGGTGCTACAGAGAGAGAGCTTACAGTGAGGGGATCTTCCTCACAATAACTGGCATATGATACCTGGGGTAGTGATACTCTGCACTGAGACACTGATCAGCCCGTCTCTGCACTGGTGCTACAGAGAGAGAGGTTACAGAGGGGGATCTTCCTTACAGTAACTGGCATATGATACCTGGGGTAGTGATACTCTGCACTGAGACACTGATCAGCCCGTCTCTGCACTGGTGCTACAGAGAGAGAGAGGTTACAGAGGGGGATCTTCCTCACAGTAACTGGCATATGATACCTGACGTAGTCATACTCTGCACTGAGACACTGATCAGCCCATCTCTGCACTGGTGCTACAGAGAGAGAGGTTACAGAGGGGTCCTTCCTCACAGTAAGTGGCATATGATACCTGACGTAGTCATACTCTGCACTGAGACACTGATCAGCCTGTCTCTGCACTGGTGCTACAGAGAGAGAGGTTACAATGAGGGTGTTTACCTCATTGTAATTGGCATATGGTGCCTGGGGTACATATCAGTTTATTTACTTCATCATTCATATTAATTTTTATTGGTTTGATTTCTTATTTTATTTAATTATTTATCATTTTACATGCTGTTTATTCTGGTTAATATTTGTTCATTTATTTATTTAAAGGTATTTATATACCGCCTTATCATTCAATCAAAGCGGTTTCCACGGCAAACAATCAAGGGGGCAAATGCTTTCATGCAGTGTACAGAGTGGTGTGTATGTGTTGGCGGGGATGTGATTAGATTTGGTTTATCTACATAGTGCGCTATTATACATCATGAGCTATTATACAGTCTTATATACAGTCTTGGGGTGGTGGGGGGGGTTGATGATCTGACTTGTATGCTGGTTCAGGGGGTATGTCCATAGTAATCGATGAACAGGGTTGTCTTCAGCTGTTTTCGGAAGTCCTTGATTTCTGTGGTTAGTCTCAGAACATCTGGGAGGGAGTTCCATATGGATGGAGCAGCCAGGGAGATTGCTCGTTGTGCGGTGTCTTTGCGGGTCTTGGTGAAGTCTTTTGGGGTGTTAACCCAATTGGAGGTGCCTCTTCTTCTTGGCCGTGTGCTTGTGTCGGGTTGTATGAGTGTGTGTAGGCTTATGGCGGAGGAGTGTTTGATCTTGAATATGTTTATGATAGTCTTGTATTTGATGCGTGAGATGATTGGGAGCCAGTGCAGTTCTTTCAGTATGGGTGTGATGTGATCGTGTCTTGTAGTACCGGCTATTATGCGGGCAGCTGTGTTTTGGGCCAGTTGTAGTGGTCTGAGGGTCTGCTTTGGTAGCCCGGTGAATATTGGATTGCAGAAGTCTAGTAGAGGGGTTATCAGCGCCTGGCAAATGGTGCGAAAGTGCTCTGGGTCGAGGAGGGGCTTGAGTCTTCTGATGAGTCGCATTCTTAGGTATGCACTTTTGGTTGCTCTGCCTATGTGTGCTTGGAGGTTAAGTTCTTTGTCCAGGATGACTCCGAGGTACTTAACTTCTGATTTTATGGGTATGAGTGCATCTCTTATCTTGATGTCGGGTGGAGGGATAAAGGCCGGGTTTCACGTGATGATCAGTGCCTCCGTCTTGCTGCAGTTGATTGATAGGTTGTTTTCCTGAAGCCAGTTTGCCATTTATAACCCCACTACTGGACTTCTGCAATCCGATATACCTCGGCCTACCGAAACAAGCCCTCAAACCTCTACAACTAGCACAAAACACTGCTGCACGAATCATAACAGGAACGGCAAGACAGGAGCACATCACACCCACCTTAAAAGACTTACACTGGCTTCCAATCGGTGCACGCATCAAATACAAAACTATCATAAACATATTCAAGATCAAACACCACACATCAGCCAACAGCCTACACACACTCATACAATCAGACACCAGTACGCGTCCCAGAAGAAAACAAACCCACAACAGAGTCAGCACCCCCAGTGAATACAAACACACACGCAAGGACACAACAGACAGAGCACTCTCAATGGCCGCTCCAACAATATGGAACAAACTCCCGGACGACTTGAGGGCCGCTACAGACCTAAAAGACTTCAGAAAACAGCTAAAAAACCATACTGTTCATAGAACACTATGGACACATCACATAACTTCAGAGAATGAACAACAGCGCATGATCCCGCCTAACCAATGTATGCATGGAATTTGTTTTTGCACCTCTGTATATAGCCCACTCTGTAAATAGCTCATACCAATCTAACACACAACACGACACACACTCAATTTCCCCCCACTGCATGTATAACACACTCACCTGACCTGATTGTTTGCCGTGATACCACCTTGATTATTAAGATAAGGCGGTTTAGAAATACTGTTAAATAAATAAATAAAATTTGGGTGAGGCAGTTTGTTATGTTGGTGTAGTCCGGGTTGTCGACTGAGATGGGTGTGTAGATCATGATGTCATCTGCGTAGATTGTATAATGTATGTGGTGCTCTTTCATGATGGCACATATTGGCTGGATGTATAGGTTGAATAGGAGAGCTGAAAGGGCCGATCCCTGTGGCACTCCTTGTTTGACTTTTATGGGTTGAGATGTTTTGAGTCTTACTTTGACCTGTATTTGTCTGTCGGTTAGGTATGAATGGAACCAATTCAGGGTGGCACCGTGTAGACCGATGTTCTGTAGTCTATCCAATAGAGTCTTGTGGTTAACTGTGTCAAATGCAGATGAGATGTCAATGAATATCATGAGTATGCCTTTCTTGGTGTTGTCTATGATGCGGAGGACGCTGTTGAAGAGGTATATCAGAAGAGTTTCTACCCCGTGGTTGGGCCAGAACCCGTGTTGATTGTTGTCCAGGGGAGCGTGGTTGTCTGTGTTCTTGTAGTTGATGCTGTACAGTTTTTTCGATTATTTTTGCTAAAAGTGGTATGCTGGAGATGGGTCTGTATGCTGCTGGATTGTTCTTGTTAAGTGTGGATTTCTTCGGGATAGGTCTTATTGTTGCGAGCTTCAATTGATTTGGCATGCGCCCTTGGGTTAGGGAGGAGTGTACTATCTTGTGGATGGTTTGGATGAAGTTTGATTTGGTGGCCTTGATCCAGGGCACTGGGCAGGGATCTGTGGGGGCAGTGCTTGTCTTGATTGCTGAGATGATGTGGGAGAGTTGCTCCGTGGATGGGGTGTTGAATGTTCCCCAGGTGTTCAAGGGTGTGATAGTCTTTGGGGTTGGGCTGGGTCTTGTTTGTTCTGCTGAGTGGAACTTTTCTTGGATGTGGTCCGCAAATGTTTGTGGGTCCAGTTGCACTTTGTCTTCGGTATCCTGGTCTTTGGTGAGGGCTTTTACGATTTCAAATAGTTCTCTGGGTTTGTTGTTGGAGTTGCATATGAGGTTTGTATGGTATTCCCTTTTTGTTTGGTTGATGCATTCGTTGTATTGTTTTTGCTTTGTTAGGTATAGTTCCTGGTTCTCGGGTGACTTGTTCTGTCTCCATCTCCGTTCTATTTTTCTGAGGCTCCTCTTTTAGTTACTTATAGTTTTAGTTTTAGAGTACCATGGTTTGTGTTGTAGTTTGTTGCAGCGGTGTCCTGTGTCTATATTCTGTTGCTTTGGCAGCGTTGTATATGGTGTTGTTCCAGTTGGTGATTAGTGCATCTAGGTCATCTGTTTCATGGTTTAGGTTTTGTATTGTGTCCTGTAGGAACTGGTCTCTGTCGAAGCATTTAAATCTTCTTTGTGTGGGGGTGTTGTCCGGGTATTTGTTTAGTATCTCCTCATTAGGTGTAATTTTTACTTCAATTAAGTGATGGTCACACCATGGTACTGGTGTGGTGATGGGTGTTGATATTAGGCCTCTTGAGGTTAGGTAGTTGGGTGCAAAAATAAGGTCTGGTGAGGATCCATGTCTGTGTGTCGGGGTGGTGATTATTTGCATGAATTGGAGTGAACTCATTGCTTGGAGAAAAGCTTCTGCATCTTTTTTGTTGGAGGACTTAAGGTTGAAGTCTCCTAGGAGTATTGTGGGTTTGTGGCTGGAGTTCACTGCGCAGACTGTCTCTAGAGTTGATGCTAGTTCTTCAGGTGGTGCATGGGGTGCTCTGTAGGTGAGACATATGGCCATATGTTTGTTCTCTATCGAGATGGTGTTAGAGTGTTGGGTGTCCATGTTACTTTTTGATTTGAATTTTAGGCTGCTCTTTGCTATTATGAGTGCCCCTCCTCCTCGCCTATGAGTGCCCGGGCAGTTGTATGCTGTGTAAGCGTCGGGCACCAATTGATGGAGTAGGACGTTGTCAGTGGGACTGAGCCATTTTTTTGTGATGCAGAGTATGTCAGGCTGATGGTCATCTATGTGGTCAACTAGGGTATAGATCTTGTTGCATATTGACCCGGCGTTTATGAGCTTAATTGTTATTGGTCTTGGGGTGTTGTGTGTCTTGTGTGGTTCCTTTGTTTTGGCGTGTATGTTGGACTTGTGTTTTGCTTGTCTCTTTGTTGTAGGAGAATGTTGTGAGTCCCTGTGGGTATGCTGTTGGTCTATGTATGTCCATATAGTTGTTGGAGGCCATGGTGAGTATGTGTGTGGGTGATGGTAGTGCATGTGAGGTGGAATGAGTAGTGTGAGTATGAGGCCGAGGGGGAAGATCAGATTTGTGTGCATGTTTTTGTTCAGTTCTGTGGTTTGCACTTACGGTTGCTGCTCTTCTCTCATGGCTGCTTGCTGGGTCTTTTTGTTTCTTTCGTGTGCTTTTTGGTGAGGCTGTCTCTTTTTTGCTCTTTACGCCTTTGTGCCACACCTAAGGGCCATGCCAAAGGGCCCTCAGGCGCGGGCCCGCCAGGCGCAGGCGCGCTGGCTGGTGCCGGCCTTTTCAAGCCGGCTCGTCTCCGCCTCCCACTGCCCCGATTGGGCAGGAGCCTCCGAGCAGGAGACAAAGGCTTCCCTCCTGTTCGGGCGCTCTACCCCCGATCGGGGGAGCTGCTGGACCGCTGGCTGCTCTGCTCCATTGGAGCCGGCCTTTTCAAGCTGGCTCGGCTCCGCCTCCCACTGCCCTGATTGGGCAGGAGCCTCCGAGCAGGAAACAAAGGCTTCCCTCCTGATCGGGGGAGCTGCTGGACCGCTGGCTGCTCTGCTCTGTTGGAGCCGGCCTTTTCAAGCTGGCTCGGCTCCGCCTCCCACTGCCCCAATTGGGCAGGATCCTCCGAGCAGGAGACAAAGGCTTCCCTCCTGTTCTGGCACTCTACCCCCAATCGGGGGAGCTGCTGGACCGCTGTTCATGGATTTGCGTGTTTTTCATATTGTTTTACATTGTTTTAATTTGTTTCAAGAATGTTTTTAATGTATGAGATGTTTTAAATGAATCTTTGTAATTATTTATTTATATTCATATTTATGTTTATGTTTTTAGAACGCCAAAGAATCTTTTGATTAAGAAAGGAAGAGGGATTTATTACAGATTTGTATAGAAAACCAAACCGATCACTGGGACCTGAAATGTTTTTCCTTTTATTATTCACATTTCAGGTCCCAGTGATGTTGACTTTATCATTATAATTTTCCTTACAGTTTCTGTAATGTGTATCGTGATTTCCTATTTGATTGCCCTGTACTTTATGGTTGGTTGTTATATTAATTATATAATCAATAAAAAAAAAAAAACCAAACTGATAAAAACCAACTCTTACATTTTAAACGTTTTCATAACCCTGCACTTAAGAACCACCTCTCTTGTAGGGCAATTTTTGAGAGCACGACAAACTTGTACTACCGATGAAGATTTAACCTTCAAGGAGATATGAGACAGAGATTTTTAGCACGGAATTATCCATACTGCTATATAAACAGCACCTACATGAGAGCTCGGGACTCTTTGAGAGACACACTGCTAGAATTGAAACCTAAGAAGTTAGAAACAAGAATGGTATGTCCGCTTTTGTACTCAACAGTTTTCACGTGATATTATGAAGATCTTGCAAGAGGAGTGGCACTTGATACAAACTGTACCTGAGTTTACAGATATGCAATTCACTGTAGTACACAAGAGTAATGTGAACTTACGGAATTATGCTTGTGCCGTCAGCATTAATGAGAAGATTTCTCTTCAAACACAAGGGCCAGTATCAGTGTGGAAGATGTTCCATTTGTATACATGCTATACCAATAAAGAATGTTTTCGTTCATTCTATTATTAGTCAAAGATTTTATTTAGATGACTTTTCCAATTCTGAGACCACTAATGTTATTTATGTCATTCAGTGTCCCCCTTTCTCCACTTATGCTCTCCCTTTCCCCCATTCTTTTCCACCTCTCCTCCCCATCCCCCCTCCTCCCCTTCCCCCTCCCTTCCCCTTCCCCTTCCTCTCTCCCTTTCCCCCACCTTTTCCCTCTCCTCCCCATCCCCCCTCCTCCCTTTCCCCCTTCCCCCACCTTTCCCCCTCCTCCCGTATACCCTTTTCCCCTCCTCCCCTTCCCCCCCTTTCCCCCTTCCCCCACTCTTTCCCCCTACTCCCCATCCCCCCTTTCCCCCTCCTCCCCTTAGCCCCTCCCCTTCCCCACTTTTCCCCCTCCCCCCATCACCACCCTTCCCTTTCCCTCCTCTTCCCCCTCCTTCTCCCCATTCCCCTTTTCCTTTCCTCCTTCCTCCACCACCCCTCCCTCCTTTCCCCTCCCACATCCCCACCCTCCCTTTTTTTTCTCCTTCCCCCTTCCCCTCACTCGGATGAGAGGAGGATGATTAGCGGGGTTCCCCAGGGTTCGGTCTTGGGCCCAGCACTGTTCAATGTATTTGTGAGTGATATTGCTGAAGGACTGAATGGAAAAGTATGTCTTTTTGCAAATGACATGAAAATTTGCAACAGAGTGGACTCCCCTGAGGGAGTGGATAACATGAGGAAAGATCTACAAAAGCTGGAAGAATGGTGTAATGCTTGGCAGTTAAGATTTAATGCGAATAAGTGCAGTGTCATGCACTTGGGAAGCAGAAATCCAAGGGAAGTGTACGCGATAGGGGGCAAGAGGTTGGTGTGCACGGACCAGTCAAAGGACCTTGGTGTGATTCTTTCTGAGGATCTCAAGGTGGCGAAACAGTTCGACAAGGCAGTGGCAAAAGTCAGGAGGATGTTGGGTTGCATACAAAGAGGAATTACCAGCAGAAAGGAAGAGGTACTAATGCCACTGTATAAGTCACTGGTGAGGCCTCACTTGGAATACTATATTCAGTTTTGGAGACCATATCTTGCAAAGGATGTAGAAAGACTGGAAACGGATCAGAGGAAGGCGACCAAAATGATTTGGAGCCTGCGTCAGAAGCCTTATGAGAAGAGACTTGAAGACCTAAATATGTACACTCTGGAGGAGAGGAGGGACAGGGGAGAGATGATTCAGACCTTTAAATACTTAAAGAGAAATGATGAACAAACAAACCTCTTCCAAAGACGAGGAAGCTGTAAAACTAGAGGGCTTAACATGAAGCTGCAAGGGGGTAAATTGAAAGGCAATGTCAGGAAATACTTTTTCACTGAAAGGGTGGTGGATGCTTGGAATGCCCTCCCGATGGAAGTGGTGGGGGCAAATACAGTGACAGAATTCAAAATGGCATGGGACAGACACAGTGGATCCCTTTACAGCAACAGGATAAAATCAAAATAAACTTATCTAATTTCTCAACAAACAGGGGTGTCCTTAACGGAGCGGTGGGTTCACCCCTAAATAAAGACATAGTGAGAGGTGGCCTGCACGCAGCAGCAGGTACACCTACTCTTGCCATCTTACTGGGCAGACTAGATGGACCATACTGGTCTTTATCTGCCGTCATTTACTATGTTATTATGTTCCCCTTTCGCTCTTCCTCCTTCCCCCACCTCCTTCCTTCCACCCTCCTCTTCCCCTCCCTTTCCATATTTATTCCTTTTTTCCTTCCTTTCCCCTCTTCCCTTCCCCCTTCTCCTTCCCCCTCTTCCCCTTTGCCCCTTCCTTCTCTCTCTCCCCCCCTCTCCCGTCCAACCCTCTCCCTTTCCTCTCTTTTCCCCTCCCTCCCTTCCCCCTCCCTTTCCTTTGGCTTCCTTCCCTCACTCCACCTCCCTTGTCCTCCCCTCCTCTCTCTACCACATCCACCCCCTCTTTTCCACCCCTTTACTCTCCCCCTTGCCATACCTCCTTTCCCTTCCTTGAAAGATTGATCTCATTAGTTGAAGATATTTTAATTAGTAGAGTTAAAATGTTCTCATTGGTCTCCCTTAGTTGGAGATAATTTGAATAAGTTGGTTTTTACTTGTTTTGATTGTTTTTAAATAAAGATATTGTTAACTATTTATTTATTTTAATACCTCCCGTTACATAAGAACATAAGATATGCCATACTGGGTCAGACCAAGGCCCATCAAGCCCAGTATCCTGTTTCCAACAGTGGGCAATCTCGGTCATACGTACCTAGCAGTTTCCCCAAAAGACACAGGTTCCGCAATGCTTGTACTGGGTCAATGTTAGTAATGGTTTATGGACCTTTCCTTCAGGAACTTGTCCAAACCTTTTTTAAACCCAGCTACACTAACAGCCTTTACTACATCCTCCGGTAACAAATTCCAGAGTTTGATTACACGTTGAGTGAAAAAATATTTTCTTTTATTAGTCTTAAATAGTTTACCCTGTAGCTTCATTGCATGTCCCCTAGTCTTTCTATATTCTGATAACGTAAACAATCGATCTACGTTTACCCGTTCCACTCCGTTCATTAATTTATAGAGTTCTATCATATCTCCCCTCAGCCATCTCTTTTCCAGGTTAAAGAGCCCTAACCTTTTTAGCCTTTCTTCATAGGAGTATCCTTCCATCCCCTTTACCATTTTGGTGGCTCATCTCTGAACCTTTTCTAATAATGCTATATCCTTTTTAAGATACGGCGACCAGAATTGCACACAATATTCAAGGTGCGGTCTCACCATGGAACGATATAGAGGCATTATAATAGTCTGCCTTATAACGTTTTTAAATATGGTTGGATATTAATATAATGTATTATGATTATCATTTTATGGGTCATTATTTAGCTATTATATTTTTAAGGGTTCTTTTACATTGTGGTGGAGGTTGCTGTATGGTCTCTTATTTGGTAGAAGGATAACATACAAAAAAGTGAATCCTGGGGGAAACTGCACAGCTGTTCCCACTGCACTTATGGAAAGATTTGTCATGTTTGCACAGTACACACATTTATGTGTAACATCCTTTCAAATAAAGAGTTTATTGGCACTATAATCTATAGCATGTTGAGTTGCAATAACAGTTGACATTTAAATGCCAACATGTTTGCGCCAAAAAAAGTCTTTACAGTGCAGAAGCGGGCGCTTCTCCAGGACCAAGCAGGAAGTCAGTCCTCACATATGGGTGACATCGACGTCGATGGAGCCCTTGTGGAGCATTTCCCCAGCTTTTTCTATGAAAGCCTTTGGGAATGCATGCACGCATGCGCGGTCCCCTTCCTGCCTAAAGGTGCCATCTTGCTCAGTCTCTCTTTTTCCGTGAAGCCCGGACGTGTGTCCTAGTCCTCCCAGAAAATAGTTGGATTTTTTCGCGATTCCTTCGCTATTTTTTTCTCCGGTTCGACGCTGGTTCCCCTCCCGCCAGGTTCGGTACACCGGTATTGAGCCCGATCTTATTTTTTCGGGTTTTGCCCTTCGTGGCTGGCTTTCGCGCCCTTTTTTTCTTTTTCCCTGGAAGGGCGGTCCTTTGACCTCGCGGGGACTCTTTTTTCCCCGATGGCTTCCAGTGGTTTCAAGAAGTGTGATCGGTGTAAGAAACTCATGTCTCTCACCGACACACTCGACTGCTGCCTTCGGTGCCTCGGTCCTGACCACGATCCTAAGATCTGTGGACCATGTGGAAAGATGTCCTCCAAGGCGCTTCAAAGTCGTCAGCACCAAAAGGAAAGGCTTTTCTCAGACTTGGCCTCTGGCCGGGCCCGGACCTCGTCTGAGGCCTCGACATCTCGGGAATCTGATCCCGAGCACCGTCGGGGCTCCTCGGACAGGGGGTCCCCCGACCAGGAACGAAAGAGGAAGAAGCGGCTCACAAGGGCATCATTGGAAGAGGTCCCTGACTCCTCGAGAGCTAGGTCTCAGACCCCCGACAGCCGCCCCGGGCCCGTGGAACAGGAGAAGCCTCCAAAAGTACCTCATGTGGAGCCGGAGTCTGCTGGACACCTAAGTCCTATAGTCCTCGTGGACTCTCCTCCCAGAGAGCCGCCGCCGGGGTCCGAGTCGGTGGCTGCTGAGTCTCCTGAGCTGGGTCTCAGGCTGACAGCCTTGGAGTGCAGATTGTCTGCCTTCATGGAACAGCAGCGGGCGCTGATGGCCAGCCTGTCTGGCGCATCTGCCCCAACCACCGGGACATCGACATCGAAGTCGACCCCGGAGACCGAGCCAATACACGAGACCATGAAGGCTCGAGGTCGACCTCGGTCGCGGTCTCCCTCGACCTCCCGCTCAGGACCGAGGGCGTCGACGCTGGTGCCTTCGGCGTCGGGGCGGGTGCTCACAGGCCCCGCGCAGTCGGAGCCTGATTCCTCATCGGACAAGTCCGCCTGGGAGACGGAGGACGAGGAGTCCCCCGACACCTTCCGGACTCGGTGCGTCCCGTCGGACACACCGCAGTCTGAGCCCCAGAGTAGATCCCCTCCGGAGGATACCCGGTTCTCGGAGTTCGTCCGGGATATGGCCACTGCGTTGGCTATCCCTGCGGACCCCGAGGAAGAGCCTCAAGCCGAGGAGCTCGAGGCCCTACAGTATGACTCTCCTCTGAAGGAGGCCTTTACTGTTCGGTTCCTCCGATGCTGGAACGGCTCCTCTTCCGGATGTGGGAGGCACCGGCCTCGGCGCCGGTTCTAAGCAAGCGGGTCGATTCCATTTATCGACTCAGGAAGAGCCCTGGATTTCAGAAGGCGCAGCTACCACACCATTCCATGGTGGTGGAATCGACCATGCATCGCCTGAAAAGTCAGAAGATGCACTCCATGGTGCCCCCTGGCAGGGAGGCCCAGAACCTGGATGGTTTTGGTAGAAAGTGCTTCCAGGGCTCGATGCTTGCTTGCCGTGTCCAGTCTTACCAGCTGTACATGGGCATGTACTTGCGGGACCTGGCCAAGGAGCTGGCCGGGTTCTCTGCTGGTCTCTCCAGGGAACCCTTGCAGAGGTTCAAGTCCTTATCCTTGGGGATACGGGAATGCTCCAAGTTTATATCCTGTGTTGCGGCAGCCAGCATCGCGGCCCGAAGCCAGGCGTGGTTGCAGTCATCGGACCTCGAGCCGTGGGTTCAGGACAAGTTGGTCGATGTCCCTTGCCGAGGTGAGAACCTTTTTGGCAAGCCCATGACCGAGAAGGCTGCACAGCTCGAAACCGAGCACCTCACGAGAACAAGGCTGTCTAGAAAGACTTCTGCCCCTTCTCACAAGAAGAAGGGCTCGGGTAAAAAGCCCTTTTACCCGAGGAAGGGCACTGCCTACAAACAGTACTCACAGTACCAGGCTTCCCAGGCTCCCCCACAGGGTCAGCAGGCTAAGGGGCAGGGTAATGGGCCCCATAGGCAGAGGACCCCCAAGCCTCCGGCCCCTGCTCCCAACTCAGCAGGGTGGGTTTTTTTGACTCCTTAGGCTTAGCCTCTCCGTCCCTGCTCTCCCAACCCTGCACAGGACGTCGACTTACCCTGTTTGCCCACAGGTGGCCACTCATCACTGGAGACAGTTGGGTGCTAAGCATCGTCTACAAGGGCTATATGCTACACTTCCAACAGCTGCCTCCTCCATACTTTGCAGGGGAGCCTCCAAGGCCTCCCCTGTACACAGATCTTCTCCTTCAGGAGCTCCAAGGTCTGTTGCGAGACAAGGCAGTGGAGCCTGTGCCTCCCCACCTCCAAGGTCAAGGGTTCTACTCCAGGTACTTTCTCGTACCCAAAAGAACCGGTGGCTTCCGGCCTATTCTCGACCTCAGAAATCTCAACAAGTTCCTAGAGAAAGAGAAATTCAAGATGCTTACTCTTGGAACACTGCTGCCCTACCTCCAGCAGGGAGATTGGCTATGCTCCTTAGATTTAAAGGATGCATACACTCACATCCTCATTCATCCAGACCACAGAAAGTACCTCAGGTTCATTGTGGGAGGAAACCATTATCAGTACAGAGTAGTGCCTTTTGGTCTAACCTCCGCTCCCAGGGTCTTTACCAAATGCCTGGCGGTGGTGGCGGCCTACCTGAGAAATCAGGGTATCTTTGTCCTCCCCTATCTGGACGACTGGCTCATCAGGGGTCAGACATGCCAGGAGGCCAGACAAGCCACCCTCCGAACTATTGCTCTTCTTCAAAACCTGGGGTTTGTCATAAACTTCGCAAAGTCCACTTTGCTCCCCTGCCAGAACTTGGAGTTCATAGGGGCAAGGCTGGACTCTCTGCTGGCAAAGGCGTTCTTGCCAGAAGACAGAGCTCAAAGACTGATCAACTTGGCAAACCAGTTTCTCAGCAGGTCCCTTGTCTCCGCCAGACTCTGCCTGAGGCTTCTTGGCCACATGGCTTAGACAGTACGTGTGACCCCCAATGCCCGGCTCCATATGAAGCCTGTACAGTGGTGCCTCCGAACTCAGTGGACACAGGCCACAGGCAGCCTCAGAGACAGAGTAAGGGTGTCCAGACAATTTCTGAACTCCCTCCGCTGGTGGCTGCACCCACCCAATCTACTGCAAGGGGTGCCTTTTCAGATTCCTGGGTTTACAGTGGTGTTGACCACAGATGCCTCCCTGCGAGGCTGGGGGGCTCATTGTCTGGGCAAGTGCACCCAGGGCCTGTGGTCTCCCTGGGAGGCCACACAGCAGATCAATCTACTGGAACTCAGGGCTATTCGTCTACTGCTGTGGCGCGGTGAAGAGCTGTCAGAGCTGAAGTCACTGCTGTAGTCTGCGCAGGCACGGCTGTGCTGTATGCGCTGGTGAGGGAAACCGGAAGTCGTCATCGAGCCATGCGGGAGTTCCGGGTTGATGGGAGGAGCTTGAGTCTGCAAGATGGAGGCTTCCACGGAAGCACACGTGGCAGTTACCTCTGACTCACAGCGGGGAACGGAGGCCTGGAGAGGCGCGTCCCCAGCCGTAGAAGCGGCAGCAGAGGCATCGGGGGGTCGGAGGACCGGCGGTGCCTGGATAGCCTGAGCGCTCGTGGATGGCTGTACACTCACAGGGTTCGTTGGAGATAGGAGATCTCTGAGGGCATGCCGCCGGTACTTGAGGGCCCTCGGGGACATGCGGCCGCAGGCAGAACAGTCCTGGACGGCATGATCCTTCCCCAGGCATAGCAGGCAGATGAGATGAGTGTCTGAGTTCGCCATACGTCGGGAACATGCGGTGCACTTCTTGAATCCAGGTTTTTTCATTTTCAGGTGAGAGTAAAAATAATAAACGTCTAATCGGCAAGGCGGAAGACGAAGACTGATCTGCTAGGGGCGGACCGGGAGGTGTGGCTACTAGCCAAGCCCAGAAGGCAAAAGCCTTCTGGGCTAGTGAGAGTAATTTCCGTCTCGGCGCCATCGGATGACGTCACCCCACTTGTGGCTGACTCATCCTGCTTGCCCTGGGAGAAGGGGATCTTCCTCATGGTAACAGCCATATGGTACCTGGACTGGTGTCACTCTGCACTGTGACACTGATCAGACCGTCCCTGCACTGGTGATAGAGAGACAGAGATTACGGTAAGGGGATCTTCCTCCCGGTAACTGCCATATGGTACCTGGACTGGTGATACTCTGCACTGAAACACTGATCAGACACACCCTGCATTGGTGCTACAGAGAGAGAGGTTACAGTAAGGGGATCTTCCTCAGGGTAACTGACATATGGTACCTGGAATGGTGTCACTCTGCACTGAGACACTGATCAGAGAGTCCCTGCACTGGTGCTACACAGAGAGAGGTTATAATAAGGGGATCTTCCTCACGGTAACTTACATATGGTACCTGGAGCAGTGATACTCTGCACTGTGACACTGATCAGAGAGTCCCTGCACTGGTGCTACAGAGAGAGAGGTTACAGTAAGGGGATCTTCCTCACGGTAACAGCCATATGGTACCTGGAGTAGCGATACTTTGCACTATGACAATGATCAGAGAGTCCCTGCACTGGTGCTACAGAGAGAGAGGTTACAGTAAACGGATCTTCCTCACGGTAACAGCCATATGGTACCTGGAGTAGCGATACTCTGCACTATGACACTGATCAGAGAGTCCCTGCACTGGTTCTACAGAGAGAGAGGTTACAGTAAGGGGATCGTCCCCACGGTAACTGACATATGGTACCTGGAGTAGTGATACTCTGCACTATGACACTGATCAGACAGTCCCTGCACTGGTGCTACAGAGAGAGAGGTTACAGTAAACGCCTTCTGGGCTAGTGAGAGTACTTCCGTCTTCGGCTCCGTCGGATGACGTCACCACTTGTGGCTGACTTATCCTGCCTGTCCTGGGAGAAACGGATTTTCCTCACAGTAACTGACATATGATACCTGGAGTAGTGATACTCTGCACTATGACACTGATCAGAGAGTCCCTGCACTGCTGCTACAGAGAGAGAGGTTACAGTAAGGGGATCTTCCTCACAGTAACTGACATATGATACCTGGAGTAGTGATACAGCACAGTTACTTACCTGTAACAGGTGATCTCTGGGAACAGCAGGAATAAGTCTTCACATATGGGTACGTCGGTACCAACGGAGTCTGAGCGGGAACGCTTCCCAGCGTCCAATTAAGAGCTTTTGGAAGCATCCCAGCACGCCTGCGTGCTGCCTTCCCGCCTTTCCCAACTGCCTCTCCTCAGTTAAGTTTTAAAGCTGAGACAAAGAGAGAGAGAGAGAGGAAAGGAAAGATAGAGAGACAACTCCTAGGGGAGGTGGGTGGGTTGTGAAGATTTATTCCTGCTGTTCCCAGAGATCACCTGTTACAGGTAAGTAACTGTGCTATCTCCAGGAACAAGCAGGAATAAGTCTTCACATATGGGGACTCCCAAGCTGAGATGCCTGGAGTCCCAGTATGTCACATGCTATCTCCCAGAACACCAGGCATCCTGAGGATGGAGGGTAGGAGTTGAAGAAAGAAAGATGCTGTGGTACCGCTAACCTAGCACAGGACTGCAGAAAAGGAGTCCATGTGTGGATGATGATTGTCATCAATGATATTGCAAAGAATATTGCAATATGGACCTCCCCTGACAGGATTTCACAGAAGTATGGAGGTTCATGCATCTACTGGGGAACCCAGTAGAGGAACCGTGATGAGGACCTCACTGTAAAGAGGAGGTAATAAACCTGTAGGAAAACAGTGGAGGTCAGAATTCTGAAAGGTAACCCCAGTAGGAAAAACTGGGGTAGTACAAAAACGGTGGGCCTTCAGCAGAAGGCTGTATGACAAAAACCTAACTCTTTTGGAGGCAGAGTGGCTCACTCTTGGGAGCAAAAAGAGAAAGGCTAACCGATTTGGACAAACAGGCACAGTCCTTGAGGGGAGAAAGGGTATGGGAACCCCTTGTATCCCAAAAATAGAGGACAAATGCCTGAGGCGTTAAAGCCTGTGATTAACTGAAGATCCACAATGTCTCTCCTAACTGGGGTAAGCTAGGAGAGATATTGGGCACGGAGAGCTTCAGAGTTACCTAAACCCTTAGGTTATGGTATAAAAATTGTTGACTACCACAGGAGTGGTTGTGTGCGCAGAACCCCAAACCTGCTGGATAGCATAGGTATGGGTAAAGCCCCTCTGTCAGAAACATATAGCTATATGAGCATAGACAGTCAGATAAGAATGTGGAGACATATCTATCTATAATGAAATATCTCGACAGATACATACTATATATATATAGATAGATAGATAGATAGACATATAAGAATATATATATAGTGAGATATAGAGGGGCATAAAATACACACAAAAGATAAATATGAATATGTAGGCCTAAATATGGGTGTCTGCAATTAAACAGACAGAGATATGCCTACAGCATGGTATTCACATAGGATATGTGGAGAGGAAAGATTCATCTAATAACAAGGAGGTGGAACCTACTTGAGAAGATATATAGAGAATCTACTCCCCCTGGTTATGATCTGCAAGGATGCTAGCTAGTGAAATAACCAGGATGGTTACATGAAAAACAGAGGATAATATCAATGTGCAGCCAGGAAGTCCCGAGTCTTCCAGGACTCTAGCATGATAAGTAGACAGAAGACACATAGAGATGAGATACCATGTTGACCTGCTTAAGGGCAAAAAGTATCATGCGTTCTTACCATGAGGACGAGCTGCAAGGAGAAAGAGCATATCCCCGATTGGGAATGCTATGGACCAAAGCAGGGAATTGGCAACTCCTTAAGCCTTTACGTAAGAGAAGGCCTATGTCCTTTATATCAAAAGGAGATAGTAAAAGAAGGGAGAACCTTCTAGTCATGGGAGACATGACTGAAAAGCCTTTTCCAACCATCTAGGATAGCTGTTGGAGAAAAAAAACCCATGCTCTCTAGCAAGGGCCCATAGTGGAAAGCTTCTCTGTAGAATTGCAGAGAGCATGATGTAGGAGAATGAGGAGATAGAACTGGCTGCTAGAGAGCCAGTATCTCTGCCAACTATGCTGCCAAACCCAGGGGAATGGAGATGGCAGAAATAGAAGACCAATCCAGAAAGCTTGTAGTGAGATAATCTCCAAGATAGATGAAAGCACTGACTTGGAGCCACTACTAAGACTAGACAGAATGTTAGTGGAGGACAAATCTGGTTGTTTGTAGACAAGAACCAGTGGACCAAACATTAAGGCTCCTGCATAGGCAGCTGCTAGCAAGACAGCAGAACGAATCTTACTGTTCAAAAACAGAAAGAACAGACAGAACAGGAGTAGAAAACTCTGGACATGTCTGATAAGCTGCCTCAAAGTAAGACTGAAACAGGGGAGGTAACTCAGAGAGGAAAACTCTGCACTGGAAAGTGACAAAAACTAGAGAGGCTGAAGAAAAAAATCTCCCAGCGAAGTAAATCCGCTCTTACAGAGGAAAAACTGGTAAGAGGGTGAAGAGAATGGAGCTGAAGACTTACCAAGTAGTAAGTCCATAGAAAGGAAAAAAATACATGCTGGCACAGGAACTATCATTTGATAGTGGTGAGACCTCTTTCCCTAGCAGGAAAAAGAGGAGAAACCTGTGACCTATAGGCATGAACATCCTGACAGCTCATAGAAATATAGAAAAAATGGATGTCTTTTGGAAAGAGATCCATGTGTAGGGGTTAGAATGAAGTGGTGGATTGCCTCTATTGAGAAGAAGCCACTGTAGATTCTAACCTCAAGAGTCACAAGCATCTGATGATGATTGATCAGAAACCCTGCAGGTGCTGGGTTTGCTGAGCCTGGTGAGTGGTTGAATTCTTCAGAGCAGGACGATGCCTCCCCTGTTGGGGAACATCTGTATGATGGGCAAGTGATGAATAAAACCTTCTTCTCCTGTGGGAAGAAAGTTTGGTAGGACATTTCCTACCTACTGGGACAGAAGAAGGTATAGAACAACTCTTAGTAACAGGTAAATCAATGGACAACTGAGTAACCTGACGTAAAGACTCCTTGTTGAAAAGATTTTCTCCAGTGCAAGGAGTATGTCCCAGCTGTTGTTGTGCCCATTTGTCCAAGTCTGAAGCTTGGAGCCAGGCTCTACGTTGTGCCCCTATAGCTATAGCATAAGTCCTGCTAACAGACTCAAAAGAGTCTAGGGAAGCACGAGAAAGAAACCAAGAGATATTCTGGATATGCTTAACTCCTGGAATCTGGAAGGAAAGGAGTGAAAAGATGCAATTGCTTTGTGACCTCCTCAAGAGAAAGACTCATATGGAAAATATATGAGAGAATTCTTGCAGAAAGCATAGATGTCTGGAAGGTTTGACATCCAAAGGCATCTAGTGTCTTAGACTCACGACCTGGCGGATAAGAAGAGTGCTTTTTCTTACTCTTTACCCGCCTCATTGCTGATTCCACTACTATGGAATGATGAGGAAGTTGAGTCTTTTGAAACCCTGGAGAGGGGGGCACCTGATATAAAATATCAGTTGCCCTGGGAGGTGGGGGTACCCTTAAAGGTGTTTCCCACATTCCTAGGAGATCCTGCAAGGAATGATGCAAAGGAAGCATTATGTTGTCCTTTGCTTTGGTAGAAACAGAGCCTTGTGCAGGATCATGTCCTGGAATAGGAATGGCAAGGGATCTTGCTATAACCAGGAGGAAACTCTGAAAAGAGGGATCCCAAACAGGAATCTCCCTTGGACAGGTTAGATCTAAAGAACTAGCCTGAGCACCCACAGAGTTATCCAAATATATAGGAATAGAAGATCCTGCAGAGTGCAGTGTGGAATGATTAAGGGATGGTTGCTGGTACTGGCTGTCAGGAGCAGCAACCGTCCTTACCAGATTGTCCATGCCAGGTATAGACTCCAAGCTTGGTATAGAATGGAGCGATCCTGTTGAAAAAAGCATGGCAGGAGTTGGCCACGATGCTACTGTGGATACCGGTACCGATGCCAATACCTGTACCGATGTCGGAGTCGAGCCCAACAAAGACATTGGAGCAGTCATCGGTGACAGTTCAATCGGTACCGAGGTAACCGAAAACCTCCGGCTACTATCCTCAGTACCGAGCCACCGGTATTGATCGGTGTCGGTACCAAAACCTATTGGTACCCAGTCTTCCAGACTAGCAATCGATTCCAAACTCGGCATCGAGGGCAGAGAGCCTGATAAGCGAAGCATGGAAGGCACCGACCGTAAGGGTAATGAGGACATCGGTACTGACTTCAGTACCGTGTCTGATACCGGTGAATGAAGGTCAACCAGTGGCAACTCAATCGGCCTCGGGGGAACCGAGAGTTGCGGATCCGAGTCATCGGAACCGAGCCTTCGGTACCGCCGCGAGATGGTACCAAGGCGAGTCGGTACCCAGTCCTCCAGACTGGAGATCGATTCCAGACTCGGCATCGAAGGAAGCGAGGCTGTCGATGCACATCTGGAGGGTACCAACATCGGTAGTAGTATCGGTGTTGGTACCGATAATGGAAAGTCAATCTGGGGAGTATGCACCGGTCCCGAAGGTACCGAGGATACCAGATGACGATCCCTGGGTGAGGAGTGTTTCATCCAACACCAGTGCCGATGCCAGGGTATCGGTACCGCTCGAAGCGGATGCCACCACCGTACACGGCTTAGGTATGTTCTGTGGGGGGTGAACCCCAGGAACAAACTGAAACCCCTTATACGCTTTGGAGACCAGTGGGCCGTCGAGGGCAAGGCCGGAGCCGTCTACATGCTGTGCATGAGACCTACCAATCGAGGACTGGCTAGTCTTAACAGACTGTTTGTGGGTTACCTGATCCTGTGTGGAAGAAGAAGGGGACGGTGCCCCGAAGTTGGAGGGCAACCGTGTATCGAGGGAACCTCGATGTTGAAGACGTCTTCTCACCAAACTGTTGTCAGGACCCAAGCAGGTTAGACACCGACTTCGAGGGTCTAAAAATAAAGTTGTACCGCCACAGTCTGAACATTTCTTGGAGAAAGTGTCTGGCGGTTCCATGAAGGAAAAAGAAGAGGCCTAAAAGGCCTAAGAGACCGTGGGACACTATGAAGAAAAAATATCCCGTGGAAAAGGAAGATTTTACAAGAAAAGAAAAGAAAACACCGGCGGTACCGGTGGCGTCGGGAAGACAGCTGCGACCACAAGAAAACTAAGAAATAAGAACAAGAATTTTCTGCGGTGACAGGAGGACGTCCTGCCGGCTCCGTGGAAAAACGAAAACTGAGGAGAGGCAGTTGGGAAAGGCGGGAAGGCAGCACGCAGGCGTGCTGGGATGCTTCCAAAAGCTCTTGATTGGACGCTGGAAAGCGTTCCCGCGCAGACTCCGTCGGTACCGACGTACCCATATGTGAAGACTCATTCCTGCTTGTTCCTGGAGATTCTGCACTATGACACTGATCAGAGAGTCCCTGCACTGGTGCTACAGAGAGAGAGGTTACAGTAAACGGATCTTCCTCACGGTAACAGCCATATGGTACCTGCAGTAGTGATACTCTGCACTATGACACTGATCAGACAGTCCCTGCACTGGTGCTACAGAGAGAGAGGTTACAGTAAACGGGTCTTTCTCACGGTAACTGACATATGATACCTGGAGTAGCGATACTCTGCATTGTGATACTGATCAGACAGTCCCTGCACTGGTGCTAGAGAGAGGTTACAGTAAGGGGATCTTCCTCATGGTAACAGCCATATGGTACCTGGACTGGTGATACTCTGCACTGTGACACTGATCAGCCATTCCCAGCACTGGTGGAAAGAATACAGTTACTCACTTGTAACAGGTGTTCTCCAGGGACAGCAGGAATCAATCCTCATATATGGGTGAGGTTGATGCCGACGGAGCCCTTGTGGAAGCATCTCCCCAGCTTTCAAAGAAAGACTTTTGGGAGATGCAACCACGCATGCATGGTCCCCTTCCAGCCCAACGGTGCCATCTTGCTCAGTGAGGTGCAATAGCTAAAGCTCCACCAAGAAGATGGCAAAAATAAGCAGGAACTCTAAGGGGAGGAGGGAGAGCTGTAAGGACTGATTCCTACTGTCCCTGGAGAACACCTGTTACAGGTGAGTAACTACGCTTTCTCCAGGAACAAGCAGAAAGTCAGCCGTTACAAATGGGACTCCTCAGCTCCAGGCTATCGGGACTGGTGGAAAAACATGGTCCAGCTGTGGGCAGCCGCAAGCGAATCTGAGGACAGACTTGAAAGGAGGCTTGACTGTACAGGGCTATGTACACTGTGAGGGTACTCAATAATAGTATATCACTGAAAGCCCTCAGAAAGAGTTAACACCACAGATTCAATAGTTCAGACATTTCAGGGTCTATTACTTAGCTAATGACCTTGAGAGACTACTGAAAAACTATGCTGAACTTTCTCATATAAGAGAGAAACTAGGTTTGTTTATAATACAGAAAGTGCAGGGAAGAATTTTCTCTTCAGTCTTGAAACAAACTGTGAAAACTGCTTGTGTTAGAATTATTGTTTTAAGGAGTTATGTCTGGGAATACATGTATGTCTCCTCCTGATGACCTATACTAATAAGACCTGACCTATGACAAAGATACACATTATGAATATATGTGACGTTTGATGTAGAAAAATAAGGTGGAAATTATGCTGTGAGATGGAATTTTACCCAATAAAAAGTGGGGTCAGAGGAGAAGGTGTAAGCTTTGCTCTCTCTCCCAAAGCTTTGGTGGTGTGTGTACCACAATTGTGTGTGAATTGTATTATTAATGATTATTGCTTCCTTCTTATTGCTTTAAGTGTGGAGATCCATTACCCAAGAGACCAGGTGCTTTTACCGGTGAGGGAAGGAGCAGATTCACCAGAGGCAGGTCTTGTCAGACAAATCTGATTGATTTCTTTGACTGGGTGACCAGGGAGTTGGACCAAGGGAGAGCTCTAGATGTGGTGTATTTAGACTTCAGTAAAGCCTTTGACATTGTTCCTCACAGGCGGCTTATAAACAAACTGAGCACCCTAGGGATGGACCCTAAATTTACTGCTTGGGTTAGAAATTGCTTGGGTGGGAGACGACAAAGAGTACAGGTAAATGGAGCTCACTCTGAGGAGAAAGCGTAGTTACTCACCTGTAACAGGTGTTCTCCAGGAGCAGCAGGAATCAGTCCTCACTTATGGGTGACGTCGGCGCCGACGGAGCCCTCGCGGAGCAATTTTCCCCAGCTTTCAAAGAAAGCCTTTGGGAATTGCAGCGCGCATGCGCGGTCCTCTTCCCGCCCAAGGGTGCCATCTTAGCCAGTCAGATGACATAGCTAAAAAAAAAAAAGACAGCATAAAACATTTGCAAAAAGAACATAAGCAGACGATTGCAACTCCAAGGGGAGGAGGGAGGGTAGTGAGGACTGATTCCTGCTGCTCCTGGAGAACACCTGTTACAGGTGAGTAACTACGCTTTCTCCAGGACCAAGCAGGAAGTCAGTCCTCACTTATGGGACTCCCAAGCTCAAGGCTACCGGAGACCCTAAGCACAAAAATGAGCTCCCTCTAGCTCAGCAGCACAGAAGGAAAGAATCTTCGCTGAATTATCACCCACCGGTAGCCCACATCCGGGATGGAGGGTAGGAGTTGCTCAGACCTCAAAGAGATTACGGAGGACTGCCTGTCCGAAAGCACTGTCCCTGCGGGACTCCCTCTCGAGACAGTAATGGACCGCAAAAGTCTGGCTCGAAGACCAAGTAGCGGCCCGGCAGATGTCTGCCAGCGGAACAGAGCGGAGGTAAGCCACTGACGTAGCCTTTGCCCGAACGCAATGAGCCGTGACTCGACTTTCTAAGGAGAGTCCGGCTGCCCCATAAGCCCAAGAGATACAGTCCGCAACCCAGATGGACAGAGTACGCTTGGAGACCGGGAGCCCCAATTTATTGGGGTCAAAAGACACAAAAAGCTGAGCAGCTTTACGGTGCTCCCGCGTACGGTCAAGGTAGAAGTTCAAAGCCCTTCTACAGTCCAGGGTATGGAGGACCGTTTCAGCTCGGCTGGAGTGTGGTCTGGGAAAGAAGGTTGGAAGTACCACCTCCTGATTGATGTGAAAAGGGGAGACCACTTTTGGAAGAAATTTTGGGTGAGTCCGTAGGACTACCCTATTTTTGTAGAACCGAGTGTAAGGGGGATCAGACACGAGGGCCTGCAATTCACTTACGCGTCTAGCGGAAGTGAGGGCTATCAAGAACAGTGTTTTCCAAGACAGAAAACGGAGAGAACAGGTAGCCATAGGTTCAAAAGGCGGACAGGTGATCCGCTGCAAAACCACATTCAGGTCCCAGTCAGGCGCTGGCGGGCGCAGAGGTGGTTTAAGTAGAAGGAGACCTCGGAGAAACCTCGCTACGAGAGGGTCGCTGGAGAGAGGTCTACCGTCCACCGGCACATGATGTGCCGAAAGAGCACTGAGGTGAACTTTGACGGAGTTGGACTTAAGTCCCAGATTAGAGAGGTGTAGCAAGTATTGCAAGATCACCGATACCGGGCAGGAGAAGGGATCCTGAGACTGTTGGGTACACCAGACGGCAAAGCGACGCCATTTAAGGGCGTAGCATTTGCGGGTAGAAGGCCGTCGCGAAGCTAAGACGACCTCCTCCACCTCTGCCGGCAGGAGAAGGGGAGCAAGGACTACCCTCTCAGCAGCCAGGCCATGAGGTTGAGAGACCTGAGGTTGGGGTGTAGTAGAGACCCCTGATCCTGAGTGAGGAGATCCGGTTGTACCCCCAGAGGGAATGGATCCTCCACCGCTAATTGCAGTAGGAGCGGAAACCACGGCTGTCTGGGCCAGCGAGGGGCCACCAGGATCATGAAGGCTTTGTCTCGGAGAACCTTGAAAAGAGTCCGAGAGACTAGCGGGATGGGAGGGAAAGCGTACAGAAGGCTCCCCGACCATGAAATTAGAAAAGCGTCCGCCGCAACCCGAAGGGGGTGTGGCTGATGAGAGCAGAAGCGAGGAAGCTGCCGGTTGTGAGGACTGGCAAAGAGATCCACCGTGGGGAGGCCCCACTTTAGGAAGAGCTTCTGAACTACCAAGGGATCCAGACGCCACTCGTGCGGCTGGAGGATCCTGCTGAGTTTGTCCGCCAGGCAATTCTCTTGGCCCGGGAGATAAACTGCCTTGAGGAGAATGCCGTGACTGACGGCCCAAGAGCAGAGCTTCTGTGCCTCCCGGCAGAGGAGGAAGGAGCCCGTGCCCCCCTGCTTGTTCACGTAGAACATGGCAACTTGATTGTCCGTCTGGACAAGGACGGACTGGTGGGAAGTCAGGTGGGAGAAAGCCTTGAGAGCCAGGCGGATCGCCCTGAGCTCCAGGAAGTTGATCTGCTGAGCAGACTCCCACGTGGTCCAGAGGCCCTGAGTACGTGCCCCTTGGCAATGTGCTCCCCAGCCCAGGAGGGATGCATCCGTGGTCAGCACCCGGGTCGGCTGAGGTGACTGGAAAGGCATTCCGAATATCAGGTTCGGCTGCCGAAGCCACCACCGGAGAGACGAGATCAGCGGCTCGGAGACGCGCACTAGGTCTGCTAGGCCGCCTGTGGCTTGTCGCCACTGCTGGCGGAGACACCATTGAGCAGGCCGCATATTCAGGCGGGCATTGGGGGTCACATGGACGGTGGAAGCCATATGGCCGAGCAGTCTCAGGAAGCGCCTGGCGGAGACCAGGGGCTGGCTGCGAAAACGGTCGGCTAGGTCCATGAGCCGTTGAGCCCTGTCGAGCGGTAGGTATGCTCGTGCCTGAGGAGTGTGGAGCCTTGCGCCGATGAACTCGAGATCCTGTGAGGGGAGCAAAGTGGACTTTGCGAAATTTATAACAAAGCCCAAGTACTGCAGAAGAGTCACCGTGCGGCGTGTGGCGCTGGTGACCTCCGGAGCGGACGCCGCTCTGATGAGCCAGTCGTCGAGGTACGGAAAGACATAGAGGCCGTGAAGCCGGAGATGGGCCGCCACCACCGCGAGACATTTTGTGAAGACTCGCGGTGCGGAGGACAGGCCAAAGGGCAGTACTCTGTACTGGTAATGATTTCCTGCCACCACAAACCTTAGGTATTGGCGGTGGCTTGGGTGGATGAGGATGTGCGTGTAGGCATCCTTTAGATCCAAGGAGCATAGCCAATCTCCCTGCTGGAGGTAGGGCAGAAGGATTCCAAGGGTAAGCATTTTGAACTTCTCCCGCACAAGGAACTTGTTGAGGTTGCGCAAGTCCAGGATGGGTCTGAGGCCTCCTGTTCTCTTTGGTATTAGAAAATACCTGGAATAAAAGCCTTGACCTCTCAGGTGGTGTGGCACCGGTTCCACCGCCTGTTCCTGCAGAAGACCTGCTAACTCCTGAAGGAGTAATTCCCTGTGCAGAGGGGGTCGTGGAGGTTCTCCCGGAAAATAGGAGGGAGGGACCTGGTGGAAGTGGAGAAGATAGCCTTCTCGCACGACTTGAAGCACCCAGGCATCTGAGGTGACGCTGGACCACCTGTGGGCGAAGTGAACCAGCCGGCCTCCGGTGCTGGGAGGAACCAGCGGGGGGGGAGAGGCTATGCTTAGTGAGTCAAAAACCCCCACCCTGCTGAGCAGGGGCTGGTGGTGCAGGCTTGGGGGCTTGCTGCCTACGGGACCCGTTACCCCGTCCCTTGGCCTGCTGGCCCTGTGGGGGAGCTGCAGGGGCCTGATAATGGGGGTATTGTTTGTAGGCAGCCGCCTTCCTCGGGTAAAAGGACTTTTTCCCCGAGCCCTTCTTTTTCTGGGAAGGGGCAGAGGTCTTTAGAAAGCCTGGTCCTGGTGAGAGTCTCAGTCTCAATTTGTGCAGCCTTTTCAGCCATGGGCTTGCCAAAGAGGTTTTCGCCTCGGCAGGGGACATCGACCAACTTGTCCTGCACCCAGGGCTCAAGGTCTGACGACTGAAGCCAAGCCTGTCGGCGGGCACCGATGCCGGCTGCGGCCACTCGAGCCGATGCTTCAAAGCCATCATAGGCTGCTCGGGACATGAACTTGGAGCATTCCCGAATGCCAGTGGACAAGGCCAGGAACCTCCGCAAGGGTTCCTCGGACAAACCAGCGGAGAATCCGGCTAGCTCTTTAGCCAGATCTCGGAGATACATGCCCATGTATAGCTGGTAAGTCTGGACACGACATGCGAGCATACAGCCCTGGAAACACTTCTTACCAAGGCCATCCAGGTTACGGGCCTCCCTGCCAGGAGGCACCGAGGAGTGCATCTTCTGGCTCTTAAGACGATGCATGGCCGATTCCACTACCATGGAATGGTGTGGTAGCTGTGCCTTTTGAAAGCCAGGGCTCTTGCGGACTCGATAGATAGAATCGACCCGCTTGCTCAGGACCGGCGAGGAGGCCGGACTCTCCCACATGCGGAAGAGTAGTCGTTCCAGCATAGGAGGAACCGGTACAGTAAAGTGTTCCCTTGCGGGAGAGTCATACTGGAGGGCGTCGAGCTCTTCGGCTCGAGGCTCCTCCTCGGGGTCCGCAGGGAAGGCCAAAGCCTTGGCCATATCCCTGACGAAGTCCGAGAACCGGGCATCCTCCGGGGGGGACTGCTTCCGAGGCTCGGACTCCGGTGAGTCCGAGGGGACACACCGAGTCCGGAAAGAATCAGGCGACTCTTCCTCTTCAGACTCCCAGACCGACTCCGACGAAGACTCGGTGGGGTCGGCCCGGGCAGGGCGCGGCGCCTGCCGCCCCGACGCCGAGGGAGTCGGCGTCGGCGACCTCGGTCCCGAACGGGAGGCCGAGGGTGACCTCGACCGAGGATCGACTCGAGTTCGCATCGACTCGAGGATCGGCTCGGTCTCCGGGGTCGACTTGGACGTCGACGTCCCGGCGGTCGGGGCAGCGGCGCCAGCGAGGCCAGCGAGCAGTGCCCGCTGCTGGTCCATGAAGGCAGACAGTCTGCTCTCCAAGGCCGTCAACCTGAGTCCGAGCTCAGGTGACCCAGCAGCCCCCGACTCGGGCCCCGACGGCGTCGGGCTCGACGTCGGCTGTCGCGGAGGCGAGTCCAGAAGGACCACAGGACTTACCCGAGCAGGCATCCCCGACTCCAGGCGAGGTCGCTTCGTGAGGTGTTCCTTCTCCAAGGACCCGGGGCGGCTGTCGGGGCTATGCGACCTGGCCCTCGCGGAACCAGGAGCGTCCACCGACGCCGCCCTCGCGGGTTTCACCTTCCGACGATGGTCCCCGGAGGGAGAACCCCGGTCGGAGGAACTCCGGCGACGGTCCGAGCTGGAGCCTTTGGACGCGGAGGCCTCCGACGAGGTCCGGGTACGGCTGGGGTCAGCGAAGATCCTATCACGCTGATGCCGCCGACTTCTCAACGCTTTGGAGGACATTTTGCCGCAGGGCCCACAGATCAGTTCCTCATGATCCGGGCCCAGGCAGCGGAGGCAAAAGTCGTGTGTGTCAGTTAGTGACATATTTCGGTCACACTGACCACACCGCTTAAAACCACTGGCAGCCATCGGGGGAAAAACGGCCCCTGCGAGGTCAAAGGACCGGGCTGCCAGGGAAAAATCGAAAACGAAAGCTGACTAGTCAGAAAAACCGAAAAAAAGCAAGAGGACTCGTGACCGGCGTCGCGAGTCCGGGCGGGAAAAAGACCGGCGTCGAACCGAAGGAAAAAGAATAAAATAATGAAGAAATATCGACTTTTTCGCGGGGACAAGACGGGGATGTCTGTAGGGCTCCGCGGAAAAAAGAAGACTGGCTAAGATGGCACCCTTGGGCGGGAAGAGGACCGCGCATGCGCGCTGCAATTCCCAAAGGCTTTCTTTGAAAGCTGGGGAAAATTGCTCCGCGAGGGCTCCGTCGGCGCCGATGTCACCCATAAGTGAGGACTGACTTCCTGCTTGGTCCTGGAGAAAGATGTTACCAGTGGTGTGCCCCAGGGATCTGTCCTTGGTCCAAATCTTTTTAACATCTTTGTTAGTGATATAGCGGATGGGCTGTCGGGTAAGATTTGCCTCTTTGCGGATGATACCAAAATCTGCAATAGAGTAGATACCCAGAAAGGTGTAGATAACATGAGGAGGGATCTAGCTCAGCTTGAAGAAGAATGGTCTAGAATTTGGCAGCTGGGATTTAATGTTAAAAAATGTAAGGTCGTGCATTTGGGCTGCAGCAATCCAAGGGAGCAATATAGTATAGGGGGTGAAGTACTTTTGTCCACTAAAGAAGAGCAGGACCTAGGCGTGGTTGTCTCTGATAATCTTAAACAGGTAAAAAAGTAGACGGCAAAAGCTATTAGGATGCTTGGGTGCATACGGAGAGGAATGGCTAGCAGAAAAAAGGAGGTGATAGTGCCTCTGTATAAGTCTTTGGTGAGACCTCATTTGGAGTATAGTGTACAATTCTGGAGACCGCACCTTCAAAAGGATATAAACAGGATGGAGTCGGTACAGAGGGTGGCTACTAAAATGGTTAGTGGTCTTCATTATAAAGCATATGAGGACAGACTTAAGGATCTTAATATGTACACCTTAGAGGAAAGGCGGGATAGAGGTGATATGATTGAGATGTTTAAATACCTCTGTGGCATAAATGTTCAGGGGGAGAGCCTCTTTCAATTGAAAGCAAGTTCTGCTATGAAGGGACATGGGATGAGGGTGAAGGGGGATAGATTCAGGAGTGATATGCAGAAATATTTCTTTATGGAAAGAGTAGTGGATCCGTGGAATAGTCTCCCAGTGGAGGTGGTAGATATGAGGACAGTATCTGAATTCAAAAAAGCATGGGACACACACAGAGGATCTCTAAAGGAAAAAAGTGGACTGTTGTAGTTGTAGATATGGAAGGACAGACTAGATAGGCCATGTGGTCTTTTTCTGTCATCATGTTTCTATGTTTCTACTGTATGTTTCTATGAGTACATTATCAGTTTTTGCCATGACTCTGATGTTCAAGTCTCTGCATTCAAGACAGAAGGTGTCAGAAGATTTGTGAGTATTATCAGATGCACGAATGGCATGACAGAGCTACAGATTTAGCGTTTATTTATCTATTTAAGCAGTTTTCTATACCGCCTCATCTTTATGTAATCACTATAAGCAGGTACTGGATACATTCCCTTGTCCCCAAAGGGCTCACAATCTATGTGTACCTAAGGCAACGGAGGGTTAAATGGCTTGCCCAAGGCCACAAGGAGTACCTATAGGACTAGAAATCCCAGCCCCTCTGGCCTGAGATTGCTGTTCCCAGGTGGGACTTTAACTCCTGGCCCTCCAGCCTGAGGGGTACTGTGTCCTAACCACTAGGCCACTTGGGATTCAATGACAGAGGTAATGAGAATTTGAAGTTTCCTCTGGAGGGAACTTTCTCCATAGATACAGTAAGCTTTGTTACCCGAGATATGAGTTGGCGGTTAATGGCAAACCGTGTAATAGTCATGAATGGATTGTGCTCACACTGTGGAAACGGATGGCACATGAGAAAAAAAAACACACATAGGAATGCAGTTCAAGAATTTAAACAAAAGTTGGCTATGTTAGGGGAAAAATACCTAATGATTTGTGTGAGAGGGGGATGGATGAAAAGAATGAGGACGGGTTCCCAGCTGTTGTTCCTATAGCATATGATGCAGACGTGACTGCGCTGGCAATTTCAGCCAGATCGTTCCTGGCTCTTTCTCCTTCGGTATCTCAAGAGACACCAGCTGAGCGAGTGCGGGTCACTCGTGCAGCAGAACTAAGGGAAGAAATACTTAAAAAGAAACCAAAGTTAGCGGGAGAAGAATTGTGTAATTTGGATATTTGGAATATCTCCCAGCTCAATGAATTGAGAGCACGTGTGGACAGAGAAAGAGTAGTTACTCACCTGTAACAGGTGTTCTCCAGGAGCAGCAGGAATCAGTCCTCACATATGGGTGTCATCGACACCGATAAAGCTCTAGCGGAGCATTTCCCCAGCTTTCCATGAAAGCCTTTGGAAATGCAGGCACGCATGCGCGGTTCCCTTCCCGCCTAAAGGTGCCATCTTACCTCAGTCAAATGACACAGCTAAGAACAGCACACAAAAATGAAAAAACAAACTAGGTATAACTGCAACTCCCAGGGGAGGAGGGAGGGTTGTGAGGACTGATTCCTGCTGCTCCTGGAGAACACCTGTTACAGGTGAGTAACTACTCTTTCTCCAGGACCAAGCAGGAAGTCAGTCCTCACATATGGGTGACTCCCTAGCTCTGGGCTACCGAGGAACCCAGGCTGAACAAGAGAACTCCCTCTAGTCCCAGCATCAAAAAAAGGCTTTTCACTGACACAACCTCCACCGGTAGCCCAACAGAGGGCAGGAGTTGCCTAAACCTCAAAGAGATTCCGGAGTACTGCCTGGCCAAAAGCACTGTCCCTATGGGACTCCCTCTCCAGACAGTAGTGGGCTGCGAAAGTCTGGCTTGAAGACCAAGTTGCAGCCCTGCAGATGTCTACCAACGGTACAGAGCAGAGATGAGCCACTGAGGCAGCCATTGCCCTGACACGGTGGGCCGTGACCCGACCCTACAAAGGAAGGTCAGCCGCCTTGTAAGCCCAGGTGATACAGTCAGCCACCCAGATGGACAAGGTACGCTTGGACACAGCCAACCCTAAGTTACTAGGGTCAAAAGATACGAAGAGCTGAGTAGCCCTTCTATGCCCCTGCGTACGGTCAAGGTAAAAGGATAAGGCCCTTCTACAGTCCAGTGGGGGAGGGAGGGGCCAGGAGACTTTTTTTTTTTTTTAATGATCAGGTGATGACTGCTGCACAGAGTGCCCCCCACTCGACAGAAAGCTGAGCCTGCCTGCATGAACAGGAGGGGGGAGGAGGAGATGGAAAGGAAGGCACCTGGTCTGGAAAACCTTTTTTTTTTAAATTTTTATGCTGGTGACTGCTACACTGCACAGAGTACCCCCCCCCCCCCCCCACCTCGACAGTAAGCTGAGCCTGCCTGCAGGAACAGAAGTCCTATGGGCAGGCTCAGCTCTCTCTTGAGAGGAGGAGAAAGAGATGGAAAGGCAAGCACCTGGTTCGGGAGACCTTTTTTTTTTTTTTATGCCGGTGACTGCCTACAGGAAGCTCTCTCTCGACGGGGGGGGGGGGGGGGGGGGGGGCGAATGAAGTGATGACTGCTGTCCTGCTGCCTCGACAGGAAGTGGGGAGGAGAAGGAAGGCAGCAGGCCCAGGAGACTTATTTTTTAAATTTTAATGGCCCGGTGATTACTGCTGTACTGTCGTCCTGTCCTCGTCCTGCCCCCCTTCCCCCCCATCGACAGAACGCTTAGCCTTCCTGCAGGAATAAAAGTCCCATGGACAGGCTCAGCTCTCTCTCGATGGGCAGGGGAGCAGGACAAAGAAGGCGGAAGGTCAGAGAGACTATTTTTTATTTTTTTCTATTTTTATTCCCAAATGGTGACTGCTGCACTGCACAGAAGGCGCCCCCCCACTCCCGTCGACACAAAGCTGAGCCTGTCTGCAGGAACAGAAGTCCCGCAAGCAGGCTCAGCTCTCTCTCAACGGGGGAGGGGGAAAAGGAAGACAGGCACTGGGAGACCTCTCTTTTTTTATTTATTTATATGTGTGTGTATATATATATATATACATATATGTTTTATTTGTTTTATGTTTTTTTACAGTGAATGCTGCAGCTGCCCTCCCTCTCACCCTATTCATTTACGAGGTAGAAACGGCAGCACGCAACGACACCAGGCTCAGAGCAGCTACTCAACGATGGGGTAAGTTGATGAATCGGGTGGTGAGGGCGGCGATCACACTCACTGTGCAGTGGCAATCAAAGAGGAGAGCCATGCAGGCGGCAGCACATGAGAAGCACGAGCCTGGCTCCTCCTTTTTGATTCCAACTGCACTGATTTGTCTGCAGAGCCAGACTAGCGGGAAAGTCCTCAAAACGCCGCCCCCTGCAAACTGCCACCTGAGGCCACCGCCTCAGTTCACCTAATGGTAGAGTCGCTCCTCTGTCTTGACTCCCTTTCCATAAGGTCCAGGCCTGATGGAAGAGTGCAGCAGACTCGGCAGCTGCAAGATCCTGCACTGGAGCCACATGCTGCTGCCCCAACCCTCTGCCCACCTGGGAAACCAAGGGGGAGGGTCCTGATCCAGAGAAAAATTAGGAAGGGGGACCACTGGAAGAACCACGGGAGGAACCTCTGAAGCCATGAGAGTAATCGTAGAGTCTACCGGCAAAGCAGTCTGTGCCCTAGGAGACAAACCAGACCTGAAGGACTCCCCGGGATCAGCTGCACAAGCGGCAAACAAAATGCTCCAAAAGAAATTGCCGCCCCTTATCGCAGCAGAGACAGTGAGGAAGAGAAGCAGGCATATCCGACTTAGTCGCATGTGCACGGCTCAATTTTAACAGGAAAAAAGCCTTAAGCCATCACCGCCAGCCAATGCATTGTGTCGAGAAGACAGCAGTATTCATGGTTGTCAATTGCCACAGCCCACCCCCCACCCGTCAGTATATACATTATCTCTGATCTCTGCCTCAGGCAAGAAGGGAATCTGGACTGAGGGGTGGGGGGGGGGGGGGGAAGAAGAACTCTGCCTACAAGACCTTAAAGGGCTTGCACCCAATTTCTGACAGAAGTGGATCCTAAAACATTTTTCTTTCTTAATAAAATTTATTTATTTAACGTACATTTGTATCCCGCTGCTTCCAGTGATCAGCAGTGGTTGCTATACATAGGAGAGTTGGCTGTACCGGCCGGTAATTAGAGTATGTACATTTCGATTAGGGAGGGGAGATAGTGCACAGCAAGCATGGGGTTACAGGATTTATAGTTGATTGAATATCGCAGCTACATACAGGGTACTTAAAAATATATTTACAATTTATACAAAGGATCCTTATATACATATTTACATACGGCTGGGTGCATTTCATGAGATTAGTGTATTTCATGAGGTTAAGTTGAAATGTGATTGGAAGAGGTGCATCTTAAGTTGTTTTCGAAAGTCTTTCAGATTGCAGACTTCACGTAGATCACTTGGCAATCGGTTCCAGAGTGCCGGAGCTATAAATGAGAAGGCTCTGTTGCTGGTGTATGCATTAACCTTTGTGAAGCACTTCAGGATACTGAGGGTATTTAGGTTCGGTGTTCGTCTACTTCTGTTGTTGGGTAGATTGGATATTAAGCTGTTGAGGTGTGAGGGCGCTATGTCATGGATGAGTTTGAAAGTCGTGACTATGATTTTGTATTGAATGCGGGCCGTGATTGGGAGCCAGTGAAGCTCAATTAGCGCGGGCGTAATGTGGTCAGAGAGTCCTTTTTGCATAATGATTCGGGCCGCTACATTTTGTGCCATTTGTAGAATATTTATAGTTTTTCTTGGCAGGCCTTGCAGTATGGCATTGCAATAGTCCAAGTGTGGGATGATGAGGGCTTGAGCGACAGATCTAAAGTCAGTATGATCGAGGATGCTACGTAGGGGCTGCAAGACTCTTTTTTTTTTTTTTTTAAACTTTTATTTTCATTTTGCAACAAACAAAAGAAACAACACACCAAAGGAGACAAAACAAGTATACAATAAAGAAAAGTAAACCCAATTACCCCCCACCCCCACGCTTCTTCTCTAGCTGATTATGTCAGCATGTGAGCGCTTCCAAACAACAGTGATTATACATCAAAACAATCAAAAGAGTATCTGCGATACAGAATAATCATGGGACAAAGATATATACAAATTTAGACAGTCAGATGAGAGCATTGAGCAGAATGTACATAGTCATTGAGCATCTTCCATTTAGACCGATGATGAGGAGTCTGAATGGGGGAAGCAAACATACGAGGTATTTGTTCATATTTACTGTAGAGACAGACATGATTCCACCATTCATTGGGGCTCAGATGGGAGCTATTTTTCCAGTATTTCGTAATTAGGGAAATAGCAATGCCAAGCATAAAGTCCAAAAGGAAGTAAGCCGTTTTTGGAAGAGAGGGGATCCCCGCAGCTGAGCGAAGTCCCACTATCCTCCAAGAAAGGGGCTCTTGAAAGTGCAAAATAGACTGGATACGACCCCAGACCCGACGCCAGTAATACTGTAGTGCGGGACATTCATACATAACATGAGGTAGTGAACCAATGGCCGCATGACATGTCCAACAACTATTGCCCTGAGTAGTGTTCCATTTGGCTAATCTGTCAGGAGTGTAAAAACACCGGTGGGCTAGAAAGAAGAGTGTCTGAGTGAGTGAGGCGGATCGGGAGACCCGTGTCACTCTACTCCAGACAAGGCTCCATTGCTCCGGGGTCAAAGTCACATGCAATTCTCTCTCCCATGCTTTCTGCGCTATAGGGGTATCTCTAGTTATAGCATTACATAAGGTTTTGTAAAAATTGGATGCTACACCCGGTGAACTACCGATAGATCGGATAGTCTCCAACCAACCTTGTGTAGGGGAGGCCGATGGCGGGAGCACCTTAGCACTCCGAAGGCAATGCTGAAGTTGCACCAACTGAAAGTAGTGTTTCGCTGGGAGACCAAATTCAATTTGCAATTCACTAAAAGTTTTCCAGCGACCTTCATGGAACAACTGACTAGGAATCCAAATGCCCCTAGTGTACCAGGGGCTCCACGCCATCGGCTTATTTTGTATGCGAAATCGAGGATTGTACCAAAGTGGGAGCTTGTCTAACGGACAGAGTCGGGAGTCTAAAGATTGCATAAGATTATTAAAGGCACCTAAGGTGTCTAAAAGCATTGGTGGAAAGTGGGAGTCTGATGGGAGAGTCATACCAGGGAGAAAAGTAAGAGGAATCGGTTTGCAAAGGTCCTCTTCTATGTCTAGCCACACAGGTCTACTCGGTACTGGATCTTCCAGCCAACGAGCGCCTTGTTTGAGAAGAAAAGATTGATGATACTTCAGGAAATCAGGGAATCTGACACCCCCATTTTCCTTATCTGCTTGCAGCTTATGTTTCGCTATCCTAGGTGTCTTGTTTTGCCACAAGTATCTAGTCAGAAGGCCCTCTATATCTTTATATATACGTCGAGGTAAGAGACAGGGCAACATTTCTAAGATATAATTCACTTTCGGAACAATCATCATTTTTATGGTTTCTAATCGACCCCACCAGGTAAGTGTTAAAGGAGTCCAACGGTGAGTAAGCGCCCGGACTTTAGAGGTTAAGTCTTTGGCATTGAAGGAGATAGTGTCTTCCAAAGGAGAACAATAGTGAACCCCAAGGTATTTGACCATGCGAGGTTGCCATAAAAAGGGGAAGGGTTGCATATCTGCCTGATGAAGCAAAGGATTTAATGGAAAGGCTACCGACTTGGTCCAATTTATCTTATAACCGGACAGTTGTGAGTATTTATTTATTTGCTCTAGGACAGCCGGTACTGAGTCTATAGAGACAAAAAGCATAAGGTCATCAGCATACGCTGAAATTTTGATTTCCCTATGGGTGAAGGGGACTCCATGAATCTCCTCCGATTGCCGGATTAGTAAAGCCAAGGGTTCGAGTGCAAGATCGAAGAGAAGTGGAGACAGTGGGCATCCCTGGCGAGTGCCGCGTTGAAGGGGAAAAGGCTGAGACTTTAAAGCATTGGCACATATACTGGCTGTAGGCTGTGCGTACATGGTGCGAAGACAACGGAGAAAACCTTCCCCGAATCCGTACCAGCGGAGGACTGCAAACAGGAAGGGCCACTCTAAGCGATCAAAGGCCTTCTCAGCATCAAGTGAGAGGCCAACAAATGGGCGATCAAGATTAACTGCGGTAGTCAGTACATGGCATAGAGTCCGAGCATTGTCAGCAGTTGATCTACCAGGAATGAAACCGCATTGATCTGGGTGTATTAAGGTAGGCATCCTATCAGAGAGCCGGGTAGAGAGAATGGTGGCAAATATTTTATAGTCCGCGTTTAGGAGGGAAATGGGACGATAATTAGCTGTTAGTTGCGGGTCTCTCCCCTCTTTCTCAAAAACTACTACATTTGCCATTGAAAAGGACCCAGAAGGAGAACCCTCCTCGGCCAGAGCAGAAAAATAAAGTTTCAAAACTGGAGCTAAGTCAGCGTGAAAGGTTTTGTAGAATTCAGCAGGGAGACCGTCTGGGCCTGCGGCTCGACCTGAGGCACATTTCTTGATAGCAGAATGAATTTCTGAGACAGTAAATGGTGTGTCCAAGGCCACTCTATCTTCGTCAGATAGGGTCGGTCTTTGTACCCCTGAAAGTAAGCGTTCAAATACATCTGGCTCAAAATCACATTCAGATTGATAAAGCCGAGTATAAAAATCACGAAAGAGTTCTAAGATTTCGGTATCTTTAGTGACCAAGCCCCCCCCCGACGGATTACGGAGGGCGGTAACACGCTTGGCTTCTTTTCGACCTTTTAGGGCATTTGCTAATAATTTGCCAGCACGATTATTTTCCCGATAATATAGCCCTCGTTGTGATTCAATATTTTTAACAGCAGCAGTATACAAAAGCTGATTGTATTGAAAACGCAAGCGTTGTAAACGGAGTAAAATACATGGGTCAGTACGGGACGTGAGGAGACGCTCCCCAGCTTGTATCTGCTGCTCTAGAACAGTAAATGCTGCTTTCTTTGTTTCCCCTGCCGAATTTGATAGCTAGTTATAGTTGCGCGGATAGATGCTTTAAAACCCTCCCACCAAGCCCAGCTCGCTGTGTCATGGGGTGAGTTAAAATGAAAATAATCTTGGATAGCGGCCTTTATATCAACCTGAAAATCATTCTGACCCAGTAAGGATCTATCAAAAAACCAAGCTCGGGGAGAATCGTCCCGCGCAGTGACATGTAATGATAAAGATATGGCAGCATGATCTGAAATATGGAGAGGATGAGTCCTAGTCGTGTCTACTTGAGAAATCAGTGCTTTGGAAATGAGAAAGAAATCTATTCTAGATTGGGAGTGATGGGGGGCAGAAAAGAAAGTGAACTCTAAGTCGGAGGGGTGAAGCAGCCTCCATATATCTACCAGCGCAAGATCTTGCATCAGAGCTGTAAGGGTAGCAAGACTCTTGGGTGGACTACTCGTTCTAGGCGGCTGACTATCTATCAGAGGATCTAACACTTGATTAAAATCACCACCAAGTATTAATGGAGTATTGGCAGAGGCCTGTGCCAACTGCGCAATACTTGCATAGTAAGCAGGGTTGTCCACATTCGGGGCATAAATGCAAATACATGTAAATTCACTATCTCCAACCTTAAGATGTACTCGGGCCCATCTACCCTCCTTGTCAGCGCTAGTATCAATTACAGTAGCTTGCAAAGATTTCTTAACCAGAATGGCTACCCCGCACTGTTTGGAAACGGCGGGAGAATAGGCAGCCACCATGTAAGGCTTAACATTGAGTTTCAGTGTTTCAGCAGAGTTTAAGTGCGTTTCCTGAAGAAACGCTAAATCAGCATGCTCATGGCTAAGATAGCTAAGGATTTTCTTTCTTTTGATTGGACTATTAATGCCCTTTACGTTGAGTGATAAGATTTTACATAAGGCCATTCAGACAAGTTAAAAATTCTGAGCATGATAGCGCACATAATTTCACAATGTCCCTCATATTGACTGTATCTGGCTGTACATATGGCATAAAAGAAAATAAGCTTAGATAATACAATGAAGCGCCCCACATTAAAAAAGAAAAACCGCAGCGCGGTAGAGAAGAAGCAGAACCCCAAAAATTACTGGCGACCATGTGTCTGCGGGGAGAAGCCCCAGAGAAGGCCGAAATTGAAAAAAAACACATAACCTGTAGGACTGTGCGTGCTCCGAATCCGACCGAGGCACACATCATGGAGGGATAGGAGACCAAAAAAACAAAAAAAGTCATAGAAAGAAAGAAAGAAAGTCCAGGTAGTCTCTGTGCTTGACTATGACCGCCGCATCGGGCCCTTCAAAATGGCGGACAGAGCCGGCAAATAAAAGTCCAAGTCGTTGGATTAGCGCATCTGCTCTGCTTCTTTGGAGTCTAAAAATGTTGATAGTAGATCAGGATCTTCGAATGTCCTGGTTTGGTTGTGGAGAGTCACTCGGAGCTTCGCGGGATACAACAGGCCAAAGCGAGCCTGTAGCTGTTGAAGTCGAGGGCGAAAAGCAAGGAGTTTCTTCCGTCGGTCAACGGTAGGCTTTGCCAAATCAGGGAAGAAGGAGACTTTGTGACCTTCAAATTCCAAATGATGGTTCGCCCGGGCAGCATTTAAAATTTGTTCCACTTGTTGATATCGTAGCAAGCGAAAGATAATAGGCCGGGGGGTCGTTCGGTTGAGCGCCATGTGGGTAGGAACACGGTGTGCACGATCGATTTCCAGTTCTTTATGAAAGGTGATCTTCAGCAAGGAGGGAAGAGTTTTGAGCAGGAATTCTCTCATATCTCCCGCTTCCACCCCCTCCGGTATTCCAATGAGCCTCACATTGTTGCGACGGGCTCGATTATTGCTATCTTCTAACTCCTTTTGAAGATTCTGTATCTGGCGCTCAGCCTTGTCCAGTGTGCCCAAGCGCACCGCGTGCGAGTCGAGGACCCCCGCCATATTGTCCTGCCGTAATGAGAGACTTTCAAGTCGGTCCTGGAGCACTCCAAAGTCTTCTCGCATGGCTCTAAGCGCTTCTCCATTGGACTGCACCAATTCCTTCACGCCGCGTATTTCCTCTAAAATCTCCAGGTGCATTTCGGGGTTTTCCCGAAATGGAACCATCTTCTGTGGGGAGGACACCTCTGTTTTGGAGCGTTTTCCGTGAGAAGAAGAAGGAGACCCGAAGTCCAAGCGCGCTGGTTTATGGGCCGCCATCCCCCCCGAGGTACCCCGGTCAGCCCGGAGCGAAATAGTAAGTTTGTATAGGTATTAAGTCAGGATTCTAAGTAGGCCTCTCGGGAGCTTCAGCGCGAAGCGTCTTACCCGCTGGACATCAGGCTCCGCCCCCCGGGGCTGCAAGACTCTTAATTTGTGGAAAATAGCCCGATTGGTAATTCGAAGGTGCTTGTCCATATGCAGGTTGCTGTCAAGCATCACTTCCAAATATTTTATCTCTGTTTTGATGTTGTAGTTATTACTGTTCATGGTGATCATTGTGGGAGGCTCGAATCCCGGTTTCCTGGAGATACACATTGCTTCTGTTTTCTTGTGGTTTATGGACATATTGTTGCGTTGGAGCCAGACTTGAAGTTCGTGTAGGCAATTTTCTAGCTTGTTGAGGTTTGGGTTATTTACATCTAGTTGTGTATAGAGCATTAGGTCATCTGCGTAGATGTGGTAGTTGATGTCGTGGCCCTGGAAAATATTGCATACTGGTTGAAGGTATAAGTTAAAAAAGGAGGGAGGAGAGGGCGGAGCCCTGTGGAATGCCTTGGGTCTGCGGGAAGGGGGTTGCTTTGACATTGTTGAAGTTGACCTGCTGCATTCTGTTTGTTATATAGGAGGAGAACCATTTTAGTGGAGCTTGAGTCGTTCTAAAAGTGTGGGGTGATGCACTGAGTCGAAGGCTGCTGAGATGTCTATGAATATAAGCATGTACATCTTGCTCTTGTTTTCCAGACCCTTGAGTAGTTTGTCCATTAGGGCTAACAGGAGGGTTTCTACGCCGTGATGTTGCCGAAACCCGTATTGATGCACATCAAGGGCGTTTGTGTCATCAATGTGGTTTTGCATGACGACAAAAACATGACGACAAAAAAAAGACCACATGGCCTATCTAGTCTTCCCTTCCATATCAACCATTACAACAGTCCCCTTTTTTTCCTTTAGAGATCCTCTGTTTGTCACATGCTTCTTTGAATTCAGATACTGTCCTCATCTCTACCACCTCCACTGGGAGACTCTTCCACGGATCCACCACTCTTTCCGTAAAGAAATATTTCCGCATATCACTTCTGAATCTAACCCTTTTCACCCTCATCCCATGTCCTCTCATAACAGAGCTTGCTTTCCATCGAAAGAGGCTCTCCTCCTGTGCATTTATGTCATGGAGGTATTTAAACGTCTCAATCATATCACCTCTATCCCACTTTTCCTCAGTCTAAGGTATACATATTAAGATCCTTAAGTCTGTCCTCATATGCTTTTTAATGAAGACCACTTACCATTTTAGTAGCCACCCTCTGTACTGACTCAAGCCTGTTTATATCCTTTTGAAGGTGCGGTCTCCAGAATTGTACAAAATACTCAAATAAGGTCACACCAAAGACTTATACAAAGGCACTATCACCTCCTTTCTTCTGCTGGCCATTCTTCTCCCTATGCACCCAAGCATCCTTCTAGCTTTTGCTGTCGCCTTTTCAACCTGTTTAGCTACTTTAAGATCATCAGACACAACCACGCCTAGGTCCCGCTCTTCTTTAGTGGACAAAAGTACTTCACCCCTTATACTATATTGCTCCCTTGGATTGCTGCAGCCCAAATTCATGACCTTACATTTTTTAACATTAAATCCCAGCTACCAAATTCTAGACCATTCTTCAAGCTTAGCTAGATCCCTCCTCATGTTATCTACACCTTCCTGTGTGTCTACTCTAGTGCAGATTTTGGTATCATCCGCAAAGAGACAAACCTTACCCAACAGCCCTTCCGCTATATCACTAACAAAGATGTTAAAAAGAATCATACCAAGGACAGATCCCTGGGGCACACCACTGGTAACCTTCTCCTCAGAGTGAGCTCCATTTACCTGTACTCTTTGTTGCCTGCCACTCAACCAATTTCTAACCCAAGCAGTAACTTTAGGGTCCATTCCTAGGATGCTCAGTTTGTTTATAAGTTGCCTGTGAGGAAAAGGGTCAAAGGGTTTACAAAAACCTAAATACACCACCATCTAGGGCTCTCCCTCTGTCCAACTCTCTGGTCACGCAGTCAAAGAAATCAATCAGATTTGTCTGACAAGACCTGCCTCTTGTGAATATATTCTGCCTCGGATCCTGTAATCCGCTGGACTCCAGAAACCTCACTATTTTCTCTTTCAGCAGCGCTTCCAATAATTTACTCACCACTGAAGTTAAACTAACCGGCCTGTAGTTTTCAACCACATCCTTACTTCGGCTTTTGTGTAAAGGACCACATGTGCCTCTCTCCAGTCCTTTGGCACCACTCCTGACTCCAACGAGGCATTAAAAAGATCAGTCAGTGGAGTTGCTAGAACGTTCCCAAGTTCCCTCAGTATTCTAGGATGTATCCCATATGGGCCCAACGCTTTGTCTACTTTAAGTTTAGCTAGTTTCTCACAAACACAGTCTTCTGAAAATTGTTCAAGATGCCCCTTGCTTCTGTTCCTGTTTGTGGGTGTTTTCTGAGGTCCTGTTCCTGGTTCTTCATCTGTGAACACAGAACAGAAATATTTGTTAAGCAATTCCGCTTTACCCTCATCAGCTTCTACATATTCCTCCCCTTCACCCTTCAGTTTGGCAATACTTTTGCCCTTCCTCTTCTCACTAACATATCTGAAAAATGTTTTATCCCCCCATTTTATTGCATTGGCTATTGCCTCCTCTTTTTGAATCTTTGCTTTCCTGACTACTTTGCTAGCTTCTCTAAGTTTTTCCAAATACAGATGCCTGTCTTCCTCTCTCTGTGAGCTCTTGCATTTCATGAAGGCCTCCCTCTTTTTCTTCACTTTTTCAGCTACTTCTTTCTAAAACCATAGCGGTCTCCTTTTCCTTTTACCTTTATTTACCATTTTAAGAAAAATGAATGACAGGAACAAAATAAATAATAAAATATTAGGGTAGCAGGCCCCCAACGAAGACCACTCAAACCAGAGGGGCATCTTCCACACCAAGCTGTACTCACAGGCGCCCTTGAGCCTTTACCACATCCTCAAGTAACGAATTCCAGAGAGTTTGATTACAGTGAGTGAAAAAATATTTTCTCCAATTAATCTTATATGTGCTACACTGTAACTTGTCAGACGGCTGCCTAGGGTGAGAACTTACACAATCTTGACGATGCATATATTCATATGATTCTTGCAAGGTATTGTGGGTATTGTAGTTCATTCACTCCCAAACACAGCTGATGACAATAATTTGAGTTGTGAAACCAAGTGGTAAGATCAATAAAATACTTCTTTTATTGATGGGGTTTAATTCACCCAGCACATGTATGCTTGATAGCACTATAAATGAGGTTACTTGCTTGCAGTGTTTAAATGGATAACAAAAAGTCACAAAGTAAACCAGAAAACAACCTTCAGCTTGTCAGGCAATTAGCTAATGTTTTCTTAGGAAATAATTACCAAATACAAAGGCACAAAGAAAAGAATAAACTTTGCTGGTTAGGTTAACTTCTTCTTATTTTCCACGCAGATCTCAGCAGTGATTCTCCCTTGCTCACACACACAATCAGGTGCAGCTTTAATTACTATCAATTGACCAGCTGTAAGCCTTTAGCTGGCTGGCTGCTACTGTGTGAACCCAAATCCTGCTTTAAGAGCTGTTTGCAGTGGAAATAAAGAACAAAGTTAGGTTTCTTTGTGATGGCTGATGTGTTTGCTCACAGAAAGCTAGCAATAGCATTTAGATAGAGAACAGTCCATGTAAACTGTATTTTCATCTGCTGTATCAATCAGCATAGGGTCACTATCATACATTGGCACAGACGAGTCTTTCATTAAGGCACTATCATGAGAATGCTTATTCCCTTGCTGCCATTCTCTATTATAGATAGGGTCTGGATCAGTGTTCATACCTGAGCCTCTCCTGCTATCATTATTCCTCTCTGTATAGCCTGGCCAATATGTAATCCAATTCTGATGTCCAGCCTTCCAATCTTGATCCCTGGACACTGGATCTTCTCTCACATACCTTCTGGCCTTGGTCTGAAAGTCCCTTCCACATGCAGTCTTCTCTCTTCCAGGTAGCCACTGGTGATTCCTATCTCTGCCACTCCATTCCTCTGGCTGAATCCAGTCCAATGGACTCTGCTGGCTTTTGGAATACCTCCCAGTATGAGTACTGCCTTGGAATCTCCCAGACCTTCCAATGGCCTTCCTTCTCTTCCTTCCAGAGAGTTTCCTTCTCTCTCTATCTGCTTGGCTTGGCTTCTGTTTCTCCAGGTGATACTGGTGCTTGAGCTTATAGCCGTTGCCGTCTCTGTCTCTGTATCTCTTCCTCCCTCTGTAGCAGTTGCTGAAGCTGTTCTTGAAACTGTTTCCTGAAGAATAATCTCTATTCTTATTCTTTCCTAATGTGTGCTGCTCCCTAACACAGCGCAGCTGTCTTGAATCAGGCCCTGCCCTTTGAGATGAGTGCTTAGGGATTTCTCACTTCAGCCCCTCTCATGGCTGCTGGAAACCTGGTGCATTCTGGGACTGGTAGTCTTTTATGTGAAAACTCTGTTTTCTTGCTTCTACCAGAACTGACAGGTTGCTTGTTCAGAGTCACATCATCTTTTCTATAGCTCCTACCTGAGCTATGATAAGCTTCCTTATCACAAACTTCATTGACTGTCCCCTAGTCTTTCTTCTTTTTGAAGGCATAAACAACAGATCTATGTTTGCCTGTTCTAGTCCATTCATTATTTTATAGACCTCTATCATATCTCCCCTCAGCTGCCTTTTTTCCAAGTTGAAAAGCCTTAAACGTTTAAGCCTTTTCTCATAGGGGGTATCTTTCCATCTCCTTTACCCATTGTGATGGCTCTTCTCTGTATTTATTTATTTGTATTTATTAAAAATTTCTATGTTGCGTTTTCCAGAATATCAAACGCTGTTTATAAATAACAACAATTTGAATAGTACAATAACAGGTACATATTCAGTTATATAGAACATTATAGAACTATATACATTAGCATAGTTTAAATAGAACTATATACATTAACATAGTTGTATTAGCTAAACAATGAAGAATTCTTAACAAGAACTATATACAACTCTGGATGTGAAGTAGAGTGGAAACGCCATTGGTAAGTTTTAGGAAGATGGAGGTGTGGTACCAGAAGTATTGTGTTCATATTGTGTACCTTTTTAATTCTGCTACATCCTTTTTAAAATAAGGCGACCAGAACTGCACACAATATTTAAGGTGCGGTCGCACCATGGAACGATACAGAGGAATTATAATATCCTTAGTTTTACTCTCCATTCCTCTCCTTATGATTCTTAGCGTTCTATTTGCTTTCTTGGTTGCTGCTGCACAGTGGGTGGAGGGTTTCAATGTATTATCTATGACGATGCTTAAATCCTTTTCCTGGGTGGTGGTTCTTAATGTGGAATTTTGCATCGTGTAACCATAGTTTGTGTTGTTCTTCCATAAGTGCATAACTTTCCACTTGACCACATTAAATTTTATCTGCCATTTGAACCCCCAATTTATCAAGGTCCTCTTGCAATTTTTCCACAATCCACTTGTGTTTTAACAACTTTGAATAATTTTGAGTCATTTTTTAAATTTGATCACCTCACTCGTTATTCCCAATTCTGGATCATTTACGAATATGTTAAAAAGCAGCAGGTCCAGCAGAGATCCCTGGCGTACTCCACTATTCACCTTTTGCCATGGTGAAAATTGGCCATTTAGCCATACCCTCTGCTTTCTATCTTTTAACCAGTTCCTGATCCACAATAGTTCACTGCCTCCTATCCTGTGACTTTTTAATTTCACCAAGAATTTCTCATGAGGGACCTTGTCAAAGGCTTTCTGAAAATCCAAATACACTATATCAACCGGTTCACCTTTATCTACCTGTTTATTCACACCTTCAAAAAATATAACAGATTAGTGAGACAAGGCCTTCCTTGGCTAAATCCATGATGGCTTCCTGCCATTAAGCCATGACTACCTGCATGTTCAATTTACTCTTTACAACGGTATTTACCATTTTGCCAGGTACTGATGTCAGGCTCACCTGTCTGTAGTTTCTTGGATCACCCACAGAACCCTTTTTAAAAAAATGTCATTAAATTGGCCATACTTCAATCTTCAAGTATTACAAATGATTTAGTGATAGTTCACAGATTACTAATAGGAGGTCTGCAATCTCATATTTTAGTTATTTTCAACACACTTGGATGTATACCATCCTGGCTAGGTGATTTGCTACTCTTTAGTTTATCAAATAGCTGTATTATATCTTCCTGGTTTATTGAGATTTGTTTCAATTTTTTCAACACATCACCTTTAAATAACATTTGAGACATGGCTAATTTCCCTACATCTTCTTCAGTTAAGACCGAAGCAAAGAATTCATTCAGTCTCTCCGCTTTGGCCTCGTCCTCCCTTAGTCCTCTTTTTACCCCTCTGTCCTCTAACGCTCCAACTGACACTCTCGCAGGTTTACTGCTATGAACGTACTTGAAAAAGTTTTAATTATGTGTTTTTGCTTCTACGGCAAAGCACAGTTACTTACCTGTAACAGGTGATCTCCACTTCTATAACACTGTAACACTATAACACTATAACACTTCTATAACACTGTAACACTATAACACTGTACATAGTTTTTCCCCCTGTTTTTCCAAGTTTGTATCCCATGTTCTATTGTAAACCCAATGTAACTGCTACATTGTTTTATGTTCTGTTCCACTGTAAACCGCACTGATTGTAATAGCGCGGTATATAAGAGATGCAAATAAATAAATAAAATAAATAAATAACAGCAGGAATAAGTCTTCACATATGGGTACGTCGGTACCGACGGAGTCTACACGGGAACGCTCCCCAGCGTCCAAAAAGAAAGCCTTTGGGAGCATCCCACACGCATGCACGCTGCCTTCCCGCCCATTCACTTCCCTCTCATCAGTTGGGTTTGTAGCTGAGACTGAAGGAGGGAAGTAGACAAATTAGAGAGAGAGAGAGATAGAGAGAGAGAGAGAACAACTCCTAGGGGAGGTGGTTGGGTTGTGAAGACTTATTCCTGCTGTTCCCAGAGATCACCTGTTACAGGTAAGTAACTGTGCTATCTCCAGGAACAAGCAGGAATGAGTCTTCACATATGGGGACGCCCAAGCTAGAGATGCCTAGAGGAGGTCCCCGCATGTTGCAAATCTAATAGATGGGCCATGCTATTTTCCAGATCCTCAGGCATCCAAGGGATGGAGGGTAGGAGTTGAATTAAAAAGGGTGTGCTGTGGAACAGCTTGACTAAACAAGGCGTCTAGAGGGGAGTCCTTGTGTAGATCATAAATGTTAGTAAATATTGAATTCCAATTTTCTAATGTGGACCTTACTCTAAAGTATTGCGAAGTATATGTTGAGGCTAATATAGGTCTGGTGCTAAGAGCCAGTACATTAGCCTCAAAGAAATTACCTCCCTGTGAAGTAAAGGAAAATAATTTAGCAATACAGGTAGAGGTCAGAAGCCTTAATGGCTAGAACTAATCCCAGAGGAAAAAACTGAGGGAGTTTAATGAGGTTGGACTTTGGAGGAGAAGCTAAAGCTTCTGTAGGCCAAAGTTTAAAGCTCTTTGTCCTTGGAGCAGAATAAGGCTCTAGGAAAGAGAGAAGATAAATCTGACTGGTTTTCAGAAAAAGGATGGGTCTTTAAGACCCCTCTATCCAAATGAAAGCAAGAAACATTTGTAGTAGGCAGTGTAGCCTCCAATTTCTTGAAGATCAGTAATGTCTTCCCTAAGCGATGTCACTTAGGATAATGACTTTACATGGAGCGCTTCAGATGTAACATAACCGGAAAGGTTACGGTAAAGAAGGTAGTCTCTAATTACCACAGAAATTGGCTGTACATTTAAAACCCTATGGTATGCTGGGACAGCATTAATATGGACAGTAACAAATCTTTCAGAGTCAGATATATACATATATATATATATGTGTGTGTATATACAGTCAAACCTTGGTTTTCATGATTAATCCGTTCAAAAAAGTCTGACTAAAACCGAAACGTATGAAAACTGAAGCAATATTTACCATAAGAAATAATGTAAATCCAATTAATCCGTTCCAGACACCCAAAAATATTCACAAAAAATACATTTTATAGAGAATAACTATATTTTTACATACAGAAAACAATGAGAAATAAATATAAATGACTAATGAAATGGATAAATGAACTTTTAACATCACTGAAAGCAAGCTAAGTACAGTACTGTACAGTACAGTATGTTAGCATCTGGCCTTAGCCACCCCTGACAAGCTGCTGTGCCCAGCTCTCTTTGGAATCACATTGGATTCAGCCCATTAAAATACCTTTACATTATCTGCTCAATGCTTCAGAATGTCAGAAAATCTTAATGATATAGCTTCAGACGTACCCTGCAAGAGAAAGAACTGCCTCCCACATTCATGCAACATCTCCTGCTTACGTTGACAGCTTTTCTTCCCTGCTACCTCCGAGCTTGAGGGGGCGCTCCAGAGAACGGGCAGGCGGTGGACGAGATCGGGGCCTTCCTCTCCGCGCAATCCTTGCCTCTCTAACTCTGACCAGGCTCGAGGATGTGTTTCATTTACGTGCTCAGCTGGCTTTCTCTTCTCATCACGCTGGCGATCGGTGAGTCCGGGGGGCAGTGCTGCCGGGACCGGGCGGGCGTTCTGGCAGTGTATACAGACCGGTGTGCAGCGCGAGGGTGTATGTATTTACAGTACTGTACTTTACGAAAACCGAGGCGATGTACGAGAACCGGGACAAAATCTCAGTCAAAAAAGACATTGAAAACCGAAGCGATGTATGAGAACCGGGACAAAATCTCTGTCAAAAAAGACGTTGAAAACCGAAGCGTATGAAAACCGGAGCAAATGAAAACCGAGGTTTGACTGTATACATATATATATATATATATATATATATATATATATTGTGATAAGGAGAGCTGTGTGGATCGAATGGAATGGGAGAAAAGTGAGGAATACACCTTTAAAAGCAGAGGTAAACAAGGTTCCCATAGAAACCACAAGCTACCGAAGCATGCAGTAGCTAGAGCTAAGCCCTGCCCTAGCAGTGATGTAAGAGCTAGTTTGAGTCCTAAAAAATCTCACATGTGCAGCAAGGAGGGTGTGGCTGGAGAGAAGCACCATTTTAAAGCTGCTTCAGAGTTTTGTAGGGAAGAGCCCGGCAGAGACACAGGTACAGTCTCTGAGCTTACCAGAGACATAGTGGAGATATTAGGAGAAGTGGAGACTGCTGATTCTTATTCTCAGAGAGCACTGGAACCAAAGCTGAAGCTTGTGCCAAAGCACCCCAGAGAGGAGAAACTGGAAAGGTTTGACTCCAGGTAGGGATAAAGCTCTGATAGCAAGGGGAGCAATATACGTTGGGAAGGTACGTTTGCTTCAGTTCCTAGCAGGGGCTCTGCTGAAGACGTTGTCAAGGAGCTGAGGTTAAGCGCTGAACAGAGTGCTGGCAGAAACGCAGTGAAAGCAGCTCCAAGCAGAAGTAAAAGGAATTCAAGTATGTCCAATGAGACAGCACTAGAGGCTATGGAAAAGCTGTTGCAAGAGAAAAAGGCTCATTCCCTAAGTAACGTGGGTGCTGACCAGAAAGAACAGTTTTTAGGAAAACTTCAGAAGCTTCTGCACAAAATTAAGTTTAAACCCAGTGATAAAGGCTCCCAGGAAGACAACCCAATTGAACCTTGTGAAGACATGCAAATAGATGTTTATGAGACACCTCTTGATAATGATGTAATTGAAATGGATTGCTGGTTTTGTAAAACAAACAGCTTGAACATGTGCTAGGCTCATGCTGTGAGAAGAAGTTTGCACAGCCTGTGTGTTAAGTTGAAAGGGAAAGAACTGTTGCTGAAAACTTTAAGTTTACCTGATGTAATAACCAGCCGTAGCTGGGAAGGGCATTTATCTAGGAGGAGCCTGAGAACAGCTGCTGTGTAAAGAATACTTCTGAGTTTGATGTTTCAGCCTAATTTGTTCCTGATATCCTTTACTTTGGAGAAAGAATCCTTGTCTTGTGTTGCGCTATGAATTTGATGCGAGGGGGAAACCCAGAATAAATATCTTTGTTTGCCTTGAACACCCCATGTGGTCAAACTACTTTGTCTGAAGAGTGATAGAAACTACAAGTCCCAGCATCCATTGCTGGAAACCAAGTCTTGGGACATTACTTAAAGGCAAATAAGGCAGCCCTTTTGCCTACCAGCCCTTGGCCTAGGCAGGGGGTCACGACAATATATATATATATATATATATATATATATAAATAGATAGATTCACTTAACAAGAAGGGGTAAAACCTGCTTGAGAATATAGACAGAGAATCTCTTTCTGGTTACAAGTGGAAGGATCATGGAGAAGGTTACATGGAAACCAGTGGAATGTTCTTACTTGGAAGGAGAGGTCTAGATTTCATTAAAAATTCTAGCCCCTGAATAACCAGAAATGGAGACCTACGTGAAGGGGTGCAGAGGAGATCCTTAGTCTTAAGACAACAAGTCTGGATCCTTCTATAACTTCAGTGTGGAGAAGAAGATGCAACATAAGGGGATACCATGTTTGCCCCTCTACGAGGGCAATGTGAGTATCATGCGTTCTTTGTTCAGCATAAGCTTCAATGAAGTATTGGGAATTAGAAGGAATGCACTAGACAAGGACCAACTGCAGTGAAAAGGAATGCATCCCTGTTGCAAGAGTTCCACTGGAGATGTGGAACAAGCCAGGGAATTGAGCAATCCTTTATACTTTCACGTGGTTTAAGCCCTTATTCCTTTTCTCAAAAGGAAATTTTTAGGAAGATGGTAAGAGTAGGAAAATAAAAACATATAGGAACATGACTGGGCAAAGCCTTTTCAACCATCTGGAAGTTACCTATTAGGAATGGCTCTGACGCTCTCTGGCAAAGGCCCATAGTTGCAGAGCTTTTTTGTATAATTGCAGAGAGCATGTTGTAGGTTGCTTAGGTGAGATCTGGCTGTTTATTTGCCAGTGTGCAACCTAATCTATTCTGTTGGGGCCAAAAATAATTGACGATGGCTAAGAATAGTAGACAGGCCGGTTGCCTGCAATGATAAATTGTCCAAGTGGGCTTTAGAACCCCTCTTGGAATTATCTGTTATTAAAGGCAACCGAAAAAGTTTGGTCCTATAGATTGGAAAAGGACCAACAGACATAATTAGGAGTGGTAAAACTCAATTATTGTCCGATAAGCTGTCTTAAAAGAAATATTTGAGAAGACTGCAAAGGAGAAGAAAGCTCTGTATGGAAAGCACTTACTGGAGTAGGTATTGAAGAAAATCCTATGGGCTTAAAAGTAAGCCCTCCAGTTGAATAGTATCACTCTTAGACTGAATATCCGACTAAGAGGGATAGAAAGTAATACAGAGTTGAGAAGACATACAATTTGGTAAGTCCCCTTGCAATCAAAATTATGAGATATTCTCATACAGGAAAACTGTCAAGGTGAAGGGCATAGCCTACCTAGCTATTAGTTGTTACCCCTCTTTTTCTTTCAAAAAGGAGAGGAGAAACCCGTTACCTGTAGGGCATGATTATCCTCAATAGCTCTAGGAGCTAAAAGAATGGGTTTCTCTTGTGGCAAGAGATTCATGCCTAGAGCCGAGGATTGAGTCAGTGTATCACTGATCTCTCAGTAAGGATTTATTTATATTTTATTTATTTATTAGAGTCTCTTTTATACCGCGCTATTCAGCATCAGTGCGGTTTACAATGAACAATAAAATACACATTTCCGATGGTACTTTGTGTTTACAGTTGAACAGGTAATGCAACTTGGATAACAGGGTAACTATTTACAATTTAAGACATAATTGGGAACTCTTTTGACTTCAAGGATGAACTGTAGATGCTTCTGTTGATAAGAAGTAGGTTAGCGGTTCTAAACCTCAAACTAATAAAAGAAAATATTTTTCACTCAACGTGTAATCAAACTCTGGAATTTGTTACCGGAGGATGTAGTAAAGGCTGTTAGTGTAGCTGGGTTTAAAAAAGGTTTGGACAAGTACCGAGTCCTCCATGCTAGAGAGCGATTCCAGGCTCGGCATCGAAGGAAGCGACTCTGTCGAAGAAAACATCGATGGTACCAACACCGGAGCCGATGTTGATACCGGTACCGAAGCCGATACCGATACTCGGGGAACAGTCTGCAGCGACTCTAGCAGTACCGAAGTAGCTGAGAGCGCTAGATTACGTTCATCAGTGAGGAGTGTTTCATCCATCACCATAGCCAATGCCGCGGTGTCGGTACCGCTCAAAGCGGCCACAACCACCGAGCATGGCACAGGTATGTCCATGGAGGTAAGAACCTCGGGAACAACCTGAAGCCCCGTTAATGCTTTGGAGCCCGAAGACTCCTGCCGGGGCTTTATTGCCAAAATGTCCTCGAGGGCAAGGCCAGAGGCATCTCGATACTTAGAAGGAGATCTACCACTCGAGGACTGGCTAGTCTTAACAGACTTTTGTTTGGTTACCTGATCCTGTGAAAAAGAAGATATTCTGGCTGGTGACATTGAGTCCGATGTGAACCGGGTATCGAGTTGCGCTCGATCCTGAAGACTTCTTCTGTTTGAGCTCCAGCAGGAAAGACACTCCAGTGGGCAATGGTCAGGACCTAAACATTTTAGACACCAAGAATGAGTGTCTAAAAATATATTTGTACCGCCACACTTTGGGCATTTCTCCTCCAAGAGGAGTGGAGTGGCCTAGTGGTTGGGGAAAGGTACTTCAGGCCGGAAGGTCGAGGGTTCAAATCCCACTAGAGGACAGCAACTTTGGGCCAGAAGGACTGGGGTTTCTAGTTCCACAGGTGCTCATTGTGGTCTTGGGCAAGCCACTTAACCCTCCATAGCCCATGTTCCCTGTAAAATAGTTATCTCCAAGTTATAATGCCCTGTTCAATGTAATTTCAGTTTGTTGAATGTAAACCGCACTGATGCAGAATCAATAAAAATAAATTTTTTAAGGATAGTGGCTGGCTTTTCCATAATGGAAAAGGGGTAGAGGCCTAGTGGCCTAGACACCATCAGGCACTAAACAGAAAAAAAAATTCCTTAGAAAAAAAGAAATTTTAGTAAAAAGAAAGAAAAGACCAGCGGTACCGGTGGCGTCAAGGGAAGGCAGACGCGACCACAAAAAACAAGAATAAAAAAGAAGAATTTTCTGCGGTGACAGGAATACGTCCTGCTGGCTACGCAGAAAACTGATTTATTTATTTATTTATAGTCTTTTCTATACCGCGCTATTCAGCATCAGCGCGGTTTACAATAAACAATGAAATCACACATTTCCAATAGTACTTTGTGTTTACAGATGAACAGGACATATAACTTGGCTAACAGGAGTAACTATATACTATATACTGATGAGAGGGAAGGCAGCGCGCATGCGTGTGGGATGCTCCCAAAGGCTTTCTTTATGGATGCTGGGGAGCGTTCCCACGCAGGCTCCATCGGTACCGACGTACCCATATGTGAAGACTCATTCCTGCTTGTTCCTAGAGATGCTTCTTTTCAAATTCTTGCTTTGTCTGCCTTACAGTAAAGGGGGTCTTTCCTTACAGTAACTGGCATACGGTACCTGGGGTGGTAATACTCTGCACCAGGGGACTGATAAGCGCATCCCAGCATGTCCTGCCCAGAGCCTGTGCCGCCTCATCATCAGGGAGAAAATGATCCGCAAATAACTGCTCGTGCCGCAGTGTGTCATTTAACCTATGGATGAACAGAAATGGATACAGCATTAGCGTCACAAAAACACTCCATCGTCCATGCCATAAAGTGCTGTCTAACCTATGGATGAAGAGAAAAGGATACAGCGTTAGTGACACACACACACACACGCGCTCACTCTACACTTTCCATCGCTCACAAGAAGGGACAGAGAGAAGGAATTGAATACAGTGCAGAGGAAAAGAAGAGGGCCTACGACAAATAGAAGGTGGAAATATGAAACAGCTGGGAATGAGAGGGTAGCAAGTGAGACAATGAGAGTGAATTCGAAAGGATGAAGGCTGGCACAGAGAAGAGGGAGGGAGACCAGAAGATGGAGCACAGAAACAGAAGAGAGAAGGAAGGAGCGTAGCAGAAGCTCCTCACTTGTTAAAGAGCTGCAGCAGCTGCGTGCGATCCTCCGAGACCTCCTGACACCAGGCATGAGCTCGAGTAGTGTAGAAAAGGTGTGTGCGTCGGCACAGCTGTTCCTTAAACACAGGCCAAAATGTGGGCTTGGGACCCAAAATTTCAATGCCACGAACACGTGTGTCAATTCCACCCTGGAACACAAAACATGATCCTAGTTTCTTCCTCCATTCTTAGATATACATCAGCTTGAATATCCCCCAGTCTCAAAGTGAGGGACAGCAGCCATTACACTGTATATAGACAGCAGCCATTAAAGCATGAGACCCTTCCTCTAAGCATGCAGAAAACAAATCCCCAACACCTTACTATCATATCATGTACAGTCAACACCTTCCACACCCTATCATGAATTATACAGATAGTAGCCTCCTTCAAACTGAGGCAGGCTCCTACCATCACAGCACCCATCCTGCTCATTACATCCATCACCCTGATCATTACACCACAATATCTCACCTGTTACATAGCAAAGGGGACTGCCCTTTCAACAGCAGAATATGTCCTTCCAACCATCCCTCGTACAATGCACACATACAACGGGATCTCAGCTACCACACAGTATACAACAGAGGTTTCCAAAATAGGCATTGGGATCCCAAATTAGGTCACATCAATAAATTGGTTTTATAGAAACAAGGCTGCTTCCCTCCTCTCTGAATGCCCAGTATTAGCATGGAGCTTGCAAGTCAGTAAACATTGACAAGTCCTGCCCTCTCCTCCTACATGGGCTTCCAGTTAGACTAGAAACCCTGCAGTGTGCTGTGGAGGGTCTGTGAGCATACACTGACGCACAAGACTCTAAGCTGGCAACTGCTGCCTTCCTCTTGTGGGGGAGGAGGAGGAAAAGGGACTGGAGATCTATTTTATTTTAATCATCATTTTAGTTCATGTAGATTAAGTGTTAAAATGGGGCAATATTGGATAAAAGTTTGAGAAGCAGTGTATTCAGACAGCAGTGACACCTTGGGAACTATCCCATCACACATGCAGAAGGCATTTCTTGCCACACTGAAGAAACCCAGTACTAAACCGTGGTATTAAAGAAGGAACCTTTATTGCAAAAAAATGCACACGCCAAAACGCCCGACACAGGCCGTGTTTCGAATCCTCTTCTTCAGGGGAATTCAGGTGTACTCTATCCATAAACACATGAACAAACAATAAATATATACACATAAAAATTTCTGGGTTTCTTCTATTTATGTGGTACTGCCACACTGAAGGACACGCACTCTGTCACACTATATATTAACACTATCCTCCCCATCACACAGTATAGAGAGACCACCAAAGAACATAAGAACATAAGATATGCCATACTGGGTCAGACCAAGGTCCATCAAGCCCAGTATTCTGTTTCCAACAGTGGCCAATCTAGGTCATATGTACCTAGCAGTTTCCCCAAGAGACAAGTTCCACAATGCTTGTACTGGGTCAAGCATTGATATCCTGGGTCCCTTCTTAATAATGGTTTATAGACCTTTCCTCCAGGAACTTGTCCAAACCTTTTTTAAACCCAGCTACACTAACAGCCTTTACTACATCCTCCGGTAACAAATTCCAGAGTTTGATTACACGTTGAGTGAAAAATATTTTCTTTTATTAGTCTTAAATAGTTTACCCTGTAGCTTCATTGCATGTCCCCTAGTCTTTCTATATTCTGATAAGGTAAACAATCGATCTACGTTTACCCGTTCCACTCCGTTCATTAATTTATAGACTTCTATCATATCTCCCCTCAGCCGTCTCTTTTCCAGGTTAAAGAGCCCTAACCTTTTTAGCCTTTCTTCATAGGAGTATCCTTCCATCCCCTTTACCATTTTGGTGGCTCTTCTCTGTACCTTTTCTAAAATCGCTATATCCTTTTTAAGATACGGCGACCAGAATTGCACACAATATTCAAGGTGCGGTCTCACCAAGGAACGATATAGAGGCATTATAATATCTTTTGTTTTATTTTCCATTCCTTTCCTTATCATACCTAGCATTCTATTTGCTCTCTTGGCCGCCGCTGCACACTGGGCCGAGGGTTTTAACATGGTATCCACAATGACGCCTAAATCTTTTTCCTGGGTGGTGGTTCCTAATGTGGAACCTTGCATCGTGTAACCATAGTTTGGATTGTTCTTCCCTAGGTGCATAACCTTGCACTTGTCCACATTAAATTTCATCTGCCATTTTGATGCCCACTCTTCCAATTTATCAAGATCCTCTTGCAATTTTTCACAATCCTCTTGGGTTTTAACATGTCAAAAAGCAGCAGACCCAGCACAGATCCCTAGGGTACACCACTATTCACCTTTCTCCATTGGGAAAATTGGCCATTTAGCCCTACCCTCTGCTTTCTATCTTTTAACCAGTTCCTGATCCACAATAGTACACTGCCTCCTATCCCATGACTCTCTAGTTTTGCCAAAAGTCTCTGATGAGGGACCTTGTCAAAGGCTTTCTGAAAGTCCAGATACACAATATCAACCGACTCACCTTTGTCCACCTGTTTATTCACTCCTTCAAAAAAACATAACAGATTAGTAAGACAAGATCTTCCTTGTCTAAAGCCATGTTGGCTGTCTCCCATTAGGTTGTGACTATCTACATGCTGAGTAATTTTATTCTTTATGATGGTTTCTACCATTTTTCCAGGTACTGACGTCAGGCTCACCGGTCTGTAGTTTCCCGGATCACCTCTGGAACCCTTTTTAAAAATTGGTGTTACATTGGCGATCCTCCAATCTTCAGGTATTAGAGATGATTTTAATGATAGTTCACAGATTACTGATAGCAGTTCTGCAATCTCATATTTCAGTTCTTTCAACACCCTTGGATGTATACCATCCGGCCCAGGTGATTTGCTACTCTTCAGTTTATCTAATAGTTGTAAGACATCTTCCCGATGTATCAATATTTCCTTCAATTCTTCCGCACCTTTAAATACCACTTCAGTCATGGGTAACATCCCTACATCTTCCTCAGTAAAGACCGAAGCAAAGAATTCATTCAGTCTCTCCGCTATCGCCTTGTCGCCTCTTAGTGCTCCTTAAACCCCTTTATCATCTAACGGACCAACTGATTCTCTCACAGGTTTTTTGCTACAAATGTACTTGAAAAGGTCTTTATTTCGCGTTTTTGCTTCCGCAGCAAGCTTCTTCTCAAATTCTCTCTGTGCCTGCCTTATCAATGCCTTGCATTTGACTTACCAGTGCTTGTGCTGTTTCCAGGTTTCGTCGTTTGGCTCTTTTTTCCATTTCCTGAAAGATGCTTTTTTGGCAACAGCCTCTCTGACCTCACCTTTAAACCCTGCTGGCAGTTTTTTGGACTTACTTCCAGTTTTCTTAAAGCGTGGAATACAGCTGGTCTGGGCTTCCAAGATAGTATTTTTCAACAACACCCAAGCTTGATGTACGTCTTTAACCTTCGTAACTGCTCCTTTTAGTTTTTTCTTAACTGTTTTCCTCATTTTATCATAGTCTCCCTTTCGAAAGTTAAAAGGTAGTACTGTGGATTATCTTACTATCCCTCCTCCACTAATTAAATCAAAGGCGATCATGCTATGATCACTATTGCCAAGTGGCCCCAACACCCTTATCTCTTGCACTAGATCTGGTGTTCCACTAAGGACTAGGTCTAATATGGTTTCCCCTCTGGTCGGTTCATGAACCAGCTGCTCCAAGAAGCAGTCATTTATTTCATCTAGGAACTTTATCTCCCTAGCATGTCCTGACGTGCCACTGACCCAGTTGATACCGGGGTAATTGAAATCACCCATTATTATTACTGCGCTGTAACTTTTGTTAGTTTCCTTGATTTCTTTGAGCATTTCATCATCCATTTGGTCATTCTGGCCAGGTGCTCGATAGTACACCCCCACTGCCATCGCCTTCCCCCTTTTATATGGAATTTCAATCCATATAGATTCTACAGCAGATTTTGTTTCCGGCAAAACTTTAATCCTTTCTGAGTCAATGCCCTCTCTAACATAGAGCACAACCCCTCCACCAATTTGATCAGCTCTATCATTACGATATAGTTTGTACCCAGGTATCACAGTGTCCCACTGGTTGTCCTCCTTCCACCATGTCTCTGATATTCCAATCATATCTAACCTTTCATTTAGTGCTATATATTCTAACTCTCCCATCTTATTCTTTAGACTTCTAGCATTTGCATACAAGCATTTTAGAGAATGTATTCTATTCATGTTAATTTGGCTATTGTTAGACATGGGTAAATTGGGATCTTTAAGCTCTGTCTGCTCCATACTTGAGGGCATTTGGGCTACTTTACTCTTTTGTGGAACCTCTCTGCTTTTGGTAGTATCCTTCAAGGATACATTCTTCCTATCCATCCGCTCTTGGGCGACTGTCGGCTTTCCCTTAATATCTAGTTTAAAAGATGCTCTATCTCCTTTTTAAAGGTTAATGCCAGCAGCCTGGTTCCATCCCGGTTAAGGTGAAGCCCATCCCTTCGGAAGAGCCCCTCCTTTCCCCAGAATGTTCCCCAGTTCCTAACAAATCCAAAACCCTCATCTCTGCACCATTGTCTCATCCACGCATTGAGACTCCGGAGCTCTGCCTGCCTTTTGGGTCCTACGCGTGGAACAGGAAGCATTTCGGAGAATGCTACCCTGGAAGTTCTGGATTTCAACTTCCTACCTAAAAGCCTAAATTTTGCCTACAGAACCTCCCTACCACATTTTCCTATGTCATTGGTACCGACATGTACCAAGACAGCAGACTCCTCCCCAGCACTATCTAAGACCTTATTTAGGTGGCGCGTGAGGTCTGCTACCTTCGCACCAGGCAGGCATGTTACCAGGCGATCCTCACGTCCACCAGCCACCCAGCTATCTACATGCCTAATGATCGAATCACCAACTATAACGGCTGTCCTAACCCTTGCCTCATGGGCACATGGCCCTGGAGAAACTTCCTCGGTGCGAGAGGGTTTTACATCACCTGGAGGACAGGTCCTAGTTACAGGATCACTTCCTGCCACACCAGGGTGATGCTCTCCTGTCACGTGACCTCTCTCCTCCATGGCAACAGGGGTGCTGCCAGACTGGAGGTGGGACTTCAGGACTATATCCCTGTAGGTCTCGTCTATGTACCTCTCTGTCTTATGTTTTCCAAGTCTGCTACTTTAGCCTCTAGAGAACGGACTTGTTCCCTGAGAGAAAAGAGCTCCTTGCACCTAGTGCACACGTAAGACCTCTCACCAACTGGGAGAAAATCATACATGTGACACTCAATGCAAAAGACTGGAAAGCCCCCATCCCGCTGCTGGACTGCTGTCTGCATCTTAGTTTTAAGTTTGTGTCTAGATCTTTAAGTTCTTACTTACTAGGGGTTGCTATGGGTATTTATACCAATAAAACTGTACCTAATACGTTTAATATACCTTGTTCACCTGAAGCTTAATTAATCTCAGGTCCTTAGTGTATGACTGATTTGGGTAATGAGCTTCACCTGAAAGCACCTCCTGTCTTTTAAGATGTGTAAGTACCTATAAAGCTATGATTATCCCAGGGGTGGGAGGGAAATAACACTTATTAAAAGAGGGCTGCTACACAGTACCCTGTCTTGTGCTGCTGAGGTAAGCTAAATTCTGATTTGATTTAAATTATAGCTCTTAGCTGCTGCTAGGCTCTAACTTCTTATGAAATTTAAACTACAAGCTCTCTGCTGGGTACTAAATTTAACCAGAAAGCTCTCTTCTGTGTGTTAAATTTAAACTAAAAGTACTTTGCTGTTACTTGGCCCTGGGTGACTATTATATTTAAACTACAAGCTCTCTGCTGGGTATGAAATGTAACCAGAAAGCTCTCCTCTGTGTTTTAAATTCAAACTTTAATTGCTGCTACTAGGCCCTAACTGATCCAACAAAAAACAGTGGGTTCACAGATTAAGTAGCTTTAATACAAAGAATTCTTTTTAGAAAATTACCTAACCTCTACAGTGAGGAATTCCCATCCACACCCACAGTACTGAATGCTCCTTGTCACACTGTATACAGGACTGAAAGCACCCCACACCCTCATTCATTGGATTTCCTATAATACAATATATGGAGAGCACCCATTGTCCACTGTGAGGAATATCACCTCCATCGGTTTTAATACAGACAGCAGCACCCTGCTCCCAGCAAGGGACTTCATTGTCTCACAGTATACTATATAACGTTCTATATAACTTTCCTGTCTCAATTTGTAGTTCTCTTCCTGCTACTTGGCCTTGCGCCAGCTCCCGATTGATTTTGTACATGTAAACCACCCTGATGTAATAAAGGGCGGTATATCAAATTTAAATAAACATCATCTGTCCCCCCCATGGGATAGAAACATAGAAACATGATGGCAGAAAAAGACCACATGGCCTATCTTGTCTGCCCTTCCAAATCACTACAACAGTCCCCTTTTTTCCTTTAGAGATCCTCTGTGTTTGTTTTATGCTTTTTTGTATTCAGATACTGTCCTCATCTCTACCACTTCCACTGGGAGACTATTCCACGCATCCACCACTCTTTCCGTAAAAAAAATACTTCCGCATATTACTCCTGAGTCTATCTCCTTTCACCCTCATCCTATGTCCCCTCATAGCAGAGCTTGCTTTCCACTGAAAGCAGCTTTCCCTCCTGTGCATTTATGCCATGGAGGTATTTAAACGTCTCAATCATATCACCTCTATCCCACCTTTCCTCTAAAACAGTGGTTCTTAACCTGGGTTCGATCGAACCCTAGAGGTTCGGTGAGTCAGTCTCAGGGGTTCGGCGGAGGTCAAGACACAAGACACGCACCCGACTCATATGATTCCTGATGACACGCCCCGCTTGGCCATCATTGGCTGCAGGTGATCACGCTACATTGCTTGGGCAATCTGTGCTGCAGGGAATTTGGTGCACTCAGTAGTCGACTTGTGACTGTCGTGATGGTATGTCATGTGATTTCTTTCTTAATATTTTAATCCATACTAACTATGTCGAGCAAAAAAAGAAAGTGGTCGGACGAATATGTACAACATGGATTCGCATATATAATAGAACGTGATGGGAGTCAGCATCCTATCTGCCTGATTTGCAATGCCAAGTTAAGCAATTCTAGTCTAGTACTGGCAAAACTAAAGGAACACTTCCTTAACCTGCATGGAGATGGGGAATACAAGAACACAACTCTTGCTGAATTCAAGGTGAAGAGAGCCAGATTCAATGAAAAGGCTACTCTGCCTGCTCTCGGCTTTGTACCCATCAACAAACCAATCCTCACAGCATCGTACGAAGTTGCTTACCTGATTGCAAAGCAGGGCAAACCACACACCATTGGTGAAACACTCATAAAACCAGCTGTGTTGAAGATGGCGAATCTGATGCTGGGAAAAGCGGCCGAAGTTAAATTATCCCAAATTCCTCTTTCAAATGACACCATCAGCGACAGAATAGAGGACATGAGCAAAGACATCTTGGCTCAAGTAGTTGCAGATCTGATTTCAAGCCCGGCAAAATTCAGCCTCCAACTCGACGAGACCACAGATGTTTCTAATCTAAGTCAGCTTGCTGTATTTGTGCGCTATGTGAAAGACGACATGATAAAGGAAGATTTTTTATTTTGTAAGCCTCGTACAACAACAACTAAGGCAGCTGATGTGAAGAAACTTGTGGATGACTTCTTCAGAGACAACAATCTTTCGTGGGATATGGTTTCTGCAGTTTGTACGGACGGAGCTCCAGTCATGTTGGGAAGAAAGTCTGGTTTTGGTGCGCTAGTGAAAGCCGATGCACCACACATCATTGTTACACATTGTATTCTGCACAGGCATGCGTTGGCAACAAATACCTTGCCTCCAGAAATGACAGAAGTATTAAAAATTGTAGTAGAATGTGTGAACTATGTGCGAAATAGTGCACTGAGGCACCGCATCTTCAGTGAGCTGTGTAAAGAAATGGGCTCTGAATTCGAGGTACTTCTGTACCATTCTAACGTTCGGTGGTTATCCCGGGGACAAGTACTGAATCGTGTTTTTGCCATGCGTGTGGAATTAGCCCTGTTTTTGCAAGAGCACCAACATCGTCATGCAGATTGCTTCAAAAATTCTAAGTTCATTCTCATTTTAGCATACATGGCTGATATATTCGCATCTCTCAATCATCTCAATCAGCAGATGCAGGGTGGTGGAGTCAACATCATCGAAGCGGAAGAAAACGTGAAGGCTTTTCAAAAAAAGCTACCGTTATGGAAACGACGAACAGAGAACGATAACTTCACAAACTTTCCCCTGCTGGATGACTGTGTAAGATAGATCGAAGATGTGTCTGGAATCGGAGACATTTCTGTACCCACGGAACTGAAGCAAGCAATTGCCACGCACTTAGATGAGCTTGCAAAGTTTCTCGACGGATACTTCCCTACAAGAGAGTCATATCCAGCATGGGTGAGACAGCCGTTCACGTTTGGTGTTGAGACAGCAGATGTCAATGATGAATACCTCGACGAAATCATTGAAATTCAGCAGAGCCAGGTTCAACAGCAACTCTTCAGAACTATGACGCTCTCAACGTTTTGGTGTCGACAAATGGTAACATATCCTGTTATTGCTAGGAAAGCCCTGGAAATTTTTATACCATTTGTTACAACATATCTTTGCGAGCAATCCTTTTCGAGGATGTTGGACATAAAACCGAAGAAAAGGAACAGACTTTGCTGTGAAAATGACATGAGAGTGGCACTTGCCAAGGTGAAGCCACGCATTTCTGAACTGGTCTCTCAAAGGCAACAGCAGAAGTCACACTGATTTGCAGTAAATATTCATTATTATTGTAGTGGTGTAGCCTGATGGAAATTAGGTGATGGGTGTGTGTTAAAATGTTAAAAATAATAAATAGCATAAATACAATAAGTAAATTAGACTTACCTGCTAATTGTTGTTCCTTAAGGAACTCTAGTCCAGTCCCGGAACCATAGAGTTTAGAATCTCCTCCAGCAGCCTTGGAGACTGAATGACATCATCGCTTTACCAACAGGGGTATAAGTAGGCAAGGACTGCCCCCTATCTCCAGTACCTATTGACAAAGCAAACTGAGCAGAGCAACAAATAAGTAGATTAAAAAATTCATCAAAGCAACAAAATTAGGAACAGGACACTGTCCCCGCTATAACAAAGGGTTCCCACCATGGCTCAACACCACGCCCTCCGAGAACCCTCTCCACCGCCACCCAGGCCTGGGTTAAGCCTGGGATAAGGAAAGTATAGGTTTCTTTTCAATCTATTTTCTTTTTTTTTTTTTTTTTTTTTTATACTGTTGCAGAAACAGCAAAAACGAAAGCAACCCACTTCAGGCCAACGAGCTGATAACCCCAGGGAGGGCTCCGGGACTGGACTAGAGTTCCTTAAGGAACAACAATTAGCAGGTAAGTCTAATTTACTTTTCGTCCCTCTAGTCCAGTCCCGGAACCATAGAGGATGTAACAGAGCAGTAAACCTCAACGGGAGGGACCAGCGAGCCCAGCCTGAAGAACCGCCAAGCCAAAAAGCCCATCCCCGGCCGCCTGCACATCGAGCCGATAATGCTTAGCAAAGGAGTGCAGCGACGACCAGGTCGCCGCCCGACAAATGTCCCCGACGGGAACCAAACTGAACTCCGCCCAAGACGCTGCCTGAGCCCGAGTCGAGTGCGCTCGGAGACCGTCCGGCACGACCTTCCCCTTCAACATGTACGCAGAAGCAATAGCTGCCTTCAACCAACGTGAAATGGACGCTTTTGCCGCCGCTTCCCCTTTGTGCGGCCCCCCGAAAGCCACAAACAGCCTATCGGACTTCCAAAAATCCGCTGTCCGACGAAGGTACTTACGCAGAACCCGACGCACATCGAGGAGGTGCAACCGCCTACCCGACACACCGTCCGGAATACCAGAAAATACTGGAAGCGAAACCACCTGGTTAACATGAAAAGGCGTAACGACCTTAGGTAGAAAGGCCGGCACCGTCCGCAGCACCACCTTGTGATGGAAGAAGGAAAGATAAGGTTCCCTACAAGATAAGGCTTGCAATTCGGAAATGCGGCGTGCGGAACAAATTGCCACCAGAAAAACCGTCTTCAACGTGAGGTCCTTCAAAGAGGCCTTATCCAAAGGTTCAAACGTCGCCCTGAGCAAAGCCTCCAACACCAAATTCAGATCCCATGTCGGCACTGCACTATGGACTGGCGGCCGCATAAGCAACACCGCCCGCAGAAACCGCCGGATGTCGCCATGAGCACCCAACGACTGACCCCGAACCTTTCCGCGGTAACAGGAAATGGCCGCCAACTGAACCCGCAGGGAACTAGCCGCCAAACCCTTGTCTATGCCATCTTGCAAAAAAACGACAGAATCTGAGCTACGGAGGTCGCCAAGGGCTGAACAGCGCGCTCCGCACACCAGGCTTCAAAAATACGCCAAACGCGAACATACGCCAACGAAGTGGAATGCCGGCGTGCCTTCAGCAAGGTAGAAATTACTATAGTCGAATACCCCTTGGCCGTCATCCGAGCCCTTTCAAGAGCCAAGCCGTAAGCAAGAACCGACGCACCTGGGGCATGCGCAACAGCCCCTGCCGTAAGAGATTCGCCCGCTGCGCCAACCGGAAGGGACTGTCGGACAGCAACCGTATCACGTCCGCGTACCAAGGCCGTCGGGGCCAATCGGGAGCCACCAACACCACCAGGCCGCGATGCCTCTCTATGCGCTGCACCACCCAGCCTATCAGAGCCCAAGGGGGGAACACATAGAGAAGGCCAGCGCTGCGCCAACGCATCGAGCCCTTCCGACATCCGTTCTCGGCGCCTGCTGAAGAACCAAGGTACCTGTGCCGACTCGAAGGCCGCCATGAGATCCATCCGCGGAATCCCCCAACGGCGCACCAACAGCGCAAACACCTGAGTGTGAAGACTCCACTCTACCGGGTCCACCCTGCGACGGCTCAGGAAATCCGCTTCCACACTGTCCACGCCGGCCACGTGTTGCGCCGAGAGAGCTCCCAGGTGCAGCTCGGCCCACCCTAAGAGCTGACTCACCTCTGCTTCGAGGGCCGCACTGCCCGTGCTGCCCTGGCGATTGATGTAAGCCACCATCGTGGCATTGTCGGACAGAACGCGAACCGCCTCCTGACTCAACGCCCCCTGAAACTTGCGCAGCGCCAAGAAAACCGCTCTCATCTCCAACTGGTTGATGGACCAAACCGACTCCTCCGGAGACCAGCTGCCCTGGGCAAACCGGCCTTCGTAATGCGCCCCCACCCCACCAGACTGGCACCCGTCGTTAGCAGCTTCCAGGAGGGGGGCTCGAGAGGCATGCCGGCCTCCAAGCTCTCCGGACGCAGCCACCACCGAAGCTCCAGGCGCACCTCCGGAGGACACACCAAGCGCTGCGACAACGCATCCTGCTGATGCGACCACCAACGAAGTAGCGCTATCTGCAAAGGCCGCATGTGAGCTCGGGCCCACGGTACCACCTCGATGGTAGCTGCCATCGTGCCCAACAACTGAAGATACTGCCACGCCGTCGGCGCCGGAGTCGACAAAATCCGCCTGACCAGGACGCGCAGCCGCTGCGCTCGGAGGACAGGCAGGAACACGGCCGCCTGATGCGTGTCGAAGCGGGCCCCCAGAAAGACCAGGGACTGAGACGGAACCAAACTGCTCTTTGCAAAGATGACGACCCAGCCCAGGCTCTCCAGCATCTCCACCACTCGGGCGGTCGCACTCAAACTCTCCTCCCTGGACTTCACCCGAATCAGCCAATCGTCCAGATATGGGTGGACCAGCACTCCCTCCTTGCGGAGCGCCACCGCCACCACCACCATGATCTTGGTGAAAGTCCGAGGGGCCGTGGCCAGCCCGAAAGGCAACGCTTGAAACTGAAAGTGTCCCATAGGAACTGCAAATCTGAGATATTTCTGATGTTCCTGCTGTATGGGGATATGAAGATACGCCTCCGTCAGGTCTAGGGAGGTAAGGAATTCCCCCGCGCGGACCGCCGCTATCACGGATCGCAGAGTTTCCATCCGAAAATGGGTTACCCGGAGACACCGATACACGCGCTTCAGATCCAAGATCGGCCGAAATGAGCCTTCCTTTTTCGGTACGACGAAATAGATGGAGTATCGACCGTACCCGCACTGATCTGCCGGAACTGGCACCACCGCCCTGAGCTGAAGCAGTCGCTGCAGAGTATCCGATACCGCCCGCAACTTGGCAGGAGCCACGCAAGGGGATCTGACAAAGGAATCTAAAACGGGCCGGTGGAGTTCCAATGCGTACCCATCGCGAATGACCTCGAGGACCCACTGGTCCGACGTTATTCAGACCCAGGCAGGGTAAAAATCCCGCAACCGACCTCCCACGGGAACCACCCCCGCCTGAGCCCGCCTCATTTCATTGCGGCTTCTTAGGGCCCGAGGACTGGTAAGGAGCGAACCCCCTTCCTGCTCCCCCGGAAGCCTCGAAACCCTTGCTCTCTAACCGGGAACTTCCCCCGTTGTAACGGGCCAAACCGAGAGGAACGAAACCTATGAAATTCTCTAGCGGTCCCCCGGAACCCCGCAGGAGCCCGACTTTGCTTAGGCTTATCCTCCGGGAGCCGACCGCCCTTGGACTCCCCCAGATCCTTGACCAACTTCTCCAAATCCTCTCCAAACAAAAGTTTCCCCCTAAAGGGCAACTTACTAAGACGAGCCTTCGAGGAACTATCAGCCGACCATTTACGCAACCAGAGGTACCGCCGAGCCGCCACCACTGAGGCCATACTTTTAGCTAACCCGCGGATGAGATCATAATGTATATCCGCTAAGTACGCCGTACCGGACTCCAGACGCGAATCATCCTCCAAACGGCCCTCCAACGGCTCCCCGTGCAAGCGTTGGGACCACCAAACAGCCCCGAGCCACCCAGGCCCCCGCAATGGACGCCTGCATGGAAAGGGCGCAAACATCGAAAACCTGTTTTAGAAGGGAATCCAGCCGCCTGTCTTGCACATTCTTCAGCGCCGCTGCCCCCTCGACAGGAATCGTAGTCTTCTTCATAACCGCCGACACCGCCGCATCCACCTTCAGGGAGCGAAACAAATCCTTATCCTGGTCCGCCAGCGGATAAAGGCGAAACAAGGCCCTGGTACCCTTGAGAGCCGCCTCCGGAACATCCCATTCCTCCTGGATCATTGACCTAAAGAGCCGATGTAGGGGAAAAACCTGTTGGGACGACCGAACCGCCTGCAAAAGCGGATCCTCCAAGACCTCCTCAGCCACCGGCTCTCCCACGGGCATGTTGAGGGTCTTGAGAGTCTCCGAGATCAGGGCCGGGAGCTCTTTGCAACGAAACACCCTGACCACTCTACTCTGCGGCTCGGAGCTAGGCAACTCCCCGTCTTCCAACTCCTCCTCCGACAGGACCTCCAGTTCCTCGTCCAACTCCGCAGAGTCGTCCCCGAGGAGCGAGGGCGCACTACCAACGCCAGCGACCTTGCATTTCTTAGCCGCGAGAGCGCCCTCCGCTGGACTGCCCAAGGACCCTAACCTCTTCTGCCCCTGGGCATCCGGCGGCGGAACTGGCAGAGCTGGCTGTAACAAGGCAAAGGCCTGCTGAAGCAGCGTAAAGAAGTTCGGCGGAATTCCCGGAGAAGCAGACCCCTGAACCAGTCCTACCAGCAGCGAGGAACCTTCTCCTGAGGAAGGCCCCGCCACAGGCTCCTCCTGTTCCAGGACTGGAGGCACAACGACCCCAGCCAGCGTACAAGCAGAACACACACCCGAGTCCTGCACCGTACTGCGCCTCAAGCCACACACCAAACACCGGGGCTTGGAAGGCATAGCCAATCAATGAGAAGCAAAAAAACCCCCAACTGATGCTAGGCCTGCGGATAACCTCCTTAAGTGGAAACCCCCTCTGAACTAACACCTGTACCCCTGGCGAGGGAAAAAAGGGCAGCCACAGCTGCAGCCTAGAAGCTAGGCCTGGAGCCCCTGCTCTGTCCTCCGGGTCTGAAGTATTTATGCAGTGTTTTTCTTTTTTTTTTTTTTTTTTAAGAGCAAAGCCACCCCACAGAGGTGCCCAGACAGGCAGGACTAGGTTCCTGCAAAAACGAGGCCTCTAATGCCGCGAAATCACCAGCAGCGGAGAGGCTAGAAAGAACCACAGCTCCTAAAATGGCCGCCGGCTTCTTTCCCCCGCGCGCGCACACACGGCTGAGGCAAGCACCCTTCAAAAAGCTAAACCCGCCGAAACGGAACCCAAAGGAAAGAAAACAACGAAAGAAAAGCAAAGAAAAAACAAAGAAATCAAAAAACAAACGCCCAAACAAAAACGGCGCTCCTACTCACAGTGCTGGCCTGATGCAGAGTGTCTCACCGGCGTCGGAGCTCAGCCTGCCGCGGGGCTTCGGCTCCGACGCTGCTCACAGCTTAACTGCCTCACCCGGACCGCTCCACGGGTCTTCGAGATACTGCGAGCCCGCCTGCTACCTGCTCCTCACCCCTAATATCGGGTTCGGGAGCAGGGAGGCTAACACTGCAACTTCTCTCCCGTTGCTCGTTTAAACGCTGGGGAAAAACTAGCACAGTGGGGGGGGGGGGGGGGGCCCAGGGAGCAGGATGGAGCCAAAACAGAACCTGCAAACCAAAAGAAAGAACCAAAATTAAAAGTTAAAAGTTAATGAAAAGTTAAAGATAAAAAGATGGGACCTATAGACCCCAATAAAGACTAACAGGAGCTAAACCCCCAAGCTCTGCTTATTTGTACTGAGCCCAGTCCCAGGCTCAGAATCTCCTCAGCTGCTTGGAGACTGAAGTACAGGAGATAGGGGGCAGTCCTTGCCTACTTAAACCCCTGTTGGTAAAGCGATGATGTCATTCAGTCTCCAAGGCTGCTGGAGGAGATTCTAAACTCTATGGTTCCAGGACTGGACTAGAGGGACGAAAAGGAAAAGTTCATTATTGGAATACATAAGGTTAAAAATTAAAACCATTTCAGTGTGGTAGTATTAAAAAAGGTCATGTCTTTGTGAAAAGTTATGTATGTAATTTGTTGTGAGTTCATGCATTGTATTGGTTTTGTTCTTTGAACACAGTGATGTTAATGCACGATTCATTTTGTGAACCAGTAAAACATATACCTATGTCTTGAATTTGAAAAAAAATCATATTTTATTTTTCAATAAAGAAGGGTTCGGTGAATGGGCATATGAAACTGGTGGGGTTCAGTACCTCCAACAAGGTTAAGAACCACTGCTCTAAAAAATATACATATTAAGATCCTTAAGTCTGTCCTCATATGCTTTATAACTAAGAACATTAACCATTTTAGAAGCCACCCTCTGTACCGACTCCAACCTGTTTATATCCTTTTGAAGGTGTGGTCTCCAGAATTGCACACAATACTCAAATAAGGTTGCACCAAAGACTTATACAAAGGCACTATCACCTCCTTTCTTCTGCTGGCCATTCCTTTCCCTATGCACCCAAGCATCCTTCTAGCTTTTGCCATCGCCTTTTCTACCTGTTTAGCTACTTTAAGATCATCAGACACAATCACACCTAGATCCCGCTCTTCTTTTGTGGATAGAAGTACTTCGCCCCCTATACTATATTGCTCCCTTGGATTGCTGCAGCCCAAATGCATGACCTTGCATTTTTTAACATTAAATCTCAGCTGCCAAATTCTAGACCATTCTTCAAGCTTAGTGAGATCTCTCCTCATGTTATCTACACCTTCCTGGGGGTCTACTCTATTGCAGATTTTGTTATCTGCAAAGAGGCAAACCTTACCCGACAGCCCCTCCTTGCACCTCTATCCTCCTCAAGTCATGCCATGTTACTCCCTTGTCAAACTATACTACCCCCAACCCAAGACATTTCATAGATGGGGCTCCTCCAGTATTCAATGACAGCACCTTTCTATCATGCCTGCCATACTGTGTACAGAAAATGCACTGTCCCCTTGTCCCTTTCATTCCTCCTTTTGCTGTGTGGTATAAAGAAAGCATAAGAGCCCTTAAGCAGGATACAAACCTGTTGGCAGCGCTTGATCTTAATTTGGATTATGGGCCAGAAACGCGTTAGGTTCTCCAAGAGCATGACACGACTGACTGAAGCCAAGACATTCACCTGCCAAAGGACATCAAAACAAGCAGCTATCAATGTAATGCTATAGCAGCAGAAATCGATATTCCTGGTGCTCGGCACTCTCTGCACTCTGATTACAGATCTCTGCATGCGTGTTCATGGGATGTGTTACAGGCTATTGTTGGCTCTCTAACAGAATTTATACATGCTTAGAAAAGACACAGAGTACAATGTACTGACAGAGGCAAAGGTTAAAGGTTGAGGAAATGAAGGGGACTTGAGTGTTTCTCCAGTCATATGAAATCCTAGAGGACAGACAACATATGCTCATATGCAGAGAGTGAGGCCTGTGCATCAGACTTCATTATAACCCGTACCGCTGTGGCAGGGCTACCATTGACTACCATGGTTACAACCCTACTTGGAAGTAACCCACATGGAGAGCAAAGCTGCTTACCTTTAAAGATGGTTCTTTGTAGACAGCAGGACAAAATCATACACACAGGTGGGTGATTTCTGGATAGTGCCAATATGGGTTCACTCTAAGAGCTCAAAGAACTAGAAACTTTTCAGAGCAAGGAAATAGAGAATGAGACATTTGTTTGTGGTTAACGAGTTGTTGACACAGCCTCTTTTTCAGAAGTGGCATTGAAGAAGAAGGTTCTCTACTGATGCTGGCATAGGTGCACCTGACCATGAAAGAGTGGTCCACGGATGGGAGCTGAGCAACATTAGGTGATACTCCTGGAGTGAAATCAGATGTATTAAGAGAAAACATGGCATCGAGAGAAGTCTGAGAAGATGTGTAGATGTGTTGTCTGCACTGGTGTGTAAAGAGATAGCTGTGTGAGAACAGATTTCTGTGCAGAGACATGCTGCTATGTTGAACAAATGTTTGCACCATTAGGACTGCGTACATGGAATGGAATAATGTCCCCCAACCTGTGATTTAGACAAATGTGTCTTGAGCCCTTTCTGCCTTTTAAGTCGTGAATGGAGGCCTCTGGAGAAGAGTCTTTATGCTTATTTAGCACAATGAAGTTTCTGCTTCTTAGGAGAGTCTTATCTCTCAGAATAAATAAGGCATTTATTGGCCATTTTTAAATTCAAGGAGCCTTCCTTTTTTGAGAGATGACAGAGTTGAGAATTGAGGTCCTGAAGCAGCCAGCTCTTCTTTCAGTAACCTCACTATTTCCCAAGGGAGACATCCTGCCACAATGAGGACAACTAGTTATATTATGGGCTGCTCCAAGACATTAACAGAGCCACCAAAAAAGTGCATTCTATCTTCCAGTCACAGTTATATTGTTCTCCTTTTCATTTGAGAGAGGGGGAGGAAAATATTTTAAAGAAGAAAACTTGCAGGAAAACAATTTTGATAAAGTTCATCAACAGAGACACCCACTAAGAAAAATATAACAAGAGCCTTGCACTAGCTGTATTCTGTGAGGAAACAGAGACGTAGGAATGCTCATAGCTACTCTGAAAAGCTTCTAGTCCTTGTTGAGGTCCGATGAAGCCTGGACTGGTGCCATCCATAAGTCATCACCTATTTGAGTTGCAGATTCATCTTGCTTATTGACAGAGTAGAGTTATGACCTTATTGTAGTGGCAACAGGTCTTAAATAGGTTTGAAAGGAGGCTAGAGTAACCTGTACAGAGCAACTAAAGTCCCAACCCTTACAGTGGCAGTATAGATGCATCAAACTTCCAATAAGCCTGGAGTAATGTGCATGGTATGAGCATGAAGAAGTAGAATATTTTTTTATATCGACTTTGCTAGCTTTGGTAGCTGTGAGGATGTTATTAAGACATGGAAAAGGGTCTGGGTATTATATTAAGCATGAGTCTTATAAGAAATGAACAGGAAGGTGACAAGGCCTGAAACAGCCTATTTGAGGAGAGAACTTATAACAGATGGTGAAATTAGAACCTTGCCTTCTAATTTTCTTTCCTTGAGTTCCTCCAGTCCAGTCGCGTGGGTTATGCTCATCCACCAGCAGATGGAAACTGAAAACACTCCCTTTTAAGTAGCCTCTGCCCCTATGCAGAGCCAGTATGAACCTCACAAAGCAGAAGATTGGATCCCCAAAAATCCCCATTCTCCACCAGCACTATAGCAAAGCAACAATCACACTTACTCTGAGCAAGAAACTTCTGCTCCACAAACACAATGCACCAGACTAGCATCTACCTTGAGAAAACTTTTTTTTTCTTAGAAACAAGAAACACCCCACGGACCAATGGGGCCCGAACCGGGGAAAACACAGCAGTAGAATCCCCCGCACTGCACATCCAGTCTATAATGATGCACAAACGAATGAAGCGACGACTGCATTGCAGCATTACAATGTCCTGACGCAGAAAAAGCTAGCCTCCGTACATGAAGAAGCCTGAGCCCTAATAGCGTGCACTTTCAAACCTGCTGGAACCATTCATCCCTTCTGCAGATAAAGCTGACTCAATGGCTTCCTGGAACACGCGCAAAATGGTGACCTTAGATACCGCCTCGCCCTTTTTAAGGCCCCCAAACAGCACAAAGAGTTCCTCCAAAGACCAATTACTTTCAAGTACCACTTGAGTGATCTATGCAGATCCAACAAATGAAAACTCCTGGACTCAGTCGTTTCCAGAGAACCGGCAAAGGCCAGTAATGCCACAAATTCAAATGGAAAACAGACTATCTTCAGCAAAAAGGAGCAGACTGGACGGAGAACCACCATCTCCTTTGAAAATACCAAATAAGGCTCCCTACACAACACAGCCTGCAACTCCGAAAAACAGCATGCCGAGCAGATTACCACCAAGAATATCATCTTCAGTGTCAAACCCCTTCAAAGAAGTCCCCCCTGAGTGGCTCAAATGGAGATGCCATAAGGGCAGAGAAAACCAAATTAAGATCGGAGGATGGAAAAGGACAACAAAGCAGTCTCAGATGCCTGAGCCCCCAAAGAAAATGGACAACACCCATCCCCATGTGCAGTAACAGTCTGACCCCGCACACGACCCAGGAAACAAGCCAAGCCACAACCCACATCTTCAAGGAATTTAAGGCCAAGGCCAAACCCTTGTCAAGATCTGCCTGTAAAACACGGAAACATAGATCTATGACAACAGAAAAAGCACACATGGCCTATCTGGTCTGCCCTGCCATATCAACTACAGCATTCCCCTATTTACCTTTAGAGATTCAGATTCTGTCCTCATGTCCACCACCGTCACTAGGAGATTATTCCATGCATCTACCACTTTGTCCGTAAAGAAATATTTCCATATATTACTCCTGAGTCTTTCCCCTTTCATTCTCATGCTATGTCCCTTTGTAGCAGAGCTTGCCTTCAACTGAAAGAGACCCTCCTGTGCATTTAAACAACTGAGGTATTTAAATGTTTCTATCATAACGCTCCTATCCCACCTTTCCTCTACATATTAAGATATTTAAGTCTGTCCTCATATGCTTCATAACGAAGACCATTAACCATTTTAGTAGCCAGCCTTTGCACAGACTCCAACCTGCTTATATCCTTTTGAAGGTGTGGTCTCCAGAATTTTTGTTTTGTTTGCTTCTCTCTGCTCTGGGAAGAGCAGTGCTCTAACAGTGCTCTGCTAGAGAGGTGGATATTACCTCCTGTGACAACTTGCAGTGAGTTCTAGCTGTTTATTTAATTATTTATTGTTTGTCTTATTGGTGTGCTGCTTCAGCTTTCTCAGCTGTATAACTTACCTTGCCTCTCTCAACTAACTGGGCTTTGTGTGGTACCCCCCTCCCCCCATGCTGAGGGTTCAGGACAGGGTACCTTGTAACTGCCCTCTTTAATAGGACTTATTTCCCTCCCTCCCCAGCACCCACCCACCCCTGGGGTAATTGTAGCTTTATAGGTACCTACACATCTTGAAGGAAAGGGGCTGCTCTCAGGTGCAGTTCTTTATCCAAATCAGTCATACACTGAGGACCTGAGATTAATTAAGCTTCAGGTGAACAAGGTGTATTGGGGGTGTTAGATACACTTTTATTAGTATAAGCATCTACACCAGTCCTTATTATATACAGAATTTAAAAGACCTAAACACAAGCTTTAAACTAAGATGCAGACAAATGTCTAGCAGCGAGATGGGGGCTTTCCGGTCTTTTGCATTGAGTGTCACATGTATGATTTTCTCCCAGTTGGTGAGAGGTCTTACGTATGCACTAAGTGCAAAGAGCTCTTTGCTCTCAGGGAACAAGTCCATTCTCTAGAGGCTAGAGTAGCAGACCTGGAAGACATAAGACAGAGAAGTACGAGACCTACAGGGATATAGACCTGAAGTCCCACCTCCAGTCTGGCAGCATCCCTGTTGCCATGGAGGAGAGAGGTCACGTGACAGGAGAGCATCACCCTGGTGTGGCAGGAAGTGATCCTGTAACTAGGACCTGTCCTCCAGGTGATGTAAAACCCTCTCGCACCGAGGACGTTTCTCCAGGGCCATGTCCCCATGAGAGGAGATTCAGGACAGCTGTCATAGTTGGTGATTCAATCATTAGGAATGTAGATAGCTGGGTGGCTGGTGGACGTGAGGATCGCCTGGTAACATGCCTGCCTGGTGCGAAGGTAGCGGACCTCACGCACCGCCTAGATAGCATCATAGATAGTGCTGGGGTGGAGTCTGCTGTCTTGGTACATGTTGGTACCAATGACATAGGAAAATGTGGTAGGGACGTTCTGGAGGCTAAATTTAAGCTTTTAGGTAGGAAGTTGAAATCCAGAACTTCCAGGATAGCGTTCTCCAAAATGCTTCCTGTTCCATGTGCAGGACCCAAAAGACAGGCAGAGCTCCAGAGTCTCAATGCGTGGATGAGACAATGGTGCAAGGATGAGGGTTTTGGATTTGTTAGGAACTGGGGAACATTCTGGGGAAAGGAGGGGCTCTTCCGAAGGGATGGGCTTCACCTTAATCAGGATGGAACCAGACTGCTGACATTAACCTTTAAAAAGGAGATAGAGAAGCTTTTAAACTAGAAAATAGAGGAAAGCCGACAGTTGCCCAGGAGCGCATGGTTCGGACGAAGGTATCCTTGAAGGATACTACCAAAAGCAGTGAGGTTCCAAAAAAAGAGTATAGTAGCCCAAATGCCCTTGAGTAAGGTGCAGACAGAGCATATAGATTCCAAATTACCCATGCCTACCAATAGCCAGATTAATATTAATAAAATACAGTCTCTAAAATGCTTGTATGCAAATGCTAGAAGTCTAAACAATAAGATGGGAGAGTTAGAATATATAGCACTAAAGGAGAAGTTAGATATGATTGCAATCTCAGAGACATGGTGGAAGGAGGATAACCAGTGGGACACTGTGATACCTGGATACAAACTATATCGTAATGATAGAACTGATCAAATTGGTGGAGGAGTTGCGCTCTATGTTAGAGAGGGCATTGAGTCAGAAAGGATTAAAGTTTTGCAGGAAACAAAATTTGCTGTAGAATCTCTATGGATTGAAATTCCATGTAAAAAGGGGAAGGCGATGGCAGTGGGAGTGTACTATCGACCACCTGGCCAGAATGAACAGAATGGTTGCTGCATTGTCTGAGCTGTTTGTACCTGTGCTGTGTTTATGCTATTGCTGTCTGTTGCTTGTTGACTCTCTTGCCTCTTTCGTAGGCTTTTTACACCCTGCTGCTCTCCTATTGGCCGTCTGCTACTGTCCCTCCCACTGGAAGCCATTTTCAAGGCTTTTTACACCCTGCTGCTCTCCTATTGGCTGTCTGCTACTGTCCCTCCCACTGGAAGCCATTTTCAAGGCTTTTTACACCCTACTGCTCTCCTATTGGCTGTCTGCTACTGTCCCTCCCACTGGAAGCCATTTTCAAGGCTTTTTACACCCTGCTGCTCTCCTATTGGCTGTCTGCTACTGTCCCTCCCACTGGAAGCCATTTTCAAGGCTTTTTACACCCTGCTGCTCTCCTATTGGCTGTCTGCTACTGTCCCTCCCACTGGAAGCCATTTTCAAGGTACCCTGCAGTCTTTAAATCCCACTGAGGTGCTACTCTGCTGCTGTTGCTGCATTGTCTGAGCTGTTTGTACCTGTGCTGTGTTTATGCTATTGCTGTCTGCTGCTTGTTGACTCTCTTGCCTCTTTCGTAGGCTTTTTACACCCTGCTGCTCTCCTATTGGCTGTCTGCTACTGTCCCTCCCACTGGAAGCCATTTTCAAGGTACCCTGCAGTCTTTAAATCCCACTGAGGTGCCACTCTGTGCTGCGGAGGTGCGCGCCCAAGGAGCAGGACCTGCTCCTTGGGCGAGCTCCTTGGGGCGACGATTGGGGCATTCCATCTTTCTCGTTCCTTAGTCGTTCGACCTCTTGTGCTTGGCCTTTTCTGGCTCTCCTTCTGCTATTTCCCCTTCTCGTTTCTCCAGCTTTTTCCCCGCAGTCTCCCAACTGGTCGTTCACATTTCCCTCTTTCCTCTCCCTCTGCTCATCAGTGTGTCATGGCCTCCATCCCCGTTTTCTGGGGACATCGTCCCTTGTCTGGCCTCCCGCCCCCTCAGGCTCCACCTCTCGGGTCCTGAGTAACCTTCACGTCTGTACCTCTGGCTCCTCCTCTCTTGCCCCACCTCTCCCTTCTGCTGTCTCCCTCTTGACTCTCTCTCTTGCTCTTTTAAATTGCAGATCACTTCGTGCGAAGACCCCTTTGATCCATGATCTTTTGTTGCACCACTCTCTTGATGCCCTGTTTCTTACTGAGACCTGGCTTCGAGAGGGTGAGGACAGTCTCCTCCACCGGTGCCTTCCTCCCGGCTATTCCTCTTTTCACGTCCCCCGTCTCCGCCGGTCTGGCGGAGGCGTGGCGCTTCAATACAAGTCCTCCCTTCCCTTCTCTCTTGTTTCCCCTCAACCCCGCTATCCTGAAGCCCTCTTGCTTCGCTTAGGACTCCACAACCCAGTATATTTCCTCCTCCTTTATGCTCCTCCCTCCCTTCGTCCTGACCTCTGGGACTCACTTCTTCTTACCCTCTCGGAATCATCTCTCCTTCCTTCTCATTTGGTTATCCTCGGGGACTTCAATGTCCATCTGTCCTCTCAGGCTCGCCCCCGTGACCGGACCCTTGGTTCCCTTTTCTCTGACCTTGGCTTAACCAAACACGTCAATTGCCCAACTCACTCCTCTGGCTCTACCCTTGATCTTCTTCTTACTTCCCACTCCTCTCCTTTTATTCCCTCCAACATCTCTTCTCTCCCCCTTCCCTGGTCCGATCATCTATGTTTGTTGTTTTCCTTCCCCTCCATCCATACTCCCGTCCCGTCCTCTCTCACAGTCCCTTCTACATCTCTCAGGCGACGTATTACTCCCCTTACCCGCCAAGCCTTCCCCTCGGCCGACTCTCTCCTCCCTCCCGACTTTTCTTCCCTCCCCACTAATCAACAGGTGGATTCCTGGTCCTCCAGTCTCACTGCTGCTCTGGATTCTTTGGCCCCCCTTCGTCCCGTTCCTGATCGCCCTGTGTCTCACCATCCCTGGTTCCACTCAGGTCTTCACTTACACCGCACCTTCCTTCGGCGTGCTGAACGTCGCTGGCGCAAAGCTCCCTCCGTTTCTTCTTTGGCCTTCTTCCGTTCTGAACTTCGTTGTTACCGAACCATGATTACAGCAGCTAAAAAGTCCTACTACTCCGTTCTCATCGCATCCTCCTCCAATTCCTCTCGATCCTTATACCGTGTGCTCCACTCTCTATTCTCTTCCTCGGCTTACTCCTGCTCCACTGATCTCCCTCCAACCGCCCCCAGCCCCACCCGTCTTGCCTCCTTTTTTATTGATAAAATCCAGACCATCCGCTCCTCCTTTCCATCCTGCCCCCCCCCCCTCTTTCTCACCTCCCTTCCCCCCCTTATCTCCCCCCTCTCTCCTTCCTCCCCTTCAGGTGTACCCACTCATGCTTGGCACTCTTTCCACCCCGTCACCTCCACTGAGCTTTTTCATGCCCTCTCCACGTCTCATAAAACAACCTGCCCTCTCGACCCTAACCCCTTCTTCCTGGCTTCTCGACCCCTCTCTTCATTTCTCCCCTTTTATCCTATCTATGATAAATTCAAGTCTATCCACTGGTTGTTTTCCCTCCCGATGGAAGCATGCCCTGGTTCGTCCCCTTCTGAAGAAACCCACCCTGGATCCCGCCCTCCCTGCCAACTGGCGCCCCGTTTCTAATCTCCCCTTTCTTTCTAAGGTTCTTGAAAAACTAGTCTTTTCACAGCTCTCTGCACATTTGGATTCCACGCTTTTCCTTCATCCTCAGCAATCTGGTTTTAGGCCCGGGCACAGAACCGAAACTATCATGCTTGCACTTCTTAGTGATCTTCACCGCTCACATGATCAGGGTAATCTCTCTATCGCTGTTTCTCTCGACCTCTCCGCTGCTTTCGATGTTATTGACCATCATACCCTTCTCACCCGTTTATCTGATGCTGGTATCTGTGGCACAGTACTTTGCTGGTTTCGCTCCTTTCTATCCTCTCGTACTTTTTCCGTCCGCTCTGGTACCACTGACTCTGCTCCCTCTCCTCTTCTCTGTGGTGTTCCGCAGGGTTCTATTCTTGCCCCCCTTCTCTTCAACATCTTCCTTGCCCCACTTGCCCTTCTTATCCAACAGTCTGGTCTCTCCTGTTACTTTTATGCTGATGATATTCTTCTTGTCCACCACACTAGCTCCGTTTCTCCAGATCTTTCCCCTCTCAATTCTTGTCTCGACCTGACTGCCTCATGGTTCTCCACTAATTTTCTCAGTGTCAACCCCTCCAAATCATCGGCTATTTGGTTTTCCTTCTCAACTTCCCCTCCCACCTTGGCTCCTCTAATGTCATCCCTGCCCATCCCTCTTGTATCCTGCCTTCGTTATCTTGGTGTAACCCTCGACACCTCCTTGTCTTTCCACTTCCACATCTCCTCCTTGGTCCGCAGCTGCTTCTCCACCTTCGTCCTTATCTTTCCTCTAGTTCTCTCACTACTTTAGTCCTCTCCCTTGTAATTTCTCGCCTTGATTACTGTAATTCCATCTTTGCTCGTCTCCCCTCTTTTCAGATACGCCGTCTCCAACTTATCCAAAATACCGCCGCCCGCCTAGTTACTTTCTCCTCTCCCCGTGAGCACATCACCCCTTGTCTCCTTTCCCTCCATTGGCTCCCTATTCGATACCGCTTTATCTTCAAATACCTCATTACCATTCATAAAACCCTCCACTCCGGTATCCCTCAGTATCTTTCCGATCTCATTTTTCACCAGCCTGTTCCTCGCCTTCTTCGTTCCTCCCATGGTAACCGTCTCTTTCTCCCTTCCCCTTCTCAAGCGCACCTCGAACTTACTCGTCACTCCGCTTTCTTCTTCCTTGCTCCTGCCCTGTGGAATTCCCTCCCCCTCCGTACTGAGCCCTCTTTTCCACAATTCAAGTCCCTCCTTAAAACACACCTCTTTGCACAAGCTTTTGATCTTCCAGTTTCTCTTTGATACTATTGGCTCACTCATTCATACTTACTGCTCCCAGTACCCTCTAATATTTCATCACCATTCATAGAACCCTTCACTTCAGTACCCTATACCCTCGTTTACCCCCCTCAGTCCCCTCTCTCTTGTTGTAAGTTTCTATTTGTGTCACTCTGCCCTTTTTACTCTCTCTCCTCTTCTCCTTTTTCTTTTCTTTCCTGTCATACCATGGCGTTCTTTTCTATCTTTCTTCCCTGCAGCCCATTTATTGTACACCGCTTTGATGCCTTATGGTTTAGGCGGTTTATCAAGAAACCGAATAAAGATAAAGATAAATGGATGATGAAATGCTCAAAGAAATCAAGGAAGCTAACAAAAGTCACAGCAGAGTAGTAATAATGGGTGATTTCAATTACCCTGATATCGACTGGATCAGTGTTACGGCAGGACAAGCTAGGGAGATAAAGTTTCTAGATGAAATAAATGACTGCTTCTTGGAGCAGCTGGTTCATGAACCGACCAGAGGGGGAGCCATACTGGACCTAGTCCTTAGTGGAACGCCAGATCTGGTACAAGAAATAAGGGTGTTGGGACCACTTGGCAATAGTGATCATAGCATGATCATGTTTGATTTAATTAGTGGAGGGGGGATAGTAAAGAAATCCACAGTACTACCTTTTAACTTTCAAAAGGGAGACTATGATAAAATGAGGAATATAGTTAAGAAAAAACTAAAAGGAGCGGTTGCAAAGGTTAAAGACTTACAGCAAGCTTGGGTGTTATTTAAAAATACTATCCTCGAAGCCCAGACCAGCTGTATTCCACGCATTAAGAAAAGTGGAAGAAAGTCCAAAAAACTGCCAGCATGGTTTAAAGGTGAGGTCAGAGAGGCTGTTGCTGCCAAAAAAGCATCCTTCAGGAAATGGAAAAAAGAGTCAAACGAAGAAAACTGGAAACAGCACAAGCACTGGCAAGTTAAATGCAAAGCATTGATAAGGCACGCAAAGCGAGAATTTGAGAAGGAACTTGCTACGGAAGCAAAAACACGAAATAAAGACTTTTTCAAGTACATTCGTAGCAAAAGGCCTGTGAGAGAGTCCGTTGGGCCATTAGATGATAGAGGGGTAAAAGGGGCAGTAAGAGGAGACAAGGCTATAGCAGAGAGACTGAATGAATTCTTTGCTTTGGTCTTTACTGAGGAAGATGTAGGGATGTTACCCAAGACTGAAGTGGTATTTAAAGGTGATACTGCAGAGGAATTGAGAGAAATATCGCTACACCGGGAAGATATATTACAACTATCTGATAAACTAAATAGTAGCAAATCACCTGGACCGGATGGTATACATCCAAGAGTGTTGAAAGAACTGAAATATGAGACTGCGGACCTGCTATTGGTAATCTGTGAACTTTCATTAAAATCATCTGTAATACTTAGGGGTCACTTTGGATCAACGTCTGGACATGAAGCTACATATCCAATACAGTTAGAGCAATATACTTCAAAATCCGGTCAACTCAGACATCTTCGCTCCTTATTAGACCCATATGACTTCAGGACAGTATACCAAGCTCTAATCTTACCTCACTTCGACTTTGCCAATGCCATTCTTCAAGGTCTCCCACAATCTACATTGAATCCTCTGCAACTTGCCATGAATGCCACTGCCAGAGTCCTTTTTGGAGCATCGAGAAGTGACCACGTAACGCCTATCCTGATGCAGCTCCACTGGCTCCCCATACATGGAAGACTTTTGTTCAAGAACTTGCTTCTCACATTCAAAGCCATCAATGGCATCACTTCCTCTTCACTAATTGACCTCATTCAGTCCATCCCGCCTAACCGAACAAGAAGATCCACATCCACAAACGCTCTAGTAATTCCAAAGGCATCAACAAAATGCACATTAACAACTTCAAACAGGGCTTTCAGTCTCTATGCTCCAAAATGTTGGAACACATTACCACCAGGTATACGCGCTGTCACCGATCTAGCGCAATTCAGAAAACACTCAAATTCCACTTATTCCTCCATTACTACCAGATTACCCAGACACCAACTTAAGTACACCTCTTCGATATTAGCCTACCATTTAAGATAGTATCCTAATCCGTAGTACAAAGCTTACTGTACATATGTTAATAGTTCAAGTTCATATTTCCCTATGTTATCCAAGCTGATTTTCCTGTTCTATGTAAAAACCAAACAGCTTGTGCTATGGTCCTTTGTTTTATGTAAACCGCGCTGATGCTAAATAGTGCTGTATATAAGAGATTGTAATAAAAAAAAATAAAAATAAAAAATACCTGAAGATTGGAGGGTTGCCAACGTAACACCAATCTTTAAAAAGGGTTCCAGGGGTGACCCGGGAAATTACAGACCGGTGAGTCTGACGTCAGTACCGGGGAAAATGGTAGAAACCATCATAAAGAACAAAATTACACAGCATGTAGATAGTCATGGCCTAATGGGAGACAGCCAACATGGCTTTAGACAAGGAAGATCTTGTCTTAGTAATCTGATATGTTTTTTTGAAGGTGTGCATAAACAGGTAGACAAAGGTGAGTCGGTTGATATAGTGTATCTGGACTTTCAGAAAGCTTTTGATAAGGTCCCTCATCAGAGATTTTTGGCGAAACTAAAAAGTCATGGGATAGGAGGCAGTGTACTATTGTGGATCGGGAACTGGTTAAAAGATAGAAAGCAGAGGGTAGGGCTAAATGGCCAATATTCCCAATGGAAAAAGGTGAATAGTGGAGCACCCCAGGGATATGTACTGGGTCCGCTACTTTTTGACATATTCATAAATGACCTGGAAAGCGGAATAACGAGTGAGGTTATCAAATTTGCAGATGATACAAAACTGTTTAAAGTCGTTAAAACCCAAGAAGATTGTGGAAAACTGCAGGAGGATCTGGATAAATTGGAAGACTGGGCATCCAAATGGCAGATGAAATTTAATGTGGACAAGTGCAAAGTTATGCACCTAGGAAAGAACAACCCACGCTATAGTTACACAATGCAAGGTTCCACATTGGGAATCACCACCCAGGAAAAAGATTTAGGAGTCATCGTGAATAACATGTTAAAATCCTCTGCCCAGTGTGCAGCGGCAGCCAAGAAAGCAAATAGAATGCTAGGTATCATAAAGAAAGGGACGGAAAATAAAACAAAGGATATTATAATGCCTCTGTATCGTTCCATGGTATAACCGCACCTTGAATATTGTGTGCAGTTCTGGTCACCGTATCTTAAAAAGGACATAGCATTATTAGAAAAAGTACAGAGAAGAGCCACCAAAATGGTGAAGGGGATGGAAGGCTACTCTTATGAAGAGAGGCTACAAAGGTTGGGGCTCTTCAACCTGGAAAAGAGACGGCTGAGGTGAGATATGATAGAGGTCTATAAATTAATGAATGGAGTGGAGCAGGTAAACGTGGATCAATTGTTTACGCTATCAGAATATAGAAAGACTAGGGGACATGCAATGAAGCTACAGGGTAAACTATTTAAGACAAATAAGAGAAAATATTTTTTCACTCAACGTGTAATCAAACACTGGAATTTGTTACCGGAGGACGTAGTAAGGGCTGTTAGTGTAGCTGGGTTTAAAAAAGGTTTGGACAAGTTCCTGGAGGAAAGGTCCATAAACCACTATTAAAAAGGGACCCAGGATAATCAATGCTTGACCCAGTACAAGCATTGTGGAACCTGTGTCTTTTGGGGATACTGCTAGGTACGTATGGCCTAGATTGGCCACTGTTGGAAACAGGATACTGGGCTTGATGGACCTCGGTCTGACCCAGTATGGCATATCTTATGTTCTTATGTTCTTAATTGCACACAATACACCAAATGAGGTTGCACCAAAGACTTATACAGAGGCATTATCTCCTCCTTTTTGCTGCTGTCCATTCCTTTCCCTATACACCCAAGCATCCTTCCGGCTTTCGCAGTTGCCTTTTCTACCTTTCTAGCTACTTCATGATCAGCAGACAGTTACATCCAGGTCCCACTTCTCTTTTGTGGACAGAACTACGTCATCCCTCATACTGTATCACTCCTTTGGATTTTTGCAGCCCAAATGCATGACCCTGCATTTTTTAGCATTAAATCCCAGCTGCCAAATTCTAGACCATTCTTCAAGCTTAGCTAGATCCCTCCTCATGTTATCTATTCCTTCCTGGGTGTCTATTCTATTGCAGATTTTGATATCATCTGCAAACAAGCAAACCTTACCCAAGAGTCCTTCTGCAATATCACTAACAAAGATGTAAAAAAAAGAATCAGACCAAGGACAGATCCCTGTGGCACACCACTGGTAACATCCTTCTCCTCAGAGTGAACTCCCTTTGTCGCCTCCCACTCAAAAACTTTTTAACCTGATCAGTAACTTTAGGGTCCATCCCTAGTTGCCTGTGTGGAATGGTGTCAAAGGCTTTACCGAAATCTAAATACACCACATCTAGGACTCTCCCTCAGCCCAACTCCCTGGTCACCCAAAGAAATCAATCAGGTTTATCAGACAAGATCTGCCTCTGATGAATCCATGCTGATTCGGATCCTGCAATCCAAAAGGCCAGAATCTCTGGAAGAGAAGCCTTTAGAGGCCTCATTCCCCACTCTCCGCATCAAGCCTCAAAAATGCACCAAACACACACATAAGCTAACAATGAGGATTGCTTCTGGGCCTGTAGCAAGGTATCAACCAACTGCCTCAAACATGCCTGCTCAAGTGGCAGGCGTGAGAATCGATCCACATCTGGAATCCGAACAGGCCCCTGCATCAGAAAATCATCCTTCCGAGGGAGAGGGAATGGTTCTGCAGCCAACAGATGCACCAGAGCAGCATGCCGCGGCTGGCTGGGGCTACCAACACGACCCATGTGAGACTTGACCAGCTGCAAGACACAACCAATGAGAGGCCACAGGGGAAATACATACAGAAGCCTGTTACTGGGCCACGATTGAACCAGCGTGCTGAGCCCCATCGAGTCGAGCCCTAGCACTCCACAATCAGCTGAAATGCTGACTTGGAAAGTGACTACTCCTCCATGTCCAACAAATGCTGGCACAGGAAATCCACCTGAAAACTCTCCTTCCCGGTGGCATCAGCCACCGACAGCGCAAGCAGGTGGGTTTCGGCCCACTGAAGAAGCAGGATCTCCTCCACCACCATAAGCGAGCTCCAGGTATTGCCCTGGCGATTGATGTAAGCCACCGTTGTCGCATTGTCAGACAGCACTCTCACTGCCTATTGGTGAATGAGGGGGAAAAAGCCTCCAAGGTCTGTCATACCACACACATCAACAGGCAATTGATCGGCCAATGACTCTCCTCTGGAAACCAGCTGCCCTGGACAACCTGAGAATGGCAATGAGTCCCCAACCAAGCACACTGGTGTCTGTGGTCACAACCACCCAGTCTGGAGTCTCAAAGGGCTTCGTCGGGTCCAGCCACTAACTCAAACTCACTCTGGCCTCACCCCGAAGGGCAAGCCGGATCTCCATCAACTGCGCTTGCAGGGAGCAGCACGCTAGGAGTGCCACCTGAGAGGCTGCATTTGAAGCTGAGCCCAAGGCACCAGCTTCAAGGAGACGACCATCGAATTGAGAAAGCATAGTTACTCACCTGTAACAGGTGATCTCCAGGAACAACAGGAATCAGTCTTCACATATGGGTATCGTCGGCTCCCCAGCCTCCAAATAGGAAAGCCTTTGGGAGCACTCCACTGCGCCTGCGCATCTGCCTTCCTGCCTTACCAACTCCTCTTCTCAGTTGAGTTTGTAGCTGAGAGGCAGAGGAAAAAATACACTCAACAAACTCCTCCTAGGGAGGAGGGTGGGTTGTGAAGACTGATTCCTGCTGTTCCTCATCACCTGTTACAGCTGAGTAACTATGCTATCTCCAGGAACAAGCAGGAAAGTAAAGTTACTCACTTGTAACAGGTGATCTCCGGGAACAGCAGAAATTTAGTCTTCACATACGGCTATCGTCGGTACCGACGGAGCCTGCGCGGGAACGCTCCCCAGCGTCCAATAGGAAAGCTTTTGGGAGCATCCCACAGCACCTGCGTGCTGCCTTCCCGCCTTTCCCAACTGTCCCTCTCCAGTTGAGTTTATAGCTGAGACAAAAGAGAGAGGGAAAGAGAGAAAGATACAACTCCTAGGAGAGGTGGGCGGATGGTGAAGACTAAAGGAGTGGAGGAGTGGCCTAGTGGTTGGGGCAAGGTACTTCAGGCCGGAGGGTGGGGGGGTTCAAATCTCACTAGAGGACAGCAACCTTGGACTGGAAGGACTGGGGTTTCTAGTCCCACAGGTGCTCCTTGTGGTCTTGGGCAAGTCACTTAACCCTCCATAGCCCATGTTCCCTGTAAAATAGTTATCTCCAAGTTATAATGCCCTGTTCAATGTAATTTCAGTTTGTTCAATGTAAACCGCCTTGATATCATGAAAGGCGATATATAAGAAATGTTAAATAAATAAAATAAATAAATTCCTGCTGTTCCTGGAGATCACCTGTTATAGGTGAGTAACTATGCTATCTCCAGGAACAAGCAGGAATGTAGTCTTCACATATGGGGACTCCCTAGCTGCAGATGCCAGGGAGATGGCCCCAGAAAGTTGTGTGCCCTTGTGAAAGGGCTCCACGTCCCCCCATGGATCTCTGGCATCCTACCAGGGATGATGGGTAGGAGTTGATTAAGTCTGGAACAGGTGTTAAAGAACAGCCTGACCAAACAAGGCATCCCGGTGGGAGTCCTTGTCTAAGTAGTAATGGGTTGTGAAGGTATGTACCGAAGCCCAAGTAGCTGCTCGACAGACGTCATCGATAGACACAGAGTGAAGATGAGCCATTGAGGCTGCCATGGCTCTCACATTGTGAACATAAAAACATAAGATATGCCATACTGGGTCAGACCAAGGTCCATCAAGCCCAGTATCCTGTTTCCAACAGTGGCCAATCTAGGTCATACGTACCTAGCAGTTTCCCCAAAAGACACAGGTTCCGCAATGCTTGTACTGGGTCAAACATTGATATCCTGGGTCCCTTCTTAATAATGGTTTAGGGACCTTTCCTCCAGGAACTTGTCCAAACCTTTTTTAAATCCAGCTACACTAACAGCCTTTACTACATCCTCCGGTAACAAATTCCAGAATTTGATTACACGTTAAGTGAAAATATATTTTCTTTTATTAGTCTTAAATAGTTTACCCTGTAGCTTCATTGCATGTCCCCTAGTCTTTCTATATTCTGATAACGTAAACAATCGATCTACGTTTACCCGTTCCACTCCGTTCATTAATTTATAGACTTCTATCATATCTCCCCTCAGCCGTCTCTTTTCCAGGTTAAAGAGCCCTAACCTTTTTAGCCTTTCTTCATAGGAGTATCCTTCCATCCCCTTTACCATTTTGGTGGCTCTTCTCTGAACCTTTTCTAATAAAGCACAGTTACTTACCTGTAACAGGTGATCTCTGGGAACAGCAGGAATAAGTCTTCACATATGGGTACGTCGGTACCGACGGAGTCTGCGCATGAACGCTTCCCAGCGTCCAATTAGAAAGCCTTTGGAAGCATCCCACCACGCCTGCATGCTGCCTTCCCGCCTTCCCAACTGCCTCTCCTCAGTTAAGTTTTAAAGCTGAGACAAAGAGAGAGAGAGCAAGGAAGGGAAAGATAGAGATAAAGAAAAAACAACTCCTGGGTTGTGAAGACTTATTCCTGCTGTTCCCAGAGATCACCTGTTACAGGTAAGTAACTGTGCTATCTCCAGGAACAAGCAGGAATGAGTCTTCACATATGGGGACTTCCAAGCTCAGATGCCCAGAGGGAGTCCTAGCATGTTGCAAGTCTAGGACGAGCCATGCTATTCCTCAGGACCTCAGGCATCCTGGGGATGGAGGGTAGGAGTTGAATACAGAAAAGGAGCTGTGGAACAGCTGGCTAGAGCAGGGCTTCTAAAGGGGAAGGCCCTGTATAGAGGGCATTTAGTAGTGAAATATTGTAATCTGGGCCTCCCTTGTTGGCATTGCACAAGTCCACTGAGCTACATATGGATCTGTTGGAAGAGCCAGTGAATGTGCTCAAGGGGTACCTCACTGAGAAGTAGAGGTAATAAAGTAGAACAAAAACAAGTGGAGGTCAGAACCCTACAGGGTGAGAAATAGCCCCAGGGGAAAAACTGGGGTAGTATGAGAGGTAGAGCTTCAGCGGAGACGCAAAAGGTACTATTAAAGAAAGCTTAAGCTGTTTGGTCCAAAACAGTACAAATCTAGGACCAAGGGAAAAAATGAGTCTGACCCAACTGGACTGGGGTTGGAAACAGTCCATGTAGGGGAGAAAGGGTATGGAGACCCTTGTATCTGATAAGAAAGTAAGGACAGACTCAGGAGTACTAAGCTTTAGAGTAACTGAAGCTCCACAATGTCTTTCCTAAATGGGGTCAATTAGGAAAGAAAAAAGGTACATGGAGAGCTTCAGGAGTACCTAACCTAAAAAGGTTATGGTAAGGAAAAGTTTGTTAATTACCACAGGGAGTGGTTATAAGTGTAGCCCCCTAAGTATGCTGGCACAGCATTGATAGGGGTAGTGCCCATCTGTCAGGATCATATAGGAATGTAGGGATATCTGAACCTAACAGACAGATAGATAAGTAGATGGATACAGATCTATCTAAAAACATATCTCACTATATCTATAAATATATCTGTATATATATATATATTGAAATATATACACATAAAGGGTATATATGTCTATATCTATAAGAGATATGTATGGGCAGAAGACACACAGATAAATATAGATAAGGATATATGTATCTATATATATCTATATATACCTATATGAATATGTAGGCATATGGACACATGTCTCCAGGTATGTGGATGGAGAGATGTCCATAGAATCTCATCCCCCCTAGGGATATAGGGAGAGAGGAAGATTCATCTGACAGCAAGTAGGGTGATACCTCCTTGAATAGATACAAAGAGAATCCTCTTTTCCTGGTTATGACTGGCAGAGTCAGAGGAAAGGTTTCCCTGACCAGAAGAAGTCTGAAGTCTTTGCAGAATTTGAGCTCTTGAATAACCAGGATGGCCTTAGTGAAAATTGCAGAGGATAACTTCAGTCAGTAGAAAGGAAGTCTAGATCTCTCCAGGATTGCAGTATGGAGAATGGATAGAGGACGCCACTGGAGGAAGATACCCTAGTGACTTGCCTACGAGGGCAAAATGGGTATTAGGCGTCCTCGAGCTGCCGCCATTGAAGAAGTTTATCTCTGACTAGAAGATTCAAGGAGATATGGGCCAAGTCAGGGAATTGGCCCTCCTTGAGGTTTTCACATAATGAAAGGCCTGAGGCTTATGCCTCAAAAGAGATTTAAGATGAGATGGTAATGGTAGGGGATACCTACCAGTCATGAAAACATGACTGGGGGAACCCCTCCTAACCATCTGGGGTTATCTGCTAGGCCAGATGCTAATGCTCTCTAGCAAGGGCCCATAGTGCAAAGCTACTCTGTAGAGATGCAGAGAGCATGCTGCAGGTTGGTTAAAAGAAAAAACTGGCTGTGGAAAGCCAGTAGGCAACCAGCTATTCTGCCAAAGACAAGGGGGCAAACAATAGAAGGTAACCAACCAGACTGTGATAACAGGGTTTCCCAAACGAGGTTACTAACCTGTTTGGGACTTAGCAGGGAGGTTAGGAGGATTGCTAGTGGAGGGGAAGCCCTAGTTGTGTGGTGAACAAAACCAGTGGCTTAACCACTAGGAATTGCTGTATGTGCAGCAACTACCAGGGCAGCGTGGAAAATTTTGTTTTCCTTCTTCCTTTTTTAGATTGGGAAAAAGAAAGAACAGACATGGTAGGACTTCCTATTGTCTGATGAGCTGCCCTAAGGTAATAAGGGGGGGAAAGAATTCCAGAAGGGAGAATCCCCCGGTAGAACAGGTAGAGGACCATAGGGGCTTACCCGTTTAAAAGGGTCCCTCTTACAAACCAATGTTGTAGGAAGAGGAAGGTAAGACAAAGTTGCAAGAGACCGACTATGGAGGAAGTCTCTGACAGATGAGATGATGCATGCCAGTACAGGGAAACAACTGTCTATTGATAGCTGTTACCTCCCTTTCCTCCAAGAGGAAGAGAAAAATCTGTTAAGTATGGGCATCAGCATCATAAAGAGAAAAGATGTCACATGAAGAGATATCTAGGAAGGTTAGGCTAAAAATTAGTGCAGATACTTCAAGTGAAAAGAAGCAGACTGCCACCCTAACCACCAAGAGGAACAATGATCTATTTGAAACCTTGCGACTGCTGGGTTTGTTGACCCTGATGAGGTTGTGGATTCTTTAGAACAGGGCGATGTTTCCCATGTTTGGGAACATCTGTGTGATGGGCAGATGATGGATAAAACCTTCTCCCCCTAGGGGAAGAAAGTTTGGTAGGACATTTCCTACCTACTGGGAAAGCAGAAGGCGTAGGACAGCCTCTAGAAACAGGACAGTCAGCTGTTAACTGAGCAACCTGGAGTAAAGACTCCTTGTTAAAGAGATTTTCTCCAGTGCAAGGAGTATTTCCCAGTCTAACTTGTGCCCATTTGTCTAAGTCTGAAGCTTGGAACCAGGCTTTACGTCGTGCCCATATAGTTATAGCAGAGGTCCTGCTAACAGACTCAAAGGAGTCTAGGGAAGCACGAGTAAGAAACCTAGAGATATCCTGAGCATGACTAACCAGTGAGGAATGGTCTGCACTCTTGGGCTCTTGAAGAAAAGGAGTCAAAAGATATAATTTCTTTGTGACCTCCTCAAGAGATAGACCCATATAAAAAATATATGAGAGAATTCTTGCTGAAAGCATGGATGCCTGGAAGGTTTGACGTCCAAAGGCATCTAGTGTCTTAGACTCACGACCTGGCGGATAAGAAGAGTGCTTTTTATTACTCTTCACCCACCTCATTGCTGATTCCACTACTATGGAATGTTGAGGAAGTTGAGTCTTTTGAAACCCTGGAGAGGGGGGCACCTGATATAGAAGATCAGTTGCTCTAGAAGGTGGGGGTACCTTTAAAGGAGCTTCCCACATTCGTAGAAGGAGATCCTGCAAGGAATGATGCAAAGGAAGCATTATGTTCTCCTTTGCTTTGCTAGGAATAGAGAGGGATTCTGTATTCCTTTGTGTAGGATCCGGTCCAGGAATAGGAATGGCAAGTGATTTTGCCATATCCAGGAGGAAAGCCTGAAAAGAAGGATCCCCAGAGGGAACTTCCTTTGAATAGGCTAGATCTGATGAAGAACTAGCGCTGGCACCGGGGGATCTATCCAAGTAATATAGGAATAGAAGATCCTGAATGGTGCAGTATGCGATCCTTAGAGGATGGTCGCTGGTACTGCAGGTCAGAACCAGCGACAGTCGGTAACACATCGTCCATGCTAGGGATCGATTCCAAACTCGGTATCGAGAGAAGCGAGCCTGACGAGAGAAGCATGGAAGGCACAGACAGCAATGGTAATGTGGATATTGGTACCGACTTCGGTACCGTATCTGATACCGGTGGATGAAGGCCAGCCGGTGGCAACTCTAACAGTATCAGAGGAACCGAGAGTTGCTGATCTGAATTATTGGAACCGAGCCTTCGGTACCGACGGGTGTCAGTACCAAGGCGAGTCGGTACCCAGTCCTCCAGACTGGAGATCGATTCCAGACTCGGCATCGAAGGAAGCGAGTCTATCGATGCACGTCTGGAGGATACCGACGTCGGTACTAGTATCGGTGCCAGTACCGATACTGGAAGGTCGGTCTGGAGCATATCCACTAGCCTCGCAGGTACCGAGGAGGCCAGACGACGATCCTTGGTGAGGAATGTTTCATCCAATACCAGTGCCGATGCCGGGGTATCGGTACCGCTCGAAGCGGATGCCACCACCGGGAATGGCTCAGGTATGTTCTGTGAGGGGTGAACCTCAGGAACAACCTGAAACCCTACACAGGCTTTGGAGGCCGAAGACTCCCACCTGGGTTTTGAAGCCAGTGGATTCTCGAGGACAAGGCCGTAGGCATCTCTATGCTGTGCATGAGAAATGCCGCTCAAGAACTGGCTAGTCTTAACAGACTGTTTTTGGGTTACCTGATCCTGTGTAGAAGAAGATATGGTCTGTGCCCTGAAGTTGGATGGGGACCGCGTGTCGAGGGGAACTCGATGTTGAGAACGTCTTCTCACAATACTATTGCCAGAGGGCTCCGGAGGAAAATGGTCAGGACCCAAGCAGGTTAGACACCAATTGTGAGTGTCTAAAAATAAAGTTGTACTGCCACAGTTTGTACATTTCTTGGGGAAAGTGGCTGACGGTTCCATGGAGGAAAATGGAGAGGCCTAGAAGGCCTGAGAAACCGTGAGACACTAAGGAGGAAAAATATTCCTTAAAAAGGAAAAATTTTACAAGAAAAGAAAAAAGAATCACCGGCGGTACCGGTGGCGTCGGGGAAGGCAGCAGCGACCACAAGAAAACTAAAAAATAAAAGAAGAATTTTCTGCGGTGACAGGAGGACGTCCAGGCGGCTCCGCGGAAAAACGAAACCTGAGGAAAGGCAGTTGGAAAGGCAGGAAGGCAGCACGCAGGCGTGGTGGGATGCTTCCAAAGGCTTTCTGATTGGACGCTGGGAAGCGTTCCCGCGCAGACTCCGTCGGTACCGACGTACCCATATGTGAAGACTCATTCCTGCTTGTTCCTGGAGATCGCTATATCCTTTTTAAGATATAGCGACCAGAATTGCACACAATATTCAAGGTGCAGTCTCATCATGGAATGATATAGAGGCATTATAATATCTTTTGTTTTATTTTCCATTCCTTTCCTTATCATACCTAGCATTCTATTTGCTCTCTTGGCCGCCGCTGCACACTGGGCCGAGAGTTTTAACATGTTATCCACAATGACGCCTAAATCTTTTTCCTGGGTGGTGGTTCCTAACGTGGAACCTTGCATTGTGTAACCATAGTTTGGGTTGTTCTTCCCTAGGTGCATAACTTTGCACTTGTCCACATTAAATTTCACCTGCCATTTTGATGCCCAGTCTTCTAATTTATCAAGATCCTCTTGCAATTTTCCACAATCCTCTTGGGTTTTAATAGTTTTGTGTCATCTGCAAATTTGATAACCTCACTCGTTATTCCACTTTCCAGGTCATTTATGAATATGTCAAAAAGTAGCGGACCCAGCACAGATCCCTGGGGTACACCACTATTCACCTTTCTCCATTGGGAAAATTGGCCATTTAGCCCAACCCTCTGCTTTCTATCTTTTAACCAGTTCTTGATCCACAGTAGTACACTGCCTCCTATCCCATGACTCTTTAGTTTTGCCAAAAGTCTCTGATGAGGGACCTTGTCAAAGGCTTTCTGAAAGTCCAGATACAATATATCAACCGACTCACCTTTGTCCACCTGTTTATTCACACTTTCAAAAAAACATAACAAATTGGTAAGACAAGATCTTCCTTGCCTAAAGCCATGTTGGCTGTCTCCCATTAGGCAATGACTATCTACATGCTCAGTAATTTTATTCTTTATGATGGTTTCTACCATTTTTTCCGGTACTGACGTGAGGCTCACCGGTCTGTAGTTTCCCAGATCACCCCTGGAACCCTTTTTAAAAATTGGTGTTACATTGGCGATCCTCCAATCTTCAGGTATTAGAGATGATTTTAATGATAGTTTACAGATTACTAACAGCAGGTCTGCAATCTCATATTTCAGTTCTTTCAACACCCTTGGATGTATACCATCCGGCCCAGGTGATTTGCTACTCTTCAGTTTATCTAATAGTTGTAATACATCTTCCCGATGTATCGATATTTCCTTCAATTCTTCCGAACCTTTAAATACCACTTCAGTCATGGGTAACATCCCTACACATCTTCCTCAGTAAAGACTGAAGCAAAGAATTCATTCAGTCTCTCCGCTATCGCCTTGTCGCCTCTTAGTGCCCCCTTTAACTCCTCTATCATCTAATGGACCAACTGACTCTCTCACAGGTTTTTTGCTACGAATGTACTTGAAAAAAATCTTTATTTCGTGTTTTTGCTTCCGCAGCAAGCTTCTTCTCAAATTCTCTCTTTGCCTGCTTTATCAATGCCTTGCATTTGACTTCTCAGTGCTTGTGCTGTTTCCAGGTTCCGTCGTTTGGCTTTTTTCCATTTCCTGAAAGATGCTTTTTTGGCAACAGCAACCTCTCTGACCTCACCTTTAAACCATGCTGGCAGTTTTTTGGACTTCTTTCCACTTTTCTTAAAGCGTGGAATACAGCTGGTCTGGGCTGCCAAGCTTGATGTAAGTCTTTAACCTTTGCAACTGCTCTTTTTAGTTTTGTCTTAACTATTTTCCTCATTTTATCATAGTCTCCCTTTTGAAAGTTAAAAGGTAGTACTGTGGATTTCCGTACTATCCCTCCTCCACTAATTAAATCAAAGGCGATCATGCTATGATCACTATTGCCAAGTGGCCCCAACACCCTTATCTCTTGCACTAGATCTGGTGTTCCACTAAGGACTAGGTCTAATATGGCTTCCCCTCTGGTAGGTTCATGAACTAGCTGCTCCAAAGAAGCAGTCATTTATGTCATCTAGGAACTTTATCTCCCTAGCATGTCCTGCCGTGACACTGACCCAGTCGATACCGGGGTAATTGAAATCACCCATTATTATTACTGCGCTGTAACTTTTGTTAGCTTCCTTGATTTCTTTGAGCATTTCATCATCCATTTGTTCACTCTGGCCAGGAGGTCGATAGTACACCCCCACTGCCATCGCCTTCCCCTTTTTAAATGGAATTTCAATCCATAGAGATTCTACAGCAAATTTTGTTTCCTGCAAAACTTTAATCCTTTCTGATTCAATGCCCTCTCTAACATAGAGCGCAACCCCTCCACCAATTTGATCAGCTCTATCATTACGATATAGTTTGTACCCAGTTATCACAGTGTCCCACTGGTTGTCCTCCTTCCACCATGTCTCTGATATTCCAATCATATCTAACCTCTCATTCAGTGCTATATATTCTAACTCTCCCATCTTATTTTTAACAAGCATTTTAGAGACTGTATTGTATTCATATTAATTTCGCTATTGGTAGACATGGGTAATTTGGGATCTTTAAGCTCTGTCTGCTCCATATTCGAGGGCATTTGGGCTACTTTACTCTTTTTTGGAACCTCTCTGCTTTTGGTAGTATCCTTCAAGGATACATTCTTCCGAACCATCCGATCTTGGGCGACTGTCAGCTTTCCCCTATTATCTAGTTTAAAAGCTACTCTATCTCCTTTTTAAAGGTTAATGCCAGCAGCCTGGTTCCATCCCGGTTAAGGTGAAGCCCATCCCTTCGGAAGGGCCCCTCCTTTCACCAGAATGATACCCAGTTCCTAACAAATCCAAAACCCTCATCTCTGCACCATTGTCTCATCCACGCATTGAGACTCCGGAGCTCTGCCTGCCTTTTGGGTCCTGCACGTGGAACGGGAAGCATTTCGGAGAACGCTACCCTGGAAGTTCTGGATTTCAACTTCCTACCTTAAAGCCTAAATTTAGCCTCCAGAACCTCCCTACCACATTTTCCTATGTCATTGGTACAGACATGTACCAAGACAGCAAACTCCTCCCCAGCACTATTTAAGACCTTATCTAGGTGGTGCATGAGGTCTGCTACCTTCGCACCAGGCAGGCATGTTACCAGGCGATCCTCACGTCCACCAGCCACCCAGCTATCTACATGCCTAACGATCGAATTACCAAATATAACGGCTGTCCTAACCCTTCCCTCATGGGCACATGGCCCTGCAGAAACCTCCTCTGTGCGAGAGGGTTTTACATCACCTGGAGGACAGGTCCTAGTTACAGGATCACTACCGGCAACACCAGGGTGATGCTCTCCTGTCACGTGACCTCTCTCCTCCAAGGCAACAGGGATGCTGCCAGACTGGAGGTGGGACTTAAGGATTATATCCCTGTAGGTCTCGTCTATGTACCTCTCTGTCTGTCTTATGTTTTCCAAATCTGCTACTCTAGCCTCTAGAGAACGGACTCGTTCCCTGAGAGCAAAGAGCTCCTTGCACCTAGTGCACACGTCAGACCTCTCACCAACTGGGAGAAAATCATACATGTGACACTCAATGCAAAAGAATGGAAAGCCCCCATCTCGCTGCTGAACTGCTGTCTGCATCTTAGTTTTAAGTTTTTGTTTAGATCTTTAAGTTCTTTACTTACCAAGGTTTGCTATGGATATTTATACCAATAAAACTGTACCTAATACATTTAATATACCTTGTTCACCTGAAGCTTAATTAATCTCAGGTCCTTAGTGTATGACTGATTTGGGTAACGAGCTTCACCTGAGAGCACCTCCTGTCTTTTAAAATGTGTAAGTACCTATAAAGCTACGATTATCCCAGGGGTGGGTGGGTGTGGAGAGAGAGGGAAGTAACACTTATTACAAGAGGGCTGCTACACAGTACCCTGTCCTGTGCTGCTCAGGTAAGCTATATTCTTATTTGATTTAAATTTTAGCTCTTTGCTGCTGCTAGGCTCTAAATTATTATGAAATTTAAACTACAAGCTCTCTGCTGGGTTCTAAATTTAACCAGAAAGCTCTCTTCTGTGTTTTAAATTTAAACTAAAAGTACTTTGCTGATGCTAGGCCCTGAGTGACTATTAAATTTAAAACTACAAGCTCTCTGCTGGGTATGAAATTTAACCAGAAAGCTCTCTTCTGTGTTTTAAATTAAACTTAAACTGCTGCTACTAGGCCAGGACTGATTTAACAAAAAAATGGTGGGTTCACAGATTAATTAGCTTTAATAAAAAGAATTCCTTTCAGAAAATTCCCAGAAGTGTATACTCACAATTGCAGATCTCTCTCCAGAAGTAACAGTCCCCTTTTCTAGTCCTTCAAGAACTGTGACATGGCCTTCAACAGGAAGGTTCTTACTCTCATAGGCAAAAGATATACACTGTGCAATCCAGTTGGACAGTGTCCTTTTGGAGACTGAAGTCCCAAATGACTACGATCAAAAGCAACAAAGAGTTGAGAGGATTTTCTATGTTGCTGTCTCCTTTGCAAGTAAAAGGCTAAAGCTCTTTCACCGTCCAAAGTATGAAGGCTCCTTTCTGCATTTGAGGCGTGAGGCCTTGGAAAGAATGTTGTTGTTGTTGTTAAGTGCCGTCGAGTCGGAGTCGACTCATGGAGACCCTCTGAATAGCTATCCTAAATTGTGTTAGGTCTTCAGTCAGGCGGCTCATTGTTGACAGACTGGTACCCGTAGCTGCTGTTATTGTCTCGATCCATCTCATTGCTGGCCTACCTCTTTTGCGTTGACCTTCTATCTTGCCAAGCATGATGTCTTTCTCTAATGATCTCTCTCTTTGCATGATTTGTCCAAAGTATGAAAGGCGAAGTCTTGTCATCTGAGCTTCTAAAGAAAGCTTAGGTTTGATCTCCTCTAGTACCGACTGGTTTGTTCTTCGGGCAGTCCGTGGTATACACAATATTCGCCGCCAGCACCATAATTCAAAGGCATCAATTTTCTTCCTATCTGTCTTTTTCACTGTCCAGCTTTCACATCCATATGATGTTACTGAAAATAACATGGCTTGAACAAGTCGAATCTCTGTATGGAGAGAGACATCTCTGCTCTTGAGAATCTTATCTAGGTCTTTCATAGCCATTCTGCCAAGAGCAATGTGTCGTCTGATTTCTTGACTGCTTGTTGCTTCTTTATTGATAGTTGATCCAAGTAGGTTAAAGTTGTTCACGATTTCAATTTCTTCTCCTTCAACGATGTACCTGTTGATTATGCCAGTTGTCAGGATCTTTGTCTTCTTTACATTAAGGTGCAGGACCATTTTGAGACTATGTTCTTTGATTGTGAGAAGCAAATGTTTCAGATCATCTTCATTTTCAGCCAGTTATGTGGTATCATCAGCATAGCGAAGGTTGTTGATGAGTCTTCCACCAATCTTCACACCTCTGTTATCTTCATACAATCCTGCTACTCTGATGATTTGTTCTGCATATAAATTAAACAGGTAGGGGGAAAGTATACAGCCTTGTCTTAACACCTTTGCTTATTTTAAACCATTCTGTTTCTCCTTGTTCTGTTCGAACTGTTGCTTCTTGATCAATGGTTGTACTCTCTTTTGAATAATCTTTAGTAGAATCTTGCTGGCATGTGGAATCAGAGTGATTGTGCGATAATTTCCACAGTCAGTTGGGCTCACCTTTCTGTAGTATTGGTATAAACACAGATCTTTTCCAGTCAGTTGGCCATGATGTTGTCTTCCATATTTCTTGGCAGAGCCTTGTAAGTACGGTAACAGCTGCATCAGATTGCTGTAATACTTCTATGGGAATGCTATCAATGCCTGGTGCTTTGTTCTTTGATAAGGCTTTCAATGCTGCTTCAACTTCTTCTTTTATCACCAATGGTTCCCGATCATAAGGTACAGGGTGAAATGGCTGTTGGTCCACTTGATCTTTATCATATAAAAACTCTGTATATTCCTTCCACCTTTGCTTGATCTTCTCAGCATCATTCAACGTAGAACCTTGAGCTTCTTGTAACATTCCATTTCGAGGCTGGAACTTTTTCTTTAACTCTCGTAGCTTTAGGAAAGCCGATCTTGTTCTTCCTCTAATAGTTTCTGCTTCCATTTCCTTGCATGTGTCATTGTAGTAATTTTCCTTGTCCTGTCTTGCTGCATGTTGGAAATCTCTGTTGAGTTCTGTTATTGTCTTTCTTTCTCCTCTGGCTTTAGCTTCTCTGCATTTCTGGGCAATTTTCAGAGTTTCTTCCGTCATCCATTTTGGCCATTTTTGCTTTTTCACCTTTTGTAGAGACTTCTCGCTTTCTTCCAACACAACCTTCTTGATGTCATTCCATAACTCTTCCGGAACTCTGTCATTTGTATCTAAAGCAGCAAATCGATTTTGCAGGCAGTCTTTAAATTCTAGTGGTATATTCTCAAGGTCAGATTTTGCTGCATTCATGAGTGGTTTGCTCTTTTTCAACTTTAGCTTGAGTTTGCATACTAGTAGTTGATGATCTGTACCACAGTCAGCTCCAGGTTTTGTCTTTGTTGATGTTATAGAACTTTTCCATCGTTGACTTCCACAGATCTAGTCAATTTGATTTTTAAACAATCCATTGGGTGAAGTCCATGTGTACAGTCGCTGCTTGTGTTGATGGAAGAAGGTGTTTGAGATGAATAGGTCGTTGGTCTTGCAGAATTCTATCAGTCTTTCTTCAGCTTCATTTCTGTTGCCAAGTCCATATTTTCCAACTACTCTGCCGCCCTCTTTGTTGCCAACTTTTGCGTTCCAGTCACCCATGACTATCAGGATATCCTGTTTGCATGTTCTGTCAATTTCAGCTTGTACTTGTTCATAGAACTCTTCAATTTCATTCTCTTCTGCAGCTGTTGTTGGGGCATATACTTGAATTATAATTGTGTTCGCTAACACCCAACAGATCAAGCTGTACATGTCCCATTTCATTATTAACCACCTCCAACTTCCCTTGGTTCATGCTTTGTACGTTCCATGTTCCAATGCGTAAGACATCTTTACAGCTTCTCTCTCATTTCATGCGCAGCTACATCAGCAGTCAGACGTCCCGAGGGCTTTGATCCAACCACATCATAAATGCTGGCTTTTCTCTGAAAAGTCTTCAGCTCTTCCCCAGTAGCTAGTTGAGTGCCTTCTGACCTGGGGGTCTCATCTTCCAGCACTATAGCACAATTTGTTTTGTTTTAACTATCTATTGGGTTTTCATGGCACGATACAGAAGTAGATTGCCGGGCCTTTCTTCCGCGCAGTTTAAGTTTGGTGTTGCTGCTGTTGTCACAGAAATGTGATCCTCCGCCGTCAACACTATCCCATTTTGCTGCTGCCCAGATGGGTGGTTTGTCTTGGGTCTGGCACCTCAGCTGAAACCTGTCCATCTTGGGAGACCCTGCCAGTAGTTAAACTACCGATAGTTTAGCTCTCAGCATCACTGATGCACACAAGCCCTCACAGCACGACAAGCTGCAAACCAAGTGAGGGTTTGTATTCTTTGAAAAGAATACAGGAAGGTAAACCGCTTGGTTTAAATGAAAAGGCAAAACCACCTTTGGCATAAAGTGTGGATGAGTCCAAAGGACTACCTTATCATGATGGAACCTTGTGTAAGGAGGATCAGCCACTAACACTTGCAATTCACTGATGCGACATGTTTAAGTGATTGCAATGAGAAAGATAACCTTCCAGGAAAGGAATTTCAAAGAGGTAGTGGCTAATGGTTCAAAGGACGGTTTCATGAGCTGCCCAAGTACTAGATTCAAGTCCCATGCTACCGGTGGTGGTGGAGTGGAGGAGTGGCCTAGTGGTTGGGGCAAGGTACTTCAGGCCGGAAGGTCAGGGGTTCAAATCCCACTAGAGGACAGCAACCTTGGGCCGGAAGGACTGGGGTTTCTAGTCCCACAGGTGCTCCTTGTGGTCTTGGGCAAGCCACTTAACCCTGCATAGCCCATGTTCCCTGTAAAATAGTTATCTCCAAGTTATCATGCCCTGTTCAATGTAATTTCAGTTTGTTCAATGTAAACCGCACTGATGCAGAATAGCGCGGTATATAAGAGAATGTAAATAAATAAAATTAATTAATGGGAGGCTTCGTTAAAAGAAGGCCTCTCATAAATCTCGCTATGAGAGGATGAGAGGAAATAGGTTGTCCATTTAGAGGCTTCAAAGAAGCTGCAATAGCACTCAAATGGACTCTCACTGAATTGGTCTTAAGCCCTGTATTTGGTAAATGAAGGAGGTACTCCACTAATGATTCCAGAGGTATCGCAAGAGGGTTAAGACCCTTCTGCGAGCACCATATGGTAAACCTTTTCCACTTAAATGCATAAGAGCGTCTTGTGGAAGGTTTCCTGGAAGCATGAAAGATATCCTTTACCTGCTGGGAAAGGTTAAGACCGTGAAGTTCTGGGCTTTCAGCAACCAGGCCCTGAGATGCAGAGACTGGGGATTGGGATGCCACAGCATCCCGTCCTCTTGAGAAAGAAGATCTGGAGCAGATCCTAACTCCAGAGGTGAAGCTTGAGAGAGATGTAGGAGCAGGGGGCACCACATTTGCCGTGGCCAGCGTGGAGCTATGAGGATCTTATGACCTCTGTCTCTCTGAAGCTTGAACAGGGTCTTGGGAATTAGGGGAATGGGTGGAAAGGCATACAGGAAGTGCTGACCCCAATGAAGGAGGAAAGCATCCCTGGCCTGACAACCTCGAGCAGGAATTCTGGAACAGAAGCAGGGAAGTTTGGCATTCAGCGGACTTGCAAAGAGGTCTATGTCCGGGGTTCTCCAAATTTGAAAAATTTGGGCCACCTTGTCTGTATGGAGACCCCATTCATGTGGAAGCAGAACTCGACTGAGTCTGTCTGCCCAAGAGTTTTGAATGCCTGGAAGATACATCGCAAGGAGATGAATCTGATGCTCTCTGGCGAGGGCCCATAGTCGCAAAGCTTCGTTGCAGAGCAACTGAGAGCCTGTTCCACCCTGCTTGTTCACTTAGAACATGGCTACCTGACTGTCTGTTTGAACTAGGACTGTCTTGTAGCTGAGCTGGGTGTGAAATACTCGAAGAGCAAGGAAGATTGCTCTGAGCTCCAGGAGGTTGATATGAAGATAGGCCTCCTGTGGAGTCCAGGTACCCTAGGTAGAGAGGCCATGCAGGTGTGCTCCCCAACCCACCTGTGAAGCATCTGTTGTTAGAGTGGCGGTTGCTGAAAAGGAGACCCCCACCAAAAGGTTTTTGGGTGACTGCCACCATTGGAGGGACAAAATAAGGCGACCTGAGTTTGCTATTTTGTCTGACAGGCAACCTGACGCCTGAGTGAATAAGGTCCACTGGGCTGCCCTCATATGGAGGCAAGCATAAAGAACCACATGCACAGTGGATGCCATGTGGCCTAGCAACTGTAACATTTCCCGAGTAGTGAGGTGAGGCTTTAGCACTGCTTGGGAAGCTAACCGCACAATGGGATCATCTCCCTGGCATCTCTCAGCTGGGGAGTCCCCATATGTGAAGACTACATTCCTGCTTGTTCCTGGAGATAGCATAGTTACTCACCTGTAACAGGTGATCTCCAGGAACAGCAGGAATTTAGTCTTCACAATCCACTCACCTCCCCTAGGAGTTATATCTCTTTATCTCTCTTTCCCTCTCTCTTTTGTCTCAGTTTTAAACTCAACTGGAGAGGAACAGTTGGGAAAGGCGGGAAGGCAGCATGCAGGCACTGTGGGATGCTTCCAAAAGCTTTCTAATTGGACGCTGGGGAGCGTTCCCGCGCAGGCTCCGTCAGTACCGACAATACCCATATGTGAAGACTACTTGTTCCTTGTAAATTGCAGTCTTCACATATGGGATTTAGGAGTTCCCAGGCACCAGACTGTAAAGACATCCCCGAGGATAAAAAATAGAACCAAGAGGGCATGTACACAAGGGGGCCCAGTGAATTAGAGTACAGACGGCCAGAGCATTGAACCAGGAGTCAGGTGCCAGAGAAGTATAATTAGTAGAAGCTGTGATTAAGTTTCAAAGAGATGCTGAAGAAGAACCTGGCCAAAGACAGCGCCCTGATGGGAGTCCCTATCAAGGCAGTAGTGAGCAGCAGGTGTGAACAGAGAACCAGGTAGCTACCTGACAGATCTCCTCTATGGAGACAGAACGGAGGTTGCCGACTGAGTCTGCCATGGATCTCACATTGTTAGCGGTGACATGACCCTTGAGGGAGAGTCCCGCTTGAGCATAGGCAAAATAAATGCAGTCCACAATCCAATTGGATAAAGTGTGTTTGGATACCGGAAGATCAAAGTGGCTTGGGTCAAAGCAGATAAATAATTGAGAGGATTTTCTAAAATCCTTGGTCCTGTCCAAGTAGAAGGCAAGGGCATGCTTGCAATCTAAAGTATGCAATGCTGCCTCAGCCCTAGAGGCATGCAGTCGGGGAAAGAAGACCGGTAGCATGACAGATTGGTTGATATGAAAAGGAAAGACCACTTTTGGAAGGAAATATGGATGGGTACGGATCAAGAAGCAACAGTTCGAACGGAATTAAGAGAAACAGAATGGTTTAAAATCAGAGCAGAGATTTCTCTCGCCATACAAAGATTTGACTTGTACAGGCCATGGTATTTTCAATAATGTCATATGGATGCAAAATTTGGACAGTGAAAAAGATAGACAGGAAGAAAACTGATGCCTTTGAATTATGGTGCTGGCAACAAATACTGTGTATATCATGGACTGCATGAAGAAGAAACCAGTCAGTACTAGAGGAGATCAAACCTAAGCTTTCCTTAGAAGCTCAGATGACAAGACTTCGACTTTCATACTCTGGACACATCATGTGATGAGAGAGATCATTGGAGGTGATCACCGTAAAAGAGGAAGGCTGGCAAAGAGATGGATCAATACAATAACAGCAGCTATGGATGCCACTCTATCAACAATGAGCCACTTGGCTGAAGATCAAGCAGAGTTTAGATCAAATATTCAGAGGGGTCGCCAGGAGTCGACACAGATTTGATGGCACTTACCACCACCACCACAAAAAATCACCTTATCATGGTGGAATCGAGTGTAGGGAGGATCCACTTCCAGAGGTTGTAGTTCACTGATGTAATGAGCTGAGGTGAGAGCAATTAGGAAGATGACCTTCCAAGACAGGAATTTTGAAGTGGTAGCCAAGGGCTCAACCAGGGCTTTTAAAAGCTGTGCTAGGACTTGGAAAGGAGAAGACCCCACATGAATTTTTGCACCAAGGGGTGCAACGAAATGGGATACCTATCCAATGGCCTGTGATAGGCTGCAAGGGCACAAAGGCGAACTCTGACAGAGTTAGTCTTAAGCCTTGTGGATGACAAGTGTAAAATATATTGCAGAAGTTGTTCCACTGGGCAGTCAGATGGATCGACCTGCTTTGGTGTGCACCAAAGGGTGAAGAGTCGCCATTTGAAGGCATAAGAACATCTGGTAGATAGCTTGCGTAATGTAAGCAAGACGTCCTTGAGATCCAGGTCAAAGGTCATGCTTTTAACAGCCATGCTGCAAGACAGCGGGGCTTGTGGACTGGGATGGAGGAATAGCTCCTGATCCTGAGAAAGGAGGTCGGGGGCATGACTCAAACTGAGGAGTGAAGTCTGCACTAGACAAAGCAGCAGAGGAAACTATGGTTGACAGGGCTGGTCTGGGTCTATTAGAATCATGGAGCCCTTGTTGGACTGCAGCTTGAACAGAGTTTTGGGTATTTGGGGGGGAGGGGTCGGTGAGAATGCATAAAGCAGGCCCAAGCTCCAATGTAGGAGAAAGGCATCCGCCGTCTGACTATGTCGAGAGGGAAGTCTGGAGGAAAAAGAGTGGTAGTCGCGCATTCTCCTGAGTGGCGAACAGATCTAGTCTGGGTAGTCTGGGAGTTCCCCACATGTGGAAGATCCAAAATGCCGTCTTTTGTTTTAGTGTCCACTCGTGTGGACAAAGGATGCAGTTGAGTCTGTCTGCCAGGACATTGAGCTCGCCTGGAAGATACACTGCTTGGAGATGGATGCAGTGTGCAATGGTGAAGAACCAGACTTCCTACCCCCCCCCCCTGGCAGAGGGAATAGGAACCAGTTCCTCCTTGCTTGTTCACACAGAACATGGCTGCTTGGTTGTCCGTCTGGACTAAAATGTGTTTGCCTGATAGTTGGGGTTGAAAACACAGAAGGGCATTTCTGAGAGCACGTAGCTCGAGAAGACTGATCTGCATTCGACATTCCTGTTCTGTTCACTTCCCCTGTTCAGATGTGCTCCCCACCCAAGTTTAGAAGCATCCGTTGTTAGGGTGCACTGGGGTAGAGGCATATGAAAAGGTGACCCTCCGTGAAGATGCTGGGGGAGCACCACCACTGAAGGGAGCTGACAAGAGGAGTGATGCAAACTTGTCTGAGAGACGTCCAGTTGCCTGACTCCATTGGGATGAGTGTGTCCACTGGGCCTCTCTTGTGTAGACGGGCATATGGGACGGCATGGACCGTGGAGGCCATGTGTCCCGGAAAATGTAGCATGTCTCAAGCTGTCACGGCACTTTGACCTTGTATGGTTATGGTCAGCACGATGAGATGAGCAGAGCGATCCTGAGGAAAAGAAAGCTTGGCCTCGACGTGTATTGAGAAGTGTTCCAATGAACTCGAGTTGCTGTAAGGGAAGCAGACTGGATTTTGGAAGGTTTAACACAAAGCTTAGACTATGGAGCATCATGATGGTGTGAGAAAGTGACTGTTTTACATCCTCTGGGGATTCTCCGCTTATCAGTCAATTGTCTAAGTAGGGGAAGACAGAGATCTCCAAAGTACGGAGGTATGCTGCGACAATTGCCGTGCATTTTGTGAATACTCTGGGTGCGGAGGCTAACTCCAAAGGAAGCACCCGATACTAGCAATGGATTTGCTGAACCAGGAAGTACAGATATTGCCTGTGGTGAGGGTGTATCATCAAATGGGTATAAGCATCTTTGAGGTCTAGAGAACATAGCCAGTTGTTTCTCCGAAGGTACGGCAGAAGAGTGCCAAGGGAAATAATCTTGAACTTTTCTCGAACGAGAAATTTGTTGAGATCCCTCAGATCTAGAATGGGTCTGAAACCCCCTGTTTTCTTTGTGATAAAGTAAGGAGAGTAGAAGCCCTTGCCTTCTTGGGTGGAGGGACTCTTTCGACAGCCCCCTGAGCTAACAGGGTAGTCATCTCAGAGGACATGAGATTGGCCTGCAAATGGTTTGCAGGATAATTTCTTGTGGAGGTGGTTGGGGATAAGCTCTAAAGGTGAAGCAGATAGCCCCTTTGGACGATGTTGAGATCCAGTGCTCTGATATGATGAGATGCCACTGTGGACATAAGCACAAAGTCTGCCTGAAGCAGTTTCTACAAATGAATTAGTTTTGCACATACAATGACAGGCATGAACCTCACTTTTAAGCCAGGGAATGAGGATTATGATCTCAGCCTCTCAAATTTACTGCTAAGGCTCAACGTAATACTTGCATCATGCCAAAGAGAGCCTCCTGCTGGAGTTTGTAAAGTATAACATGTATGGGTAGTTTGTCAAGATATGCTTGGAAATTCTTCTTTATCAAGCCGGTGGCACCCAACACGATGGGAAACATTTCTATATCTTTCTGCCACATTTTCTTGGTCTCTGACTGCATTTCCTGGCATTTCAGGATCTTCTGCCTCTCCACACGATTCACACAGCAGTCGCTTGGAACTGACACTTCTACCATTCTGGTGTTTTTCTTCTAAATCACTATATCCAGCTTCCTCGCATCCAGCTTTTTATCGGTCGGAATGGAAGTATCGCAGGTGATCATAACCTCCTCATTCTCTGTAATTCTCTTAGGGATATGTTTACTAAACCAGGTTAACAGTTAACCCGGGCTATCTGCAACTAGGTCCCATTGAATAACATAGGGCCTAGTTGCAGATAGCCCGGGTTAACCATTAGCCCAGCTTAGTAAACATACCCCTTAGAGTCATGATCCCAGTGCTTCTTGGGCACAGTGATGTTGTAGTGTTTACAGAGCTTCCAATGGATGAGGCATGCTACTTTATTATGTCTCTCTGTATAGAAATTTTCTGCCATCAGAACTTCACAGCCAGCTATGAGGTGAGTCACCGTTTCCAGGTCTCTTACAGAATCAACATATGTCTGTATTACCAGTTTTTTCAGTGCTCGCTATAAACCATCTTGTCTGAAAGCTGCTGTCCTGGGCTGCAACTATCATCCTGCTTGTTATGTGAAGGGGCTGGGGACCCTGCAGAGACAGATTAGCTATGCTCTCTAGGAAGGAGTAAAAAAACAGGTGCTGGCTATGGCAGAGCAGCTGGCTGGGGTTTAGGAATTTTGGCCTTTTTAGGTTGATGGGGACCCTGTGGCCTTTGCTGTTGTTGCTGAGATTGAAAACTAGCAGAAGGTTGGTAAGAAGAAAAATCTCATTTCTTTTTGGTGTAGAATGACTTCTTTGTAACAGTCTCTCTCCTAAAGGGGTCTGAAGTCTTTCTTGAAAGATTTTGAGGGTGAGATCATCCACCTCAAGCTCTCCTGCCTTCTCTCTCCAACCTTTACCAAACAGGTTTTCTCCAGAGCAAGGAATATTGACCAACTTATCTTGAACCCACTGCTTCAGATCCGATGCCTGAAGCTAGGCCACCCTACGAGCTCCTATACAAACTCCAGCAGCTCTGCTGGTAGACTCAAAGGTATTGAAGGCTGCTCTGGTCAGGAACTTAGAAGTGTTCTGAGCCTGTGTGACCACAGTTAGGAATGCATCACATTTGTCATCTGGGGAGATTAGGAGTGAAATTTCCTAGATCCCTCGAGACGTCCTTGAAGTACTTGCCCATGGACAGAGTGTAGGATGTAATCCTAGAAACAAGCATACATGCCTGAAAGCAGCGATGTCCAAAGGCATTGAGAGCCCTGACATCTTTGCAAGGAAGAACCGATAAAGTCGTCTTAGAACTCTTGATGCGTTGCATCGCCGATTCCACCACCATAGAATGGTGTGGTAGTTGAGGTTTTTGAAACCCCAGGCATGGTGGAACTTGGTACATGGTACTGAAGCATTTACTGGTAGACGGAACCGTTAGCGGAGCCTCCCGCATACATAGCATTAGATCCTGTAGGATCCGCTGTACCGGTAACATTGCCGCCTTTTTGGGCGTCGAGGGACATTGGAGGATTTCCTATTCCTCAGCCCTTGGTTCCGTTTCCGATGTTACTGTGATTTGGAGACCTGCTGCTATGTCGAAGTTCTGAAAGGACATGTCCTCTGGCAGGGATCGATGCCTCGCATGAGGGGGAAGGGATTGGAGGGGGTATCCTGGGTGGCCCTGGAATCCTCCGATGTCTCTTCAGAGTCAGAAGACAATGACTCTTATTCAAAAAGAAAATCAAAGTGTCTAGTCCATGCAGTACTCGAACCGGGAACTTGAGCGCAGATGATGGTTACCGCTTCCAGCGGAGGAATCGGAAGGAAGGGTTCCATCGATACCAATTCCAGCAGAGGAATCGGAGAATGGAGGGAAGGGTCTCACCGATAATGGTTCAAGGGCAGGCATCAGACCCAGAGGTACCAGTGCAGAGCTGGAAGGCGGTGCCGGACTCATCAGGGCTGTCGATACCTTTGGTAATGCAGTGGCCAGGAGTGCTGTCAGGTCCTCTCTATAGCAACGAAACACTGATCGATCGAGGATACAGATGCCTGGGTGGATTTGAGGATGGAGCTATGTGCCACCATTCCAGAGCACGGTGCCAGTAGTTCTCCAGAGGTCGATGCCTTGGAAGCGTCCTAGAGCCCCTATGTGGCTTTGGAGGGCTGGTCCTCCCACTGAGGCTGTTTGGCAGACCAGACAGCATCAGATGCCTCTCTCGGTGTATCTCGTGGAGTATGGGACTTACCTCAATATTCCGCATCTGATTTTGATGCCAAGGACTTAGTCTTTAATTTATGTTTGGATTTTTTGAAGACCTGGGAACCAGCTGAAGAGGCCAACGTCCTCAATGATGCAGAGGCCACTGAAATCGAGCCTGGGGCGAACAGTGAGTCATACTGCTTAGCCCTGTTCTTTAGTCTTCGTTTGGTCGTTTGTTTGCACAAAGAACAATTGTCTGGTCTATGGTTTGGGCCCAAACATGTGAGACAACAGTCATGGGGAATCAGTGATTGACATAGTGCTGGAGCACTTGGAAAATTTTCTAAAGCCACTGACGTGTTTGTTAATGGTGACAAATGCTTGAAAATTTAGGCTGAGGCCTAAGGTGGTGATAAATCGTCAAAAAGAAATAAGCTAAAAGAAAAAGAATATCGGGGTTGGTATTAAAGGGGTGCCGCGTCGACGGAAAAGCAAAGCACAGAATTAGGACAAAAAATAAGACTTTTTCATTGGTGACAGGAAAGGGCTTCCTGCTGGCTCCACGAAAAATGAAGAACTGAGGAGTGGAGTTGGGAAGGCAGATGCGCAGGCACAGTGAAGTAACATAGTATATGATGGCAGATAAAAACCAACATGGTCCATCTAGTCTGCCAGGAAGGCGGCAAGAGTATCTGCACCTGTCGCTCCATGTAGGTCACCCCTCCCCATGCTTTTGTTTAGGGGTGTACCCACCACTCTGTGTAGGTCACCCCTATTTGTTCAGATATAAGAGATAGTTATGTTTATTTTGATTTATCCTGTTGTTATAAAGGGATCCTTTGTGTCTGTCCCATGCCATTTTGAATTCTGTCACTGTATTTGCCCCCACCACTTCCATTGGGAGGGGATTCAAAGCATCCACCACCCTTTTCAGCAAAAAAAAATTATTTCCTGACATTGCCTTTCAATTTACCCCCTTGCGGCTTCATGTTATGCCTTCTAGTTTTACAGCTTCCCCATCTTTGGAAGAGGTTTGTTTGCTCATTAATATTCTTTAAGTAATTAAAGGTCTGAATCATATCTCCCCTGTTCCTCCTCTCCTCCAGAGTGTACATATTTAGGACTTCAAGTCTCTTCTCGTAAGTCTTCTGACACGGGCTCCAAATCATTTTGGTCGCCTTCCTCTGAACAGTTTCCAGTCTTTTTATATCCTTTGCGAGATATGGTCTCCAAAACTGAACACAATATTTCAACTGAGGCCTCACCAACGACTTGTACAGTGGCATTAGTACCTTTCTGCTGGTAATTCCTCTTTGTATGCAACCCAGCATCCTTCTAGCTTTCGCCACTGCCTTGTCACACTGTTTCACCACCTTGATATCCTCAGAAAGAATCACTCCAAGTCCTTCTCCTGGTCCATGCACCTAACCTCTCGCCCCCTATCGCATATAATTCCCTAGGATTTCTGCTTCCCAAGTACACGACACTGCATTTCTTCACATTAAATCTTAACTGCCAAGCATTCTTCCAGCTTTTGTAGATCTTTACTCATGTTCTCCACTCCCTCAGGAGAGTCCACTCTTGCAAATTTTCGTGTTATCTGCAAAAAGACAGACTTTCCATTCAGTCCTTCAGCAATATCACTCACAAATACAATGAACAGTACCGGTCCCGAGACTGAACCCTGGAGCACACTGCTAATCACCTTCCTTTCATCTGAATTAGTTCCGTTTACCATCACCTTTCTGATCCAGTTCACCACCTTGGGACCCATCCCCAAGCTGTTGAGTTTACTGATAAGCCTCCTAAGAGGAATAGTATCAAAAGCTTTGCTGAAATCCAGGTAGATGACATCCATCGCATGCCCTTGATCTAATTCTCTGGTCACCCAGTCAAAGAACTCCATCAAGCTTGTTTGGCAAGTGTACCCAAAGGCTTTCCTACTGGATGCTGGGGAGCATTCCCGCACGGGCTCCATCAGTGCAGAGCATACCCATATGCAAATACTGCATTCTGCTAGTTCCACAGCTCCTGCACCTGGGATCGTAACTTCGTTGTCCTCCGGCAGGAATACCATGTCCCGCTGCATGTCGAAGCAGGATCCCAGGTACTCTAGGGACTGGGATGGAGTCAGGTTGCTCTTCGCAAGATTGATGATCCAACCTAAATTATGCAGCCATGCTCATCCACCCGCTGGAGACTGAGAATTACTGGCTCTGCATAGGGGCACAGGCTACTTAAGAGGGAGTATTTCAGTTTGGTGTTCTCAAGTCTCCATTCTGCTGGTGGATGAGCATAACCCACGACTGGATTAGAGGGACGACCAGGTATATGGACATGCTTAAGTAACATATGAAAGGTAGTATGAAATCCACTGCTTGCCCCGTGACAAGCATTGTGGAACCAGTGTGCCTCTTTGGGAACCTGCCAGGCACTTGTGGCCTGGATTGGCCACTGTTGGAAACAGGATACTGGACCTTGGTCTGACCCAGTAAGGCATTTCTTATGTTCTTATGAACAGGGTTGCAAGATCTAGTGATGGACATGATATTGGCTTAAGTGTGGAAATGTATATGCTCATTTACCTACTGTGGTAGGAATTATCTGGATGGGGCAAAATGGATGGAACAATTGGACTTATCTGTCAAGCGAATTCAACCAGATAGATGCCAGTAAGGTAGTGATAGCTGAGTACTGTCTAGCAAGGTGATATGAAAAATATGACCTAGCAACAATGCAGATCATGGGCTGGTCCAGCTGGAACCAGCAGATTACAATGTTCCAGAAAGCAGTTAAGTTAGTGCCTACAGTACTTTCCCACATGTGTATTACTCACACTGTCTGGCTCTTTAGCCAATGCTAGCTTGTTGCTTGTAAGTCACTCACCGTGTTCAGTTCCGTCTTGATACTGGATGGATTCTCTCCACCCATGACAACAATGCGGGCTGGCATATAACTGGAATCTTCACTGGCCACCAAGACAAACAGCTGCCTGTAGAGTGTGGGATGGGTAGAAAGAGTTCACCCATATGAAATAGAGTTAAAGAATCTGGTGTCTACGTTCAGTATCTATACTACATATGAAAAGTTCTGATTGTGGATGTTCCTATAACATTATGTCTATTACCATATACTGATGGTATAAACACACCACTTATTTGCAAACAATACACATAGCAAAAACACACAATGCAAAGACCACTATTCATTTAATACAAACTTGAAATGATTCCTCATTAATTTATAACACACTCTCCAAGTGTAATCAACACCATACAGAAAAAATAATTGTTCTCACTAGTGTGTATCAACATTAATTTTATTATATCTAAATATTAATTATTCCAATGCACATGTATTTATAAATATTTAAATATTTCCTATAGATTATTTTATTAAAGCTATAAATTCATAAAATACATATGTTTATCATTTATACAACAAGGTATTTTCTCCGACTAGTCATCCATCAAAATCCCTAATATTATACTGCATAAATAAACAGTTATGTATCTTTCTTAAATTTTGCAAACAGTCTAACAATCAAGAAACTTATGACTGCACAAATTACAGTTCTAAACAGAATTATAAATGTTAAAACTAAACATTACTTTTAATAATTTACACACTGCTAAATGATTTGCAGCTTGTCGTGCTGTGAGGGCTTGTGTGCATCAGTGATGCTGAGAGCTAAACTATCGGTAGTTTAACTACTGGCAGGGTCTCCCAAGATGGACAGGTCTCAGCTGAGGTGCCAGACCAAGACAAACAACCCATCTGGGCATCAGCAGAATGGGATAGTGTTGACGGTGGAGGATCACATTTCTGTGACAACGGCAACACCACCAAAATTAAACTGCACGGAAGAAAGGCCCAGAAATCTACTTCTGTATCGTGCCATGAAAACCCAATGGATAGTTACAACAAAACAAATTGTGCTATAGTGCTGGAAGATGAGACCCCCAGGTCGGAAAGCACTCAACTAGCTACTGGGGAAGAGCTGAAGACTTTTCAGAGTAAAGCCAGCATTTATGATGTGGTTGGATCAAAGCCCTCGGGACGTCTGACTGCTGATGTAGCTGCGCATGAAATGAGAGTCAGAAGCTGTAAAGATTCCCCCTTCCTCCTCACGCCACCAAGCAGCCGACATGCTGAACGGCATAAAAACCGCCGTTTCCAGGGCAGCGGGAGAGCAGTTACCTCAGCGGGGGTGAGAGCAGGAGCTCCCCCTTCCTCCTCACGCCACCAAGCAGCCGACATGCTGAACGGCATAAAAAACGCCGTTTCCAGTGGTCCGTGGCGTCTGTCTCTGGAGTTTCGCTGATGATACGGTCTGGGTTGTTGTGGTAATGTACTGTTCTGCGTCCTTCTCTCTTATCTGTCTGACTGTCTCTGTTCCCTATTCTGTCCTATCAAATAAATGGCGTTCTTTTCTTATTTCCTTGAATGATATATTATTGTAAACAGCTCTAATGCCTTCTGGCCTGAGTGGTATATCAAATTTAAATAAACATAAAAAAAACAAACATAAATACGCATTGGAACATGGAACGTACGAAGCATGAACCAAGGGAAGTTGGAGGTGGTCAAGAATGAAATGGAACGTGTACAACTTGATCTGTTGGGTGTCAGCGAACTGAAATGGGCTGGCATTGGGCACTTTGCATCAAATGATCACATGGTCTACTATGCTGGAAATGAAAGACAAAGAAAGAATGGTGTTGCATTTATAATAAACAACTTGCAAGAACTGTAATGAAATACAATGCAGTCAGCGAACACTCAATCTCTATTCGTCTACGAGGAATGCCTATCAACAGAACTATAATTGAAGTATATGCCCCAACAACAGCAGCAGAAGAGAATGAAATTGAAGAGTTCTATGAACAAGTACAAGCTGAAATTGACAGAACATGCAAACAGGATATCCTGATAGTCATGGGTGACTGGAACGCAAAGGTTGGCAACAAAGAAGGCGGCAAAGTAGTTCGAAAAAATGGACTTGGCAACAGAAATGAAGCTGGAGAAAGACTGATAGAATTCTGCAAGACCAACGATTTATTCATCTCAAACACCTTCTTCCATCAACACAAGCGGCCACTGTACACATGGACTTCACCCAATGGAGTGTATAAAAATCAAATTGACTACATCTGTGGAAGTCAACGATGGAAAAGTTCTATAACATCAACAAAGACAAAACCTGGAGCTGACTGTGGTAAAGATCATCAACTACTACTATGCAAACTCAAGCTAAAGTTGAAAAAGAGCAAACCACTCATGAATGCAGCAAAATATGACCTTGAGAATATACCACTGGAATTTAAAGACTGCCTGCAAAATCGATTTGCTGCTTTAGATACAAATGACAGAGCTCCGGAAGAGTTATGGAATGACATCAAGAAGGTGAAAAAGCAAAAACGGCCAAAATGGATGATGGAAGAAACTCTGAAAATTGCCCAGAAACGCAGAGAAGCTAAAGCCAGAGGAGAAAGAAAGACAATAACAGAACTCAACAGAGATTTCCAATGTGCAGCAAGACAGGACAAGGAAAAGTACTACGACACATGCAAGGAAATAGAAGCAGAAACTATTAGAGGAAGAACAAGATCGGCTTTCCTAAAGCTACGAGAGTTAAAGAAAAAGTTCCAGCCTCGAATTGGAATGTTACAAGATGCTCAAGGTTCTATGTTGAATGATGCTGAAATGATCAAGAAAACGTGGAAGGAATATACAGAGTTTTTATATGATAAAGATCAAGTGGACCAACAGCTGTTTCAACCTGTACCTTATGATCGGGAACCATTGGTGATGAAAGAAGAAGTTGAAGCAGCATTGAAAGCCTTATCAAAGAACAAAGCACCAGGCATTGATAGCATTCCCATAGAAGTATTACAGCAATCTGATGCAGCTGTTACCGTACCTACAAGGCTCTGCCAAGAAATATGGAAGACAATATCATGGCCAACTGACTGGAAAAGATCTGTGTTTATACCAATACCAAAGAAAGGTGATCCAACTGACTGTGGAAATTATCGCACAATCGCTCTGATCTCACATGCCAGCAAGATTCTACTGAAGATTATTCAAAAGAGACTACAACCATACCTGGAACAAGAACTACCTGAAGTGCAAGCAGGGTTCAGGAAAGGGCGAGGATCGAGAGACATCATTGCGGATGTGAGATGGATCCTTGAAAAGACTAAAGAATACCAAAAGGATATCTATTTGTGCTTTATCGACTATAGCAAGGCTTTTGACTGTGTAAACCATGAGAAACTCTGGGCCACACTAAGAAGCATGGGTATACCAGAACACCTGATCGTTCTCTTGCGCAATCTGTACATTGATCAAGAAGCAACAGTTCGAACGGAACAACGAGAAACAGAATGGTTTAAAATAAGAAAAGGTGTAAGACAAGGCTGAATACTTTCCCCCTACCTGTTTAATTTATATGCAGAACAAATCATCAGAGAAGCAGGATTGTATGAAGACAACAGAGGTGTGAAGATTGGTGGAAGACTCATCAACAACCTTCGCTATGCTGATGATACCACATTTCTGACTGAAAGTGAAGATGATCTGAAACGTTTGCTTCTCACAATCAAAGAACATAGTCTCAAAATGGGCCTGCACCTTAATGTAAAAAAGACAAAGATCATGACAACTGGCATATCAACAGGTTCATCGTTGAAGGAGAAAAAATTGAAATCGTGAACAACTTTAACCTACTTGGATCAACTATCAATAAAGAAGCAACAAGTAGTCAAGAAATCAGAATTCTACCTTGGAACTCTACTCTACTCTGGTCCTGGTAGACATTGTGAGCTGTGAAATGGCCTTCCAGAGGAAGGTTTTTACTCTCATAGGCAAAAGAAATACACGGTGCACTCCAGCTGGACAGTGTTCTTTTGGAGACTGGAGGTCCCAAATGACTAGGATCAAAAGCAACAAAGAGTTGAGAGGATTTTCTATGTTGCTGTATCCTTTGCAAGTAAAAGGCCAAAACTCTTTTACAGTCCAAAGTATGAAGATTCCTTTCTGCATTTGAGGCGTGAGGCCTTGGGAAAAATACAGGAAGGTAAACCGCTTGGTTTAAATGAAAAGGTGATACCACCTTTGGCATAAAGTGTGGATGAGTCCTAAGGACTACCTTATCACGATGGAACCTTGTATAAGGAGGATCAGCCACCAATGCTTGCAATTCACTGATGCGACATGCTGATGTGATTGTAATAAGAAAGATGACCTTCCAGGAAAGGAATTTCAAAGAGGTAGTAGCTAATTGTTCAAAAGGCGGCTTCATGAGCTGCCCAAGAACCAGATTTAAGTCCCATGCCACCGGTGGTGGTTTAATGGGAGGCTTAGTTAAAAGAAGGCCTCTCATAAATCTCGCTATGAGAGGATGAGAGGAAATAGGTTGTCCATTTAGAGGCTTGAAAGAAGCTGCAATAGCACTCAAATGGACTCTCACTGAATTGGTCTTAAGCCCTGCATTTGATAGGAGGTACTCCAGTAATGATTCCAGAGGTATCGCAAGAGGGTCAAAACCCTTCTGCGAGCACCATATGGTAAACCTTTTCAACTCAAAAGCATAAGAGCGTCTTGTGGAAGATTTCCTGGAAGCATAGATATTCTTTACCTGCTGAGAAAGGTTAAGACCATGAAGTTCTAGGCTTTCAGTAAACAGGCCCTGAGATGGAGAGACTGGGGATTGCGATGCCACAGCATCCCGTCCTCCTGAGAAAGGAGATCTGGAGCAGATCCTAACTCCAGAGGCGGAGCTTGAGAGAGATGTAGGAGCAGAGGGTACCACATTTGCCGTGGTCAATGTGGAGCTATGAGAATCATATGACCTCTGTCTCTCTGAAGCTTGAACAGGGTTTTGGGAATTAGGGGGGGAATGGGTGGAAAGGCATACAGGAAGTCCTGGCCCCAATGGAGGAGGAAAGCATCCCTGGCCTGACAACCCTGAGCCGGAATTCTGGAACAGAACCGGGGAAGATTGGCATTCAGCAGACTTGCAAAGAGGTCTATGTCCGGGGTTCCCCAAATTTGAAAAATTTTGGCCACTTGGTTTGCATGGAGAGACCATTTGTGTGGAAGCAGAACCCGACTGAGTCTGTCTGCCCAAGAGTTTTGAATGCCTGGAAGATACATCGCAAGGAGATGAATCTGATGCTCTCTGGTGAGGGCCCATAGTCGCAAAGCTTCGTTGTATAGCGACAGAGAGCCTGTTCCGCCCTGCTTGTTCACATAGAACATGGCTACCTGATTGTCCGTTTGAACTAGGACTGTCTTGTAGCTGAGCTGGGTGTGGAATACTCGAAGAGCAAGGAAGATTGCTCTGAGTTCCAGGAGATTGATGTGTAGATAGGTCTCCTGTGGAGTCCAGGTACCCTGGGTAGAGAGGCCTTGCAGGTGGGCTCCCCAACCCACCTGTGAGGCATCTGTCGTCCGAGTGGCTTGGGGTGGGGGTTGCTGGAAAGGGGACCCCACCAAAAGTTTTGGGGTGACTGCCACCATTGGAGGGACAAAATAAGACGATCTGAGTTTGTTATTTTGTCTGACAGGCAACCTGATGCCTGAGTCCATTGAGTGGATGAAGTCCACTGGGCTGCCCTCATATGGAGGCGAGCATAAGGAAGCACATGCACGGTGGATGCCATGTGGCCTAGCAACTGTAACATTTCCCGAGTAGTGAGGTGAGGCTTTAGCACTGCTTGGGAAGCTAACTGCACAATGCGAAGGCAGCGGGGCTGTGGAAGATAGGCCCTTGTCTGTCTGGTATCCAGCACAGCTCCTATAAATTCTAGAGACTAATTGGGAGCAAGGTTGGATTTTGGGAAGTTTATTGACAAGTCCCAAATACTGAAGGATGCGCATTGTGTGAGTGAGAGAAATCCTGGCCTCTGGCTCTGAGGGGCTCGAATGAGCCAGTTGCCTAAGTAAGGGAAGACGAATATTCCCAGGGTGCGAAGAAATGCTGCCGCCACCACAGCCATGCATTTTGTAAACACCCTTGGTGCCGAGGCCAGGCCAAAAGGAAGAACCCTGTATTGGTAGTGCTTCCCTTGAAATAGAAAGCAAAGGAACTTTCGATGAGTTGGATGGATGAGAACATGAGTGTACGCATCCTTGAGATCTAGAGAACAAAGCCAATCCTGACTCTGAAGGAATGGCAGCAGAGTTCCTAGAGAAATCATTTTGAACTTCTCTTTGAACAGGAATTTGTTCAATTCTCTGAGGTCCAAAATGGGTCTGTGTCCTCCTGTTTTCTTTGGAATAAGGAAATAGGGAGAGTAGAACCCTGTACCCTGTTGGAGAATGGGTACCTCTTCTATTGCCCCCTGGGCAAGAAGCAAAGTGACCTCTTGACCTAACTGAGCATTGAGAAAGGTCTGAGAATTGAACTGTCTTACCATTATAGGAGGGGGCATGCTGAGGAAATGAAGTTTGTACCCCTCTCTTACAATGGACAGAGTCTAACTTTCTGCTGTTATCTGCCCCCATCTGGGGGCAAAATGACATAACCTTCCTGGAATGGTGGAAGGCTCTGGGCCGTTCAGGGCCAGGAAGGCAAAGTTCTCTAGATAGGACTCAAAGCCCCTGTGGAGGCTGAGTCTGCTGAGCCGGTTGAGGCTTAGCAGCTTTTGTTTTTCTTTGCCTAGGTTGTTGCTGCTGTCCCTTTTGGGCAGACTGACCTAAACGATGTCCCTGCTGGGTATAGGGGGGGGGGGGGGGTGTAAAACCTCTTCTTCTTACTGAAGAATGGTTTCTTGTAGGATTTTTTCCTTGCAGGATCAGCTGTAGATTTAGACAATCTATCCAAGGTGATATTGTCAGCATCTATCTCATTAGCTTTTTCCTGCCAATTCTTGCCAAAGAGATTCTCTCCTGTGCAAGGAATATTCCCCAGTTTATCCTGTACCCAAAGTTCCAAATCAGATGCCTGGAGCCAGGCAATCCTACGTGCACCTATGGCAATAGCAGAGGTTCTGCTTATGCACTCAAAGCAGTCAAAGGCTGCACAATTTACAAACTTGGAAACATCCTGAGCATGTTTGACAAGGGCAAGGTAATCCTGCCTCTTATCATCAGGAAGGAGAGGGCTCATAAGCTCTAAATCTCCCGTGACCTCCTTAAGGAACATTCCCATATATATAATATATAGGAACTGATCCTAGCAGAAAGCATGGAAGCCTGAAAGGTTCGACGTCCAAAGGCGTCAAGAGTCCTACACTCACGTCCTGGAGGATTAGATGCATGCCTTTTTGCACTCTTGATCCTTCTCGTAGCTGATTCCACTACCATGGAATGGTGTGATAGCTGAGTCTTCTGAAACCCAGGACAAGGAGGAACTCGATACATGATGTCGAGCCTTCGAGAGTGAGAAGTGGTTAGAGGTGTTTCCCACATCCTTAACATGAGGTCATGCAAGATCTCATTAATAGTTAAGGTAGCTGCCTCCTTGGGAGCTTTAGGGTATTGCAGGATTTCCAATTCCTTTCCCCTAGGCTCTTTTTCAGGAGCCACAGTGATGGAAAGACCTCGAGCCAAAACTCGGATAAAATCCTGAAAGGACATATCCTCTGGAGGAGACATCCTATGCTGAGGAGAAGAATCATCCTCAGGAAGTACTCCTCTGGTATCGGCAGAGCTTTCAGAGTCTTCAGACTCATCCGAGGATTCAAAGTATCTCCGATCCGGGTGATCGTGCAAGGCACGTTACCGGTACCGATCGAAGTCGGCATCAGAGGGATCCGGTACCGACTTGTTGATACCAGATTGATAAGCATGACTCAGTCCCAGTAGAATACCTGCCGATGTCGATGCAGTCGATACCGGTACCGAGGTCGGTGCAGGTACCGTTTGAATTGTCTGAAGCTGTTTCAGGGGCAATGAGGCCATGAGAAGAGCTGCCAGACTGCGTTCAATAACCCAGAATCTCTGGTCTATCGACGCTGCCGATACTCCGGAGCATGGCACCAGTAGTTCTGCCGAGGTTGAGGCCTCGAGAACATCCTGGAGCCCCGTTAGTGCTTTGGAAGCCAAAGCCTCCCGCCGGGGCAATTTTGCCAGTACAAATCCCTCAAGGGCAATGCCAGAGGCATCTCGATGCTTAGAAGGAGATCTACCCTTTGAGGACCAGCCATATTTATGTTTAGTTACCTGAGATCCATGGGAGGAAGACGAAACCCTGGAAGACGTCGATGCCACAGACGCTGCATCAGAGGGAAAAAGGGTGCTAAGTTTAGCAGCTCGGTTTTGCCAGCCCTTCTTCGACATCATCCCACAGGCCACACACTCCGAAATAGAGTGGTCAGGACCTAAACATTTGAGGCACCACTCATGGGTGTCGGTGCCGGAGATGGTACCGCCACATTTGAAACACTTTTTAAAACCCGAAGCGGGTTTTTACATTTTAAAGGAAACGTTGGGCCTTGTGCCCAAAATGGCACGTGGCACCTAAGGAGAAAATACCTGGAAAAGGCTCCAGAATAAAAGGTTGGGGTTTTTTTGTTTTTTTTTTTAAAGAAAAAAGAAAGAAGAACCGGCGGTACCGGTGTAGCGTCGAGGGAAGGCAGACACGACCACAAAAAAGAAGAATAAAAGGGAATATTTTCTGCAGTTACAGGATGTGCGACCTGTCGGCTCCGCGGAAAACGAAGAACTGGAGAGGGACAGTTGGGAAAGGTGGGAAGGCAGCAAGCAGGCGCTGTGGGATGCTCCCAAAAGCTTTCCTATTGGATGCTGGGGAGCGTTCCCGCGCAGGCTCCGTCGGTACGGACGATACCCATCTGTGAAGACTACATCCCTGCTTGTTCCTGGAGATCAAGTGGACCAAAAGCCGTTTCAACCTGTACCTTATGATCAGGAGCCACCAGTGATGAAAGAAGCAGCAGCATTGAAAGCCTTATCAAAGAACAAAGCACCAGGCATTGATGGCATTCCCATTAAAGTATTACAGCAATCGGATGAAGTTGTTACCATACTTACAAGGCCCTGCCAGGAAATTTGGAATACATCATCTCTTCTCATTACATTCCCTATCTCTTTTCTATTTTATAGATGATGTTCTGTTATACATTTTGTATTGATGTATGACTGTAAACCATATATCAAATGTATCTTAATGTATGTCTTCTCATTCCCTGTTCTATGTAGACCCACTGTCTACCACTTTGGTCCCTGCATGTCTCTCTCCCTGCCTTTGTATGTCCTTGTAGTACAGTTGTACACTGCTTTTATTTATTTACTTATTATACCGTGCTCTTTAGAATCAGTGCCGTTTACATGTATACTAACAGGTACTTTTTATTCCTTTGTCCCCGAAGGGCTCACAATCTAAGTGTACCTGAGGCAATGGAGGGTTAAGTGGCTTGCCCAAGTCCACAAGGAGTGGCCATGGGACTAGAGACCCCAGTCCCTCTGGCCTGAGGTTGCTTGTCCCCATGCGGGAATTGAACCCCCAGCCCTCCGCCCTGAGGTAACCTGTCCCAACCACTGAGCCACTCCTCCTTCTGCTTTGATTGAAGGAAAAGGCGGTATAGAAAACCTGTTAAATAAATCAAATCAATCAATCAATCATCATGGCCAACTGACCGGCAAAGATCTGTGTTTATACCAATACTGAAGAAAGGTGACCCGACTGACTCTGGAAATTACTGCATAATCGCACTGATCCCACCTGCCAGCAATATTCTATTCAAGATCATTCAGCATTCTACAACCATACCTGGAACGATTACTGCCTGAAGTGCAAGCAGAGTTCAGGAAAGGGCGAGGAACAAGAGACATTATCGCAGATGTGAGGCGAGATGGATCCTTGAAAAGACAAAAGAATACCAAAAGGATATCCCTATGTGTTTTATTGACTACAGCAAGGCTTTTGACTATGTAAACCATGAGAAACTCTGGGCCACATTAACAAGCATGGGTATACCAGAACACCTGATCCTTCTCTTGCACAACCTTTACACTGATAAAGAAGCAACAGTTTGAACAGAAGATTAACAGAATAGTTTAAAATCAGTAAAGGTGAACGACAAGGCTGCATACTTTCCCCCTACCTCTTTAATTTATATGCAGAACAAATCATCAGAGAAGCAGGACTGTATGAAGACAACCGAGGTGTGAAGATTGGTGTCATCAACAACCTTCGCTATGTTGATGATACCACATTACTGGCTGAAAGTGAAGAGGATTTTAAACATTTGCTTCTTAAGATCAAGGTATATAGTCTTAAAATGGGTCTGCACCTTAACGTTAAGACGACAAAGATCCTGACAAATGGCAAAATTAATAAGTTCATAATTGATGGAGAATTAATTAAAATAGTTGACAGCTCTAACTTACTTGGATCAACAATCAATAAAGAAAAGACAATGAAGGACCTAGATAAGATCCTCAAGAGCAGATAAGTCTCTCTAACATGGAAAAGAGACGGTTGAGGGGAGATATGATAGTGGTCTATAAATGAATGAATGGAGTGGAACTGGCAAACGTAGATCAAATGTTTACACCATCAAAATATAGAAAGACTAGGGGGCATGCAATGAAGCTACAGGGTAACCTATTTAAGACTAATAAGAGAAAATATTTTTTCATGCAACTTGTAATCAAATTCTTGAATTTGTTACTGAAGGATGTAATAAAAGCTGTTAGTGTAGCTGGGTTTATAAAAGGTTTGGACAAGTTCCCGGAGGAAAGGTCCATAAACCATTATTAAAGGGAACCTGTGAAATCCACTGGTTGCCCCAAAACAAGCATTGTGGAACATGTGTTTTTTGGCAAAACTGCTAGGTACTTATGACCTATATTGGCCACTGTTGGAAACAGGATACTGGGCTTGATGGACCTTGGTCTGACCCAGTATGGCATATCTTATGTTCTTAAAGATTAAACTTGTCCAGGCAATGGTATTTTCAAAAATGTCATAAGGATGCAAAAGTTGGACAGTGAAAAAGATAGAAAGGAAGAAAATCGATGCCTTTGAATTATGGTGCTGGCGACAAATACTGTGTATACCATGGACTGCCCAAAGAACAAACCAGTCAGTACTACAGAAAATCAAATCTAAGCTTTCCTTAGAAGCTCAGATGACAAGACTTTGACTTTCATACTTTGGATATATCATGCGAAGAGAGAGATCATTGGATAAAGACATAGTGCTTGGCAAGGTAGAAGGCCACCGCAAAAGAGGAAGGCCAGTAATGAGATGGATCGATACAATAACAGCAGCCATGGGTACTAACTACAATATCAACAATGAGTCGCTTGGCTGAAGACCGAACGAAGTTTACGTCAACTATCCAGAGGGTCGCCAGGAGTCGACAGAGAATCGACAGCACCTAACAATATAGACTCTCAAAGCTCTTACAAGGACAGAAGTCGTCAAATTTACTTTCAGGTGTAGTAGGTTAACCTCATCAGGTATAGTTTAATTAAGGCCTTGAAATTAATACTGATGTGAAAAAAGGCCCATAAACTATTAGGTATACTTTTGTTTGTACAACTATCCCTTCCTACTAAGTAAACAACTTAAATATCTTAACAAAAACTTAAAACTAAGATGCAGACAGCAGTTCAGCAGTGAGATGGGGGCTATCCAGTCTTTTGCACTGCGTGTCACATGTATGATTTTCTCCCAGTTTGTGAGGGATCTTACATGTGCATTAGGTGCAAGCAGTTCTTTACTCTCAGGGAATGAATCAAATCCCTGAAGGCTAGAGTAGGAGACTTGGAGGACCTAAGCAAGGAAGAGAGGTATATAGACAAGACCTACAGGGATGTAGTACTGAAGTCCTATCACCAGCCTGGCAGCCTCTCTATTGCCATGAAGGAGAGATCTCACAGGGAAGCGATCACCACCTTTGTGTGGCAAGAAGTGATCCTACAGCTAGGACCTGTCCTCCAGGTGATGCAAAACCCTCTCATACCGAGGACATTTCTCCAGTGACATGTTCCCATGAGGGAAGGGTTATTAAAAGCTTTTAAAACCCAAGAGGATTGTGAAAAATTGCAAGGGTACCTTGATAAATTGGAAGACTAGACGTTCAAATGGCAGATGAAATTTAATGCGGACAAGTGCAAAGTTATGCAGCTAAGAATAACCAAAACTATGGATACATAATGCAAGGTTCCCTTTAGGAACCACAACCCAGGAAAAAAAGATTTAGGCATCATCGTGGATAGCATGTTGAAACCCTCGGCCCAATGTGCAGCGGCAGCCAAGAAAGCAAATAAAATGCTAGGAATCATAAAGAAAGGAATGGAGAATAAAACAAAGGATATTATAATGCCTCCGTATCGATCCATGGTACGACCGCATTTGAATATTGTGTGCAACATTTGGTCGCCGCATCTTAAAAAGGATATAGCATTATTAGAAAAGGTACAGAGAAGAGCCACCAAAATGGGGATGAAGAAAGGCTAAAAAGGTTAGGGCTCTTCAACCTGGAAGAGAGACGGCTGAGGGGAGATAAGATTGAGATCAATAAATTAGTGAATGGAGTGGAACGGGTAAACAGAGATATTTCTTCACTCAACGTGTACTAAAACTCTGGAATTTGCTACGGGAGGATATAGTAAGCATAGTTACTCACCTGTAACAGGTGTTCTCCAGGGACAGCAGGAATCAGTCCTCATTTCTGGGTGATATCGGCACTGGTAGAGCCCGCATGGAGCAATTCCCCAACTTTCAGAGAAAGCCTTTGGGATTGTTACCTTGCATGCGTGGTCCTCTTCCTGCCCAAGGGTGCCATCTTGCTCAGTCAGGTCCCTTAGCTTGAGCCCTACCAAGCAGATGACAAGGGAAGGACAAAAATAGAGCAACTTATCAGGGGAGATGGAAGGGTAGTGAAGACTGATTCCTACTGTCCTTGGAGAAAGAGTAGTTACTCACCTGTAAAAGGTGATCTCCGGGAACAGCAGGAATTGAGCCTTCACATATGGGTATCGTCGGTACTGACGGAGCCTGCGTGGGAACGCTCCCCAGCGTCCAATATGAAAGCTTTTGGAAGCATCCCACAGCGCCTGCATGCTGCCTTCCTACCTTTCCAACTCTCCCTCTTCAGTTGAGCTTATAGCTGAGACCAAAGGAGAGAAGTAGACAAAGAGAGTGATAGATAGAAACAACTCCCAGGGGAGGTGGGTGGGTTGTGAAGACTTAATTCCTGCTGTTCCCAGAGATCACCTGTTACAGGTGAGTAACTACACTATCTCCAAGAACAAGCAGGAATGTAGTATTCACATATGGGGACTCCCCAGCTGAAAGATGCCAGGGGGATGACCCCAGCCAGCTACGAACCCAAGGTGAGATGGGCCATGCTTCCTCCCATGGATCTCTGGCATCGAAACCCGGGATGGCAGGTAGGAGTTGTACTAAGTCTGAAAGAGATGCTGGAGAACAGCCTGGCCAAACAAGGCATTCCGACAGGAGTCCCTGTCTAAATAATAGTGGGCTGTAAAGCTGTTTACCGAAGCCCAAGTGGCTGCTCTACAGATGTCGTCAATGGACACAGAACGAAGATTAGCCATAGAGGCTGCCATTGCTCTCACATTGTGAGCTGTGACATGGCCTTCAAGAGAAAGTCCCTTACTCTCATATGCAAAGGATATGCAATTTGCAATCCACCTAGAGAGAGTTCTTTTGGAAAATAGAAGTCCTAAATGACTAGAATCAAAAGCAATGAAAAGCTGAGAAGATTTTCTATGTTGCTTAGTTCTTTGAAGGTAAAAAGCCAAGGCTCTTTTACAATCTAAAGTAAGAAGGTTCCTTTCTGCATTAGAGGCATGAGGCCTAGGTAAGAATACAAGAAGGTAAACCGCTTGGTTCAAATGAAAAGGCGAAACCACCTTTGGCATAAAGTGAGGATGAGTCCTAAGAACTACCTTATCATGGTGAAATTTTGTATAAGGAGGATCTGCCACTAAGGCCTGTAACTCACTGATGCGTCTTGCAGAATAAGGGCAACTAGGAAGATGACCTTCCATGAAAGAAACTTTAGAGCTGTAGTGGCTAAAGGCTCAAAGGACGGTTTCATGAGCTGCCCGAGAACAAGATTCAGATCCCATGCCACTGGCAGTGGCTTAATGGGAGGTTTTGTTGAGTAGACCTCTCATAAATCTTGCTACGAGTCGATGAGAGGAAATAGGTTGTCCATCCAGAGGTTTGCGAAAAGCAGCAATGGCACTAAGACGGACCCTTACTGAATTGGTTTTAAGACCAGAATCTGATAAATGGAGGAGATACTCCAGAAGCGATTCCACAGGCAGTGAATGGGGGTAAAGTCCCCTTTGAGAACACCATACAGAGAATCTCTTCCACTTAAAGGCGTAGGATCGCCTTGTGGAAGGCTTTCTGGAAGCCACAAGGATATCCTTTACCTGTTGAGAAAGGTTGATATCTGGGAATCCTAGGCTTTCAGTAACCAGGCCTGAGGTGCAGGAACTGGGGATTCGGGTGCAATAGGGTCCTGTTCTCTTGAGAAAGAAGATCTGGTGCATATCCCAACTCCAGAAGTGTGGCTTGAGAGAGAACCAGGAGCATAGGATACCATGTTTGTCATGGCCAATGTGGAGCTATGAGTATCATATGACTTCTGTCTCTCTGAAGCTTGAACAAAGTTTTGGGAATGAGCGGAATGGGTGGGAAGGAATAGAGGAAGCAGGGCCGGCCCGTCCATTGAGCAAGAATGTTTTTTGCACATGGCCCCGCGTTTCAGGGGGCCCCGCGCAAAAATACATTCTTCATTAGCACAAGTAGAAAAAAACCAAATCCGGCTGCTGCTGCCGCTGCCGCTGCCGCCATGGCAGCGGCAGAATCAAATGTCCCGTTGCGGGGCCCTGCCGGCCCGGCAGAGCCTCCCTTCACCATCAGATCCCAAGTCAGATCCCAAGCTATGGGGGCTTAGGACTGGTAATGGGCTATGGGGGGGCTAGGACTGGTAATGGGCTGGGGGGGTGGCTAGGACTGGAAATGGGCTGAGTGGAAGGAGGGCTTGAACTGCAAATAGCTGATGGGGAGGGGGCTTGGAATGGAAATGGGCTGAGTGAGGGGGGGGCTAGGACAAGAAATGGGCTGATGGAGGGCTAGGATAGGACTGGAAATGGGCTGTTGGGGGGCTTGGATTGAAATGGACTCATGGAGGGGCTAGAACTGGAAGTAGGCTCATGGGGGCTTGGATTGGAAATGGACTGAGTGGAGGGGAGCTAGGATTTGACATGGGCTGATGATGGTGGGGCTAGGAAAGGACTAGAAATGGGCTGATGGGGGGCTGGGATTGGAAATGAGCTGATGGAGGGACTCGGATGGGGGAACTAGGACTTGAAATGGGCTGATGGGGGTTAGGACTGGTAATGGGCTATGGGGGGGCTAAGACTGAAAATGGGGGGCTGATGGGCTTAGGACTGGTAATGGGTTATGGGGGGCTAAGGACTGGTAATGGGCTATGGGGGGGCTAGGACTGGCAATGGGCTGGGGGGGTGGCTAGGACTGGAATGGGCTGAGTGGAAGGAGGGCTTGAACTGCAAATAGCTGATGGGGACGGGGGCTTGGAATGGAAATGGGCTGAGTGGAAGGAAGGCTTGAACTACAAATAGCTGATGGGGAGGGGGGCTTGGAATGGAAATGGGCTGTGAGGGGAGGGTGCTAGGACTGGAAATGGGCTGAGTGAGGGGGGCTAGGACAGGAAATGGGCTGATGGAGGGCTAGGATAGGACTGGAAATGGGCTGTTGGGGGGGCTTGGATTGAAATGGACTCATGGAGGGGCTAGAACTGGAAGTAGACTCATGGGGGGCTTGGATTGGAAATGGCTGAGTGGAGGGGAGCTAGGATTTGACATGGGCTGATGGAGGGCTAGGATAGGACTGGAAATGGGCTGTTGGGGGGGCTTGGATTGAAATGGACTCATGGAGGGGCTTGGATTGAAATGGACTCATGGAGGGGCTAGAACTGGAAGTAGGCTCATGGGGGGCTTGGATTGGAAATGGGCTGAGTGGAGGGGAGCTAGGATTTGACATGGGCTGATGGTGGGGCTAGGAAAGGACTAGAAATGGGCTGATGGGGGGCTGGGATTGGAAATGAGCTGATAGAAACATAGAAACATGATGACAGAAAAAGACCACATGGCTTATCTAGTCTGTCCTTCCATAACAACAACTACAACAGTCCACTTTTTACCTTTAGAGATCCTCTGTGTTGGTCCCATGCTTTTTTGAATTCAGTTACTGTCCTCATCTCTACCACCTCCACTGGGAGACTATTCCATGGATCCACTACTCTTTCTCTAAATAAATATTTCCGCATATCACTGATGGAGGGACTCGGATGGGGGAGCTAGGACTGGAAATGGGCTGATGGGCTGGAAGGGAGCGGATGCTGGGTGGTGCTGGAACTAGAAGGGAGCTGATGTTGGGGGAGGATTAGAATGGGATAAAGCTGGGAGAGTGAAATGAAGAGGGAAAAAATATTTTGTGTGGGAGGGAAGACAAATCTACAATTGGCCGGATACTGGGAGAGTAAGTGGGGATTGAGGATGGCGGGGTAAAATTTGAGTGGATGAAATAGGAATGAGGAAAGAGCAAAAGGAGAAAGATTAGTATGTTAAAGCAGATGTAAAGAGAGAATGGAAAAAAACTAGAAGAGTGAAGAAAGGACAAATGGACAGCAGACGATGGAGAGTTAGCAGAAGACACGAAGAAACCAGAAGAAAGTGGCTGGAGCAATTGCAACTGAAAAAAAAATGCACAAAAGGTAGAAAAATATCTCTTTATTTAATTTATTAACTGAAATATGCCAGCTCTGGGAAATGTGCATCATTAACGTCTGCGCTTTGTTTAGTACAAGAGGAAATTAATTTATAGTTTTATTTCTACAGTGTTGTTTGGCTTTTGGGGTTCCCAGTTTAATTATTGTCTTCCTGTTTCTACATTGTGATTTCTTGTTTGGTGACTGTCTATGTTCTGCACGTGTAACTGAGCTGAGGTATTCTGTTTATGTAATTCCTATTTGACATTGCCACTTGTTCTCTTTCCCCAGTAGGTCATGTATTGTTCTCTGAAATGTATTGGTTTAATATTTGTAGTGTTGCCTTTTGATAGGTAGGGTGTTGTGCTTTGTGAGTCCTGGTAGTGCTGTTATGATACGGCGGGTTTGCTATGGGTTCTAAATGGGCAGTGTTTGTAGTAGTTCCTAATGTGCCTGGCAGTTGTCACTTGATTATAGTAATGTAGAAATCTTTTAGTCTTTCTTTATCCATACACTCATTAAGAGGCATGTTTACTAAAAGTTAGTGTATGGTAACATTATGCAAATATTTATGCAAATGAGGTCCCTTATGCAAATGAGGCCCCGCACCGAGTCTTCGCACATGGCCCCACACCCCCCTTGGGCCGCCCCTGAGAGGAAGTCCTGACCTCAGTGGAGGAGGAAAGCATCCCTTGCCTGACAGTTTTCAGCCGGAATTCTGGAACAGAATCGGGGAAGTTTGGCATTCTGTGGACTTGCAAAGGGGTCTATATCTGGCGTTCCCCAGATTCGAAACACTCGAGCAAGGTGGTCTGAGTGAAGAGACCATTCGTGTGGCAGCAGTATTCAACTGAGTTTGGCTGCCCAAAGATTTTGAATGCCCGGAAGATATACCACTAGAAGATGGATTTGAAGCTCTCTGGTGAAGGCTCACAGTCACAAAGCTTCGTTGCATAACGACAGCGCCCATTCCGCCCTGCTCGTTCACATAGAACATGGCTACTTGATTGTCGGTCTGGACCAGAACTGTCTTGTAGCTGAGATGGGCCTGAAATACTCGAATAGCATGGAAAATGGCTCTGAGTTCTAGGTGGTTTATGTGAAGACAAGCCTCCTGTGAGAGATCGTGCAAGTGAGCCCCCCCAACCCAACTTGGATGCATCTGTTGTTAGGGTGGCTTGGCATAGAGGCTGCTGGAAAGGAGAGCCTACGAGAAGGTTTTCCAGTGATTGCCACCATTGCAGGGACGAAATGAGACGTGTGGAGTTTCTGATTTTGTCCGTTAGCTGACCGGAGGCCTGTGTCCACTGAGAGAATAGGGTCCACTGGGCTGCTCGAATATGAAGGCGAGCATAGGGAACCACATGGACAGTGGATGCCATATGCCCCAGAAGCTGAAGCATCTCCCGAGCAGTCAGGAAAGCTTTCATAGCTGCTTGGGAGGCTAGCTGTACTATACGAAGACAACGTGGCTGTGGCAGGAAAGCCCTTGACTGCCTTGTGTCTAGACGAGCCCCTATGAATTCCAGAGACTGAGAAGGGGTGAGATGAGATTTTGGGAGGTTTATGACCAGTCCCAAGTACCGAAGGATTCTTATAGTGTGAGAAAGAGCGAAGCTGGCTTCTGGCGCTGTTGATGCTCGGATAAGCCAGTCATCTAAGTAGGGGAAGACAAATATTCCTAGAGTTCTCAGGAATGCTGCTACTACTGCCATGCATTTTGTGAAGACTCTTGGGGCAGAAGCCAGACCGAAGGGAAGAACCCTGTAATTGAAGTGTCTTCCCTGGAAAAAGAATCCAAGGAATTTCCTGTGATCTGCATGGATGAGAATATGCGTATATGCAACCTTTAGATCTAGAGAACATAGCCATTCCTGACTCTGAAGGTATGGCAGGAGTGTTCTGAGGGAGATCATCTTGAATTTTTCCCAGAACAGATACCTGTTTAATTCTCTGAGGTCCAGTATAGGACTGTGTCCCCCTGTTTTCTTTGGGATGAGAAAATAGGGGGGAGTAGAACCCTGTACCCAGTTGGGATATGGGTAACTCTTCTATTGCTCCCTGAGCAAGACGTAAGGAGGCCTCCTGACCCAAGAGATTGGTGATAGGGACCTGAGAATTCAACCTGAGAATTATGATTGTAGGAGGGGCATGCTGTGAAAATGAAGTCTGTACCCCTCTCATACAATGGACGGAGTCCAGTTTTCTGATGTTATTTGTTGTCATCTTCTGGCAAAATGGCATAAACTGCCCAGGATGGTAAGGGGTTCTGGACCTTTCAGGGGCAGAAAGACTAAGTTCTCTAGGAAGGAGTCAAAGCCCCTGAGAAGGCTGATTCTGCTGAGCCGGTTGAGCTCTTGGAACTTCCTCTGCTGTCTGGTCTGTTGCTGCCCCTTTTGGGGAGCATGAACTGGACAGTGGCCCTGATGGGTGTAAGATGGGTAAAATTTCTTTTTCTTGTTGAAAAAGGGTTTCTTCACTGACTTTTTCTTTGCTGGGGTGGCTGTAGACTTTGATAGTCTGTTCAAGGTAGTATTTTCAGATTCGGTCTGATTAGCCTTGTCTTACCAATCCTTGCCAAAGAGATTTTCTCCTGTGCAAGGAATGTTTCCCAGTGTATCTTGCACCCATTGTTCTAAGTCTGATGCCTGAAGCCAGGCAATATGACATGCATCGATGGAAATAGCAGAGGTTCTGCTAATGCATTCAAAGCAATCAAAGGTTGCACGGTTCATAAACTTAGAGACATCCTGGACATTCTTGACAAGAGTAAGGAATTCCCCCCTTTTATACTCAGGGAGAAGAGGGTTCATGAGCTCCAAGTCTCCTGCAACCTCCTTGAGGAACATTCCCATATAGAGAATGTAGGAGCTGATTCTGGCTGCCAACATGGAGGACTGGAAGCATCGGCACCCAAAGGCATTGAGTGTCCTCAATTCACAGCCTGGAGGATTGGAAGAATGCGTTTTAGCACTCTAAATCCTACGCACTGCCAATTCTACTACCATTGAATGGTGTGGTAACTGAGTCTTTTGAAAACCAGGACAGCTTGGAACTCGGTACATGATATCGAGTCGTCGAGAGTGTGGAAACATTGTTAAAGGAGTTTCCCACATTCTTAGCATAAGATCATGCAAGATTCTGTGAATGGGAAGGGTAGCTGCCTCCTTAGGAGCTTTAGGGTATTGAAGAATTTGTAATTCTTCTGCTCTGGGCTCCTTCTCCAGAGTCACCGTGATTGAAAGACCACGAGCTAATTCACATATGAAATCCTGGAAGGACATGTCTTCTGGAGGAGACATTCTGCGTTGAGGAGAAGCAGATATATCCTCCGGAAGGATTGCTCTGGTACCGGCAGAGTCAGAGTCATCAGAATAGGGGGATTCTAAGTATCTCTGCGCCGGGTGTTCCTGCAATGCACGGTACCGGTACCGCTCAAAGTTGGTGTTGGGGTGTCTCGGTACCGGCTTTTCGATACCTCAGATAGACTCAAGCCTCGGCATGGGGGGTAGCATACCGGCCGATGTGCTTGGTACTAGTACCGATACCTGTGGAACCATCTGTAGCGGTCTTAGCGGTACCGAAGCTGCTAAGAGGGCCACTAGATTGCGTTCGATAGTGAGGATTCTCTGATCCATCGCTCCTGCCGATGCCTGGGTGTGACTTCCTGGAGAAAACACCGTTAGTGTAGCCGGGTTTAAAAAAGGTTTGGACAAGTTCCTGGAGAAAAGAGAAATTAGACTTATCTGCTAATTGTTGTACCTTGAGGAACTCCAGTTCAGTCCGTCACCTCTGGGTAGTGTACCTCCTCCTGCAGCATGGAGACTGGGCATGTCAAAACTGTGACATCACTGGATGTATTCTGCTGGTCTCTCCCATCAGCCCCAGTACTATTGACAAAGCAGACTCAAAGGAGCAACAAATAAGTAGCTATAGTATGTGATAGAAAGGAATTTACATTAATCAAGGGACCTGTTCTGGCAGGTCAGAGAAATAGAGCAGCCTGTTTCCCTAAAAGACAGCTTATTACCAGCTGCAGTAACTTGCAGAAAGCCCCTAGTGGAGCTAAGGAGGAGAAGCATAAGCATAGTCTGAAAAACCCTTACGTCATGCCTAATCAATCAGTGGCCAGAGGAGAGTTTAAGCACCAACACCTGAGCACTGCAAGGGAGGAGTTGGAAGCTAAGGACTTTAAAGGCAGAACTGAATATTCAGAAGGCAGACCAGGCGAAGGAGCGGCTCAGAGACCAGGGGAAGGACCAGCTCAGAGACCAGGTGAAGGGCCAGCTCAGAGACCAGGGGACGGGCCAGCTCAGAGACCAGGGGAAGGACCAGCTCAGAGACGACAACCACAGCGACGAGAGAGAAGAAGAAGGTCCAAGAGAGAGAAGGCAAGAGGAACTCAGAGAGAGACATGTACCTATAGAGATTCCTGTGATTCTGGTAGGAACTCTAAAGCAGCACCCTGTAAGCAGACAGGAACAGCTAAGGAGAAAAGGAACACGAAGTCTTATGGGAAGAGGTATGGAGCCGATGCCCTGAGGTCCAGTGGTACAGACTGGAGGACAGGCCACAGAAGCACCCATGCTTACTGGCCCGGATACCTAAGGAGACAGCCCAAGGACAGTTGTGAGTCAGGTATGAACTTTGATCCTTTAACTAACCTGGAGCAATGCAAACTGTTGGGAAACAGTGTCTCTCCCACTAGAGGTCAGTTATTGAAGCCCTCTATGCCAGATATTGAGATTGAGCCTATGCAATTGGAGGAACAAGGTACAAGTCCTGAGGGAGATGATTTTTGCATGGACTGTTCTTTGTGTAAGATTGATAGCCTAAAGAAATCCTCAAAGTAGAATTAAAACCATCAAAAGGAAATGTTCTAATTACTGGCTCCCCAGAAAGTTTTATATGGAAAGAAAGAGGCTTTTGGGGAGTGGATATGAAAACACGTGTGCAGAGGAGGAAACCAGCTATTGATTAAAGCTTGTTATCCACCTGTTGATAGAGTAGAGCATTGCTCGCAGCCGTGCACATGTTGTATAAAGAACTGCTTTGAATGTGAAAGAAGAACGCCGTTTGTAAAGAAGTTTTTCCTTTTGGGTTTATTCTCCAGCACTGCTGAGCAGTTGTCAGCAGTGACTGAAGGGAAGTGTTTTTTTTTCTGTTGCTTGAAAAGACTTTGCAAGCTATTTGCTTGGAACTTTCAGTTGTGTTCTTTGCTTTGATTATAAAACCTGGAAAAAAGTTATCCTGAAGGTGTTACCAAGTATAATCTGTGTGTGGAATAATTTATCCCATAAATAAACTCTATTTTGCCTTATACTCGACTCAACTACTACATTCTTATTTACCTCAAAGGCAAACACTATACAACTGGACTACTATTACCACAATCCTTTGCGGCATAGATAGTCTGGATCTTTGCAAAAGGTGGTGTAGCTTTCATAACAAGCACCCCCTTTTACAAGTATTAACTTTAAACTTTTTTAAAAAAAATTTTAAACATTAACTAAATCTCCCTAAATTAAGAGGACTCACTTCATCTCTCATGCACTCCTCCCTCCATGAACAAAATAGGGCAGAGAAGTTAGCGACAAAAAGCCCCCAACAAACCGACATCTGAACTAACCATCCCTGGGCAGGAATCAGGACTGAACTGGAGTTCCTCAGGGAACAACAATTAGCAGGTAAGTCTAATTTCTCTTTCCTTATCAGTCCTCCAGTTCAGTCTTTCAACTCAGAGCAGTAATCATTGGGAGGGACCTGTCCACCCGGATCGTAAGACCACCGACCCGAAACAGGCATTGTTCGCCGCCTGAATATCCAGGCAATAGTGCTTACTGAAAAGTATGGAGAAATGACCAAGTGGCCGCGCTGCAAATCTCCACTTGCGGAACCAAACTATGCTCCACCCAAGAAGTCGCTTGCGCTCTAGTAGAGTGGGCCCGTAATCCCATGGGCACCTGATGACCCTGCAAGATATATGCTGACACTATTGCCTCTGTCCCATCTGGATATTGAGGCTTTAGCCGCCATGTCTGCTTTACGCGGACCTCCAAAAAGAACGAACAGGCGATCAGACTTACGGAAAGTTTCAGAGACTTAAGTATTGATGCAGAACTCTTTTTATGTCCAACCAACGCAGACTACGGTCTGAGACGTTCACATCTGTAGACCCCAATACTAGCAATGAGACTGATTGAGGTGAAAAGGAGAAACTACCTTGGGCAAAAAGGACAGCACAGGCCGCAAGACAACCTTTTCTTTGGAAAAAGACAAGAACGGTGCCCTATAGGACAAAGCCTGTAACTCCAAAACTCGACATGCCGAACAAATGGCCGCTAAAAACACTGTTTTTAAGAGTCAGATCCTTGATTGAAGCTTGATGCAAGGGTTCGAAGGGTTCTCTAGTTAAGATCCCACGGGGGGGACCACTATTCTGAGAGAAGGCCGCATCCGAGATACTGCTTTTAGAAACCAAATCACGTCGACATGGGAGTCCAAGGTCACCCCCTGAACCTTACCTCTGTAGCAAGAAAGAGCTTCCAGCTGAACTCTTAAAGAGCTGGCTGCCAGGCCCTTATCAAAACTGTCCTGTAAAAAACTTAATACCATGGGTATAGAAACCGTGGCCAACCGGATCTGCCACTGAGAGCACCAGTCCTCAAATATACGCCATATACACACGTACGCTGGGGAAGTGGACTTTTTTTCTGGCCCGAAGTAAGGTTGCTATCACCGCTCCAGAACAGCCTTTTTTCCTTAACCTCGCCCTTTCAATGGCCAAGCCGTAAGCGAGAACCGATCCACCTGAGGCATTCGAAGAGGTTCCTGAATCAAGAGATCCACTGTTGCCGGCAATCGCCAAGGATCCCTGTCGAGCAGGCGAACTAGATCAGCATACCACGGACGTCTCAGCCAATCAGGAGCCACTAACACCACGCTCCCTCGATGCACTGAGCTACTCATCCCATGAGTGCCCACGGGGGAAACACAAAGTAGACCGGGCGACAGCAATTGCTGCATCAGGGCATCGATGCCCTCCGACATCCTTTCCCATCTTCTGCTGTAAAATTGACTCATTTTGGCCGACAAAAAGGTCGCCATGAGATCCATGATCGACAAACCCCACCTGAGGACTATCTGAGCAAACACCTCAGGATGTAGCTCCCATTCTCCGGCATCCACTCGGACCCTGCTTAGAAAATCTGCCATCACATTGTCCGTTCTCGCTATGTGCGCCGCCGAGATAGTCTCTAGTTGAGGCTCCACCCAGGCAAAAAGAGCTTCCGCTTCCTCCTCCATGGCCGCGCTTCCCTTGCCGCCCTGACGACGGAGGTAAGCTACTGTCGCGGAATTCTCCGACAACACCCGTACCGCTCGACCTTTCACCATGGTCTCGAATGCTTGAAGCGCTAGAACTACTGCTCTTAGTTCTAGACGGTTGATGGGCCACTGGGCCTCCTGATTGCTCCAAGTTCCTTGTGCAAGGAGCTCCCCGTGAGGAGCTCCCTACAATGAGCTCCCCAACCTGCGAGACTCACATCCATCAACACCGGAAGCCACTGTGGTTGCTCCAGTGGCATGCCTGCCGCCAGGTTTCCTGGGTAAAGCCACCACTGAAGAGACTGTCTGACCTGCAAAGGACAGGAAAGACATTTGTTCAGCGAGTCTTTCAGGTGCGACCAGCGCCGGAGCAATGACCTCTGCAACAGGTGCATGTGAGCTCTGGCCCATGGCACTACATCCAGGGTCGCCGCCATTGTCCCGAGCACACGAAGATAGGTCCAAGCTGACTGAGCCAGAGTCGATAGAAATTTGAGCACCAGCTGGCAAAGCGCTTGAGCTCGACGATCCGGCAGAAACACTGCTCCCAACCGCGTGTCGAACCGTACCCCCAAGTATTCTAAAAACTGAGACGGGACTAAACAGCTCTTGGCCGCGTTGGCTACCCAACCGAGACTCTGAAGGAACTTTACCACTCTGTTTGTAACTTGCACGCTCTCGGCTTTGGATTTTGCCCGAATCAACCAATCGTCGAGGTAAGGGTGAACCAATATTCCTTCCTTTCGCAGTGCCGCCACCACCACCACAATAACCTTGGTGAAGGTGCGCAGCGCCGTTGCCAAACCGAAGAGCAAGGCTTGAAACTGAAAATGCCCCCATGGAAGAGCAAACCTTAGGAACTTCTGATGAGTTGATCTGATTGGAATGTGCAAGTAAGCCTCGGTAATATCGAGGGACGTCAAGAATTCTCCCTGTCAGACTGCCACTATTACCAACCGTAATGTTTCCATTCGAAAGTGAGGCACTCGTAGACAGCGATTCACTCCCTTGAGGTCCAGAATAGGACGGAGAGACCCATCCTTTTTTGGTACAATGAAATAGAGTAACGACCGATGCTGTAAAGCTCCTGCAGTACTGGTACTACCGCTCCCAACTGTAAGAGACGGTCTAATGTCTGCCGCACCATGACCATTCCTTTGCTGCCCTTTGCAAGGGGACAGGACAAACAAATCTAGAACTGGACGAGCAAACTCGAGAGCATAACCTTCGCGTATGACCTTCAACACTCACTGATCAGACGTTATCTGGACCCAGGCAGGAAGAAAGTCCCGAAGTCGTCCTCCTATCGGTTGACTCCCTACCCCGGCCCGCCTCACTTCATTGTGTTTTCGGGTTGCTGTGGAAGAGGGAGTTGCGAATCCCCTACCTGCTCCTTGAAATCCTCGAAACCCCTGCGCTCTTGAAGCAAATCTTCCTCTTTGGAAACCTACTAAGCGAGAGGTACGAAACCGCCTGAAGTCTCTAAACTGACCACGAGACAATGGCAGGGATCTTCTCTGCTTAGGCTTATCCTCCGGCAGCCTTCCGCCTTTGGACTCTCCCAAATCTTTGACCAACTTGTCCAGGTCCTCACCAAACAACAGCTTCCCTTTGAACGGAAGCTTACTGAGGCGCGACTTGGAAGAAACTTCCGCCACCCAATTTCTTAACCATAGATAACGGCGTGCGGCAACCAATGACAACCTACTATTCGCCAACGCCCTAATCAAATCATAATGGACATCTGCTAAGTATGCCTCCCCAGACTCCAGCCGTGTCACATCCATTAACCGCTCTTGTGTCTGCTGAGACAGCTGCTGTAAGCATTGTGACCACCTCTGGCAAGCTCTCGCCACCCAAGCTCCACAAATAGAAGCCTGTAAAGAAAGAGCATTCACCTCAAAGGCTTGTCTTAACAGCCCATCCACCTTTCTGTCTTGCGCATCTTTCAACGCCGCACTACCTTCTATCGGTATAGTTGTCTTTTTCATGACCGCTGACACTGCTGCATCTATATGGGGTGAACGAAACCTCTCCTTCTTGTCCGCTAAGGGGTAAAGCCTATTCATAGCTCTCACCCCTCGTAACCCAGCTTCGGGCACATCCCATTCGTCTTGAATCATTCGGTCAACCACTCGGTGAACAGGAAACACCGCCTGAGTTTGTCGTACTACCTGAATGAGAGGATCCTCCAGACCCTACTCCTCCGTTGGGTGTACTGAAGTAAGGTTAAGCGCCTGAAGGGACTCAGTAATGAGTGCCGTAAGCTCTTCCCTTCTGAACACTCATAATTCTCGCCTGATCCTCCGGGTCTGGAATCTCTTCCTCCAGTTCTTCCAGCCTGGATTCCGGTTCCAACTCCACTTCATCCGTCTCCGGTCAATCCAAATCCAAGTGTTGGTCCTCAAGCGAACGCGCCCTTTTCAAAGGCCTTACAGACTAGTGCTGGCCCTTTCTGCACCTGATTACTGCACCATCGTTCCAAGGGAGAAAGGCTCTGTCACCACCCCCTGCTGATACAAGCAATACGCCTGATGCATTATTAATACAAAATCTGGAGAAAAAGCCCCAGTAGCTGCTCCAGACCCTGTCAGCGAAGTGGCACTAACCGACTCGCCTGGCTTTCCAGAAGGGGCACTGCCAAAGGCTCCGGAAGAGATTCCCCTTCTCCCATAGCAGATGAGCCTTGAGTCCCCTCACCAGACTTATCTTGAATTTCCTGCTCCATCATGCTCGATGTCCGTGCACAGTCTCTGCAGACCCCTACGTCTGAGACTGCTCCCTTGCACGTGCCACATACTAGGCACTGTGGACGTGACGGCATAAGCTATAAAATAAGGTAAAAGAAAAATCAAATTAAACGAAAAATACTAATTAACAATAGTAATTAACAATAGCAATTAAGGCTCAACTCTTAAAATGACAATCAAAAAAGAAGTTCTATAGCAAACTTTAAGAGCCTTCTTTCAATCTAAATTGAATTTAACCAAAATGAAACAAAAATTAAAGCAAAATAACAAACTAGCCTAATGTACTGTAAATTAAGCTAATTAAACTTAATCCATCCTGGCAATGAGTTGCATCTGCCTCGCGGCCAGAAAAAGTGCGGGAAGATAAAAGCCAGCCAAAACACATCGGACCTGATTGCCTCCACGATCCCCGATCCGGCAGTAAAAGTCTTCCCGCTGAGCTGCAGCTCCCCGAGGCACTCACCTGCATCTCGGGCCCAACCGCACTCCCAAACAGCAGGTCCGGCTTCGCCGATACGATCGGCAGCCCTGCTATCCACAACGCTGCTTACACAGTAATGTAAGCAGCGATCGCGGAGAGAGCTCTCTGGCCCCGACTGAGCAGACTAATTGCGGGACAAGCGCACTGCGATCACCAGAGCCAAAATCAAAAACCGTTTGCCCCGCTGCACAACTCCCCTCCGTTCAATCCAGGAGGGGAGAGCAGCTCACCAAAGGAAGAGAACTCGGGAGGTGAAGGGCATCCACCTAAGCTGGATAGAGTCCAGCTAAGAAGATTTTTTTTTCTTAAAGCCACAGAACAAAATAAATGAATAAAGTGAAGGGGAAGAAAAGAAAGGAACCATAAATTAACTATTCTAATTAATTAATGCTCCTTATCTGTCCCTCAAGTGAGCCCAGCACCTAGGCTCACTACGTCCTCCTGCTGCATGGAGACTGGACACACTGGGGCTGATGGGAGAGACCAGCAGGCTATATCCAGTGATGTCAGAGTTTTGACATGCCCAGTCTCCATGCTGTAGGAAGAGGTACACTACCCAATGGTGAAGGACTGAACTGGAGGACTGATAAGGAAAGGTCCATAAACCATTATTAAATTGGACCAAGAATATCCACTGCTTGCCCCAATACAAGTATTGCGGAACCTGTGCCTTTTGGGGAAACTGCTAGGTACTTGTAACCTAGATTGGCCACTGTTGGAAACTGGATACTGAGCTTAATGGACCTTGGTCTGACCCAGTATGGCATATCTTACGTTCTTAAGCTACAATGTAGCCCATTTTATGACTAATAAGAGAATATATTTTTTCACTCAACCAAATAATGAAACTTAATTCATTACTGGAGTGTAGTTGGGTTTAAAAAATGTTTGGAAAAGTTCCTGGAGGAAAAGTCCATAAACAATTATTAAATAGAACCAGGGAAATCCACTGCTTACTCCATGATAAGCACTGTGTAATCTGTGTACCTTTTTGGGAACCTGACAAGTACTTGTGACCTGGATTGACCATTGTGGTAAACAGGATACTGGGCGCCTGATGGATCTTTGTCTGACACAGTATGGCTTTCCTTAAATTCTTAAGCTGAGCTTGGTCATATCCAGGGGCAAACTGAACTTTATACATCAATTCAAGACGTTCAGAGGCTGCTAATGTAAGATAGTGCAATTTGCAGTCTCTTGAGTTGTAGGATTTTGAGAAACTTGATGAACTGGCAGCACCACTGTTTCCTTCAGGCACAACTTACTCAAAATCTTGTGCGTTAGCTAGAAACCCAATATAAGTGCGTTGTACTAAGTACATTTAAATAAACAAATAAATAATTAAGACACTTTAGACATTTTATGCAGGAATCGTAGATAAGACTCGTCTTCAGACTGACCAGCAGAACTCTGGTTCCTGTATGATCTCTGAATCTTGAACAGATTCAGTAAGAACTAGCTCTTCCATGGGGTCATGACTTTCACAGTATTAACACAGGCTGAACATTAATTGAGCCTCTGGTTCACCATAGGGAAATGCATTCTACTGCAGATATTGCATGCTGCCCAGTTAGAATCTGCGCCTTAAGAATAGGCGAGGGTTAAGGCGTAGGAGCTAACTGGGCAGTATCCAATATCACTGCTGCCCGGTTAGAATCTGCGCCTTAAAAATAGGCGAGGGTTAAGGCGTAGGAGCTAACTGGGCAGTATCCAATATCACTGCTGCCCGGTTAGAATCTGCTCCTTAAGAATAGGCGAGGGTTAAGGCGTAGGAGCTAACTGGGCAGTATCCAATATCACTGCTGCCCGGTTAGAATCTGCGCCTTAAAAATAGGCGAGGGTTAAGGCGTAGGAGCTAACTGGGCAGTATCCAATATCACTGCTGCCCGGTTAGAATCTGCGCCTTAAAAATAGGCAAGGGTTAAGGCGTAGGAGCTAACTGGGCAGTATTCAATATCACTGCTGCCCGGTTAGCTTTGGCCGCTTCCGGCTTTGCCAACAACTACCAGATATTTAATGGCATCACCGCAGCACTGAATATCTCGTTTCGAGGTCGACAGGGTGGGCTACGTGCCCGTTGGCACACAGCCCTTTAAAGATCCGGACAGATGAATATTGGGCCCTATGGTCCTAAGAATGTCTTAGCCAGACCATTATGGAAGGTGAAATAGAAGTCTTGAGACAGTCTTGGCTGAGTGTTCATCACATCATTTGAGTGACTCCTGGCTCAGAGATTTATTTATTTGCAGTCTCTTTTATACCACTAATGGTACACGCACATCAAAGCAATATACAATTCACGTAAGGGACTAGATGTGAGTAAATTTCCAATTCAGAAGAACTTGATGGGGGAATAACAGGACGGAGAGACGAAAGGGATTAGTGTTATAGGATGACAATATTTCCAAAAGACAGTGAAACATATCCCAAGCACACAAGAGCTAGAAGAGGGAAGAAATTTTCTAGAACAGAGGCTAGAAGGCTTGCTGGAAAAGTCAGATTTTTAGACCTGCCTTAAATGAGAAAGGGTACATGATCCTGCTGACCTAAATTTCCCTAAGAGGGAAAGAGATTACATAATGCATTTGTAGTGTTGTAACATTTGTCGAAAGCACCAGATCCAGTGTCCTGAGATAGATCCTCTGGAATTTGTAACTAGAGGATGTAGTAGAAGCTATTAGTATAGCTGGGTTTAAAAGATAAGTTCCTGGAAGTAAAGTCCATAAACCATTATTAAAGTGGACTGGGGAAATCTACTACTTACTCCTGAGATAAGCAGCATGGACTCTGTATACCTTTTGGGGACAGGTACTTGTAACCTGGATTGGTCCTACCACTCCTACCTTATCTGATATCCTATATCTTTCTTTTTCTGCACCCTCATTGATAATCACTTTCCTTTCCCCTTTTACCCTGGCTTCTTACCTGATAACCACGCCACGGTGCATGTAGATGTTGATATAATGGGAGCCTGTGCTGCCATTGGATTCCCAGTAAGTTTTTGGATTCCTGTCTGTCAATTTGTTTGCTCGGTGAGGATTCGAGGAAACTTCCAACTTCTCCCAGCATTTGTCTTCTTTCACTTCCATGCTAGAACCTGCAAAGCAGATGGTGGTAGATAGAACAGAGGATAAACACATGAAGAAATGGGAAAGGCAGGAAAAAGAAAAGAGATGATACTTGCAACAACATCACAGCCCTGTCCACCTTATGCCACCCACTGTCCAACCACAGGGCAATGCTGATCAGCCAACAGCTTCAGCCCTAGCTTAGCTTCCTGGAACATCATCACAGCCCTGTCCACCTTATGCCACCCACTGTCCAACCACAGGGCAATGCTGACCAGCCAACAGCTTCAGCCCTAGCTTAGCTTCCTGGAACATCATCACAGCCCTGTCCACCTTATGCCACCCACTGTCCAACCACAGGGCAATGCTGATCAGCCAACAGCTTCAGCCCTAGCTTAGCTTCCTGGAACATCATCACAGCCCTGTCCACCTTATGCCACCCACTGTCCAACCACAGGGCAATGCTGATCAGCCAACAGCTTCAGCCCTAGCTTAGCTTCCTGGAACATCATCACAGCCCTGTCCACCTTATGCCACCCACTGTCCAACCACAGGGCAATGCTGATCAGCCAACAGCTTCAGCCCTAGCTTAGCTTCATGGAACATCATCACAGCCCTGTCCACCTTATGCCACCCACTGTCCACCCACAGGGCAATGCTGATCAGCCAACAGCTTCAGCCCTAGCTTAGCTTCCTGGATCATCATCACAGCCCTGTCCGCCTTATGCCACCCACTGTCCAACCACAGGGCAATGCTGATCAGCCAACAGCTTCAGCCCTAGCTTAGCTTCCTGGAAGCTTCCCCAGTCACTACCCAAACTCCTCAGGAATACTGAGTTTCTCGACCAGCATATCTCACTGCCCAGCTCCCTGACAGTTTTTCGACATACCCTGGCAGAGGTTCCTTAGAAATACATTGAAGAAGGGGATGTTAATGGACTGATGGCTGCGTCTGTGCTCCTCAATCTGCCCAAGAACCATCTACAATAAAAGAACCAAAAAACAAATACAAACAGGAAAATAAGCAAACATGAAGACAAAGGCAGAAAATAAGAGCACATAAAGACCATATGGCCTATCCAGTGTGCCTATCAACACCTACTAAATAGCTCTATAATACTATTCTCTCCCCAGCACCTGTAATACCATGCACACATCTACCTGAGGATTACCACCCAGAGATCAGGAGTGACAGCACCGACCAGACCCCATGCACACATCCACCTCTGGATCTGTATCCAGAGCTCAGCAGTGACAGCAAGCACCAGACACCATGCACACATCCATAGTAACATAGTATATGACGGCAGACAAAGACTAGCATGGTCCATCTAGTTTGCCCAGCAAGGTGGCAAGAATAGGTGTGCCCGCCACTCTGCTCAGACCATCCCACCCCATATGCCTTTGTTTAGGGGTGCACCCACCGCTCGGTGCAGGTCACCTCTGCTTGTTGAGATATCAGAGATAGTTTTATTTTGATTTTATCCTGTTTCTATGAAGGGATCCACTGTGTCTGTCCCATGCCATTTTGAATTCTGTATTTGCCCCATCACTTCCATCGAGAGGGTATTCCAAGCATCCACCACCGTTTCAGTGAAAAAATATTTCCTGACATTGCCTATCAGTTTACCCCCTTGCAGCTTCATGTTATTACAGCTTCCCCGTCTTTGAAAAGGTTTGTTTGTTCATTAATACTCTAAGTACTTAAAGGTCTGTATCATATCTCCCCTTCCCTGCGCTCCTCCTTTAGGTCCTGGAGACTCTTTTCATATGTCTTGTGACTCAGACTCCAAATCATTTGGTCGCCTTCTTCTGAACCATTTCCAGTCTTTTACATCCTTTATGAGGTATTGTCTCCAAATCTGAACACAATATTCCAAGTGAAGCCTCACCAGCAACTTTTACAGTGGCATTAGTAATTCCTCTCTGTATGCACCCCAGCATCCATCTGGCTTGTCACATTGTTTCGCCACTTTGAGATCCTCAGAAAAATCACTTTGAGGTCCTTCTCCTGATCCGTGCACACCAACCTATTGCCCCCTTTCTCATACAATTCCCTTGGATTTCTGTATCTCAAATGCATGACAATGCAATTCTTCACATTAAATCTTAACTGCCAAGCATTAGACCATTCTTCCAGCTTTTACAGATCTTTCCCTCATGTTATCCACTCCCTCGGGAGAGTCCACTCTGTTACAAATTTTCATGTCATCTACAAAAAGACGACTTTTCTATTCAGTGCTTCAGCAATATCACTCACAAATACATTGAGCAGTACCAGCCCCAGGAACAATCCCTTGGGCATGCCACTAATCAAGTACCTTTCATCCAAGTGAGTTCCATTTGCCATCACCCTCTGTCGTCTGTCAGTCTACCAATTTCTGATTCAGTTCACCACCTTGGGGACCCATCCCCAGTTTGGACAGTTTATTGATAAGCCTCCTATAAGGAACAGTATCAAAGGCTTTGCTGAAATCTAGGTAGATCATATCCATCGCATGCCCTTGATCTAGTTCTCTGGTCACACAGTCAAAGAATTCAATCAGATTTGTTTGGCATGATCGTCCTTTAGTAAAACCATGTTGTCTCAGATCATGCAACCACTATTTTCCCTTTCAGAAGCGCCTCCATTACTTTTCCCGCCACCGAGCTAAGGCCTACTGGACTGTAGTTTGCCACTTCTTACCTATTACAACTTTTGTGAAAAGGTAACACACTGGCCCTTTTTCAGTCCTGCGGAACTTCTCTTGTCTCCAAGGATCTATTAAAAACATCATTTAAAGGCCCTGCAAGAACCTCTCTGAGCTCTTTCAGTATCCTGGGATGCATCCCATCCAGTCCCATGGATTATCCACTTTTAGTTTTGCAAGCTGTTCAAACACATCATCTTCTGTGAATGGGGTAGTATCTATTCAATTTCCATTTCTATATTTGCAATTACAGGTAGTCCTTCTCCAGGATTTTCTTTAGTAAAAACAGAAGTATTTGTTTAGCATTTTCCCTTTTTCAACGTCACTTTCCATAAATCCATTCTCAGCACTTTTGAGTCTTGCAATTTTACCTCTGATATTTCTATTCTCCCGAATACACCTAAAAAACGTTTTATCACCACGCTTTAGATCTTTAGCCATCTTTTCTTCTGCCTTTAAGTTTGTTATCCTTATTTCTCTTTTTGTCTCTTTTAGCTTTATCCTGTATTCTTTTCGGTGTTCCTCTGTTTGCAAACTTATGAATTTTATAAAAGCTGTGTTTTTTGCCTTTATTTGTGCAGCCACTCCTTTAGAAAACCAAATATAAAGGAAAAAGAGCAGCTTTTAAACTAGATAATAGGGGTGATCAGATCGTCGCCCAAGAGCACATGGTTCAGAACAATGTATCCTTGAAGGATACCACCGAAAGAATGAAGTTAGGGCATATCAGCAGAGAGGTTCTAATAAAGACAAAAGTAGCCCAAATGCCCTTAAGTATGGAGCAGACAGAGCTTAAAGATTCCAAATTACCCCTGCCTACTGACAGCCAGATTAATATCAATAAAATACAGTCTCTAAAATGTTTGTATGCAAATGCAATGTCTAAAAAATAAGATGGGAGAGTTAGAATATATAGCACTAAATGAGAGGTTAGATATGATTGGTATCTCAGAGACATGGTGGAAGGAGGACAAAATGTGGGACACTGTGATACCTGGGTACAAACTATATCGTAATGATAGAGCTGATCAAATTGGTAGAGGGGTTGCGCTCTATCTTAGAGAGGGCATTGAGTCACAAAGGATTAAAGTTTTGCAGGAAACAAAATATGCTCTAGAATATCTATGGATTGAAATTCCATGTAAAAAGGGGAAGGCGATGGCAGTTGGGGTGTGCTATCGATCGCCTGGCCAGAATGAACAAATGGATGATGAAATGCTCAAAGAAATCAGGGAAGCTAACAAAACGTACAGCACAGTAATAATAATGTGTGATTTCAATTACCCTGGTATTGACTGGAGCAGTGTCCGGGCAGGACATGGTAGGGAGATAAAGTTTCTAGATGAAATAAATGACTGCTTCTTGGAGCAGCTGGTTCAAACAGACCAGAGGGGAACCTATTTTGGACCTACTGGAACACCAGATCTGGTGCAAGAGATAAGGGTGTTGGGTCCACTTGGCAATAGTGATCATAGCATGATCGCATTTGATTTAATTAGTGGAGAAGGGATAGTAAGGAAATCCACAGTACTACCTTTTAACTTTTGAAAGGGAGGCTATGATATAATGAGGAAAATAGTTAAGAAAAAAACTAAAAGGAGCAGTTAGCTGCAAAGGTTAAAGACTTGCATCAAGCTTGGATGTTGTTTAAAAATACAATCTTGGAAGTCCAGACTAGCTGTATTCCACGCTTTAAGAAAAGTGGAAGTCCAAAAAACTGCCAGCATGGTTTAAAGGTGAGGTTAGAGAGGCTGTTGTTGCCAAAAAAGCATCTTTCAGGAAATGGAAAAAAGAGCCAAATGACGAAAACTGGAAACAGCACAAGCACTGGCAAGTTAAATGCAAGGCATTGATAAGGCAGGCAAAGAGAGAGTTTGAGAAGCAGCTTGCTGTGGAAGCAAAAACGCGTAATAAAGACTTTTTCAAGTACATTCGTAGCAAAAAACCTGTGAGTCAGTTGGACCATTAGATTATAGAGGGGTAAAAGGAGGAGACAAGGCCATAGCGGAGGAACTTAATGAATTATTTGCTTCGGTCTTTACTGAGGAAGATGTAGGGATGTTACCCATGACTGAAGTGGTATTTAAAGGTGATACTGCATAAGAATTGAAAGAAATATCGAAACACCGGAAAGATGTATTACAACTATTTGATAAACTGAAGAGTAGCAAATCACCTGGACCGGATGGTATACATCCAAGGGTGTTGAAAGAACTGAAATATGAGACTGCAGACCTGCTATTAGTAATCTGTGAACTATCATTAAAATCATCTGTAATACCTGAATATTGGAGGATGGCCAATGTAACGCCAGTTTTTAAAAAGGGTTCCAGGGTTGATCCGGGAGCCTGATGTCAGTACAGGGAAAAATGGTAGAAACCATCATAAAGAACAAAATTACTGAACATGCAGATAGTCATGGCTTAATGGGAGACAGCCAACATGGCTTTAGACAAGGAAGATCTTGTCTTACTTATCTGTTATGTTTTTTTGAAGGTGTGAATAAACAGATAGACAAAGGTGAGACGGTTGATATAGTGTAACCGGACTTTCTGAAAGCCTTTGACAAGGTACCTCATTCATAGGTATTTTACATTAAACATAAAAACAGTTTTACATGATAAAACAGGTAACTTGGGGTGAAAAGGGGAGGGGAGAAACTTTTTAGCAACTACTACTTTCCTCTGATAATTATTTATAAGGGTGTGGTAAACGCATCAGTGGGTTATATTCTTGTTGGTCATCTTGTGGTATGAGTATGTTTATTACCTATTCAATTTATTATTTGTATGGAGAGATTTTTTATTGGGTTTTATCTATTTAGGTAATTAGTTCACCAAAATGTATCTCAAAAAGGATATAGCATTATTAGAAAAGGTACAGAGAAGTGCCACCAAAATAGTAAAGGGGATGGAAGAATACCCCTATGAAGAGAGGCTAAAAAGATTAGGGCTCTTCAACCTGGAAAAGAGATGGCTGAGGGGAGATACGTTAGAGGTCTATAAATTAATGAATGGAGTGGAACAGGTAAACGTAGATCAATTGTTTATGTCATCAGAATATAGAAAGACTAGGGGACATGCAATGAAGCTACAGGGTAACCTATTTAAGACTAATAAGAGAAGATATTTTTCACTTAACGTGTAATCAAACTCTGGAATTTGTTACTGGAGAATGTAGCAAAAGCTGTTAGTGTAGCTGGGTTTAAAAAAGGTTTGGACAAGTTCCTGTAGGAAAGGTCCATAAATCATTAAAAGGGACCCAGGATATCACTGCTTGACCCAGTACAAGCATTGTGGAACCTGTGTCTTTTGGGGAAACTGCTAGGTTACTTATGACCTAGATTGGCCACTGTTGGAAACAGGATACTGGGCTTGATGGACAATGGTATGACCCAGTATGGCATATATTATTTTCTTATGTTCTTTTCCTCTTGTTTTTATTTATTGTTCTTACATTTTTATCTGTTGCCCCTTTTATTGTCTCCTTTAGTTTAGCCCACTGCAATTCCACTTCTCTTACCTCCTCCCACTCTGCCAACTCCTCCTTCAGGCACTTGGCCATCTTCCTGAAATCAACGTTTTTGAAGTCTAGGACTTTGAACTTGCTGTGAGGGGACTCTCCCTTGGCTTTTATCTCAAACCACACCATGTGATGATTGCTGCTGCTCACATAGGCACCCACCCAGATATTCGACACACTTTCTCCGTTGGTGAGTACTAAATCCAGCATCGAGCTTTCCCTGGTAGGCTCCATAACCATTGTCTAAGCAATGCATCTTAGAAGGCAATCCACAATTTTTTTACTTCTTTCCAGATTTGCAGAAGAAATACTCCAATCCACATCAGATAGATTAAAGTCACCCAATATGGCTACCTTGCAATATCAATAATCAAGTCTCTATCCATTTCTTCGGTTTGAATTGGATGTCACTAGAGTACACCAGCATAGATGATAGTGCCATCTCCTCTTTCCAACACAATCCACAGTACTTCTTCTTTTCCTCACGTCCTCTGCATTTCAGCAACTTTAATATTGCTTTTTTATCATTTTACAATAAATCCAAGCATATACATACTTGCATAGAAACTAAGGAGCAGGAAGGAAAATCAACAACATTGATACAATCAATATTATGAAACTATAAATATATAAAGAAAACATTTTCCTGCCCCTATTATAGCCCACCACAAGAGAGGGAGATCCAATAACATCATTTAAAAAGAACACTAAACAGAGAAGATAAACCTGATGTGAACAAACAGTCAGGACTAACCTAATGGCAGTGTATCTGGGGCCACCTCGGGAGGGCAGCGAGCACTCAAAAAGGCAAGCAACTGTGAAGGCACAAAGAAAATATATGACTCAGCATTCAACCTGACCATACATTTGCAGGAAAATTGGGGTGCAGAAGGGAACCCTGCTCTTGAGACAGGAGATCATGTTGCAGCCCAGAGGGAACGGGGCTTCCACCGCTAACTGTAGGAGAAGTGGAAACCATGGTTGCCTTGGCCATCTGGGGGCTACCAGAATCACCGAGGCCTTGTCCCGGAGTATCTTGAACAGAGTTCGGGCCACCAGGGGCGTGGGAGGAAAAGCATACAGGAGGCCCGTAGACCAAGTGATCAGAAAAGCATCTGCTGCCATCCTCAGAGGATGCGGCTGTCTGGAGCAAAACCTGGGCAGCTGACGGGTTAGAGGACTTGCAAAGAGATCGATGGATGGAAGTCCCCAGCGGAGGAAGATCTGCTGGACTACCAATTTATTTTTATTTATTTATTTAAAGGGTATTTCTATCCCGTCTTATCCTTCAATCAAGGCGGTGTACACTGCAAACAATCAAGGAGATGGCATTTGTGTTCAGGTAGTCTTGTACTGTACAGTGGTTGTGTATGCGTGTGGGTAGGTTGATTAGTGTGCGCTATTTACAGCATGAGCTTTATACAGTGTTATGTACAATGAGCGAGCAGCTAAGTCGTTAGTCCGTGTCTGTATCTCCCATTATGTGTTTGAGCAGTAGTGTTCCAGGAAGAGCAGTCTCTTTAGTTGTTTCCGAATTCAACTGCCATTCGTGGGGCTGGAGAATCTTGCTTAGCTTGCCTACTATGAAGATTTCCTGACCAGGTAGATAAACTGCTTTGAGAAATATGCCTAGTTTGACCGCAAAGGAGCAAAGGTCCAGTGCCTCCTGACATAGGATTCTGGAGCCTGTGCCTCCTTGCCTGTTCACGCAGAACATTGCTACCTGATTGTCTGTCTGAACTAGGACAGACTGTTGAGAGAGAGCATGGCAGAAGGTTTGTAGAGCTAAGTGTATCGCTTGCAGCTCTGAAAGGTTGATCTGCTGTGTGGCCTCCCGAGGGGACCACAGGCCTTGAGTGCACATGCCCTGGCAATGTGTACCCCAGCCTTTTAAGGAGGCATCTGTCGTCAGCACCCTTGCGTGTGCTGCAGCCTGAAAAGGTACCCCCCTGAGAAGGTTTGGCAGATGTAGCCACCACTGTAAGGAGTTCAGAAGTTGTCTGGACACCTTTACTCTGTCTTGGATGTCGCCGGTGGCTTGTCTCTACTGATCTCTGAGGCACCATTGAACAGCCTGCATGTGCAGATGGGCATTTGGGGTCACATGTACTGTAGATGCCATGTAGCCCAGGAGCCGCAGGTAGTGACTGGCGGAAACACGAGAATTGCTTTGGAACTGGTTGGCCAAGTCCATAAGTCTGTGGGCCCTGTCCTCGGGCATGTAAGCTCTTGCCTGAAGAGTGTCCAACCTGGCCCCTATAAACTCTAGGTTCTGTGAGGGGAGCAAAGTGGACTTTGCGTAGTTTATGACAAAGCCCAGATGCTGAAGAAGAGAGACAGTGCAAAGAGTGGCCTGTCGGGCCTCCTGGAGTGACTGGCCCCTGATTAGCCAATCATCCAGGTAGGGGAAAACAAAAGTCCCCTGATTTCTGAGAAAAGCCACCACCACCGCCAGGCATTTGGTGAAAACCCTGGGGGCAGAGGTCAGGCCAAAGGGAAGCACTCTGTACTGAAAGTGGTTTCCTCCCACCACAAATCTGAGATATTGTCTGTGGTCTGGATGGATGAGGATGTGAGTGTAAGCATCCTTTAGATCTAAGGAGCATAGCCAGTCTCCCTGCTGGAGGTAGGGCAGCAGTATTCCAAGGGTAAGCATCTTGAACTTTTCCCTCTCCAGAAACTTGTCCAGATTTTGCAAGTCTAGAATAGGTCTGAGGGCTCCTGTTCCCTTTGGTACCAGGAAGTACCTGGAATAGAAGTCTTGCCCTTCCAGGTAGTGTGGCACCGGTTCCACCGCCTGTTCCTTTAGAAGACTTGCCAACTCCTGAAGGAGGAGGTCCCAGTGCAAAGGAAGTCTTGGAGGCTCCCCTGGATAGTAGGAGGGGGGTAGCTGATGGAAATGAAGCATATAGCCCTTCTGGACTACGCTGAGTACCCAGGTATCCCCTGTGCTGGCTGGCCACCTGTAGGCGTACAGGGTCAGCCGACCTCCTGTGCTGAGTGGAGCCACCGGCGGAGGAGAGGCTATGCTGTGGGAGTCAAAAACCCCCTCCCTGCTGTGCAGGAGCTGGCGGCTTGGGGGGTTTTCTGCCTATGGGGCCCATGCCCCTGCCCTTTGGCCTGCTGGCCCTGTTGGGGAGTTGGAGAGGCCTGATACTGAGGGTAGGTTTTGTAGGCAGCACCCTTCCTCGGGAAAAAGGGCTTCTTCCCCAGGCCCTTCTTTTTATGAGAAGGGGCAGAAGTCTTTCTGGACAGCCTAGTCCTGGTGAGAGTCTCAGTCTCGATTTCTGCAGCCTTCTCAGTCATGGGCTTGCCGAACAGGTTATCACCTCGGCAGGGGACATCGACCAACTTGTCCTGCACCCATGACTCCAGGTCTGATGACTGTAGCCAGGCCTGACGGCGTGCACCAATGCTAGCTGCGGCTACACGGGCTGAAGCCATCATAGGCTGCTCGAGAGATAAACTTTGAGCACTCTCGGATCCCTGTAGACAAGGCTTTGAATCTCTGCAAGGGATCCTAGGAGAGGCCAGCCGACAACCCGGCAATCTCCTTTGCCAGGTCCCGTAAGTACATGCCCATGTACAGCTCATAAGTCTGGACATGGCAAGATAGCATAGAGCCCTGGAAACACTTTCTACCGAGGGCATCCAGGTTCTGGGCCTCCCAGCTGGGAGGCACAAAGGAGTGCATCTTTTGACTTTTCAGCCTGTGCATGGCCGATTCCACAACCATGGAGTTGTGCGGTAGCTGTGCCTTCTGGAACCCAGGGCTCTTAAGGACTCGATAAATGGAATCGACCCGCTTGCTAAGAACCGGCGCCAAGGCCGGTGCCTCCCACATACGGAAGAGCAGCCATTCCAGCATCGGAGGAACCGGAACAGTAAAGGCTTCCTTCGGAGGAAAGTCATACTGGAGGGCATCGAGCTCTTTGGCTAGAGGCTCCTCCTCGGCCTCCGCCGGAAATGCCAAAGCCTTGGCCATGTCCCTGACGAAGTCCGAGAAATGGGTATTCTCTGGGGAGACTTTCTACGAGGCTCAGACTCCAGTGAGTCCGACGGGACGCACCGGGTCCGGAAGGTGTCAGGAGACTCCTCATCCTCCATCTCCCATGCAGACTCCCACGCCGACTCCTCCGAGGAGTCGTCGAGCAGTTCCAGCCGTGTGGGCCTCGATGCCACCCGCCCCGACGCCAAGGGCACCAGCGTCGATGACCTTGGCCTCACACGGGAGGTCGAGGGAGACCTCAGCTGAGGATCGACTCGAGGATCGGCTCGGCCTCCGGGGTCGACTTAGACGTCGAGGTCCCAGTGGTCGGGGCAGATGAACCGGTCAGACCGGCAATCAGTACCCACTGCTGCTCCATGAAGGCAGCCAGGGTGCTCTCCAGGGCCATCAACCTGAGACCGAGCTCAGGAGACTCTGCAGCCCCCGACTCGACGTCAGTTCTCCTGGAGGAGAGTCCACGAGGACAGCAGATGTTACCTGACTCGGGGACTCCGGCTCCAGGCGAGGCAGTTTGGTCGGTCGCTCCGACTCCGAGAGCCCGAGACGGCGGTCAGGGCTGCGCGTCCTGGCCCTCGAGGATCCAGGTGCCTCCACTGACGCCGCCCTCACGAGCTGTTTCTTCCTTTTGTGCTCCCGGGTGGGAGACCCCCTTTCAGAGGACCCACGTTGGCGCTTGTGGTCAGACTCCCGATATGTTAAGGCCTCTGACGAAGTCCGGGCCCGGCTGGACGCGGACTCCGAAAAAATTGTTTCACGATGATGCTGACGGGCTCTGAAGCGCCTTCGACGACATCTTGCCACACAGGCCACAGACCAGCGGGTCATGGTCGGGCCCGAGGCATCGGAGGCAGCAATCGTGTGTTTCGGTGAGAGACATAAGTTTCTTACCCCAATCACATTTCTTAAACCCGCTGGCAGCCATCGGGGGAAAAAGGGCCCCTGCAAGGTCAAAAGACAGGGCTGCCAGTGAAAATAACAGAAAAAGCGCGAACGCTAGTCACAAAGGACAAAAACCGAAAAAGAAGTTCCAGGCTCAATACCGGTGTACCGAGCCAAGGCAGGATGGGGAACTGGCATCGAGCCGCATAAAGGGACACGAAAAATCGCAGAAAAATCAACTTTTTACCGGGTGACATGAACTATGTCCGTTGGGCTCCGCGGAAAAATAAAGACTGAGCAAGATGGCACCCTTGGGCGGGAAGGGGACCGCGCATGCGTGCTGCATTCCCAAAGGCTTTCTTTGAAAGCTGGGGAAATGCTCCACACGAGGGCTCCATCAGCGCCGATGTCACCCCATATGTGAGAACTGACTTCCTGCTTGGTCCTGGAGAATAACAATACATGACCTACTGGGGAAAGAGAACAAGTGGCAATGTCAAATAGGAATTACATAAACAGAATACCTCAGCTCAGTTACTCAGTTATGCAGAACATAGACCATCACCAAACAAGGAAACACAATTTAAAAACAGGAAGACAATAATTAAACTGAGAACCCCAAAAGCCAAACTTGGAATGTACAACACTGTAGAAATAAAACTATAAATTAATTTCCTCATGTACTAAACAAAGCGCAGACATTAATGATGCACATTTCCCAGAGCTGACATATTCCAATTAATAAATTCAAAATAAAGAGATATTTTTCTACCTTTTGTGCATTTTTTTCAGTTGCAATTGCTCCAGCCACTTTCTTCTGGTGTCTTCATGTCTTCTGCTAACTCTCCATCGTCTGCTGTCCATTTGTCCTTTCTTCTCTCTCCTAGTTTTTTTTCCATTCTCTCTCTACATCTGCTTTAACATACTAATCTTTCTCCTTTTGCTCTTTCCTCATTCCTATTTCATCCACTCAAATTTTACCCCTCCATCCTCAATCCCCACTTACTCTCCCAATATCTGGCCAATTGTAGATTTGTCTTCCCTCCCACACAAAATATTTTTCCCATTTCACTCTCCCAGCTCCAGCCCATTCTAATCCTCCCCCAACATCAGCTCCCTTCTAGTTCCAGCCCCACCCAGCATCCGCTCCCTTCTAGTCTCCGCATTAGCCCATTTCCAGTCCTAGCCCCCCATAAGCCCATTTCCAATTCTATCCTAGCCCCCCATCCAGCCCATTTCCAGTCCTAGCTCCCCCATCCATTTCCAGTCCTATCTGAGTCCCTCCATCAGCTCATTTCAAATCCAAGCCCCCCATCAGCCCATTTCTAGTCCTTTCCTAGCCCCACCATCAGCCCATGTCAAATCCTAGCTCCCCTCCACTCAGCCCATTTCCAATCCAAGCCCCCCATAAGCCTACTTCCATTTCTAGCCCCTCCATGAGTCCATTTCAATCCAATTACCCACCACAGCCCATTTCCAATCCTAGCCCCCCCACTCAGCCCATTTCCAGTCCTAGCCCCCCCCCCCACTCAGCCCATTTCCAGTCCTAGCTCCCTCCCCTCACAGCCCATTTCCATTCCAAGCCCCCATCCCCATCAGCTATTTGCAGTTCAAGCCCCCCTTCCTCTCAGCCCATTTCCAGTCCTAGCAACCCCCCAGCCCATTACCAGTCCTAGCCCCCCCATAGCCCATTACTAATCCTACCTCCCCATCAGCCCATTTCTAGTCCTAGCTTCCTCCCCTCACAGCCCTTTTCCATTCCAAGCCCCCCTCCCATCAGCTATTTGCAGTTCAAGCCCCCGCTTCCACTCAGCCCATTTCCATTCCAAGCACCCGTCCCCATCAGCTATTTGCAGTTCAAGCCCCCCTTCCATTCAGCCCCTTTCCCGTCCTAGCATCCTCCCCTTACCATTACCAGTCCTAACCCCCCCCCCCATCAGTCCATTTCCAGTCCTAGCTCCCTCCCCTCACAGCCCATTTTCATTCCAAGCTCCCCTCCCCATTTGCTATATGCAGTTCAAGCCCCCCTTCCACTCAGCCCATTTCCATTCCAAGCCCCCGTCCCCATCAGCTATTTGCAGTTTAAGCCCCCATCCATTCAGCCCATTTCCAGTCCTAGCAACCTCCCCAGACCACTACCAGTCCTAGCCCCCCATAGCCCATTACCAGTCCTAACCCCCCAAAAGCCCATTTCCAGTCCTAGCTCCCTCCCCTCACAGCCAATTTCCATTCCAAGCTCCCCTCCCCATTTGCTATATGCAGTTCAAGCCCCCCTTCCACTCAGCCCATTTCCATTCCAAGCACCCGTCCCCATCAGCTATTTGCAGTTCAAGCCCCCTTCCATTCAGCCCATTTCCAGTCCTAGCAACCCCCCAGCCCATTATCAGTCATAGTCCCCATAGCCCATTAACAGTTCTAAGCATCCCCCATAACCCATTACCAGTCTTAGCCCCCCCACAGCCCATTTCCAGTCCTAGCCTCCCCATCAGCCCATTTCCAGTCCTAGCCCCCCCCCATAGCCCATTACCAGTCCTAGCCACCCCATAGCCCATTTCCAGTCTTAGCCCCCCCATAGCCCATTTCCAGGTCTAACCCCCCATCAGCCCATTTGCAGTCCTAGCCCCCCCCATAGCCCATTACTAGTCCTAACTCCCCCATCAGCCCATCTGCAGTCCTAGCCCCCCCCCCCCATAGCCCATTACTAGTCCTAACCCCATCAGACCATTTCCGGTCCTAGCCCCCCCCCCCCACAGCCCATTTCTGGTCTTAGCCCCCCCCCTCATCAGCCCATTCCGGTCCTAACCCCCCTCATCAGCCCATTTCCAGTCCTAGCCCCCCCCAGCCCATTTCCAGTCTTAGCCTCCCCACAGCCCATTACCAGTCTTAGCCTCCCCACAGCCCACCAGTCCTAACCCCCTCATCAGCCCATTTCCAGTCTTAGCCTCCCCACAGCCCATTACCAGTCTTAGTCCCCCCAGAGCCCATTTCCAGTCCTAACCCCCCATCAGCTCATTTCCAGTCTTAGCACCCCCATAGCCCATTACCAGTCCTAACCCCCGATCAGCCCATTACCAGTCCTAGCCCCCCCATAGCCCATTTCCAGTCCTAGCCCCCCCATCAGCCCACTTCCAGTCTTAGCCCCCCCCCCATAGCCTAGTACTAGTCCTAACCTCCTCCATAGCCCATTACCAGTCCTAATCCCCCTCCCCATCAGCTTAGGTAGATTAAAAAAAACAGCTGCTGCTGCTGCTGCCGCCGTGGCAGCGGCAGAATCAAGCGTCCCGCGGGGCCCCCCTGCCCAGCAGAGCCTTCCCTGCAGCATCAGCTCCCAAAGCGCGGGCTTTCAGAGCCGGGAATGGAGAGTTTCCCTTTCTCGTGGCTCTGTTAATCCCGCCGGGGCTGATGGGATTTCCCATCAGCCCCGGCGGGCTTAACAGAGTCGCGAGAGGTCAGAGAAGCTCTTCCTTCGCGGCTTTGAAAGCCGACGCTGAGGGAGCTGATGCTGCAGGGAAGGCACTGCTGGGCAGGGGGGGGCCCTGCGGGATGCTTGATTCTGCCGTTGCCATGGCGGCAGCAGCAGCCATTTTTTTAATCTACCTGGGCTGATGCAGAATGTTTTTTTGCGCGGGGCCCCCTGAAACGCAGGGCCCTGTGCAAAAAACATTCTTGCTCAATGGACGGGCCGGCCCTGCCTGAGGGTTGGTACCCAGAGCTAAGCAGCAACAGCATAGATCAGACCCCATGCACACACACAACTGAGGGTTGATACCCAGAGCTTAGCAGTGACGGCACAGCACCAGACACATGCACCAGAGGATTTGTACCAGAGCTCAGCAGCAACACTCCACCAGACCCCTTGCACACACCCACCTGAGGATCTGTACCAGAGCTCAGCAGTGACAGAACAGCACCAGACCCCATGCACACATCCACCTGAGGATCTGTTCCCAGAGCTCAGCAGTGACAGCACAACACCAGACACCATGCACACATCCACCTGAGGATCTGTACCAGAGCTCAGCAGTGACAGCACAGCACCAGACACCATGCACACATCCACCAGAGGATCTGTACCAGAGCTCAGCAGTGACAGCACAGCACCAGGCAGCACGCACACACCCACCTGAGGATCTGTACCAGAGCTCAGCAGTGACAGAACAGCACCAGACACCATTCACACATCCACCTGAGGATCTGTTCCCAGAGCTCAGCAGTGACAGCACAACACCAGACACCATGCACACATCCACCTGAGGATCTGTACCAGAGCTCAGCAGTGACAGCACAGCACCAGGCAGCACGCACACATCCACCTGAGGATTTGTACCAGAGCTCAGCAGTGACAGAACAGCACCAGACCCCATGCACGCACACACCTACCTGAGGATCTGTACCCAGAGCTCAGCAGTGACAGAAAAGAACCAGACCCCATGCACGCACACATCCACCAGAGGATCTGTACCCAGAGCTCAGCAGTGACAGAACAGCACCAGACACCATGCACACACCCACCTGAGGATCTGTACCCAGAGCTCAGCAGTGACAGCACAGCAACAGACACCACGCACACATCCACCTGAGGATCTGTACCAGAGCTCAGCAGTGACAGCACAGCACCAGACACCACGCACACATCCACCTGAGGATCTGTACCCAGAGCTCAGCAGTGACAGCACAGCAACAGACACCACGCACACATCCACCTGAGGATCTGTACCAGAGCTCAGCAGTGACAGAACAGCAGACACCACACACACATCCACCTGAGGATCTGTACCAGAGCTCAGCAGTGACAGCACAGCACCAGACACCATGCACACATCCACCTGAGGATCTGTACCAGAGCTCAGCAGTGACAGAACAGCACCAGACACCATGCACACATCCACCTGAGGATCTGTACCAGAGCTCAGCAGTGACAGCACAGCACCAGACACCATGCACACATCCACCAGAGGATCTGTACCAGAGCTCAGCAGTGACAGAACAGCAGACACCACACACACATCCACCTGAAGAACTGTACCAGAGCTCAGCAGCAACACTCCACCAGACCCCAAGCACACACCCACCTGAGGATCTGTACCCAGAGCTCAGCTGTGACAGAACAGCAGACACCACGCACACATCCACCAGAGGATCTGTACCAGAGCTCAGCAGTGACAGCACAGCACCAGACACCATGCACACACCCACCTGAGGATCTGTACAGAGCTCAGCAGTGACAGCACAGCAGACACCATGCGCACACCCACCTGAGAATCTGTACCCAGAGCTCAGCAGTGACAGCACAGCACCAGACACCATGCACAAATCCACAAGAGGATCTGTACCAGAGCAGCAACAGACACCACGCACCCATCCACCTGAGGATCTGTACCAGAGCTCAGCAGTGACAGAACAGCAACAGACACCATGCACACATCCACAAGAGGATCTGTACCAGAGCTCAGCAGTGACACTCCACCAGACCCCTTGCACACACCCACCTGAGGATCTGTACCAGAGCTCAGCAGTGACAGCACAGCACCAGACACCATGCACACATCCACCAGAGGATCTGTACAGAGCTCAGCAGTGACAGAACAGCAGACACCACACACACATCCACCTGAAGATCTGTACCAGAGCTCAGCAGCAACACTCCACCAGACCCCAAGCACACACCCACCTGAGGATCTGTACCCAGAGCTCAGCTGTGACAGAACAGCAGACACCACGCACACATCCACCAGAGGATCTGTACCAGAGCTCAGCAGTGACAGCACAGCACCAGACACCATGCACACATCCACCAGAGGATCTGTACAGAGCTCAGCAGTGACAGCACAGCACCAGACACCATGCACACACCCACCTGAGGATTTGTACCAGAGCTCAGCAGTGACAGAACAGCACCAGACCCCATGCACGCACACATCCACCAGAGGATCTGTACCCAGAGCTCAGCAGTGACAGAACAGCACCAGACACCATGCACACACCCACCTGAGGATCTGTACCCAGAGCTCAGCAGTGACATACAGCAACAGACACCACGCACACATCCACCTGAGGATCTGTACCAGAGTTCAGCAGTGACAGAACAGCAGACACCACACACAAATCCACCTGAGGATCTGTACCAGAACTCAGCAGTGACAGCACAGCACCAGACACCACGCACACATCCACCAGAGGATCTGTACCAGAGCTCAGCAGTGACAGCACAGCACCAGACACCACGCACACATCCATCAGAGGATCTGTACCAGAGCTCAGCAGTGACAGCACAGCACCAGACACCATGCACACATCCACCTGAGGCTCTGTACCAGAGCTCAGCAGTGACAGCACAACACCAGACACCACGCACACATCCACCTGAGGATCTGTACCAGAGCTCAGCAGTGACAGCACAGCACCAGACACCATGCACACATCCAGCAGAGGATCTGTACCAGAGCTCAGCAGCAACACTCCACCAGACCCCTTGCACACACCCACCTGAGGATCTGTACCAGGGCTCAGCAGTGACAGCACAGCAGCAGACCCCATGCACACATCCACCTGAGGATCTGTACCAGAGCTCAGCAGTGACAGCACAGCACCAGACCCCATGCACACATCCACCTGAGGATCTGTACCAGAGCTCAGCAGTGACAGCACAGCATCAGACACCATGCACACATCCACCTGAGGATCTGTACCCAGAGCTCAGCAGTGACAGAACAGCACCAGACACCATGCACACACCCACCTGAGGATCTGTACCCAGAGCTCAGCAGTGACAGCACAGCAGACACCACGCACACATCCACCTGAGGATTTGTACCAGAGTTCAGCAGTGACAGAACAGCACCAGACCCAATGCACGCACACACCCACCTGAGGATCTGTACCCAGAGCTCAGCAGTGACAGCACAGCAACAGACACCACGCACACATCCACCTGAAGATCTGTACCAGAGCTCAGCAGTGACAGAACAGCACCAGACACCATGCACACATCCACCAGAGAATCTGTACCCAGAGCTCAGCAGTGACAGCACAGCACCAGACACCACGCACACACCCACCTGAGGATCTGTACCAGAGCTCAGCAGTGACAGCACAGCAGACACCACGCACACACCCACCAGAGGATCTGTACCAGAGCTCAGCAGTGACAGCACAGCACCAGACACCACGCACACACCCACCTGAGGATCTGTACCAGAGCTCAGCAGTGACAGCACAGCACCAGACACCACGCACACATCCATCAGAGGATCTGTACCAGAGCTCAGCAGTGACAGCACAGCACCAGACACCATGCACACATCCACCTGAGGATCTGTACCAGAGCTCAGCAGTGACAGCACAGCACCAGACACCATGCACACATCCACCAGAGGATCTGTACCAGAGCTCAGCAGCAACACTCCACCAGACCCCATGCACACACCCACCTGAGGATCTGTACCAGGGCTCAGCAGTGACAGCACAGCACCAGACACCACGCACACACCCACATGAGGATCTGTACCAGAGCTCAGCAGTGACAGCACAGCACCAGACACCATGCACACATCCACCTGAGGATCTGTACCAGAGCTCAGCAGTGACAGCACAGCACAAGACACCATGCACACACCCACCTGAGAATCTGTACCCAGAGCTCAGCAGTGACAGCACAGCACCAGACACCATCCACACACCTACCTGAGGATCTGTACCAGAGCTCAGCAGTGACAGAACAGCACCAGACACCACGCACACATCCACCAGAGGATCTGTACCAGAGCTCAGCAGTGACAGCACAGCACCAGACACCATGCACACATCCACCTGAGGATCTATACCAGAGCTCAGCAATGACCGCACAGCACCAGACACCACGCACACATCCACCAGAGGATCTGTACCAGAGCTCAGCAGTGACAGAACAGCAGACACCACACACACATCCACCTGAGGATCTGTACCAGAGCTCAGCAGTGACAGCACAGCACCAGACACCATGCACACATCCACCAGAGGATCTGTACCCAGAGCTCAGCAGTGACAGCACAACACCAGACACTGTACCAGAGCTCAGTAGTGAGATAATAAACCAGATCCCATGCACACATTCACCTGAGAGTCTGTACCCAAAGTTCAGCAGTAACAGCACAGCACCAGACACCATGCACACATCCATCTGAGGATCTGTACCCAGAGCTCAGCAGTGACAGCACAGCACCAGACACCATGCACACATCCACCTGAGGATCTGTACCAGAGCTCAGCAGTGACAGCACAGCACCAGACACCATGCACACACACACCTGAGGATCTGTACCCAGAGCTCAGCAGTGACAGCACAGCAGCAAACAATACTCACACATCTGAGGATCTGCTGCAATGCCTCACCTGGATGCAGCCAGCTAGGATGCTGGTGGTCATCTGCTTGTAGAGACTGGCATATTTCTCAGAGTCAGTTACAAGATCTCGCAGTTCTGTTACGAGAAGCAGGTGGGAGCTGTGTTTATCTGAGGCTTTAGTCAGAGCCTCCTTCATACCTAGGCGGCACATCACCACTGCACAGTCTTTATTACTGGTAGCCAAGCGATGCAAGAAACAAATAAATGCCTGGACAAGCTAAAGAGAAAGGGGGGAAACCAGAGAGAGATATTATGAAGAATGTTTAATTTAGACTAGTTTATTGTGCAATTTGATTCTAAATGGATCTCTAAGTAAAGTGCATACAATCTACAGCAATCAAATGCATTTTCAAACTGTAATTTTTTAGACAGAAGAATGTGAGAAATGTACAATGATTTGAAGACTTTTGCAACTTATTGTAAATAAATATGTGATCAGGTTTATTTACCATTTCTCATAAGCAGGTACAATACAAACTTTATCAAGCACAGATGAGTGCCTGCAAAATCGCAAAGGACAACAGAAGGCTGCCTTCTAAATTCTGGAATGGATGCAAAAAAATTGCTTAAATCAAGCATGGCAGGAGTGCAATCAGATAAACACTTCTGGGAGAACATGTATCAGGGAATTTTGGTGACTACAAGATGGAACACTATTCAAAGTGTTTTTCATTTTGGAACCGGGGGATGAAAAGAACGGCAACTAGAACCTCACACAATAATTATTATTAGTGGCTGAGTTCAGAACTGTGAGTAATCAAACACCTCTTAACACTCCCGGGTATGGATCAGGTTTGAAAATGTCACCCTATAAGGGTTCTGTGTACACCTCCTCACACCAGTATTTCTCAGTTTCCAGCAGATGGAGGTGGGCTTCTATGCAGTCTGGACCACACTGTAGACAGAAGTTTAAAAAAAAAAAGAAGGATTGATTGGCTAACTCTGCAGGAAGTCTGGTGCTGGAATTCAGCGGAAAGTGAATCTTCTGGTGTAAAACCCGGGGGGCGGGGCGGGGTCCCTCCCCCTTGAACTCCCCCTCACTTTTGCCAGTGTAGATTCTGTGTTGGAACCCTTGGTGTTCCCCAATCCTCCTCCCCAACTTTTGGGAAAAGGGCTTGGGGGGCTGGATCTATGGCTGGGCCTGGCCCTTTAAAGTCATCTTTAAAAAAAAAAAACAAAAAAAACACACACACACACACAAAAACAAAAGGAAGCAGGAATGGTAAGCCATAGCAACAAGGGAGTTGATTGGCACAGTTACATTATGGCACAGGCAGCCGGGACTTCGGAAGGCAACGAGGCAGATGAGTGTGTCTGTCAAAGCATGAGTGGCAATGGTCAGGCCACGTCCCACACAGCCTGCGGCAGCTGGAGAAACCAGAGTTTCTCCTCCAGTCTTTTTCGCAGCTGCGATGCCAAGAGCTGCGCGGCTAAGTAATTAATCCTGTTGTCGCAGCAGTTGGCAGGTAAAGCGTAGCTACTCACCTGTAACTGGTGTTCTCCAGGGATAGCAGAAATCAGTTCTCACACAAGACGCGAACGGAGCCCTCGCGGAAGCATCTCCCCAACTTTCAAAGAAAGCCTTTGGGAGATGCCACCACACATGCGTGGTCCCCTTCCCGCCCAAGGGTGCCATCTTGCTCAGCCAGATGACATAGCTAGAGCCAACAAAAGAAAGGCAAAAATAGAGCAGCAACTCCAAGAGAGGAGGGAAGGTTTGTGAGGACTGATTCCTGCTGTCTGACTTGACCTGCCTACTACTATTACTACTACTATCAATTCTACTACTGATTATGAAGATAAAGCGTAATTGCTTAACAAATCTTTTTATTCTGTGTTCAAAGATGAAGGGACAGGAGAGGGAGCTCAGAAAACACCCACAAATAGGAACAAAAGTGAAAGGGATCTTGAATGATTTCAGAAGACTGTGTTCGTGAGGAACTACCTAAACTAAAAGAAGACAAAGCCATGTGGCCAGCTGGGATAAATCAGAGAGTATTGAAAGAACTTGGGGAAGTTCTAGCAGCTTCACTGTCTGACCTTTTCAATGCTTCTTTAGTCAGAAGTGGTCCCAGAGGACTGGAGAAAGGCTCATGTGGTGCCTTTATACAAAAGCGGAAGTAAGGATGAGGTTGAGAACTACAGGCTGGTTAGTTTGACCTCTGTGGTGAGTAAATTAATGGACACATTGCTAAAACAGAGGATTGTGAGGTTTCTGGAGTCCAATGGATTGCAGGATCTGAGGCAGCATGGGTTTACTGTCGACTGAATTGTAACCTCTGAGAAGCAGGGACCATCTTTTACATGTGTCTGAACAGCACTCCGTACGCCTTGTAGGGCTATACAAATAGCAGTGATAGTAGTGATAATAGTAGTAGGCAGGTCATGTCAGACAAATCTGATTGATTTCTTTGACTGGGTGACCAAATTTGGACAGAGAGAAAGCCCTTGATGTGGTTTATTTAAATTTCAGTAAAGTATATGATACATTTCCGCAAAGGCAACTTATAAAGTGAACACACTAGAGATGGACCATGAAATGACTGACTGGGCTAGATGTTATAAATTGTGTGCTGCACGGATCTGTCCTTGATCCAATTCTTTTTTATCATTTTTGTTAGTAATATTGCAGAAGGTCTGTTGGGTAAGGTTTGCCTTTTTGTGGATTATAAAATATGCAATAGAGTAGAAAGGAAAGAGTAGATAACATGAGGAGGAATCTAACCCAGTTTGAAGAATGTTCAAGAATTTGGCAACTGAGATTTAACGCTAAAAAATGCAGGGTCATGAATTTGGACTGGAAAAATCCAAGGGAGTGATACAGTATAGGCGTAAAGTACTTCTGTCCATGAAAGAAGAGTGGGGCCTAGGCGTGATTGTTTCTGATGATCTTAAAGTGGCTAAACAAGTAGAAAGGCAACGGCGAAAGTCAGAAGGATGCTTGGGTGCATAGGAATAGGAATGGCCAGCAGAAGAAAAGAAGGTGACTGTGCCTCTGCACAAATGATACTGCCAGGTATCCCTCTGAGCGTATCAAAAGCGACTTCATGGCTCTGGGACAGAGGGTGAAGCCAATAGGGGCGTAGGTGGTGCTCTCTTCAATCCTCCCTGTTCAGGGTAAAGGCCAAGGCAGAGAGGCTCGTATCCTGGAGATGTATGCATGGTTGCGTGGATGGTGTCATCAAGAGCGTTTTGGTTTCCTGGACCATGGGATGCTGTTTCAAGGGTTGCAGAGCAGAGATGGCATCCATCTGTCCAAGAAAGGTCAACGCGTCTTCAGTAGTAGACTGGCTAATCTACTGAAGAGGGCTTTAAACTAGATTCATTGGGGATGAGTGAAGAAAGCCCCCAGGTAAGTGAAACATTAAATACCTTTATGGAAATGGGTAAAATATGGAATAAGGAAGGCTGTATGTATAAATGCTCATAGCATGAGAAATAATAACCCTGATTTTGAAGCTTTAATGGGAGAGGCTGACTTGAATTTAGTGGCAGTTACATAAGAACATAAGACATGCCATACTGGGTCAGACCGAGGTCCATCAAGCCCAGTATCCTGTTTCCAACAGTGGCCAATCTAAGTTATACGTACCTAGCAATATCCCCAAAGACACAGGTTCCACAATGCTTGTACAGGGTCAAGCATTGATATCCTGGGTCCCTTTTTAATAGTGGTTTATGGACCTTTCCTCCAGGAACTTGTCCAAACCTTTTTTAAATCCAGCTATACTAACAGAAAGCACAGTTACTTACCTGTAACAGGTGATCTCTGGGAACAGCAGGAATAAGTCTTCACATATGGGTATCGTCGGTACCGACGGAACCTGCGCGGGAACGCTCCCTAGCGTCCAAAAGGAAAGCTTTTGGGAGCATTCCACAGTGCCTGCGCGCTGCCTTCCCGCCTTTCCCAACCGCCTCTCTCCAGTTCGAGTTTTAAAGCTGAGACAAAGAGAGAGAGAGGAAAGGAAAGATAGATAGAGAGAGATACAACTCCTAGGGGAGGTGGGTGGGTTGTGAAGACTTATTCCTGCTGTTCCCAGAGATCACCTGTTACAGGTAAGTAACTGTGCTATCTCCAGGAACAAGCAGGAAAGCGTAGTTACTCACCTGTAACAGGAGTTCTCCAGGAGCAGCAGGAATCAGTCCTCACACATATGGGTGACGTCGGCGCCGACGGAGCCCTCGCGGAGCAATTTTCCCCAGCTTTCACAGAAAGCCTTTGGGAATTGCAGCGCGCATGCGCGGTCACCTTCCCGCCCAAGGGTGCCATCTTAGCCAGTCTGATGACATAGCTAAAAGACAGCATAAAAATTTGCAAAAAAACTTAAGCAGATGATTGCAACTCCACGGGGAGGAGGGAGGGTTGTGAGGACTGATTCCTGCTGCTCCTGGAGAACACCTGTTACAGGTGAGTAACTACGCTTTCTCCAGGACCAAGCAGGAAGTCAGTCCTCACATATGGGACTCCCAAGCTTAAGGCTACCGGAGACCCTAAGCACAAAAATGAGCTCCCTCGAGCTCGGCAGTACAGAAGGATGGAATCTTCGCTGACTTATTACCCACCGGTAGCCCCCATCCGGGATGGAGGGTAGGAGTTGCTCAAATCTCGAAGAGATTTCGGAGGACTGCCTGTCCGAAAGCACTGTCCCTGCGGGACTCCCTCTCGAGACAGTAATGGACCGCAAAAGTCTGGCTCGAAGACCAAGTAGCGGCCCGACAGATTTCTGCTAGCGGAACAGAGCGGAGGTAAGCCACTGACGTAGCCTTCGCCCGAACACAATGAGCCGTGACTCGACTTTCTAAGGAGAGTCCGGCTGCCCCATAAGCCCAAGCGATACAGTCAGCAACCCAGATGGATAGAGTACGCTTGGAGACAGGGAGCCCCAATTTATTGGGGTCAAAAGACACAAAATGCTGAGCAGCTTTACGGTGCTCCCGCGTACGGTCAAGGTAGAAGTTCAATGCCCTTCTACAGTCCAGGGTATGCAGGACTCGTTCAGCTCGGCTGGAGTGAGGCCTGGGAAAGAAGGTTGGAAGTACCACCTCCTGATTGATGTGAAAAGGGGAGACGACTTTTGGAAGAAATTTTGGGTGAGTCCGTAGGACTACCCTATTTTTGTAGAACCGAGTGAAGGGAGGATCAGACACGAGGGCCTGCAATTCACTGACGCGTCTAGCGGAAGTGAGGGCTATCAGGAATAAGGTTTTCCACGAGAGAAAACGCAGAAAACAGGTAGCCATCGGTTCAAAAGGCGGACAGGTGATCCGCTGTAAAACCACATTCAGATCCCAGTCAGGTGCTAGCGGGCGCAGAGGTGGTTTTAGTAGAAGGAGACCTCGGAGAAACCGTGCTACAAGAGGGTCGCTGGAAAGAGGTCTGCCGTCCACCGGCACATGGTGTGCTGACAGAGCACTGAGGTGGACCTTGACTGAGTTGGACTTAAGTCCCAGATTAGAGAGGTAGAGCAGGTACTGCAAGATCACCGACACCGAGCAGGAGAAGGGATCCTGAGACTGCTGTACACACCAAACGGAAAAACGACGCCATTTAAGGGCGTAGCATTTGCGGGTAGAAGGTCGCCGAGAAGCTAGGACGACCACTTCCACCTCTGCCGGCAGGAGAAGGGGAGCAAGGACTACCCTTTCAGCCGCCAGGCCATTAGATTGAGAGATCTGAGGTTGGGGTGTAGCAGAGACCCCTGATCCTGTGTTAGGAGATCCGGATGAAACCCCAGAGGGAACGGATCCTCTACCGCTAATTGCAACAGGAGTGGAAACCACGGCTGTCTGGGCCAGCGAGGAGCCACCAGGATCATGGACGCTTTGTCCTGGAGAACCTTGAACAGAGTTCGGGAGACCAGCGGGATGGGAGGAAAAGCATAGAGAAGGTTTTCCGACCATGAGAGCAGAAATGCATCTGCCGCTACCCGAAGGGGATGTGGCTGACGCGAGCAGAAGCGAGGAAGTTGCCGGTTGAGAGGACTGGCAAAGAGATCCATCGTGGGGAGGCCCCACTTCAGAAAGAGTTTCTGGACTATCAAGGGATCCAGACGCCACTCGTGCGGCTGGAGTATCCTGCTGAGTTTGTCCGCCAGGCAATTCTCCTGGCCTGGGAGATAAACTGCTTTGAGAAGAATGCCGTGACTGACGGCCCAAGAGCAGAGCTTTTGAGCTTCTCGGCAGAGAAGGAAGGAGCCCGTGCCACCCTGTTTGTTCACGTAGAACATGGCAACTTGATTGTCCGTCTGGACAAGGACGGACTGGTGAGAAGTCAGGTGGGAGAAAGCCTTGAGCGCCAGACGAATAGCTCTGAGCTCCAGGAAGTTGATCTGTTGAGCAGATTCCCACGCGGTCCAGAGACCTTGAGTACATGCCCCCTGGCAGTGAGCTCCCCAGCCCAGGAGGGAAGCATCGGTCGTCAGCACTTGAGTCGGCTGAGGCGATTGAAAAGGCATTCCGAGCACTAGGTTCGGCCGATGAAGCCACCACTGTAGGGAAGAGGCCAGCGGACTGGAGAGGTGCACTAAGTCGGCTAGGCCGCCGGTGGCTTGTTGCCACTGTTTGCGAAGGCACCATTGAGCCGGCCGCATATTCAGGCGAGCATTGGGGGTCACGTGGACGGTGGAAGCCATGTGGCCGAGCAATCTCAGGAAGCGCCTGGCGGAGACCAGGGACTGGCTGCGAAAACGGCCGGCTAGGTCCATGAGCCGTTGAGCCCTGTCGAGAGGCAGGAAAGCTCGAGCCTGAGTAGTGTGCAGTCTTGCGCCGATGAACTCGAGATCCTGTGAGGGGAGCAAAGTGGACTTTGCGAAGTTTATGACAAAGCCCAAGTACTGCAGAAGAGTCACCGTGCGGTGTGTGGCATTGGTGACTGCCGGAGGGGACGACGCTCTGATGAGCCAGTCGTCGAGGTACGGAAAAACATAGAGGCCGTGAAGCCTGAGATAGGCCGCCACCACCGCGAGACATTTTGTGAAGACTTGCGGTGCGGAGGACAGGCCAAAGGGCAGTACTCTGTACTGGTAGTGATTTCCGGCCACCACAAACCTTAGGTATTGGCGGTGGCTTGGGTGGATGAGGATGTGCGTGTAGGCATCCTTTAGATCCAAGGAGCATAGCCAATCTCCCTGCTGGAGGTAGGGCAGAAGGATTCCAAGGGTAAGCATCTTGAACTTTTCCCGCACAAGGAACTTGTTGAGGTTGCGCAAGTCCAGGATGGGTCTTAGGCCTCCTGTCCTTTTTGGTATTAGGAAATACCTGGAATAAAAGCCTTGACCTCTCAGGTGGTGGGGCACCGGTTCCACAGCCTGGTCCTGGAGAAGACTTGCTAACTCAAGAAGGAGTAAGTCCCTGTGCAGAGGGAGTCGCGGAGGTTCCCCCGGAAAATAGGAGGGAGGGACCTGATGGAAGTGGAGAAGGTATCCTTCTCGCACGACTTGAAGCACCCAGGCATCTGAAGTGATGTTGGACCACCTGTGGGCGAAGTGAACCAGCCGCCCTCCGGTGCTGGGAGGGACCAGCTGAGGGGGAGAGGCTATGCTGAGGAAGTCAAAAACCCCCACCCTGCTGAGCAGGGGCTGGTGGTGCAGGCTTGGGGGCTTGCTGCCTACGGGACCCGTTACCCCGTCCCTTGGCCTGCTGCCCCTGTTGGGGAGCTGGAGGGGCCTGATATTGGGGGTAGTGTTTGTAGGCAGCCGCCTTTCTCGGGTAAAAGGACTTTTTCCCCGAGCCCTTCTTTTTCTGGGAAGGGGCGGAGGTCTTCCTAGAAAGCCTGGTCCTGGTGAGAGTCTCCGTCTCGATTTGTGCAGCCTTTTCAGCCATGGGCTTGCCAAAGAGGTTCTCACCTCTGCAGGGGACATCGACCAACTTGTCCTACACCCAAGGCTCAAGGTCAGACGACTGAAGCCAAGCCTGTCGGCGGGCACCGATGCCGGCTGCGGCCACACGAGCCGATGCTTCAAAGCCATCATAGGCTGCTCGGGACATGAATTTGGAGCATTCCCGAATACCAGATGTTAAGGCTAGGAACCTCCGCAAAGGTTCCTCGGACAGTCCAGCAGAGAATCCGGCTAGCTCTTTAGCCAGGTCTCGGAGATACATGCCCATGTATAGCTGGTAGGTCTGGACACGACAAGCCAGCATAGAGCCCTGGAAACACTTCTTACCAAGGCCATCCAGGTTACGGGCCTCCCTGCCAGGGGGCACCGAGGAGTGCATTTTCTGGCTCTTAAGCCTATGCATGGCCGATTCCACCACCATGGAATGGTGTGGTAGCTGTGCTTTTTGGAAGCCAGGACTCTTGCGGACTCGATAGATGGAATCGACCCGCTTGCTCAATACCGGCGACGAGGCCGGACTCTCCCACATGCGGAAGAGTAGTCGTTCCAGCATGGGAGGCACCGGTACAGTAAAGTGCACCCGGGCGGGAGAGTCGTACTGAAGGGCGTCGAGCTCTTCGGCTCGAGGCTCCTCCTCGGGATCCGCCGGGAAGCCCAAAGCCTTGGCCATATCCCTGACGAAGTCCGAGAACCGGGCATCCTCCGGAGGGGACTGTTTCCGAGGTTCGGACTCAGGTGAGTCCGAGGGGACACACCGAGTCTGAAAGGAATCAGGTGACTCTTCCTCTTCAGACTCCCAGACCGACTCCGAGGAGGAATCAGTGGGGTCGGCTCGGGCAGGCGGAGGCGTCGGACGCCCCGACGCCAAGGAAGTCGGCGGCGATGACCTCGGTCCCGAACGGGAGGCCGAGGGTGACCTCGACCGAGGATCGACTCGAGTTCGCATGGACTCGAGGATCGGCTCGGTCTCCGGGGTCGACTTAGACGTCAATGTCCCGGCGGTCGGGGCAGCGGCGCCAGCGAGGCTAGCGATCAGTGCCCGCTGCTGGTCCATGAAGGAAGAGGAAGATAGTCTGCTCTCCAAGGCCGTCAACCTGAGTCCGACCTCAGGTGACCCAGCAGTCCCCGACTCGGGCCCCGACGGCGTCGGGCCCGACGTCGGACCCCTCGGAGGCGAGTCCAGAAGGACCACAGGACTTACCCGAGCAGGCAACTCCGACTCCAGGCGAGGTCGCTTCGGGAGGTGCTCCTTCTCCAAAGACCCGGGACGGCTGTCGGGGCTATGCGACCTGGCCCTCGCAGAGCCAGGAGCGTCCACCGACGCCGCCCTCGCGGGTTTTGTCTTCCGTCGATGGTCGCCGGAGGGAGAACCCCTGTCGGAGGAGCTTCGGCGATGTTCAGAGCTGGAGCCTCTGGATGCCGAGGCCTCCGACGAGGTCCGGGTACGGCTGGGGTCAGCGAAGATTCTATCCCGCTGATGCCGCCGACTCCTCAACGCTTTGGAGGACATTTTGCCACAGGCTCCACAGATCATTTCTTCATGATCCGGGCCCAGGCAGCGGAGGCAATTATCGTGTGTGTCAGTGAGTGACATATTTCTGTCACACTGACCACACCGCTTGAAACCACTGGCAGCCATCGGGGGAAAAAGGGCCCCTGCAAGGTCAAAGGACCGGGCTGCCAGTGAAAAACCGAAAACGAAACTGACCAAAAATCAGAAAAACCGAAAAAGAAGGGAAGGACTCGCAACGGCGTCGCGAGTCCGGGCAGGAAAACGACCGGCGTCGAACCGAATTGAAAAACGAGTAAAACTTACGAAAATCAACTTTTTTAGCGGGGACACGACGGGTACGTCTGTAGGGCTCCGCGGAAAAAAGAAGACTGGCTAAGATGGCACCCTTGGGCGGGAAGGCGACCGCGCATGCGCGCTGCAATTCCCAAAGGCTTTCTGTGAAAGCTGGGGAAAATTGCTCCGCGAGGGCTCCGTCGGCGCCGACGTCACCCATATGTGTGAGGACTGACTTCCTGCTTGGTCCTGGAGAATGAGTCTTCACATATGGGGACTCCCCAGCTAGAGATGCCTGGGAGATCACCCAGGTTGTGAGTCCTTGAGAAGGGCTCTACCTCCACCCATGAATCTCAGGCATCCAGCCAGGGATGGAGGGTAGGAGTTGATTAGGTATGGAACAGGTGTTTGAGAACAGCCTGACCAAACAAGGCATCCCGACGGGAGTCCTTGTCCAAGCAGTAATGGGCTGTAAAGGTATGAACCGATGCCCAGGTGGCCGCTCGACAGATTTGGTCGATGGACACAGAATTTAGATGAGCCATAGAGGCTGCCATGGCCCTCACATTGTGAGCTGTGACATGGCCCTCCAGAGAAAGGTTCTTACTCTAGTAGGCGAAAGAAATACATTGAGCAATCCAATTGGACAGAGTTCTCTTCGAGACTGGAAGTCCTATATGAGAGGGATCAAAAGCAACAAAGAGTTGAGAGGACTTTCTATGTTGCTGTGTCCTTTGTAAATAAAAAGCAAGAGCTCTCTTACAATCCAGGGTATGAAGATTCCTCTCTGCACTTGATGCATGAGGTCCTGGAAAAAAGACAGGTAAATAAACTTCCTGGTTCAGATGAAAAGGTGAGACCACTTTAGGCATAAAGTGTGGATTAGTCCTGAGGACTACCTTGTCATGATGGAACCTTGTATAAGGAAGATTAGCCACCAAGGCTTGCAGCTCACTGATGCAGCGAGCTGAAGTGACTGCAATGAGAAAAGTAACCTTCCAGGAAAGAAATTTCAAGGAGGTAGTAGCTAAGGGTTCAAAGGGTGGCTTCATAAGCTGGCCAAGAACCAGATTCAAGTCCCATGCCACTGGAGGTGGTCTAATGGGAGGTTTAGTCAAAAGAAGGCCTCTCATGAATCTTGCTATAAGAGGATGAGAGGAAATAGGCTGACCATTGAGAGGCTTAAGGGATGCTGCAATAGCACTCAAATGGACTCTTACTGAATTCGTTTTAAGGCCTGCATGGGATAAATGCAGCAAATACTCTAGTAAAGAATTCAGAGGTATTGCAAGAGGGTTAAGACCCTTCTCTGCATACCAAATGGTAAACCTCTTCCATTTAAAAGCATAGGAACGTCTGGTGGAAGGCTTTCTGGAAGCATGAAGGATATCCTTCACTTGCTGAGAAAGATGCAAATCGTGAAGGTCTAGGCCTTCAGCAACCAGGCCCTGAGATGAAGAGACTGGGAATTTGGGTGCCACAACATTCCCTCCTCCTGGGATAGGGGGTCTGGAGCAGATCCCAAGTCCAGGGAGGGAGCTTGAGAGAGATGCAGAAGTAGAGGGTACCACACTTGGCGTGGCCAACGTGGTGCTATAAGGATCGTAGACCCCTTGTCTCTCTGAAGCTTGAACAGTGTCTTGGGAATTAGGGGAATGGGTGGAAAGGCATAGAGGAAGTCTTGCCCCCAATGAAGGAGGAAGGCATCCCTGGCCTGAACTCCCTGACACGGAATCCTGGAAAAGAGCCGGGGAAGTTTGGCATTCCACGGACTTGCAAACAGGTCTATGTCTGGGGTTCCCCAAATTTGAAAGATCCTGGCTATCCGGTCCCCATGGAGGGACCATTCGTGTGGAAGCAGAACTCGACTGAGTCTGTCTGCCCAAGAGTTTTGAACCCCTGGAAGATACACTGCCATGAGATGAATTTGATGCTCTCTGGTGAAGGCCCACAATCTCAGAGCTTCGTTGCAAAGCGACAGAGAGCCAGTCCCCCCAGGCTTGTTCACGTAGAACATGGCTACTTGGTTGTCCGTGTGGATGAGGACTGTCTTGTAGCTGAGCAGGGTGTGGAAGACTCAGAGCTAGAAAGATTGCTCTGAGCTCTAAGAGGTTGATATGTAGAAATGTCTCCTGTGGAGACCAAATACCCTGGGTGGAGAGATCTTGTAGATGAGCCCCCCAACCCTTTGGGGAGGCATCTGTTGTAAGGGTTGCTTGGGCTAACACCTGTTGAAAGGGGGACCCCAGCAACAGATTTTGGGTGGACCTCCACCACTGGAGAGAGCAAAAAAGGCTGCCCTCATGTGAAGGCGAGCATAGGGGACCACATGCACGGTGGATGCCATGTGGCCTAACAGATGTAACATCTCTCGAGCAGTTAAAAGGGACTTTAACTGAATCTGGGAGGCTAACTGCACCAAGCGTAGGCAACGGACCTGGGGAAGATAGGCCCTTGCAGTGGTGGTATCCATTAGGCCCCTATCAACTCCAGAGATTGAGTAGGTGTGAGATGGGATTTTGGGATGTTTATTACAAGTCCCAGATACTGAAGGATACGCCTTGTGCAGGCCAGGGAAGCCTGGGCCTCTGACTGGGATGGAGCTCGGATGAGCCAGTCGTCCAGATATGGGAATACAAATATTCCTAGAGTGCGTAGAAATGCAGCTACTACTGCCATGCATTTTGTAAACACCCTTGGTGCAGAGGCCAGACCGAAGGGAAGCACTCTGTATTGATAGTGCTTTCCTTGAAAAAGGAACCGAAGGAACCTTCTGCGTGTTGGATGGATGAGGACATGGGTGTACGCATCCTTGAGATCTAGAGAACAAAGCCAGTCCTGACTCTGGAGGTAAGGAAGGAGAGTACCGAGAGAAGTCGTTTTGAATTTCTCCTTGCATAGAAACTTGTTCAGTTCTCTGAGATTTAATATGGGTCTGTAGCCCCCTGTTTTCTTTGGGATGAGAAAGTAGGGGGAGTAGAACCCTGAGCCCTGTTGAAGAAGGGGTACCTCTTCTATGGCCCCTTGGGCAAGAAGGGTAGCAATCTCCTGACCCAGAAGGTCGAGGAGAGATGTTGGAGAATTGAACTGTCTCACCATGGTGTGAGGGGGAAGGTTTAAGAAATGAAGCTTGTACCCTTCCCTTATGATGGAGAGGGTCCATTGCTCTGCTGTGATTTGTTCCCATCTGGGAGCAAAGTGAGCTAACCTTCCTGGAATGGTGAGAGGCTCTGGATGTTCTAGAGCCAGAAAGGCTAAGTTCTCTAGTTGTAAGTCAAAGGCCCTGAGGAGGCTGAGGCTGTTCGGCCGTAGCAGTCCTAGCAGCCTTAAGCTTGGCCTGTTTCGGTTGTTGCTGTCTCTTTGTAGCAAAATGACCTGCAGAAGATGACTGCTGACCATAAGCAGAATAATATTTCCCTTTTTTGGGAAAAAAAATCCTTTTTGAACAACCTTTTCTTAAATGGAGCAGAAGTAGACTTTGAAAGTCTATCTAAAGCAGAATTTTCAGCATCCATCTGGGTGGCCTTTACTTGCCAATCCTTGCCAAAAAGGTTTTCACCTGTACAAGGAAGGTTTCCTAGTCCATCCTGAACCCAGGGTTCCAAATCAGAAGCTTGTAAACAAGCAACTCTGCGTGCACCTATGGCAATAGCCAAGGCTCTGCTGGCACCTTCAAAAGAGTCAAAGGCTGCACGGTTGGAAAACTTGGAAACATCCTGGGCATGTTTGAGCCAGGTGAGGAACTCTTCCCTTTTATCTTCTGAAATAAAAGGAGACAAAGTTTGCAGGTGATCTGTAACTTCTTTTAGAAACATCCCCATATAGAGACTATAGGAGTTGATTCTGGCAACAAGCATATTGGCCTGGAAAATTCTCCTGCCAAAGGCATCTAAGGTTCTGCATTCTCTTCCTGGAGGAGCAGAAGAGTGCCTTTTTATACTCTTTATCTTCTTCATAGCAGACTCCACCACAATGGAGTGGTGAGAAAGCTGAGTCTTATGAAAGCCAGGACAAGGAGGAACACGATACATGGTGTCCAACCTACGAGAATGAGGGGAAGTGGTGAGAGGAGTCTCCCATATGCCCAACATGTGATCATAAAGAATCTCATGTATTCGTAAAGTGGCTGCCTCTTTAGGAGCCTTAGGAAATTGTAAAATATCTAATTTTTTGGCTCTAGGCTCTGGCTCAGGGGCCACTGAGATGGAAAGAACCTTAGCCACTTCCCTAATGAAATCTTGAAAAGACAAGTCTTCTGGAGGAGACATTCTCCTTTTTGGAGAAGAGAGCTCCTGAGGAAGGATCACCGATGCTTCGACAGAGGCCTCTGATTCATCAGAGTCTTCAGAGGAATCGAAGTATCGCCTATCTGGATGCTCCTGCAGAGCCCGATACGCGTACCGGGTGGTATCGACATCGGGAGTGATCGGTACCGATTCGGTACCGATGGGCATCACATAACAGTGTACCGCTGCAGTCTACACCGAAGCCAATGTCGATGCAATCGGTACCGGTGCCGGAGTCGGTACCGACAACGGAGTTTGTTGCGGTACTGAAGGTGTCGCAGCTTGTATGAATGCCGTGATGGCACGCTGCATGGTCAGGATATTCTGATCCATCGACGCAACCAATGTCTGGATGTCGGTACCAGTGGAAACCACCGGTACCCCAGAACATGGCAACAGGTGATCGGTCGAGGCCGAGCCATCGATGTCAACCTGTGACCCCATAGATAAAGCTTTGGAAGCCGGAGCCTCCCGCCAGGGTAATTTTGCCGGTGCGGATTCCTCGAGAGCAAGCCCGGAGGCATCTCGATACCTAGAGGGAGATCTACCCTTCGAGGACCGGCTGGACTTAAGTTTGGTTACCTGAGATCCATGGGAGGAAGAAGCAGCCCTGGAAGACGTCGATGCAACCGAAGCTGCATCAGAGGGAAACAGGGGTACTGAGCTTGGCTGCTCGATTCTGTAGACCTCTTTTAGACATCATGGAACAGGACTCACAATCCGTAATGGAGTGGTCAGGACCTAAACATTTTAGACACCATTCATGGGTGTCGGTGACAGAAATAGTGCTGCTGCACTTCGTGCACTTTTTAAACCCAGAGGCGGGCTTTTCCATGAGGAAAAATTTCCTAGGCCTAAGGCCAAAGAAGAAAAAATACACTGAAGTGAGAAAAACAGTAGTTTTTTTTTTTTTTTTTAGAATAAAGAAAGAAAAGACCGGCGATACCGGTCCAGCGTCGAGAAGGCAGACGCGCGACCAAAGAAATAAAAGAAAATAAAGAAATTCTTTAGTGGTGACAGGAACACGACCTGCTGGCTCCGCGGCAAAGAAGAACTGGAGAGAGGCGGTTGGGAAAGGCGGGAAGGCAGCACGCAGGCGCTGTGGAATGCTCCCAAAAGCTTTCCTTTTGGACGCTGGGGAGCGTTCCCGCGCAGGCTCCGTCGGTACTGACGATACCCATATGTGAAGACTCATTCCTGCTTGTTCCTGGAGATAAATGGTTTACAGACAACCATGACTGGGATGTAACTATATCAAGTTATACTTTATTCAGAAAGGACAGGGTAGGAAGAAGGGGAGGAGGAGTGATACTGTATGTAAAAAATATTAAAGCTTTGGAACTACAGAGCTTAAAAGGGACAGAGGAGGCACTGTGGGTTAAACTCGAAAGAAGGAAAACGAAATCTATTTGCACTGGTGTGATATACAGACCCCTCTCACAGGAGGAAGAGGTAGACAGAGTTAATTGAAGACATATGCAGCATTGCTAGAAAAGGGGAAATGCTACTGATAAGGGATATCAATATGCCAGATGTTGACTGGCACATTCCTGCTGCAGTATCATCTAGAAGTAAGGAGAACCTGGACTCTAGAGAGAACTATTCAGGCAACTGGTAACAGAAGGGGCCATACTGGACTTGGTGCTTACCAATGGTGAAAGTGTTTCTGATGTTAATAGTGGGAGATCATTTTGCATCCAGTGATCACCAGATGGTGTGGTTCAGTATTAGTATTAGGGCTGTTAAAATCCATTCAAAAGCAAGGAAAACTAACTTTGCCAAGATGGGCCAATATCTGAGGGAGTCGTTAGCAGGATGGGAACAGCTGGGGGATGTAGAAAAACAGTGGGCAAAATTGAAAGGGGATATTTTAAGAGCAACCAACCTTTTTATTAAAATGGTAAATAAACGTAAAAAGAAAAGAAGACCGCTATGGTTTTCGAAAGAAGTAGCTCAGTGGTTCTCAACCCTGTCCTCGGGACCCACCTAGCCAGTCGGGTTTTCAGGATAACCACAATGAATATGTATGAGAGAGATTTGCATACACTGCCTCCATTATATGCAAATGTATCCCATGCATATTCATTGTGGTTATCCTGAAAACCCGACAGGCTAGGTGGGTCCTGAGGACAGGGTTGAGAGAACCCCTGAAGTAGCTGAAAAAGTGAAAAAAAGAGGGAGGCCTTCATGAAATACAAGAGATTATGGAGAGAGGAAGACAGGCATCTGTATTTGGAAAAACTTAGAGAAGCTAGCAAAGTAGTCAGGAAAGCAAAGATTCAAAAAGAGGAGGAAATAGCCAATGCAGTTAAATGGGTGATAAGACATTTTTCAGATATGTTATTGCGAAGAGGAAGGGCAAAAGTGGTATTGTCAGACTCAGGGGGAAGGAGAGGAATATGTAGAAGCTGACAAGGATAAAGCAGAATTGCTTAACAAATATTTCTGTTCTGTGTTCACAGATGAAGAACCACGAACAGGATCTCAGAAAACACCCACAAACAGGAACAGAAGAGAGGGGCATCTTGAACAAAGTGATGGGACCGGATGAGATACACCCTAGAATACTGAGGGAACTTGGGGACGTTCTAGCAGCTCCACTGACTGACCTTTTCAATGCCTCAGAGTCTGAAGTGGTGCCAAAGACTGTAGAGAGGGACATGTGATCCCTTTACACAAAAGCAGAAGTAAGGATGTGGTTGAAAACTACAGGCTGGTTAGTTTAACTTCAGTGGTGAGTAAATTCTTTGAAGTGCTGCTGAAAGAGAAAATAGTGAGGTTTCTGGAGTCCAGCGGACTACAGAATCCGAGGCAGCATGGATTTACCACACTCAGGTCTTGTCAGACAAATCTGATTGATTTCTTTGACTGGGTGACCAGGGAGTTGGACCAAGGGAAAGACCTAGATGTGGTGTATTTAGATTTCAGTAAAGCTTCTGACACCGTTCCACACAGGCGACTCAATCAAAATGAGCACCCTAGGGATGAACCCTAAAGTTACTGCTTGGGTTGGGAGGCGACAAAGGTTACAGGTAAATGGAGCTCACTCTGAGGAGGAGGTTACCAGTGGTGTGTCCCCAGGGATCTGTCCTTGGTCCAATTCCTTTTGGCATCTTTGTTAGTGATATAGCGGAAGGGCTGTCAGGTAAGCTTTGACTCTTTGTGCATGATACCAAAATCAGAACTAGAGTAGACACCCAGAAAGATTTAGATAACATGAGGAGGGAACTAGCTAAGCTTGAAGAATGGTCTAGAATTTGGCAGCTGAGGTTTAATGTTAAAAAATGCAAGGTCATGCATTTGGGCTGCAGCAATCCAAGGGAGCAATATAGTATAGGGGGTGAAGTACTGTACTTTTGTCCACTAAAGAAGAGCAGGACCTAGGCGTGATTGTGTCTCATGATCTTAAAGTAGCAAAACAGGTAGAAACGGTGACGGCAAAAGCTAGGATGCTTGGGTGCATAGGGAGAGAAATGGCCAGCAGAAGAAAGCTGGTGATAGTGCCTCTGTATAAGTCTTTGGTGCGACCTCATTTGGAGTATTGTGTGCAATTCTGGAGACCGCACCTTCAAAAGGATATAAACAGGCTGGAGTCCGTACAGAGGATGGTTACTAAAATGGTGGTTGTTAAGTGCAGTCGAGTCGGAGTTGACTCATGGCGACCCTCTGGATAGCTATCCTAAATTGTGTTTGGTCTTCAGTCAAGCGGCTCATTGTTGACAGACTGGTACCCGTAGCTGCTGTTATTGTATCGATCCATCTCATTGCTGGCCTTCCTCTTTTACACTGACCTTCTATCTTGCCAAGCATGATGTCTTTCTCTAATGATCTCTCTCTTCGCATGATGTGTCCAAAGTATGAAAGTCGAAGTCTTGTCATCTGAGCTTCTAAAGAAAGCTTAGGTTTGATCTCCTCTAGTACTAACTGGTTTGTTCTTCGGGCAGTCCATAGTATACACAGTATTCGCCGCCAGAACCATAATTCAAAGGCATCAATTTTCTTCCTGTCTATCTTTTTCACTGTCCAGCTTTCACATCCATATGATGTTATTGAAAATACCATGGCTTGAACAAGTCGAATCTTTGTATGGAGAGAGAGACATCTCTGCTCTTGAGAACCTTTCAGTAAAATGGTTAGTGGTCTTCATTATAAAGCATATGAGGACAGACTTAAGGATCTTAATATGTACACCTTAGAGGAAAGGCGGGATAGAGGTGATAGGATTGAGGCATTTAAATACCTCCATGGCATAAATGCACAGGAGGAGAGCCTTTTTCGATTGAAAGCACGCTCTGCTATGAGGGGACATGGGATGAGGGTGAAAGGGGATAGATTCAGGAGTGCAATGAGGAAATATTTCTTTATGGAAAGAGTGGTGGAATTTGTGGAATAGTCTTCCAGTGGAGGTGGTAGAGATGAGGACAGTATCTGAATTCAAAGAAGCATGGGACAAACATGGATGATCTCTAAAGGAAAAACGGGGACTGTTGTAGTGCTTGATATGGAAGGGCAGACTAGATAGGCTATGTGGTCTTTTTCTGTCGTCGTGTCTCTAAATATTTGGCGAGTCGGTTGATATAGTGTATCTGGACTTTCAGAAAGCCTTTGACTTTTGTCAAAACTAAAAAGTCATTGGATAGGAGGCAGTGTACTATTCTGGATCAGGAACTGGTTAAAAGATAGAAAGCAGGACTTCCAGTGATGTCGGCTGACTAGATGGCGATGTTCTGACCGAGCTCCGCCATGGGGCTCATCAAAAGTGGAAAATACCCCTCTACCCCCCCCCCCCCCCCGTGAAGAGTTAAATGTACCCTCGTGAAGAGCCGGATGGTTGCAGAGAAGGGAGGAGAGCAAACAGAGAATAACCCCCTGATGTAAAGGCAGAGACCGTAGTAAGTGGGTGGAGTGGAGGGTGACTCAACCTCCTCAAGCCGCTGATTGTGTGATCGCAGGGGGAGGGGAGGCCTGGGAACCCTTACCGCAGGGAAGTCGGAGAGAGCAGAGGGTTGCTGTACGGGGCGGGCCGTAAAGCTCGGTAGCCTCCTATGCGGACGTCAGCGGTGGTGGAGCTGCAGCGAAAGGGCAGCCGGTGCACGGAGAGCCTGTTGCAGGAGCAGAACATGTGCAGACAGAGTGCACGTGGCGGTGAGGCCCGGGAATTAAGACTGGCCTAAGAGGACAGGTTACAGGATCCTTGTTGGATAATCTGAGTATCCGACTGGAGCAGACCAGAGTGAGGGTGCATAACTGCGGCCACAAGGTACCCGGAGTCAACAGGAGCAGGTGTTCTTCACTCCGGGCGACCATCTGCTCTCCTCAGTCCGAGGATTGAGCCGCCGGAGCATCGGGCCACCCACGACACACGTGCTGACCAATCGGGTCAGCCTGAGCCTGCTTAAAAGGAGCGCTGATCAGGCGCATCATCCTCTTCTCCGTTCTTCACTCCGGGCGACCATCTGCTCTCCTCAGTCCGAGGATTGAGCCGCCGGAGCATCGGGCCACCCACGACACACGTGCTGACCAATCGGGTCAGCCTGAGCCTGCTTAAAAGGAGCGCTGATCAGGCGCATCATCCTCTTCTCCGTTCTTCACTCCAGGCAACCATCTGCTCTCCTCAGTCCGAGGATTGAGCCGCCGGAGCATCGGGCCACCCACGACACACGTGCTGACCAATCGGGTCAGCCTGAGCCTGCTTAAAAGGAGCGCTGATCAGGCGCATCATCCTCTTCTCCGTTCTTCACTCCGGGCGGCCATCTGCTCTCCTCAGTCCGAGGATTGAGCCGCCGGAGCATCGGGCCACCCACGACACACGTGCTGACCAATCTGGTCAGCCTGAGCCTGCTTAAAAGGAGCGCTGATCAGGCGCCCGCGCCTGTCGGGCCCGTGCCTGAGGGCCTCGCCAGAGGGCCCTTTGGCATGGCCCTTAGGCGGAGGCCACACCAGAAGCTGATTCCCGCAGCAACGAGCAACAACTATACAATACACGCTCAAGCTAATCCACCCAGCTCTCCGCATGTAGACTCACCTGCTCTACTACTACAACACAAGCTTCTACTACTGTATGAACTTCCTCTAGCTCCAAACGTAAGCAACCTCAACCTTTTGTCTCCAGTAAGCTTTGCTATTTAAATTCGGAATTATTGTATTCTTCTTCCCTCATATTCTAAGTACTTAACCCTGCACTGTTTTGTAGTGAACTACAAGATATTTGATTACGTATTACAACTTATACATACACTATTCTTACCTACAACTTGATTTACAAGGTACCCTATTTTCAATTGTTGTTAATCACCTTTTTTATAAAATTCTAAACATAACTTCTGCAATTCATCTGTGCTACAAAATAGCTGCCACCCATCACTGTATTCATCTATGCTACAAGTATCTAACATACTTGTAATGTAATGTGTCTATGTTACAAAGTTCCTAGCTTGCAATTATTGTATCACTCTATTCTACAATGTACCTAGCTTCTGCTTATTGAATTTATCTATACTACAAACTATTTGGCATTCATCTCTTCAACTAAGCACCACTACAGTAGACCCTAAAACACTGAAAAATATACCAACCCCTGTGACTGCACATCTTTTCAACTACAAAAATTCAAAATATCCACTGCCCCTGCTCCTCTCTACTAGCACGCATCCCCCACCACCCTCATCAGCCCCAAAAATGACTACTCGTAAATCATACTTATTCACACTAGGGCTTACCCTCACCTCACTTTAACCTACTTTTGCTTACAATCCCTAATGTCCTCACGTTAACCGCCAGCATCCCCATACCAATAATATACTCTTCAAGGCGCCCACCCACCCAACCACTTCCCCACTATGTCCATCATAACCCACACCGCCGTACATGCAAACTTAAACCTATCATACTAAACCCCAACCTTAAACCCCATACTCCCACTGACAACAACCATCCCCCCCTCAAATGCGCCCTACTCAATGCGCGTTCTGCCAGAAATAAAATCCCCTTACTTGCTGACCTCATTATTGACAATAACCTAGATATACTTTGCCTCACCGAAACCTGGTTCCAAGACTCTGACACGGTCCTTTTAAACCAGATATGCCCCGATACATATTCCATTAACATATGTAATAGTTCGCATGGAAGAGGCGGAGGTGTAGCTATAATATCCAGATACAACTCTCCACTATAGAATCTACTTCCACATCAGGCATGGAATCTATCACGGTCTCTAACTCCATGCTATCCCTGCACCTTATTTACCGAGCTCCACAGATAGACTCCTCTGACCTCTCCTCTATCCTAGACACAGCCTGCTCCCCCCCAATCCCACTCATGCCCCCTAGTAATCCTAGGAGATCTAAACTTGCACTCCACACCCCCTACACATTCCTCCTCCTTCCTCCAAGCAATGAATACACTTCAATTCACTCAAATATTACACCACCCTACTCATACTAAAGGAAACATCCTTGACCTAATATTTATCCCCCATCACCCTCGCCTCCATGACCAGGTCCAACACTCTATCCACCCAATACCATGGTCTGACCATGCCATCATCTTTTTCTCCCTTCCATACTCCTCCCTCAGACATCAACCTCCTACCCATCTCCAGTACAATCGCAAATTCAAACCTTTCAACGCAGCCAACTTCTTGGAACAAACTATCCCTTCACTTGACCTACTAAAAAACAGCAACCTAGAGCTTGACCCCATCATCTCTAAATGGAATGAAATCCTATCCACTGCCTTCCTACTCCCACCAATACATCATCCTTATAAACACCGCAGAAGAACCCCCTGGTTCTCCACAAACCTCAAAACCCTTAAAAGGGAGCTTAGACGTCTAGAATGCAAATGGAGACACACCCAAGACCCCAACTTACATATAGCCTACACTACTAAACTTCAAACATACTGTTCAGAAACACTCAAACATAAAAGACAATATAATGAAAACATTATCAAAAGTGCCCTTAATAAACCTAGAGAGCTTTTCTCCATTGCCAAATCCCTAATAAATGAACCCCTTCAACATGACCAACCGCCAAAAATAACGGCACAAGCTATAGCTGACCATCTGTCTTCCAAATGCCTCCCTTCATTGTCAACATATAACCCCCAACCAATCATAGATTACTTTACTCAACCTCTCAACTCATCTTGCCTAAACACATGGAATGAGTTTCACACTATTACATTAGATAATGTAACTGATGTCATAAAAGGTCTGAACACCTCAACCTCAGCCCTAGACCCTTGCCCAGCCCATTGGATCAAAACCACTAGTAGTACTCTTAGCCCCTATATTCTAAACATAATACAAACCTCCCTTAAATCAGGCTCTGTTCCACCCCTCCTTAAATGTGCTTCTATCCGCCCAATCATAAAAGGGACAAAACTTGACCCTACCTCCCCTTCCTCTTACAGACCCATCTCCAGTATCCCTTTCCTGGCAAAGATTACTGAAAAAATAGTCCAAACCCAACTTCAGTGCCACATTGATGATCACTCCCCCCTCGACTTATACCAACATGGCTTTAAAAGAAATCATGGAGTTGAAACACTACTTACTTCCCTACTAGACTCCTTATACTTACATACCCAAAACCCTACTCAAGGATGTTTACTCATTTTCCTTGACCTATCTGCCGCATTTGACTCTCTTCCTCATAATCAACTCCTAACCAGACTTCACAAAACAGGTCTTAGAGGCACTACACTCAAATGGTTCCAATCCTATCTGAACTCCAGAACTCAACAGGTCCGTCTTGGAAATGACACCTCCCTCCCATTTATACTAAAACGAGGAGTACCTCAAGGATCTAGCCTATCCGCCTTACTTTTCAACATCTTCCTTCAACCTGCTTGCAAAATATTTCAAGAACATGGCATACAGTACCAAATATATGCTGATGACATGATGTGTTTTACCCCTTTTAACCTCTCCAATCCCAACTTCTCCAAAATCAATGAATGTCTAACTTGCCTCAAATCCTGGCTATCCCAACACAATCTACTAATCAACCAATCCAAAACAGAGGTACTTCAAGTATTTTCTAACCTTACATACTCCCCTCCTCTAACTCTCACCATTGCTGATCTCCCACTTACTATAAAAAAACAAGTAAAATATCTTGGAATTATCATTGACCAGAACCTCTCCTTCACTGAACATATAAAAAGATCCACCAATACAATCTATGCAAAATTACGCACCCTCCGGAATCTTAAACCCTAACTCACTGTATTTATATCCCGCTTTTCACCGCTTTGACCCGGTGAAAAGCGGGATATAAATACAGTTAAATAAATAAATAAACTCCTTTCGCACCATCTGTCAGTCCCTTACAACCCCTTCACTCGACTATTGCAACCTAATCTACCATGGTCTCCCCAAAAATACAATCCAACCACTCCAAATAGCGCAGAATACGGTAGCTAGACTCATAACCAATAAGCCCAGACGTGCTCATATCACACCTGTCCTCCACGACCTTCACTGGCTCCCCATACAACACAGAGCTAAATTTAAGGTCCTTACTCTTATTCATAAAATAATTGTAAATGAATCAGCACCCTGCCTCACTTCACTCCTTACCTTTCCTAGTAACACAGGAACACATCGTACCTCTACCAAAAACCTGCTATCCATACCAACAGCCAAAAGGTACTGTAAACAATTTACTAGCAATAGGGCTCCCTCTACGCCCCATCCTTATGAAACACCCTCCCTCCCGAACTGCGCAACTGTGAGAGCCACCTTGAATTCCGCAGGAAACTAAAAACACACCTCTTCCTAGAGTATTTTTCCCTCCCACCCTAGCTCCTAACCTTCATGATCTACCTCTCTACCCAGGTTGCCCCCAAATCTTTACAAAATTAACTGTAGGCATATTTATCTAATGTAAAAAGTTAACCTTTGATCTCGATCTCCGATCATGGTAGTCAGTTCTACTGCCACAGTCGTACCTATTATCTGTTACATTGTTAATTGCTACTTGTTACCTTGTTATATTACTTATATTGTTTTCCTTATTCCTTGTAAACAGTTGTAATATACTGTATTATAATCTTTCATGTGAACCGTCTTGGACTTGTAGAAAGATGGTATATAAAAACTGTTAAATAAATAAATACCATCGGCGAGTAGAGCCCAGGGCCCTGTGGAGGGGTAATTAGAACATAACAACATAAAATAAGTCAGACTGCATCAGACCAAGATCCATCAAGCCCAGCATCCTGTTTCCAACAGTGGCTATTTGCAAGGGGGGAAGGAAAGAGGAAAGCGGGTCTCAGTAGTGGCTTGGAGGGAGCAGAGAGTGTGCAGCAGATGGCGGTGCGAAAGTCCACCACAGACCTCAAATCCTTTTCTTTTTAAAGTACAGGGAGTGGCAAGAACTCCGCGACAAAGCCGGCAGGGAGTGGTGGTGCACTCAAAGATATGGAGGCCAGAGCGACTGGAGGTACACCTAATGATATACAAGCTCTAAGAAATGATTTGAAAGAGTGGTTTGAGTCAATGAGATCTGAGCTAGGAGCACTAAAGAAAGAAGTATATGGCTGGCTCCAGGAGATAAAATCGGATATGGAAAATATAGGGACCCTCTTAGATGAGGTGGAAAACCAGATTGAGGAACAAGAGGGCAGATGGGCTACAAGGATTGACGGATGGACACCTTGTTTAGCGCTCACGATGAGATGTGGCAAAGATTGAAGACCTAGAGAACAGGTCATGGAGATCAAATATCAGGATAAGGGGCCTGCCCAAGAGGGATGGAACAGTGAATTATATCTCTTTGGCAGAGGAATTCTGTGGAGCTACACTCTGGGCAGCAGATATGGAAGTGGAAGGTGTGTGTCTGATGGTGGACAGAGCACATAGAGCACTGGGGCCACGGAGGGAGAATAAGGTGCTTGATGTAGTAGTCTGTCTGCATGAGTTCCAATCAAAAGAACTGGTGATGAGGGCCTCACGGAAGCTTGGTAAAATTAATTAGCAAGGATCTGAAGTAGAGGTGTTTGCTGATATATCCAACCTTACTATAAAAAAATGCAGAGAATATCAAGCGGTGACCAGGAGGCTAAGAGAGGAGAACGTGCAATACAGATGGCTGTTCCTGGTGGGATTACAAGATACTATCAATACGAAAACAATGACAGTACACTCTGTGGAAGCGGCGATCAGGAGTATGCAACAAGCTGGCTGGACTGATCTTTCAGTGGTGCACGGGACTGATCGGGGTCAGCCGGAGGATGGAGAGGCGGAGAAGGAGCAGACACACCAGTGGAGTTGAGTACCAGGCAAGGAAAAAAGATTAAGAAGTCAGAGTGTTAAAATGAGTGAGGTTTGATGTAGATGATTGTTGCCATATTGATGTTAAGGGGGCAAGGGTCACTTGGGGGAGCTCAATTGGAGAGAATTTATTTATTTTATTTATTTGTTGTGTGGGGGCGGCGTGCCTGCCCCTCCCCTGGGTCGATAATTTTGATGTATAAGGGGGGATTGGAAGGGGTATGTAGGGGGAACATAGAGGATAAGTGATAGACATTTGATAGAGTGGGGGGGATGGACGGGGGAGGATAAGTAACTAAGGGGGGAGGTTTAGATAAGGTGATAGGATGGGCGGTCGGCTGGAGGTCACTTGAAGGGTTCCGAAGTTGGAACCGGTGGAAGTATGGGAAGGGAGGAAGGGAGGGGAGAGGAGAAGGGTTGTGGCACGACAGGGGTGAGGGCAAAGAGGGAGGGGAGGTAAGGTATAATGCCTGACATTAAGATAATGTCCTCCCTCTACTACTGCCTATTCTATCGCATTGTCTTCTATTGCTATCCTTTTCTGTAAACAAATGGCCTTCCTTTTCCTGTTTCCTTTCTCTCCAGTAGTATCCTTTTGTTTTATTGTAAACCGCCGTATACCTTTTGGTTCAGGCGGTATAATAAGTTTTAAATAAAGATAAAGATAATGAGTATGAATGTTAGAGGCCTCAATTCACATGCTAAGAGGCATATGTTAATGAAAGAATGTACTTGATTGAGAGGGGATATTATCTTTATTCAGGAGACACACCTTTTGATTAAGGATGAAGGCCGGGTGGAACACCCTCAATACCCTCAGCAGTTCTTTGCTTCCAACAGATTAGAAAAAAAGAAGGGTGGGATGGGGGTTTTACTATCAACACGGATTTTGGGGCAAGTGGGGGAAGTAATTCGAGACAAAATGGGAAGATTCATTGTTGTAAAATTGAAATGGGATCAGAAGTTATACATGTTGGTCAATGTGTATGCCCCGAATGTTCAGCAAGCTCAATTTTTTCGGGAGTTACACAACAAACTAATTGGGTTGGTGGAGGGGTGCCTTACTGATGGGGGGAAATTTCAATGTGGTGCTTGACCCCGGTATGGATACTTCTAAAGGGTTGGTGTCCTCACCAAGGCAGCACAGGATGGGGCTGAAGAGGTTAATCACAGGCCTTGGACTGGTTGATGTATGGAGGGAAACAAATAGAGGGCATAGGGATTATACCTTCTACTCGGGGGTGCATGAGGTGTACTCCCGAATAGATATGATCTTTGTAGACAATACCCTGATGCCAGCTGTAAAGGCGCGTGATATACGAGAGCGGACATGGACAGGCCACTCCCCAGTGACCTGCGAGATTCAAAACGGAGGCCCGAGATTGAATAGAGGGTGGTGAAAACTGAACGAATCCCTCCTGGAGGATGCAGAGGAGGTAAGTCAGATTACTGAGGGAACAGTAGAATATATATTGTTAAATGACACAGGAGAATGCTCCCTGGGGACAGTTTGGGATTGCCTGAAAGCAGTAGTCAGGGGGAAGTTGATTGCAGTCGGAACGTATCGGAAAAAGATGAAAATGCAGCAGCAAGAACACTTGCTAGCAGCGATTGGGAAGGTGGAGAAGAAATTAAAGAAGGACCCACAGGATAGGGTGTTAAAAAAAAGAGCTCGGGGGATTAAGAGGGGAACTGAGTGAACTGCATATGCAGGATATTAGAGATCAACTTAAACTGCTGCAACAAAAGAGTTTTGCCTTTAGCAATAAAGCTGGGAGGATGCTAGCTCGCAAAGTTCAAAAATTAAGATCTAGGAACGCTATAGTTCGAATTAAGGATACGCAAGAGAAGGATCTAGGAGGAGGAGTGGTCTAGTGGTTAGGACAAGGTACTTCAGGCCGGAGGGCCGGGGGTTCAAGTCCCACCTGGGGACAGCAATCTCAGGCCGGAGGGACTGGGATTTCTAGTCCTATACTCCTTGTGGTCTTGGGCAAGCCACTTAACCCTCCATTGCCCATGTTCCCTGTAAGTATTAGCGTATGTGTCTCATATCCCCTCATGTTAAATGTATCTCCCAATTGACGGCTTTGACCCGGTGAAAAGCGGGATATAAATACAGCTAAATAAAATAAATAAATAAATCTATGGGATGGGAGGGCCATTGAGGAACGTTGTATCCAATTTTATCAGCAATTATACACGCCAGAGAAGTTAGTGGAGGAAAATAAAATACAGGAATATTTGGCTGGAGCTACGCTACCCGCCCTTATGAAGCTTAAGGGGCTACCTGGGCATAAGGCACCAGGGTTGGATGGATTCTCCAAACAGTTTTATAAGGTCTTTGCGGGGGTGGTGGCGGGCCCTCTGGTACGAATGTATAACTCCTTTAAGTGCATCGGGTACGATGTCGGTCTCATTGCGGATGGCAGGCATTAGCATTCTACATAAAGAGGGGAAGGACCCTGCAGAGTGCGGATCGTATAGGCCCATATCATTGTTGGGGGGGGGGGGGGGGATTTAAAAATTTTTACTAGGATCCTGGCAAATAGGCTGGGGCCGCTCATGGGGAACCTAATCCATCCTAATCCGTCTGGGTTTATCACGGGGAGATATACGTCAGATATAAGACAGGCTCTTAATATAATGTGGCAGGGGGAGGAGAAGGGGGATGGGATAGCATTACTGGCAGTTAACGCTGAAAAAGCTTTTGATAGGGTTAACTGGGCCTCTCTCTTTAAGGTGTTGGAGAAAAGTAGGTATAAAGGGGAATTTCTTGAAGTGGATTCAGACCCTTTACCGAATGCGCATGGCATATTTGAAGGTGAACGGTTCAGTCTCTAGGGGGCTTGAACTGTTTAGAGGTACACGTCAGGGGTGCCCCGTCACCCCTGTTATTTGTACTGTCAATGGAACTCATGGCGCAAAGGATACGAGATAGGGAGGACGTAGTGGGGGTGACCATGGGACAGCGGGCACATAAGTTCTCTTTATTCGCAGACGATATATTGTTGTCTCAGAACCGTAGAGTACTCTGGGGGCAATAGTAGAGGAACTTAGCAAGTATGGGGAAGTGTCGGGTTTCTGGATGAATGCCACAAAATCAGAGATCTTGAACCTCACCATAAACAAAGGGGACGAGGCTAACTTGCGACAGGATTTTCCCTTTAGGTGGGCGAGCACTAGTATTCGGTATCTGAGAGTGCAGATTACACCAAGGCGGGAAATGCTGTTCCGGGAAAACTATGTGGTTGCGCGGAAAAAAATGTTCCATGCGTTACAAGATTGGAGGAAATACGAGGTGTCATGGTTAGGAAGGAGAGATTTGGTAAAGATGATCTTACTTCCTCGGATGTTGTATTTGTTTATGAATCTCCTGGTGGATGTACCGAGGGGGTTTCTCAAGCAGCTGCAGGATCGGATTATGAAATTTATTTGGAAGGATAGGAGACCACGGGTGGCCCAGAGGATTTTGTGCGCCAGTAAGGGGGCCGGGGGAATGGGGGTTCCCATGCTGGCTCGGTACTATGAAGCGGCATGGGTAAAGGCAGTATTCGAATGGGAACTGCAAGGATCAGCGGAATGGGTGCAGTTAGAGAAAGGAGGTCTAAACTCTGAGGGAGAATTAAAATGGAATATCTGGATTAAAGGGGGAGTCCCTATTAAAAGGGGGCGGGGGAATCCCTATGTTACACTAACTCTACGGCACTGGAGGAAATGGCAAAGGAGGTGGTATGGGGCATTGGGAGGATCTCGATTTAAACCCTTCGTGGGGAACTCCGAGTTTCCAGCAGGTATGACAGATCCAGTCTTCAAGAGATGGGCAGAGGGAGGGCTACGAGTAGTGGGACAATTTAAAGAAAAAGTGGAGACTGGGTGACGTTTGAGGAATTGCAGGAGGAATATCAATTACCGAATAAATATCGGTTTAAATATATTCAGGCTTGCATTACTGTAAGGTGATAGCGCAGAGGGGCAATGGTCCCAAGGGGGAGGTGATAGATGGGCTTTTTTGGGAAAGGAGAAGTTAAGGGGCTTATTTCCCACCTATATAAAGCAATGGAACAGGAGTCGGAGACTGCCTGGGCGCACCGGAAAGCGTGGGAGCTTGACTTGAATAAAAGCTGGGATAGATCACAGTGGGAACAGATATGTAAGGGGCTATTTAAAGGGGTAATCTCGAGTAACATTTTGGAACATAATTATAAAATGTTGTACCGTTGGTACATGACCCCGCAGCGGCTGCAGAAGTGGCAGGGGGGTAACGCGGAGTGCTGGCAAGGCTGTGGAAGGGTGGGCTCCTTCCCCTTTTCCTATATCTGGTGTGACTGTATGCTTTCCTGTCTGAAAATATAGTTCCTTTCTGTTTCTGGCTTCGGCCACTGTTATTTTGCTCCACTGTAAACTACCCTGATGGTTCCGAAGGTGCGGTAAATCAAGCATTCTAATAAAGATAAAGAAAGCTGGAGAGAATGGTTCGGGGCTGGCTTCTAATTGATAGAACATTCATCTATGGAAGCTTCTCAGGACAGCCATCCAAAAGAAGCATATACGCTTACAATTATCAGCAAAACGTATAAGAGCGAGGTGACAAAACAAACGGAGGTAGTAGAGTAATTAGACTTTATCGAAGTATTCCTACTCTACACAGCTGTGTTTCAACAACAGCCTTGGCCAGGGGTGTAGGAACCTCAAATAAAGCATAGCTACTCACCTGTAACAGGTGATCTCCAGAAACAGCAGGAATTTAGTCTTCACATATGGGTATCGTCTGCGTGCTGCCTTCCCAACTTTCCCAACTGCCTCTCTCCAGTTGAGTTTAAAGCTACCATGGCCTTCCCAAGAATAACATACAACCGCTCCAACTAGCCCAGAACACGATAGCTCAGCTTATAACCAACAACCCCAGACGAGCCCACATCACACCAGTCCTCCTCTATGATCTCCACTGGCTCCCCATTCAATCCAGAGTTAAATTCAAGGTACTTACCCTTAACACATAAAATCATCTCCAATGAGTCAGCACCATGCCTCTCCACACTCCTTCCCCTCCATCAATAACACAAGATCACGCCGCTCCATTACCAAAAACCTACTGACCATCCCAACAAATAAAAGATATAGCAAACAATCTACTAGTAACAGGGCCTTCTCCCTCTATGCCCCATCCTTATGGAATGCCCTTCCTCATGAGCTGCGAAACTGTTCAGACCACTCTGAGTTCCGAAAGAAGTTAAAAACTCATCTCTTCCTTGAACATTTTTCCCTGCCACCTTAGTACTTAGCCCTCTGCCTCCACCTCCTCACCCCTGCCTTCTCTAACTCGATCATGCTACCATGTGGTATTCCTGTATGTACCGATGTAAATAGTTACTCATTATAAATAGTTTCATATTTTCTACATTTTTTACACTTGTATCCTTGTTACTTGTTCCATGTAAACAGTTGAAATATACTGCCATGTAAAGTTCTATGTAAACCGTCTTGAATTGCAGAAAGACGGTATATAAAAATTGTTAAATAAATAAATAAATAAAGTTGAGACAAAGAGAGAAAGAGAAAGAGATAGACAGAGAGATACAACTCCTAGGGGAGGTGGGTGGGTTGTGAAGACTAAATTCCTGCTGTTCCCGGAGATCAACTGTTACAGGTGAGTAACTATGCTATCTCCAGGAACAAGCAGGAATGTAGTCTTCACATATGGGGACTCCCTAGCTTTAGATGGCAGGGCGAGACCCCAGAAGTTGTGTGTCCCTATGAAAGGGCTCCACTTCCCCCCATGGATCTCTGGCATCCAACAAGGGATGGTGGGTAGGAGTTGATAAGGTATGGAACAGGTGTTGGAGAACAGCCTGACCAAACAAGGCATCCCAGCGGGAGTCCTTGTCCAAGCAGTAAATGGGCTGTGAAGGTATGAACCGAGGCCCAAGTGTCTGCTCGACAGATGTCGTCGATAGACACAGAGTGCAGATGAGCCATTGAAGCTGCCATGGCTCTCACATTGTGAGCTATGACATGGCCCTCCAGAGGAAGGTTCTTACTCTGATAGGCAAAGGAGATACACTGCAATCCAGTTGGACAGTGTTCTCTTGGAGACTGGAAGTCCCAAATGAGAAGGATCAAAAGCAACAAAGAGTTGAGAGGACTTTCTATGTTGCTGTGTTCTTTGTAAGTAAAAGGCTAAAGCTCTTTTACAGTCCAAACTATGAAGATTCCTTTCCGCATTTGATGCATGAGGCCTTGGAAAAAACACAGGCAGGTAGACCGCTTGGTTAAGATGAAAAGTCGAGACCACCTTTGGCATAAAGTGTGGATGAGTCCTAAGGACTACCTTGTCATGATGGAACCTTGTATAAGGTGGATCAGCCACTAGTGCTTGCAACTCACTGATGCAACGTGCTGATGCGATTGCAATGAGAAAGATAACTTTCCAAGAAAGGAATTTCAAGGAGGTAGTAGCTAAGGGTTCAAAAGGTGGCTTCATGAGCTGGCCAAGAACCAGATTTAAGTCCCATGCCACAGGTGGTGGCTTAATGAGAGGCTTAGTCAGAAGAAGGCATCTCATAAATCTTGCTATGAGAGGATGGGAGGAAATAGGTTGTCCATTTAGAGGCTTGAAAGAAGCCACAATAGCACTTAAATGGACTCTTACTGAGTTAGTTTTAAGTCCTGCATTGGATAAATGAAGGAGATACTCCAGTAATGATTCCAGAGGTATCGCAAGGGGGTTAAGACCCTTCTGCGAGCAGCATATGGTAAACCTTTTCCACTTAAAAGCATAACAGCGTCTTGTGGAAGGTTTTCTGGAAGCATAAATGTTATCCTTTACCTGCTGGGAAAGGTTAAGATCATGAAGATCTAGGCCTTCAGCAACCAAGCCCTGAGATGCAGAGACTGGGGATTGGGATGCCATAACATTCCGTCCTCCTGAGACAGGAGATCTGGAGCAGAGCCTAACTCCAGAGAGGGAGCGTGAGAGAAATGTAGAAGCAGAGGTTACCACACTTGCCATGGCCAATGTGGAACTATGAGAATCATACGGCCTCTGACTCTCTGAAGCTTGAACAGGGTTTTGGGAATCAGGGGAATTGGTGGAAAGGCATACAGGAAGTCTTGACCCCAATGAAGGAAGAAAGCATCCCTGGCCTGAGAGACCTGAGCTGGAATTCTGGAACAGAACCGGGGTTCCCCAAATTTGAAAAATCTTGGCCACCTGGTCTGCATGTAGAGACCATTCGTGTGGAAGCAGAACTCGACTGAGTCTGTCTGCCCAAGAGTTTTGGATACCTGGAAGATACACTGCCAGGAGATGAATCTGATGCTCTCTGGCGAGGGCCATAGTTGCAAAGTTTCATTGCAAAGTGACAGAGAGCCTGTTCCTCCCTGCTTTTTCACGTAGAACATGGCTACTTGATTGTCCGTCTGAATGAGGACTGTCTTGTAGCTGAGCAGGGTGTGGAACACTCGCAGAGCAAAAAAGATTGCTCTGAGCACCAAGAGATTGATGTGTAGATGACTCTCCTGTGGAGTCCAAGTGCCTTGGGTGGAGAGGTCTTGCAGATGAGCTCCCCAACACACTGGAGAAGCATCTGTTGTGAGAGTTGCCTGGAGTAAAGATTGTTGAAATGGGCACCCCAGCAACAGGTTTTGAGTGGACTGCCACCATTGGAGGGACAAAATAAGGCAATTTGTGTTTGCTATTTTGTCTGACAGGCACCCTGATGCCTGGGTCCATTGAGTGGACAACGTCCACTGGGCTGCTCTCATATGGAGGCGAGCATAAGGAACCACATGCACGGTAGATGCCATGTGGCCTAGTAGTTGTAACATTTCTCGAGCAGTGAGATGAGGCTTTAGCACTGCTTGAAAAGCTAACTGCACCATGCGAAGGCAACGGGCCTGGGGAAGATAGGCCTTTGCTTTTCTGGTATCCAGCAAAGCTCCTATGAACTCTAGAGACTGAGTGGGTGTTAGACTGCATTTTGGGATGATTATTACCAGACCCAAATACTGAAGGATACGCATCGTGCAAGATAGAGAAATCCTGGCCTCTGACTCTGATGGGGCTCGAATGAGCCAGTCGTCTAAGTAGGGGAAGACAAATATTCCTAGAGTGCGAAGTAATGCTGCTACCTCAGTCATGCATTTCGTGAACACCCTTGGTGCTGAGGCCACGCCAAAAGGAAGCAGCCTGTATTGGTAGTGCTTTCCTTGGACAAGGAACCAAAGGAACTTTCTGTGAGTTGGATGGATGAGAACATGAGTGTACGCATCCTTGAGATCTAGAGAACAAAGCCAATCCTGACTCTGAAGGTATGGCAGCAGAGTTCCCAGAGAAATCATCTTGAATTTCTCTTTGAACAGGAATTTGTTCAATTTTTTGAGGTCTAAAATAGGTCTGTCCCCCCCTGTTTTCTTTGGGATAAGGATATAGGGGGAGTAAAACCCTGTACCCTGTTGAGGAATGGGTACCTCTTCTATTGCCCCTTGGGCAAGAAGCATAGTGACCTCTTGATCTAACAGATTGATGAGAGAGGTTTGAGAATTGGACTGTCTTACCATTGTGGGAGGGGGAAGGCAAATAAAATGAAGCTTGTACCCCTCTTTTATAATGGAGAGAGTCCAATGTTCTGCTGTTATCTGCCTCCATCTGCGGGCAAAGTGACACAACCTTCCTGGAATGGTAGAAGGCTCTGGTCCATTGAGAGCCAGGAAGGCTAAGTTCTCTAGATGAAAGTCAAATGCCTTGTGGAGGCAGAGACTGCTGGGACGGTTGACGCTTAAGCAGTCTTTGCTTTCCTTTGTTTAGATGGTTGCTGACTCTTCCGGGCAGGCTGACCTGCAGAACGTCCCTGCTGGGAATAAGAAGGGTAAAACCGCTTCTTTTTTGAGAATAGTTTCTTGAAAGATTTCTTCCTTGCAGGATCAACTGTGGCTTTGGATAACCTATCCAAAGTGGAGTTGTCAGCATCCAACTCATTGACTTTCTCTTGCCAATTTTTGCCGAATAGTTTCTCACCTGTACAAGGGATATTGCCCAGTTTGTCCTGCACCCAGAGCTCCAAATCGGATGCCTGGAGCCAGGCAATTCTACGTGCACCTATGGCAATGGCAGAGGTTCTGCTTATGCACTCAAAATAGTCAAAAGCTGCACTATTGACAAATCTGGAAACATCCTGGGCATGTTTAACCAGAGAGAGAAAATCCTGTCCCTTATCTACAGGAAGAAGAGGGCACAGAACCTCTAAATCTCCTGTGACTACTTTAAAGAACATTCCATATATATAAAATATAGGAACTGATCCTGGCAGAAAGCATGGACGCCTGGAAAGTACGACGTCCAAAGGCATCTAAGGTTCTACACTCACGTCCTGGAGGATTAGAGGCATGCCTCTTTGCACTCCTGATCTTTCTCATGGCTGATTCCACTACCATACAGTGGTGAGCACTGTTCCCTCTAAGCTGTGCGTGTGTGCGCGCGAACACACCTCGCCGAGCGAGCGCACATACTTTACAACAGAGCGCACAAAAATTACGGCTCTGATTCTGATAGAAAACAACACAGACATCTTAAAATTTAAAAGTAATGATTGTAATTACTAGAAATTTCCCGCTTCATTTAGGAATCGTCTATTTTCATTTAATTTGATTAAAATCAATGTGGTGTACATACTGTATTCTGACATGTAGTCAAATTTTAAAGTATATAATTCCGAGTGTCGTTATGTGGCGCACAAAAATTTAACCTTCCTTCAAAAGCTGCACACAGCTGATATTTTATGTGCACACAGCCTACAGAAAATTAGAGGGAACATTGGTGGTGAGGAAGCTGAGTCTTCTGGAAACCAGGACAAGGAGGGACTCGATACATAGTATCCAGTCTACGAGAGTGAGGGGAGGTGGTAAGAGGTGTTTCCCACATTCTTAGCATGAGATCATGTAAGATCTCATGGATAGGCAAAGTAGCTGCCTCCTTAGGAGCTTTGGGATACTGAAGAATCTCCAACTCCTTTGCTCTGGGCTCTGTTTCGGGAGCCACAGTAATGGAAAGACCGAGCCACCTCCCTGATAAAATCCTGAAAGGAAATATCTTCTGGAGGAGACATCCTACGTTTAGGAGAGGAAGGCTCCTCCGGGAGAAGTATTCCGGTACCGACAGAATCGTCAGAATCCTCAAACTCCTCCGAGGATTCAAAGTACCTTCTGTCCGGATGCTCTTGTAGAGCCCGATACCCGTACTGACCGAAGTCGGTACCGGGGGGGAATCGGTACCGGTGTATTGGTACCAGAAGGCATAGCATGACTGGCTGCTGGCAAAGCAGACACCGTTGTCGATGCCGATGCTGTCGGTACGGTACGCATACCGGTACCGGAGTCGATGCTGGTACCGGTTGAACTGTCTGACGCGGTTCCGAGGGTATCGATGCTGCAAGGAGAGCCGCCAGATTGCATTCAATAGCCAGGAACCACTGGTCTATCGACGCTGCTGATGCCTGGGTATCGGTACTGGAGAAAGCAGCCGGTACCCCAGAGCATGGCACCGCAAAGCCATCACGGACAAGATGAGACAATTTCACACTGACACCTTGAGACGTTCACAAAATAAACCGCACGACTTGTTTAACCTAGTCTAAACACTGGCTAAAGAACCGACCCTTGAGCACCAGTGCAATATTCACCCGCAGGACTATGCAGTCTACATGCAGTCCAAGATGTGCCAAATGGATAAAGAGTAGTTACTCACCTGTAACAGGTGTTCTCCAGGAGCAGCAGGAATCAGTCCTCACTTATGGGTGTCATCGACGCCCATGAAGCCCCAGCGGAGCATTTCCCCAGCTTTCCATGAAAGCCTTTGGGAATGCTGGCACGCATGCGCGGTTCCCTTCCCGCCTAAAGGTGCCATCTTACCTCAGTCAAATGACATAGCTAAGAACAGCACACAAAAATGTAAAAAGTAAACTATGTACAACTGCAACTCCAAGGGGAGGAGGGAGGGTAGTGAGGACTGATTCCTGCTGTTCCTGATTCCTGTTACAGGTGAGTAACTACTCTTTCTCCAGGACCAAGCAGGAAGTCAGTCCTCACTTATGGGTGACTCCCCAGCTCTGGGCTACCAGGAACCCAGGCTGAACAAGAGAAATCCCTCTAGTCTCAGCAACACAGTAAAGGCTTTGCAAGAACACACCCTCCCACAGGTAGCCCAACCAGAGGGCAGGAGTTGCCTAGACCTCAAAGAGATTCCTGAGTACTGCTTGGCCAAAAGCACTGTCCCTACGGGACTCCCTCTCCAGACAGTAGTGGGCTGCAAAAGTCTGGCTTGAAGACCAAGTAGCAGCCCTGCAGATGTCTTGCAATGGAACAGAGCGGAGGTGAGCCACTGATGCAGTCATTGCCCTCACACGGTGGGCCGTGACCCTACCCTGCAAAGGAAAGTCAGCTGCCTTCTAAGCCCAGGTGATACAGTCAGCCACCCAGATGGACAAGGTACGCTTGGACAAAGGCCTCCCCAAGTTATTGGGGTCAAAAGAAAGGAAGAGCTGAGAAGCCTTCCTGTGACCCTGCGTACGTTCAAGGTAGAAGGATAAGGCCCTCCTACAGTCCAAGGTATGGAGAACTGTTTCAGCCTGACTTGCATGAGGCCTAGGGAAGAAAGTAGGAAGAACCACCTCCTGGTTGAGGTGGAAAGAGGAGACAACCTTAGGAAGGAACTTAGGGTGAGTCCTGAGGACAACCCTGTTCTTATAGAACCTGGTGTAAGGTCTATCACAGACCAAGGCCTGAAGCTCACTCACTCTCCTAGCCGAAGTAAGGGCTATCAGAAAGAGAGTCTTCCAGGAAAGAAAGCGTAGAGGGCAAGTAGCCATAGGCTCAAAAGGTGGGCGAGTCAGTTGCTGCAAGACCACATTAAGCTCCCACTCAGGAGCAGGACGACGTATGGGAGGCTTAAGCAGAAGCAAGCCTCTGAGAAACCTAGACACCAAAGGGTGCACAGACAAGGAATGGCCCTCAACTAGGGAGTGGTGAGCTGCTAAAGCAGAGAGGTGGACCCGAACATAGTTGGACTTGAGACCCTGATTGGACAAGTGCAGCAGGTACTGAAGCACTACTGACAGTACAGAAGAAAGGATCCTCAGCACGCAGCTGACACCACACAGTGAACCTTTTCCACTTGAGAGCATAGGTCTTCCTAGTGGATTGTTTCCTGGAGGCTAGGAGAACTTCCTCAACCTCAGGAGGCAGGCCCCAGGGAGCCAACACTACCCTTGCAGCCTCCATGCCATCAGATGAAGAGCTTTGAGATTGGGATGCAGCAAGGAGCCCTGATCCAGAGAGAGGTGGTCGGGTTGCAATCCCAGAGGCAGAGGCAGATCCACTGCCAGCTGAAGCAGGAGGGGGAACCAAGGCTGCCTTGGCCACCTGGGAGCTACCAGGAGGACTGAGGCCCTGTCTTGGAGAATCTTGAACAGTGTCCGGGCCACCAGAGGGGTGGGAGGAAACGCATGGAGTAGGCCCTGAGTCCAGGGTATCAGAAAAGCATCTGTTGCTACTCTCAGAGGATGCGGTTGCCTGGAGCAGAACCTTGGCAGCTGGTTGTTCAGTGGACTGGCAAACAGGTCTATGGAGGGAAGTCCCCATCTCAAGAAAATCTTTTGAACCACTAAAGGATGCAGCTGCCACTAGTGTGGTTGCAGAATCCTGCTCAATCGGTCTGCCAGGGAATTCTCCTGGCCTGGAAGATAGACAGCTTTGAGGAGCATGTTGTGTTTCAGGGCAAAGGAACAGAGGTCCTGGGCCTCCTGGCAAAGGGGCTGGGAACCAGTTCCGCCCTGTTTGTTGACATAGAACATGGCTACCTGGTTGCCTGTCTGGATCAAGACAGACTGTTGTGCCAGGGAGGCAGCAAAGGCCTTGAGGGCCAAGCGGATAGCTCTGAGTTCCAGCAGATTGATCTGCTGGGACGCCTCCCAAGGAGACCACAGGCCCTGGGTGCACTTGTCTAGGCAATGTGCTCCCCAACCCTGTAGAGAGGCATCGGTGGTTAGGACCACTGTATGAGGTGGGATCTGAAAGGGCACCCCCACCAGCAGATTGGGGGGGGTGTAACCACCAGCTGAGGGAGGCCAGGAAACGGTGGGACACTCTGATCCTGTCTCTGAGACTGCCGGAGGCTTGTGACCACTGAGTCCGAAGGCACCACTGGGCAGGTCTCATATTGAGCCTGGCATTGGGGGTCACCTGTACTGTCGACACCATGTGGCCCAGAAGCCTGAGACAGAGTCTGGCGGAGACCAGGGACCTGTGCAGAAACTTGCTGGCAAGGTCCATGAGCCTTTGTGCTCGGTCCATCGGCAAGAATGCTCTTGCCAGCTGAGAATCCAACCTTGCCCCTATGAACTCCAAGTTCTGGGAGGAGAGCAAAGTGGACTTTGCAAAGTTGATGACAAAGCCCACCTTTTGGAGCAGTTCTATGGTCCTGTTGGTGGCCTGTTGAACTTCTAGGGAAGTCTGGCCTCTGATGAGCCAGTCGTTTAGGTAAGGAAACACAAAGATGCCCTGATTTCTCAGGTAGGCTGCCACCACTGCCAGGCACTTGGTAAACACCCTGGGAGCGGAGGTCAGTCCAAAAGGCAGTACTCTGTACTGATAATGGTTTCCTCCCACAATAAACCGGAGGTACTTTCTGTGGTCTGGATGAATAAGGATGTGAGTGTAAGCATCCTTTAGATCTAAAGAGCAAAGCCAATCTCCCTGCTGGAGGTAGGGCAGAAGTGTTCCAAGAGTAAGCATCTTGAACTGCTCTTTCACTAGAAACTTGTTCAGGTTTCTGAGATCCAAAATGGGTCGAACACCACCGGTTCTTTTTGGCACCAGGAAATACCTGGAGTAAAACCTGTGACCTTGGAAGTGGGGAGGCACAGGCTCCACCGCCTTGTCCACCAACAGACCTTTTAGCTCCTGGAGAAGGGCTGTATGCAGGAGAGGCCTGAAAGGTTCCCCTGGGAAGTGTGGCGGAGGCAGCTGGTGAAAGTGCAGGGCATAGCCTCGATGGACTATGTCCAGCACCCAACTGTCTTGGGTTATCAAGGGCCACTTGTGGGTGAACAAGGCTAGGCGGCCTCCTGTGCAGGGCTGGGTCTGCAAGGGAGGAATGGCCATACTCAAGGAGTCAAAAACCCCCACCCTGCTGAGTGGGAGCAGGGGCTGCAGGCTTGGGGGTCCTCTGCCTACGGGGCCCATTACCCTGGCCCTTGGCTTGCTGACCCTGGGGGGCAGCTTGGGCAGCCTGATACTGTGGGTACTGTTTGTAGGCAGTGCCCTTCCTTGGGTAAAAGGACTTTTTACCCGAGCCCTTCTTCTTATGAGAAGGGGCAGAGGTCTTCCTCGACAGCCTTGTCCTCGTGAGGTGCTCTGTCTCGAGCTGAGCGGCCTTCTCGGCCACAGGCTTGCCAAAAATGTTTTCACCTCGACAAGGGACATCGACCAACTTGTCCTGAACCCATGGCTCGAGGTCCGATGACTGCAGCCATGCCTGGCGTCAGGCCGCGATGCTGGCTGCCGCTACCCGGGCCGAAGCCTCGAAGCCATCGTAGGCAGCGCGGGACATGAACTTAGAGCATTCCCAGATCCTCGAAGACAAGGACTTAAAACTCTGCAAGGGTTCCCCGGAGAGACCAGCAGAGAATCCAGCCAACTCCTTGGCCAGGTCTCGTAAATACATGCCCATGTACAGCTGGTAAGTCTGGACACGGCAAGCAAGCATCGAGCCCTGAAAGCACTTTCTACCGACGCCATCAAGGCTTCAGGCTTCCCTTCCAGGAGGCACCGCAGAGTGCATCCTCTTCTGGCTCTTCAGACGATGCATGGCCGATTCCACAACCATGGAATGGTGTGGTAGCTGTGCTTTCTGGAAGCCAGGACTCTTTCGGAGCCGATAGAAGGAATCGACTCGCTTGCTCAAAACCGGCGCCGAGGCCGGTGCTTCCCACATCCGGAAGAGGAGCCGTTCCAGCATCGGAGGAACCGGGACAGTAAAGGCCTCCTTCGGAGGAGAGTCATACTGCAGAGCATCGAGCTCTTCGGCTCGAGGCTCCTCCTCGGGGTCAGCCGAGATAGCCAAGACAGGGGCCATATCGCGGACAAACTCCGAGAACTTAGTATCCTCCGGAGAGGATCTACTCCGGGGCTCAGACTCAGGTGAGTCCGAAGGGACACACCGAGTCTTGAAGGTGTCAGGAGACTCCTCGTCTTCGGTCTCCCAAGCAGACTCGTCCGATGTCGAGTCGAGGTCCGACCCCACGGGGCCTCTAGGCACCCGCCCCGACGTCGGTGGCACCGGCGTCGAGACCCTCGGTCCCGAATGGGAGGTCGAGGGAGACCTCGACCGAGGACGACCTCGAGCCGCAAGGGACTCGAGTATTGGCTCGGTCTCCGGGGTCGACTTCTAAGTCGATGTCCCGGTGGTCGGGGCAGATGCGCCAGACAGGCTGGCCATCAGTGCCCGCTGCTGATCCATGAAGGCAGACATTCTGCTCTCCAAGGCAGTCAACCTGAGACTCAGCTTGGGTGACGCAGCAGCCCCCGACTCGGGCTCGACGTTGGTACTCGGGGAGGCGAGTCCACGAGGACAACAGGACTTACGTGTCCAGCAGACTCCGGCTCCATGCAAGGAACTTTAGTTGGCTTCTCCTGGTCCACGGGCCCGGGACGACGGTCGGGGGTCTGAGACCTGGCCCTCGAGGGCTCAGGGACCTCCTCCGACGCCGCCCTCGCGAGCCGCTTCATCCTCTTACGTTCCCGGTCGGGGGACCCCCTGTCCGAGGAGCTCCGATGCCTCTCAGGATCGGAATCCCGAGATGTCGAGGCCTCAGACGAGGTCCGGGCCCGGGCAGAGGCCGAGTCTGAGAAAAGCCTTTCACTTTGTTGCTGACGACTTCGGAGGGCCTTGGAAGACATTTTTCCACATGGCCCGCATGTTTTTGAATCGTGGTCCGGGCCAAGGCACCGAAGGCAGCAGTCGTGTGTGTCGGTGAGAGACATTATCTTCTTACATCGATCACACTTTTTAAAAACACTGGAAGCCATCGGGGAGAAAAGGGTCCCCGCGAGGTCAAAGGACCGGCCTTCCAGGGAAAAAGAAAAAGAATTGGCGCAAGCGCCTAGCCACTAAAGGCAAAAACCGAAAAAAGAAAAAAGGGATTCGATACCGGTGTACCGAACCCGGCGGGAGGGGAAACGACGTCGAATCCGAGGAAAAAAAGCGAAATAACGCCAAGAAAAAACTTTTTTCCGGGAAAAAAAGGACACACGTCCGATGGGCTTCACGGAAAAAAAGAGACTGAGGTAAGATAGCACCTTTAGGCGGGAAGGGAACCGCGCATGCGTGCCAGCATTCCCAAAGGCTTTCATGGAAAGCTGGGGAAATGCTCCGCTGGGGCTTCATCGGCGTCGATGACACCCATAAGTGAGGACTGATTCCTGCTTGGTCCTGGAGAAAATAGTAATACCGATCCTGACCGACGATCAAGGGTCCCCAGCAGCCCTAACAGCTTTCTCTACTCCCTCAAAAAAACTCATTGAAGGCACCATCTCATCCCTCAACACCACCACTGCACACACAGATCCTTGTCCAGCATTCTGGATAAAAGATCTGTGAAGTGACCTCTCTCCGATAATAGACAATATCATAAACCGATCCTTCAACACCGGATCCTTCCCTTCTGCTCTCAAGCAGACCTCCGTCAGACCTCTACTAAAAAACAACAAACTAGACCCCCAGAAAGTAGAGTCTTACAGGCCTATATTCAGTATTCCTATGCTCGCAAAAATCATTGAGAAAATAGTGCATAGGCAATTACAAGACCATATCGATTCTGCTGCCCCACTAGATCCAGGCCAACATGGATTCAGGGAGTCACATGGAGTGGAAACATTACTCACCACCCTTTTCAACAACATAATTGCCAGCATTGACAACATCCGGTATGGTTTCTCGCTCATTTTTCTAGATATTGCATCAGCCTTCGACTCAGTATGCCATGAGATACTGCTCATCCGGCTAAGAGAGAAAGGTATCTGTGGAACGGCCCTCGAATGGTGCAAATCATATTTGTCCGGAAGATGGCAGCATGTGCAGGCAGACGGGACTAAATCTGAACCATTTCAGCAAAGTCAAGGGGTGCCGCAAGGATCCTCTCTATCATCCTTGATGTTTAACATATACATCCAACCCGTATGCCACATCATTAGATCTTTCAATGTCAGTTTTATGATATATGCTGATGATGTCCTGTTATACATGCCAGTAGCCTTGGAGAAAACGGATCTCGCCCCTCTAACCAACTGTTTCAACGCCATATCAGAATGGCTACTCTCACAGAATCTGCGAATTCAGCACAGGAAGACCAAGGTCCTCTTCATCTCGAGGAATCTGAACTTCATACCACTCAACTGTGTAAAGGTAAATGAGGCCGAACTACAAGTAAAATCCACCATACGATACCTTGGAGTTACTCTGGATCAAAACCTCAACATGAAGCAGCACATAGCCAACACCGTAAAAGCAATCTATTTCAAAATCAGATCTCTCAGACACCTACGCCCGTTGCTCGATCCAGATGATTTCCGTACCATTTACCAAGCCCTGATCATTCCCCACTTCGATTACGCAAACTCCATACTGCAAGGGCTCCCCCAATCCACTCTTAACCCCCTGCAACTCGCTATGAATAGTGCAGCGAGGGTGCTGTTCGGGTCATCCAGGAGAGACCATGTTACACCCCTCCTGAAACAGTTACACTGGCTTCCCATTCAAGCCAGAATTATTTCCAAGACATTGCTTATCACCTTCAAAGCTGTCAAGGGGCTCTCCTCCTCCTCCCTATCTGATCTCATCCAACCAACTGCACCCAACAGACCCAGAAGAACCGCAGAGTTAAATATGCTGACAGTCCCAAAAGATATGACGAGATGCAATGCGACAACAGCTAGCAGGGCTTTCAAACTCTGCACCCCAAGACTCTGGAACACCCTACCGAAACACATCAGGGCAATCCCCAATCTGAGCCAATTCAGGAAGGCCCTTAAACACTTCCTGTTCACCAAATTTTTCACAAACCATACCGAATCTCAGCGCCACCCAAATATCGATGACATCATCAACATTAGCAGTCAGTCAGGCAAGCCCTCTCAACATGTCGCCCCAACACTTTAAACCACCATGCAGTCTCCCTTTTTTGCGACTCTGTACTTGTAAATAGTTTCCCCCGTTATCCAGGTTTCTACTTCCTGTTAATTGTAAGACCAGACATATGTAACTTGTCGGATGTTTTCTGTTCCATGTAAACCGCGCTGATGTCGAATAGTGCGGTATATAAGAAATGTTAATAAAAAATAAAATAATAAATAAAGTAGTTCTGCCGAGGTTGAGGCCTCGAGAACATCCTGGAGCCCCGATAATGCTTTGGAAGCCGAAGCCTCCCACCGGGTCAATTTTGTCGGTACAGAACCCTCAAGGGCAATGCCAGAGGCATCTCGATACTTAGAAGGAGATCTACCCTTTGAGGACCAGCTAGACTTATGTTTAGTTACCTGAGATCCATGGGAGGAAGACGAAGCCCTGGAGGACGTCGATGCCACAGAAGCTGCATCAGATGAAAAAGGGTGCTGAGCTTAGTAGCTCGGTTTTGTCGACCCCTCTTGGACATCATGGCACAAGCCATACACTCCAAGATGGAGTGGTCAGGACCTAAACATTTAAGACACCACTCATGGGTGTCGGTGATGGAGATAGTACCGCCACACTTGGTGCACTTTTTGAAACACGAAGTGGGTTTTTCCATGGTAGAGGAAATTTTGGGCCTAAGGCCCAAAATGGCGCGTGCACCTAGAAAAGAAAAATTTGGAAAAAAATACTATATATATATATATATTTTTTTTTTTTTTTTTTTAAGAAAGAAAGAACTGGCGGTACCGGTATAGCGTCGAGGAAGGCAGACGCGACCACAAAAAAGAGGAGAATAAAGAAAACTTTTCTGCGGTGACAGGAACAACGACCTGCTGGCTCTGCAGAAAACGAAGAACTGGAGAGAGGCAGTTGGGAAAGGCGGGAAGGCAGCACGCAGGCACTGTGGGATGCTCCCAAAAGCTTTCTAATTGGACGCTGGGGAGTGTTCCCGCGCAGGCTCCTCGGTACCGACGATACCCATATGTGAAGACTACAATCCTGCTTGTTCCTGGAGATAATACAATATAAAAAGGGAAAATTACATAAATATTAATTACATAAAAACTCTGGCTTAATCAATAATTTCAGTGCCAAAGTGTGAGACAAGAGAATGTACAAAGAAAACAATATAAATAATACACATATCATCTGAAAAGGGAAAACAAGTCTCAATGTCTTTACATTCTGCAACATACTCCCCTTTTCTTCCCCTCCTCCCTCCCAACTCCCTCCTTTCTTTTCCCCCTCTTCCCCCGTTCCTCCTCCCCCCTACTTCCTCTCCCTTTCTTATGTTCTATATTCCCTTATTTTTTAATTTTTAACCTTTTATTTTTTTTATTCAATATTTTTGTTTAATTTTTAACCTTTTACTTAATTTAATTATTAGTTTTAAATTTTGTCATTTTATTTTAAAATTTCATTTTTCTTTTTTATCCTTATGTTCATCTGAACTTTATCCTTCCCTTTAGTTCCAATGCATTTTTATACTACTTTGTAGTTTTAATCTTTTTTGCATTTCCTGAATTGTTTGGGGATTATTTTAGATACTCTAATTGGGCTCCCTTATTATTCATCCTCCCCATTGTTCCCTATCATCTACTCTTGATTACTGTGGTTAAGATTATGTATCTATTATTTTACATAGGAAACAAAGGAGCTGGTACACAAACTGGTGGTCAAACAGGTTTTTATTGAGCCCCGAGGCGTTTGGGCCCCCAGGGCCTTCTTCAGGGGGAATGAAACGCATTGGGGCTCAATAAATACATGTTTAACTGCCAGTTTGTGTACCAGCTCCTTTGTTTCCTAGTACTATGTTGCAGGTACTTGTGCTCTGCTCTCGGTCACTTTATTATTTTATATTACATTTTGAGACCACTTAGTTACCTCCCTCCTCTCTTTGGTTCTGTTTCATATAGCCCCCACTGTGGTTATTTTATTCTGTTCACACTGTCATGGTTAAGTCCCAATTATACTGCTGCATCCTTCTATAGTACTAATTATATACAATCAATCCATTTCTCAAAGTAGTACCGCCCAGACCTGCATTCCACAGGTTTCTATGGCAACTGTCCATCTTATTGTTTTAGTGCAAATTTTCAATTCAATATTGCTGCCACGTCCTTGGTTGGTCGTCACTCTAGGCGACCGGCGTACGGTTTGTTCTCTATTAGCATTTTTTTTTATTAGTTGGTTGGCTCTACGGAGAGTAGGTAAGAGATTCTGAGTAATTTTTTCCTTATCTCTCCAACCATCATACCATATCGCACATTTGAGACACTGCCCTGTTTTTTTAAAAATATACAGCCAGAGGTTCAACACTGTCACATATGACCGCTCATTTGCAAGGCTCCCTGCTCTCTGTAGCAATATGGGTTTTTGGTTCACTCTTTATCTCTTCAATTCTCCTGCTTCAATATTTTATCTTTTCATTCACCTGATAACTTCCAATGTGTATTGCCTGTCCTACCTGAGGCAGCACACTCAGAATGTCAGGTTTCAAGAGTTCAGAGCAAGTACCCCTAATTACTTACTATTCACTGACATTTTCACGAAGCTGAAACTATTTGGTTCACCCTTCATCATGTCTGAAAACATTTTTATCCAGAATGGTACTCTCTTACCAGATGGAATACAGTACCCCTCTGTGCCTCCCAGCACCTACACGTTTGTTGTATTTTCACACATATTTTGTAACCTGGGTATATAAAACATACTTTATGTTGATATTTTCTGTAGTGGCATTTTTTTGTCCTTCATAAGGACATTCTATGTTCGATACCTTGGATTGAAGATTCCACCATGCTACCTCAGTTAAGTCCGTTTTAGTTTTACTCACATCATGTCTTTCTTCCCCCCCTTTTTCCCATTTTATAGTGATTTAAAATTTATAACTTTTGTTGTCTTATTATATTCACCATTTTTTTTAGAGTTCTATATATGTGACTTTATTTTATATATGTGATATCTTTTTAGTTTTATTATGCCATGTTTCCCATTTTATTAAATTATTCGTTGCAGGATGATATAATGTGTATTTATATTGGCTTCTTTGTACATTCTCTTTTCTTACACTTTATTTGGCACTTTTCTAATTGTTTATTGATTAAGCCAGAGTTTTTATGTAATTAATATTTATGTAATTTTCCCCTTTTATATTGTATTTTATTTGAGGTTCCTACACCCCTAACAAAGGCTGTTGCCAAAACACAGCTGTGCAGGATAGGAATACTAACACTTCAATAAAGTTTCATTACTCCAGTTCCTCCATTGTTTTGCCACCTCGTTCCTATACGTCCAACTTCTCAGCATAGAATACAGGTCACATAACCACATGTGAACCCTATAAAACACTTAATTTCTTAGAATTACTGAGTAACTGGTGACATTTCCATATGAGTACCGAGGGCCAGTTATGGAATAAAGAAGGCAGCTGAAAGCTCTCGGCACCCTGATATCACATCTTACCTCTCGGTCATTATTGTGAGAAGACATGGAGGATAAACAGGGCTCAATGCTCTCATGCCAAGGCAGCAAATCATCCTGGTAATTATCCAATAACTTGGACAATATCCTGAGCAAATAAAAGAAATAGTGGTCAAAAGGCCATAGAAGACAGAAAATAAATGAAGTATCTTCACATACAGCATGTAACCAGACAGGGTTCAGCTCAGAACCAGAGACCCCATGACCTGTCCATTTAATAGTATAACCAGACTGAAATAGCAAAGAATGAGAGACCTATTTCTAGGGGTTATCTAACAGAGGTATGCAGCTCTGTTACCCCTGATGCAGATCCAACAGTATATACTGTAACCAGGTTTGGTCAACAGAGAATCAGAAATCCAACAACATTATCTCCAAATGCACCCATCATATAATCAATACTACTACTACTAATCATCATTTATATAGCGCTACAAGGCGTACGCAGCGCGGCACAGACACATGTAAAAGACGGTCCCTGCTCATCAGAGCTTACAATCTAGTCAAGACAGACAGCACAACAGCTGAGGAAAAGGATATATCTAGGGGAATGGTAAGGAAACACATAAGAGACTAAGAGGATCAATACCCTCATAATTGCGTGTCAGATTCATACAGAGCATAAATATGCAGAACAAGGAAAAGTTCACTGGATGTCACCCCAGAATGGTCACTATCACTAATCCCCTCGGTCCTAGATACTCTCTCCTCAGCACGCCCTTTTTAACAGATCCTTTGGGTTCAGAAATTTAATTGCACAGTCTGTACTTCTCATTCTAGACCCTACTTTTAGAGCATCCTCCCATATTGTGGGTGTCCCAGGATCTCACCCTAAAATGCTATAGTTTGTACCTCAAGATCCCCATTTGAACAGCCTTTTCCATCCGTAACTGTTCTAGATTTCTCAGCAGCATCAGGAAAGTGTCTCGGTCTTTCATCAGAGTAGACGTCTCACTATCCAGGAGGCCCGTCTCCTCACAGATGCAGCGTTCTAGGGCCAGAATGATCTCTTTGGATAGACTGGTCTCCTTCAGGCTGCTTATCAACTTAAACAGATCCACATCCTTCAAGTCAAAGGAGACACTGATATCTAGAACAAAGCACAAGGACACTCAGCATCTGAGATTTGATAGATAAATGAGAGATACACAGATATGCAGCCTGAGGTCGGATGCACATGAGAGACAAAAAGATACTCAACAGCCAAGGCCTGACACAGTCACATATACACAAGAGACAGTACATGCATGTACCCATGGCAATTGCTGCCCATTTGGTGTCAAATGATCCAATAGTACAGGATCAGTGGTAACTATCCAAATCAGCTTGTCTCTCTGCAGTGTTCAATTGGAATCTAAACTTCCATAGCCACTCAGCCGCTTGTGGCAAACAGGCAATAACCTTATAAACCATCCCTCCTGTCCTCTACCAGGAAAATTAATTTCATGTTGCCCACAGAAATAGAACTTGCATCTGAACTGCCCAATTACTATTTTTTTAATTTATAATAATTTTTACTGTGTAACAAGTCAGAACAGTGCCCCAGGGATCTGTCCTTGGTCCGATTCTTTTTAACATCTTTGTTAGTGATATTACGGAAGGGCTGTCTGGTAAGGTTTGCCTCTTTGCGGATGATACCAAAATCTGCAATAGACACCCAGGAAGGTGTAGATAACATGAGGAGGGATCTAGCTAAGCTTGAAGAATGGTCTAGAATTTGGCAGCTGGGATTTAATGTTAAAAAATGTAAGGGCATGCATTTGGGCTACAGCAATCCAAGGGAGCAATATGGTATTTTATTTATTTATTTATTTATAGTCTATTATATACCGCACTATTCAGCATCAGCGCGGTTTACATGTAACAAAAATGCTCAGTACAGTTGAAAGCGTATGAGTTTTACAGGGGGTATAGGGGGTGAAGTACTTTTGTCCACTAAAGAAGAGCGGGACCTAGGTGTGGTTGTGTCTGATGATCTTAAAGTAGCTAAACAGGTAGAAAAGGCGACGGCAAAAGCTAGAAGGATGCTTGGGTGCATACAGAGAGAAATGGCTAGCAGAAAAAAGGTGATAGTGCCTCTGTATAAGTCTTTGGTGCAACCTCATTTAGAGTATAGTGTGCAATTCTGGAGACCGCACCTTCAAAAGGATGTGTACAGGATGGAGTCGGTGCAGAGGGTGGCTACTAAGATGATTAGTGGCTTCATTATAAAGCATATGAGGACATAGGGATCTTAATATGTACACCTTAGAGGAAAGGCAGGATAGAGGTGATTGAGATGTTTAAATACCTCCGTGCAATAGATGTTCAGGGGGAAAGCCTCTTTCAATTGAAAGCAAGTTCTGCTATGAGGGGACATGGGAATGAGGGTGAAGGGAGATAGATTCAGGAGTGATATGCAGAAATATTTCTTTATGGAAAGAGTAGTGGATCCATGAAATAGTCTCCCAGTGGAGGTGGTAGAGATGAGGACAATATCTGAATTTAAAAAAGCATGGGACAAACACAGAGGATCTCTTAAACCGCACTGATGCAGAATAGCGCGGTATATAAGAGAATGTAATAAATAAAAACTGCTGTAGTTGTTGATATGGAAGGACAGACCAGATAGGCCATGCGGTCTTTTTCTGTCGTCACATTTCTATGTTTCTATGTAACAGTTACAGAATGCAAGAAAAATAAAACAAGAACAGTCCTCCATCAAGTAGTCAAACCATAAGACAAAATAAGCATCAAACGCATATCACTGGGGAAAAGAGAACATAGACAAAGAAAAAAACATCCTTTGAAGTAAGTAGCAAGCTCAACCTAAATGAGTAAACTAATCCTATTATACATATCACACCTGTTTAGATCAAGGACTATGGGTTTTAAGAAACTCCTCTAAATGAATCGGGTCCAGAAAACCATAACATTTCCCCTGGTGTACCATAAAGCATTTGCATGGAGATAGTTTACTCTATTTTATGCCTCTTGTCTGTATATAGTTAACCCTGTTATTCCGCCAAGTTTTTGTTCCCTGTTCATTGTAAAAAACCAATGCTGACTATGTCATTGTGTTTACATTTTGTTCATTTGTAAACCGCACTGATTAAAAGAGCGCGGTATATAAGAAATAAAAATAAATAAATAAATAAATAAATTTCAGGAAGAACATGGCTCCCAGAGACAAAGTACAGGATTTCAGCTCCAAGAAAGCCTTGCAAAAAAATTGGGTGTTCACATATGAAATTCCCTAGCTAGAAGATGCCAGAGAGATAACATCAGAATCGGCTGTGGATTTTCACAGGTATGCCTAAAGAGGTCATGTATCCTGCATGGACGTCTGGTATTGAAACCCGAGACGGAGGGCAGGAGTTCGAGACGGAGGGCAGGTGTTGCTCTAAGTCTGAAAAATGTTGGAGAATAGCCTGGTCAAACATGGCATCCTGGCAGGAGTCCTTGTCAAGGCAGTAATGAGCAGCAAAAGTATGGAGAGAAGACCAAGTTGCTGCTTTGCAGATCTTGTTAAAAGCTACAGAACGTAGAGCTGCCATTGAGGTAGCCATGGCTCAAACATTATGGGCAGTGACATCACCTCGAGGAAGTCTCCTGCCTTTTCATAAGCAAAGATGATGCAGTCAGTTATTCACCTGGAGAGAGTACACTTGGATACTGGCAACCCGAGGTAACTAGACTCAAAGGAAATGAACAGCTGAGAAGCTTTCCTGTGCTCTCGAGTCCTCTGAAGATAAAAGCTACGGCACGTTTACAATCCAGAGTATGGAAGTGGTATTTAAAGGTGCGGAAGAATTGAAGGAAATATCGATACATCGGGAAGATGTATTACAACTATTAAACTGAAGAGTAGCAAATCACCTGGGCCGGATGGTATACATCCAAGTGTGTTGAAAGAACTGAAAGCACAGTTACTTACCTGTAACAGGTGATCTCTGGGAACAGCAGGAATTAGTCATCACATATGGGTACGTCGGTACCGACGGAGCCCGCGCGGGAAAGCTCCCCAGCTTTTCAGATTAAAAGCTTTTGGGGCCTCCCACTGCACATGCGCGCTGCCTTCCCGCCTTCCTGACCAGCTCTCGTCAGTTCGAGTTTAAAGCTGAGACAATAGAGAGAGAGGACAGGAAGATAGATAGATAGAGATACAACTCCTAGGGGAGGTGGATGGGTTGTGATGACTAATTCCTGCTGTTCCCAGAGATCACCTGTTACAGGTAAGTAACTGTGCTATCTCCAGGAACAAGCAGGAATAAGTCATCACATATGGGGACTCCCTAGCTAAGATGCCTGGGAGATCCCCCTCCAAGGGTAAACCATCTTCGCATGGATCTCAGGCATCCATCCAGGGAAGGTGGGCAGGAGTTGTTTAAGTATGGAACAGGTGTTTGAGGACAGCCTGACCAAACAAGGCATCCCGGCGGGAGTCCTTGTCCAAGCAGTAATGGGCTGTGAAGGTATGAACCGAGGCCCAAGTGGCTGCTCGACAGATCTGATCTATGGACACAGAGTGAAGATGAGCCATAGAAGTGGCCATGGCTCTCACATTGTGAGCTGTGACATGGCCCTCCAGAGAAATGTTCTTACTCTGGTAAGCAAAAGAAATACACTGAGCGATCCAATTGGAAAGTGTACGCTTGGTGACTGGAAGTCCCAAATGAGAAGGATCAAAAGCCACGAAAAGTTGGGAAGACTTTCGATGTGGTTGAGTCCTGTTGAGGTAAAAGGCAAGAGCTCTTTTACAATCCAGAGTATGAAGGTTCCTCTCTGCACTGGATGCATGAGGAGCCGGGAAAAAGACAGGTAGATATACCTCTTGATTAAGATGAAAAGGCGAGACCACTTTGGGCATAAAGTGGGGATTCGTCCTAAGGACCACCTTATCATGATGAAACCTAGTATAAGGTGGATGAGCCACTAAAGCCTGCAGTTCACTGATGCGGCGAGCCGAAGTGACTGCAATAAGGAAAACAACCTTCCAGGAAAGAAATTTGAAGGAGGTAGAGTCCAAAGGCTCAAAAGGTGGCTTCATAAGCTGACCTAGAACTAGGTTCAAATCCCATGCTACCGGAGGAGGTCGGATGGGAGGTTTAGTTAGAGTCAGGCCTCTCATGAAACGTGCAACAAGAGGATGAGAGGAGACAGGTTGTCCATTTATAGGTTTTAAGGATGCTGCAATAGCACTCAAATGGACCCTTACTGAATTCGTCTTAAGGCCTGCATTTGAAAGATGCAGGAGATAGTCCAAGAGGGAATTCAAAGGAAGTGCTAGAGGGTCAAGACCCTGCTGAGCACACCAAATGGAAAAACGTTTCCATTTGAAAGCATAAGAACGCCTCGTGGAAGGTTTCCTAGAGGCATGAAGGATATCTGTCACAGGTTGAGAAAGATTAAAGTCTTGAAGACTTAGGCCTTCAGTAACCAAGCTCTGAGATGTAGGGATTTGGGGTTTGGGTGCCACAAAGTCCCCTCCTCCTGAGACAGAAGGTCTGGCGCAGCTCCCAGGTCCAGGGAGGATCCCTGGGAGAGATGCAGAAGTAGAGGGAACCACACCTGGCGTGGCCAGCGGGGAGCTATGAGGATCATAGTCCCGTGATCCCTCTGGAGCTTGAACAGAGTCTTGGATATTAGAGGAATGGGTGGAAAGGCATAGAGGAATTCCTGACCCCAATGCAGGAGGAAGGCATCGTGGGCCTGAGCTCCCTGACACTGAGTTCTGGAACAGAACCGGGGATGTTTGGCATCCCACGGACTTGCAAAGAGGTCTATGTCCGGGGTCCCCCATTCCTGAAAGATTCTGCGTATCTGGTCCATATGTAGGGACCATTCGTGTGGAAGCAGAACTCGACTGAGTCTGTCTGCACGAGAGTTTTGAACTCCTGGAAGATACACTGCAAGAAGGTGAATTTGATGCTCTCTGGCGAAGGCCCATAATCTGAGAGCTTCGTTGCAAAGCGACAGAGAGCCTGTCCCTCCTTGTTTGTTTATATAGAACATGGCTACCTGATTGTCTGTCTGAACTAGGACAGTCAGGTTGACAAGGAGGGTATAGAAGACCTTGAGGGCAAGGTAAATTGCTCGCAGTTCCAGGAGGTTGATATGAAGGGTGGCCTCCTGTGGAGACCAAGTGCCCTGAGTGGAGAGGTTCTGAAGATGAGCTCCCCACCCTGTTTGGGAGGCATCCGTTGTGAGGGTTGCTTGGGGCAACAAAGGTTGGAAGGGGGCCCCCAACAACAGATTCTTGGTGGATGTCCACCATTGGAGGGACCAAAATAGACGGCTTGAGGTGAGTATTTGGTCGGAGAGCGCTCCAGATGCTTGAGTCCACTGGGTGGCCAAGGTCCATTGAGCTGCTCTCATATGCAGACGAGCGTAGGGCACCACATGTACCGTGGAGGCCATGTGGCCCAGAAGTCGCAGCATTTCCCGGGCTGTCAAATGACTGCTGGACTGAGCTTGGGAGGCCAAACTCAGCAGGTAGGCCCTTGCAGTGATGGTGTCTAACTGGGCCCCTATGAACTCGAGAGACTGAGTAGGGATTAGTTGAGACTTGGGAAGGTTTACTACCAGTCCTAGATACTGCAGAAGACGCCTTGTGCGGTCCAGGGAAATTTGGGCCTGGGACTGAGAGGGAGCTCGGATGAGCCAGTCGTCCAGGTATGGGAATATGAAAATTCCCAGGCCTCTTAGAAAGGCAGCTACGACTGCCATGCATTTGGTGAACACTCTTGGAGCAGAGGCTAGACCGAAGGGGAGTACTCTGTACTGGAAATGTTTTCCCTGAAACAGAAATCGAAGGTATTTTCTGTGGGATGGGTGGATGAGTATGTGTGTATACGCATCCTTTAGGTCTAGAGAACAAAGCCAATCCTGACTCTGAAGGTATGGAAGGAGAATGCCCAGAGAAAGCATTTTGAATTTCTCCTTGAAAATAAATTTGTTCAATTCTCTCAGATCCAGAATTGGTCTGAAGCCCTCTGTCTTCTTTGGTATTAGAAAATAAGGGGAGTAGAATCCCGTCCCCTGTTGAAGAAGAGGGACCTCCTCTATTGCCCCCTGGGCAAGGAGGGAGGAGACTTCCTGACCCAAGAGGGCCAGGAGAGATGGGGGAGAATTGAACTGCCTCACCATAGTATAAGGAGGAAGGTCGGAAAAATGGAGTTTGTAACCCTCTCTGATGATAGAGAGGGTCCATTGCTCTGATGTAATTTGCTCCCATCTGGGAGCAAAGTGAGCTAACCTTCCGGGTATGGTAAGGGGCTCTGGTTGTTCTAGAGCCAGAAAAGTTAAGTTCTCTAGGGGCAAGGGGGTGGAGCCTGCTGAGGCGTAGCAGACGCCGCAGGCTTTGACCTTGCCTGTTTAGGTTGCTGACGTTTAGCAGCAAAACGAGGCTGAGAGGATTGTTGGCCAGTATTTGTGGAAAATCTGGACTTCTTGTAATAAGGCCTCTTAAAAGACTTCTTCTTGGCAGGAGTGGAGGTAGACTTAGAAAGTCTATCTAAGGTGGCATTTTCTGCGTCCATTTGAGTGGCCTTAATTTGCCACTCCTCACCAAATAAGTTCTCACCTGTACAGGGCAGATTTCGTAAGCCATCTAGGACCCAAGGTTCTAGATCAGAAGCCTGGAGCCAAGCAAGACGTCGGGCTGCTATAGCAATGCCCGAAGCCCTACCAGCACCCTCAAAGGAATCAAAAGCTGCCCTGTTGGAGAACTTTGAAATATCCAAAAGGTGTTTCACTAAGGAAATGAACTGCTCCCTCTTATCCTCAGGGATAAAGGGGGCAAAATGCCGAACTTTTAGAGCGATTTCACTGAGAAACATGCCCATATAAAGACTATAGGAATTAATCCTGGCTATAAGCATAGTAGCCTGGAAAATTTTCCTGCCAAAAGAGTCTAGAGTCTTACATTCTCGCCCTGGAGGAGTAGAAGAGTGCCTTTTGGTACTCTTTATCTTCTTCATTGCAGACTTCACCACAATAGAATGGTGAGGCAACTGGGTTTTTTAGAAACCAGGAGAAGGGGGGACACGGTACATGGTGTCCAACCTGCGAGAAGAAGGAGACAATGTTAGAGGAGCCTCCCATAAGTCCATCAAGTGTTCTTGAAGGATTTCATGGATAGGCAGGGTAACTGCCTCTTTAGGAGACTTAGAGTATCCTAAAATATCCAGTTTCTTTGATCTGGGTTCCTTTTCAGAGGATGAAGCAATAGAAAGACCTTTAGCCATTTCTATGATGAAGTCCTGAAAGGACAAATCCTCTGGTGGAGACATTCTCCTTTTAGGAGAAGAAGGCTCCTCAGGAAGATCAAGGGAGAACTCATCAGAATCATCAGAGGAGTTAAAATCCTCTGAAGAAGCAGAGTATCCTCTATGTGCTTCCAACGCACGATACGCATACCGTTCGGTATCGACATCGGGCGTACCGGGTATGGGATCGGTACCGGGCAAAAGCCCGGATCCGGCATGTGGAACCGATCTGCGTTTGGAAGACGATGGCCTCGGTTCCGGTATGGAAGCCATTACCGGAACCGGACCCGGTACCGCTGGCTGCGGTTCCGAGGGCGTAGCAGCATTATTAAAAGCCAGAATGGCCTGCTGCATGACTTGGACAGTATTGCCCATAGACGCCACTGCTGCCTGGATGTCGGTACCGGTATGGGCCGGTACCCCAGAGCAGTACAACAGGTGATCTGTCGAGGCCGCGCGCCATCGATGTCAACCTGTGACCCCATGATTGCTTTGGAGGCCGGAACCTCCCGCCGGGGTTTTTTGGCCTGAGCAGAATCCTCGAACTCAGAATTGAGAGCCTCTCGATCTTTAGAAAGAGATTTGCTTTTAGAGGATTTGCCCACTGGAGTTTTGGTTACCTGAGATCCATCCGGAGAGGAAGACCTGGATGACTGTGATGCTTCTGAAGGAAACAGCACATGGAACTTGTTGGCCCGGTTCTGCAATCCACGTTTCGACATCTGGGAGCAGGATGGGCAGTCCGGTATGGAATGGTCAGGTCCTAAACATTTAAGACACCATTCATGGGTGTCTGTAAGAGGAATGACAGCACTGCACTTGGTACACTTTTTAAAACCAGGAACTGGCTTCTCCATGAGGAGAATTTGTGTAGGCCTGAAGGCCTAACAAAGTACCAAGCTGTGCTGAAGAAAAGAAAAATATATATATTTTTTTTTTTTTTTAAAGAAAGAAAGAGAGACCGGCAGTACCGGTTTCAGAATGGGGAAGGCAGGTACGCGGTCTAAAGAAAACAATAAAATTAACAATTTCTTCAGCGGTGACAGGAACACGACCTGCTGGCTCCGCGGAAAAAAAAGAAACTGACAAGAGCTGGTCAGGAAGGCGGGAAGGCAGCGCGCATGTGCAGTGGGAGGCCCCAAAAGCTTTTAATCTGAAAAGCTGGGGAGCTTTCCCGCGCGGGCTCCGTCGGTACCGACGTACCCATATGTGATGACTTATTCCTGCTTGTTCCTGGAGATATATGAGATTGCAGACCTGCTATTAATAATCTGTGAACTATCATTAAAATCATCTCTAATACCTAAAGATTGGAGGATGGCCAACGTAACACCAATTTTTAAAAAGGGTTCCAGGGGTGATCCGGGAAACTACAGACCGGTGAGCCTCACGTCAGTACCGGGAAAAATGGTAGAAACCATCATAAAGAATAAAATTACTCAGCGTGTAGATAGTCATGGCCTAATGGGAGACAGCCAACATGGCTTTAGACAAGGAAGATCTTGTCTTACTGATCTGTTATGTTTTTTTGAAAGTGTGAATAAACAGGTGGACAAAGGTGAGTCAGTTGATATAGTGTATCTGGACTTTCAGAAAGCCTTTTACAAGGTCCCTCATCAGAGACTTTTGGCAAAACTAAAGAGTCATGGGATAGGAGGCAGTGTACTACTGTGGATTAAGAACTGGTTAAAAGATAGAAAGCAGAGGGTTGGGCTAAATGGCCAATTTTCCCAATGGAGAAAGGTGAATAGTGGTGTACCCCAGGGATCTGTGCTGGGTCAACTGCTTTTTGACATATTCATAAATGACCTGGAAAGTGGAATAACGAGTGAGGTTATCAAATTTGCAGATGACACAAAACTATTTAAAGTTGTTAAAACCCAAGAGGATTGTGGAAAATTGCAAGAGGATCTTGATAAATTAGAAGACTGGGCATCAAAATGGCAGATGAAATTTAATGTGGACAAGTGCAAAGTTATGCATCTAGGGAAGAACAACCCAAACTATGGTTACACGATGCAAGGTTCCACATTAGGAACCACCACCCAGGAAAAAGATTTAGGCGTCATTGTGGATAACATGTTAAAACCCTCGGCCCAGTGTGCAGCGGCAGCCAAGACAGCAAATAGAATGCTAGGTATCATAAGGAAAGGAATGGAAAATAAAACAAAAGATATTATAATGCCTCTATATCGTTCCATGGTGAGACCGCACCTTGAATATTGTGTGCAATTCTGGTCGCCGTATCTTAAAAAGGATATAGAGCTATTAGAAAAGGTTCATAGAAGAGCCACCAAAATGGTAAAGGGGATGGAAGGATACTCCTATGAAGAAAGGCTAAAAAGGTTAGTGCTCTTTAACCTGGAAAAGAGACGGCTGAGGGGAGATATGATAGTAGTCTATAAATTAATGAATGGAGTGGAACGGGTAAACGTAGATCGATTGTTTACGTTATCAGAATATAGAAAGACTAGGGGACATGCAATGAAGCTACAGGGTAAACTATTTAAGACTAATAAAAGAAAATATTTTTTCACTCAACGTGTAATCAAACTCTGGAATTTGTTACCGGAGGATGTAGTAAAGGCTGTTAGTGTAGCTGGGTTTAAAAAAGGTTTGGACAAGTTCCTGGAGGAAAGGTCCATAAACCATTATTAAGAAGGGATCCAGGATATCAATGCTTGACCCAGTACAAGCATTGCGGAACCTGTGTCTTTTGGGGAAACTGCTAGGTACGTATGATCTAGATTGGCCACTGTTGGAAACAGGATACTGGGCTTGATGGACCTTGGTCTGACCCAGTATGGCATATCTTATGTTCTTATGACATCACCTCGAGGAAGTCTCCTGCCTTTTCATAAGCAAAGATGATGCAGTCAGTTATTCACTTGGAGAGCGTACACTTGGATACTGGCAACCCGAGGTAACTAGACTCAAAGGAAATGAACAGCTGAGAAGCTTTCCTGTGCTCTCGAGTCCTCTGAAGATAAAAGCTACGGCACGTTTACAATCCAGAGTATGAAAGGTTGCTTCTGCCTTAGATGCCTTAGATGTTTTTTCTAGGGAAAAAACACAGGAAGGTAGACCGACATGTGGAAGGGCAAGACCTTTGGCATGAAGTGAGGGTGAGTCCTTAGGACTACCTTATCTTGGTGGAACAGTGTGTAAGGAGGATAAGCCACCAAGGCCTGGAGCTCACTAATGTGCCTTGCTGAAGTCAGGGCAATGAGGAAGATGACCTTTCATGTCAGAAACTTAAGCGAGGTAGTGGCTAGAGGTTCAAAGGGCGGCTTGAGAAGCTGCCCTAGAACAACATTCCTAACTGGGGCTATACATTTCAAGCAAAGGTAAGAGTTTGTAGCTTTTTAAATTACTAGCTCTCTGCCTTGGAGCTCTTAAAAGGGTTTTGGTACATTTTTAAAACAAAGTTACATTCTTTTTGGTGCTTTATTATAAAAGGGGAAATATTTTCTTTAGTGGGGTAGGTTTAAAACTCTGCTTTAGTATCTTTCTCAGCTCTTTGAAGCTACTGACACCTAATCAGCCCTCCCCCCCCCCCCCCACAACTCCCACCTCAAGCTAGTGAGCAGTCTATAGGGCATCTCCACAATTAACTACACACAGGGATTTGGAACACCACATTTTGAATACGCTTAAAAGAGATTTGAATGCTTTTTCTCTAGAAAGGACAGCTAGGAAACCGTATGGTAGGTCTCTCTCTCTTTTGCTTTAACAGATACCTAAGCTCCACCAACTGAACAATGGCCGGGAAAAATTGTATCACCAAAGCTGTTGCCCCTGTTACAGCCTCTACCTCTGTCCAGAGGTCCCAATGCCAGTTGAAGGACCGGTTCCATGTGCAAGGTGCCTGCATGCTGAAGCTCTCAGGAAACAGGTGGCGAAGATGATGAGCATTTAAGACAGTGAGAAGTACATTGATGAGATGCTTCTTGCAACATCCAAGCTCTCCAGCAGTGGAGAAGATGGGTGCCTACAGAATGACGAAGATTGGACACAAGTCACCAGGGCCTGCAGAATCACCAATCCAACTTCTCCAGCCCTTGAATTGAAGAACCATTATGCAGCCCTGAAGTGGAGTAGGTGAAAGCATCCCTGGAAAGGGAAGAACCAGAGCTCAAATACCCTAAAGTTAAAGAATCAGTGACCATAAGGAAGCAAAGGGTAGTGGTGGGTGGTGACTCTCTTCTGAGAGGTACTGAGGCGTCCATCTGCCGACCAGACTTGATGTCCAGAGGGGTATGCTGTCTACCAGGTACCAAAATCTGAGATGTTACAGAGAGTTTGCTGAGACTCATCAAGCCCATTGACTATCACCCAATGTTGCTATAATCCATGTCGGCACAAATGATACTGCCAGGTATCACTCTAAGCGTATCAAAAGTGACTTCATGGTTCTTGGACAGAGGGTAAAGCAGATAGGGGCACATGTGGTGTTCTCTTCAATCCTCACTATTCTAGCAACCCACACATGAAGAGGCCATACTGGACCAATGAGGAAATTGTTTCTGATGTTATAATGTTATTACAGCTGAGATCTGTGCTGCTACAGCAGGCAAGCCTGATCACTGCCCCAATCAACTCAGCTTATCAGCTTTATACTTGAAGCGCCATCGGGCGGGCCTGCACCTTAGGGCCTCGCCAGAAGGCCCTTTGGCGTGGTCCTTAGGCGAGGGATGCTTTAGCGGGACATATCGTATGGCTACTTAAACATATAAATTACAAAAACATCAGGGTAAGATATCAGCGCATTACCTTAAGATAACCTATTCTGCTTTCTTAAGATTCAAATAACTCTCACTTCCTTCACACTGAACGATCTAATAGTAAGAGTCTTAAAATAGCAAATTCTGCCCACCAAAGTGTTTAAAAATCACCACCAATCAGTAAGTACAGGAAAACTACCTGCCTTGATCTTTTATTTTAATTTACTACAGTTATGTTTAGTATCCGCAATCATGCATACAATTACCAGTTCATTCTTCTCTCTTTTAATATGGTTTTCCTTACTCAACAAGCTATACCGAACAATTTAATTTTAAACCCACTAAGACATATCCACACAGGTGATATTAAATTCAATAAAAATAAGATTCACAACAATAAAAACAAAAGATCAACCAAAATTATTTCCCCCATAGCTAAGCGCACCACAATTAATCCAATTCTTAATTTACCTATTAATTGTGTACTAATTAATGCAACAAGCAGTCAAGAAATCAGATGCATTGCTCTTGGCAGAATGGCTATGAAAGACCTAGATAAGATTCTCAAGAGCAGAGATGTCTCTCTCCATACAAAGATTCGACTTGTTCAAGCCATGGTATTTTCAATAACATCATATGGATGTGAAAGCTGGACAGTGAAAAAGACAGACAGGAAGAAAATTGATGCCTTTGAATTATGGTGCTGGCGGCGAATACTGTGTATATCATGGACTGCCCGAAGAACAAACCAGTCTGTACTAGAGGAGATCACACCATAATAGACCTAAAGATTGATATCATGTGCATAACCGAAACCTGGCTAAAAGATACAGACCAAGTCATTTTAAACCAAATTACTCCTACTGTTTTTGAAGCGTCTAACTGTCATAGAGAACATAAAAGAGGTGGTGGAACTCTAATCCTTGCAAGGAAAATCTTCACATTTAAAACTGTCATAATGAACAACTCATCTGAAACAACTTCAACTGTGATATCAAATCACCATCTCAACATTTGTCTCACTTACAGACCACCTAATGCTGCAAAAGATCACCTATCAACAATCCTTGAATTAATTTGTTCTCTCACCTCTTTGCGTAAACCGCTGATTGCTTTAGGTGATTTCAACTTAAGCTCTTCATCTCCTAGAGAATCTAAAGCTGTCTTAAAGGCTTTGGGATCTTTAGATTGTAAACATGCAATTACTCAACCAACGCATCAACATGGATCCCTTCCAGATTTGATTTTCCATCCAAAGCAACTTTTAACTCTTAAATCAAATCTCAAATCCAAGAATAACTCCAGTACCCTGGTCTGATAATTACATAATTTCCTTTACATTAAATCTAAAAATCTATTCCCAACAATTAGAAACCGAATATAAAACAAGAATATTTAAAGCCTTTTATGCAGAAAACTTCCTTGCAGAAGTCATTCCTCATTTACACCAAGAATGTAATGAATTAGATACTTCCATACAAAACTGGAATAAAATAATTTCTGATGCCTAACTCCTAATAAAAATAAGACACAAATGCGCAGAAGAAACAGCGCACCATGGTATTCAAATGAAGTCAGAGAGGCAAAACATACACTAAGAAAATTAGAACGTAAATGAATCCGCGGTAGAAACAGAAATGACCAAATAAGGACATGGGCGGTACATCGTTGCAGATAACGCGCATTAGAAGGTGCCATAGAGCAACGAGCGTTACAAAGTGCCGTGTAAAGCGCCACACAAGGCGCCCTGTACGGCGCCCATAAGGCGTATGATAAGGTGTCTAGCAAGGTGTCGAGAGCTGTAGCACAATGGTTAATACACTGACTGATGGTACAGGGGATGTGAGTTCAATCCCCCTGTGGGTCCAATGAGTAAAGCTGGCTGAGACATTAGCTTTTACCTTAAATCAGTGCTGTCTGAAGCATATTGTTTTGTAAATTTAATTAGTGCTGCCAGCAAACACACCCTCACAGGGCCGTAACCTAAGGTGCCACATAAGGCGCCCTATAAGGTACTCCAGAGGGCACTGCCCACCAAGACAACCTATAATGTTCCCTATGGGGCGCCCCATAAGATGCCTTATAGGGCGCTTTACAGGGTGCTTTATAGGGCGCCTCATGAGGCACCGTAAGGAGACAGCACTGTGAGGGTGTCTGTGCTGGCAGAACCAATTTAAGTTAAAAAAAGAAAATGCCGCAGACAGCCCTACCAAATAACCCCACTGTGGGATCAAACCCATGACCTCTGGCCCCACAGGCAGTGAAGTAACTAGTGGGCTACATCTCCAATGCTACTAACAAACCCCTGCCTGGCTACTGAAGGACGTCAGGCCACCAAACAAATCGTCTGCTGTGGTTACCAGGATAGGGTTAAATCACCCATACCCATGATGCACTGCACATGCAGATCAGCAGTCTACAGATGATCACAAGATGCGGAATGCACCCCCCCCCCCCCAGCACCTCGGCCTGGTAGGGGGTACTAACCATGTGCACCCCCACAGCACCTCAGCCTGGTAGGGGGTACCGACTGTGTGTGTTACTGGCACAGAGTAGCTACAGACCGTCACAGTGTGCGGGTCCTGAGCTCACCCTGAGGGTGAGGTGGGGTGCCCAGCACCATTTCCGCAGCACCTGGCTTTGCTGAGATAGGCTATGCTGCAGGTCTCCATCAGTGCCAGTGTGTGATAGGTGGTCCTTGCAGACACACCTAGGATATGCCTGTGTCCATCTGTATTTCACATCTAGCCCTTGTGGACTATGATGCACCCAGAATAGTGCATACCCTGTGTGGGTTCCATGGTCACATGATTTAGGTGAAGGGGGTGGTTTGACCCACAAGCGGATTACGTACCCCCCCCCAACCCACCCTCTGTGGCTCAGGGCTGGGGACGGAATCTCCCACCAACAGATCCACAATGTACCCCCCTGCAATGGTGACAATAGAGGGGACCATCAACCACAGTCCAGCTGGTGGTAGGACACCCTACAGGGCAGTCAATGCAGATCTGTACGCATCCATAAATAGGGCAATGGCAGACAGTCGCACTGGAAATGCACAGCTGCCCCCCACCACCAACTGACATTCTCCAGCAGCAAGCACAGTGAGTCACCAGCCGCTGCACCCTGCAAGGTGTTCCAGCCACACACATACTAACTGCAGACAGTCTGCTAGCTAGTCCATAGTGCATGTTCCTGGAGGGGATGTGTGCGCCCAAACCTGGGATGTGCGCACACCCACCAAGCAGATAAGTCAGTGATTGAGCCCCAGATAACAGAACCCATATATATCACTTACGAGAAACACTGTATAGCACTATGGGGGAACCCAGCCATGCCGTGGTCACTGCACAGTCAGGGTGACAGTGACCTCCCAGCAGGACATGCTGTGGCCACCCTGTCCGTGCAGGTGGTGGCCGGGCATGACAATGTCCCAACCATTGCCCTATGCTCTGTACAGATGAATCCAGGCCAGGCTACCCTATCCAGGCTATTCCCACGGTACCTTGCTTCTCATTATGCACATTGGCAGGCCAATACAGGCAACAGTGCTAGCAGTGTGGGCTGTGGAGGATGTTTGCAGCCACCACACACTGGATAGACAGACACATACCCCCCACACCTATGCCAGCATTGTGCAACTATAGAGGTGTTTGGCAGCCCTGGCCACCGCACCAGTCCTGGGCACAGTGCAGGCATGGCTATGGTACGCAATACTGTTGGGGTCACTCCCCAGGGTGGTAAACACTGTCAGACACACCACAGACATCAGAAAGGTTGCTATGATGCAGCTCACTCAGAAATTTGTACTTAACTTTGGAATTGCTATCTCCCAGTAATCATAGCAACCTTTTGATAGCTGTGTACCATATTCCCAGGTTTAAGGTGGCATTCCTAAGATATGCAAGTGCTAGTATTGGGAGATGCACGCAGGGCCCAAAATCCTGCCTCTCCTGGAGGCTTCGGTTAATTGGGGCCTGTGGGTGCTGGTGTTTCTGCCCCTGTTGGCAGCTGCTCTAGGGCAGGGGTTCCCAACTCCGGTCCTGGTGGACCACACACTGTTCGGGTTTTCATGCTGTCCCTCATGAATATGCATGGAAGATATCTGCATACCATGGGGGCGGCGCATAGAAATGCAGCACAGGCATCTTTATTAGCGACAGCATGGTACCTGAATGGTGTTTGACCCTCCAGGACTGCATTTGGGAGACTCTGCTGTAGGTACTGTGCCTGTTTAGGGTGTCTGTGCTCTGTAGGGTAAAATGTAGGTGTCCCAAGCATGTTTCTGTTATCTGCAATAAAGGTTCTGTCTTTCTTACCACGGTTTATTGCTGGGTAAAATATGGGGACAGGGTTGGCAGGTACCACAGCTGGGACTTGAACCTGTGACCTTCTGCTCCTGAGCACACTAGCTGTGCATACTGCACCACTGTGTTGCCACAGGGACAGTTCTATTCCCTGGAGATACCATGACTGTTTGTCAGACGGAGCCCGTCTGTTGCAGTGCACGGCACCCACCTAAACGGGGCTAGGCCATGGTCTGCTGCAGCCAGCTGCCACTGCCCCCTCCGCAACCAGCACCCCTCCGCCACCATGCTGCCATGCCCTTCTGCTGGTGGTGCTGGTGGTGGGCAGTCTCAGGCCATCCAGTGTGCGGGTAGGCGGTTGCCTATGGTGCGGGTTCTGGGGTAGAGGTGCCTGCATAGATGTCCACGCTTCCCCCCAGCACCGCCTGCCACTGTTCTGTGCCCTTGGGGGTAGCTGCTGGGTACTATCCCCTGTGACACTGTGGGAAACACAGTCGTGCCCATGTTGGGCCTTCATCAGTTGCTGTCTGGCTGCTCTGCTGTTTCAGCATTCATATGGGCCACCTAGGCATCACCCTAGTCCGCACTGTGGCCCAGCTGCACCACAGCATGTGCCGCCTGCGGCCCTCTGTATCCCCTTTTCCAGCATCTGTCCAGTTGCCCGTTCCAACATGCCCACCCTGCTGTGCGCAACATGTGCACGCCATAGGACACCTGTCCAATAACAAGGGACAGCCCTGATCAGCGCTATTTCACTGTGGGATCATTCACCTTTTCGGGGGACAGAGCATAGACCCTTCCACAATTAATATCTTTTTTTGGGAGCTTTCTCGGTAGTGTTTTTTGCTGTTTCCCAATATTATCACTATTGGCCAGCTTGGTTAGTTTTTTTTTCCAGTTTGTTGAGGTCATTTTCAATGTTTATCTTCCCTTTTGTTCTGTGCACATGTATCACACTTATTTTTTGTAGGTTTCCCTGCCTATGCTGTACATTGCTGACAAATTGTTTCTCTCCCCTGCAAATGTGCATCTAACGGCAGGTTTTCAATCGTGTTAGGATTCAGCTCTTCAGATCAGCGCATTGGTGTGAAAGGGGCCTCTCCCCGCCCACACTCCGCCCATTGACCCCTTCTCTCCGCCCTCTCTCCACCTTCTGCGGTGTTTGTTACTATGTTTTACCGTGCCGCAGAACTTTACGATCGTTAAGTTACATTAACGCGCGTTATGAGACGTTAACGATCATAAAGCGCGTTAACGTAACTTAACGATTGTTAACGTTACATAACGCGCGTTATGTAATGTTACCGCAGTTTAGTAAACATACCCCATAGAGTTCTTTCATAAGGTCAAGCAAATAGATTATAATAACATGATTAACGATCGCAAACAACAATACCATACAAATTTAATTTTGAAGTCAGCTAATAAACCAAGGGAGTTATTCAACATTGTGAAGCAACTCACCAAAGCAAGCACTCCACATCATGATCACCAAATAGATCCTCAAGAATATGTAAATTATTTAATAAGCAAAAATGAGAATCAATTAAGTTTGATAACATCCTCAAAATCTACTCAATTAAAGGTAAAAACCTTCAATGATTCCAAACATTTTTGGACTGATTTTTCTATACCAACAAAAAACCACATTGAAGATATAATAAGCACAATCAATACAACAACCTCTTCAGCCGATCCATGTCCAGTAGAGTGGATTAAAAGCATTAAGAAACAGTTGAGCTCCCATTTGATGAAATTTGTAGAAAATTTGTTAAGAGAAGGTCATTTACCTGCTATTCTCAAAAAAGCCTCAATTTGACCAGTACACAAAGGCAAATTATTAAGCACCTCTGACCCCAAGTCATACCATCCGATTTTCAGTTTACCATTTATCTCGAAGATTATAGAGAAAGTAGTTCAAAAACAATTGCAGAATCACATAGATTCATATGCACCATTGGATTTACACCAACATGGCTTCAAACCATTTCACAATGTGGAATCTCTACTTATTTCATTATTTAATAACCTCATAACCAACCTGGACAAGAAAAATAATGTTTTTATTTTAATATTTCTTGACATCTCAGCAGCATTTGACACCGTATCTCATTCAATAATGCTCCAAAGTCTTAAAGATATTGGCTTATGTAACTACACTCTTAAATGGTTCACATCATACCTGAGTAATCGTACGCAAATAGTAAAATGTGGAGACAAAAAAATCCTCTCAAATCCCCATCACACAAGTTATACCACAAGGATCAGCGTTATCATCCATTCTTTTTAACATTTATATTCAACCAATATGTCAAATTATTAAACAGCACAGAATAAATTACCAACTTTACATTGATGACTTTATGATCTATGCTACAATCGACCAAAATTCTTTTGACACAGTAATTGATAAATGCTTGATTGACATGAACTGGCTTGCAATTAATAATTTTAAAATAAATTCAGACAAAACCGAAGCACTATTAATCTCTAAATGTCAAAACCTAAAGGCTCTTAAACAAATTAACATCCTAAATAAATCCATAAAATTTAGTGAAGAAGTAAAGTACCTTGGCATAACCCTAAACATCTAAATTTAAAATCACATGTAAATAAAATTACAAATAAAGCATACCATTGTTTAAAAATCATTAGAAGACTCAAACCAATTTTTCACACAAATCATTTCCGAACGGTATGCTCTCACTTTGTTTGCAGCTTGTCGTGCTGTGAGGGCTTGCGTGCATCAGTGATGCTGAGAGCTAAACTATCGGTAGTTTAACTACTGGCAGGGTCTCCCAAGATGGACAGGTCTCAGCTGAGGTGCCAGACGAAGACAAACCACCCATCTGGGCAGCAGCAGAATGGGATAGTGTTGACGGCGGAGGATCACATTTCTGTGACAACGGCAACAACACCAAACTTAAACTGCGCGGAAGGAAGGCCCGGCAATCTACTTCTGTATCTTGCCATGAAAACCCAATGGATAGTCACAACAAAACAAATTGTGCTATGGTGCTGGAAGATGAGACTCCCAGGTCGGAAGGCACTCAACTAGCTACTGGGGAAGAGCTGAAGACTTTTCAGAGTAAAGCCAGCATTTATGATGTGGTTGGATCAAAGCCCTCGGGAAGTCTGACTGCTGATGTAGCTGCGAATGAAATGAGAGTCAGAAGCTGTAAAGATGTCTTACACATTGGAACATGGAACGTACGAAGCATGAACCAAGGGAAGTTGGAGGTGGTCAAGAATGAAATGGAACGTGTACAACTTGATCTGTTGGGTGTCAGCGAACTGAAATGGACTGGCATCGGGCACTTTGCATCAGATGATCACATGGTCTACTATGCTGGAAATGAAAGACAAAGAAGAAATGGTGTTGCATTTATAATAAAGAAGAAACTTGCAAGAACTGCAATGAAATACAATGCAGTCAGCGAACGCTTAATCTCTATTCGTCTACGAGGATTGCCTATCAACACAACTATAATTCAAGTATATGCCCCAACAACAGCTGCAGAAGAGAATGAAATTGAAGAGTTCTATGAACAAGTACAAGCTGAAATTGACAGAACATGCAAACAGGATATCCTGATAGTCATGGGTGACTGGAACGCAAAAGTTGGCAACAAAGAAGAAGGCAAAGTAGTTGGAAAATATGGACTTGGCAACAGAAATGAAGCTGGAGAAAGATTGATAGAATTCTGCAAGACCAATGATCTATTCATCTCAAACACCTTCTTCCAGCAACACAAGCGACGACTGTACACATGGACTTCACCCAATGGATTGTATAAAAATCAAATTGACTACATCTGTGGAAGTCAACGATGGAAAAGCTCTGAAACATCAACAAAGACAAAACCTGGAGCTGACTGTGGTACAGATCATCAACTACTAGTATGCAAACTCAAGCTAAAGTTGAAAAAGAGCAAACCACTCATGAATGCAGCAAAATATGACCTTGAGAATATACCACTGGAATTTAAAGACTGCCTGCAAAATCGATTTGCTGCTTTAGATACAAATGAAAGAGCTCCGGAAGAGTTATGGAATGACATCAAGAAGGTTGTGCTGGAAGAAAGTGAGAAGTCTCTACAAAAGGTTAAAAAGCAAAAACGGCCAAAATGGATGACGGAAGAAACTCTGAAAATTGCCCAGAAACACAGAGAAGCTAAAGCCAAAGGAGAAAGAAAGACAATCGCAGAACTCAACAGAGATTTCCAACGTGCAGCAAGACAGGACAAGGAAAAGTACTACAATGACACTTGCAAGGAAATAGAAGCAGAAACTATTAGAGGAAGAACAAGATCGGCTTTCCTAAAGCTGCGAGAGTTAAAGAAAAAGTTCCAGCCTCGAATTGGAATGTTACAAGATGCTCAAGGTTCTATGTTGAATGATGCTGAGAAGATCAAGAAAAGGTGGAAGGAATATACAGAGCTTTTATATGATAAAGATCAAGTGGACCAACAGCCGTTTCAACCTATACCTTATGATCAGGAACCATTGGTGATGAAAGAAGAAGTTGAAGCAGCATTGAAAGCCTTATCAAAGAACAAAGCACCAGGCATTGATAGCATTCCCATAGAAGTATTGCAGCAATCTGATGCAGCTGTTACCGTACTTACAAGGCTCTGCCAAGAAATATGGAAGACAACATCATGGCCAACTGACTGGAAAAGATCTGTGTTTATACCAATACTAAAGAAAGGTGATCCAACTGACTGTGGAAATTATCGCACAATCACTCTGATCCCACATGCCAGCAAGATTCTACTGAAGATTATTCAAAAGAGACTACAGCCATACCTAGAACAAGAACTACCTGAAGTGCAAGCAGGGTTCAGGAAAGGGCGAGGAACGAGAAACATCATTGCGGATGTGAGATGGATCCTTGAAAAGACTAAAGAATACCAAAAGGATATCTATTTGTGCTTTATCGACTATAGCAAGGCTTTTGACTGTGTAAACCATGAGAAACTCTGGGCTACATTAAGAAGCATGGGTATACCAGAACACCTGATCGTTCTCTTGCGTAATCTGTACATTGATCAAGAAGCAACAGTTCGAACGGAACAAGGAGAAACAGAATGGTTTAAAATAAGCAAAGGTGTAAGACAAGGCTGCATACTTTCCCCCTACCTGTTTAATTTATATGCAGAACAAATCATCAGAGAAGCAGGACTGTATGAAGACAACAGAGGTGTGAAGATTGGTGGAAGACTCATCAACAACCTTCGCTATGCTGATGATACCACATTACTGGCTGAAAGCGAAGATGATCTGAAACATTTGCTTCTCACAATCAAAGAACATAGTCTCAAAATGGGCCTGCACCTTAATGTAAAGAAGACAAAGATCATGACAACTGGCATAATCAACAGGTTCATCATTGAAGGAGAAGAAATTGAAATTGTGAACAACTTTAACCTACTTGGATCAACTATCAATAAAGAAGCAACAAGCAGTCAAGAAATCAGACGACGCATTGCTCTTGGCAGAATGGCTATGAAAGACCTAGATAAGATTCTCAAGAGCAGAGATGTGTCTCTCCATACAAAGATTCGACTTGTTCAAGCCATGGTATTTTCAATAACATCATATGGATGTGAAAGCTGGACAGTGAAAAAGACAGGAAGAAAATTGATGCCTTTGAATTATGGTGCTGGCGGCGAATACTCTGTATACCATGGACTGCCCGAAGAACAAACCAGTCGGTACTAGAGGAGATCAAACCTAAGCTTTCTTTAGAAGCTCAGATGACAAGACTTCGACTTTCATACTTCGGACACATCATGCGAAGAGAGAGATCATTAGAGAAAGACATCATGCTTGGCAAGATAGAAGGTCAACGCAAAAGAGGAAGGCCAGCAATGAGATGGATCGCTACAATAACAGCAGCTACGGGTACCAGTCTGTCATCAATGAGCCGCCTGACTGAAGACCGAACACAATTTAGGATAGCTATCCAGAGGGTCGCCATGAGTCGACTCCGACTCGACGGCACTTAACAACAACATGCCAAGCAGTTATTACACCTTTACTTGACTTTGGAAACATCCTCTATCAAGGTCTTCCCAAAGATACCATCCACCCCCTCCAAATGGTTCAAAACACCACTGCAAGAATTATAATGGGATCCACAAAATATGAGCATGTAACTCCCTTGCTTGAAGAACTTCATTGGCTTCCAATCATTGCAAGATCAAAATACAAAAATCTGATGATCATTTTTAAAATTCTTCATGGACCATCAGCAGATATTTTAAAATCTATTATTTCTAAAGACACAAGCTGAAGACCCAGGCGTTCCCAAGCTACCAACAGACTTAATACCCATTTGAATTTTAATAAATCTAAACAAATGACTTCTAAAAGGGCTTTTTCATTTATGGCACCAAAACTATGGAACTCTATTCCCAAGGAATTAAGATTTCAAACCGACAAGACAGACTTTCGCAAGTCCCTTAAAACATATCTATTTATCGAGGCTTATGGCAAATAACCTATCACTTAAAAGACCAAGATACCTTACTGTTTCTTTCCAGTTTTCTAACAGTGTTGTAATATAGTTTAACTTTATATACTATTACAATGTACTATAATTTATTGTAACTTAATGCGATGTACTGTAATCTACTACAATGTTTTGTCTCTCTGTCCTCCATGCCCCAACGTAAACCCTTTTGTTGTCTTGTTGACCACTTTGATTGAAGGATAAGGTGGTATACAAAACTGATTAAATAAATACATAAATAATGTGAGATCATCCTGCATCCAGTGATCACCGGATGGTGTGGCTCAGAATTAGGACTAGGGCTGATAAAGTGCATAAAAAAGCAAGGGTCTTAGACTTTAGGAAAACAAACTTTGCCAATATGGAACAATACCTCAAGGTGAACAGTTGGGGGGATGTAGAAACGCAATGGGCAAAACTGAAAGGGGATATTTTAAGGGCAACAAACCTTTTTGTTAGAAAAGTACAAAGAACGGACTTCCGGTGACGTCAGGGAGCATGGTGGCAGCTCTCTGAGGAAGCTCCGGGGCGCTAGTGAAATAAGCTATATAACGAGCGACCCTACCCTAACAGGAGAGACTGCAAAAAGAGCCAGACATACCGGCCAAACGAGCGGATGTCGGTAAAAAAGAGGTTGTCGGCCTACCGCTCCTCATATGCTGTGGCGGAGGCATATGCTGTGGCGGAGGAGCAGGGGAAGGAGGGCCACGTGGCGACCATGGCGGATGAGGCGGCGGAGCGGTCCGACTCCGATGGGGACTCTGATGGCGGACCGGACCCGCTGGGGAGCCTGAAGGAGTGGCTCACTGCTTTCAAAGAGGAGCTGAAGGCTGAGATGGGCTCCTTCAAAAAAGATTTGAAGGAAACGCTGGCCACGTTAAAGCAGGATGTGAAGGAGCTAGGGGCCCGGGTGGAGGCCTCGGAGGAGCGGATGGAGCAGCAGGCAGAGATGATAAATGATCTGCGAGCTGGTTGGGCGGAGCTGCGACAGGCCCAAGACCAACTCCAGGCGAAAGCTGAAGACCTAGAAGATAGGTCCCGTAGGTGTAATGTGCGGGTGCGGGGCCTACCGGAGGAGCAGCGCTTCCAGGACTGCGAGGCGACGCTGACCCGCTTGTTTGCCGCTATCCTACACGAGGTTGATCCTGAAGGAGCATGGGAGGGAAAACCGATACCCATGGACAGAGCTCATCGGAGCTTGGGCCCTCCCCGGGAGAACAAGCCACGCGATGTGATAGCGTGCCTGGGCTCCTTTAAGTTGAAGGAACGACTTCTCACTGCGGCGCTGAAGCTTGGCCCATACAAGTGGGAGGGAGCGAAGATCGAGCTTTACCAGGACCTTTCTGCGGGCACGCTGCAGCGGCGGTGGGAGCTGCGAGGAGTCACATTGCTATTGCGCAGAGAAGGTTGGCGCTATAAAAGTGGCTCTACCCATTCGGACTGCTGGTGACGGTAAAGGGCACTACCCGCCGGATCCAGAGGGCGTAGTGGGCCTGGCAGATTCTGCGGGACCTCGGTGTGGAGAATATCCCGGAGGCTCAACTGGGAGGTTCGCCTATGGAGCAATGCTCATCCGAACGGAGCGCAGGCCTGAAGTGGCAGAGAGTGGAGAGCAAGAGCAGGCGGCTGACCAGGCTTTCGCGAGGCAAAGAACAGGCACCCGCAGCGGGGGCGACTGGAGACTGAGCGGAGCCGAGGAAGCCGGCGGAGCCGGGAGGACTTTGGATCACTATGAACTGGCATGGTGGTAATTTACCGACATACCATGGGTCTTTTATTGTTTATTGTGTGCACTAGGGGGGTGGTGGGGGGGTAATATTACTGTATGTATGGAAGGAATGAGGGATCAGGGATAGGGGGGGAGACAAGAAGACGGAGGGGGGGGGTGAGGGGGGTAGGGAGAAGGAAGAGGGGTAGTTTAATTTGCCGTATGTGAGGGGGGGCTGGTGGGGAGAGTGGGGGTTGGTGGCTGAGCAGGGGGGAAGGGGGGAAGGAGGGGGGGTTAAGGTCGGTAGTGGAAGCACCCGGGGAGCATCACTGGGGGGTCAGTGTAACTCCGGAGGGAGTGGTAATGCAGGGGGGGGATGGATGGGGGGGGGGAAGGGGGAGGGGGGGAAGAGGAAGAAAGCGGGGTTGTGTAGGTATTGGAGGGGGGAGGGTAGGGGTGGTTGATTGGTCCCAATGGGGAGGATAGGGTCTATCAATGCCAAAGGGCTGAATAATCCCCAAAAACGGTGGCAGCTATATCGAGAAGCTACCCGGTTGGATTGGGAGGTGGTGCTTGTGCAGGAAACCCATCTGCAGAGGAAGTATGAGGGTCTGATGCGGAATGCGCAATATCCGCAGCAGTATTTCGGGGGCATGAGGGGGATGGGAGCGGGTAAGAAAGGGGGGGTGGCTGTTTTGGTACGCCGGGATAGTTCTTTTAGGGTAAGTAGGGTGGAGAGGGATGATGAGGGGAGGGTGTTGCTTCTGGGGGGGGGAATGGCAGGAGGAGCAGGTTACTGTGGTTAACATATATGCTCCAAATGAGTGGCAGGGGCAATTCTGGAGAGGGGTGCAGGAGTTACTGGCGAGGCATGTGCAAGGGAGGCTTATTTTGGGGGGTGATTTTAATTTGGCTCTTAACCCCAGTTGGGATCGCCAAGCGGGGGGGGGGATGGGAAGGACAGCATCCGAAGGGTACTGCAGAGTATTATGGAAGCTTATCAGCTGCGCGATGTGTGGAGGCATCTGCACGCGGGGAGTTGAGAATACACTTTTTACTCGGCACCCCACGATAGCTACAGTCGGATAGATTATATCTTGATGGCTGATGGATGGGGCCCTAGGATTCAGGAAGCGGCCATAGGAAATATCACATGGTCCGATCATGCTCCAACGTGGGTGAGTGTCGGGGGCCCCCAAGACAGGGGGGGGGAGTGAGATTCTGGCGGCTTAATGAAAGTCTACTCAAGAGAGAGGAGGTGGTGAAAGATGTTAAGGAATGTCTGCAGGAGTATTGGCACCTTAATGACACGGGTGATGTGGGGGAGGTGGCACTATGGGAGGGTATGAAGGCAGTGGTGCGGGGACGATTGGTGATGTGGTCCTCTAGATTTAAGAAGCAGCGGCTGGCCCGGGAGGAGGAACTGCAAACAGAGATTAAGCAGGTGGCTGAGAATTATCAAGCTTGGGGGAACAAGCGTGACTTTAAACGCCTAAATCAGCTGAGGATGGAGCTTCAGAAATTGCAGGTGGAGGAGATTGGGTTCCAGCTGGCCAAGTTGAAACAGTGTTATTATGAATGGGGGGACAGGGCCGGGAAAATGCTGGCCAATAAACTGCGAAAGCGAGAGGCCCAGACCACTATCCTGGGGTTGATGGGGAGTGGGGTGGAAAGGTTGCGGTCGGAGAAACACATTGGGGAGCGTTTTTGCCAATTTTATAGGGATCTCTATCGGAAAGGGGAGGGGGGGGCGACCGGGGCTGGGGGAGGCATACTTACAGGATATAGAGCTGCAGAGCCTGAGGGAGGGGGATGCTCAGGAGCTGGAGATCGATATCACCCGGGAAGAGGTGGTTCAGGCCTTGAGGGCGCTGCCAGCGGGGAAGGCCCCGGGCCTGGATGGCCTGACGGGGGCTTTCTACAAGACCTTTCGGGAGGAATTGGTGGATAGGTTGGTCCGGATGGCGAACGGGGTGCAGCAGGAGGGGGGAAGCTTCTCGGCAGATATGCTTACAGTGGGCATAACTGTTCTGCCCAAGGGAAGTAGGGATCCAATGCAGTGCGGGTCCTACCGCCCCATCTCCCTGATCAATGTAGATGTCAAGATCAGTGCCAAAGTATAGGCCAACAGGTTGGCTCCGAAGATGCCTGGACTGATAGGGATAGACCAAACGGGATTTATAGTGGGGAGGCAGGCCTCGGATAATATTAAGAGGGTGCTAGAAGCGGTGTGGGGGGCGCATGCCCAAGGGGTAGAGGCCATGCTGCTGTCAATTGACGCTGAGAAAGCATTCGACAGGGTGGACTGGGACTTTTTGTTCCTGGTAATGCGGCAGATGGGGATAGGTCCTAAATTCATGCGGTGGGTACAAGCCCTGTATCGGAGCCCGAAGGCACGAGTTAAAATCAACGGGCGCTATACTGAGACCTTGGAATTGGAAAGGGGGACCCGCCAGGGGTGCCCTCTGTCCCCACTGCTTTTTGCCATAGCCATTGAGCCCTTGGCGAGCGCAATTAGGGGCAGTAGGGGGGTGTGGGGGCTGCAGAGGGGGGGCGGACACCATAAAATTTCCCTATTTGCTGATGATGTCCTCATGGTGGTGACGCAGCCTGACGAGTCCCTCCCAGAGATTTTGCGACTGCTAGGAAAGTATGGGGAGGTATCGGGGTTTAAAGTGAACCAGGACAAGACTGAGGCCCTGAATATAAATATGGCCCAGTCTCGGGTGGCAAGGTTGCAGAGGGCTTACCCGTTTAAATTGGTGGAGAGAGCAATTCGATATTTGGGGGTCAACATCACTCCCCACCCTGGGGGGATGTATGGGGCTAACTATGGTAAATTGTGGAGGGAGATAGACCAGGACCTGCAGCGGTGGATGAGCTATGAAGTGGCTGGGACGGATAGCGACTGTCAAAATGAATGTCCTCCCGCGAGTGCTGTATTATTTTCAGGCGCTCCCGGTAGATATTCCGGGGGCACACCTGCGGCGGCTGCAACAGAAAGTGAACCAGTTTATCTGGCGGCGTCGGCCGCCAAGGATAGCCCGGGCGGTGATGTATAGGAGGAGGGAGGAGAGGGGCCTGGGGGTGCCTAATATGCAGGCTTATTATTGGGCTGCCCAGGCACGCCACGTGATGGATTGGCGGGAAGGAGGGGAGAGGAAGAATTACGTGGAGATGGAGGAAGATTGTGGGGGGGGGGGGGGGCAGTCCCTAGCAGGACTCCCTTGGATGGGGCGGGGGGAGAGAGGGGCGGAAGCGCGGGCTCATCCGTATGTGAGCCATGTGCTCCGCAAGTGGGATAAGATTAGAGGGGTAGCGGCGGAAGGCGGGGGGAAGCACTTTTCACTGATGAGGGAACTCTGCTATACAGAGGAGTTCCGCCCCGGGAGGGAAGGGGGGGGGATATCGCCGGTGGGCACGAGGGGGGCTGAAGTGCTTCTTCCAGTTTATCGATGGGGGGAGTGGGTGCCGTTTGCGGTATTACAAGAGATGTATGGGCTACGGGAAGGGGATCGTTTTTACTATGGGCAGGTGGTGACCTTCCTGCGGCAAAAATTAGGGAAAGCAGGCCTCGAGCGGGACTATACCCCGTTGGAGGTGGTTTGGTACGGGACGAAGACATCCCCGGGGCTAATCTCGGTGCTGTATAAGGCCATACAAGGGCCCCTGGGGGGGAAGCACAGATACATGTGGGAGTGGGAGGGGGATCTGGGGGTGGAGCTAGAGGAGGGCCACTGGAAGAATGTTTTTGACCAGATGAGGTTGCTGCCATTGTCCATAGCAGTCCGGGAGAATTGGTGCAAGGTGGTTATGCGGTGGTACTATACCCCGGCCCGATTGCATCGGATGTTTCCCCATGTGTCTAGTCTGTGTTGGGGGGGGAGGGCACCTTTTTCCATATTTGGTGGATGTGCCCCCGAATACAGAGATATTGGGGGGCGATCCGGGACTGGATAAGGCAGGTGGTGGGGCGGGAGATGACACTTGACCCCAGTGGGTTCTTAATGAGGTGGTGGAAGGAAGGGGGACCGGCTCAGGATAAAAGACAGGTAATGGCGTGCCTGAGTGCGGCCCGTTGTGAGCTGGCTTATCGCTGGAAGCAGCGGGAGGCACCGCAGGTGGAGCACTGTGTGGAACGCCTCAGGCAAGTGTACCTAATGGAAAAACTGACTGCAGCTCGCAGACAGAAGGTGGATAGATTTGAGAAGCAGTAGGACAAGGTGTTGATTTACCTACGGAAGGATACCCTACAATAGAGGGGGTACATAAACTGGGGGGGAGGGGTCCATGGGGGGATACAAAACAGGGGGGGGGGGTTACCAAAGGGGGGGGTGGGGGGGCGATCGGGGGAGAGGGGTAGGGGAGGGAAGGGAGGGAGACAACGGAAGGTAGGAGGGGGGGGTGTGGGGGGGGGGTTAAATGTAACAGCTGCTGGCAGGGGGGGTTGACGGTTCTTGCTTATATATAAACACTTCCACAAAGGGGGATGTGGATGATTGTCAAATGCTGTTTTTCAGGGCGGCTACGGCCCTATCTGTACCTTTTTGGGCATGGAGACGGGAACGGTTCATGTGTGGGGACTTAAGTGGGGCGGGCGAGGTTGATATCCAATGCTCTAGGGTGGGCGGTGTGGGAGTGGGTCAGTTGCTGTAATAGGACAGATTTCCTGTGTCTAGAGGGGGCAGTGATTCAAAATGCGTTACAATGTGTGTTATTGCTGTTCCAATGTATGTCCTTGAGCTTGCGATGGATTTGTTGTTAATATAAAATGTTAATAAAAAATTAAATACAAAAAAAAAAAGAAAAGTACAAAGAACAAAAGATATGCCATACTGGGTCAAATCATCAAGCCCAGTATTCTGTTTCCAACAGTGGCCAATCTAGGTCATAAGCACCTAGCAGTTTCCCCAAAAAACACAGGTTCCACAATGCTTGTATTGGGTCAAGCAGTGATTTCCCGGGTCCCTTTTAACAATGGTTTATGGACCTTTCTTCCCGGAACTTGTCCAAATCTTTTTTAAACCCAGCTACACTAACAAGGAGGTATCACTGCCCTCTTTGGCAGACGGAGGTGGGTCACCACGCCTAGAAAAGCTCAGCATGTCTGGGTGTGTACCCAACAGAACCCTGTGGACCTTCCCGCGATAACCGGAAATTGCTACCAGTTGCACCCTCAAGGAACTGGCAGCAAGACCCTTATCAAAACCGGATTGCAAGAATGCCAAGATGTCCGGGACAGAGGCAGTGGAAGGGCACGCCTGCCTCTCTCCACACCATGATTCAAAAACGGGTTTCACCTTAACCGGGATGGAACCAGGCTGCTGGCATTAACCTTTAAAAAGGAGATAGAGCAGCTTTTAAACTAGATATTAGGGGAAAGCCGACAGTCGCCCAAGAGCGGATGGTTCGGAAGAATGTATCCTTGAAGGATACTACCAAAAGCAAAGAGGTTCCACAAAACAGTAAAGTAGCCCAAATGCCCTCAAATATGGAGCAGACACAGCTTAAAGATCCCAAATTACCCATGTCTAACAATAGCCAAATTAATATGAATAAAATACAATCTCTAAAATGCTTGTATGCAAATGCTAGAAGTCTAAAAAATAAGATGGGAGAGTTAGAATATATAGCACTAAATGAAAGGTTAGATATGATTGGAATATCAGAGACATGGTGGAAGGAGGACAATCATTGGGACACTGTGATACCTGGGTACAAACTATATCATAATAACAGAGCTGATCAAATTGGTGGAGGGGTTGCGCTCTATGTTAGAGAGGGCATTGAGTCAGAAAGGATTAAAGTTTTGCAGGAAACAAAATTTGCTGTAGAATCTATATGGATTGAAATTCCATGTAAAAGGGGGAAGGCGATGGCAGTGGGGGTGTACTATCAAGCGCCTGGCCAGAATGAACAAATGGATGATGAAATGCTCAAAGAAATCAAGGAAGCTAACAAAAGTTACAGCGCAGTAATAATAATGGGTGATTTCAATTACCCCGGTATCGACTGGGTTAGTGTCACGTCAGGACATGCTAGGGAGATAAAGTTCCTAGATGAAATAAATGACTGCTTCTTGGAGCAGCTGGTTCATGAACCGACCAGAGGGGAAGCCATATTAGACCTAGTCCTTAGTGGAACACCAGATCTAGTGCAAGAGATAAGGTTGTTGGGGCCACTTGGCAATAGTGATCATAGCATGATCGCCTTTGATTTAATTAGTGGAGGAGGGATAGTAAGGATATCCACAGTACTACCTTTTAACTTTCGAAAGGGAGACTATGATAAAATGAGGAAAACAGTTAAGAAAAAACTAAAAGGAGCAGTTGCAAAGGTTAAAGATGTACATCAAGCTTGGGTGTTGTTGAAAAATACTATCTTGCCAGATCCTCTAAAACTCACCTCCATACGACCCATCTTAAAAAACAACAAATTAGACCCAAAGGACCCAAACTCATATAGGCCCATAGCCAGCATACCATTTGTAGCTAAAATAATTGAAAAAAATCATACAACTCCAACTCCAAGACCATATTGACTCTCATGCCCCCCTTGACTCCCACCAATTTGGATTCCGCCCATCTCACGGGGTAGAAACCCTACTAATAACATTGTTGGACAACCTCATTAAAGGCACAGATGATAACAATCAAGGATTCCTCCTCATTTTCATAGATATATCAGCCGCTTTTGACAGTGTCAACCACAATACATTAATTAACAGACTCCAAGATCTGGGAATCAGCGGGACAATACTCCAATGGTTCATCTCATATATAACCCACCGAGTAATACACATTCAACTAGGCCAAAACACATCAGAACCCTTCACACAAGGCCAAGGCATACCTCAAGGCTCCGCTCTCTCAGCCCTCCTTTTCAACATTTACCTCCAACCTATCACAAATATATTCAAAAAATACAAAGTTAACCATTATATTTACGCTGACGACATCATGCTCACCCTCCCAATTAACACAAACAACCCCACATACCAGAATATGTCTGATTGTATCAAAGAAACAGACTCCTGGCTTGAGAATAACCACGTCAAAATCAATTTGAAAAAAACGGAAGCAATGTTTGTCGCAAGAAAACCAAACACAACCTTCCCTGAAACCATCACAATAAACACAACAATCCCAATCAAGAAAGAGGTGAAATACCTAGGAATAATACTAGACCATACCCTCAGTATGATCCCTCACATAAAGCAAACAGTTAAGACAATATTCTTCAAGCTAAAAACCATACAACACTTAAGACCACTCCTAGACTCCCATGATTTCAGATCGGTCATCAGTACACTCATCACTCCTCACTTTGACTATTGTAATAGTCTCCTAAATGGTCTACCACTAGCAAACACTAACCTCCTCCAAAGAGCCCAAAATATCTGCGCTCGCGTAACAACAAAAGCTCGCCTGACAGACCACATAACTCCCATCCTATTTGAACTGCACTGGCTCCCCATAAATAGCAGAATAACATACAAAATAATCATAACCACATTTAAACTCATCAATGACATCACCATCACATCTAACCACCCTCTTGCAAGCCCCACCAGAACACAGAACTAGAAGACAAAACGCAACATACTCGTTAGGCATACAAAATACTATCCGTAAAACAAAAAAAACTACGAGCTCTAGAGCCTTCTCATATGCTGCCCCCGCCCTCTGGAACAAACTACCTTTAAATCTTAGAATGATAAAAGACCTCCATCTCTTCAGGAGAGAAGTTAAAACCCACTTATTCACAGAACACTTCACAAACACAATATACCTCTCAAACCCACCTTAAATGCAGACGTTTACACCGTAAACACATCAGAAAAGTCTAAATGAAACCCTACTGATGATTAAATCCAACAAATGTCTACCAATGCCACCTACTCCACTACTCCTGTATATAGTTGTTTACAATTAATAATTTAGTTACTCAGAAAAACTGTTGATTTAAAAGTTGTTTGTAAATAATTTAAAATCTGTTCCATGTAAAACCTGTTCTGGTTACAATTGTTATATGTAAACCGCCTTTGATCGCTGGAAGAGGCGGTATATAAGAAAGTTTAAATAAATAAATAAATAAATCTTGGAAGCCCAGACCAGCTGTATTCAACGCTTTAAGAAAAGTGGAAGGAAGTCCAAAAAACTGCCAGCATGGTTTAAAGGTGAGGTCAGAGAGGCTGTTGCCAAAAAAACATCTTTCAGGAACTGGAAAAAAGAGCCAAACGACAAAACCTGGAAACAGCACAAGCACTAGCAAGTCAAATGCAAGGCATTGATAAGGCAGGCAAAGGGAGAATTTGAGAGGAAGCTTGCTGCAGAAGCAAAAACACGAAATAAAGACCTTTTCAAGTACATTCGTAGCAAAAAACCTGTGAGAGAGTCAGTTGGTCCATTAGATGATAAAGGGGTCAAAAGAGCACTGAGAGGCGACAAGGCGATAGCGGAGAAACTGAATGAATTCTTTGCTTCGGTCTTTACTGAGGAAGATGTAGGGATGTTACCCATGACTGAAGTGGTATTTAAAGGTGTGGAAGAATTGAAGGAAATATCGATACATCGAGAAGATGTATTACAAATATTAGATAAACTGAAGAGTAGCAAATCACCTGGGCCGGATGGTATACATCCAAGGGTGTTGAAAGAACTGAAATATGAGATTGCAGACCTGCTATTAGTAATCTGTGAACTATCATTAAAATCATCTCTAATACCTGAAGATTGGAGGATCGCCAATGTAACACCAATTTTTAAAAAGGGTTCCAGGGGTGATCCGGGAAACTACAGACCGGTGAGCCTGACATCAGTACCGGGAAAAATGGCAGAAACCATTATAAAGAATAAAATTACTCAGCATGTAGATAGTCATGACCTAATGGGAGACAGCCAACATGGCTTTAGACAAGGAAGATCTTGTCTTACTAATCTGTTATGTTTTTTTGAAGGAGTGAATAAACAGGTGGACAAAGGTGAGTCGGTTGATATTGTGTATCTGGACTTTCAGAAAGCCTTTGACAAGATTCCTCATCAGAGACTTTTGGCAAAACTAAAGAGTCATGGGATAGGAGGCAGCGTACTATTGTGGATCAGGAACTGGTTAAAAGATAGAAAGCAGAGGGTAGGGCTAAATGGCCAAATTTCCCAATGGAGAAAGGTGAGTAGTGGTGTACCCCAGGGATCTGTGCTGGGTCCGCTGCTTTTTGACATATTCATAAATGACCTGGAAAGTGGAATAACGAGTGAGGTTATCAAATTTGCAGATGACACAAAACTATTTAAAGTTGTTAAAACCCAAGAGGATTGTGGAAAATTGCAAGAGGATCCTGATAAATTAGAAGACTGGGCATCAAAATGGCAGATGAAATTTAATGTGGACAAGTGCAAGGTTATGCACCTAGGGAAGAACAACCCAAACTATGGTTACACAATGCAAGTTTCCACATTAGGAACCACCACCCAGGAAAACGATTTAGGTGTCATTGTGGATACCATGTTAAAGCCCTCGGCCCAGTGTGCAGCGGCGGCCAAGAGAGCAAATAGAATGCTAGGTATGATAAGGAAAGGAACGGAAAATAAAACAAAAGATATTATAATGCCTCTATATCGTTCCATGGTGAGACCACACCTTGAATATTGTGTGCAATTCTGGTCGCCTATCTTAAAAGGGATATAGCAATTTTAGAAAAGGTTCAGAGAAGAGCCACCAAAATGGTAAAGGGGATAGGATACTCCTATGAAGAAAGGCTAAAAAGGTTAGGGCTCTTTAACCTGGAAAAGAGACGGCTGAGGGGAGATATGATAGAAGTCTATAAATTAATGCACGGAGTGGAACGGGTAAACGTAGATCGATTGTTTACCTTATCAGAATATAGAAAGACTAGGGGACATGCAATGAAGCTACAGGGTAAACTATTTATTTTATTTATTTATTTATTTATTTAACATTTTTTATATACCGCACTATTTATCATCAGCGCAGTTCACAAGTAACAAATGTCCAGTGTGGGGGTCTACATTGGGCTTACAGTAAAACAAGGAATTTAAACTTGGAGAACAGGTAAAACTATGTACATAACTCTTCAATATATATATCTATGCATGTTATTTATGTTATTTAAGACTAATAAAACAACATATTTTTTCACTCAACGTGTAATCAAACTCTGGAATTTGTTACCGGAGGATGTAGTAAAGGCTGTTAGTGTAGCTGGGTTTAAAAAAGGTTTGGACAAGTTCCTGAAGGAAAGGTCCATAAACCATTATTAAGAAGGGACCCAGGATATCAATGCTTGACCCAGTACAAGCATTGTGGAACCTGTGTCTTTTGGGGAAACTGCTAGGTACTTGTGACCTAGATTGGCCACTGTTGGAAACAGGATACTGGGCTTGATGGACCTTGGTCTGACCCAGTATGGCATATCTTATGTTCTTATGATGCGTCCTACGCAGATGCATGCTAGGTTCGTAGACCACCTCTGGGCCTATAGCAAGGTCGTTATCCCTGAGCCTGATTATGATGAAATTAGACTTACCTGCTAATTGTTGTTCCTGGAGTGGAACCAGTCTAGTCCCGAAACCTCTGGGTTCCCCATCTTATCCAGCAGCTTGGAGACTGAGAAACTCCTCTTTTTGTGACATCATCAGTATATCTCTCCGGTGCCCGAGAACCTTTCAACAGTCCCTCCGGGACGTTCCACTCTTCCTGAATCATCTCTCTAAATACCCTATGGACCGGGAACGCTCTCTGAGTCCATCTGAACACTTGCAGCAAAGGATCCTCCAGCGTTTCCTCCACCGCTGCCCCTGGCACCGGCATGTTGTGCGCCTTAAGAGACTCGGCAATGAGAGCTGGCAGCTCCTCTTTCCTGAAGACTCTCACCACCCTGGCCTGATTTTCACGCTCCAAGATCTCACCCTCTTCTAATTCCTCTTCCAAAGCCACACTGGGGCTCTCCTCGTCTGACAATGGGTCATCCAAAACCCCTGTAAGATCAGCCAAGTCCCTTTCGCCCTGGGGCTTCTTGCTGCGAGACGGGGAAGACTGGAGTTGTGGGGACGCCGAGCGCTTTCTTTCCCCCTCGGACCCCGCTGCTAGATTCTGAGGAATCACATTGCTAAACACGGACTGCTGCAGTAGGGCCACAAACTGCTTGGAAAAAATAGCAGACAGCTCCTTGGGGAAAACCACCTGAGATGAGGGACCGCTAGGACTGGGAGATGGCCCTGCCACAGGCTCTTCTTGTTCCACCCCTGGTAAAGAAGCAGCCAAGGACTCAGGCACAGTCCCCGCGGTCCTGTCTGCATGAGTGGAAGGCTGCTCTGATTCCCCAGCCTCCCCCACACAGGCCTTACAGACCCCAATATTAGAAACTTTCCTGGCCCCACACACAACACAGAGGGGCTTGGAAGGCAATATGAATAATCAATTAAGCCCTTTTTCCTATAAATAGCCCTGGTGTAGGCACCCCCCCCCCCCCCCCCGTGACCAGAAGCCTGACTGTTGAAAATCAAAAACCGCCGACAGCCCGGTGGAGTCCCCTCAGATTATTCTAACGGACCCGGCAGGCAAAACGTCTGCTACCCCACGGAGAAAAAAGCTCCTCCTTCCTTTTTTTTTTTTTTCAAGGAGACACGCTCCCGTAAAAGGAACTCCGGGCCCCAATAACTGCGCTGCCGATCCGGCTGAGAGACCGTGCCGTCACCAAGCGGCTAGGCCCAGCAGCTAAAGCGCGCCAAAAAAAATCGAGCTGTACCAATCTCAAATACAACGCCTACAGAGAGTTCATAACACTGCAGCCCGCATTCTCACTTGTTCCTCTCGCTTTGACCACGTCACCCCACTTCTCATACGATTACATTGGCTTCCTATTCCCTTCCGTATACAATACAAGGTTCTCATCTTCACCCACAAATCCATTCACACAGGCACCCCTCTTTACCTCGCCAACCTGATCCACCTTCACACTCCCCACCGCTCTCTTCAGTCAATCCATGCCAATCGTCTGACCTTACCTTCCCCCTCTCTCAGGCTCACCTTGAATCCACTCGCTCCTCTGCTTTCCACTTCCTTGGACCCCGCCTCTGGAATTCGCTTCCCCCGGACCTCCGCCTGGAACCCTCTTTGAAAACCTTTAAGGCCTGCCTGAAAACTTCTCTCTTTTGCTTAGCCTTTGATCTTCCTCCACCTCCCTCCCCTCTTTCCCTTCCCCCCCTCTGATTTCTCACAATCTGTCTGTACCTTGACCTTCCCTTTAGCTTCTAGTCCTTCTCTTTGCCTATCCTGTCACTCAATTGGCGTTCTTTTCCTTCCTCTAAGCAGTCTTTTTTGTACATTTTGAACCGCTCTGACGCTTTTGCATTGAGCGGTATATTAAGCCTTTAATAAAGATAAAGATAAAGAGCAAGCAGACGAACACCCAAAGTGCTTACCTTGAGAATCAGCGCACTCAACTAAAAGAAGCTGCTCGTGCGACGGTGTCCGCCGCCTGATCAGTCGCCCTTGGACTGAAGGTAGTTGATTCTCCGGCCGCGACCACAAACCTCTTGAGGCAGGGGTGCTGTGGCGGGAAATATGTCAGGCGCACTAGCAAGCAAGGCTCTCTGCGTGGCGCCAGCTAAACTCCCCTCACGATCTGAAAATACTAAAGGTGCCCGTCTGAACCGCAGCGCTGCCGATCCAGGCAAACCTTCTGAGGCAGGCTCCGTACTAAAATCAGGCAGAGAGGGGGGGAGGGAGGAGGGCTGAAAGAAAACTTGTGCCACAAGCTTTAAAGTCACAGAGCCTAATAAAGAACAGCAAAACTGCCAATAACTCAAAAAAGAAATTTAAAACTATCCTAGATCCTCAATTGTTTCTCAAGTGAGCCCGAGACTCCCGGGCTCCCATCTATCCAGCTGCTTGGAGACTGAGGTAACTGGTGGCATGAGGCGGGCACCAGAGAGATATACTGATGATGTCACAAAAAGAGGAGTTTCTCAGTCTCCAAGCTGCTGGATAAGATGGGGAGCCCAGAGGTTTCGGGACTAGACTGGGACACGATCAGGAACCTTTCTTTTTCAACCTCACCCTTTCAAGAGCCATGCCGTAAGCGAGAATTGATTCACATGGGGCATGCGAAGCGGCTCCTGCGTCAAGAGGTCCTTTCAACTGGAAGCCACCACAGTCAATCTGCCAGTATCCGAATCAGGTCAGCATACCACGGGCACCTCAGCCAGTCTGGTGCCACCAGAATTACAAATTCCCGGTGCGCCTCTAGCCATTGTACTAACTGGCCTATGAGCGCCCACGGGGAAAAACAGAGAAGACCTTCTTTGAGCCACTGCTGAATTAGAGCATCCAAGCCCCTGGACTTCCTCTCTTCTGCTGAAAAACCGGCAGGCCTTGGCCGACTCGAACATTGCCATTAGGTCCATGACTGGTGTGCCCCATCGGTGGACCACCTGCTCGAACACCTCCTGATTGAGCTGCCACTCTCTGGGATCCATGCGCACTCGCCTTCCCCTTTTTACATAGAATTTCAAACCATAGAGATTCTACAGCAAATTTTGTTTCCTGCAAAACTTTAATCCTTTGACTCAATGCTCTCTCTAACATAGAGCTCAACCCCTCCACCAATTTGATCAGCTCTATAATTATGATATAGTTTATACCCAGGTATCACTGTGTCCCACTAGTTGTCCTCCTTCCATCATGTCTCAGAGATACCAGTCATATCTAACCTTTCATTTAGTGCTATATATTCTAACTCTCCCATCTTATTTTTTAGACTTCTTGCATTTGCATACAAGCAAATTCCTGTTGTCAGTGGAGAACACCTGTTACAGGTGAGTAGCTACGATATTTGCAGGAACAAGCAGGAAATCCCCAGTTCCTTGGGCCAGGGTGCATATTCACTCTTTGTAGAAGTACCTGCTGTTCTTCTGGTCTCCCCCAGGAGATCAAGGAGCAGTTGAGAATAGTGGTTGTGGTTCTACTGATGGCCAGAGTGCTGCTGGCAGCACATGTCAGCTTAAAGGACTAGGGGTGCAATGCCAGGGAATCCCCAGCTACAGCCTACCGAGGACCTGTAGAAAAGTGCCACAACAAGCCGCGAGCAGACACTGGTAACCAAAGAGAACCAGAGGACCCCGGGTCCCCGGAAGACCATACTCCTGGTAGCCGCAGAAGAAGGGTTGGAGGGCCGGAGTTTCATAAACCCCAAACAGATTACGGAGTATGGCCTGGCCGAAGGCACTGTCCTGACAGGACTCTCCAGAAAGTAATTTATTTATTTATTTTTATTTAACAAATATTTCTATACCGCGCTTTCAACTTGATCAAGTGCGGTTTACAAAAAACAATTTTCTGATTAGTCCAACATTTTCAGTTACATTGAACAGGTTGAAACTGTATACATAGCGAAATCTTATTCAGTGAACTCATAACCTTTAACTATATACAATATAAGTTCAGAGACACAGTTTTGAGTGGTCTTAGTAGAGCATCGTTAGTATAATATGATTATGTATTTGGGTCTCTGGTTTGTTGTATGAGTGTGCTTCATTATTTTCAGCTTGTGTGTCATTAAGTGCTTGTGTGCCATAGTGTGAGGTGACTAGGACTGTTTTGCTTTTTTTTTTTTTTGCATTTTGCATGTAATGCATCACGAAGGTGTTAGCCGAGGACCAGGTTGCAGCTCGGCAAATATCCACCAGGGGCACAGAGTGCAGATGTGCCACAGATGCTACCCTCACAAGGACACTGTGCACCGTGACTCAGCGGTCCAGCAGTAGTCCAGCCTGAGCCTGGGCAAAGGCGATGCAATCGCCACCCAGAGAGAGAGAGGATCTGCTTGGTGACCACGAGCCCCAAATGGGCAGGATCGTAAGAGATGAAGAACTGCTCGGACCTGCGGTGGGCCTGCATGCACTGCAGGAAGAAGAAGAGCGCCCTTCTACAATCAAGGGTGTGGAGGATCGCTGACGCCCGGTCAGCGTGGGGCTTCGGAAAGAAGGTTGGCAGCACTAGATCCTGATTGAGGTGGAAATCCGAGACAACCTTCGGGAGAAATTTAGGGTGCGTTTGGAGAACCACCCTGCTTCCGTAATATCTAGTGTAGGGAGTGTCAACCGTCATGGCCTGAAGCTCACTGACCCTCCGGGCTGAGGTGAGGACTACCAGAAAAACAATCAATCATCCAAGAAAGGTGCCGAAGCAAGCGGGACGCCATCGGCTCTAAGAGCGGCTGGGTTAGCCTCATGAGGACAACATTGAGATCCCACTCCGCAGGAGGAGGTCAGATGAGGGGCCTGGAAAGATGCAGCCCGCACATGAAGCGGGAAACTAGTTGCTGGCCCAGGAGTGGTCCACCCTCGACTGGGTGGTGGTTGGCTGAGAATGTGCTCAGGTGGACTCTGAGTTGAACTTCAGGCCCGCCTGAGAGAGATGGAGTAGGTACTACAGGACCAAGCGGATGGGGCAAGAGAATGGATCAGCCCATACCCCCAAGCACCACACCAAGAACCGATGCCACTTAAAGGCATAAGCCCTCCCAGTAGAGTCCTTGCGCGAGGCCAGCAATATGTCCTCAATCTCCACTGGGAGATGAAGAGGGGTTAGCGTGATCCACTCAGCGGCCAAGCCGTGAGGTATAGGGACCTCAGGTTCGGGTGAAGAAGGGGTCCCTCCTCCTGTGTCAACAAGTCCCGTGTGCTGCCGAGGTGAACCGGAGGCGCCAACGAGAGGAGAAGCAGCAGCGAGAACCAGTGCTGCCAGGGCCACGAAAACCACCGAGGCTCCATCCCACTGTAACTTGAAGACAGCTTGTGCTGTGAGTGGGGTGGGAGGAAACACATACAGAAGGCTGTGTGTCCACGACAGTAGGAAGGCTTCGGAGGCCTCCCTGCTCGGGAGAGAAACTGGGCTGCAGAACCGTGGGAGCTGTGAATTCATAGGGCTGGCGAAAAGGTCCAGGACCGGAGTCCCCCAGCTCCGGAATAGCCACTGAGCCGTCTGCTGGCAGTGGCTGGAGGATCCGGCTCAGTCTTTCCTTCAGAACGTTGTCCTGACCTGGGAGATAGGTGGCCCGTAGGACTATACCTTGGCGAATCGCAAAGGAACATAGGGCTACCACCTCTAGGCAGAGGCTGTAAGAGTCGGTGCCCTCCTGTTTGTTCATAAAGAAAATTGCCACCTGGTTGTCAATCTGGACAAGTACTGCCCAATGGTGAACACGCGGTGCCTGAGCGCCCAGAGTGTGAGGAGGACCACTCGGAGCTCGAGGAAATTAATAGGCAGTCAAGACTCCTCGAGGGACCATGTCCCCTATGTGTGGAGCTCGCTGCAGTGTACTCCCCAGCCTGTTAGAGAGGCATCCGTGGTCAAAACCACTTAATGCTGTGGAGCCTGGAACGTCATGCCTTGGAAGCAGATTCTGGGTGTTCCGCCACCAGTCGAGGGACTCGGACAGCTGGGGAGTGACTGAGACGGTGTCTCCGTGACGGCCCATCGCCTGAGCCCACTGAGTGCCAAGGCACCACTCTCCTGCTCGCATGTACAGATGGGCGTCGACGATGACGTGGACTATCAAGGCCATATGGCCAAGACGACGCTGCATCGCTCGGGATGAAACTGCGTCGCAGCGCTGAACCGCAGAGGCCAGAGCGATGAGGCGGTCTGCCCTCTCCTGAGGAAGGAAGGCTGTCACCCACTGAGTTTCGAGGCATGCACCGATGAACTCCAGGGATTGAACCGGAGTGAGGTAGGACTTCAGGTAATTCACCACGAAGCAGAGGTGCACGAGGAGATGGACGGTGCGTGCTTTGTCGGCCGTCTCCCCTGTAATGAGCCAGTTGTCTAGATAAGGATAAACGAAGGTGCCCTGCAACCAAAGGTGGGCTGCGGCTACCGTGAGGCACTTGGTACCTTGAAGCGCGAGTATTTTCTGTGTTTTGGGTGGATGAGGATGTGAGGGTACACATCTTCAAGGTCCTAGGAGCATTGCCACTTGCCCTGCAAGAGTAAGGGCAGCAAGGCGACAAAGGGGAGCACTTTGAACCTCTCCCGCACCAAGTACTTGTTGAGATTTCTTAAATCGAGGATGGGTCGGAACCCGCCCGTCCGCTTTGGCGTGAGGCAGTAATGGGAGTAGAACCTGCGACCTCTAAGGTGCAGCGGGACCTCTTCCACTGCTCGCTCCTTGAGGACGTTGGCAAGCTCCTGCGCCAAGACGACTTGGTGCACGGGGAGACGAGGGGGCTCTGCAAGGCAGAAGGGTGGAGGAAGCCAGTCCACATAAAGGAGGTAATCCTCCCAGATGACCTGGAGAACCCAAGTATCTGAGATGAGACTCCCATCGGGGAGCAAAGTGGACCAGGTGCCCTCCCACCGATAGCTGGGTCGCTGGAGGGCGAGCAGCTACGCATTTGGCGCCAAAAGCCCAGGGCCGACTGGGCCGGTTCCAGTGTCTAGCTTTTGGGGCCCCTTTGGCTTACGCAGACCCTGGTGGCCGCTCTTGCTCTGTCTGCCTTGGGGCGAAGCTGGTGCCGGAGGGTAAGGTGGGTAGCCCCGATAGAGTAGACCCTTACTCTGAGAGAAAGGCTTTTTGCCCTATGGCTTCTTCCATGGGAGGGAAGACGTCTTCCACGGGAGGGAAGAAGTCTTCCGGGAGAGACAGGTGCAGGTTACATACTCCGTCTCAATCTCCGCTGCTTTATCCTCCCATCGGTTTGCCGAACAATTGTTCACCCAGGCACAGGATATCGAGCAGCCTTTCCTGGACCCATTATTTGAGGTCGGAAGACTGGAGCCAAGCCTATTGCCATCCCCAATCCAAGCAGAGGACTCGAAGCTGTCGTACGCAGTATGAGAAAGGTACTTCGATCAGTCCCCCACTGATTTCAGGAGGGACTGGAAACGGTGGAGATAATCGCCATCAAAATAACATGCCTATATATATAGCTGGTAAGCCTGGATGCGGCAAGCCAGCATGGAGCGTTCGTAGGACTTACGCTCGAGGGCGTTGAAGGCACGAGACTCCCTATCCGGCGGGACCAAAGAGTGGGTTTCTGGACTCTTCTGCTTCCGCATGGCAGATTCCACTACCATTGAGGTATGGGGGAGTTGGACCTTCCAGAAGCCGTAAGTACATGGTGTCCAGGAGCTTGCTGACAATGGGGAAAGACGCCGGTGTCTCCCACATGCGGAGGAACAGCCGAGTCAGAATGGGTGAGGGAACCGTGAGGCTTGTATTGTAAAATATTGAGTTCCTCCACCCGGGGCTCCTCTTCAGATTGTGTAGAGCGCGCCAGGGCTCGAGCCATGTCCCACACAAACTCCAGAAAGGAGGTATCTTTGGGAGATGACCGCCGCTTCTGAGTGGACAGGAAGGATCCGAGGGGAGGTCCCAATGAACCCGGGATTCAGGGGAAGTATCCCTGTCGGATTCCCAGCCCGAAATCTCCAAGGGAGACTTGGAGCTAGGCTGCTCGAGCACAGCCCGTGAAGCGCGCTGGGCTCTCAAGGCCGAAGCCCCTCTGGAGCCGGAGGCACCAGCTCAGGAAGATCTCGCACGAGGACCGGGATGGAGATCAAGACCTCTTTTGGGATCCCTCATGAGGCCCTCAGGGGTTGTCATGGCAGTCTGGGGAGACAAAACAGGCATCACCCTCAAGGTCTCAGGGCGATTGCCAGCGGGGCCTGGCACCAGCGCCTGTTGGGCAGCAAGCAAAGCAGAGACACTGCGCTCCGGTGGCAGCATTCGGGCTTCCCACTCAGGAGTGGGGCCCTGTGCTGCTGACACCGGGTAACCGGGTCGGGCATCGAGGAGGAGAGGGGGTCCTTGCCGGGACAACTCTCAGGAAACCAGGCACCATCACTGGAGGCCACCATATCTGTACAAGATACCTTTTGGGGCCGCTCCTTCTCTGACTCCAGGGACTGCCAAAGAGCGCTAAGGGACCGAGCGCGAGAACACTCACGCATGTCCGGAGCCTCCAACACGTGAGGCCATTTTCTTCCGCTCCCTTTCGGGGGACCCTTGCTCAGGGTGGTGCCAGGGCCACGGAGCAGCCGCGGGGGACTCCAGAGGCGGAAGGTTGGTGGAGCGGGAAGCTACCGGGGACGTCTTGCGGAAAATATCATCCTGTTTATTCTTACGGCCTTTGAGAACATCTTTTTACAAAGGGAGCAGAGCAACTGGTTATGGTCCGCTCCAAGGCACCTGAGACAACAGTCATGGGTGTCCATGAGAGACATGTTTTTGGAGCATCTGTCACACTTTTTGAAACCGGAGGCCATGGGGGCAAAAAGGATCACTGCAAGGTCAAAGACCTTCAGTTCAGCCAGTGGTTGAAAAGGACGCGAAATGTGCTGGAGGTGAACTCATGAAGAAAAAGGATATCACTTATGAGCACAGAGATGGTGGTTTTGGTACCGAGTCCATTGCAAAATCCTAATTGTCAGGGATGTAATGCATTTGTTTGTTTTCTAAATAATCGTTTTAATTGTAGGAGAATGCAATTTTCAGTTATTTTGAGAAGGTGTGGTAGAATAGATATGGGCCAGTAGTTCCCTGGATTTCACTGATCCAGGGAGAGTTTAAGTTTAGGGAAGATTAAGGCCCGTTTCCAGTTTTCAGGAATCAAGCCATTTAGTAGGATGTTGCCATGAAATGGATATATGGCAGTAAATCCAATTGAAGGTTTCTGTTCCATTTCTGCCACTGATCCCAAAACTGGACATGTAGTGGGATCAGTGGCAATGGCAGAAGTTCAAATTAAGGCCCCCCATGCAACAGATTCTGAAAGGGCTGCCAAAGCAGGACAAATCTATTTTAAAAGATCTGGGAGAGGCTGAAAGTGGGCCCTCTTCCTTCATGGGCGACCCCTGTACTGCAGGGGCTGCTTGGGCAGAATTAATGCCACTGAATGGGATTTACTATTGGTAGTATTTTCTGGAGCTAGAAAATTAATAAAGAACATAAGATTTGCCATACGGGTCCAGACCAATAGTCCATCCAGCCCAGTATCCTGCTTCCAACAGTGCCAATCCAGGTCACAAGAACCTGTTAGAATCCCAAGAGGGGGATTCCATGTTGCTTATCCCAGGGGTAAGCAGTGGATGTCACCCAATCCATTTAAATAATGTGTTCTGGACCGTTCCTCAAAAAACTTGTCCAAACCATTTCTAAACTCAATTACATTAACAGCTTTTATTATATCCTCTGGCAATGAATTCCAGAGATTATAATCAGGTCTGCAAAAAAAAATTTTTCGAGAGCTGTTTTGGTTATTCCATGTAATCTTTATGTTTTTTGGTGCACTGAATCCGAAAATGACCTCCATTTTGTCATAGGACATCACGTTTCCTGATAATTTAGGTAACTATGTTAACTAAGGCAATACCTCAAAATAAATGGAAACAGACTTATAAAATTAAAGTTGTATTACAATATTTTCATGAAAATCCTTTTTTGAACTGAAATGAGCTCACCTACACACACTAAACTCGATTCTTCTTCCTTGTGAGGTTCCTCTTGGTGCATTTACGCTTGTGAGTAGCACCTGGAATGTCTCTCTGAAGCATCCAACAGTAGTCTGCCATCATTGTAATGCTCTATTTTCCCTGGTATCTCCTTTCCATCTCTTTAATGTCTTGGTGGAATCAGTTCATCTTGTTCCTCACTCATAGCTTCCAAATTTTCAGGAAAGTAGTCAAGGTGGGACTGGAGGAAATGCACTTTCAAACTCATCAGGCAACCTAAAGCTTGAAATGCTTTCAGCATTCGTCTGACGATCTTTTTTTATTTTATTTATTTATTTATTTAACATCTCTTATATACCGCGCTATTAAAATCAGCGCGGTGTACATCGAACAAAATATACTGCAATGTGTACAGGTAACATCGAGTTTACAGAGAACAAGGGAATATAAAACATGGAATAACAGGGATAACTATGTACAATAAACAATATACTATTTATATGCTTTAATTATGTACCATATTTAAACTCGAGTGAATATTGAACATGTATTCATGGGTAGGATGAGTCTATAGTAGTAAGGTAGATTTTCGTGGGGACTAACCTTTTTCTGGTTGGATTAAAGTGCTAGGGTGTTTGGTGTGAGTGGGAGGCCTGTTGGCTGTGTGAGTGTCCATGGACACTTCTGGGTAGTATTTTGTGAATAAGTGATGCTTTACGGCTTTGCGGAATTGTAATAGACTTTTGATGCCGCGGATTTCGTGGGGAAGTTTATTCCAATTCCTGGGTGCGAACAATGAAAAAGCTCTGTTTGATGTGGCTTTAGTACATGAAGTCATCATCTTAGGAACTATTAAAGTGTTCATAGTTGTAGTCCTTCTGTTTCTATTTTCAGGGGTGTTATGGATTAGTTTTCTGATTGGTGTTGGTGGGTAGATATTCATGGCTTTGAAGGTCAAAACTAGTGACTTGTATGTGAGTCTGGCTTGTAGTGGTAGCCAGTGTAGGTCTTTCATGATAGGCGTTATATGAGCAGACCTTGGTGACCCAGAGAGGACTCTAGCAGCTGTATTCATAGCCAGACGTAGTGGATTTAAGGTTGATTGAGGGAGCCCGTGGAGGATGATGTTTGCAAAATCTAGATGTGGCAGGACTAGTGCCTGGAAGGTTGACTGGTAATCAGTATAGTCTAGTAGTGGACGGAGGTGGCGTAGTGTTCTGATCTTATGGTATATATTCTTTGTCACATTCTTCACGTGCATTGTCATGTCCAGGTGTTGATCTAATGTTATGCCGAGGTATCTGATCGTGGGTTTGGACGTCAGTTCTGTGTTGTTGACCAGCAGTGACGGCGGAGGTACAAACTTAAGATTCCTTGTAACAAATAGGACATCAGTTTTGCTATGATTTATTCTTAGGTTTTGAGTCAGCAACCATTTGGCTACTGCTCCGAAACAGTTGGTTATTGGGGTAAACACTGGTTGGTCAGTTTTGAAAGGCATGTATATGAGGATGTCATCAGCGTATGCCAAGCATTGCACGTTGAAGGATCTGATCAATTCACAAATCGGCTGCATATAAATATTGAACATTAACGCTGATAGTGAAGATCCTTGTGGTACGCCTTGAGACTGTAGGAATGGCTCTGAGGATTTCTGGCCTGTTTCAACTTGTTGCCACCTGTTGGAAAGGTAGGATCTACACCATTCCAGTGCTGTGCTTCGAATCCCCTTCTCTCTCAGTGAGGATCTTTGTTACTGCCTAAAAGTTTCTGTACGACTTCTTTAAATGCAATCCACCCTTCTTTTTGAGGATCCGTCATGGTATTGACAAACTCTTGATCAACTATAAGCCTTCTAATGTCTGGTCCGACGAACACACCTTCCTTCAATTTTGCCTCCGACAGGCCTGGAAACTTGGTGACCAAGTATTTGAAGCATTCTCCATCTCTTGGAAGTGATTTTACGAATTGCTTCATCAATCCCAATTTTATGTGGCGAGGTGGTAGAAGAACTTTATGGGAAGGTACCAAAGTTTCTGGGAGGACATTTTTTTCACCGACTCTTAGCACCCTCGGCTGCCAACTCTTCTTGGTTCAGTGATTTTATCAGTCTCGACTGTCCCATAGACACAGAAAACAAGGGTATTTGGTATATCCAGCTTGTTGCCCGAGCAGCATGCACAAGACCTTCAAGTCCCCACACACTTGCCAACCATGGTCTTCATATTTAAGTTTACGAAGAACCAATTCCAAGTTCTCATAGGTTTCCTTCAAGTGTATGGAATGACCTACAGGTATGGAAGCGTAAAAACCGTTGTGGAGTAAAACTGCTTTGAGACTTCTTTTTGAAGAATCTATAAAAAGACGCCATTGCTCTGAATCATATTGGATTTTAAATTGACCCATCAGACCTTCGACATCGATGCAATAAACCAACTTGTCTTCCTGGGCGAAGTAAGGAACGAACTCCTTTTCACGATGTCTGAACCATGAAGATGACACTCCTGGCAACAATAAATTCCTGCTTTTCAGCCTTGATCCGAGTAACTCAGTGGCATCTTTGGGAAGATTCAAGTCTCTTACCAAATCATTCATCTCCTCCTGAGAAAACAATTTTGGTCTTGTATCATCTTCAAAGTCAGAACTTGATTCGTCATCTGGTTCAGGTATGACTTCACCTTCATCGGAGCTAGGTATCTCTTCCAAGGTAGCAAGGGGCTTGGGTACTGGTATATCTGTGCCATGGGGGATGGGACAAATTGCTGAGTGAAGATTGGGGTATGAAATGGAATGCTTCCATTTGGAATTAAACCCTTTCACATCGCATGAACAAAAGTAACAGTCGTCACTATAGTTCTTTTGCTCTCGCCATACCATAGGAATCCCATAACGGAAAGATTTTTTCTTACCCTTGAACCAGTTTCGGAGGTCCTCAACACACCATTTGCACACTTTATGAGGCACCCAGACTATCTTGATCTCCAATTTTTAGTCCAAAGTATGCAAAGTATACTTTTTTCACAAAGTCTGTAATATTCTGCTGTTGCTTCAACACTGTATATTCACCACAGATGAAACAGAAACTGTCTGGCGAATTAATACACTTTTGCGGAGCCATAACATAATGGTTGAAGAATGACGAGCTAACACAAATTGCGATGAAAAAGTGTGAACAGCCTAGAACCAAGAACCTGATGATTCGTGCACAAGTGTGGCATGCAGGAGAGAGCAGCTCTGTGTCTGTACACGAGATGTCACAGTGCTGGCCACGCCCCCCTGCACTGACCAGAGCTGCTGCTATCTGCCCTGTGTCTCCCTCCCACTGGATTCTTCAGGAAAGATTAACCCCTTCTACCATTAGAAGCACGGACTTAAAACTTGCTTAGCTTATGTATATATTGCTGACCATCAGATTTACAGTGCTATATTTTTTTTTACATAACTCGGACAACCCCTTTAAGGTTTTTTTGGCATTTTATATCTTAAATGCACTTATGTGAATTAATTAATAGTAATTTGAATTAATTAATAGTAATTTGAAAACATTTGATAAATTTGAAGACAATTTTGCATGTTGTGGCAAATCATGACGTCTAGGAGTTTTTTCAATATTTTATTTGTTTTCAGCACACCAAAATACATGGAAATTAGATGAAATAATCAAACAGCTTTTTAGTCGCAGACCTGTGTTATGTGTTGAGTGAAAAAATATTTTCTTCAAATTTGCAGCTTCATTGCATGTACCCTAGTTTTTATTTATTTAATTAGCAATGCTTATATACTGCTTTTTAACAGGTCAAAGCGGTGTACATTCAGCTACAGTATATATTTCTCTTGCCCTCGAAGGGCTCACAATCTACATTTTATACCTGAAGCAACTGAGGGTTAAGCAGCTCACTCAAGGTAACAAGGAGCACCTGTGGGACTAGAAACCCCATTCCCTCTGGCCTGAGGTTGCTGTTCTTCAGAGGGATTTGAACCCCCAGCCCTCCTGCCCGAGGCAACTTGCTCCAACCAGTCGGTGATCTTGGGCAAGTTGTTTAACCCTCCATTGCCTCTGAGCATGCTTTACAAGGGTGAGATAATCTGCTCTTTTGTCATCGGGGAGAAGAGGAGCCATTAACTCCAAATCCTTAGTCACTTCTCTAAGGAACATACCCATATAGAGTATGTAGGAACTAATCCTGACCAATAGCATGGAGGCCTGGAAACAATGTCAACCAAAGGCGTCAAGGGTTCTCGATTCCCTACCCAGAGTGTCTGAGGAATATGTCTTAGCACTCTTTATTCAACGCACTGCCAATTCCACTACCATGGAATGGTGCGGCAATTGTGTCTTTTGGAAACCGGGACACTCCGGTACCTGGTACATGGTATCGAGTTGCCGGGTATGGGGAGAAACGGTAAGAGGTGTCTCCCACATATGAAGCATAAGGTCGTGAAGTATCCAATGGATAGGGAGCATAGGTGGCATCTCAGCACCCACGGTCACTCCAGTACCGTGGTCAGACCACTACAGAATCAAAACAGATATCACAGCTCAAAGAGACACAACAAAACACTCCACCTGGGCCAAGAAGATTCAAACGCTTCGACAAGGAACAATTCCTACAAGAGACCCTACCCTACCTTGACCCAGAAACAGACGACCTGAGCAAGCAAGCAAGCACATGGAACAATGTCATCAATGCAGCAGCCAAAACCAACAAACACGAAGCTGCGACTGCAGCCAACACCAAAAGACAGCACGCCCCATGGTACTCCAAAGACATTCGTAACACAAAAAGACACCTGAGAAGGATAGAACGCCGCTGGAGACAATCCAAATCTCCCACCACTCAAGCCTTATACTTAACAAAAGAAAGCTACTACAATGAGCTCATTAACCAAACAAAAAGAGAACACCACACAAACCTCATTCTGAAAGCCTACAACACACCAAGAGAACTATTTGAGATAGTAAAAAATCTAACTAACGAACCAAATCCCGAAAAAGACATACAGATTGACCCACAGGCCTTCGCAGATCACTTAAAAGAGAAGCTGGACGCGACACCGCAACAAAAAACAAGAGGATCCGCCAACCCAACCAAGCCCGCAGTGACATGGGATAAATTCAGCATACCATCCACAAAGCAAATCTCTGATATCATCTCTACGCTCAACACAAGCACCGCACCAACAGACCCATGCCCAGTTACCTGGATCAAGGTAACAAAGGAAAGCTTCATCAGCACCATACGCAACATCGTAAACAACTCACTAGCGCAAGGATCCATGCCAGACCAGCTGAGGCTAGCCACGATAAGACCGATCCCAAAGAAATCCACACTGGACAAGAACAACCCAGCAGCCTACAGACCAATCTCCAGCATACCCCTACTGGCAAAGATTATAGAAAAGGCTGTACAACAACAGTTCCAAGACCATATCGGCACACATGCTCCACTGGACATACATCAACACGGCTTCCGCCCAAACCATGGAGTAGAAACACTACTGATATATCTATTCAACGACATGATCCAAATCATAGACAACCACAAACAAGGAACACTAATGATCTTCCTAGACATCTCAGCTGCATTCGACACAGTAGACCACAGAATCCTCCTAACCAGACTACAGAACATCGGAATAACCGTCACCACCTTAAGATGGTCTAACTCCTACCTAACAGACAGACAGTTCCAGGTCAAGATTGGCTCCAACACCTCATGACCAGCAAAGATCAATCAAGGGGTGCCACAAGGCTCCGCCCTATCCGCACTTCTATTCAACATATACATCCAACCAAACTGCAACATCATGAAGGAACACAAAATAAACTACACAATCAATGCAGATGACATAATGATAAAAACCACCAAGGGAGCAAGCAGAGTGTGGGTCACTTGCGCTTTATTATTATTGGTATTTAATAAAGCGCAAGTGACCCACACTCTGCTTGCTCCCTTGGTGGTTTTTGGACTCTCTGCGAGCCAGTGCTCTTCCTTGTGTCTTCTGATGACATAATGATATACACCACAGTCAACCCAGATAACCCTGACTACACCAAAATAACAGACTGCCTAAACAGCATGTCCAACTGGCTCCAGGACAACAACTTGACAATAAACTATAACTAGACAGAAGCACTTATCACACGTAACAATAACTTCAGCCCCCCACCCTCCATCAACTTCAACACCACAATACCTCTAAAAAACGAGGTGAAATACCTCGGAATAACACTCGACAAGGAACTAAATCTACAATCACACATCAAACGGACCACCAATAACGCATACTACAAAATGAGAATAAAGACGCCTCAAGCCCCTACTCACACAATCATTTCCGTACAGTATGTCAAGCTCTAATAACCCCCATCCTTGACTTCTGCAACCCGATTTACAACGGTATGCCAAAACAGTCACTACGACCACTTCAGATGGTTCAAAACACGGCAGCTTGAATAATAGCCGTATCATCAAAGCAAGACCACATTACCCCCATACTAAAAGACCTCCACTGGCTCCCAATCAGCTCCCGTATCAAATACAAAACAATACTAAACATATTCAGGATCAAACACAGAAACTCCGCTCTTAGCCTTCAACCCCTCATACAACCAGACGTCAGCACAAGACCCAGGAGAAGGACCACAGCAGACACATTCAACACACCAAAAAACTACACAAAAGCATGCAAATCTACCACACGAAGAGCTCTATCGATGGCAGCACCAATAATATGGAACGCACTCCCAGACGATCTACGATCAACAGAAGATCCAAATGACTTTCGAAAACAACTAAAGACATTGCTATTCATAGAACACTATGGACCGAGCATATGACAAATCACCAGACCTAGCTAATACCTTACCTACAGCCCACTGTATAGATATGAAAGCACATGTATATAACTGTAAAAAGCTCATATTGTAAATAGCTCACCTTAATCATACCACACACAATCATACACCCTCACTGTAAAGTATAAGAATACAGGAGAACACTAACACACTATCGATTGCTTGCTGTGTACACCGCCTTGAATGAAGGATAAGGCGGGATAGAAATACCCTTTAAATAAATAAATAGCAGCCTCCTTCGCAGCTGTAGGGTATTGAAGAATTTCGAGTTCTTCAGCCCTAGGCTCTTTCTCTGATGTCACTGTCAAGGAGAGATCCCTAGCAACATTGCGATTAAAGTCTTGAAAAGACATGTCCTCTGGTGGAATATGTGACGTTGTGGAGATGGAGATGAGTCTTCCGGGATAGTTCTCATGTCTCGGGTATCGGCCAATTCATCATCTGATGAATCGGAATCTGAAGACTTGAAGTATCGATGGGCAGGGTGTTCCCACTCTGTGCAAACACGGTACCAGGCGAAGCCAGTAACTGGACTCTGTGTAGCTAGAACCTGGGTATCTAAAATGGATTTGAGGGCCGACATGGGCAGCAGCATGGAAAGCAGCAAAAAAGTCAATGCAGGTTGTATCGGTACCGAAGCTGGTACAGATGCATGCGGAACACACTAAGTGTTTTACTGGTAATGAGGCCGTCAGTAAGGCCGCTAAGCTCTGCTCGATGGCCTGGATACACTGATCCATGGAGCTCGTCGATGCTTGGGTATCAGTACCGGAATTGCGGGCCATGATACCTGAGCATGGCACTAGGAACTTTCTGGAAGTGGAAGCCTAGGGAGCATCCTGTGATCCCCCACTAAGGCTTTGGAGGGAAGGTCCTCCCACCGGGGTTGTTTGGCCGGTGTGTCCTCCCTCCAGGGCAATGCACAAGGCATCTCGATTCTTAGAAGGAGATCTACCCTTGGAGGGCCGGCCAGGCTTTGATGAAGACTTAAGTTTTGATATCTGAGATCATTGGGAGGAAGATGAGGTTCTTGATGACGTCGATGCTAAAGATGCTGCATCAGAGGCAAAGAGGGTGCCCAGCTTTGCAACTTGATTTTGTAGGTCTCTGTCATCTTCCTACAGAGAGGACATTCTGATGGCTGATGAGCCAGTCCTAAGCATTTTAGACACCAGTCATGGGTGTGTGTGGCCAAGATGGTACTACCACATTTGAAACTTCTTAAAACCACTGTATGGTTTTCCCATCATGTCTGTTACAAAATGGAAGGCCTCAGCCTAAGATGGCATCAATGTACCTGAAAAAAAGAAATTTCTTCACAGATTTCCTTTAAAAAAAAAAAAACAGACAGCGCCGACAGAGGTTGGTACCAGCATCAACGGGAAGGCAGACACAAACCACAAAACATGAAAAAACCACAAATTTTCTGCAGTGACAGGAATTGCATCTTGCCGGCTACGTGGAAAACAAAGAACTGAGGAGAGAGAGCTAGAAAGGCAGGAAGGCAGCTACGTAGGCGCAGTGGGATGCTCCCAAAAACTTTCCTATTGGACACTGAGGAGCGGTACCAACGTCACCCATATGTACCATATGTGAAGACTACATTCCTCCTTGTTCCTAGAGATCAGTCCTTCTAGCCAGGAATAAAAAAACAAATTCACATTTACTCATTCCACTCCCCTGAGTATTTTATAGACCTCTATCATATCTTTTCTTAACAGTCTTTTCAAAGCTGAAGAGCCCTAACCTGAAGGACTACAAAATGAGACTGCTATGTCTGGAGCAAGATCTGCAATAGTGAGTATATACTTTTGGGACTTTTTATGAAGGGAATTCTTTGGATTACAGCTGATTAATCTATGAACCCAGTGCATTTGTTAAATCAGTCAGGGCATAGTAGCAGCAGTTTAAGTTTAAATTTAACACACAGAAAAGAGCTTTCTACTTAAATTTAGAACCCAGCAGAGAGCTTGTAGTTTAAATTTAATACTCACTCAAGACCTAGTAGCAGCAAAGTGCTTTTAGCTTAAATTTAAAACACAGAATAGAGCTTTCTGGTTAAATTTGTAACCCAGAAGAGAATTTCTAGTTTATATTTCATACTAAGTCAGAGCCTAGCAGCAGCAAAGGGCTTTAATTTAAATCAAATCAGACTATAACTTGGCATAAAAGGCAAAAGAGGGTCAGCATTCTTTGAGCACTAAATAAATTCTTCTAGAGACCTTTACAAAGATGCCTTCTCCTAGGGGGCAAGAGACCTGTGAAACTTTTTAAATAGATGTAAAAGCCAGGTGGCAGGTCAAAAGGCCATTTTGAAAGACTCATTCTATCCAAGCAAGGACTGTTAATCACCCAGGAAGTTGGTCACAGCTTACCTTAGAAGCAAAGGACAGGGTACTGTGTAGCAGCCCTCTTTTAATAAGTCTTATTTCCCTCCCTCCCCAACACCCAACCACCACTGGGATAATCATAGCTTTATAGATACTTACACATCTTAAAGGAAAGGAGCTGCTCTCAGGTGCAGCTCTTTATCCAAATCAGTCATACATTAAGGACCTGTGGAGTGGAGGAGTGGCCTAGTGTTTGGGGCAAGGTACTTCAGGCCGGAAGGTCGGTGGTTCAAATCCCACTAGAGGACAGCAACCTTGGGCCGGAAGGACTGGGGTTTCTAGTCCCACAGGTGCTCCTTGTGGTATTGGGCAAGCCACTTAACCCTCCCATAGCCCATGTTCCCTGTAAAATAGTTATCTCCAAGTTATAAAGCCCTGTTCAATGTAATTTCAGTTTGTTCAATGTAAACCGCACTGGTGCAGAATAGCGCGGTATATAAGAAAATGTAAATAAATAAAATAAATAAATTAAGCTTTAGGTGAACAAGGTATATTAAATGGATTAGGTACACTTTTATTACTACAAATATCCACAGCAACCCTTAGTAAGTAAAGAACTTCAAGATCTAAACACAAGCTTAAAACTAAGATGCAGACAGCAGTCCAGCAGCGAGATGGGGGCTTTCCAGTCTTTTGCTTTGAGTATCGCATGTATGATTTTCTCCCAGTTGGTGAGAGGTCTTACGTGTGCACTAGGTGCAAGGAGCTCTTTGCTTTAAGGGAACAAGTCCGTTCTCTAGAGGCTAGAGTAGCAGACTTGGAAGACATAAGAAAGACAGAGGTACATAGACGAGACCTACAGGGATATAGTCCTGAAGTCCCACCTCCAGTCTGGCAGTATCCCTGTTGCCATGGAGGAGAAACGTCATGTGACAGGAGAGCATCACCTTGGTGTGGCAGGAAGTGATCCTGTAACTAGGACCTATCCTCCAGGTGATGTAAAACCTTCTCATACAGAGGACGTTTCTCCAGGGCCATGTGCCCATGACAGAAGGGTTAGGACAGCCGTTATAGCTGGTGATTTGATCATTAGGCATGTAAATAACTGGGTGGCTGGTGGACATGAGGATCGCCTGGTAACATGCCTGCCCGGTGCGAAGGTAGAGGACCTCACGCGCCACCTAGATAAGGTCTAAGACAGTGCTGGGGAGGAGACTGCTGTCTTGCAATGACATAGGAAAATCTGGTAGGGAGGTTCTGGAGGCTATATTTGCCACAATTTCCCACCAACACCCAATACACAACAAAATGCAATCAATAGACAATCAACACACACCCTCACCACAACATCAAACACCCCAACATAAACTCAAAGAAAGCCCAATCGAGAATAATTAAAATTAAAACCAACCTAAACCCACTACCTCAACTTAACACTGGCATACAAACCCCCCACAACTGTATACTAATAAAGCATAGTTACTCACCTGTAACAGGTGATCTCCGGAAACAGCAGGAATTTAGTCCTCACATATGGGTATCGTCGGTACCGACTGAGCCTGCGCGGGAACGCTCCCCAGCGTCCAATCAGAAAGCTTTTGGGAGCATCCCACAGAGCCGGCGTGCTGCCTTCCCGCCTTTCCCAACTGCCTCTCTCCAGTTGAGTTTTAAAGCTGAGACAAAGAGAGAGAGAGAGAGAGAGAAAGGAAAGAGATAGACAGATACAACTCCTACCTTGTGCCCCTGTGTCCCTTGGGGAAACTGCTAGGAACATATGACCTAGATTGGCCACTGTTGGAAACAGAATACTGGGCTTGATGGACCTTGGTCTGACCCAGTATGGCATATCTTATGTTCCTAGGGGAGGTGGGTGGGTTGTGAGGACTAAATTCCTGCTGTTCCCGGAGATCACCTGTTACAGGTGAGTAACTATGCTATCTCCAGGAACAAGCAGGAATGTAGTCATCACATATGGGGAGAGACCCCAGAGGTTGTGTGTCCCTGAAGAGGGCTCCACTTCCTCCCATGGATCTCTGGCATCCTAAAAGGGATGGTGGGTAGGAGTTGATTAGGTACGGAACAGGTGTTGGAGAACAGCCTGACCAAACAAGGCATCCCGGTGGGAATCCTTGACCAAGCAGTAATGGGCTATAAAGGTATGAACCGAAGCCCAAGTGGCTGCTCGACAGATGTCGTCGATAGACACAGAGTGCAGATGAGCCATTGAGGCTGCCATGGCTCTCCAGAGAAAGGTTCTTACTCTGATAGGCGAAGGAAATACACTGAGCAATCCAGTTAGACAGTGTTCTCTTGGAGACTGGAAGTCCCAAATGAGAAGGATCAAAAGCAACAAAGAGTTGAGAGGACTTTCTATGTTGCTGTGTTCTTTGTAAGTAAAAAGCTAAAGCTCTTTTACAGTCCAAGGTATGAAGATTCCTCTCTGCATTTGATGCATGAGGCCTTGGAAAAAACACCGGTAGGTAGACCGCTTGCTTCAGATGAAAAGGTGAGACCACCTTTGGCATAAAGTGTGGATGAGTCCTAAGGACTACCTTGTCATGATGGAACCTTGTATAAGGTGGATCAGCTACTAGCGCTTGCAACTCACTAATGCGGCGTGCTGATGTGATTGTAATGAGAAAGATAACCTTCCAAGAAAGGAATTTCAAGGAGGTAGTAGCTAAAGGTTCGAAAGGTGGCTTCATGAGCTGTTGTTTATCTTATTGTTATTTGGTCATATGATGTTTTATGTAAAACAAACTCCGATTTGTTAACTGTTGTTTATTGTGAACCGCAACTGAACTATGGAAGATGCGGTATATAAATCATTGTTAAATAAATAAAATAAATAAATGAGCTGTCCAAGAACCAGTTTTAAGTCCCATGCCACCGGTGGTGGCCTAATGGGAGGCTTAGTTAGAAGAAGGCCTCTCATAAATCTTGCTATAAGAGAATGAGAGGAAATAGGCTGTCCATTTAGAGGCTTAAGGGAAGCTGCAATAGCACTCAAATGGACTCTTATTGAATTAGTCTTAAGACCTGCATTGGATAAATGAAGGAGATACTCCAGCAATTATTCCAGAGGTATCGCAAGGGGGTTAAGAGCCTTTTGTGAACACCATATGGTAAACCTTTTCCACTTGAAAACATAAGAGCGTCTTGTGGAAGGTTTCCTGGAAGCAAGAAGAATAGCTTTCACTGGCTGAGGGATATTAATATCATAGAGATCTAGGCCTTCAGCAACCAAGCTCTGAGATGCAGAGACTGGGGATTGGGATGCCATAACAGTCCATCCTCCTGGGATAGGAGATCTGGAGCAGACCCTAACTCCAGGGAGGGAGCTTGAGAGAGATGTAGAAGCAGAGGGTACCACACTTGCCGTGGCCAATGTGGAGCTATGAGAATCATATGGCCTCTGTCTCTCTGAAGCTTGAACAGGGTTTTGGTAATTAGGGGAATGGGTGGAAAGGCATACAGGAAGTCTTGACCCCAGTAAAGGAGGAAAGCATACCTGGCCTGAGCCTTCTGAGTCGGAATTCTGGAACAGAACCGGGGAAGTTTGGCATTCTATGGACTTGCAAAGAGGTCTATGTCCGAGGTTCCCCAAAGTTGAAATATCCTGGTCACCTGGTCTGCATGCAGAGACCACTCGTGTGGAAGCAGAACTCGACCGAGTCTGTCTGCCCAAGAGTTTTGAATGCCTGGAAGATACACTGCCAGAAGATGAATCTGATGCTCTCTGGCGAGGGCCCATAGTCACAAAGCTTCGTTGCAAAGCGACAGAGAGCCTGTTCCCCCCTGCTTGTTCACATAGAACATGGCTACTTGATTGTCCGTATGAATGAGGACTGTCTTGCAGCTGAGCAGGGTGTGGAACACTCACAGAGCAAGAAAGATTGCTCTGAGCTCCAAGAGATTGATATGTAGATAACTCTCCTGTGGAAACCAGGTACCCTGGGTGGAGAGGTCTTGCAGATGAGCTCCCCAACCCATTGGAGAAGCATCTGCTGTGAGAATTGCTTGGGGTAGGGGTTGCTGAAAAGGGGACCCCAGCAACAGGTTTTGATTGGACTTCCACCACTGGAGGGACAAAATGAGGCGACTTGTGTTTGCTATTTTGTCTGACAGGCATCCTGATGCCTGGGTCCATTGGGTAGATAAAGTCCACTGAGCTCCCTCATGTGGAGGCGAGCATAGGGAACCACATGCACGGTGGATGCCATGTGGCCTAGTAGTTTTAACATTTCTCGAGCAGTTAGATGAGGCTTTGGGGTGCGAGGAGAGAGGCTGGCCTTCCACCGGTGAATGGTGCACGGAGAGAGCACTGAGGTGGACTCTGACAGAGTTGGATTTGAGGCCTAGATCGGAGAGGTGAAGCAAATACTGCAGTACCACCGATACTAAAAAGGCGAAGGGGTCCTCAGATCGCTGAGCACACCAGACCGAGAAGCGACGCCATTTGAGGGCGTAAGACTTCCAGGTGGAAGGACGCCGAGACGCTAGGACGACGGCTTCCACCTCCGGGGGTAGCAGAGGCAGAGCTAGGACTACCCTTTCAGTAGCCAGGCCATCAAGTGCAGGGTCCGGAGGTTGGGGTGCAGAAGAGTACCCTGGTCCTGGGTCAGGAGATCGGGCCGAAACCCCAGAGGAAGAGGGGTGTCCACTGCTAGCTGTAGAAGCAGAGGGAGCCACAGTTGTCTCGGCCACCGGGGCGCTACCAGGATAACGGAGGCCCTGTCCTGGACAACTTTGAACAATGTCCGGGACACAAGTGGTGTGGGAGGGAAGGCATACAGCAGACCCCTGGACCTCGAGATGAGGAAAGCATCCGGCGCTATTCTGAGCGAATGCGGGTGCCGGGAGCAGAACCTGGGAAGCTGCCGGTTCAGGGGACTGGCAAAGAGATCCACGGTGGGAGAGCCCCACCGGCGGAAGAGCTGTTGGACCACTGCGGGGTTCAACCTCCATTCTTGCGGCTGCAGAATCCGGCTCAGTTTGTCCGCCAGGCAATTGTCCTGCCCTGGCAGGTAAACCGCCTTGAGGAGGATGTCGTGACCGTCTGCCCAGGAGCACAGTCTCTGAGCCTCCTGGCATAGAAGGAGGGAGCCCGTGCCTCCCTGTTTGTTCACGTAGAACATTGCAACCTGATTGTCCGTCTGCACCAGTACGGACTGACAAACCGTGAGGTGAGAGAAGGCCCGCAGAGCTAGGCGGATCGCCCGGAGCTCCAGGAAGTTTATCTGCTGGGCGGCTTCCCAAGGTGTCCAGAGGCCTTGAGTGCATGTCCCTTGACAATGCGCTCCCCATCCCAGGAGAGAGGCATCTGTCGTGAGCACCCGGGACGGTGGGGGAGACTGAAAAGTCATACCGAGCACCAGGTTGGGCAGGTGAAGCCACCATTGCAGGGAGGAGACCAGACGGTCGGAAATCTGTATCAGGTTCGACAGCCTCCCTGTGGCCTGATGCCATTGAGTGCGAAGGCTCCACTGAGCAGGTCTCATATGTAGACGGGCATTCGGGGTGACATGGACCGTGGAGGCCATGTGCCCGAGCAGCTGCAGGAACTGTCTGGCAGGGACCGGCGACATGCTGTTGAACCTGCCAACTAGGGCTATGAGCCTGTTGGCCCGTTCCAGAGGCAAGAAGGCACGAGCCTGCAAGGTGTCCAGCCGTGCCCCTATGAACTCGAGATCCTGAGGGGGGAGCAAAGCGGACTTTTCGAAGTTTCTGACGAAGCCCAAGTGCTGAAGCAGAGCCACTGTGCGTTGAGTGGCCCGAGTGACCTCTGGAGCCGACGACGCCCGGATGAGCCAGTCGTCCAGGTATGGAAAGATGAAGAGGCCTTGAAGCCTCAGGAAGGCTGCCACCACTGCCAGGCACTTCGTGAACACCCTGGGAGCGGAGGACAGTCCAAAGGGCAGTACGCGGTACTGATAATGATTCCCTGCCACCACAAATCTTAGATATTGCCGGTGGTCCGGATGAATAAGGATGTGTGTATAAGCATCCTTTAGATCCAAGGAGCATAGCCAATCTCCCTGCTGAAGGTAGGGCAGTAGGGTTCCAAGGGTAAGCATCTTGAACTTTTCCCGCTGCAGGAACTTGTCGAGGTTGCGTAGGTCCAGAATGGGTCTGAGGCCTCCTGTTCTCTTTGGATTCAGGAAGTATCTCGAGTAAAACCCGTGACCCCACAGGTGTTGGGGCACTGGCTCCACAGCCCGTTCTTGAAGCAGCCCTTGCAGCTCCTGAAGGAGTAAGTCCCTGTGCATAGGGGGTCTGGGAGGCTCCCCTGGAAAATATGGGGGAGGCACCTGGTGAAAATGTAGGAGATAGCCCCTTCAAACCACCTGCAGCACCCAGGAATCGGATGTTATGGCTGACCACCTGTGGGCAAAGTGGGTCAGCCGGCCCCCCGTGCTGGGCGGGGCTCTTGCGGAATCGATACATGGAATCGACCCGCTTGCTCAACACCGGCGTCGAGGCCGGGCTCTCCCACATGCGGAAGAGAAGTCGCTCCAGCATCGGGGGAACTGGTACAGTAAAGGCCTCCTTCGGGGGGGGGGAGTCATATTGAAGGGCCTCGAGCTCTTCGGCTCGAGGTTCCTCCTCCGGATCCGCGGGGAAGGCCAAAGCCCTGGCCATATCCCTCACGAACTCTGAGAACCGGGTATCCTCCGGGGGGGGGGGGGGGACCGCCTCCGAGGCTCCGACTCAGGCGAGTCGGAGGGGACGCACCGAGTCTGAAACGAACTGGGTGACTCGTCCTCCTCCGTGTCCCAGCCCGATTCCACCGAGGAGGAATCGAGCTCCGTGCGGGCGGGGGCCGGAGACCTCTGCCCCGACGCCGAGGCTGGCGTCGAGGACCTCGGTCCCGAACGGGAAGCCAAGGGAGACCTAGTTCGAGGATCGACTCGAGCTCGTATGGACTCGAGGATCGACTCGGCCTCCGGAGTCGCCTTGGGCGTCGACATCCCGGTGGTCGGGGCAGATGCACTGGCGAGGCCGGTGATCAATGCCCGCTGCTGGTCCATGAAGGCAGCGATACTGCGCTCCAAGCTCGTCAGTCTGAGACCAAGCTCAGAAGACCCAGCAGCCGCCGATTTGGGCCCCGACGGCGTCGGGTCCGATGTCGGTTCTCCCGGGGGAGAGTCCAGGAGGACTATAGCACTCACGTGTCCAGACGACTCCATCTCAAGATGAGGAAGCTTCACCGGCCTCTCCGAGGACCCGGGGCATCCGACGGGGCTGAGCGACCTGGCCCTCGAGGGACCAGGCGCGTCCTCCGACACCACCCTCGCGGGCCTCTTCTCCTGACGGTGCTCCCGGCCGGGGGACCCTCGCTCAGAAGAACTCAGACGATGCTTGGAGCCGGAGCCACGAGACGTCAAGGCCTCTGACGAGGTCCGGGCCCGACCGGACGCGGAGTCAGAGAAGATTCTATCCCTTTGCGACTGCCGACTCCTTAGCGCCTTCGAGGACATCTTGCTGCACGGACCGCAACTCATAGGGTTATGTTTGGGCCCGAGGCAGCGGAGGCAGCAGTCATGCGTTGTCAGTGAGAGACATGAGTTTGACACAACAATCACACTTTTTAAACCCGCTGGCAGCCATCGGGGGAAAAAGGGCCCCTGCAAGGTCGAAAGACCGCGCTGCCAGGGAAGAAGGAGAAACAGGCAGGAACGCCAGTTGGAGAGAAAAAAAGAAAATAAAACTGTGAACGGGCCCCTTATGCGAGGCCTGGCGGGAAGAGGACACACGAACCGAGAAAATAACAGAATAAACTAAAGAAATCAACTTTTTCAGCGGCGACAACGAACTACGTCTGTAGGGCTCCGCGGAAAAAAGGAGACTGAGCAAGATGGCATCCCTGGGCGGGAAGGGGACCGCGCATGCGCGCTGCAATTCCCAAAGGCTTTCTGCGAAAGCTGGGGAAAATTGCTCCGCGAGGGCTCCGTCGGCGCCGACGTCACCCATAAGTGAGGACTGACTTCCTGCTTGGTCCTGGAGAAAGTACCTACTGCAGCTGCATGTAACTCACCTTGAGCTTCTGAGAAAACGTGTCACCCAAATCCAATAGCCTTTCATCCTCTCTATCGTTTTTGCTGTTCTTCTCCATACCTTTTCTAATTCCACTATATCTTTTTTTTTTTTTTTTTTTTTTAGATGGGCTGAACAGTGACCAAGACCTGCTAAGGGCTGGAGATGTGAAGTGATTATGGGGTCTACGTAACCATAACCATACGTATGTATGAGTAGGAGATAGGTGGTGATTAGAAAGGGTGGCCTGAATGTCTTTTTTCTTGATGAAGTGGGATGATAGATCAGTGACTGAGGGTAGTGTGGTAAGTCTGTAGATGTTTTTTTCAGAAAAGTTATACAGAAAAGTTTTTTTTAATTTTTATTTTGGTCAATTTTGATTATGTTAGTATAGTTTATTAACATTCTTGCTACAGCGCTCTTCAAGAAAATAGCAGAGCAGCTTACCAATATATCTAATAATAAATCTGAATATTTAAAGAGAAATCTATCAGGAATAAACAGAGAAATAGAGAGATGAGACATTCCCTAACAAGCATCAGCTTAAACTAGTTATGTTGGCTCCATATAGGGCACAGCGACAGACAAAGTACAGAAATTCACAATAGATGTCTTCAAAAAATGGGTTTTGAGACTTGCCGTAAATTTAGTGTAGAACGTTTCTAATATTAATAATCGAGTAAGCCCATTCAAAAGTGTAAGTCCTAAATAAGATGATGAATAGCAAGTTGATTCTAAGCAGGGGAGAGCTGGTAATAGAATACTTAGGTGGCTATCTGAGAACACAGAGCACATTAAGATGCATAGGCGATCAAATAGCTGGCCAGATGTTTAGCATGATTTCTGATACACACCCTTTCACTAGCACACTGATCAGTTATACACCATTTACTTATTCTGCTGATGCTTTTGACGCTTGTATATTTATTTTATATATTCTATTTTCCCTTTTGTTTTAATTTGTTCCTGACCAATGGGTAGGAAGAAAGGGAGGTGGAGTGGCACTATATGTAAAACATTATTTTAAAGCTATAGAACTGCAGGGCTTAAAAGGTAGAGAGGAGGCACTGTGCGTTAAACTAGAAAGAGGGAAAGGAAAATCCATTTGTATTGGAGTTAGATACAGATCCCCCTCACAGGGTACAGAAGTAGACGAAGATTTAACAAAAGACATACACAGTATTGCCATGAAAGGAGAAGTGCTACTGACAGGTGATTTCAATATGCCAGATGTGGACTCGCACATCCCTGCTGCAGTCTGTCTTCGTTCAGACGGACAATCAAGTTGCTATGTTCTATGTGAACAGGTTTTGAGTGGACTGCCACCATTGGAGGGACAAAATAAGGCAATTTGTGTTTGCTATTTTGTCTGACAGGCACCCTGATGCCTGGGTCCATTGAGTGGATAAAGTCCACTGGGCTGCTCTCATATGGAGGCAAGCATAAGGAACCAAATGCACAGTAGATGCCATGTGGCCTAGTAGTTGTAACATTTCTCGAGCAGTGAGATGAGGCTTTAGCACTGCTTGAGAAGCTGACTGCACCATACGAAGGCAACGGGCCTGGGGAAGATAGGCCCTTGCTTTTCTGGTATCCAGCAAAGCTCCTATGAACTCTAGAGACTGAGTGGGAGTTAGACTGGATTTTGGGATGTTTATGACCAGACCCAAATACTGAAGGATACGCATTGTGCAAGATAGAGAAATCCTGGCCTCTGACTCTGATGGGGTTCAAATGAGCCAGTCGTCTAAGTAGGGGAAGACGAACATTCCTAGAGTGCGAAGAAATGCTGCTACCACAGCCATGCATTTCGTAAACACCCTTGGTGCTGAGGCCAGGCCAAAAGGAAGCACCCTGTATTGGTAGTGCTTTCCTTGGACAAGGAACCGAAGGAAATTTCTGTGAGTTGAATGGATGAGAACATGAGTGTACGCATCCTTGAGATCTAGAGAACAAAGCCAAACCTGACTCTGAAGGTATGGCAGCAGTTCCCAGAAAAATCATCTTGAATTTCTCTTTGAACAGGAATTTGTTCAATTCTCTGAGGTCTAAAATAGGTCTGCCCCCCCCCCCCTGTTTTCTTTGGGATAAGGAAATAGGGGGAGTAAAACCCTGTACCCTGTTGAGGAATAGGTACCTCTTCTATTGCCCCTTGGGCAAGAAGCATAGTGACCTCTTGATCTAACAGATTGAAGAGAGAGGTTTGAGAATTGAACTGTCTCACCATTGTGGGAGGGGGAATGCAAATAAAATGAAGATTGTACCCCTCTTTTATAATGGAGAGAGTCCAATGTTCTGCTGCTATCTGCCCCCATCTGGGGGCAAAGTGACATAACCTTCCTGGAACGGTGGAAGGCTCTTGTCCATTGAGAGCCAGGAAGGCTAAGTTCTCTAGATGAAAGTCAAAGGCCTTGTGGAGGCTGAGACTGCTGGGACGGTTGAGGCTTAGCAGTCTTTGCCTTCCTTTGTTTAGATGGTTGCTGACTCTTCCGAGCAGGCTGACCTGCGGAACGTCCCTGCTGGGAATAAGAAGGGCAAAACCTCTTCTTTTTTGAGAAGAATGGTTTCTTGAAAGATTTCTTCCTTGCAGGATCAGCTGTGGCTTTGGATAACCTATCCAAAGTGGAGTTGTCAGCATCCAACTCATTGACTTTCTCTTGCCAATTTTTGCCGAATAGATTCTCACCTGTACAAGGGATATTGCCCAGTTTGTCTTGCACCCAAGCTCCAAATTGGATGCCTGGAGCCAGGCAACTCTACGTGCACCTATGGCAATGGCAGAGGTTCTGCTTAAGCACTCAAAACAGTCAAAAGCTGCACGATTGACAAATTTGGAAACATCCTGGGCATGGTTTAACCTGAGTGAGGAAATCCTGCCTCTTATCTTCAGGAAGAAGAGGGCTCAGAACCTTTAAATCTCCTGTGACTTCTTTAAGGAACATTCCCATATATAAAATATAGGAACTGATCCTGGCAGAAAGCATGGAAGCCTGGAAAGTACGACGTCCAAAGGCATCCAAGGTTCTACACTCACGTCCTGGAGGATTAGAGGCATGACTCTTTGCACTCCTGATACTTCTCATGGCTGATTCCACTACAATAGAGTGGTGAGGAAGCTGAGTATTCTGGAAACCAGGATAAGGAGGGACTCGATACATAGTATCCAATCTACGAGAGTGAGGGGAGGTGGTAAGAGGTGTTTCCCACATTCTTAGCATGAGATCATGTAAGATCTCATGGATAGGCAAAGTAGCTGCCTCCTTAGGAGCTTTGGGATATTGAAGAATCTCCAACTCCTTTGCTCTGGGCTCTGTTTCGGGAGCCACAGTAATGGAAAGACCTTCAGCCACCTCCCTGATAAAATCCTGAAAGGAAATATCCTCTGAAGGAGACATCCTACGTTTGGGATAGGAAGGCTCCTCCAGGAGAAGTATTCCGGTACCGACAGAATCATCAGAATCCTCAGACTCCTCCGAGGATTCAAAGTACCTTCTGTTCGGATGCTCTTGTAGAGCCCGATACCCGTACCGACCGAAGTCGGTACCGGGGGGAATCAGTACTGGTGTATCGGTACCGGAAGGCATAGCATAACTGGGTGATGGCAAAGCAGACACCAATGTCGATGCTGATGCTGTCGGTACCGGTACCGATGCCGGTACCAGTTGAATTGTCTGATGCGGTTCCGAGGGTGTCGATGCCGCAAGGAGAGCCACCAGACTGCGTTCAATAGCCAGGAAGCTCTGGTCTATCGACGCTGCCGATGCCTGGGTGTCGGTATCGGAGAAAGCAGCCGGTACCCCAGAGCATGGCACCAGAAAGGCACCAGTAGTTCTGCTGAGGTTGAGGCCTCGAGAACATCCTGGAGCCCCGATAATGCTTTGAAAGCTGAAGCCTCCCGCCAGGGCAATTTTGCCGGTACAGTACCCTCAAGGGCAACGCCAGAGGCATCTCGATGCTTAGAAGGAGATCTACCCTTTGAGGACTGGCTAGACTTATGTTTAGTTACCTGAGATCCATGGGAGGAAGACGAAGCCCTGGAAGACATCGATGCCACAGAAGCTGCATTGGAGGGAAAAAGGGTGCTGAGCTTAGCAGCTCGGTTTTGTCGACCCCTCTTGGACATCATGGCACAAGCCATACACTCCGAGGTGGAGTGGTCAGGACCTAAACATTTAAGACATCACTCATGGGTGTCGGTGACGGAGATGGTACCACCACACTTGGTGCACTTTTTGAAACCCAAAGCGGGTTTTTCCATGGTAGAGGAAATTTTGGGCCTAAGGCCCAAAATGGCGCGTGCACCTGGAAAAGAAAAGTTTGGAAAAAAATAGTAAATTTTTTATTTTTTTTTAAGAAAGAAAGAAGAACCGGCGGTACCGGTATAGCGTCGAGGAAGGCAGACGTCACCACAAAAAGGAGAATAAGGAAAATATTTTCTGCGGTGACAGGAACAACGCCTGCTGGCTCCGCGGAAAACGAAGAACTGGAGAGAGGCAGTTGGGAAAGGCGGGAAGGCAGCACGCAGGCACTGTGGGATGCTCCCAAAAGCTTTCTAATTGGACGCTGGGGAGCGTTCCCACGTAGGCTCCGTCGGTACCCATATGTGAAGACTACATTCCTGCTTGTTCTTGGAGATAGCCTTTGACACCATTCCACACAGGCGACTTAAAACAATCTAAGCACTCTAGAGATGGACCCTAAAGTTACTGGTTGAGTTAGACATTGGTTGAGTGGGAGGCGACAAAGGGGAACAGGTAAATGGAGCTCATTCTGAGAAGGAGGTATGCTGCAGGAATCTGTCCTTGGTCTGATCATTTTTAACATCTTTGTCAGTGATAATGCGGAAGGGTTGTTGACTAAGGTTTGCTTGTTTGCAGATGATACCAAAATCTGCAATAGAGAAGACACCCAGGAAGTAGTAGAGAACATGAGGAGCGATCTAGCTAAGGTTGATGAATGGCCTAGAATATAGCAGCTGAAATTTAATGCTAAAAAATGCAGGGTCATACATTCGAGCTGCAGAAATCCAAAGGAATGGTACAGTATTTCTGTCCACAAAAGAGAAGCGAGACCTGGACGTAATTGTGTCTGACGATCTTAAAGTAGCTAAACAGGTAGAAAAGGTAACGGCGAAAGCCAGAAGGATGCTTGGGTGTATAGGGAGAGGAATAGCCAGCAGAAAAAAGGAGGTGATAATGCCTCTGTATAAGTCTCTGGTGCAACCTCATTTGAAGTATTATGTGCAATTCTGGAGACTGCACCTTCAAAAGGATATGAGCAGATTGGAGTCATTGCAGAGGGTAACTATTAAAATGGTTAGTGGTCTTCATTATAAAGCATGTGAGGACAGACTTACAAATCTTAATATGTATACTTTAGAGGAAAGGCAGGATAGGGGCAATATGACAGACATTTAAAAACCTCTGTGGCATAAATGAACAGGATAGTCTCTTTCCACTGAAGGCAAGCTCTTCTACGAGGGGCCATTGGAAGAGAGTTAAAGGGGATAGACTCAGAAGTAATATGCAAAAATATTTCTTTACAGAAAGAGTGGTAGATACGTGGAATAGACTCCCAGTGGAGATGGTGAACACGAGGACAGTATCTGAATTCAAAAAAGCATGGGACAAACACAGAGGATCTCTAAAGGTAAAAAGGGGACTATTAGAGTTGATATGGAAGGGCAGACTAGATATGCCATGTTGTCTTTTTCTGCTGTCATGTTTCTGTGTTTCCAATTGGGGGTGTACGTTATTTAATTATTTTGCTTATGTATGTGTGTGCATATTATATGATTACACAGGTACACTAAAAAAATTTTTTTTTAAACTGCCTCTAATGTTTCGATTGATTTTTACGTTTTTTGGTGCGCTGAATCCAAATCTGGTAACCAATTTGCTCCATCACGTACAGATTTTTTGCTACATTGGGTTAGCAGTTTGAGGTGAACGTTTCAGATTGAGTGTGATCGAGATAAAAGTTTCTTGGATGAATTCTTTATACTAATTGTTTAGTAGTTATTCAAATAAGAATAAAGAAAATTGTAACAAGGCAGCACATAAGAATAGAGTAATGTCAACAAAACACACTGTGATGGTAGCAAAATTGTCTGCACTTAAAACAGCCACATACATGTGCACAAACATTGAGCATATAAGAGCGAGGTTAGACACAAAGCAAAGCAAAGAAATGTGCAAAAAATGTTGTACAGGTATGTATGTAAGAATAGAAAACGCAAACCGCACCATTGCAATACATGAAGACAAACACCCGATGGTGTGAAAATAAAATTCTAATAAATGAGATCCGACACTGTGGTAATAACTAGCAAATTTTTATTTCAAAGTTTAGTAAAAACACGATATTTGTCAACACAGTTTAGATTTTAAAGTCATTCTTGGGTCAATCAATCTCCTGGTGGGCCCGTTTCTTCTTCCCCCGAATGCTTCTCTTGGTGCGCTGCTTGGCGTATTTTTCATCTGGGGTTTCCCGCAGCAGCAACCAGCAGAAATCAGCCATCATAGTGGTGTTCCATCTTCCTTGGTACCTTCTCTCTGCGTCCTTGATGTCCTGGTGAAACCTTTCACCTTGTTCTTCACTGTACGCCCCCAAGTTTTCGGGAAAGTAGTTCACATGGGAGTGCAAGAAATGGACTTTCAGGCTCATGTTACAGCCTTGTTCTTTGAAGGCATTGAGCATCCTGGCAACAATATCCTTATAGTTCTCATCCCGCCTGCTCCCCAAGAATTTGAGAACAACATCCTTGAAGGAATCCCAGGCTTCTTTTTCCTTCTCAGACATCGTTTCAGCGAATGCTCCATCTGAAATGAGTTTCCTTATATCGGAGCCAACAAACACTCCTTCCTTTAGCTTTGCTTCAGAAAGTCGGGGGAACTTTGAGCAAAGGTACCGAAAGCACTCACCATCTTTTGGAAGGGACTTGGTGAATTGCTTAATGAGACCCAACTTAATGTGGAGAGGTGGTAATAGAATTTTATCATGAGGTACCAAGCTCTCATGAAGAACATTTTTCTCACCGGGTCTCAAATACTCCCGAATTGGCCAGTCTTTTTTCCCCCAGTGTAGGTCGCGGGCCCGGCTATCCCACAAGCAAAGGAAGCAGGGATATTTGGTGAAACCGGATTGCTGCCCTAATAGCATGGATAGAATTTTAAAGTCTCCACAAATCATCCACTTATGCTCATCATAACGAATCTTCTGAAGAATCAGGGCCAAATTCTCGTATTTTTCTTGGAGAATAACAGAGTGAGCAATAGGAACTGAAGCGAATGTGTTGCCATTATGAAGAAGAACACCTTTTATGCTGTCTTTTGACGAATCAATGAACAGCCGCCATTCAGCAGGATCATACTTGAGTTTAAACTTTTCCATCACTCCGTATATATCATTGCAAAATACCAAATCTTCCTCTTTGCTGAAATACTTCAAAAATTGTGTCTCGCGGTTGCGGTACCAATAAAAAGTTGTTCCTGGTGACAATAGATTTTTCTGTTTAAGCTGAGAACCTAGCAGTTGGGCAGCATCTTTTGGGAGTCCTAAATCCCGGACTAAATCATTCAATTCAGCTTGAGAGAAAAGTTCAGGTTTCGGATCTGGTTCAGTTTCAAACTCGGAAGTACTGGACTCATCGGGAAAAGCCATCTGATGAGTCTCATCATGATCAGAACCGTCCACACAAATATGATCCAAAGATTTTGGTGGTTCAGGCACAGGTACTTCGTTGCTATGAGGCATAGGCCTAATTGCTGAGGGAAGGTTGGGGTAACTTATTACGTTCTTATTTTTTTAAGTTGTATCCCTTCACAATGCAAGAGCAAAAATAGCATTCACTGCTGTGGTCTCTTTGTTCACGCCACATCATAGGTATTCCGAAACGAAATGCTTGTTTTTTACCTTTCATCCATAAGCGTAGATCTTCCTTACATGTCTTGCACACTTTGTGAGGAGCCCACGGTTTGTCTTGATCGCCTAACTTCAAACCGAAATAGGCGAAATATACTTTTTTAATAAATGCAGAAATGTTCCTCTGCCGCTTTTTCACGGTATATTCCCCACAAATAAAACAAAAACTGTCCGGAGAGTTGACGCAACCTCTGGCTCTGTGAGCCATCACAAATACACAGCACTGCAAACTACAACTGTAGTGAACCACTTCGGAATAAAGCTGGATTACGACTGAGCAAACAAAAGGTAATAATGAACTTGCAAGAAACTGAAATTTGACAGGAACGTTCATGTCGCAACCACCGTGTTTGAGCGAGCGAACAGGAAAGAACATGCGCCAGCGCGAGTACTGGATTTAGCCCCCCGCCTCTCAATTGTCCTGTTAATGTATAAAATGAATACAAAACACTCTAAAATATCATGAGGGAGTGTTTCTAGTTAGTTAACCATTACAACCTCTATTTTGGGCCAAGAAAATAAACTGCAGTCGGCTAAAAAGAAATTATGTGAACATTCCTTATATGGGTAAGAAATCTAATTTTGCAAGAAAACGTGACATGATGGAACATTTTCGCTATTTTTCCTGGATTCAGCACCCCAAAATCTATAGGAATCAGTTGCAAAACTGGAGGCAGTTTTTTGGTAGTGTACCTGTGTTATTTGTTTTAATTTGTAAAATTCTACGTCTGGTTTTATTGTATTACAAAGTTGCACCTGATGCAGGCACCTACTGCTGAAACACGGTCGTGATAGGCTTAATAAAATCCATTGTTTTTCATTTCAATCCCCCGCTGCTGTTTTTGTTTTTGCTTTATGTGGGGGGCGTCCTTTTTGTTTTTATTTCTTTGTTCTTGAACTATAGTGACCAACGGAATAAGATGCAGATTGAAAAGTAACAGAACAGATCCCTGGGATACACTGCAGGGAAAGGTGTACCTGTGCAGAGTAGATGAGTATGTTCACTTTCAAAGCACATGACTCCAAGAAGGGAACCACTTAAGAACGGTACTTGCTAGCTCTGTTTTAATTCATTGTTGAATTAAAACAGATGGCTGATGGCTAATATGACTGAAGATGGCTATTAGGTTCAAAGAGACTACGATATATTTGCCCTGCTTCCAGTACATTGTGATTAGCAAAAGCTGTAAGAATGTTTTCCATGCTGTTGTCCACCTTGATTGCCTAGGACGGAGGAAGTTAATTTTAACAGCATAACCTGATAACTGGAGGAATACTGCTCTGTGACCTTAGAAATAAAAGATAAATTAGAACAAAAAAAGAACTGAGATAAATCTAGGTTGTGGCCTTTAAATGTTCGACTAGTTTCCTTCTATTTGCTGGGGATTGTACCTATGCACATATTTCTATTTTTTATACTACTACTACTGAGAATTTGTATAGCATTAACAAGACATACGCAGAGCTGCACAGACATGTAAAAGATGGCCCCTGCTCATGAGAGCTTACAATGCCTAAATAAAGCGTAGTTACTCACCTGTAACAGGTGTTCTCCAGGAGCAGCAGGAATCAGTCCTCACTTAAGGGTGACATCGGCACCGATAGAGCCCCGGTGCGGAGCATTTCCCCAGCTTTCTATGAAAGCCTTTGGGAATACTGCACGCATGCGCGGTCCCCTTCCCGCCTAAAGGTGCCATCTTGCTCAGTCAAATGACATAGCTAAAAAACAGCACACAAAAATGTAAAACTGAACTATGTACAACTGCAACTCCCAGGGGAGGAGGGAGGGTTGTGAGGACTGATTCCTGCTGCTCCTGGAGAACACCTGTTACAGGTGAGTAACTACTCTTTCTCCAGGACCAAGCAGGAAGTCAGTCCTCACTTATGGGACTCCCCAGCTTCAGGCTACAGGGGACCCAGAGCTGAAAAATGAGCTCCCTCTAGTCTCAGCATCAGAGAAAGGATTTCACTGAAAACATACCTCCACCGATGGCCCAACCAGAGGTCTGGAGGGTAGGAGTTGCCTAAACCTCAAAGAGATTCTGGAGCACTGCCTGACCCAAAGCACTGTACCTGCGGGACTCCCTCTCAAGGCAGTAATGGGCTTCAAAAGTCTGGCTTGAGGACCAAGTTGCAGCGCTGCAGATGTCTGTCAACGGTACAGAGCGGAGATGAGCTACTGAGGCAGCCATTGCCCTGACACGGTGGGCCGTGACCCGACCCTGCAAAGGAAGGTCAGCCACCCTGTAAGCCCAGGTGATACAGTCAGCCACCCAGATGGACAAGGTACGCTTGGACACTGATACCCCCAAGTTATTGGGGTCAAAAGATACGAAGAGCTGAGTAGCCCTCCTATGCCCCTGCGTACGCTCAAGGTAGAAGGATAGGGCCCTCCTACAGTCCAGGGTATGCAGGACTGACTCAGCCCGGCTGGCATGGGGCCTAGGGAAGAACGTTGGAAGAACCACCTCCTGGTTGAGATGGAAAGAGGAGACAACCTTGGGGAGGAACTTAGGATAAGTCCTAAGGACTACCCCTGTTCCTATAGAAGCGAGTGTATGGCCTGTCACAGACCAGGGCTTGAAGTTCACTCACTCGCCTGGCCAAGGTCAAGGCCACTAGGAATAGAGTCTTCCAGGATAGGAAGCGTAGAGGACATGTAGCCATTGGTTCAAAAGGTGGGCGAGTAAGTTGCTACAAGACCACATTCATCTCCTACTCAGGGGCCGGTGGACGGAGAGGAGGCTTGAGCAATAGTAAGCCTCTGAGGAACCTGGACACCAAAGGGTGAACCGACAAAGAGTGTCCCTCCACCAGCGAGTGGTGAACTGCCAGAGCAGAGAGGTGGACTCGAACAGAGATGGACTTAAGGCCCTGATTGGACAAATGCAGAAGGTACTGGAGTACTACTGGCACAGTGCAGCTGAAAGGATCTTCCTTGCATTGCTGACACCACAAGGAGAACCGCTTCCACTTCAGGGCATATGTTTTCCTGGTGGATTGCTTTCTAGAGGCCAAGACCACCTCTTCCACTTCCTGAGGAAGGCCCCAGGGAGCCAAGACTATCCTTACAGTCTCCATGCCATCAGATGGAGAGATTTGAGATTGGGATGCAGAAAGGAACCCTGATCCTGAGAGAGAAGGTCGGGTTGGAATCCCAGAGGCATGGGTGTCTCCACTGCCATTTGAAGTAGCAGGGGGAATCAGGGCTGCCTCGGCCACCTGGGAGCAACCAGAAGTACTGAGGCCTTGTCCCTGAGAATCTTGAACAAGGTTCAGGCCACCAGAGGCATGGGAGGAAACGCATAGAGCAAGCCCTGGGATCAAGAAATCAGGAAGGCATCCGCCGCCACCCTTAGGGGATGCGGTTGCCTGGAACAAAACCTGGGCAGTTGGTGATTCGGGGGACTGGCAAAGAGATCCATGGATGGAAGTCCCCATTTTAGGAAAATCTGTCAAACTACCAAAGGGTGCAGCTGCCACTCGTGGGGCTGCAGAATCCTGCTTAAGTGTTCTGCCAGAAAGTTCTCCTGGCTAGGAAGATAAATAGCCCTCAGCAACATCTCGTGCCTGAGGGCAAAAGAGCAAAGGGCCTGTGCTTCCAGGCATAGAGGCCTGGACCCAGTGCTGCCCTGTTTGTTCACATAGAACATGGCAACTTGGTTGTCCATCTGAACTAGGCCAGACTGGTGGGCCAAGGTGTGAGTAAAAGCTTTGAGGGCTAAGCGAATAGCCCGCAGTTCCAGCAGCTTGATTTGTTGTGTGGCTTCCCATGGGGACCAGAGGCCTTGGGTGCAGCTCTCTTGACAGTGTGCACCACAGCCCTGTAAGGAGGCATCGGTTGTCAACACCACTGTGGGGGCAGGCACCTGAAAAGGCACCCCCTGCAGCAAGTTGGGGGGGGGGGTGTAGCCACCACTGAAGAGAATTTGGGAAAGGTTTTGATACCTTTACTTTGTCGGCTAGGCTGCCTGTGGCCTGCTTCCACTGAGTTCTGAGGCACCACTGAGCAGGCCTCATGTGGAGGCGGGCATTGGGGGTCACATGCACAGTCGATGCCATGTGTCCCAGGAGCTGCAGACAGAGTCTAGCAGGAACCCTCGGCAGACTGAAATACCGGGATGCCAACTCCATGAGCCTTTGAGCTCTGTCCTCTGGCAAGTAAGCCCTTGCTTGCAGAGAGTCCAGCCGTGCTCATATCAACTTGAGGTTCTGGGAGGGGAGCAAAGTGGACTTTGCGAAGTTTATGACAAAGCCTAGGTCTTGGAGGAGTGTGACAGTCCTGAAGGTGGCCTGCCTGGCCTCCTGGTAGGTCTGACCCCGGATGAGCCAGTCGTCCAGATAGGGGAAGACAAAAACCCCTTGAGTCCTCAAGTAGGCCGCCACCACAGCTAGGCACTTTGTAAAGACCCGTGGGGCGGAAGTTAGGCCAAAAGGCAGAACCCTGTACTGGTAATGATTTCCTCCCACCACGAACCTGAGGTACTTTCTGTGGTCTGGATGAATGAGGATGTGAGTGTACGCATTCTTTAGATCTAAGGAGCATAGTCAGTCTCCCTGCTGGAGGTAGGGCAGAAGTGTTCCAAGAGTAAGCATCTTGAACTTCTCTTTCTCCAAGAACTTGTTGAGGTTCCTGAGGTCCAGGATAGGCCGTAGGCCTCCTGTTCTCTTTGGCAACAGAAAATATCTGGAGTAGAAGCCGTGCCCCTGTAGGCAAGGAGGTACAGGCTCCACCGCCTTGTTCAGAAGCAGACCCTGAAGTTCTTGGAGGAGGAGGTTGGTGTGCAGGAGAGACCTTAGAGGTTCTCCTGGAAAGTAGGCAGGAGGTAGCTGTTGGAAATTAAGCATATAACCCTGGTGAATGATGCTCAAGACCCAAGCATCCCCTGTAATGGGTGGCCACCTGTGGACAAACAGGGCTAAGCAACCTCCTGTTCAGGGATGGGGCAGCAGGGGCGGAGAGGCTAAGCCTTGGGAGTCAAAAAACCCCTCCCTGCTGGGTAGGAGCAGGAGCCGGAGGCTTGGGGGTCTTCTGCCTACGGGGCCCATGTCCCTGCCCCTGTTGGGGAGCCGGGCAGGCCTGGTATTGAGGGAAAGGTTTGTAGGCAGACACCTTTCTCGGGTAGAAGGACTTTTTACCCGAGCCCTTCTTTTTGTGAGACGGGGCAGAGGTCTTCCTGGACAGCCTATTCCTTGTCAGGTGCTCGGTCTCGAGCTCAGCCGCCTTCTCGGCCATGGGTTTGCCAAAAAGGTTCTCACCTCGGCAAGGGACATCGACCAACTTGTCCTGTACCCAAGGGTCGAGGTCCGATGACTGCAGCCATGCCTGGCGTCGGGCCCCGATGCCGGCTGCCGCCACACGAGCCGAAGCCTCGAAGCCATCGTAGGCCGCTCGGGACATGAACTTGGAACAGTCCTGGATTCCTGAAGACAGACTGGAACCTCTGCAAAGGTTCCCCGGAGAGGTCAGCAGAGAACCCGGCAAGCCCCTTTGCCAGGTCTTGGAGGTACATGCCCATGTACAGCTGGTATAACTGGACACGGCAAGCAAGCATCGAGCCTTGGAAGCACTTTCTGCCGAAAGCATCCAGGTTCCGGGCCTCCCTGCCGCGGGGCACCACGGAGTGCATCTTCTGGCTCTTCAGACGATGCATGGCCGATTCCACCACCATGAAATGGTGTGGCAGCTGCGCCTTTTGGAAGCCAGGGCTCTTACGGAGTCGATAAATGGAATCGACCGGCGCCGAGGCCGATGCCTCCACATCCGGAAGAGGAGCCGTTACAGCATCGGAGGAACCGGAACAGTAAAGGCCTCCTTTGGAGGAGAGTCATACTGGAGGGCCTCGAGCTCTTTGGCTCAAGGCTCCTCCTCGGGGTCCGCGGGAATCGCCAAGGCCTTGGCCATGTCCTGCACGAACTCCAAGAACCGGGTGTCCTCCGGAGGTGACCTACTCCGGGGCTCGGACTGCGATGAGTCCAAAGGGACGCACCGAGTCCGGAAGGTGTCGGGGGACTCCTCGTCCTCAGTCTCCCATGCTGACTCATCTGAAGAGGAGTCAAGGGGCTCCGACCGCACGGGTCGAGGTGGCACCAGCCCCGACGCCGAAGGCACCGGCGTCGACGCACTCGGTTCCGAGCGGGAGTTCGAGGGAGACCTTGACCGAGGTCGACTTCGAGCCTTCATGGTCTCGAGTATCAGCTCGGTCTCCGGGGTTGACTTCAACGTCGATGTCCCGGTGGTCGGGGCAGATGCACCAGCGAGGCTGGCCATCAGTACCCGCTGCTGCTCCATGAAGGCAGACAATCTGCACTCCAAGGCTGTCAGCCTGAGACCAAGCTCAGGAGACTCAGCAGCCACCGACTCGGGCCCCGGCAGCGCCGGGCCCGATGTCGGTTCCCTCGGAGGGGAGTCCACGAGGACTACAGGACTTACGTGTCCGACGGTCTCCGGCTCTACACGAGGTACTTTGGAAGGCTTCTCCTGCTCCAAAGGCCCGGGATGGCAGTCGGGGGTCTTAGACCTGGCCCTCGAGGTACCAGGTACCTCTTACGACGACGCCCTCACGAGCCGTTTTTTCCTCTTGCATTCCCAGTCGGGGGACCCCCTGTCCGAGGAACCCCGGCGATGCTCGGGATCAGACTCCCAAGACATCGAGACCTCAGACGAGGTCCGGGCCCAGCCAGAGGCAGAATCTGAAAAAATCCTTTCCTTCTGGTGCTGACGGCTTCGAAGTGCCTAGGTGGACATTTTGCCACACGTACCTACCACAGATCATGGGATCATGATATGGGCCGAGGCACCAAAGGCAGCAGTCGTGTGTGTCGGTGAGAGACATTAGTTTCTTACACTGATCACACTTCTTGAAACCACTGGAAGCAAATCGGGGAAAAAAAGGTCCCCGCAAGGTCAAAAGACCGGCCTTCCAGGGAAAAATAGAAAAAAGGACGCGAACGCCAGCCACGAAGGGCAAAAACCAAAAAATAGAAAACAGGCTCGATACCGGTGTACCGAACCCGGCAGGAAGGGGAACCGGCGTCGAACTCAGAGAAAAAGGGCGAAGAAATAGTCGAAAAAACGTCAAATTTTCCGGGTAACTCGGACAGACGTCCGATGGGCTCCACGGAAAAAGAGAGACTGAGCAAGATGGCACCTTTAGGCGGGAAGGGGACCGCGCATGCGTGCAGTATTCCCAAAGGCTTTCATAGAAAGCTGGGCAAATGCTCTGCACGGGGGCTCCATCGGCGCCGATTTCACCCATAAGTGAGGACTGACTTCCTGCTTGGTCCTGGAGAATAAGTCTTCACATATGGGTATCGTCGGTACTGAAGGAGCCTGCATGGGAATGCTCCCCAGCGTCCAATACGAAAGCTTTTGGGAGCATCCAACAGCACCTGCGTGCTGCCTTCCAGCCTTTCCAACTCTCCCACTTCAGTTGAGTTTATAGCTGAGACCAAAGGAGAGAAGTAAACAAAGAGAGAGAGATAGATAGAGAACTCCTAGGGGAGGTGGGTGGGTTGTGAAGACTTATTCCTGCTGTTCCCGGAGATCACCTGTTACAGGTGAGTAACTACGCTATCTCCAGGAATAAGCAGGAATGTAGACTTCACATATGGGGACTCCCTAGCTTATAGATGCCACGGAGATGGCCCCAGAAAGTTGTGTGCCCTTGTGAAAGGGCTCCACTCCCCCCCCCCCCCAATGGATCTCTGGCATCCTACCAGGGATGGTGGGTAGGAGTTGATTAGGTATGGAACAGGTGTTGAAGAACAGCCTGACCAAACAAGGCATCCCGGCGGGAGTCCTAATCTAAGCAATAATGGGCTGTGAAGTTATGTACCGAAGCCCAAGTAGCTGCTTGACAGATGTCATCGATAGACACAGAGTGAAGATGAGCCATTGAGGTGCCATGGCTCTCACATGGTGAGCTGTGACATGGCCTTCAAGAGGAAGGTTCTTACTCTCATAGGCAAAAGATATACACTGTGCAATCCAGCTGGACAGTGTCCTTTTGGAGACTGGAAGTCCCAAATGACTAGGATCAAAAGCAACAAAGAGTTGAGAGGATTTTCTATGTTGCTGTGTCCTTTGCAAGTAAAAGGCCAAAACTCTTTTACAGTCCAAAGTATGAAGGTTCCTTTCTGCATTTGAAGCAAGAGGCCTTGGAAAGAATACAGGAAGGTAAACTGCTTGGTTTAAATGAAAGGGCAAAACCACCTTTGGCATAAAGTGTGGATGAGTCCTAAGGACTACCTTTCATGATGGAACCTTGTATAAGGAGGATCAGCCACCAACGCTTCCAATTCACTGATGCAACGTGCTGATGTGATTGCAATGAGAAAGATAACCTTCCAGGAAAGGAATTTCAAAGAGGTAGTGGCTAATGGTTCAAAGGGCGGTTTCATGAGCTGCCCAAGTACCAGATTCAAGTCCCATGCCACCGGTGGTGGCTTAATGGGAGGCTTTGTTAAAAGAAGGCCTCTCATAAATCTCGCTATGACAGGATGAGAGGAAATAGGTTGTCCATTTAGAGGCTTGAAAGAAGCTGCAATAGCACTTAAATGGACTCTCACTGAACTGGTCTTAAGACCAGCATTTGATAATGAAGGAGGTACTCCAGTAATGATTCCAGAGGTATCGCAAGAGGGTTAAGATCCTTCTGCGAGCACCATATGGTAAACCTTTTCCACTTGAATGTATAAGAGCGTCTTGTAGGTGGTTTCCTGGAAGCATGAAGGATATCCTTTACTTGCTGGGAAAGGTTAAGACCGTGAAGTTCTAGGCTTTCAGCAACCAGGCCCTGAGATGCAGAGACTGGGGATTGGGATGCCACAGCATCCAGTCCTCTTGAGAAAGAAGATCTGGAGCAGATCCTAACTCCAGAGGCGGAGCTTGAGAGAGATGTAGGAGCAGAAGGTACCACATTTGCCGTGGCCAACGTGGAGCTATGAGGATCATATAACCTCTGTCTCTCTGAAGTTTGAACAGGGTTTTGGGAAATAGGGGAATGGGTGGAAAGGCATACAGGAAGTCCTGACCACAATGGAGGAGGAAAGCATCCCTGGCCTGACAACCCTAAGCCGGAATTTGGCATTCAGTGGACTTGCAAAGAGGTCTATGACTGGGGTTCCCCAAATTTGAAAACTTTTGGCCACCTGGTCTGCATGGAGAGATCATTCATGTGGAAGCAGAACTTGACTGAGTCTGTCTGCCCAAGAGTTTTGAATGCCTGGAAGATACACCGCAAGGAGATGAATCTGATGCTCTCTGGCGAAGGCCCATAGTCAAAAATCTTTGTTGCACAGCGAAAGAGAGCCTGTTCCGCCCTGCTTGTTCACACAGAACATGGTTACCCGAATGTCTGTTTGAACTAGGACTGTCTTGTAGCTCAGCTGGGTGTGAAATAGTCGAAGAGCAAGGAATGCTCTGAGCTCCAGGAGGTTGATATGAAGATAGGCCTCCTGTGGAGTCCAGGTACCCTGGGTAGAGAGGGCTGTGCAGATGGGCTCCCCAATCCACCTGTGAAGCATCTGTTGTTAGAGTGGCTTGGGGTGGGGGTTGTTGAAAAGGAGACCCCACCAGAAGGTTTTTGGGTGACTGCCACCATTGGAGGGACAAAATAAGGCGATCTGTGTTTGCTATTTTATCTGACAGGCAACCTGACGCCTGAGTCCACTGAGTGGATAAGGTCCACTGGGCTGCCCTCATATGGAGGCAAGCATAAGGAACCACATGCACAGTGGATGCCATGTAGCCTAGCAACTGTTACATTTCCCGAGCAGTGAGGTGAGGTTTCAGCACCTCTTGGGAAGCTAACTGTACAATGCGAAGGCAGCGGGGCTGTGGGGGGAAGGCCCTTGTCTGTCTGGTATCCAGAAGAGCTCCTATAAACTCTAGGGTTTGAGTGGGAGCAAAGATGGACTTTGGGAAGTTTAGGACAAGTCCCAAATACTGAAGGATGCGCATTGTGCGAGACAGAGCAACCCTGGCTCTGAAGGGGCTCGAATGAGCCACTCGTCTAAATTAGGGAAGACGAATATTCCCAGGGTGCGGAGAAATGCTGCTACCACAGCCATGCATTTTGTGAACACTCTTGGTGCAGAAGCCAGGCCAAAAGGAAGAACCCTGTATTGGTAGTGCTTCCTTGAAACAGGAATCGAAGGAACTTTTGGTGAGTTGGATGGATGAGAACATTGAGTGTACGAATCCTTGAGATCTAGAGAACAAAGCCATTCCTGACTCCGAAGGTATGGCAGCAGAGTTCCTAGAGAAATCATTTTGAACTTCTCTTTGAACAGGAATTTGTTCAATTCTCTGAGGTCTAGAATGGGTCTCTGTCCTCCTGTTTTCTTTGGAATAAGGAAATAGGGGGAGTAAAAGCCTGTACCCCGTTGGGGAATGGGCACCTCTTCTATTGCTCCTTGAGCAAGGAGCATTGTGACTTCTTGGCCTAACCGGTCATTGAGAGAGGCCTGAGAATTGAACTGTCTTACTATTTTAGGAGGGGGTATGCTGAGGAAATGAAGCTTGAAGCCCTCTCGTATAATAGACAGAGTCCAATTTTCTGCTGTTATCTGACACCATCTGAGGGCAAAATGACATAACCTTCCTGGGATGGTGGAGGGTTCTGGGCCATTCAGGGCCAGGAAGGCAAAGTTCTCTAGACAGGAGTCAAAGCCCCTGTGGAGGCTGAGTCTGCTGAGCCGGTGGAGGCTTAGCTGCTTTTGGCTTCCTTTGTTGCCTAGGTTATTGCTGCTGTCCCTTTTGGGCAGACTGACCTGAACGATGTCCCTGCTGGGTATAGAAGGTATAAAACTTTTTCTTCTTGCTGAAGAATGTTTTCTTAGAGGATCTTTTCCTCACAGGATCAGCTGTAGATTTGGACAATCTATCCAAAGTGATATTGTCAGTATCTATCTCATTAGCTTTTTCCTGCCAATTCTTCCCAAAGAGATCCTCTCCTGTGCAAGGTATATTCCCCAGTTTCTCCTGTACCCAGATTTCCAAGTCAGATGCCTAGAGCCAGGCAATTCTACGTGCACCTATGGCAATAGCAGAGGTTCTGCTTAGGCATTCAAAGCAGTCAAAGGCAGCACGATTCACAAACTTGGAAACATCCTGAGCATGTTTAACAAGAGCAAGATAATCTTGCCTTTTATCATCAGGAAGGAGAGGGCTCATAAGTTCTAAGTCTCCTGTGACTTCCTTAAAGAACATCCCCATATACAAGATATAGGAACTGATCCTAGCAGAAAGCATGGAAGCCTGGAAGGATCGACGTCCAAAGGCGTCAAGAGTCCTACACTCACATCCTGGAGGATTAGATGCATGCCTTTTTGCTCTCTTCATCCGTCTCATGGCTGATTCCACCACCATGGAATGGTGTGGTAATTGAGACTTCTGCAACCCAGGACAAGGAGGGACTCGATACATGGTGTCGAGTCTTCGAGAATGAGGAGATGTGGTTAGAGGTGTTTCCCACATCCTTAACATAAGATCATTCAAGATCTCATGAATAGGTAAGGTAGCTGCCTCCTTGGGAGTTTTAGGGTATTATAGGATTTCTAATTCCTTTGCCCTAGGCTCTTTTTCAGGAGCCACTGTGATGGAAAGACCTCGGGCCTCATCTCGGATAAAATCCTGAAAGGACATATCCTCTGGTGGAGACATCCTATGCTGAGGAGAAGAGGAATCCTCAGAAAGAAGTACTCTGATATCGTCAGAGCCTTTGGAGTCTTCAGCCTCATCCGAGGATTCAAAGTATCTCTGATCCGGGTGATCGTGCAAGGCACGGTACCGGTACCGATCGAAGTCAGCATCGGAGTGGTCCGGTACCGATTTGTCGATGCCGGATAGAGACGCATGACTCGGTCCTGGTAGAATACCTGCCGATGTCGATGCAATTGTTGCTGGTATCGGTTGAATTATCTGAAGCGGTTTCAGGGGCATCGAGGCAGTGAGAAGAGCCAGCAGACTGCATTCAATAGCCAAGAATCTCTGGTCTATCGATGCTGCCGATGCTTGGGTATCGGTGCCAATTAAAGCGGCCAGAAACCCAGAGCATGGCACCAGTAGTTCTGCCGAGGTTGAAGCCTCGAGAACATCCTGGAGCCCCGTTAGTGCTTTGGAAGCCAAAGCCTCCCACTGGGGCAATTTTGCCAGTGAAAGTCCCTCAAGGGCAACGCCGGAGGCATCTCGATGTTTAGAAGGAGATCTACCCTTTGAGGACCGGCTAGATTTATGTTTAGTTACCTGAGATCCATGTGAGGAAGATGAAGCCCTGGAAGACATCGATGCCACGGATGCCGCATCGGAGGGAAAAAAGGTGCTAAGCTTAGCAGCTCGGTTTTGCCGGCCCCTTTTTGACATCATTCCACAGGCAACGCACTCTGAAATAGAGTGGTTAGGACATGAACATTTGAGGCACCATTCATGGGTGTCGGTGACGGAGATGGTACCGCCACACTTAGAACACTTTTTAAAACCCGAAGCGGGTTTTTCCATTTTGAGGGAAAAAAATTGGGCCTAGTGCCAAAATGGCACGTGGTGCCCGAGAAGGAAGTTACTGGAGAGAGACTCCAGAAACATCTTTTTTTTTTTTTTTTTAGAAAAAAGGAAAGAACTACCAGCGGTACCGGTATAGCGTCGAGGGAAGGCAGACGTGACCACAAAAAAAGAAGTATAAGAAGGGAATTTTCTGCGGCAACAGGATATGTGACCTGTCAACTCCACGGAAAACAAAAAACTGGAGAGGGACAGTTGGGAAAGGCGGGAAGGCAGCACGCAGGCGCTGTGGGATGCTCCTTAAAGCTTTCCTATTGGACACTGGGGAGCGTTCCCGCGCAGGCTCCATCGGTACCGACGATACCCATATGTGAAGACTACATTCCTGCTTGTTCCTGGAGATAACTACATCTCATGAAAAAAATTATTAAAAACAATTAGTGGAATTAGATAATAATAAAAGCCAAAACCAAAAAAAATGATGATTTAAACAATTGCAACCATATTAGAAAAAATAAATAAATGATATAAATAAGAGATCCTACTCAGCATACAAAACTATATGACATAACATACGTAAACTGAGCACTTAAAATGAATAAAAGCAAAACACTGCAAAATATTAATTAACAATTAAAATTAATATTAACCTAAAAAGCAGAAACCTAAAAAGGGGAGGGGAGGAAAGGAAGAGGAAAGGGGGGAAGGAAGAGGAAAAGGGGGAGGGGAAAAAGGGTAGAGAGGTAGTTGGAATGGGTGAGGGTGGGGTGGGTTGTAGGGGGAGGGGGAGAGGGGAAGGGAAAGGGGGGAGGGGTAAAAGGAAGGGAGGGAAGGGGGAGGGGAAAAAGAGGTGTGTGCCAATAAAACCTTACAATGAAACTCTCTTAATGCAACTCTTATGTTCTATTATCCTCACACGGATACTACGTATGGTTTTGCCCACATATAGTTTCTCACTGAATTATGTAAATAACATGGCTAGTCTCACAGTTGGAAAAATCATCTATAAAAAACGTTTGTTTAGTTATTGGATGAACAAATTGATTTCTCATTGGTAGCACATGTACGCACACAGAACAATGTCCACACTGATACTGTCCTTTATACTTTGAAAAAAAACTCCTTTCTGTAAAAGCTGATGGGACCCACATATTCCGTAAATTGACATTTCGTTTATGGGCCACTACTAATGGTAAATCCTGAAAGCCAGGTAGGGTTTGTATTAGGTGCCATTCATTTTGTAATATTTTCGTGATACCATGCAAGTGTTGTGAATACAGGAGAGGACACACCATTCCCACATCAGACTTCTTTGTTCGTGGTTGTGAAAGTGACTCTCTGGAAGACTCTCGAGCCCTCTTATATGCTTGATTAATATATCGGGAAGGGTAGTGCCTTGCTACAAATCTATCTTTCATTATTCCTGCTTGAAATTCATAATCTTTTAACGTGGTACAGATCTGTCGTGCTCTCAGGAACTGACCTACAGGAAGATTATTTTTCAATGCAGGATTATGAAAACTTTCATAGTGCAGAAGGTGATTCCTATCGGTAGGCTTCCTATATAATGTGGTAATGAAACTATTACTACCTTTCTTAATCAGCAAATCCAGGTATGATATCTGATAGAGGTCATATGCATCTTGTAAATAGTTTGAGGGCTCCCCTCAATTCAACCATTCTATGTACAAAGTTCTAAACCTGTTTAAAGTTCATTGTTATAATGTAAACCGCTCCTGATCTCTGGAAGGAGCGGTATAAAAATGTAACCAAATAAATAAATACACATGTAATTTGAAACCGTAAATTGGCATCACACCCATTTATCCACATGTTAAAATCAGAAAGTGTTTCCAAAGAACCTTCCCAAATTACTAAAATGTCATCTATATAACGGATCCATAATTTAATATTATCCTTAAAATGATGATTTGTGAAAACATTCTCATCAAAACTAAACATATATAGATTGGCTATATCAGGGGCCATTGAGGACCCCATGGCAACACCTTTAATCTGTTTGTAGAATAAATCTCTAAAACAAAAGAAATTCTCACAAAGAGCCACCTGAGCCAGAGTGAGTAAAAAAGCTGTGGGGATCCATTTACGCATCTTCCTAGTGAGGAGACAATATTCTATAACCTTGAGCGCCTCTGCATGTGGGACTTTGGTATATTGAGATTCTACATCTAAGGTAACTAAAATTAGATGGGAATTAAAACCCTGTAAGGAGGTGAGAACTTCTATAACATGAGACGAGTCACGCACCTATGACCACATCTCCTCCACAAATAAATGCAACAGGATGTCCAAAGGTTGAGAAATGGGTTCCCTGCATGTGGGACTTTGGTATATTGAGATTCTACATCTAAGGTAACTAAAATTAGATGGGAATTAAAACCCTGTAAGGAGGTGAGAACTTCTATAACATGAGAGTCACGCACCTATGACCACATCTCCTCCACAAATAAATGCAACAGGATGTCCAAAGGTTGAGAAATGGGTTCTAACAGGGACCCAATGGCCAAAACAATGGGTCGCCCAGGAGGGGCCTCCACTGATTTGTGGATTTTGGGATAATGAAGATGGTTGGAATAACTGGTGTGTCAACTATTAAGAAATCTCTTTCTTTTTTAGTGATATATCCTATTTCAAATGCTGTGATGACCAAATTATCAATGCTTCTCTTTAGACAGGTGGTAGGGTCCCCCCGTCTAGTTGAATGTAATATATCTTATTCAATTGTTTAACTCACTTACATAAAACTCTTTACTCAAAAGGACTACAGCTCCACCTTTATCAGCCAGTTTTATTATAATTTGATCGTTTCTTTGTAATGACTTAATTGATTCTTTTTCTCCACATCTAAGAATATGAAAAGTGGGCCGAGAATCATTGACTAACATTTTTTTAAAACACGCTCGAATTCTTCAATTAAGGGGTCTGTGTGAGGAGGAACCCAAGCAGATTTCTTACTTACAATAGATAAATCACTAGTAGTTGCTTCTTGACTTGTGAAAAAATGACAGATTCGAACTTTTCAAAAAAAAGGAAAAAAAAACTATATGGGTTTCAAATGGATCGTATTTCCTCATAGGCACAAAGGACAAACCTCTATTTAGCACTGATTCTTCATCCAATGTAAGCGTATATTTGGAAATATTTATGACACTACTGTCTATTTTAGATTTCAATATTTCCTCTCAGTGCCGAAGTTGTCAATCATGCAGCATATAAGGCTGGCGCGCACCGCATTGTTCTTGTAAGTAACATGTTTGTTTCACATGTTTATGATAGCAGACAAAATTATATTATATTTAAATTGAGCAAAATCGTTTCTCGTGGTCATTGAAGAGACACTTGCTGTTATGTAGTTCTCCTGCGGCCATCACTAGCGGTTATTTGAAGGCACATTAATAATGTTTATGGTGTTTTAAGGTCAGATCATATCGATACAGTATCATTGCCGATCGTACAGCCCGATCACACACTAAGAGATTTTTAAGGTAATCGATGGTTCAAAGAGGTCAGCTGACATTTTCCCGTGGTAGTGAATGAAATACACAGCACAAGTGCGGGCGCTCTTTCACGATTCAAAATTTAAAGCCTCATTTTTACAGTGTGTAATCCACGGAGGCAGTTTTTTCAACCATATGGCATCAGGTATGTCTTCAAATTTGAATAATATACCATCGGATATTTTATAGATTATGTAATTTGGGACTGTACCGGCACTTCTAGCGGTGTTTTTTTTTTCAAGCCATTACAATCTGTTTTTAAACCCCTTTTGAGGAGATCACGTGAGCACATGAGTGGGTGAGGAGCAGTCCTCGTCGCGCTCCCGGGCCGCCTATAGAAACCTTCTATTTTACCGGCAATTACAACTAGACGACAGGTGTGGTTCACTGGATCTAGTGTTATAGCTACAAAGCTCTGGTGCTGAGCTATTCCGGCGGCTTGAAACGTACAGAGAAGGCTATGAGAGCGGCGTCAAAGAAAGAGAAGCCCCCGAGCGCGAGGGAAACCAAGATGGCGGCCGCGGCCCACTCTGGGAGTATGCCGGGATCCCCGGGTATCGAAGGTGGAGAATCTAGCCCGGAGGAGGTAGCGCACGAAGTGGTGAAGCTACTTGATCCTAAATTTGACAATGTGCTAAAAAAGCTTGAAGAGATGGGAGAGACCTTTGCAGACCTTACGAGGAGAGTAGAAGTGGAACAGCGTGTGACTGTGCTGGAGGAGGGTGAACTGGCATTAGAGAGAAGCAGCAATAAGCAGCAACAACAGATTGAGACTTTACTTCAAAAGGTGGATGATCTCGAAAATCGCTCCCGAAGGAACAATTTACGACTGGTGGGAGTGCCTGAAACCTGGGCATACAGTCAGCTCATTAAGCTCTTCGAGGAATGGCTGCTGAAGGAGCTCGGCCTTCTGGAATTGATGGGCCAGATAGAGGTGGAAAGGGCCCATCGACTAGGACAGTGGATTGAAGGCAGACCACGGCCTGTGTTGGCGCGCTTATTAAACTTCCAACATAAAGTTGATCTGCTGCAGGCATATCGCAAGCGACGAGATCTGAAACTGGACAATGTAGCTGTGCTCCTGTTCCAAGATTACTCAGCATCACTAGCTGCCAAACGTAAGGACTTCTCTCCTATCTGTACCACTCTGGTGCAAAAGGGCGTTCGATTTGCCTTACTATATCCGGCGATATTAACAATTTTTCATAAGGGCGCCGCTCACACCTTTGAGAAGCTGGAGGAAGCCCACAAATTCCTGACTAAGATGACATCGCCTTTGCCAGCGGATATGGCCAAGTGAGGAGGCTCTGGAGGCAAAGGTGCTTGGGGGGCCTAGAAGTGGAACTATCCGGGAGTGGAGAGCTGCAAAAGGCTTGCGCTGACCGGAACCTCTGAGCATATTGACCGTGGACTTTTGGGCATGCCCAGGCATTGGCTTCAGTGTGTCACACCCTAAGACATTATACATATAACTTGGTGGATTATCTTGCATGGAGGTGGCCCGGAGGTGCAACGGACAGTGATCTGACTCCCTTTTGGCAGTGTCTTGCTTGCCAAGATTAGGGGATGTTGAGTTATGGGGGGGTGAGGGGAGGGGGAGGGGTTTTTGATACCATTGTTTTTCTTTTGTATATTTGTATATATGTTAGTGTGAGTGGGAGAATGCTTGGGGTCTTCAACTGGTGGGGTGAAGTACGAGAGATAGGGGGACTGCGTGAATTGTGTGTTGTGGGATGCGAGGCCTTCTTTGCCGCAGGGAATTATGCCTTTGGGGGGGGGAGTGCTGTGTGGGGGTTGGAGAGAGGGGGGGATGAAAGTAGGACGGGAGGGTGGGATGAGGGGGGAACAGTTGTGGGGGAGGGGCGGGGGGAATGTACGAGAGGGATAGCATGGCCCTTTGGAGCTTTAGACGGGTGGCACTGGGTATAAGTATGAATCTTGGGTTGCATAGCAAGGGGGCTGCAATGAGCTTTGGCTCTGGGGGTGAGGCTGGGCGCCCTTGGGAGCGCATACAGGTGTCTCAACTGCTGATTTCCGCTCTACAATGTGAGTATGCCTGAGGTTAAGATAGTTTCGTGGAATGTGGGAGGGATAGGATCTCCGATTAAACGCACAAAAATTTTGCAGACGCTGAAGAGAAAAGGCGTACACATAGCCATGCTGCAGGAGACTTATTTGAGTGACTTGGAACATCGCAAATTAGCCAGAGATTGGGTGGCGACTGCTTACGGGGCGGCCTCGGGCACCAAAAAAGCGGGAGTGGTGATACTAGTAAAAAAGGGAGTACCTTTTGAAGTGAGCTAGGTGCAGGCTGACCCTTGTGGCCGCTTCATTTCACTACATGCTAAGTTATATAATGAACCAGTGTGGTTAGTGAATGTACATGCCCCAAATGTTTATGACCATGAGTTCTTCAAAAGGATACTGAGGCTAGTAACTAACGCTGGAAAGAATAAATTAATTGTTGCGGGAGACTTCAACTGTCCGCACAGCCCCAGCCTGGATAAGTCCCAAAAGAGTGGAACGGGCTCATGGACACGAAAGGGGGTAGGTTATCCGTGCAGAATGGGAGATCTCATAGATGTGTGGAGGGTTTTAAATCCGGGGGTGCGCGAATATACACATCAATCACGAGCACATCATACATGGTCTCGTATAGATTACATCTTGGTCAGTGAAGGAGGGCTTCCCAAGGTGTTGGAGGCGGGAATAGACCCTATAGTGGTATCAGACCATGGGCTGATTTGGATCCTTTGGGAATCTCAAGGGCCCTCGAGGATGGGGTGGAGGTTCCCCGCCTATCTCTGGGAAGACGAAGCTTTTCGGCTTTACCTTGAAAAACAGTGGGATGAGTATGCTCGTTTTAATGATTCTCCCCAGTGCTCATCACTTCTGTTCTGGGAGGCTAGTAAAGCGGTGCTGAGGGGTGCAATTATCTCGTATGTCACTGCGCGGCGCCAGCACATGGATCGTAGCTTGCTTGTCCTGGAACGTAATCTGCAAGACCTTCAACATAAGTTGGCTAAAGGACAAGATAAGACTATGCAGCAGGAATACACACGATCGCAGGCGACACTAAATGAAATGATCAGGAGTAGAGCGAGCTTGTCAATGCAGTATTACAAACACCGTCTGTATCGCTATGGTAATCGATCGGGTACTCTGCTAGCAAAACTTGTTCGGGATCCCCGGGGAGCCCCCTTTATCCCTGTGATTCGGGGGGAGTCGGGTATCTTGCACCATCAACCGACCCAAATAGCTGAAATCTTTAGGACATTTTATGCTCAGGTGTATAGTGAGGAGGGGAGGGACTATACAAAGGGCGTAAATTTCTTAGCCACGCTGTCCTTGCCGAAAGTGACTATGGATGAGCTGCGGATCTTGAATGCACCGCTGACGGTGCAGGAGATTCTCCAGGGAATCAAGAGAGGCAAATCCCATAGGGCTCCTGGCCCTGATGGGTTCAGCATTGAATATTACAAAATGCTGGCAACTCGGTTGGCCCCGTCCATGGTGGTGATGTATGACGATGCACGTGTAGCAGGCATTTTCCCTAGGGACATGCGTTGTGCGGATATCACAGTCATTCCGAAACCGGGAAAAGACACGATGGACCCGGCCTCCTATAGACCTATCTCCCTCATTAATTGTGATATGAAAATCTTGGCGTCAATCCTGGCGGAACGGCTTAATCTGATATTGCCGAAGCTTATCGATGCCCGGCAGGTGGGCTTTGTACAGGGAAGAGAGGCGTCTCGAAACATTACAAAATTGTTGTTTGGAATGGAGCACTGTTTAAGGAAGGACGAAGCACTACTACTGGTAAGCCTAGATGCTGAAAAGGCATTCGATAGGGTTGCCTGGGCGTATCTATGGGATGTGTTAACTGGTTTTGGTTTGCATGGGAACTTTGTACAATGGATCAGAGCGCTCTATGAGCAGCCCTCGCCCAGAGTGGGAGTTAATGGGATCTTTTCAGAACCGTTTACACTGGAGAGGGCACGTGTCAGGGGTGTCCGTTGTCCCCCCTGCTGTTCGTCCTTGCGCTGGAACCATTACTCAGAGCCATTCAGCAAGATGGGGGGATTGCAGGTATACGGATGGGAGGAGAGGAACTAAAAATTAGTGCGTTTGCTGATGATATGTTGATTTGCTTAACAAACTTGCCCACTTCCTTGCAACATCTTCTTCAACTGATTCTAGAGTATGGCAGCTTTTCAGGCCTAAAAATTAATGCATTGAAATCAGTCGTATTGGACGTGGGGGGCAAAGTAAAGCCAACATGGGAGGGGGAGTTCCCATTGGTTTGGGCAAATGGGGTTATTAAGTACCTTGGGATACAGTTACCAGACCGGCCTGAATATCTATATCGAGCGAATATCCCCGGTCTACTAGCTAGAAGTCTGCAAACCTTTCAGAGCTGGCAGAGTTTACCCTTGTCTCTTAGGGGGAGGATTGCTCTGTATGTTATGGTAGAATTTCCGAGATGGCTATATGTTTTACGTATGCTACCTCTTTGGATTTCGGATGGCGACTGGAAGCGTTTTGAAATGAGTTTGCGGGGGTTTCTGTGGAGAGGCAAGCGCTCCAGAATCCCATTGCAGGCCCTAATGAGCAGGAGGGAAGAAGGAGGCTTGGAGATGCCCTTGCTGCGCAATTATAATCTTCGCTATTTAGCTAGGCATATTGGAGCCCTTTTGGGGGGAGCTGGGGGCTATGCCTCGGTGCGGCAGCTAGATGAGGCGCTAGAACCTTACCATCACCTCTATGTCCTACAGATGGGCAAATTACCGATGACCATTCGGGAGGGGGTAGGGGGGAGATATATGGGTGCCTTGCGATCTGCTTGGAGAGTGCTTTGCTTGCGATTCGGATGGAACTGGAGGGATTCGGCACTGCTCCCCTTGGTGGGTAACCCTGATTTTGCTCCTGGCTTCTCCAGAGCTAATGTTTTTCATGGTTGGGTGGAGAAAGAGATGGTCTGTCTGGGAGATCTTTATATGGCGGATGGTAGGACTGTGGATAGTTTTCAGAATTTACAGCAGAGATACTCTATCCCTAAGCACGACTTTATGGATATTTGCAAGCGCGCCATTACTTACGGGGACTGACTAACACAACGAGACGGGGTAGAGAGAGGCCCTCCTCGAGCAATCCTGGAGAGGTTAGTTGAAAATCAACGGGGAGAGGAGGTTTGTAGGGAGCTGATTCGACAGAGTAGGGGTGATGTGTTTCTCACGGAGTTAACCGCGAGGTGGCGGAGGGATGGTGTGGAGGTACTGACGACGGAATTGTTGCAGGTGGCTTTTCTGGGAATTGTGAAAGGGACGGAGTGGGTATACCTACAGGAACTTCAATATAAATTCCTGTGGCGGGCTTATACTAGTGATAAATGGGCCTGTCAGGTAGGGCTTAAGGTCTCTTCCCTATGTGGTTGGTGTGGACGCGAAACAGGCACCCTCTTGCACAAATTTTGGGATTGCCAGCTGGTCCGGGATCTCTGGGTACAAGTCTGCCGAAAGCTCGTGGGGTGGTTGGGAGTAGACTTTACAGCTCACAGAGAGATCTATCTCTTCCATAGCTGGGGGTTGCGTTCCGATGGGTTTAATGCTGTGCATAGAGCGTTGCTAGAACACGGCTTCCTGGTGGTAAAAAAGGCCTTGCTACATCGCTGGATTGAGGTCTCCCCTCCTGGTGTAATGCTCTGGGAATCTTCTATGTTTGATTTGCTATGCATGGAGAAAATGATGGCGAAACAAAAAGGAGGCAAGAGTTGGGATGCCTTTATGGCACTGTGGTCACCAATGATCTTTCAGATGTCCCCTAAGGAGCGGGCATTAGTTTTGAATGTATAAGTCTGAAGATATACTGCCGATTGCTTCGTGAGAGGTGGGATATGTGATATTTGGAGACTGAAACATTATGAGTAACCCGAGACTTACTGTTGCTGATGGGTGGGAGTGGATTCAGTGCACCTGTTCATTGCTGGATCATGGATGCTTTGCTAGTGCTAGGGGAGGGAGGGTTAGCGGATGGGGTGCCTCATTATGTACCTGTGTACTTGCAACGGGGAACACAGCCCTGTAGTCTTATATGTGGTTGAGTGCAGTGTCCGGAAACTGTCTCCCTCTATGTTTATATATTCTCCCTTTTGCAGGGGAGTACCCACCGCTCAATGTATGCTGTATTTACTGTGTATGCTGGTTTGCTATAGTTCACCTTTAGCAGGGGAGTACACATTATTTACCGTATGATGTGTTTATTGTGTGTGTTGGTTTGTTATAGTTCACTCTTTACTGTATTATTGCGGGCTATGGCATTGAACTCCTTGTAGATATTCCGAAAGGAGAGGCTTTGTTACCTGTTATTTTGTTTACTTGATTGTTTTTTGGCATATTTATGCAAAATTAATAAAAATGATTTGAAATAAACCCCTTTTGAGTAGTGGCTCTCGTTTTGATGGGTATTTTGCCCCTGTTTATTTGGAATTGAACCGGTATTTGCAGCGATGTCTGTGGATTAGATTTCTTATTTAGCCATTACATTTGTTTTTCAATAACTATGAGTATTAGCTCACGTTATGGTGGACACTATCTTTGGCTATTTGTAACTCAACTGACATTTCAGCAAAGTTCTATGATTATGATATCATTTAGTTAACAGATTTGGGTTTTTAAAGAATGAGTAGTATTACCAGCATTTTTCTTTTCCTTTTATTTCATGCTGATCACTCCTGTTTTCTCCTATATATTACGAGGCAATACTGATCTTCTTTTATCTTTTTCTTAAGCTTACAAGACTACATATGGGGTTATAACCGACAGAGGTATTTTCCCGCCAGCTTTTGGCAATTGATTTGTGGTTAAATGTCACACCCTTGTATGGCTGTTTCTTTTTTATTTTATGTTATGAATCCATTTTATCTAAAAATATATTTTTATTTCTGATGATTGAATGGTTTACACAATTATTTATACATTTGTTCAGTTTTATATGTATGGTTTATTATTTATTCACTATTTATTATTATTTATTATTGTTTTATTACTTTATTATTATATTTTAATTATAATAGTTGCTTGTTATTCATTTTTTTATGATTTTAAGAATACCCCCTGATGAAGGCATAACCGAAACACGGCCTGTGTCGGGTCCACTTGGCTAATATCCCCTGTATACAATTTAATAAAAGTATTTGTCTCTCTCTTTACCATGTTTGGACAGGGTCTTCATATTTTATGTGGATTCGTGCTTGTGTTGGAAAAAGGTGATGAGATAGTGGTGGAGAGAGCCAAAGGCTCAATAGCATGAAGATTTCTAAAGAGGTTGGAGGAGACAGGGCAAAGTTGAGACGGTGGGTGATGAAGAGTGAAGCTTAGCAGGTGATGGTGCGATAAGGGAAGAACTGAGGTACAGAAGTTTGAGGGTAAACAATTAGAGAGGAATACAAGGTTCAGGCAGTGGCTGTGCCATTGAGTGGAGGCAGTAGAAAAAAAGCTGGATTTTGGAAGAGGAGGTAAGGGAAAGCAGCTTTAAAGCATAAGGGTAAGAGGGGTTAACAACATGAATGTTAAAATCCCTGAGAATAAGAAAGGGGGAAAAGGAATCCAGATAGAAGGAAAGCCACAAATCAAAGTCAGCGAGAAAGGTAAAGGTGGACTTGTCAGGTGTTTTCTGTGTACAGCAGGAATCAGGAAATGGAAAAAAGAGCCAAACGACAAAACCTGGAAATAGCACAAGCACTGGCAAGTCAAATACAAGGCATTGATAAGGCAGGCAAAGGGACAATTTGAGAAGAAGCTTGCTGCGGAAGCAAACACGTGAAATAAAGACTTTTTCAAGTACATTCGTAGCAAAAAACCTGTGAGTGTGTCAATTGGTCCATCAGATGATAGAGGGGTTAAAGGGGCACTAAGAGGCGACAAGGCGATAGCGGAGAGACTGAATAAATTCTTTGCTTCGGTCTTTACTGAGGAAGATGTAGGGATGTTACCCATGACTGAAGTGGTATTTAAAGGTGCGGAAGAATTGAAGGAAATATTGATACATCGGGAAGATGTACTACAACAGATAAACTGAAGAGTAGCACATCACCTGGGCCAGATGGTATACATCCAAGGGTGTTGAAAGAACTGAAATATGAGATTGCAGACCTGCTATTAGCAATCTGTGAATTTTCATCAAAATCATCTGTAATACCTGAAGATTGGAGGATCGCCAATGTAATGCCAATTTTTAAAAAGGGTTCCAGGGGTGATCCGCTGAGCCTGACATCAGTACCAGGAAAAATGGTAGAAACCATCATAAAGAACAAAATTACTCAGCATGTAGATAGTCATGGCCTAATGGAAGATAGCCAACATGGCTTTAGAGAAGGAAGATCTTGTCTTATTAATCTGTTATGTTTTTTTGAAGGTGTGAATAAACAGGTGGACAAAGGTGAGTCGGTTAATATAGTGTATCTGGACTTTCATAAAGCATTTGACAAGGGCCCTCATCAGAGACTTTTGGCAAAACTAAAAAGTCATGGGATAGGAGGCAATGTACTATTGTGGATCAGGAACTGGTTAAAAGCTAGAAAGCAGAGGGTAGGGCTAAAGGTGAATAGTGGTGTACCCCAGGGATCTGTGCTGGGTCACCTGCTTTTTGACATATTCATAAATGACCTGGAAAGGGGAATAACAAGTGAGGTTATCAAATTTGCAGATGACACAAAACTATTTAAAGTTATTAAAACCCAAGAGGATTGTGGAAAATTGCAAGAGGATCTTGATAAATTGGAAGACTGGACATCAAAATGGCAGATGAAATTTAATGTGGACAAGTGCAAAGTTATGCACCTAGGGAAGAACAACCCAAACTATGGTTACACGATGCAAGGTTCCACATTAGGAACCACCAACCCAGGAAAAACATTTAGGCATCATTGTGGATAACATGTTAAAACCATCGGCCCAGTGTGCAGCGGCGGCCAAGATAGCAAATAGAATGTTAGGTATCATAAGGAAAGGAATGGAAAATAAAACAAAAGATATTATAATGCCTCTATATTGTTCCATGGTGAGACCGCACCTTGAATATTGTGTGCAATTCTGGTCGCCGTATCTTAAAAAGGATATAGCGTTATTAGAAAAGGTTCAGAGAAGAGCCACCAAAATGGTAAAGGGGATGGAAGGATACTCCTATGAAGAAAGGCTAAAAAGGTTAGGGCTCTTTAACCTGGAAAAGAGACGGCTGAGGGGAGATATGATAGAAGTCTATAAATTAATGAACGGAGTGGAATGGGTAAACGTAGATCGATTGTTTACATTATCAGAATATAGAAAGACTAGTGGACATGCAATGAAGCTACAAGGTAAACTATTTAAGACTAATAAAAGAAAATATTTTTTTCACTCAACGTGTAATCAAACTCTGGAATTTGTTACCGGAGGATGTAGTAAAGGCTGTTAGTGTAGCTGGGTTTAAAAAAGGTTTGGACAATTTCCTGAAGGAAAGGTCCATAAACCATTATTAAGAAGGGACCCAGGATATCAATGCTTGACCCAGTACAAGCATTGTGGAACCTGTGTCTTTTGGGGAAACTGCTAGGTACGTATGACCTAGATTTGCCACTGTTGGAAACAGGATACTGGGCTTGATAGACCTTGGTCTGACCCAATATGGCATATCTTATGTGCTTATGTTAATCAGTCCTTACATATGGGTGACATCAGCACAGACGGAGTCCACGTGGAAGCATCTCCCCAGCTTTCAAATAAAGCCTTTTTGGTGATGCACCACACATATGTGGTCCACTTCCCACCCCAGGGTGCTATCTTGCCTCAGTCTAATAACATAGCTAAGATGGCAAAAATAAATTACGGTAAAGAAGCAATTCCAAGAGGAGGAGGGAGGGCTGTGAGGACTGATTCCTGCTGCCCCCGGAGAACACCTGTTACACGTGAGAAACTATGCTTTCTCTAGAAACAAGCAATAAGTCAGTCCTCACATATGGGACTCCCAAGATACAGACTACCAAGAACCTGTAAAAATGCCACCGTGACCTGCAAAGGGTGAGTTGTGATCAGCAGCAGTTGAATCCTTACTGAAAGACTCTCATAATATCCAAGTGTCAGGCAGAGGACCAGCACTCTGGTAGCCTGAACACAGAAGGATCGGAGGGCAGGAGTTGCCTACACACCAAAGAGATTGTGGAGTATGGCCTGGCCGAAGGTGCTGTCCCGTCGAGACTCCCTCTCCATAGCAATAGTGAGCTGCGAAGGTATGGATCGAAGACCAGCTGGCAGCCCGGCAGATTTCTGTCATGTGGAAGGAGCGCAGATTTGCCACAGTAGTAGCCATGGCCCTGAAGCGGTGTACCGTGACCCTCTGGTCCAGTTAGATCCCTGCTTGCTCGTAGGCAAGGGTAATGCAGTCTACCACCCAAATGGACAGACTTCACTTAGTCACTGGGAGCCCCAGAAGGCTGGGGTCATAGGATACAAAAAGCTGTGGTGTTTTGTGGAGGCCCCGAGTCCGTTGCAGGTAAAAGAATAGGGCTCTCTTGAATTCCAGATTGTGGAGAACGGTCTCTGCCATACCAGCGTGAGGCATCAGAAAGGCACCATCTCCAGGTTGAGGTGGAATGGGGACATCACCTTTGGCAGAAATTTGGGGTGTGCGCAGAGCACCACTCTGTTCTTGTAGAACCTCGGTAGGGGGGTTCCGCCATCAGAGCCTGGAGCTCACTGACTGTGCTGATGTGAGTGCTACCAGGAAGGCGACCTTCCAGGACAGATGCTAGAGGTGGCAGGTAGCCAGAAGCTCAAACAAAGGCTTAGTGAGCTGCAAGAGCACCACATTGATATCCCACTCTGCCACTGGAGGGCAGACGGGGGGTTTGGATAACATGAGGCCCTGCAGGAATCGGGACACAAGGGGCTGAGCTGAGAGGCATTTTCCCTCAACGGAATGGTGATGCGCTGCGAAGGCGCTCAGGTGTACTCTGACTGAACTGGACTTCAGTCCCACCTGCGATAGGTACGGCAGATACTGGAGCATCACTTGTACTGAGTTTACCTGCCTTTCTGCGCACCACACCATGAATCAGCAGCACTTGATGGAGTACACCCTTCTGGTGGAGGCTTTATGAGAGGCCAGAAGAATATCTTCCATGTCTTGTGGGAGACTGAAGGAGGTTAACGCTACCCTTTCAGCAGCCAAGCTGTGAGTGAAAGGGACTCCACACGTTGGGGTGTAGGATAGAGCCCTGGCTCCTGTAAGAGTAGCCCTGGGGATTGGCGACGCCAAAAGGAAGAGGAGCAATGGAAACCAGAGCTGGCTGGGCCACTGAGGGGCTATCATTATTAGCGATGCTCTGTCACACTGGACCTTGAGTAGTATCTTGGCTACCAGCAGTGTCGGTGGGAAGGTGTACAGGAGGCCTTCCGTCTATTTATTTATTTATTTAACAGGTTTTTTTATACCGCCTTTTCCTTAAATCAAAGCGGTTACAAAGACATACAAAGGCTAAACATAGGCAAGGGAAGTGAAAGAAGGGAAACATAACATGGTGAACAATTACAAAAAACACAATATTGAGAGATTACAATTAATATGAGTTAGTTAGGTGTCATAGCCATAGTGCTCAATGAAAAGAACAAATTTTAGTTGTTTTCGGAATTCCTTCAGTTCCTCAATTGATCGTAGGTCGGGGGGGAGAGAGTTCCATATTAGAGGGGCCGATAAGGAAAGAGCTCTTTGTGAGGTGAATTTACAGACTTTAGAGTAGCTACTTGGGGTGCTGAGGGTGTCAGTTGTGGCTTTCCTTCTAGGTCTTTTGCTGGTGTTAGAGAATAAGAGGGCTTGGAGACTGATTGCTGAAGTCTTATTTCTGATTTTGAATATATTGATGACCAACTTGTATCTAATACGGAGGCTTATTGGGAGCCAGTGGAGTTCTTTAAGGATTGGGGTGATGTGGGCTTGAGTTGAGGAGCCGGCGATTATTCTGGCAGCTGTGTTCTGAGCCATCTGAAGTGGCTTTAGTGAGTGTTTCGGGATTACGTTGTAAATAGGGTTGCAGAAGTCAAGAATTGGAGTTATTAGAGCCTGACAGACTGAGCGGAAATGTTCTTGGGAGAGAAGAGGCTTCAGGCGTCTAATTATTTTCATTCTATAGTAAGCGCTTCTAACAGTTTTTCTGATGTGAGATTGAAGGTTGAGTCGATTGTCAAGGGTTACTCCGAGGTATCTTACTTCGTCCTTTAAAGGTATTGTTGTATTTTTAAATTTAATAAAAGGCGGGGGGCTGAAGTCAGTGTTTCGAGTAATGATGAGAGCCTCTGTCTTATGGTTCATGGCCAGGTTGTTGAGCGTGAGCCAGTCAGACATGTTGTCGAGGCAGTTCATAATCTTGTTATAATCGGGGCTGTTAAGGTTGACTGTCGTGTAAATCATTATGTCATCAGCATAAATAGTATAATCTATTTGATGGGCAATCATGATGTTGCAGATTGGCTGGATAAATATGTTAAAAAGAAGAGACGAAAGCGCAGAGCCTTGGGGAACACCTTGTTTAATCTTAGTGGGTAGAGAGGTGGTGTTATTAATTTTTACCTTGAACTGTCTATCATTTAAGTAAGATTTAAACCATCTTAGGACAGTGCCGTTAATGCCAATACTCTGGAGTCTAGTTAGTAGGATACTGTGGTCCACTGTGTCGAAGGCCGCTGATATGTCTATAAAAATCAATAATGTTCCTTGATTGTAATTGTCTAAGGAGTGGATGATGTCATTGAACAGATAGAGCAGTAAGGTTTCAACTCCATGGTTAGGGCGGAAGCCATGCTGATGAACGTCAAGCGGGGCATGTACGTCAATGTGATCCTGGAGCTGTAGTTGGACTGCTTTTTCGATGATCTTAGCTAGGAGAGGTATGCTGGAGATTGGCCTGTATGCTGCTGGATTGCTCTTCTCTAAGTTAGTTTTCTTGGGGATAGGCCTTATTGTGGCTAATTTTAGTTGTTCTGGCATTATTCCTTGAGTTAGGGAGTTGGAAACAAGGTTGTGTAAGAAATTGAGGAAGTTTTGCTTGGTAGCTTTGATCCATGGAACTGGGCAAGGATCGGTGGGTGCGGTACTTGTATTGAGAGAAGAGATGATGTCTGAAATTTGCTTGGTTGAAGGGGTGTGGAACCTGTTCCAACTTATGACGGGTATGGTGAGAATAATGGTTCCTGTGAGTTTTAGAGGCGGTGTAAGGCCTATTTTCTCCTGAAGAAAATTTGCATATATTTGAGGGTTGACTTGTATGTCTATGTCAGGGCTGGGTTCATTGGTAAGTTTTTTTACTATCTCGAATAGTTCTCTGGGTTTGTTGAAAGATCTCATGATTGTGTTAGTGTGATATTCTCGTTTTGCTTCGTTGATAAGATTGTTGTATTTAATTTGCTGTGTCGAATAAGAGTTCTGTGAGGTGGGCGATTTGGAACGTCTCCAATGGCGTTCTAGTTTTCTTAATTCTCTTTTAGCGTGGCGTATGCTATTGGAGTACCATGGCGCGTGATGTCGTTTATTATTCGGATTAAAGACTAGGTTAGTTTTTGCTGCTGTGTTGATGGTATTGTACCAATTGTTAACTTGCTTGTTGAGATCGAGTTCGTTTAAATTAAGGTAAGGTAGTGTTTCTTTTAGGAACTGTTCTTTTTTGAAAGCTTTGAATCTTCTTATCCTAAATAAAGAAGATTGTGTATTTTTAAGCTTATCTATTTTGTTTAAGAATTCTATTTTGATTCTGTGGTGGTCAGACCAAGGAACCGGAGTGATTACAGGTGACGAAATGAAGCCCCTGTCCATGATGTGTTTTGGTGCGAAAATGAGATCAGGCGTGGATCCGTATCTATGCGTGGGAGTGCTTATAAGCTGAGTGTATTGTAAAGAGTCCATTGCTTGTAGGAAGGTTACCTTGTCATTATTTGAGGCAGAGCTGAGGTTAAAGTCACCTAGTAGGATTAGCGGTTTGTGGTTCATGTTGACTGCACATACGGTTTCAAGAATGGAGGTTAGTTCTTCCGCTGGAGCGTGGGGGGCTCTGTAAATTAGGCAAATGGCTAAATGCTTATTTCCAACTACAATAGAGCTGCAATGGTCAGAGCTGTTAGCAGTAATAGGTTGAAGCTTGAGTGAGTCTTTTGCGATGATTAACACTCCACCTCCTCTTTTGTGAGTGCGAGGGTTATTAAAGGCGGAGTATGAGGGGGGGACCAGTTGGTTGAGGAGAACGTGGTCTATGGGATGGGTTGGCTGATGGGAGCAGAATTCGGGCAACTGCATGTTGTCCGAATTGGCAAACAGGTCCATCGAGGGGATGCCCCAGAGACAAAACAGCCACAAGACTACTATTGAATCCAAGCACCACTCAGGCGGCTGGAGGGCCCTGCTCAGCTTGTCCGCCAGAGTATTGTCCTGTCCTGGGAGGTATATCATCCTTAGGAGCATCCCTCAGCTTGCAGCATAGGAGCAGAGGGTACTGCCTCCTGGCAGAGGGGGTATGATCCTGTTCCCCCCTGTTTATTCACGTAGAACACTGCGACCTGATTGTCTGTCTTGATCAGCACCAAATGGTGCTGCAATTGGTGGCAGAAGGCTAGGTATGTTGCCTGGAGCTCTAGCAGGTTAATTTGCATCCTGGATTCCCTCTGGGACTAGCCGCCTTGCATCTGGAGGCTCCCGCAATGTGCTCCCTGGCTCATTGGAGAGGCATCCGTAGTGAGGACCTTCTGAGGACTGAGTGCCTGGAAGGGCATCCTGGCCTGAAGGCGACATGGAATCTGCCACAGTCTGCAAACCGATAGGTCACCTTCACTGTCCCTGAGCCTACCTATGGCTTGTGTCCACTAGGAGCGGAGGCACCACTGGGGTGCTCTCATGTGCAGGAGAGCATATGGTGTCACGTGAACCATGGAAGCCAAGTATCCCAAAAAGTGGAGTAGGAGCCGAGCGTACCTATGCAGCTGATTTCTTGAGGCATTCTGACCTCTCCTGAGGGAGAAAGGCTTTTGCCCTGAGTGTATCTAGTTGCACCCCTATGAATTCTAGGCACTGGGCCAGAGGTGGGATTTGGTGCAGTTTATGATGAACCCCAGGTGCTATCAAGTGTTGGTGTTCCCGGTGGGGCATTGTGCTTCTGCAGCCATGTCCCCCTTTATGAGCCAGTCATCCATATAAGTGAAGACAAAGGTCCCTTGGAGCCTGAGGCAGGCTGCGACCACCGTAAGGAATTTTGTGAAGACCTTGGTGACAGGGACAGACCAAAGGGCAGCACCCTGTATTTATAGTGCTGTCCCCCTACCACAAACTGGAGGTATTTTCTGTGGCTGGGATGACTTAGGATGTGAGTGTAGGCATCTTTTAGGTCTAAGGAGAACAGCCAATCTCCCTACTGGAGGAATGGCAGTAGTGTCCCAAGGGAGAGCATCTTGACCTTTTCCCTGACCAGAAACCTATTGAGCTTTCGCAGGTCCAGAATGGGCCTGAGGCACCGTCCTCTTGGGGATGAGGAAATACGAGTAGAAGCCTATGCCCCAGAGATGTTCTGGCACTGGTTCCACTGCTTTGTCATTGATTAGGCCTGCTAGCTTGGTGAGGAGCAGGGTCAGGTGAAGGAGAGGTCTGGTGGGCTCTCCTGGGAAGTACGAGGGTGGCACACACTGGAGGTGGAGGAGGTAACCCTCCTTGACCACCAGCAGCACCCAGGTATTGGTGGCGATAGCTAACAACCTGTGGGCAAACAGGGCTAGGCACCCCCATGTGGGCAGCAGAGGACCCCCCTGGGGATGGGGAGGTCACGCCCAGGCAGTCAAAAGCTCCCCCCAGGTGGGCTGGAGCCGGTGCCTGGGACTTTGGGGCCATCTGTTTTCTGGGACTATGTCCCTGGCCTTTTTGCTGCTGGGGCTGTTGAAAGGCCAGGAAAACCTGTTAGTGCAGTGTACCGCTAAAGCCAACTTTCTTCCTCGGAAAATAGGGCTTTTTCCCTGGGGCTTTCTTTCAGGATTGCACTGAGGTCTTCTTTTAGAGTCTGGTTCTCGTCATGAACTCTGTTTCTATCTCAGTTGCCTTATCTGCCAAGGGCTTTCTGAATAGGTTCTCTCCTATGCAGGGGACATCAGTCAGTTTGTCCTGCAACTATTGCTCCAAGTTGGATGACTGCAGCCATGCTTGGCGCCGTGCCCAGATACCCAGTGGCCACCCTGGCTGATGACTCGAAGCCATCGTAGGCTGCTTGCGACAAAAACTTCAAAGCATTCTTTTACCACCAAGGTCAGGGTCTTAAACCTCTGTAGGGGTTCCCCATCGAAGCATGCCAAGAAACCACCAAGCTCCTTCAACAGTACCTTCAGGTACATGCCATATAGAGCTGGTAGGACTTGATCAGGCAAATTAGCATCAAGCTCTGAAAGATCCTCCGACCAAGGGCGTTGAGGGTTCAGGCCTCCCTGCCAGGTGGGACTGACAAATGAGTCTTTTGGCTTTTAAGCCAGCAAATGGCCGACTCCATGACCATTGAGTTGTGGGGAAGCTGGATCTTTTGGAACACAGGGATTTGGTATATCTGGTACATTGCATCAAGGTGTCTATTAACAACCGGTACCGATGCCGGTGTTTCCCACATCCTGAGGAGGCGGCAGTTGAGGAACAGGGGCATTAGGACCGTAAAGGTTGTCTTTGGAGGTGCCTCATATTTCCATTTCCTCGGTGTGGGGGTCCTCCTCAGGCTAAGTCTTGACCATGTCCCACAGAAAATCAAGAAAAGCAACGTCCTCGGGTGGGGAACGGGGGTAGGTCTTTGGGGGAGATGGGTCCGAAGGCACATCTCGGTGTTGCCTCATGTCCGGGGACTCTTCGTCCTCAGTCTCCCATTCAGACTCAAAGTCCGAGTACGAGTCAGATGCAGCGTGATCACTTTGGTCAAGGACCGCTCCAGGCAGTCCATGACCTCCAGAGGATCTATGGCCCAAGCCGCAGGTGCTGAGGAGGACTGGTGCCCCAAGGAACGGGATGAGGACTTCATCCAGCGCTGTGGGCTCTCTCTCAAGGTCAGTGGCACTTGAGGACCGGCTCTATATCCAGGGAAGCCCTCGATGTCGAGTTCCATCGTCGGAGCAGATGAACTGGATAAGACAAACGCCCGCTGCGTGGCCATTAGGGCAGATATACTGCTCTCTAGGGCCACCATTCTAGTCTCCATACATTAGTTGTTGTAACATCACTGCATCCTAAAGGCATGCACATGATGTAAAATTCTGTTATAATGTTTATTTTCCGGTTCAATGTTCCTTGTTACCTGTTCTTTGTACACTGCCAAGAGTAGTATGTGCCATTATGTTCTCTGTAAACCGCCTTGATTACATGGATAAAGCGGTATATAAAATAAGCAAATAAATAAATACCAGTTGGCTCCACAGACTTCAATGTGAGCACCGAAGACTTCAGGCCCAGCATCGGTACTGTCGAGGGGGAGTCCTCAATGAGGATGGCCTCGGAGGTCAGAGGCAGGTCGGTGGGTGCCGACAACTTCTTACGGGGCAGCTTGGAAGGCTGTTCTTGTCATGACTCCTCGGATTCACACCTGGGACTGCGGGTCCTGGGATGGGATTTCCCCTTCTTCCCAGATCCATCCTCCGAGGCAGTCTTCGAGGGCTGTTTCTTCTTGTGCTCCACCCTCCAGGGATTTCTGTTCATAGAAACCGCAGCTGTGGTACTCCAAAGAGGCTTTGGCTTCGTGGGGCACCAAGGTATCAGAGAACATAAGAAAATAAGATATGCCATACTGGGTCGGACCAAGGTCCATCAAGCCCAGTATCCTGTTTCCAACAGTGGCCAATCTAGGTCATCCCCCTTCCTGCTATCTCAAGCTATTGTTGAGCTATCTCCTAGCCCAAAACATGCAAATGTTTACTGTTACCGATCCATAAATAGTCTACCTCTCTGTACATAGTTAACCTGTTCTCCAAGTTATACACCCTGTTTAATGTAAGTTCAATGTAGATCATTCCTCATTGTACAATTTTTTGACGACTGTGAACCGCGCTGAAGGTAAATAGTGCGGTATAGAAAAACTATAAATAAAATAAAAAATAAATAAATAAATATAAGTACCTAGCAGTCTCCCCAAAAGACACAGGTTCCTCAATGCTTGTATTGGGGTCAAGAGTGGTATCCTGGGTCCCTTTTAATAATGGTTTATGGACCTTTCCTCCAGGAACTTGTCCAAACCTTTTGTAAACCCCAGCTATACTAACAGCTTTTACCACAGGCTCCACCAAAAATCAGTCCTGGCTAGCCACTGATGCAGAGACTGGCTTCTTGGCGTTTCAGCTTAATTTTGGTCTATATATGACTACTTTTAATGTGTTAATTTATTCCTTATGTTGGGATTGGTAGTAATTGAGCTTGTTCAGTTTTCCGGATATGTGTATGGATGCTCTATGGCCCATTGCAATATTTACAGTACTCTCTTTTCTAGACAGGCCCCTTGTGTGAGTTTTTGAAATTGATGCTGTTATGATATGGTAGATTTATATTGAGATGACAATAGAATCAGAAATTACTTTTGGTATGTTGAGTTCTGATTGAAATGTCCTAATTCTGCCGTGCACCTATTGTTGGGAGAGGGGTTTCTTTGGATGGAGAATATTAAAAAAAAAAAAAGCAAGAACCACAGCACAGTTTAAAGCATCACAATAAAATTAGTTATACTAATTTTATTTTGGTGTTATAAACTGCGCTGTGGTTCTCGCTTTTTATTTTTGCTCCTTGGCATGTGATCACTTTGCATTTCCTTTGTCTTTTGCAGAATATATATTTACATTAAATACCATGACACTCCAGTGTGCAGTGTCAAGAGTCAATATGTTTTATATTAGATTCCCAGGCTATATGAATAAACTGCTACAATTTTTGCTGAATATACACAATTGCAAAATTTAAAAAAATGATATAAGCTGGGAAAATGTTGGTTCCTTTATTCATGGAGCAACCCTGACTGGTGTCCCGAGTGAGAGGACTCCTGTTCCCTGGCTAGAGCTCTGAGGAGGCGCCTCCATTATGGCTTGGGGGTGGGGAGGGGGCACCAACTCATCTCTCACCTCAGGCAGCAGACTGTCTTGAGCCGTCGCTGGCTGCAAATGTGTGAACTGAGGACCAGGTGGCATCCGGCAGATGTCTGCCATAGAGATAGAGTGTAGGCTTGCAACTGAGGTCACCATAGCCCTGACATGCACTGTGATCCGGCACTCCAACAATAGCACAGCCTGATCGTGGGCAAAGGTGATGCAGTCCACCACCCAGATGGAACAGGGTTCGCTTGGTCACAGCCTCCCCTAATTGACTGGGGTCATATGAAATGAAAAGCTGTGAGGCTTTGCGGTGGCCCTGGGTACACTGCAAGTAGAAGGACAGGGCTCTTTTGCAGTCCAGAGTGGAGAACGGCCGCTGCCTTGTCAGCGTGGGGCCTTGGAAAGAAGGTAGGAAGCATCACCTCCTGGTTGAGGTGGAAGGCGGATACCACCTTCGGAAGGAATTTTGGGTGGGTGTGAAGCATGACCCTGTTCTTGTAGAACCTAGTATAAGGTGGCTTGGCCACCAAGGCCTGAAGCCTGCTGACTCTGCAGGCAGAGGTGAGCGCCACCAGTAAGACAACCTTCCAAGATAGGTAACGCAAATGGCAGGTAGCCAAGGGTTTGAAAGGTGGCTTCGTAAGCTGTGTCATAACCACACTGAAATCCCATTCTGCCAGAATGTGGAGTGATGGTGCATGGAGAGTGTGCTCAAGAAGTGGAGCAAGAACTGCAGCACCATGTGTATCTGGCAGAAGAACGGGTCAACCCATTGCTCCGCACATCATACTGAGAATCTGTGCCACTTGAAGGCATAGGCTCATCTCGTGGAGTTCTTACGAGAGGTCAGGCAGACTTCTTCCACCTCCCTGGGGAGGTTTAAGGGCGCTAGGGCAACCCTTTCAGCAGCCAAAACACTGCAGCCCGCCTTATTACATTTGCTCGCCATTATGACCATGTCTCCCCTATTCTTTATCATCTTCATTGGTTGACTCTCCGTTTCACACAGAGCCATCTATACATCCACCCCGCTGTATTTATGTAACCTCATTTCTCTCCACACAACTTACCGCCAGCTTTGTTCCTTGAACGCCAATCGCCTGTCCTTACCCTCTCCGTCTCAGGCACATCTCGAACAAACCCGTCGCTCGGCTTTCTTCTTTCTCAGCCCCGCTTTTTGGAATGCCCTCCCATCCTCCCTCCGTTTGGAATCCTCTTACTCAAAGTTTAAGGAGTTATTGAAAACCCATCTATTCCAACAAGCCTTCGACCTCCCTCCTACCATCCCTCCCTGAGTTTTGTTTTGCTATGTCTGGTGTACTTATTGTGTGTTTTTGCACTGTCCTTTCCCCCCTTTCCTATCTTACTATGGCGTTCCTTTTTTCCTATAGTTAGGGAGCATAGTCTTTTTTATTATTGTAAACCGCTTTTATGTTTCGGCCAAAATGGTATATCAAATTAAGAAATAAAGATAAAGATAAAAGATAAAGATAAAGCCATACTGTAGCAACAGGTACCCCAAGTTAGGGTGGAGAAGCGAGCCCTCCCTCCTGGATCAGTAGTCCTGGGGCACTCCCCAGAGGGACTGGGAGCTCCGCCAAGAGGCGGAGCAACAGGGGAAACCAAAGCTCTCTTGGCCACTGTGGGGCCACCAGAATCATGGAAGTCTTACCCTGCAGGACCTTGAAGAGGGTCTAGGCGATTAGTGGCATGGGAGGGAAGGCATACAGAAGGCCCTCTGACTATGAGATGAGGAAAGCATCTGCCACTATCCGGGACAGGTGCAGTCGGGGACAGCAGAAGCGGGGCAGCTGAGCATTAGCTGGGCTAGCAAAGAGGTCCAAACTTGGGATTCCCCACAGTCAGAGTAGCCACTGTGCCACTCTGGGGTGTAGGTGCCACTTGTGAGGCTGGAGGACAATGCTCAGTCTGTCTGTTAGGGCATTGTCCTGGCCCAGAAGGTATACCGCTCTGAGGAGCATTCCATGGCTAATCACGTACCAGCAGAGGGCCACTGCCTCCTGGCAGAGATGCTGAGACCCTATGCTCCCTTGTTTGTTCAGGTAGAACATCGCGATTTGGTTGTCCATTTGGACCAGCACCAACTGATGCTGCAGGCGGTGTTGGAAGGCCCTGATCGCCAGAAAAATGGCTCTGAGCTCCAGCAGGTTGATCTCAATCGGGCTCTCCTCGAGAGGTCAGTTGCCCTGGCATGTGCATTTCCTTGCAGTGGGCACCCCTGTCCAGTACGGAGGCGTCTGTAGTGAGAACCCTCTGGGAGTTTGGGTGTTGAAAGGGCATGCCCTTCTGCAGGTGCTTTGTATCCTGCCACCAATCAAGTGACTGCTAGTAGGTGGGACTCTGAGATCCTGTCCCAGAGCCTGCCCATGGTTTGCGTCCACTGTGAGTGGAGGCACCACTGAGCTGCCTGCATGTAGAGGCGGACGTTGGGAACCACATGGACTGTGAAAGCCATGTTGCCTAACAGGCAAAGCATGAACTGCGCCGACACAGCGTGATGGTGCTGCACCTCGGTTGCCTGGGCCCTGAGGCAATCTACCCTGTCCAGGGGGAACGATGCCCTGACTTGGAAGGTGTCCAGATGAGCCCCTATGAACTCCAGGTCCTGTGTTGGAGTGAAGTGGGATTTGGGGTGGTTTATCACAAACCCCACATGTTGTAGGACCTTGATGGTGTAGACCGTGGCCTGTTGAACCTCTGAGGCCATGTCCCCTTTTACTAGCCAGTCATCAAGGTATGGGAAGACAAAGTCCTCTTGGAGACTGAGGTAGGTGGCCACCACTGCCAGGCATTTGGTGAAGACTCTTGGTGTGGAGGCTAGGTCGAAGGGGAGCCGCACCCGATATCTCTCTACTGAACTCATGCTTAGCCCGCATTCATGACTGGTTGAGCTCCAACCACCTTCACCTGAACCCAGCTAGGTCATCTGCTACCTGGATTACCTTTGGGGCTTCCTCATCTCTCCTAGCTCCCTCTTTTGCCTCTACCTTTGTTTCCCTGGTACCCTCATTCAGGTATCTCAGGATCATCCTGGATTCCTCCCTCTCATTCAAGGATCACATTTCCACGGTTTCCCTTCGTGCATTCTTCTACCTCCACAAGATTTGCTCTATCCGTCCATTCCTTTCCTCAGCGGCTTTGTCACGCTTCTTCTCTCGCTTATTGTCTCCAGGATTGATTATTGTAATGTCGTGTTAGCCGGTCTCCTACAATGTCAGCTCCACCGCTTACAACAACTTCAGAATGCAGCTGCTTGTATCCTCACCCACTCCTCGCGTTTCTACCATATCTTTCCTCTTCTCATTCACCTGCATTGGTTGCCTATCCGTTACTGGATACAGTATAAAATTCTCATCTTTGCTCACAAATTTATACACAGTGCCACTCCTCATTTTTTCACTCAGAAAAAAAATCCCAATGCGAGAGATACTAATAAATACCCTACCAAAAAATCCCCCAAAGACTCCCTAATAAAACCTTGATATATCTTTTTGTCGGGCCGCAGTGAGGGAGGTTTAGATAAACTTCAAAACCACACCAGACTACTGCGGACCATTTTAATCGCCAAACAGTTCTTAAGTTTTCACTTTCTTTATATGATTCACTAATCTTAAAACATGGAGAGAAGCAGCTCAAATTCTGTAGAATATCCAAATTCAAAATCGTAGTTTTAAATCACGACGTGCACATTTCGGGGCGAGACAGCCCCTGTATCAAGTGCTCTCACACAAGTCGAAAAAGTTTGGTTCTTCTCTTTATGCGAGAAGAACCATAAAGAGAAGAACCAAACTTTTTCGACTTGTGTGAGAGCACTTGATACAGGGGCTGTCTCGCCCCGAAACGTGCACGTCATGATTTAAAACTACGATTTTGAATTTGGATATTCTACAGAATTTGAGCTTCTTCTCTCCATGTTTTAAGATAACTCCTCATTATTTGGCTGATAGTCTCCAGTTTCATCATCCCCACCATCTGCTCCACTCTGTCCACACTCATCGGCTAGCCCTTCCCTCTGTTTCCATGGCACACCTTGAGCATATTCGAGGGGCTGCCTTTTTCTTTCTTGGTCCTGCTCTTTTCAACTTTCTCCCTCCTGCTCCAAGCTGTCCTTCCCAAGGTTTTTTTTTAATGAAATTATTCAAATTTAATCCAAGAAAGTTACAAACTATTCTTGACAGTAATAGAGCAAAAACACAAGAAAAAGAAAACAAGAGATTCATCATACTCTACAGATACAATAAGCAAAATATTCAGAGTGTCTGCTCACACTAGCCCACCACAAGGAAAAAGGGGGGGGGGGGGACTATCTTCTTCTTAACAACAAAAAAAGAAATAGCAAACGATACACCAAATAACCCAATTTAAATATTCAAGTGAGCACAGGTGGATCCTCGCTGGGGGACTCAGACCTCCTAGCACTAATGAAAGCAGTCAATTGAGGGGGATCATAAAACACATAAGAAACAGACTGGTATTTAACCAAACACTTACACGGATGTTTCAAAAAGAAAAGCCCCCCCAATTGCAAAACTCCAGGGCACAGAAGAAGAAAATCCCTTCTGCGTTTGTGTTTCTCTCGCTAGATCAGGATAAATGTGAATCATCAAGCCCCTAAACAGTAAATTGTGTTTTCTAAAGAAAAACTTTAGAAACCATTCACAGTCAGAATATAGTGCAAAGGTGACTAACAAGGTAGAAGGAACTGGGGCCTCAGAATCAGACTCTTCTAATAATTCAGAGATATTTAACAAATTCCCCTGTTCCCTTTCCCCACCCAACCGAGACAATCAGATTGCAATTTGGCTTTAGGTAAATAATAAACTTTTACCATAGGTGGAATATTTATTTATTTATTTATTTTAGCTGTATTTATATCCCGCTTTTCACCGGGTCAAAGCGGTCAATTGGGAGATACATTTAACACGAGGGGATATGACACACATACGCTAATACTTACAGGGAACATGGGCAATGGAGGGTTAAGTGGCTTGCCCAAGACCACAAGGAGTGCCTATAGGACTAGAAATCCCAGTCCCTCCGGCCTGAGATTGCTGTCCCCAGGTGGGACTTGAAACCCCGGCCCTCCGGCCCGAAGTACCTTGTCCTAACCACTAGGCCACTCCTCCCCCTCCTCCAAGGCAACTCCCAGAACATCCACTAAATACTGACGAAACATCTCCTTAGGGGAAATAGTAGACAATTTAGGGAAATTAATTATTCTTAAATTATTTGCTCTAGAAGCACTCTCTAAATGTTCCAATTTTACTTGCACGGAAGTTAAATTCTTTCTGAAGGCATCAGATTGATCAGCCAATTCCAAAATTCTTCTCCGATTCTCCACCTCTTCAGAGCGAGCTTCCACCACTCGGCGTTCCAAATCCTCCACTAGAGAAATAGTGTTCATCATCTTGCCTTCCAACATAGAAATTCTGGGGACCAAGGCTTCTCCTAGCGAAACAATCGCCTGCCATATAGCTTCTAAGGTAAAACTCTCAGGGCGCTGCAGGGAAAACACAGCCGAGGTCATAGGTACGGCGGAAGATTCCATAGGCGCTAGTGTCCAGCCTCCAGATAGCACAGGTATAATTCGACCTGCACTAATCCCACTCAACGGCACTGAGCCCAAAACTGGGCTATGCTGCTCAAAAGCTGCACTCTCCCGCTGCTGACACTCCACCATGCCTGACCCTCCCGAGCCGGTAACTTCACCCTTAGCCAAGGGGAGATCCAACTCCAGGAAATCCTCAGGTAGTAGCTGTCGGGAGATTTTCGGCGCCGGGCTCAAGGGAGAGATAGATGTAGCCGAAGCTCCCACCGAGTCACCCAACTCTGACGCGGAAGCAGCTCGGCGTTCTTCCTCCTCAATCGGGTCCCGGGCAGCACGAATCACAAAAGAATCAATAGGTCCAACAGAAACCGGAGTAGAGGTCGAGGAGGGCTGGGAGGATGCCGACCCACCTCTCCCTCTACGCTTCCTGCCCATAAGCGAAGAAAACGTGCTGCTGGACGGTTAGTTGGGATCGCCATCTTGACTAAGCACCGCCCCCCCCCTTCCCAAGATTTAAAGCCGCTCTGAATTCCAGCTAGCATTTAGTCTTCTGCCTCAACCTCCTTGATTGGTCAGCTATGTAAATATCCCTCACTGTGTGTGTTTCTTTGGGTCTTGTTGTTTATGTTACTCTGTTCAATGCTTCTGTTCTCTTAATTTACAAATCTACAACGGAATATCAAAACATTCACTCAAACCACTTCAAATGGCTCAAAATACAGCTGCCAGAATAATCACCGGCACCACAACTCATGCCCACATTACCCCCGTCCTCAAATAACTCCACTGGCTCCCAATAAGTCAACGAATCAAATATAAGATGATCATTAATATATTTAAAATCAGACACAAGAGCTCTGCAATCAGCCTCCAAGCCCTCTTACTCCCCAACACCAATAACAGACCAAGGAGGAAAACCACGTCAGACACCCTCAGCACCCCAAGTAACTACTCAAAGTCATGCAATTTCACTACACAAAGAGCACTTTCTCTAGCTGCCCCATTAATATGGAACTCTCTCCCTCCCGACTTACGATCAATGGACGATGTAAAGGACTTTCGAACACAATTAAAGACTGTACTCTTCACCGAGCACTATGGATCAGACACCTAACTGAACTCCTTTTATTGTATCTTTTATGTATCCCACCTTACTACTTTGATGTTTTGTTTATGCAATGCATGTTTCCCTTGCTTTTGTATAACCCTCGTTTGTCTTTGTAACCGCTTTGATTGAAGGAAAAGGCAGTATAAAAAAACCTGTTAAATAAATAAATAAATAAATTTGCTAGTGTTCCTTTCTCTTTCCTCCTCTTCTGCAGTCCTAGTATTGTAAACCGCTTTATCCTCCAGCTCTAGTGGTATAGTGAGTAAGTAAATAAATACCTTATATTGGCAGTGGTCGTCCCCAACCATGAACATGAACCTTAGGCGCTGCCTGTGGTTGGGGTGAATAAGTATGTGGGTATAAGCATCCTTTAAATCCAAGGAGCATAGGCAATCTCACTGCTGGAGGTAGGGCAGCAATATTCCAAGGGAGAGCATTTCGAACTTCTCCTGCACCAGGAATTTGTTCAGGTTTCTCAAGTCCAGGATGGAGCTTAGTCCGCCTGTTCTTTTTGGCTCCAGAAAGCTTAGCTGGAATAGAACCCCTTTCCTTTTAGGTGGTGTGATACAGGCTCCACGGTCCTATCCCTGAGAAGGCCTGCAAGTTCCTGCAGTAGTAGGGCATGGTGCAAGGGATTCCAAGGGGGCTCTACTGGGAAGAAAGGGGGAGGGCATCTGGTCCAGGTGAAGGAGGTAACTTTCCCTGACCACCTGAAGTGCCCAGGAGTCTGTAGTGATGGCAGTCCACCAGTGAGCAAAATGAATCAAGCACCCCCCTCCAGTTGGTAGCTGGTCCCCCATGGGTAGAGAGGCTATGTTCTGAGAGTAAAAAAACTCTGACCCAGTCTGGGCTGGAGCTGGTATCTGGGTCTTAAGGCCCTTAAGTTTGCATGGGCTCTGCCCTGATGAACCTGCTGTGGGGTCTGGGGGGGGGGGGGGGGGTGGTTATGGGGGATAAGCCACGATAAGGCTGGCTTTTCTGGTAGAAGAGAGGCCATTTCCCTGTTTTCTTTTCTTGGAAAGAGTGTAAGTCTTCCTGGAGAGTCGAATCCTGGTGACATACTCTGTCAAGATCTCCGCCGCCTTGTCCTCCATTGGCTTGCCAAAGAGATTTTCAGAGAGGCAACGGACATCAAGGAGTTTTTCCTGGACCCACTGCTCGAGGTCCGATGCTTGGAGCCAAGCCTGACATCGGGCACCGATGCCTGCAGCGGCCACCCTTGCATTAGACTCAAAACCGTCGTAGGCTGCTCGAGACAGGTACTTTGAGCACTCCCCAATAGACTTCGTGAGGGTTTGGAATCGCTGGAGGCGGTCCCCACTGAGACCAACCAAGAAACCCCCGAGTTCCTTAGTTAGGTCTCTGAGATACATGCATGCGGCAAGCCAACATCGAGCCCTGGTAACATTTACAAGGGACTCCCTGCCTGGGGGCACTGAAGAATGAGTCTTCGAGCTTTTCTGTCAGCGCATGGCTGACTCGACCACCATGGAAGTGTGAGGGAGTTGCACCTTCCTGAAGCCGGAGACCCGTGCTGGACCTGGTACATAGTGTCCAGGTGCCAGCTAACAATCGGCACAGATGCCAGTATTTCCCACATTCGGAGGCGGCAGCGCCCGAGGATGGAAGGGACAAGGACTGTAAAGGGCCTCCTTAGGTGGGGCCTTGTATTGAAAGATTTCGAGTTCCTCCGTGCAAGGATCCTCCTCCGACTGTGTGGTGAGGGACAATGTCTTTGCCATGTCCCAGACAAACTTGAGGAACGAGGTGTCCTCAGGCAGGGACGGATCCGAGGGGAGGTCACAGTGTGCTCGTGTCTCCGGAGAAGCCTCGTCCTTGGACTCCCAGTCCAAGTAGTCTGTCAAAGACTCGAGGCCTGACGCCACTAGGGGCGTCATTGGATCTGGGCGTCAGTGAACCATGGCTGATGCTTGGCTGGAACCAGAAGTGTTTGCCAGGGAGGATCTTGCTCCTGAGGACTGGGAGCGGGATTGAGACCCCCACCGGGGATCATCTCAAGGTATGGAGCTCTCAAGGATCTCTTCGGCGGTCTGGGGAGTCCTCGGCATCGAGGTCCCTGTGGTCTCAGCGCATGCGCCAGTGGGGCTGGGCATTGACGCTTGCTACAAGGCAAGGAATGCAGAAACACTCCATTCCAAAGCCATCATCCTAGTTTCCCACTCAGGGATTGCAGCCTTTGACACAGATGCCGGGGTGACTGGGACAAGTGTCGGCAAGGAGAGGGAGTCTGACAGGACAGGCCTCGGGGGTCCGAGATCAACTGCGGTGGTCTCGGCATCTGTTCCGAGTACCTTGGCCAGCAGCTCCCGCTCAGACTCCTCGGATACCTTCTGGGAGCTGTGGGACCATGCACAGGACTTGCCGTGCATGTCTGCTTCCCAGGAAGAGGCCCTCAAGGATTTCTTCTTTTTCTTACACTCTCGCTCCGGGAAACCCTTGTCAGAGTGTCCGCATGCCCACTCGGGCACCGTGGGGGCTGTACGCGACTCCAAGGATCCATGCAGGGCGATAGAGCATGCGGCTACCAGGAATACCGGGGCTGAATCTGACCCATGGAAGATGTCATCTTGCTTCTGCCGGCGACTCTGGATGGCCTTAGCGGACATCTTTTTGCATAGGGAGCACGCCTCTGGGTCATGGTCGGTACCTAGACACCTGAGACAAAAGTCATGTGTGTCAGTAAGGGACATGTTTCTTGCGCACTGATCACACTTCTTAAACCCAGTGGCCACTGGGGCAAAAAGGATCCCAGCGAGGTTGAAGACCTTCGACATGGCCAGTGGTTAGAAAAGGCGCGAACACAGTACAAGACATAGGCAGGTGAAGGTTCTCACCAAACTTTATTGATCCAAATATATAAAAACAGGGAGACCTGACCCGACCCTGGCCGTGTTTCGATAGAATCTTCTTCAGGGGCTGGCTCACCTTGATGTTAAAAATACATTATAAATGAATAAAACAATGATAAAACCAATAAATAACAAATACAATAGATAAAACAACATGGAGGAACACAATAAGAAGAAGAATATAAATAATAAATCAATAACAAGTATAAAATCATATCATACAAAAAACTTATTATTCATAAACTCTTATCAATGTATGTGATCCCTGAACATATATAAGCATAAATAGAAATTAATAGCATATATTGAAGTTAAAATACTGTTAAAACTTAAAACATAAATATGGGAAAAGCCATTAATACCGGCAAATACATAACATCCAAACTATTAAAAGGTATTAATAATAATGATACTACATAAAAAATGAATAAATTACTAAAAGAGAACTCATAAAAGAGGAGAACTATAAGGCAGGAGTGACCAAGGCCTGAACCACCAAAGATGACAAAAACCTATCACTAATGATGACTAATCATGCTACTTGGGTATGAACTCTATTATATAATATAAATCAGAAACCTTAAAAAGATAAATGAACAAAAGTTTGAACTTTTTTTAAAAAACCCTGAGTGGGGAGAAAGTAAGGGAGAGGAACAGGAGTGAACCAAAATTACCTGAGCGGACTGTACTGAAGTATGGTAGCACAACCGAATGGTGCTAAAATTGATACCACTTTTCATGGCTGAAAGGTGTAGGGGAACAAGAATTGTAGATTCAAAATTAAAAAATTTTTATAAAAATGTTTTTACTTACTTCAAACTTAAATGTAAAAGAGTGTATGTAATCGCTAAAAGTGACGAACCACCTTTTAGTTCTAAAGAATATAACGTGGTAGCAATGTTTTAAATAAACGCTAATGCATTGGCTACATTAAAACGGTTTCAACCCATTTAAGAAGCAATCTACACTGAAGAGTCACTGTTTCTAACTTTCTTACAAAATCTACATATATTGATTTTGCCAATTTTTTTCAGTACTCACTGACAACCATCTCATCCATGATCTACTATCCTGGGTTGCAACTATCACTCTCTCAGCCTTCTGTTTCAGTTCACTGCTCCTTAACCATTCATGTGTCTGTTCTTGATTGACAAAGGGATCCTGGAGTAACACTATGTATTTGTGAATTTGCCACTTGTTTATCGTTTGCTGATCTCATTCTTTGACAAGTTTTTTCTCTTGTTTTGCAAATTCTTGTGTGCTTGTGGATTCTCACTCATTCCCTTCAGTCGTCAGAATGCTTGTCCTAGCTTGGTGATGCAGACAGACACCTATAATGGTAAGATACTGTCTAGATACTCTTGCTCCACCTATCCTACATCCTGCGAGACACATTATACCTCAGCCCTGACTGTCTTCATCTACCCATTACCTTTGCTCCTATGTTCGCTCAGCTGAGTGCATTTGGCTCAAATTCCACTTCCTTTCTGAGTTTCTTCACTTCAAATTCATGCTTGCCTTCTTCAAATCTGCCATAGCACTTGCCAAGCAAAGTTACTATGTCCATCTAACTCTCTTGCATCTGACCTCCATCGTCTCTTCTGTACTCTCAACTTTCTCTTCAAGGCATCTCTGCCTCCGATCCCTCCTTCTCTTCCTGGCAAAACCCTAGCTGGCTATTTCCATGACAAAATCCACAAGATTACACTCCAGTTCCCCTCAAGATCAGCTTTATCTCCTCTTCAATGCCAACTTTTCTCCTCAATCTCTGCTACCCTTTCTTCCTTCTCTAAGATCTCTTAAGATGAAACCTCATCTTCTTTCCTCCTCTAAACTTACTACCTGTTCCTCTGATCCTATCATCACCTATCTCCCTTAAGTCCATCTCCTCCTCTGTCATCCCTTCCATCAAGCACATTCTCAACTTATCAATCTTCACTGCATCCTTCAAGCATGCTCTGGTCACACCTCTCCTCAAAAAAACCTTCACTCATCCTTTTAATTATCGACCCATCTCTCTCCTTCCCTTCATTTCCAAAATTCTTGAATGTAGTGTTCTTCACTATTGCCTTGAATTTCTCTCCTCTCAAGCCTCCTTGATCCATTTAAATCTGGCTTTTGTCCCTTACTGTCACAAGCACAATGCCAAAACCACTAGTCTCTAGTTGAGGGCGTGGTGGTTGATGTATCCTTCCTCTATCAGCTATATTTATGCTTCAAGTAAAAAGGATTGTAGTTGAGGCAAACCGAGGGTAAGGCTTATTACAGAAAAAGTTTATTTTAAACACAAGAGAACAGATCAGGTTCAAGGTTCCATTAACAGGATAAATTATAGGCTTTTGCTTAAGGTTCAGCAAACTGGTGGCAAAAACAAACAGAACTCAACAATGGCTTTTCAAAGTCCTCTTAAATGTAGAAGCTTAGCCTTTTCACAAGAACAGTGTGCCACTTTCCTTATAGTCTTTTGTTAATCATAGCACAAACAAGGTTAATTCTCCTATGGCAGTTTATCTTCACTCAGCCTCAATTCTCTGGGCTGCACTTCCAGGTGAAAATGAAATAAGCATTCAAAATGTCCTCAGAACTCTTAGCAGGCTTTTCATATAAAACAGGAGCAAAGCACAAACTCTTAAAGCAGCCAATTAGCTTTCTTGCTGTTGCAGAGTTCTACCACAGCTGATAATCAGGCATGAAACACAGCTTCCTTTACAAGCTTGTGGCAGTAAATTCCCTTTCCAAAACACACAGGAAATTTACCTCCTTACTGCTTACGCTTTAAGGTTACCTTTTCAACAGGAACAATTCTTTCAAGGCTGGCTTTTCTTCAACATTTCAATTCTAAAGCTTGACATAAAGAACAATCCATAAACATGTCTTCTTCCCCCACCTTCTCCCAATTGCATGGGCTCTGACTCACTCACTTGATCAGACTGCTCAGCTGACAATCTCTCTGGTGGTCTGAAAGCTTCTCTAATTTCTGGCTTCCACCCCTGTTGCCAACCTGATTCAGGGAAAACAGCTCTCTCAGCTCTGGGTAGCTCAGCCCTTCTCCAGGAGTTAGCACCTGCTCTGGCTTCTCCAGCATTCTATCGTCCTTGCTGCTCTGGACTCTGTTCCTCTCCCCATCTGCTTCTTCTGCTTCCTCTGCTGCTGCTCCTCCCTCCATAATCTAACCAGGGTTTATACTCACTGGGATCCAACCCCACCTCCTTCTCTCCCAGGTGTTTGTAATCTCCCTGCCTTCTGAACTCAGAATAATCAGTGCACTTGTTAGAGTAAGGGCTTTGGTCCTCGTGCTTGCAATCTCCCCCTCTTACTCTATCAAGCATTTCCTGAAACCTATTCCAGCTGGGGTTTTTCTGCTTTTGAAACGTGGCTCTGGCCTTCTGACCCTGCACACCTAACAAAGGCCCCTTGATTAAGGTGAATTCCTTATGCTGCTCACCTCCCCCCTGCTCTGGATGGCTGACCTTGCCACACTTACATTCTACTGAAATGACCCCTTGCCAGTCTCCAGCGACTTGTTCCTGGCTAAATCTAATGGCCTTTGCTCAATCCTCATTCTTTTTGAACTTTCTGCTGCTTTTGACACTGCTGAACACTACCTTCTCCTCGATACATTGTCCTCACTTGGATTTAGGGATTCTGTTCTGTCCTGGTTCTCTTCTCATCTCTCCCAGTGCTCTGTTCTGGTAGTTCCTCTTCTACTGTTATCTCTCTTTCAGTTTGTGTACCCTAGTGGTCTGTTCTGTGCCCTGTATACCCAGTCCCTTGGTGCTCTCATCTCCTCCCATGGTTGGTTCTCAGTATCATTTTTATGCTGATGACTCTCAAATCTATCTTTCTATCTATACATGATATTTCTCCTATACTCCAAGCCCTTCTATCTGCCTGCCTATCTGACATTGCTGCCTGGATGTTTCACCATCGTTTGAAATTGAACATGGCCAAAACTGAACTTATTTATCCCCCTAAACCCTCTTCTCCCCTTCCTCCTTTTGCTGTTGATAACACTCTTCTTCCTGTTTCCTCAGCCAGCAATCTTGAGTCATCTTCAACTCCTCCTCCTCCTTCTCCACATATATCCAACAGATAGCAAAAGACCTGTCGTTTCTCTCTATACCATTAACAAAATTTGTCCCTTCTCCTTCCTGAACACACTACTAAAACACTTATACACTCTTTAATCACCTCTGCCCTCGACTATTGCAAGCTCCTACTTGCTGGTCTCCCTCTGAGTCATCTTTTTCCCCTTCAGTCTATTGAAAACCTGCTGCGCTGCTAATCTTCCATCAGTCCTAATATACCCCCTCTTCTTAAATCACTTCATTGGCTTCCCTTCTATTTCCATATACAATACAAACTTCTCCTTCTGACCTATAAATGCATTTGTTCTCCTGCTACTCGCTATCTTTCCTCTCTCCCTACACACCTCCTCGTGAACTCTGCTTTTCCTCTGGCTTGCTTCTCTCTATGTTCTTCTCTTCTGCTGCCAACTTCAGACTTTGTTCCTTTCACCTTGCTACTCCTTATGCCTGGAACAAACTACCTGTATCTTTACATCAGGTTTCATCTCTCCCCCCTTTCAAATCCATGCTAAAGGCTCACCTTTATCAGGCCGCTTTTGGATCTTAATCATTTGTTCTCCTTCTGTCTCTTTACTCTTCCCTATTGTACCCTTACTCTCATCTTTTGTACTGTCTGTCTTGATTAGATTATAAGCTCTGATGAGCAAGGACAGTCTTTTATGTGTGTCTGTACAGTACTGCATACACTTTGTAGCACTATATAAATGATTAATAGTAGTAGTAGTAGCAGCAGTAGCTCTATGTGTAATGAACCTCTATGAGGCCTAGTCCTGCAACTCTAGAGATGTACAGTCTCAGCATACAATGATTCTTGTAAAATTACCTCATGAGCATAGAGGAGTTTTCTTGTTTGCACATTCAGTTTTTCAAGATTTTTAACAGGCCAGTCTACAATCCCAAAGCTGTGTGAGAGCACAAGAATTGCCAGATGATCGATAGCTTGTATCTTATTCCTTGATGTTAAAGCACTTTTCAATAACGATTTTAATCTCCTGTAGTATTCTTTACTGATCTTTTCTTTAATTAATTTCAGCTTGAGTGTCATTCCTTCCTCTACTCAGATATTTATATACACCCGGATATAGGCTAAAGAAGTCGACCAATGACGTGCCTTCAACAGGGTGGAAATAACCGCCGACGAATATCCCCTTGCTGTCAACCTCGCCCTCTCAAGAGCCATGCCGTAATTGAAAAACGATCCACGTGAGGCATGACCAGTGGCCCCTGAGAGAGAAGGTCCTCCCGCCGGGGGGAGGAGCCACGGCTTTCCGATCAGAAGCCTCCTCAGATCGGCATACCATGGCCTCCTTGGCCAGTCTGGCGCGATCGATATCACCTGCCCTCGGTGATGCTCTATGCGCTGCAACACTCGACCTATTAACACCCAGGGCGGGAACACATACAGAAGCTGTTCCTCCGGCCAGACCTGAATGAGAGCATCCAGGCCTTCCGACATTCTTTCCTTTCTCCTGCTGAAGAAGGATCCGACCTGTGCCGACTGAAAGGTCGCCATCAAGTCCATCACCGGCGTTCCCCAACGGCGTACTAACAACGCGAACACTTCTGGGTGAAGAACCCACTCTCCTGGGTCTACTCTTACTCGGCTTAAGAAGTCGACCTGCACATTGTCCACCCCCGCTACATGTGCCGCTGAAAGCGCCAGCAGATTCTCCTCGGCCCACCTGAACAGATCCTCTGCCTCTGCTTCGAGCGCCACACTGCTGGTGCCTCCTTGACGATTGATATAAGCCACCGCAGTCGCATTGTCGGAAAACACCCAAACGGCTTTCCCCTGTAAATAAGGCTGCAGAACCTGCAGCCCTTTTGCCACTGCTCTCAGCTCCAACCTGTTGATGGCCCAACTCTTCTCCAGGCCCGTCCATTGCTCCTGAGCGAATCGTCCTTGACAGTGAGCCCCCCAACCTCCGAGACTGGCATCCGTCGTCAGAGAAATCCATGCTGGGGTTTCCAAAGGCATCCCTTTTTCTAGACATCCTGGCCGCAGCCACCACTGCAGGGCCACACGTGTTTCCTGGGGGCAGGGCAGACACTGATCCAACCGATCCTTTTGGTGAGACCACCTCCGCAATAATGCCCTCTGCAACGGTCTCATGTGAGCCCGAGCCCACGGCACCAGATCAAGCATCGCCGCCATGGTCCCCAGTAGCTGCATATAGCTCCATGCTGTGGGAGCCTGCTTCTTGAGGAACTCTCGAACCATGCTCTGAAGTCCCCTTGCTCGTCGTTGCGGCAGAAAAATCTACCCTTAACTCGTATCGAAGCGCGCACCTAGGTAGTCCAGGCGCTGAGATGGCAACAACTTGCTCTTGGACATGTTGACCACCCAACCGAGACTTTGTAGAAAGGCTACCACCTTGGCCGTGGCCGCCTCGCTCTCTGTTCTCGACTTTGCCCGGATCAACCAATCGTCCAGATATGGGTGCACCAAAACTCCCTCCTTTCGCAGAGCCGCAGCCTTGGTGAATGTTCTCGGCGCCATCGCCAGCCCGAAGGGCAGCGCTTGGAACTGAAAATGACCCATGGGAACCGCAAATCTGAGAAACATCTGATGCTCTCGCCTTATCGGAATGTGCAAATACGCCTCCGACAAATCCAGGGAGGTAAGAAACTCCCCTTTCTGCACCGCCACTATGACCGAACGCAAGGTTTCCATCCGGAAATGGGAGACTTTGAGGCAGCGATTTACCCTTTTTAGGTCGAAAAATAGGCCGCATAGCGCCCTCCTTCTTTGGCACTATGAAATATATGGAGTATCGACCGCTGCCGCATTGGTCGGGGGGAACCGGCACTATTGCCTTGAGGGCTAACAGCCTCCGCACCGTCCTGTGCACCGCCCTGCGCTTGAGACTTGTTCCGCACGGCGATTGCACGAAAGAATCCGTTACTGGCCTTTGAAACTCCAATGCATAACCTTCTCGAATCACCTCCAACACCCACTGGTCTGACGTGATCTGGGCCCAGGCAGGGTAAAACTCCCGTAACCTCCCTCCTATGGGAATCACACCCCCCCCCCCCCCCGGACCCCCTTGGCTTCATTGTGACTTCCTAGGCCCTGAGGTAGAGGGGGAGGAGGCTGCAAATCCCCTACCTGCTCCTCAAAACCCCCAAAACCCCTGGTTTCGGTATGGGAAATGTGCACGTTGCGCTTGACCAAATCTGGGGGACCGAAAGCGTCAAAAATCCCTAGGCTGCCTCTTAGGCCCGGGACCCGACGGCCCTTGCTTCTGCTTGGCTTCAGGCAATCTGCCACCCTTAGACTCCCCCAAATACTTCAACAAATTCTCCAAACAAGAGTTCCCCCTGAAAAGGAAGCTTACTTAACCTTCCCTTGGACGAACCGTCCGCTGCCCAGTTGCGAAGCCAGATACCGCCTAGCTGCAATCGCCAACGCCATACTCTTAGCCAGCCCTCGGATAAGGTCATAATGAATATCCGCTAAATAGGCCGCTCCCGACTCCAACCTGGCGGCTTCTGCCGCCGTCTCTTCTGACTGATCTGCTTGGATACGCTGTACCCACCGTAGACAGGCTCTAGCTACCCAAAGCCCCACAAATAGACGCTTGCATAGAGAGCGCATTGACCTCAAAAACCTGTTTCAACAGGGCTTCCAGCCTACGGTCCTGGGCATCCTTAAGGGCCGCACTACTTTCCACTGGAATGGTAGTCTTTTTTGCAACTGCCGACACCACGGCATCCACTCTGGGAGACTTAAACAACTCCCGATCTTGGTCTATTAGAGGGTATAGGCGTGCCATAACCCGAGACCCCTTTAGGGCTGACTCTGGCAAGTCCCATTCTTCCTGGATCATCTCCTTAACCACTCTGTGTACCGGAAAAGCTCTCAGAGTCTTCCGGAAAGCCTGCAACAGCGGGTCTTCCAGGGTGGCGTCCTCCACTGGACCCCCTGAGGGCATATTTAGCGCCTTTAAAGATTCAGAGATTAGCGCCAGCAACTCCTCTCTCTCTCCTAAAGATGCGCACGACCCTGACCTGGTCTTCCTCTGCAATCTCTCCTTTTTCCAGTTCCTCATCCAAGTCCAAATCAGTGTCCGGCTCCTCCGAATGGAGACTCTCCGACACCACGGACTGCTCAGAGGTGCCTCTGTCAGCCCTGGACTTCTTTGCCTCTACTCCCGTGTCCAACGGGATGCCGGCCGCTTTAGCCCTAAGCTCCCCTCAGTAGCCCCAGGGGAAGGTTTCCCAGACTGACTTCCCAAAGCTTCCCCACCGACGTACTTGGAATGGGCTCTAGGGATGGAATGCTGGGTGAACCGGGCTGGTGAATGGCTAAGGAGGCCCTCCCTTGACCATCCTCAATGCCCTCTGCCCCCGGCTCCAGCCTCCTGACTGCAGCCCTTACAAATGCCCCCTTCAGAAATTATGCTCCTCTTTGCCCCACAAAGCAGACATAGCTGCTGAGGCATCCTGCCCCAGAGAACAAATGACCTAAAAATCTCTCTGCAACAACCAATGCTGACAGGGATACACAGGCACCAGTCCTGGAGCACTGCTCCACGTGCCGTTTCTTTTATCTTTTTTTTCTAAATAAATAAAGCCCCTGTCAAACCTCCAGTCAGGATCTAAGCACCCGATTCGCAAACGAGACTCCCCTGGTGCGTTTCTCCCACTTAGAAACCTGAAGAACTGACAACCGGCGATTCCCGCACAAGTGCCATGCGGCTCGGCCTGCTCCTTCGAAGCCGCATCAACGCGCCGCCGTTTCTCTGCCCGCTCTCCCCCAGGCGCTCAGAGCTCCTTACCTGCCAGTAGCGAAGGCAGAAAACCACTTTCCTGCTTGGGCAGTATCACAGCGTGGGAACTGCCGCACCGGAGCCCTTCGTGCAGAAGTGAAGAAAACCTTGCTCTGCTTTACCGTTCACGTGGTCGGCGGCCCTAACAGCGATTGCAGGCACTTCTGCACGCTGAGGGTCCGCTCTACATGCCTTCAGCTCCACAGACAAAACTGAGCGGAGTCTTCTCCCCTTTAAGCGACCCCTTGTCCCTAAAGAAGATTCCACTTGTGAGGGATGGGGGTGGGGGGAGGCAGAGCCAACAGCACTAACGGCACAATAAATTCTCTTAACCAACAAAATAATAAATTCCCTACTTTCTATTATTACTATAAGCTTTTTTTTTTTTTTTTTTTTAATCCAAACCAATGAAATCAATCCAAAGAAATCAAATAAAAACCAATTATCCTAACTCTTCTTAATTGCTCCTTTAATGAGCCCCACACTGCCAGGCTCATCAATCCTCCAGCTGCTTGGAGACTGAGATAACTGGTGGAAGGCAGAACCGGAGCTTACGTACCTGTGACATCACAAGAGTGACGTTTCTCAGTCTCCAAGCTGCTGGAGGAGGAGCAAAACCCAGAGGTTTCGGGACCAGACTGGAGGGACGCTAAGGAATATTGTTTTTTATGACATATCTTTATTCAAACTTGAAATCTGTTATAAACTGCTTCGTTATCTTAAATGGAAAAGGTGGTATAGATAAGAGTCAAAACCATTTCAGAAATTCCAGCACTGCATACTAAGCAGGTCCTCTTTCACAGCGTTTATGCTTTCTGCCAGTAGATGAAGACAGAACTAGCTTCAATCAATATATTAAGTGCATAGATGCATAAGATGCATAGAGATTTACTGGATAGTTTTCCTGCACATCTATATCAAAGCTAAGCAATGTGAAAAAAGACACACAAACTTCCCAAAGACCAGCCATTAATACTGAAAACTCCCTTACCTAGAGAATATGACCAGGTTCAATGCCAACTCACCTCCAATACAGGAGTGAACCAGCACATTCGCTCAACAAAATAGTGAAGGACTTCTATATGCCCAATTAATGTGCTGTAGCAGAGCAGAGAGCTTTCTGGATGAGTTCTGGATTTGTCTGGCAGGACTCAAGGAAAGGAAATTAATAGGCAGTTTAACCTTTTTCCTTCCTTATCATCCTGTCCAACTAATCCAGATTCGTGGGATGTACCCAAGCTTAGACGGTACTGCGGGGCAAAGTCAAGGCTGTTTTCAGGACCCTCAATCTGAAGACTGCATTATCCCATCTGTACATCCAAATGGTAATATCTGGAGAAGGAATACAAAGAAACCAAGGCGACTGTCTTGCAAATATCTGCCAGAGGAACTGCTTTAAATTGTGCCCACACAGATGCCTGAGATCTGGTAGAGGGAGCCCTTAAATCCTCCATGGAAATAATAGCCTTAGAGGTTGCCTCTCCATTCTATGAGATCCTGTTTCCTAATGGCTTTTATCTGCATATGTCTATGTAACCAAGTCCTATGGTCGTCCAGAAAATGAAGATTCTCCTTACCTTGACACTCTTCTCTCACAAAAGTCAACTAAGAGATCCCTAATTGACATATATATGATAACCTTGTCTAGGAAGAAGAGAACTAGATGCATCATCAAGGATTCCTCAGAGTAAGGTTCCCTGCAAGAGATGGCATGAAGCTCCAACACATAGCTACCAAGAAGGTCAACTTCCAGACAGACGCCAGACATGTGCTTCCTCCCTTCTCTCCACAACAGTTAGAGTGGACATTGCTCTAGGGTGTCTACCTCCCCGATAATAGCCCTACATTACAAAATTAGCCAGGTATTCCCATAGGATCAACTGGCTGAATAAATAGGGTCCATCCCAATGATTTTGGAAGACTAGCATTCTATTTCCCTAAGTCTGAACTGTTAATGAGCTCATTACTTTAATCATCTTACTGAGCAACAAGACAATCTCAAATCTACTAAATTTAGAGCAGAGGTTCCTAACCTTTTTTGATGTGTAGACCCTCTTCACAATCTTTAAACGTTTGAGGATTGCCAATCCATCTCCACCATTTTCTCTCCATCCCCTTCCACCAGCTTTTCTTCACTAATCTCTCTTGCTCACTAATATCCATTCCCTCTTTCTTCCTCTTTCCCAGCCTGTTCTTATCAGTTTTACTCCCCTTTACACTGGCCAGTCTAACCAGTTCTTCTCATTCTCTCTCCAAGCCTGTTCCCCTCGCTCTCCTCACAGCTTTTTCTGACCAGCTGCTCTCATAACCCCAGTCCATCTCCACTCATCTTTCCCTCCTTCTCCCTCAGCCCAACCCAATCATCTTCTCTTTCTCTTCCAACCTAACCCACTAGCATCTCTCTATTGCCCTCTCAACCACAAGCCAACTCCCACTCTCCTTCTTCCTCTCAACCACAAGCCACTCTATATCATCCTCTTCACCATCAATACAATCCTCTCACCACAATGCTGCTGCACTGCTAGTTTGGTCATTAATGCCATTTTCGGCCAGCTGCTAATTCCACCATCACCACATCTGCTACTAATCCTGCTGTTGCCATGCCACTGCTATTCCAGCCCTTACTGCCTACCTCAATCCTGCTGCCACCATTGCTGCTTCTAGGCTGCGAGGGATTGTTACTGATGTCACTGATGCAGCTGCTATTTGGGGGTCCATGTGGACTGTAACTTCATGTCTTTTCTTTTCATGCATTCTACAGACCCGCTGTGATGACTAGAACCGCAAGACGTCCAAAGACTGCAAGCCGGGAACTAGTGATCTAGACTAAAACAAACTCCATGAGATTCAGTGAAAAGGTTTGGACGACATTTTTCTTGCCTCATTAAAGATGGATCTCCCTTGTTCTGAGACACAGGAGATGTCTCAAAGCATCTTAATGACACCTTAGATAGTGTCCTAGTTAAAACCTTCAAACCCTTAAGGATCACACTTTCTGTAATAGAATGAGGATCCTTTTTTCTGAGCTTGTGCTCAGTGAGAGAGAAGAGACCAGAAGGCATGCACCCCTCACCAGAGACATCGGTGCCAGACTTCTCCGAGTCAACTGGCAGTTTGTGCTCAGCCAGACGGTTCTTAACAATCAGAGCCAGCATCTTGTATTGGGAGTTGGAGCTATCACAGCAGTTCTCCAGAAGCGAGTGGATGTCACAGCTCACAAACTGCTCTGCCAGGGTCCTGTGATTGTTAATCAGCATACTCAGCACCAAGAGGCCATTCTGTACTGCAGAGGAGCAGCTGGAGGGGAAGAGACAAATGACAAAAATTAGTACTACAGACACATACACTGAGCTAAGAATGAACATCTAAAAAAGAGAGCAATCAGAGGAACATCAAATGAATATAGACTAAATCATCTATGGGAACAGATCAGTAATCCCATCACTCTACATAAGTGCACAGGAATGGAAGGCGTCATTTCCCTCACATCCACACGCAGTTACCTGTTTGTATCAGCAAGCATAGGCAGAAGGTTCATGTGTCCAAGAAGGCATCAGGAAAAGATGAGAAAAGGGAAAATAATAAACCTAAGAAATGACATTAACATCATGTTTGCTACAGGTTATACAGGCACCACAGTAACCCAGTAAAGGGATAAAACAGGCCTTGACAAATTTTCCATAATTTTAGGAGCCAGTCCAAAAACTTATGAGCCACCAGCTGAGACTTTTGCTCCCTGCCCCCTGCATTGTCTCCACTGAAGAAGCTGATGCAGAGGGGGGTGGGGGGGGTCCTACCATAGCTCTTCTATGGCCAGATCTAAGTTGTTTTCCCATTCCATATCCAAGGGAAAAAAAATATCAGGGACTCCTGCAGGTATTGGCAGAAGAATACTGCCAGCACCCCTCTACCTACTCACCCACACTGTTATCACCCAGTCTCCTCCTTGTATCCAGTCTCTCTTCTCTATTCCATCATCTCCATCCGCTAGCACCCAGATCTAGCCCAAAGTCCCAGCCCCCCCACTTCTACCCCAGCCACCCCCTCAACACACAGCTAGCCAAGCAGCACCCCTGCGCCAACTCAGCAGTCAGCCCCACATTCTAGTTCTTACTCTAGCATCAACGTCCAGTCTCAGCTCATACTCTGGATACCCTTGCTCTGCCCATTCCACATCCTGAGAGGTGCACCTCACCTCAGCCCTGGTTGTCTTCAACTACTCGCTACTTTACGTTCCTGTACCAGCTCAGCTGAGCACATTTGGCTGAAATCCCACTCTCTCTCTCTGACTTTCTTCACTTCAAATTCATGCTTTCTTCTTTCCAGTCCGCCATTGCACTCGCAAAGCAAAACTATTTTCTCCATCTGACTAACCATCTTGCCTCTAACCCTTGCTGTCTCTTTTCTACTCTCAATTCTCTTCTTAAGGTACCTCCACCTCCAATCCCTCCTTCTGTCTCTGCCCAAACCCTAGCAGACTATTTCTATAACAAAGTGCATAAAATTATTCTTCAGTTCCCCACTAAATCTTCTTCACTCCTTCTTCCCGTTCTCCATTACCAACTTTCCCCTCAACCTCCTTCACCCTTTAAATCTTTTCTAAAATCTCCATTGAGAAAATCTCTCTTCTTTCCTCCTCTAAACTCACTACCCATTCTTCTGATCCTACCCCCACCCGTTTTCTTCTCCATCATCCCTTTCATCTCACATATTCTCAACCTTTCGCTTTCCACTGCAACCTTCCCTGCACCCTTCAAGCATGCAGACCTATTATTACTAATCTGTGAGCTATCATTAAAATCATCAGTAATACCTATAATGCCAATTTTTAAAAAGGGTTCCAGGAATGATCTGGGAAACTATAGACCGGTGAGCTTGACGTCAGTACCGAGAAAACGGTAGAAACCATTATTAAGAACTAAATTTATGAATATGTAGATAGTCATAGTTTAATGGGAGACTGCTAGCATGGCTTTAGCCAGGGAAGGTCTTATCTTACTAATCTATTATGTTTTTTGAAGGTGTAAAACAGGTAGACAAAGATAGGTCGGTCAATGTAGTATATCTGGATTTTCAGAAAGCCATCGACAAGGTCCCTTCATGGGAGACTCTTGGCGAAATTAAAAAGTCATGGAATAGAAGGCAGTGTACTATTGCGGATCAGGAACTGGTTAAAGAGAGAAAGCAGAGGGTAGGGCTAAATGGCCCATTTTCCCAATGGAAAAAGGTGAATAGTGGAGTACTCCAGGGATCTGTGCAGGGTCCGCTGCTTTTTAACATATTTGTAAATGACCTGGAAATGGGAATAATGAGTGAGGTAATCAAAATTGCAGATGACACAAAATTAATTAAAGTTGTTAAAATCCAAGATGATTGTGACAAATTGCAAGAGGGCCTTAATAAATTGGAAGACTAAATGTTCACATTAAATTTCATCTGCCATTTGAACAAGTGCAAAATTATGCACCTAGGAAAGAACCACTCAAAACTATGGTTACATGATGCAAGGTTCCACATTAGGAACCACCATCCAGGAAAACAATTTAGGGGTCATCGTGGATAACATGTTGAAACCCTCTGCCCAGGGTGCAGTGGCGGCCAAGAAAGCAAATAGAATGGTAGGAACCATGAGGAAACGAATGGAGATTAAAACAAAGGATATTATAATGCCTCTGTATCATTCCATAGTGCAACCACACCTCGAATAGTGTGTGCAATTCTGGTCGCCGTATCTTAAAAAGGATATAGCAGAATTAGTAAAGGTACAGAGAAGAGCCACCAAAACGGTAAAGGGAATGGAAAGATACCCCTATGAGGGAAGGCTAAAAAGTTAGGGTTCTTCAACCTGGAAAAAAGACCGCTGATGGGAGATATGATAGAGGTCTATAAATTAATGAATGTAGTGGAAGGGTCAAACATAGATTGATTGCTTACGGCCATCAAAATGTAGAAAGACTAGGGGACATGCAATGAAGCTACAGTGTAACCCATATAAGACTAATAGGAAAAAATATTTTTTTCACTCAACGCGTAATCAAACTCTGGAATTCATTACCGGAGGATGTAGTAAAAGCTGTTAGTGTAGCTGGGATTAAGTAAGGTTTGGACAAGTTCCTAGAGGAAAGGTCCATAAACCATTATTAAAGGGGACCCGGGAAATCCACTGCTTGTCCCAATACAAGCACTGTGAAACCTGTGTTTTCTGGGGAAACTGCTAGGTACTTGTGATTTAGATTGACCATTTGCTGGAAACAGGATACTGGTCTTGATGGACCTTGGTCTGACCCTGTATGGCATATCTCATGTTCTTATGTTCATGCTGTAATCACGCCTCTCCTCAAAAAACCTTACTTGACCCTATTTGTCCTTCTAATTTTGAACCCTTCTCCCCTTCTTCCATAGCTTTCCAAAATTCTTGAACGTGCAAGTTCTCCACCACTGTCTCGAATTTTTGTCTTCTCAAGCCCTCCTTGATCCATTTCAATCTGCTTTTCAGCCATTTCATTCTACTGAAATGGCTCTTGCCAAAGTCTCCAGTGATTTGTTCCTCCCTAAGTCCAAAGGCCTTTACTCAGTTCTCATTCTTCTAGATCTTTCTGCTGGTTTTGATACTATTGACCACCTCCCCCTCCTTGACACTTTATCCTCACTTGGTTTTAGAGGCCCTGTACTGTCTTGGTTCTCCTCATCTCTCCAATCGCTCTATCATTGTTTGTTCTGGAGGTTCCTCCTCTACTGGAAACACAAAAGGCGAGTGGAGGTCACAAGCGCTTTATTGATACAGGAACGCCCCAACGCGTTTCGGCAACGCCTTCTTCAGGGGGCTGAGAACTGCAAACAAACAATTATAAATATGACAGACTCAATATATGTGACATATAAATGCAAAGCATTATAAATACATGAAACATATTAGAAATATTAAAAATATTAAAAACCAAAACGAAAATATAAAAATAAGAAATTTATTAAAATTTAAAAACATCTATACATAATATAAAAGAAATGGATAAATGAATAATTACAAGAATAATAAATAAATAATAAAGAAGGGCAAACATTGACTTGATCAACAAGGAGGGAAGATCAAAACCATTAGAATACTTACAGTTATGTGTATCAATATACTGAATGGAGTGCACAGTAGAATGTGAATTCGTGGCAAAGAAAAAATCTTAAAGTTGATAATGCTAAAAAAATAGTAATATCATAAATAACTTAAAAGATTAAAACAAAATACTTAATTGTAATCATTAGTAATGGGAAACCTAGAACCCGAAGAAAGAAGAACCTACTACTACTATTTAGCACTTCTAAAGCGCCATGTACGCAGCGCTGCACAGGTAACTTACAAGAGGTAGTCAGCATACAAGAGACAGTCCCTGCCTGTCAGAGTCATGCTCATCGTAGCTTACAGTCTAGTTAGAAAAGTACATTAGTTAAAATAAAAAACACAGTACAGAGCATTAGTCGGTTCTACGCAAGGTAAGGTGTGGTACAGTTTGGTCTGTAGTTGGTCATAAATGTTGACGGGGGTTAGGGTGAGATGAGGAAGGAGTCAGGATCTGAATGCAATGGTGAAGAGGTGGGTCTTCAGCCTGGACTTGAAGAGGGCCAGGGAGGGTACCTGGCGCACAGATGCAGGTAGCCTGTTCCAGGCATGAGGTGCAGCAAGGTGAAAAGAGCGCAGTCGGGAGTTCACGGTGCAGGTGAAAGGCATTGATAGGAGTAATTTGTTAGCGGAACACAAATTTCGAGAGGGGATGTAGGGAGAGATAAGAGGTATTGAGGGGCTATAGAGTGAATGCATTTATAGGTCAGCAGGAGAAGCTTGAATTGGATGCGGAACTGGACAGGAAGCCAGTGAAGTGATTTGAGAAGAGGAGTAATATGGGCATGGCGAGGCTGGCAGAAGATGTCGAGCAGCGTGATTTTGTACAGAATGAAGGGGAAGGAGTTGGCTCACGGGAAGACCAGCAAGGAGTAGGTTGCAGTAATCGAGGCGAGAGGAGATTAAGGAGTGGATAAGTGTTTTGGTAGTGTGTTCAGAGAGGAAGGGGTGGATTTTGCTGATGTTGTAGAGAAAGAAGCGTCAGGTCTTAGCTACAAGCTGGATATGAGTGGAGGAGGAGAGAGAGGTGTCAAAGATAACCCCTAGATTGCGGGCCAAGGGAACAGGAAGGACAGTAGATACATCCACATGGATTGAGAGAAGGGGAAGTGGGGGGGAGGAGTTAGGTGGAAAGACAAGGAGTTCAGTCTTGGCCATGTTGTTTCAGTCGTCAATGAGACATCCAGGCAGCGATGTCCGAAAGACAGGCAGAGATCTTGGATTGAGATGCCGGAGAAATATTAGGTGTAGAGAGGTAAATTTGTGAGTCATCAGCATAGAGATGGTACTGAAAGCCATGGGAGGAGATAAGCGCACCAAGGCCTTGGGTATAGAGAGAGAAGAGGAGGGGGCCTAAGACAGATCCTTGGGGTACATCTACATGGAGCGGGGTAGGGGAGGAGGAGGAGCCTCCAGAGCATATGCTGAATGAGCGATGGGAGAGGTAGGAGGAGAACCAGGATAGTACGGAGTCCTTGAAGCCAAGCGAGGAGAGGGTGATGAGGAGAAGGTCGTGGTCAACGGTGTCAAAGGCAGCAGAGAGGTCAAGGAGGATGAGGATAGAATAGAGGCCCTTGGATTTAGCCAGGAACAGGTCATTTGTGACTTTTGTGAGTGCTGTTTCAGTGGAGTGTAGGGGATGGAAGCCAGATTGAAGTGGTTCGAGGAGGGCCTGGGAGGTGAGGAAGTTGAGGCAGCGACGGTGGACTGCTCATTCTAATAGTTTGGATATGAAGGGAAGGAGGGAGATGGGTCGATAGTTAGAAGGGCATGTGGGATCAAGTGAGGGTTTCTTGAGAAGGGGTGTGAACCAGACTATGGTATTATACATTGTATTCATTAGGATCCATTAAATAATGGCATACATTGTATTCATTAAAATCCATTAAATAATGTAAAACAATGATAAAAAAACAATTTGAGCAAATGATTAAATTATATTAATAAGCCCTACACTGAACAAGAGAATACAGCCTAACATCATTTTTTAAGAAGCAATTTAAAACCAGCACACAATCTTAGAAAACTTAAAAATCAAAGAGCTGGTTAATGGATAGCCTATTAAGGAAAGGATTACAAAAAACCAGGGTAACCATTGTCTCCCCATAAGAATGAAACGTATAAACCTAAGGTGTGAGAATAAATAACTATAAACTAACACAACATTAAAAATGTCGGGGGGAAAAGCACCTACCCTTTCGCTAAAATAAACTATCGCAAAATTCTTGAGAAATGTAAACTACTGTGTCAAATGAAAGCCGTGTAATCACAAACTGCATTTATATTGATAGGAAAACCAGAGAACAGGGAATTATAACTTATAGTTAACCGAGTATTAGAGTGAAAATTATGTGTTCATTTTAGCTTAAATACATTCTGCTATATAACTTAAAAACATAAAGAACCCTCTAAGCGCAACTTTTAAGGAAGCGCATAATAAGTAACACGCTGGAAACACAGCACTCATTTAAATAACAACTTAAAAAATACAAGAAAAGAATAAAAGCCATTGCTAAAATAGATAATGCCGCATGGCTAAAAGTATATAAATTTAAAAGACCAGCACAAACCGGTAAGGTAAAAACCAAATTTTCAAGGTGAACCCATCTCCAGGACAGAATATTAAACCGTAAAGTAAACGCCAAAATCAGGCAGCGCACAGAAAAAGGAGGAGCCATCTGCACAAAACGACTGAACCATAATAAAAAGCAGTAAACTCCAAATTGAAGAAACCAAATACCTTTATCGCTGCGGTACAGAACTGCATAAAATCCTTGAAAACCACTGAGAATGGTGCGCTTTTAAAGGTCAAGGGGCGCATAATGAATAAATGCTTATGTATAAGGGCACATGATGAATAAATGCATATGTAACACCTGATACATCACTCGCATTATGTAAAACAAGAGAAAGAAGAATAAGAAAGCATCTGTATTAAAACCCGGAGATAATTAAAAAGAATAAAGAATACATAATAATACTGAACACGGCTTTCATTTGACACAGTAGTTTACATTTCTCAAGAATTTTGCGATAGTTTATTTTAACGAAAGGGTAGGTGCCTTTTCCCCAGACATTTTTAATGTTTTGTTAGTTTATAGCTATTTATTCTCACACCTTAGGTTTATACATTTTATTCTTATGGGGAGACAATGGTTACCCCGGTTTTTTGTAATCCTATCCTCAATAGGCTATCCATTAACCAGCTCTTTGATTTTAAGTTTTCTAAGATTGTGTGCCGGTTTTAAATTGCTTCTTAAAAAAGAGTAGTTACTCACCTGTAACAGGTGTTCTCCAGGAGCAGTAGGAATCAGTCCTCACTTATGGGTGACATCGACGCTGATGGAGCCCCCATGCGGAGCATTTCCCCAGCTTTCTAAGAAAGCCTTTGGGAATACTGAACGCATGCGTGGTCTCCTTCCCGCCTAAAGGTACCATCTTGCTCAGTCAAATGACATAGCTAAAAAAAAACAGCACACAAAAATGTAAAAATGAACTATGTACAACTGCAACTCCCAGGGGAAGAGAAAGGGTTGTGAGGACTGATTCCTGCTGCTCCTGGAGAACACCTATTACAGATGAGTAACTACTCTTTCTCCAGGACCAAGCAGGAAGTCAGTCCTCACTTCTGCTGGAACAGCTCCTCTTCCGGATGTGGGAGGCACCAGCCTCGGCGCTGGTCTTGAGCAAGCAGGTCGATTCCATCTATCGACTCCGTAAGAGCCATGGATTCCAGAAGGCGCAGCTGCCGCACCATTCCATGGTGGTGGAATCGGCCATGCATCGTCTGAAGAGCCAGAAGATGCACTCTGCGGTGCCTCCCGGCAGGGAGGCCCAGAACCTGGATGCTTTCGTCAGAAAGTGCTTCCAGGGCTCGATGCTTGCTTGCCGTGTCCAGTCCTATCAGCTGTACATGGGCATGTACTTACGAGACCTGGCGAAAGAGATTGCTGGGTTCTCTGCTGGCCTCTCCGGGGAACCTTTGCAGAGGTTCCAGACTTTGTCCTCAGGAATCCGGGACTGCTCGAAGCTCATGTCCCGCGCGGCCTACGATGGCTTCGAGGCTTCGGCTCATGTAGCGGCAGCTGGCATCGGAGCCCGACGCCAGGCATGGCTGCAGTCATCGGACCTCGAGCAGGACAAGTTAGTCGATGTCCCCTGCCAAGGTGAAAACCTTTTTGGCAAACCCATGGCCAAGAAGGCAGCTGAGCTCGAAACTGAGCACCTGACTAGGACAAGGCTGTCCAGAAAAACTTCTGCCCCTTCTCACAAAAAAAAGGGCTCGGGTAAAAAGCCCTTTTACCCGAGAAAGGTGCCTGCCTACAAACCTTTCCCTCAGTACCAGGCCTCCCCAGCTCCCCAGCAGGGTCAGCAGACCAAGGGGTAGGGACATGGGCCCCAAAGGCAGAAGACCCTCAAGCCTCCGGCTCCTGCTCCTATACCCAGCAGGGAGGGGGTTTTTGACTCCCACAGCATAGTCTTTCCATCTCTGCTACCCCATTCCTGCACAGGAGGTCGTCTAACCCTGTTTGCCCACAGGTGGCCACCCATTACAAGGGATGCTTGGGTATTGAGCATAGTACACAGAGGCTATATGCTCCATTTAGAGAAGTTACTCACCTGTAACAGGTGTTCTCCAGGAGCAGCAGGAATCAGTCCTCACATATGGGTGACGTCGGCGCCGACGGAGCCCCCGTGCGGAGCATTTCCCCAGCTTTCAAAGAAAGCCTTTGGGAATTGCAGTGCGCATACGCGGTCCCCTTCCCGCCCAAGGGTGCCATCTTGCTCAGTCTGATGACATAGCTAAAAGACAGCAAAGAATTAGCAAAAATAAATCATATGACTGCAACTCCAAGGGGAGGAGGGAGGGTTGTGAGGACTGATTCCTGCTGCTCCTGGAGAACACCTGCTACAAGTGAGTAACTACACTTTCTCCAGGACCAAGCAGGAAGTCAGTCCTCACATATGGGACTCCCCAGCTGAAGGCTACCGGAGACCTCAAGCCGAAAAAATGAGCTCCCTCTAGCTCGTCAGTACGTAAGTAAGGAATCTTCTCTGAGAACGCCCCCGACCGGTAGCCCAACACCAGGGCCGGAGGGTAGGAGTTGCCTAAACCCCAAAGAGATTATGGAGTACTGCCTGTCCGAAAGCACTGACCCTGCAGGACTCCCTCTCAAGGCAGTAATGGGCCGCAAAAGTCTGGCTTGAAGACCAAGTAGCGGCCCGGCAGATGTCTGCCAACGGAACAGAGCAGAGATGAGCCACTGACGCAGCCTTCGCCCTGACACAATGAGCCGTGACTCGAGCTTCCAACGAAAGGCCGGCTGCCCATAAGCCCAGGCGATACAGTCAGCGACCCATATGGACAAAGTACGCTTGGAGACAGGTAACCCCAACCTATTGGGGTCAAAAGAAACGAAGAGCTGAACAGCCCTCCGATGCTCCCGCGTACGGTCAAGGTAGAAGGATAACGCCCTCCTACAGTCCAGGGTATGCAGGACCATCTCAGCCCGGTTGGCATGCGGCCTGGGAAAGAAGGTCGGAAGAACCACCTCCTGATTGAGGTGAAAAGGGGAGACAACCTTAGGGAGAAACTTCGGGTGAGTCCGTAAGACTACCCTATTCCTGTAGAACCTAGTGTAAGGAGGATCAGACACTAGTGCCTGAAGTTCACTTACTCGCCTAGCAGAGGTAAGAGCTACCAGAAACAAGGCTTTCCAGGAGAGAAAACGGAGAGGGCAGGTAGCCATAGGTTCAAATGGCGGACACGTAATCCGCTGTAAGACCACATTCAGATCCTACTCAGGGGCTGGTGGACGTAAAGGAGGCTTAAGCAGGAGGAGGCCTCTGAGAAAACGAGCCACCAAAGGCTGATTAGAAAGAGGCCTTCCGTCCACCGGCGAGTGGTGCGCTGAGAGAGCACTGAGATGAACCCTGACAGAGTTGGACTTAAGGCCTAGATTGGAGAGGTAAAGCAAATATTGCAATACTACCGCTACCAAGCACGAGAAGGGATTCTCGCTGTGCTGAGCACACCATGCGGAGAATCTATGCCACTTAAGAGCGTAGGATTTCCTGGTGGATTGCCGTCTAGAGGCTAAGACAACGTCTTCCACCTCTCTAGGCAGGAGTAGGGGAGCCAGGACTACCCTTTCAGCAGCCAGGACATCAGATGAAGGGACTGGAGATTGGGGTGCAAGAGAGATCCCTGTTCCTGAGACAGGAGACCGTGTTGAATCCCCAGAGGAAGAGGAGTGTCCACCGCCAGTTGCAGCAGAAGTGGGAAACACGGTTGCCTCGGCAACCTGGGGCTAACAGAATCATTGAGGCCCCATCCTTGAGGACTTTGAACAGCGTTCGGGACACTAGTGGCGTGGGAGGAAACGCATACAGTAGGCCTTGGGACCACGGAATCAGAAACGCATCGGCTGCTACTCTGAGAGGATGTGGTGGTCTGGAACAGAATCTCGGGAGTTGCCGGTTCAGAGGACTGGCGAAAAGATCCATGGTGGGGAGGCCCCACCTGAGAAAGATCTGCTGAACCACCAAAGGATTCAATCTCCATTCGTGTGGTTGCAGGATCCTGCTCAGTCTGTCCGCCAGGTAATTTTCTTGACCTGGGAGGTAGACAGCCTTGAGGAGGATTTCGTGATTGACGGCCCAAGAGCACAGCCGTTGTGCTTCCTGACAGAGAAGGAAGGAGCCTATGCCTCCTTGTTTGTTAACGTAGAACATGGCAACTTGATTGTCCGTCTGGACCAGTACAGACTGGTGAAATGTGAGGTGGGAGAAGGCTCTCAGAGCTAGACGTATTGCCCATAGCTCCAGAAAGTTTATCTGCTGAGCAGCCTCCCAAGGGGTCCAGAGACCCTGAGTACATGCCCCTTGGCAATGTGCTCCCCAACCTTGAAGAGCAGCATCTGTCGTCAGCACTTGAGAATGCGGAGGGGATTGAAAAGCCACTCCGAGTACCAGATTCGGAAGATGAAGCCACCATTGCAGAGAGGAGACGAGCAGGGTGGATATTCTTACTGAGTCTGCAAGGCTCCCTTGTGGCTTGATGCCACTGAGTTCGAAGGCTCCACTGAGCAGGCCGCATGTGCAGGCGGGCATTGGGGGTTACATGAACCGTGGAAGCCATATGGCCGAGAAGTCTCAGGAATTGCCTGGCGGAGACCAGGGAATTGCTGTGAAACTGCCTGGCTAGATCCATCAACCTGTGTGCTCTGTCCACTGGCAGAAAAGCTTCCGCCTGAAGAGTGTCCAGCCTTGCTCCTATGAATTCCAAGTTCTGGGACGGAAGCAAAGTGGACTTTGCGAAGTTTATGACAAACCCCAAGTGCTGAAGCAGAGCCACAGTGCGAAGGGTGGCTTGACTGGCCTCCTGGGAAGACTGGCCCCTTATGAGCCAGTCGTCCAGGTATGGGAACACAAAAAGACCTTGAAGCCTTAAGTAGGCCGCCACCACCGCCAAGCACTTTGTGAACACCCTGGGGGCGGAGGTTAGGCCAAAGGGTAGTACTCTGTACTGATAGTGGTTTCCTCCCACAACAAATCTGAGATATTGCCTGTGGTCTGGATGAATGAGGATGTGAGTATAAGCATCCTTTAGATCTAAGGAGCATAGCCAATCTCCCTGCTGGAGGTAGGGCAGCAGGATTCCAAGGGTAAGCATCTTGAACCTTTCCCTCTCCAGGAACTTGTTGACATTGCGCAAGTCTAGGATGGGTCTGAGGCCTCCTGTTTTTGGTACCAGAAAGTACCTGGAATAAAAGCCGTGACCTCTCAGGTGGTGGGGCACCGGTTCCACAGCCTGGTCCTTTAGCAGACTTGCTAACTCCTGAAGGAGTAGGTCCCTGTGCAGAGGGAGTCTTGGAGGCTCCCCTGGAAAATAGGAGGGAGGTACCTGGTGAAAATGGAGAAGATAGCCCTTTTAGACTATATGGAGCACCCAGGTATCTGATGTGACGGCTGACCACCTGTGGGCAAAGTGGGCCAGCCGGCCTCCTGTGCTGATGTGAGCCAGCTGAGGAGTAGAGGCTATGCCTTCTGAGTCAAAAACCCCCACCCTGCTGAGCAGGGGCCGGTGTTGGTGGCTTGGGGGACTTCTGCCTACGGGGCCCATGACCCTGTCCCTTGGCCTGCTGACCCTGTTGGGGAGCTGCAGAGGCCTGATAATGAGGGTATTGTTTATAGGCAGAAGACTTCCTCGGGTAAAAGGTCTTTTTTCCCGAGCCCTTCTTTTTCTGAGAAGGGGCAGAGGTTTTTCAGGACAGCCTAGTCCTGGTCAGAGTCTCGGTCTCGAGTTCTACAGCCTTTTCAGCCATAGGCTTGCCAAAGAGGTTTTCACCTCGGCAGGGGACATCGACCAACTTGTCCTGCACCCATGGCTCGAGGTCGGATGACTGTAACCAAGCCTGTCGGCGGGCACCGATGCCGGCCCCGGCTACTCGGGCCGAAGCCTCGAAGCCATCGTAGGCTGCTCGAGAGATAAACTTCAAGCACTCTCGAATACCAGTGGACAAGGCCTGGAACCTCTGCAAAGGTTCCTCGGAGAGACCAGCAGAGAACCCGGCAATCTCCTTTGCCAGGTCTCGGAGATACATGCCCATGTAGAGCTGGTATGTCTGGACACAGCAAGCAAGCATAGAGCCCTGGAAGCACTTCTTACTGAGGGCATCCAGGTTCCGGGCCTCCCGGCCGGGAGGCACCAAGGAGTGCATCTTCTGACTTTTCAGTCGATGCATGGCCGATTCCACAACCATGGAGTGGTGCAGTAATTGTGCCTTTTGGAACCCGGGGCTCTTGCGGACTCGATAGATGGAATCGACCCGCTTGCTTAACACCGGCGTAGAGGCCGGGGTCTCCCACATGCAGAAGAGCAGCCGCTCCAGCATCGGAGGAACCGGTACAGTAAAGGTCTCCTTCGGGGGAGAGTCATACTGGAGGGCCTCGAGCTCCTCGGCTCGAGGCTCCTCCTCGGGATCCGCGGGGAATGCCAAGGCCTTGGCCATATCCCGCACGAAGTCCGAGAACCGGGTATCCTCCGGTGGGGATCGTCTCCGAGGTTCGGACTCCAGCGAGTCCGATGGGACACACCGAGTCCGATAGGTGTCGGGTGACTCTTCGTCCTCCGTCTCCCAGCCCGACTCCTCGGAGGAGGAATCGAGCGGCTCCGGTCGGGCGGGCACCGATGCCCTCCGCCCCGACGCCGAGGGTACCGGCATCGACGACCTCGGTCCCGAACGGGAGGCCGAGGAAGACCGTGGCCGAGGATCGACTCGAGCCGCATGGACTCGAGGATCGGCTTGGCCTCCGGGGTCGACTTGGACATCGAAGTCCCGGTGGTCGGGGCAGATGCACCGGTGAGACCGGCGATCAATGCCCGCTGCTGTTCCATGAAGGCAGCGAAGCTGCTCTCCAAGGCCGTCAACCTGAGTCCGAGCTCAGGAGACCCAGGAGCCCCCGACTCGGGCCCCGACGTCGGCTCCCCTGGAGGAGAGTCCACGAGGACTACAGAACTCACGTGCCCAGGAGACTCCATCTCGAGACGAGGTTGCTTGGCAGGCTTCTCCGACTCCAAAGACCCGGGACTGCGATCGGGGCTATAAGACCTGGCCCTCGAGGAACCAGGAGCGTCCACCGACGCCGCCCTCGCAGGTTTCTTCTTCCTGTGCTGTTCCCGCGAAGGAGACCCCCGCTCAGAGGAACCCCGGCGCTGCTCGGGGCCGGAGTCCCGAGACGTCGAGGCCTCTGACGAGGTCCGGGCCCGTCCGGACGCGGAGTCAGAGAAGATCCTATCCTTCTGGTGCTGCCGACTCCTCAACGCCTTTGAGGACATTTTGCCACACGGACCACATATCATCGGGTCATGATCAGGTCCGAGGCAGCGGAGGTAGCAGTCATGTGTGTCGGTAAGAGACATAAGTTTCTTACACCGATCACACTTTTTGAACCCGCTGGCAGCCATCGGGGGAAAAAGGGTCCCTCCGAGGTCAAAAGACAGGGCTGCCAGTGAAAAAAGAAAAATGGCGGAAATGCTAGTCACGAAAGACAAAAACCGAAAAAAAGAGAGTGGGCTCGATACCGGCGTATCGGGCCCAGGCGGGAAAAGAATCCGGTGTCGAACCGAAGGAGAAGAACAAAAAACAGGGAAATCAACTTTTTCCTCAGCGAAAAACGAACTATGTCCGTCGGGCTCCGCGGAAAAAAGAAGACTGAGCATGATGGCACCCTTGGGAGGGAAGGGGACCGTGCATGCGCACTGCAATTCCCAAAGGCTTTCTTTGAAAGCTGGGGAAATGCTCCGCACGGGGGCTCCGTCGGCGCCGACGTCACCCATATGTGAGGACTGACTTCCTGCTTGGTCCTGGAGAACCAGCAGTTGCCCCCTGCCTACTTCCCAGGAGAGCCTCTAAGACCTCCTCTACACACAGACCTCCTCCTTCAAGAACTTCAGGCTCTGCTTCTGGACAAGGCGGTGGAGCCTGTACCTCCTCGCCTGCAGGGGCTCGGTTTCTACTCCAGGTACTTCCTCGTGCCAAAGAGAACCGGTGGCCTAAGGCCTATTCTAGACCTCAGGAACCTCAACAAATTCTTGGAGAAAGAAAAGTTCAAGATGCTTACTCTTGGAACACTTCTGCCCTACCACCAGCAGGGAGATTGGCTATGCTCCTTAGATCTGAAGGATGCGTACACTCACATCCTCATTCATCCAGACCACAGAAAGTATCTCAGGTTCATTGTGGGAGGAAACCATTAACAGTACAGAGTACTACCTTTTGGCCTAACCTCCGCCCCAAGGGTCTTTACAAAGTGCCTGGCTGTGGTGGCGGCCTACTTGAGGTCTCAAGGTGTTTTTGTCTTCCCCTATCTGGACGACTGGCTCATCAGGGGTCAGACTTACCAGGAGGCCAGACAGGCCACCTTTCGAACTGTGTCACTCCTTCAACATCTAGGCTTTGTCATAAACTTCGCAAAGTCCACTTTGCTCCCCTCCCAGAACCTAGAGTTTATAGGGGTGCGCCTGGACTCTCTACAAGCAAGGGCTTACTTGCCAGCAGACAGGGCGCAAAGGCTCATGGAGTTGGCCTCCCGGTTTCTCAGCATGCCAAGGGTTTCTGCCCGACTCTGTCTACAGCTCCTAGGCCACATGGCATCGACAGTACATGTGACCCCCAATGCCCGCCTTCACATGAGGCCTGCACAGTGGTGCCTCAGAACTCAGTGGAAGCAGGCCACAGGGAGCCTAGCAGACACAGTAAGGGTATCCAAACCCTTCCTGAATTCCCTACAGTGGTGGCTACACCCCCCAATTTGCTTCAGGGAGTGCCTGTCCCCACAGTGGTGGTGACGACAGATGCCTCCTTGCAGGGCTGGGGTGCGCATTGTCTGGAAAAGTGCACTCAAGGCCTATGGTCTCCATGGGAGGCCACACAACAGATCAACCTACTAGAGCTTCGGGCTATCCGGTTAGCCCTCAAGAACTTTGCTCATACTTTGGCTCACCAGTCTGTTCTGGTCCAGACGGACAATCAAGTGGCCATGTTCTATGTGAACACACAGAGAGGAACTGGGTCCAGGCCCCTGTGTCAGGAAGCACAGGCCCTGTGTTCCTTTGCGCTCAAGCACATGTTCCTCAAAGCTGTGCATCTCCCTGGCCACGACAACTTCCTGGCACACAGGTTAAGCAGGATTCTGCAGCCCCACGAGTGGCAGCTGCATCCACTGGTGGTTCAAAAGATTTTCCTGAAATGGGGACTTCCATCCATGGATCTCTTTGCCAGTCCCCTGTATCACCAGCTCCCCAGGTTCTGTTCCAGGCAACCGCACCCCCTGAGGTTAGCAGCGGATGCCTTCCTGATTTCTTGGTCCCAGGGCCTCCTATATGCGTTCCCTCACGCCTCTGGTGGCCCGAACACTGTTCAAGATTCTAAGGGACAAGGCCGCGGTACTTCTGGTAGCTCCCAGGTAGCCGAGGCAGCCCTGCTTTCCACTTCTGCTACAATTAGCAGTGGACACACCACTATCTCTGGGGGTGCAGCCCGATCTCTCTCAGGATCAGGGTTCCCTTCTGCACCCCAATCTCAAATCTCTCAATTTGATGGCCTGGAGGCTGCAAGGGTAGTGTTGGCTCCCTGGGGCTTGCCTCGGGAAGTGGAAGATGTGGTCTTGGCCTCTAGAAAGCAATCCACCAGGAAATCTTATGCCCTGAAGTGGAGAAGGTTCTCCTTGTGGTGTCAGCAGCGCAAGGAAGATCCTTTCACCTGCACTGTGCCAGTAGTGCTTCAGTACCTGCTGCACTTGTCCAATCAGGGCCTTAAGTCCAATTCTGTTCGGGTCCACCTCTCTGCTCTGGCAGTTCACCACTCGCTGGTGGAGGGACACTCTTTGTCGGTTCACCCCTTGGTGTCCAGGTTTCTCAGAGGCTTGCTCTTGCTCAAGCCTCCTCTCCGTCCACCGGCCCCTGAGTGGGAGTTGAATGTGGTCTTACAGCAACTAACTTGCCCACCTTTTGAGCCAATGGCTACATGTCCTCTCCGCATCCTTTCATGGAAGACGCTCTTCCTAGTGGCCCTGATCTCGGCCAGGTGAGTGAGTGAGCTTCAAGCCTTGGTCTGTGACAGGCCATACACTCGCTTCTATAGGAACAGGGTAGTCCTTAGGACTCATCCTAAGTTCCTCCCAAAGGTTGTCTCCTCTTTCCATCTCAACCAGGAGGTGGTTCTTCCAATGTTCTTCCCTAGGCCCCATGCATACCCTGGACTGTATGAGGGCCTTATCCTTCTAACTTGAACGTACTCAGGAGCATAGGAGGGCTACTCAGCTCTTCGTATCTTTTGACCCCCAATAACTTGGGGTTACCTGTCTCCAAGCATACCTAGTACATCTGGGTGTCTGACTGTATCACCTGGGCTTACAGGGCAGCTGACCTTCCTTTGCAGGGTCGGGTCACGGCCCACCGTGTCAGGGCAATGGCTGCCTCAGTGGCTCATCTCCGCTCTGTACCGTTGGCAGACATTTGCAGGGCTGCAACTTGGTCCTCAAGCCAGACTTTTGCGGCCCATTACTACCTGGAGAGGGAGTCCCGTAGGGACAGTGCTTTCGGTCAGGCAGTGCTCCGGAATCTCTTTGAGGTTTAGGCAACTCCTACCCTCCAACCCTCTGGTTGGGCTACCGGTGGGGGTATGTTTCAGTGAAATCCTTTCTCTGATGCTGCGGCTAGAGGGAGCTCATTTTTCAGCTCTAGGTCCCCGGTAGCCTGAAGCTGGGGAGTCCCATAAGTGAGGACTAACTTCCTGCTTGGTCCTGGAGAAAGAGTAGTTACTCACCTGTAACTGGTGTTCTCCAGGAGCAGCAGGAATCAGTTCTCACAACCCTCCCTCCTCCCCTGGGAGTTGCAGTTGTACATAGTTCTTTTTTACATTTTTGTGTGCTGTTTTTTTTTAGCTATGTCATTTGACTGAGCAAGATGGTACCTTTAGGCGGGAAGGGGACCGCGCATGCGTGCAGTATTCCCAAAGGCTTTCTTAGAAAGCTGGGGAAATGCTCCGCACGGGGGCTCCATCGGCGTCGATGTCACCCATAAGTGAGGAGTGACTTCCTGCTTGGTCCTGGAGAAATGATGTTAGGCTGTATTCTCTTGTTCAGTGTTCATTTGCTCAAATTGTTTTTTATCATTGTTTTATATTATTTAATGGATTTTAATGAATACAATGTTTACCATTATTTAATGGATCCTAATGAACACAATGTATACCATTGCCTGGTTCTTCTTTCTTCGGGTTCTGGGTTTCCCATTATTAATGATTACAATTAAGTATTTTGTTTTAATCTTTGAAGTTATTTATGATATTACTATTTTTTAGCATTATCAACTTTAAGATTGTTTCTTTGCCACGCATTCACATTCTACTGTGCGCTCCATTCAGTATATTGATACACATAACTGTAAGTATTCTAATGGTTTTTATCTTCCCTCCTTGTTGATCAAGGCAATGTTTGCCCTTCTTTATTATTTATTTATTATTCTTGTAATTATTTATTTATCCATTTCTTTTATATTATGTATGGATGTTTTTAAATTTTAATAAATTTCTTATTTTTATATTATGTTCTTTTTGGTTTTTAATATTTTTAATATTTCTATGTTTCATGTATTTATAATGCTTTGCATTTATATGTCACAAATGTTGAGTCTGTCATATTTATAATTGTTTGTTTGCCGTTCTCAGCCCCCTGATGAAGACATTGTCGAAACGCGTTGGGGCATTCCTGTATCAATAAAGCGCTTGTGACCTCCAATTCTGCTCGCCTTTTTGTTTCCTGAGGGTACTTTGCGAGTAGGAGCTCCAGTTTTGGTTCCTCCTCTACTGCCATCCTTCTCTCAGTTGGTGTACCTCAAGGGTCTGTTCTGGGCCCTCTCCTTTTCTCTCTCTATACCTAGTCCCTTGGTGCCCTTATCTCTCTCCATGTATTTCAGTATCAGTTTTATGCTGATGACTTTCAAATCTATCTAAACCTGACATCTCTCCTTCGCTCCAAACTCGTACCTCTACTTGCTTGTCTGACATCACCATCTGTATTTCTCACCATTGCCTACAATTGAATATGTCTAAAATTGAACTAATTTTTCCTCCTAAACCCTTCTCTCCCATCCTCCTTTCATTATCCCTGTTGACAACACACCACTTCTCCGTGTTTCCTCATTCTGCAACCTTGGGGTCATCTTTGACTCTTCCCTTTCCTTTTCCACACATATTCAACATATAGCTAAAACCTGTCGTTTCTTTACTCTCGGAACACACTACTAAGGATCTTGTCCATTCTTTGGTCACCTCCTTGACTACTGCAACCTCTTCCTTGCTGGTCTCCTTCAGTATCATCTCTCTCTTCTTCAATCTATCCAGAACTCTGCTGCACAGCTAATCTTCCACCAGCCCCAATACACTCATATAATCCCTTTTCTAAAATCACTTCACTGGCCCCCCCTTCCATTTCTGTTTCCAATTCAAACTTCTCCTTCTAACATATAAATGCATTCACTCTACTGCGTCTCATTACCTTTCCTCTCCTCTCTCTTTCTGCACCCCCTTCTTGTGAACGCCGCTCCTCCTATGGCTTTCTTCTCTCTATGCCCTTTTCTTCTTCTGCAAACTCCAGACTTCCATCTTTTCACCTTGCTGCTCCTTATACATGGAAGAAACTTCCTCTATCTTTGCATCAAGTCTCTTCTCTCACTCTCTTCAAATCCATGCTAAAGGCTTTTCTCTGAGGCCGCATTTGGATCTAACCCTTGCTCTCCTTCCCTATTTGGACCCCCTTGTTTCTTTTGTATTGTTTTGTCTGTCTTGATTAGATTGTATGCTCTACGACCAGAGGTTTTTCTTCTTTATATGTTTGTACAGGGCTGTGTATGCCTTGAAGCGCTATAAAAATGATTAACAGTAGTCATTGTGCTACTCATCTTCTTGGATTGATGACAGGTTTGAAACATGAAAGGAAGTATTTCCTATGTCTGTCAGAAATAGCAAATGCCTCACTTCATGTTTCCAGCCTGGTGTTTGGGCAGAACCGCCTTCTCCTTCCTGCAGAGTGGGGCTCAGAGTCTGAGCCATGTAATGCAGGAACTCTCCCGCTGGACTCACAAAGGTGAAATTAGACTTACCTGCTAATTGTTGTTCCTTGAGGAACTCCAGTCCAGTCCCGGAATCTCTGGGGATTAAGGTTCCTCCAGCAGCTTGGAGACTGAACAATGACATTCTTTGATGTCACTGATACAAATACACGAGGGACCGCCTCCTTGCTCCAGTTTACCTATTGACAAAGCAGACTCACCAGAGCAACAATTAAGTAGCTAATAAACTTTAACAAACCTTAATAAACATTAACAAACTTCAACTATAAACTAAGACACAAAATGTGCCCCTAAAAGTAACACTATAATTTTCTTATTATAGTCTACCCTCCGTCTCAATAGAGGAATAATACTTTTATAAAGATCCCTGAAAAACTTCACCCTCCCCATATGAATAGTAAGACATATACCTTCCTTATAAGCTTACCATGACAATACCATACCTCTTTGCTTCAGGCCTGTAATCCAGATAAAAGCATATCAGGGAGGGATGCGGGGATGTAACAGAGTAGTAAAATCTTTAATGGGTGGGACCTGCTAGGCCAGCCTGAAGCACAGATATATAGGTATCCCTCTCTGCCTGTATATCTAATCAATAATGTTTTACAAAGGAATTTAATGATGACCAAGTAGCCGCTTTACAGATGTCCACAGGCGGTACCAAACTGTACTCAGCCCAGGACGCAGCTTGCACCCTTGTTGAATGCGCTTTAAGCCCATCAGGTATTGTCCTACCCTTCAACAAATACGCTGAAGCTATAGCTTCCTTGAGCCAACTGGCAATAGACGCTTTGGAAGCTGCATGGCCTCTTCTTGCATCTCCAAAAAGAACAAACAGCCTATCTATCTTACGGAATTCCTGCGTTCCCTTTAAATACATCTTTAATGCTCTACGAACATCTAAAAGATGCAATCTTCTGAACTTAATCTCCTTTGCAGTATTTCCAAATACTATTAAAGAAATCTCTTGATTGACATGAAAAGCCGACACCACTTTGGGCAGAAACGAAAGTACTAGTCTCAAAACCACCTTCTTTTCGTAAAATAATAGAAAAGCTTTCTACAAGACAATGCCTGTAATTCCGAAATTCTTCGTGCCGACGAAATAGCTACTAGAAAAACTACCTTGAGCGAAAGATCTTTTAATGACGCGCGTGACAATGGCTCAAATGGTTCGCGTACCAAAGCCTCCAACACCAAATGAAGATTACAAGACGGAACGCTTGGTCTACACGGCGGCCTCAACAGTGAAACCGCTCTCAAAAAACGTTTCACATCCGGATGTGCTCCTAGCACCTCACCATTTATTTTTTCTCTGTAACAAGAGAGATCTGCCAACTGCACTTTCAATGACGCAGCTGCTAATCCTTTCTCAAACCCATTTTGCAAAAAAGATAGAATTTGAGAAATAGAAGCTTTTAATGCTTCAAAACTCTTGTCTTCACACCATGCTTCGAATATTCTCCATATGCGAATATATGCCAAAAAGGTAGATCTCTTCCTTGCTTTCAATAACGTGGAAATCACCGCCGAAGAGTAAACCCTGGCCTTTAACCTCACCCTTTCAAGAGCCAAGCCGTAAGCGAGAATTGAGCCACCTGTGGCATGCGTAATGGACCCTGGCGCAACAGATTTTCTCTCATCGGTAAGAGCCATGGATGGTCTACTAATAACCTTATGAGATCCGTGTACCATGGTTGTCTTGGCCAATCCGGCGCTATCAATATTACTAGTCCCTTGTGCCTTTCTACTCTTTGTAGAACATGCCCTATCAATACCCACGGAGAGAAGACGTACAGAAGTTGCTCCTCTGGCCACATCTGAATGAGAGCATCTAGGCCCTCTGACATTCTCTCTCGCCTTCGACTGAAAAACCGACTGACTTTTGCCGACTTGAACATTGCCATGAGATCCATCACTGTAGCTCCCCAACGATTTATTATCAATTGGAATACCTGCAGATGTAGAACCCACTCTCCTGAATCTACTTTGACCCAACTCAAAAAAAATCGGCCTCCACATTGTCCACCCCTGCTACATAAGTTGCAGACAAAGCCTTCAAATTCCTCCAACTGCTCGGCTTCTGCTTCCAGAGAGATACTGCTTGTGCCCCCTTGACGGATGATGTAAGCCACTGCGGTTGCATTGTCTGACAGAACGCGAACAGCCTTCCCCTGAAGATAACATTGAAACGCTTGTAGAGCTAAGGTTACCGCCCTCAACTCCAATCGGCTGATTGACCAAACTGTCTCCTGATCGGTCCATTGACCTTGAACAAACTTTCCTTCGAAGTGAGCTCCCCAGCCCACAAGACTGGCATCCGTTGTAAGAGGAATCCAAACCGGCGATTCTAGCTGCATTCCCACCTCTAGAATCTCCGGCTGTAACCACCATTGTAGAGCTTGACGCGTCTCCAGAAGGCAGGGTAGCCTCCTTGAGAGAGGATCTTTCTAATGCGACCACCTCCTTAGTAACACTCTCTCTAAAGGTCGCATATGAGTTCTCACCCAAGGATCTAAGTCTAACGTTGCTGCCATGGTTCCGAGCAACTGTAAATAATGCCATGCAGTGGGATCCTTTCTGTTCAAGAAACTGCGTACCAGATCTCTTATTGCTAGCACTCGCGTCTGAGGAAGAAATACCCTTCCTATTCTTGTATTGAATCGAGCTCCCAGGTGTTCTAGATTCTGTGACGGAATCAACTTGCTCTTTGCCATATTGACAACCCAACCAAGACTCTGTAAAAAGTCCACTACTCTGGCTGTTGCCATCTCGCTTTCCTTTTCGGACTTTGCCCGAATCAACCAGTCGTCCAGATATGGGTGAACTAGAATTCCTTCCTTTCTCAATGCTGCAGCAACTACCACCATTACCTTGGTATATGTTCACGGGGCCGTTGCTAAACCGGACGGCAACGCCCGAAACTGGAAATGACCCATGGGAACTGCAAATCTGAGAAACATCTGATGCTCCAGATGAATGGGAATGTGTAGATACGCCTCTGACAAATCCAGAGACGTAAGAAACTCTCCTTTTCTTACTGCCATTATTACAGACTTCAGTGTCTCCATGCGAAAATGAGTCACCCGAAGACAACGATTTACCTTTTGAAGATCCAAAATTGGACGAAAAGACCCTTCCTTTTTTGGAACCACAAAATAGATTGAGTATCGATCGGAGCCGCGTTGGTCTGGCGGAACCAGAACGACAGCTTTGAGATTCAAAAGTCTTTGCAAGGTTTTGCGCACCGCTGTACACTTGATGCGTGCCTTGCAAGGAGATTGAATGAACAAATCGACTACTGGGCGCTGAAGCTCCAGAGCATAACCTTCTCGAATGATCTCCAACACCCACTGATCGGATGTGATCTGAACCCAGGCTGGATAAAACTCCCGTAAATCAACCCCCCAAGGGTATAAAATCCACCTGGGTCCTCCTTACTTCATTGTGATTTTCTAGGGTTTGAAGAAGAGGAGGTTGCAAATCACCTGCTTGCTCCTTGAAAACCTCAAATCCCTGACTTCAGAAATATTGACGGCCTCTCTGTAATTGTTCGAAACGTGCGGAACGAAAACAACGAAAGTCTCTGTACTGGCCCCTAGACGCCTGAGTTGGACGTCCTAGCTTCTGCCTGTCCTTGGGCAGCCTGTTGCCTTTAGACTCCCCTAAGTCTTTTACCAATTTATCTAAGTCCTCACCAAAAAGTAGCCTACCCCTGAAAGGAAGCTTGTGAGCCTTGCTTTAGAAGAAGCATCTGCCGCCCAGTTACACAACCATAAATATCTTCTAGCTGCAACAACCGAGACCATACTCTTAGACAAACCCCTAATAAGTCATAATGAATATCAGCTAAATAAGCTGCCCCAGTCTCTAACTGGGACGCTTCTGTCGCAGAGTCGTCCCCATTATCTCCGTGTACTCACCGAGACCAACGAAGACAGGCTCTGGCAACCCATGCTCCACAAATTGAAGCCTGAATAGATATGGCATTGACATCAAACACCTGTTTTAGAGTAGTTACTCACCTGTAACAGGTGTTCTCCAGAAGCAGCAGGAATCAATCCTCACATATGGGTGACGTCGGAGCCGACGGAACCCTCGTGCGAAGCATTTCCCCAGCTTTCAAAGAAAGCCTTTGGGAATTGCAGCACGCATGCGCGGTCCCCTTCCCGCCCAAGGGTGCCATCTTGCTCAGTCTGATGACATAGCTAAAAGACAGCAAAAAATTAGCAAAATAAATCATATGACTGCAACTCCAAGGGGAGGAGGGAGGATTGTGAGGACTGATTCCTGCTGCTCCTGGAGAACACCTGTTACAGGTGAGTAACTATTCTTTCTCCAGGACCAAGCAGGAAGTCAGTCCTCACATATGGAACTCCCCAGCTTAAGGCTACCGGAGACCTCAAGCCGAAAAAATGAGCTCCCTCTAGCTCGTCATCACGTAAGGAAGGAATCTTCTCTGAGAACGCCCCCGACCGGTAGCCCAACACCAGGGCCGGAGGGTAGGAGTTTTCTAAACCCCAAAGAGATAATGCAGTACTGCCTGTCCGAAAGCACTGTCCCTGCGGGACTCCCTCTCAAGGCAGTAATGGGCCGCAAAAGTTTGGCTTGAAGACCAAGTAGCAGCCCAGCAGATGTCTGCCAACGGAACAGAGCGGAGATAAGCCACTGACGCAGTCTTCGCCATGACACGATGAGCCGATGAGAGGCCGGCTGCCCCATAAGCCCAGGCGATACAGTCAGCGACCCATATGGACAAAGTACGCTTGGAGACAGGAAGCCCCAACTTATTGGGGTCAAAAGAAACGAAGAGCTGAACAGTCCTTCGATGCTCCCGCGTACGGTCAAGGTAGAAGGACAACGCCCTCCTACAGTCCAGGGTATGCAGAACCATCTCAGCCCGGTTGGCATGCGGCCTGAGAAAGAAGGTCGGAAGAACCACCTCCTGATTGAGGTGAAAAGGGGAGACAACCTTAGGAAGAAACTTCGGATGAGTCCATAAGACTACTCTATTCTTGTAGAACCTAGTGTAAGGGGGATCAGACACTAGGGCCTGAAGCTCACTCACTCCCGAGCAGAGGTAAGAGCTACCAGAAACAAGGTTTTCCAGGAGAGAAAACGGAGAGGGCAGGTAGCCATAGGTTCAAATGGCGGACAAGTAAGCCGCTGTAAAACCACATTCAGATCCCACTCAGGGGCTGGTGGACGCAAAGGAGGCTTAAGCAGGAGGAGGCCTCTGAGAAAACGAGCCACCAAAGGGTGGTTGGAAAGAGGCCTCCCATCCACCGGCGAGTGGTGCACTGAGAGGGCACTGAGGTGAACCCTGACAGAGTTGGACTTAAGGCCGAGATTGGAGAGGTAAAGCAAATATTGCAATACTACCGCTACCAAGGATTCTCGCTGTGTTGAGCACACCATGTGGAGAATCTACGCCACTTAACGTAGGATTTCCTGGTGGATTGCCGCCTAGAGGCTAAGACAACGTCTTCCACCTCTCTAGGCAGGAGTAGGGGAGCCAGGACTACCCTTTCAGCAGCCAAGCCATCAGATGAAGGGACTGGAGGTTGGGGTGCAAGAGAGACCCCTGGGCCTGAGACAGGAGATCGTGTTGAAGTCCCAGAGGCAGGGGAGTGTCCACCGCCAGTTGCAACAGGAGTGGGAACCACGGCTGCCTCGGCCACCTGGGAGCTATCTGAATCATTGAGGCTCTGTCCTTGAGGACCTTGAACAGTGTCCGAGACACCAGTGGCGTGGGAGGAAACGCATATATACAGGCCTTGGGACCATGGAATCAGAAAGGCATCCGCTGCTACTCTGAGAGGATGCGGTTGTCTGGAACAGAATCTCGGGAGTTGCCGGTTCAAAGGACCGGCGAAGAGATCCATGGTGGGGAGACCCCACTTGAGAAAGATCCGCTGAGCCACGAAGGGATTCAATCTCCATTCGTGTGGTTGCAGGATCCTGCTCAGCCTGTCCGCCAGGCAATTTTCCGGACCGGGAAGGTAGACAGCCTTGAGGAGGATTCCGTGATTGACGGCCCAAGAGCAGAGCCGTTGTGCCTCCTGACAGAGAAGTAAGGAGCCTGTGCCTCCCCGTTTGTTCATGTAGAACATGGCTACTTGATTGTCCGTCTGAACCAGCACAGACTGGTGCGACGTGAGGTGGGAGAAGGCTCTCAGAGCTAGGCGTATCGCCCGTAGCTCTAGGAAGTTTATCTGCTGAGCAGACTCCCAAGGAGTCCAGAGACCCTGAGTACATGTCCCTTGGCAATGTGTTCCCCAACCTAGAAGAGAAGCATCTGTCGTCAGCACTCGAGAATGCGGAGGGGGTTGAAAATCCACTCAGAGTACCAGATTCGGAAGATGAAGCCACCACTATAGAGAGGAGACGAGCAGGGTGGATACCCTCACCGAGTCTGCAAGGCTCCCTGTGGCCTGATGCCAGTGAGTTTGAAGGCTCCACTGAGCAGGTCGCATGTGCAGGTGGGCATTGGGGGTGACATGAACCGTGGAAGCCATATGGCCGAGAAGTCTCAGAAATTGCCTGGCGGAGACCAAGGAATTGCTGTGAAACTGCCTGGCTACATCCATCAATCAGAGGGCCCTGTCCACTGGCAGAAAAGCCCTCGCCTGAAGAGTGTCTAGCCTTGCTCCTATGAATTCCAAGTTCTGGGACGGGAGCAAAGTGGACTTTGCGAAGTTTATGACAAACCCCAAGTGCTGAAGCAGAGCCACAGTGCGAAGGGTGGCCTGACTGACCTCCTGGGAAGACTGGCCTCTTATGAGCCAGTCGTCCAGGTATGGAAACACAAAAAGACCTTGAAGCCTCAGGTAGGCCGCCACCACTGCCAGGCACTTGGTGAACACCCTGGGAGCGGAGGCTAGGCCAAAGGGAAGTAGTCTGTACTGGTAGTGGTTTCCCCCCACAACAAATCTGAGATACTGCCTGTGGTCTGGATGAATAAGGATGTGAGTATAAGCATCCTTTAGATCTAAGGAGCATAGCCAATCTCCCTGCTGGAGGTAGGGCAGCAGGATTCCAAGGGTAAGCATCTTGAACTTTTCCCTCTCCAGGAACTTATTGAGGTTGCGCAAGTCTAGGATAGGGCGGAGGTCTCCTTTCTATTTGGTACCAGAAAGTACCTGGAATAAAAGCCGCGACCTCTCAGGTGGTGGGGCACCGGTTCCACAGCCTGGTCCTTTAGCAGACTTGCTAACTCCTGAAGGAGTAGGTCCCAGTGCAGAGGGGGTCTTGGAGGCTCCCCTGAAAAATAGGAGTGAGGTACCTGGTGAAAATGGAGAAGATAGCCCTTTTGGACTATATGGAGTACCCAGGTATCTGATGTGACGGCTGACCACCTGTGGGCAAAGTGGGCCAGCCGGCCTCCTGTGCTGATGTGAGCCAGCTGAGGAGAAGAGGCTATGCTTGCTGAGTCAAAAACCCCCACCCTGCTGAGCAGGGGCCGGTGTTGGTGGCTTGGGGACCTTCTGCCTATGGGGCCCATGACCCTGCCCCTTGGCCTGCTGACCCTGTTGGGGAGCTGCAGAGGCCTGATAATGAGGGGTATGGTTTATAGGCAGATGACTTCCTCGGGTAAAAGGCCTTTTTCCCTGAGCCCTTCTTCTGAGAAGGGGTAGAGGTTTTTCTGGACAGCCTAGTCCTGGTCAGAGTCTCAGTCTCGAGTTCTGCAGCCTTTTCAGCCATGGGCTTGCCAAAGAGGTTTTCACCTCGGCAGGGGACATCGACCAACTTGTCCTGCACCCATGGCTCGAGGTCGAATGACTGTAGCCAAGCCTGTCGGCGGGCACCGATGCCGGCCCCGGCTACTCGGGCCGAAGCCTCGAAGCCATTGTAGGCTGCTCGAGAGATAAACTTCGAGCACTCTCAAATTCCAGTGGACAAGGCCTGGAACCTCTGCAAAGGTTCCTCGGAGAGACCAGCAGAGAACCCGGCAATCTCCTTTGCCAGGTCTCGGAGGTACATGCCCATGTACAGCTGGTAGGTCTGGACACGGCAAGCAAGCATAGAGCCCTGGAAGCACTTCTTACTGAGGGCATCCAGGTTCCGGGCCTCCCGGCCAGGAGGCACCGAGGAGTGCATCTTCTGACTTTTCAGTCGATGCATGGCCGATTCCACAACCATGGAGTGGTGCGGTAATTGTGCCTTTTGGAACCCGGGGCTCTTGCGGACTCGATAGATTGAATCGACCCGTTTGCTTAACACCGGCGTCGAGGCCGGGGTCTCCTACATGCGGAAGAGCAGCCGCTCCAGCATCGAAGGAACCAGAACAGTAAAGGCCTCCTTCGAGGGAGAGTCATACTGAAGGGCCTTGAGCTCTTCGGCTCCTCCTCGGGATCCGCGGGGAAGGCCAAGGCCTTGGCCATATCCCGCACGAAGTCCGAGAACCGGGTATCCTCCGGTGGGGATCGTCTCCGAGGTTCGGACTCCGGCGAGTCCGATGGGACACAGGCGAGTCCGATGGGACACACCGAGTCCGATAAGTATCGGGTGACTCTTCGTCCTCCGTCTCCCAGCCTGACTCCTCGGAGGAGGAATCGAGCAGCTCCGGTCGGGCGGGCACCGATGCTATCCGCCCCGACGCCGAGGGTACCGGCGTCGACGACCTCGGTCCCGAACAGGAGGCCGAGGGAGACCGTGGCCGAGGATCGACTCGAGCCCACATGGACTCGAGGATCGGCTCGGTCTCCGGGGTCGACTTGGACGTCGAGGTCCCGGTGGTCGGGGCAGATGCACCGGTGAGACCGGCGATCAATGCCCGCTGCTGTTCCATGAAGGCAGCGATGCTGCTCTCCAAGGCCGTCAACCTGAGTCCGAGCTCAGGAGACCCAGCAGCCCCCGACGGCGTCGGGCCTGACATCGGCTCCCCTGGAGGAGAGTCCACAAGGACTACAGCACTTACATGTCCAGGAGACTCCATCTCGATAAGAGGATGTTTGGCAGGCCTCTCCGACTCTGAAGACCTGGGACGGCTATCGGGGCTATGCGACCTGGCCCTCGAGGAACCAGGAGTGTCCGACGCCACCCTCGCGGGTTTCTTCTTCCTACGATGTTCCCACGAAGGAGACCCCCGCTCAGAGGAACCCCGACGCTGCTCGGGGCCGGAGTCCCAAGACGTCGAGGCCTCTGACGAGGTCCGGGCCCGTCCGGACACGGAGTCAGAAAAGATCCTATCCTTCTGGTGCTGCCGACTTCTCAACGCCTTCGAGGACATTTTGCCACACGGACCACAGATCATTGGGTCATGATCGGGTCCGAGGCAACGGAGGCAGCAGTCATATTTGTCGGTAAGAGACATAGGTTTCTTACACCGATCACACTTTCTAAACCCGCTGGTAGCCATCGGGGGAAAAAGGGCCCCTGCGAGGTCAAGACCGGGCTGCCAGGGAAAAAAGAAAAATGGCGCGAACGCTAGTCACAAAGGACAAAAACTGAAAAAGAGAGAGTGGACTCGATACCGGCGTATCGGTCCAAGGCGGGAAAAGGATCCGGCGTCGAACCGAAGAAAAAAAGAGAAAAAATAGGGATCAACTTTTTCCTCGGGGAAAAACAAACTACGTCCGTCGGGCTCCGCAGAAAAAAGAAGACTGAGCAAATGGCACCCTTGGGCAGGAAGGGGACCGCGCATGCGCGCTGTAATTCCCAAAGGCTTTCTTTGAAAGCTGGGGAAATGCTCCGCATGAGGGCTCCGTCAGCGCCAACGTCACCCATATGTTTGGAGGAGTGGCCTAGTGGTTGGGGCAAGGTACTTCAGGCCGGAAGGTCAGGGGTTCAAATCCCACTAGAGGACAGCAACCTTGGGCCGGAAGGACTGGGGTTTCTAGTCCCACAGGTGCTCCTTGTGGTCTTGGGCAAGCCACTTAACTCTCCATAGCCCATGTTCCCTGTAAAATAGTTATCTCCAAGTTATAATGCCCTGTTCAATGTAATTTGTTTGTTCAATGTAAACCGCACTGATGCACAATAGCGCGGTATATAAGAGAATTTAAATAAAATAAAATAAAAATAAATATGTGAGGACTGACTTCCTGCTTGGTCCTGGAGAAAACAACATATCCAATTTTCTATCATGGCTATCCTTAAGGGCGGCACCACCTTCCACCGGAATTGTAGTCTTTTTGGTAACAGCCAATACCGCAGCATCTACTTTGGGAAACTTAAACAACTCCCGATCCTGATCCAGTAGAGAATAAAATCAAGCCATGACCCTGGACCCCTTTAGTCCAGCCTCAGGCATATCCCATTCTTGTTGAATCATTTCCCTTACAACTCTGTGTACTGGAAAAGCTCTTTGCCTTTTTCTAAATGCCTGCAACAAAGGATCCTCCAATGTGGCGTCCTCCTCTGACCCAGAAACTGGCATATTAAGGGCTTTAAGAGTTTCCATAATCAACGCTGGTAACTCATCTCGACGGAAAACACGAACTACTCTGGCCTGGTCCTCCTGATCCATGAGTTCTCCTTCTAATTCATCTTCAACTTCCAAATCCGGATCCAAAGGATCCGAGTGAATCTCTTCAAAGGTTATTGAATGGTCCTGCAGATCCTTCCTTGTTCTAACCTTTTTAATAGGAACAGCACCCTCAGCAACTTCTAGAGGAATACCCGGCCGCTTCCTTCTGAGATACCCTCCGGCAGAGGGTAGTGGACCCTTTTGTCCATTTCCAAATGTCTGTGGAAGCAGAGATACAAAATCCTGCGAAAATGCCGCCGCCAAACCTGCCGAAAATATTGATGGTACCTGTGGCACATCAGGAATGGAAGAAAGCCCTGCAAAAGGCTCTGGCAAGAGCTGCGGAGGTGAATTAGCGTCCAATAAAGATAAGGAAGCAAGTTTAGCATTTTCAGCACTGGTTTCTAAAACCTGCTCCATATATCTGTAGTCTCCAGGATGCAGGATCTACAGACCCCCGAGTCAGATAAAGCTCCTCACCTAGAGCCACAAACCAAATACTGTGGCCTAGAAGGCATTACTTCATTATTGCTCTGATATCTGGTAACATTCTCTTGCCTTTATCTTTTTATTTATTTATTTATTTTTTACATGAGCCTCAGCACTCAACAAACAGATTAAATTAGATTAGAATGAGATTAGAAATTATTCCCTTTAAAAAACGTCAGAAAACGGAGCTTCTCCCTTCAAAGGAGACCTCTGCGGTATCAAAGCCTTTATTTAGTGCTTTGCTGTTTTGCCGTGCGCGCGCATAACGTCGCGGCCTGCACTGAAATCAACAGTCACCGCAGACTGCGCAGCAGAGTACCCTTACCTCTGTGCAGCAACAAGGAGAAAAATCTCTTGAATTCTTCAGTTTAACCGGTTCCCTCACGCTAAGCTGTAAATACAGCTTCAGCAACAGAGGAGATACCGGAAGCGCCGCATAACAACGTTGCTGAAAAGTAAACTGTTACCAGCCCCGGCGGCTCATCTGCATGTGCGCCTCTCAGGGAACCCCTCTCAGCTGCAATAACTGTCGTTCTTCCCTCCTCACCTGAAGTAGGTAGGTTCGGGAGGCGAAAATCTGCTAAATGAATTGAGCCAGACAACTCAAAGGCAGAAAAATAAAAGCGGCTTTAAGCAGGTAGTGTAGGAATTAAAAAGGAGAGAGGGGGGGGCGCACCTCAGGACTTCAAGGCAATTGAAACTCAATTAAAGATTAAATAAATAAAATAAATAAATCCAAATTATACTGCTTAATTGTCCCTCCAGTGAGCCCAGAATCTCTGGGCTCATCAATCTCCAGCTGCTTGGAGGCTGAACAAACTGGAGCAAGGAGGCGGTCCCTCGGGTATTTGTACCAGTGACATCAAAGAATGTCTGGAGGAACCTTAATCCCCAGAGATTCCGGGATAAGGAAACTTGAGAACCGGACACGAACAGAAGAGTTCCTGCACAGCATGGCTCTGTGTCAGTCTGAGCCACATTGTGCAGTTCTACTCAAACTGCAGTAGATGCAGGCAGGGGTGGGGGGAAGAAAAAAAATTTCAGATGCCAGATATTTGTCAAGCCCTAGGTTAAGAGAGCACAAGCCTTGCACTAGCAGCAAGTATTCTACATTCCGTGGCTGACCTTACCCAGGGGCACTCAGCATCTTCTCAGTGGCTGCTGGGATAGTGCACAAGAGGCTATCTGAGCCCTTGTTAATGGCTGAGCCAATGCTGGCAAAAATCTCCTGGATCATTTGAGCATCTGAGTGGTTGAGAGCACATATCCTACTGCTGCCATGCTGCTCAAAGTTTCCAACTCTAGTCAACACCTTCAGCACCTGACAAAGAGAAAGAGAACCACTGAGTCAGTCAACACTAAGCATTAAAATAATTGTCTTGCCATTCCCTTCCTCTCTATAATGTTTCGATACACGACTGATTTGAACACAAACTTACATCAGAGAGGTGCACAGGCTTCAACCAACAGTCCAAGCACACTCCCTCTATGTGCAGAATAGGGCAAGAGAGTGGTAATGCCATGGGCTGTTGTCACACCTGTATGTGTATCCTCAAATATGGTGCTCCTGAGCACAGAGATATCTACTGCAATGTGTGCCCTCAGCTCAGCACTATTGCCATAGCATGTGAAGGGAAGCCTTACCGCCAGGCCTGCCTGTTGAAGCAATATGGATGCAGAATACTCTTGCATGCATGCCAGCACCGCTCGCACACCTCCCTCTGTGGCAAAGTGAACCCTCCAATTATAGTTGCTCATCAGAATGTAAACTGCACGCAGAGTCATCACTACCAGCATCTTCTCTTTCATCTGATTGGTCAGAAGCTCCACCAGCATTTTTACCACTTTATCCCTAGGAATACCAACCAAAAATTAATGACACAACCTTCTGCATCAACCTTATTATGCCATTCTTCACCTGCTATATCATCCCCTTCCTAAAAAGCTCCTTCACATCTCCCGCTGAAACAGTCACCCACTACAGCAGCCTTCCTTGCAAAAATTTCACTCCAAAACATTTCCCAGCTGTTAAGTGACTGGAATCAAAAGTTCAGACTGCAGAATTAGTATAGACTAACAAAATGTGGACTAACCTGGCTGGGAGTCCAGTATCTGTTTTGATGAGGCGTAGTTCACAGCCTTGCACAGCCTCCAAGAATCTGATGATTACTCCAAGCCCAGCTAACTGTAGTCCGACATCTGAACTGGAGGTTCTTACCAGATCCACAAATTTCACCAATGAATTGCTTGTTCCTTTCATACCAGAGAACACTGTGCAACAATCAATGCAGTTCATTAATACCCCATTCGTATTAAAATGTTAGCATTAGCACAAATCAATGCAATCTTCAATTTACCAATTCTGCATCTATTAGCAGCATATAAATGAAGATACTGAACCAATCAATAACCACTTAACGTATCCAATAGCAATCACAATTTTCCAGTACACACCAGTCAGCGAAGTTACTCACCTATAACGGGTGTTCTCTGGGGACAGCAGGAAATCAGTCCTCACATATGGGTGACATCAGAGCCGACGGAGCCCTCGTGCGGAGGAAATCCCCAGCTTTCAGAGAAAGCCTTTGGGAGTTGCCATCACTTCCCGCCCAAGGATACCATCTTGCTCAGTCAAATGACATAGCTAAAAAGAGGATAAAACAATAAAAATAGGACTGCAACTCCAAGGGGAGGAGGGAGGGTCATGAGGACTGATTCCTGATGTCCCCAGAGAACACCAGTTACAGGTGAGTAACTATGCTTTCTCCGGGAACAAGCAGGAAGTCAGTCCTCACATATGGGACTCCCCAGCTATAGGCTACCGAGAACCCATAGCCAAAAAAGGCTCCCTCTACGAGAGCCACAAGCAGCCGCAATAGCAATACCAACTAATGGAATAGCACTCTGGTAGCCTGAACACAGAGGGGTCGGAGGGCAGGAGTTGCCTAGACCTCAAAAAGGATATGGAGTAGAGACTGGCTGAAGGCACTGTCCCGCCGGGACTCCCTGTCCAGGCAGTAATGGGTTGCAAAGTCTGACTTGAAGACCAGGTGGCAACCTGACAGATGTCAGCAAAGGAACAGAGTGCAAATGAGCTACTGATGCCATCATGGCCCAGACCCTATGGGCCGTAACCCGACCCTCCATTGGAAGCTCGGCTGCCCTGTATGTCCAGGTAAAGCAGTCTGAAACCCAGGTGGACAGCATACGCTAAAAAACTGCCACCCCCAACTTAACGGGGTCGTAAGAAACAAAAAGCTGAGAAGTCTTCCGATGCTCTTCTGTACGCTGGAGATAGGCGGCCAATGACCTCTTACAGTCCAGGGTGCGCAGGACCAACTCTGCCCGACTGGCATGTGGCCTGGGAAAGAAGACTGGCAGAACAACCACCTCCTGGTTGAGGTGGAACGAGGAGACCACTTTCGGAAGGAACTTTGGGTGCATGCGAAGCACCACCTGATTCCTATAGAACCTGGTATAGGGTCTATCCAACACTAGGGCCAGGAGCTCACTCACCCGCCGAGTGGATATGAGCGCCACCAGGAAAGCCATCTTCCAAGAAAGACAGCGTAGATGGCAGGTAGCCATTGGCTCAAAAGGCGGCTTAGTAAGCTGCCCTAATACCACATTGAGATCCCACTCGCTCGCTGGAGGACGCACCAGGGGTTTCAAGAGAAGTAAGCCTCTCAGGAACAGAGACCCTAATGGGTGGGCGTAAAGAGGCTTCCCATCCACTGAAAAGTGATGCGCCGCAAGAGCACTGAGGTGCACCCTTCACAGAGTTGGAGTTGAGGCCCAAATCGGAGAGGTGGAGAAGGTATTGTAGAACTACCCTCACCGGGCAAGAGAAAGGATCGACCTCCTGCTCCTTCAAGGCGTACACCTGTCTGGTCGATGGCCTCCGCGAGGTCAGCAAGACCACCTCAATATTTTTGGGGAGGAGGAGCGGAGCGAGGATTACCCTTTCAGCCGCACGCCATCAAGTTGAGGGAGCTGAAATTGGGATGTAGGAGAGAGCCCCCCTCCTGAGACAGGAGAAGTGGGGAGGACCCCAAGGGGATTGTGTACGTAAATAGTAAGTTTACACATATTTTGATTTGTACGATATGTTTTCTGTAAATAGTTAATACCTCTGTTCCATGTAAAAGTTGTTTAATTGTTAATTGTAAACCGCCCTTAATCTCTGGAAGGGGCAGTATAGAAGAACTGTATTGGGGCCTCCACTACTAGCTGTAGAAGAAGCAGAAACCAGTGCTGCCTGGGCCACTGAGGGGCAATAAGGATGACCGAGTCTCTCTCCTGGAAAATCTTGAATAGCGTCTTGGCTACCAGAGGTGTCTGGAGGAACGCATATAGAAGATCCCCGGACTAAGGTATCAAACGCATCGGCGGCCACCCTGTGCAGAAAGGGTCGCCTGGAGCAGAAAAGAGGCAACTGGTGATTGTCCGGACTCGCAAACAGGTCCATCACCAGCCGCCCCCAAGTCTGGAAGACAGTCCAGTTGCCATTCGTGGGGTTGGAGAATCCTGCTTAGCCTGTCTGCCAGCCAGTTGTCCTGGCCCGGCAGATAGACTGCTTGGAGACAAATGCCATGCAGGACTGCAGGAGCAGAGATCTAAGGTCTCCTGATAGGATGCAGGATCCTGTGCCACCCTGTTTGTTCACATAGAACATGGCTACCTGGTTGTCTATCTGCACCAGGACAGATTCGAGGTCCAGGAGCAGCCTGAAAACCTCCAGTGCTAGACAGATGGCACGAAGTTCCAAGAAATTGATTTGTTGGGTCCTCTTGCTTGGTGACCACAATCCTTGGTGACCACAAACCTTGGCAATGGGCCCCCCAGGGATGCATCTGTGGTCAGGAACCTCGTGTGCAGAGGGACCTGGAAAGGCATCCCTGCCTTCAAGTGATGTGGATGGAGCCACCAGGTCAGGGACCTTACCAGACATCTGGATACTTTGACCCCGTTTCAAAGGTACCCTGAGGCCTGAGACCACTGGTCCGAGGCACCACTGAGCGGTCCGCATTTGGAGGCGGGCATCTGTGGTCACATGGACTGTGGAAGCCATGTACCCGAGGAGGCGCAGAAAAAGTCTTGCTGACACTGCAGACTTGCGACTCACTTGCCTTGCCAGAGCCATAAGGCTGCTTGCCCTGTCTGGGGGCAGACAGGCCTTCGCCTGAAGGGTGTCGAGACTGGCCCCAATGAACTCTAGATGCTGTGTTGGGGTAAGGCTGGACTTGGAGTAGTTGACTACGAACCCTAGGTGTTGCAGCACCTGGATGGTAAACGTTGTGGCCTGGTGGGCCTCGGTGGCCAAGGAACACCTGATGAGCCAATTGTCGAGATAGGGAAATACCAAGACCCCTTGGAGCCTGAGAAAGGCGGCAACCACCGCTAGGCACTTTGTGAACACCCTGGGGATGAGACAAGGCAGAAGGGAAGTATCCTGTACTGTTAATGATTGCCCCCCACCACAAAGCGTAGATATTGTCTGTGGCTTGGGTGTAGTATTAGGATGTGTGCATACGCATCTTTCAGGTCTAAGGTAAAAGGGCTTTTTACCCGAGCCCTTCTTGCAAGAAAGGGCAGAGGTCTTCTTGGAGAGCCGTGTCCTCGTCATGTACTCTGTCTCCAATTCTGAGGGCATGTCGGTCATGGGTTTGCCAAAGAGATTATCCCCTCAGCATGGGACATCGACCAACTTGTCCTGAACCCATTGTTCGAGGTCCAACGACTGCAGTCATGCCTGGTGGCGTGCATCGATGCTAGCCGCGGCTACGCGGGCCACTGACTCAAACCCGTCATAGACCACCCGAAACACAAACTTCAAGCACTCACGGAAGCTTTAGACAGGCTCCTGAAGTGCTGCAAAGGTTCCTCCGAGAGACCAGCCGAGTACCTGGCGAGTTCCTTCGCCAGGTCCCTCAGGTACATGCCCATGTACAGCTGGTAGGACTGGATTAGACAAGTCAGCATTTAACCCTGGAAGCACTTCCTGCCGAGGGCATCCAAGTTGCGGGCCTCCCTACCGGGAGGCACCGAGGAGTGCGTCTTCTGGCTCTTCAGCTGGCGCATGGCCAATTCCACAACCATGGAGCTGTGCGGCAGCTTTGACTTCTGAAACCCAGGGCTCCAGTGGACTTGATGCATCGAGTCAAGTTGCTTGCTGACCACCAGCAACGACGTCGGTGTCTCCCACATGCGGAGCATCAGTCGTTCCAGGATCGGAGACATGGGTACAGTAAAGGCCTCCCGAGGGGGGACCTCTTACTGGAGGATCTCGAGCTCATCAGCTCAAGGATCCTCCTCGGACCCCGTGGGGAACACCAACGCCTTGGACATATCCTGCACAAAGTCCAAGAACCTCATGTCCTCCGGGGTGGACATTCACTGAGGCTCGGATACCGGAGAGTCAGATGGTACATCCCTGTGCTGGCGGGTATCCGGGGACTCCTCATCCTTGGTTTTCCACGAGGAATCGGGGGGCTCCTCAGGCATCAAGGGCCCCGGCGCCGACCGCCCCGACGCCAGCAGACTGGGCGGCAACAACCTCAGTCCCAAACGGGAGGCTGAGAAAGACCTTGGCTGAGGATCGACTCGAGCCCAAAGGGCTTCAAGGATCGGCTTTGCCTCCGGGGTCAACTTCGAAGTCGAGGGCCCAGTGGTCGGGCGGAGGAACTGGACAGGCCATCCATCAACGCCCCCTGCTGTTCCATGAAGAAAGTAAAACTGCACTCCAAGGCCGCCATTCTGGACTCGAGTCCGGAAGGCTCCGCGGCCACCGGCTTGGGTCTCGACACGGTCGGGCCCGACGCCGGTTCCCCCAGAAGGGAGTCCTCGATGAGGACAGTTGGTACTTGCCTCGGGTGATCCGCATCACAACGAGGCATTTTCACCGGGCGCTCTGACTCCAGTGATCCCAGCCAGTGCTCGGGGATCCGCAACAGGCCCCAGGAGGGACCAGGTCACTTGGAGCCATCCAGAGACACCGCCCTCGAGGATTTCTTCTTCTTATGTTCTCTCGAGGGAGGCCCCTGCGCCAAGGAACCTCGATGCCGCTCGGCCTCAGACAGCTCCCCCCGGGATGTGGAGGCTTCGGACGAGGTACTGGCTCTCGGAGGCACGGACACAGCGAAAATCCTGTCATGCAACTGTTGGCGGCTCTTCAGGGCCTCGAGAACATTTTCATACGCGGGACATAGACTGATGGGTCATGGTTGGGCCCGAGGTACCGGAGACAGCAGTCATGCGTATTGGTGAGAGACATCATGCGCATTCGTGAGAGACATCAGTTTCACACACCGATCACATTTTTAAAACCCGCTGGCAGCCATCGGGGGAAAAAGGTCAAAGACTCGGGATGCCAGTGAAAAAGAAAAAAAGGCGCAAATGCCAGTCACGTAGGACAAAACCGAAAAATAGAGACGGACTCGATACCGACGTACTGAGCCGAAGGTGGGAAGAGGCACCGGTGTCGACCAGTCGAGAAAAAGAAGAAGAAAATCAACTTTTTTTACGGGGACACAAGGACTACGACCTAAGGGCTCTGCGGAAAAAAGGAGACTGAGCAAGATGGCACCCTTGGGCGGGAAGGGGACCGCGCATGAGTGATAGCAATTCCCAAAGGCTTTCTCTGAAAGCTGGGGGGATTTGCTCCGCACAAGGGCTCCGTCAGCGCCGACGTCACCCATATGTGAGGACTGATTTTCTGCTTTTTCCGGAGAAAATATGTATATATTAATGCATGATTTTGAAATGGTGTTTTGTGACTTACTGTATATTTTTGATTGCATTCTTGTTTGTTTGGGGGGGGGGGTTGTTTGTTTGTTTGCTATTAAGTGACTTCAAGTCAATGCCGACTCCTGGCCGACCCAGCAACTCCTGGGTTTTCTGGGCAAGGTATGACTGGAAGTAGATTGCGAAGCCTTTTCTTCTGAGGCAATGGAGAGTAAAGTGATTTGCCCAAGGCCACAAGGAGTGCCAGCGGGAATTGAACCCAGATTTCTTTGGTGGTAGGCTGTGCGGTAACCATCAGGATACTCCACTCATTCTTTTTACCTGCTTAAAATTATAGAAATGATTCAAAATATTTTCAATAAACATCCATTAAATATTTAGTAGTGGTATTAATGGATATTAAACACACGCTCCCATTTATAACAAGAGATAGCGAAGTTAATCACCTGTAAAGCACACTCACCTGTAACAGGTGATCTCCGGAAACAGCAGGAATATAGTTCTCACATATGGGTATCGTCGGTACTGACGGAGCCTGCGCAGGAACTCTCCCCAGCGTCCAACAGGAAAGCTTTTGGGAGCATCCCACAGCGCCTGCATGCTGCCTTCCTGCCTTTCCCAACTGCCTCTCTCCAAATGAGTTTTAAAGCTGAGACAAAGAGAGAGAGAGAGGGAAAGAGAAAGAGATAGAGAGCTATAACTCCTAGGGGAGGTGGGTGGGTTCTGAGGACTATATTCCTGCTCTTCCCGGAGATCAACTGTTACAGGTGAGTAACTATGCTATCTCCAGGAACAAGCAGGAATGTAGTCCTCACATATGGAGACTCCCTAGCTTTAGATGCCAGGGAGAGACCCCAGAAGTTGTGTACCCCTGTGAAAGGGCTCCACTTCTCCCATGGATCTCTGGCATGGATCTCTTGTCATGATGGAACCTTGTATAAGGCGGATCAGCCACTAGTGCTTGCAACTCACTGATGCGACGCGCTGATGTGATTGAAATGAGAAAGATAACCTTCCAAGAAAGGAATTTCAATGAGGTAGTAGCTAGGGGTTCAAAAGGTGGCTTCATGAGCTGACCAAGAACCAGGTTTAAGTCCCATGCCACCGGTGGTGGCCTAATGGGAGGCTTAGTAAGAAGAAGGCCTCTCATAAATCTTGCTATAAGAGGATGGGAGGAAATAGGTTGTCCATTTAGACGCTGGAAAGAAGCTGCAATAGCACTCAAATGGACTCTTACTGAATTAGTCTTAAGTCCTGCATTGGATAAATGAAGGAGATACTCCAGTAACGATTCCAGAGGTAACGCAAGGGGGTTAAGACCCTTCTGCGAGCACCATATGGTAAACCTCTTCCACTTAAAAGCATAAGAGCATCTTGTGGAAGGTTTCCTGGAAGCATAAAGGACATCCTTTACTTGCTGAGAGAGGTTAAAGATCATAGTGTAGAAACACCTCTTGCAGTTATTTTTGATGATATTCTAAAATACACTGACAAATCAAAACAAGCAGTATTACTTATATTTTTGGATATATCGGTTGCCTTTGATTCAATTAACCATCGTATCCTTTTTGAAAGACTCAAAAAGATTGGTATACATGGCACTATTCTTGCATGGTTCCAATCATATCTAACTGATCGATCGCACAGGTAAAAATAGGAAACCATACATCTAAAACCTATACGCAAAAACAAGGAATCCCACACGGTTCTGCATTGTCAGCTCTACTCTTTAACATATATTTACAACCTATATGCCACATCATTCAACAGTGCAACTTAAAATATGCAATTTATGCTGATGTTATGATTTATCTCCCTATGGACATAGACTCCCTGGGACTTCTCCAATATCAAATCATGCTTCACTAAAATGACGCAATGGCTAAATGAACACAATCTACACATTAACTTCAAGAAAACAGAAGCATTATTTGTTTCTAGAAATCAAAAACTTACCCCCCCCCCCCCAACAGAAATAAAAATTGAAAACATTGCACAAACCTGTTCATTGTAAACCGCGCTGATTCCGAATAGTGCGGTATAGAAAAACTAATAAATAAATAAGCATCCCCATAAAAGATGAAATAAGATACCTTGGCGTTATCATAGACAGAACGTTAAGTCTAACAACACACATCAGGAATACAACAAACACAATATATAATAAATTAAGATATCTTAAAAATCTAAAACCATTATCATCAAATCTGGACTTCAGATCAGTCCTTCAAGCCCTGATCCTGCCTCACTTAGATTTTAGTAACATAACTCTTCAAGGTATTCCAAAACATGCTTTACACCAACTAAAAGTAGCACATGTTGCTGCAAGAATGCTTATAAATGCAGGTCCAACTGAACACATAACCACTATACTGTACAAACTTCACTGGTTACCTATACAAAGTAGGATAAAATATAAAGTTAACATAACAACGTTCAAACTGATAAGAGATATAGCCCCATCAAATCTAACTGATCTACTGACAATTCATTCAAGGACCAGAACAGTGAGACAAAGGAACCTGAACACACTACTTGTTCCAAACAACTTTTCAAAACTCAATAAAACTACAACAAATAGGGCATTCAGCTTCAATGCTCCTATAATATCGAACGCTCTGCCGGATAAGCTCAAGAGATATCACAGATCTTTCAGCATTTTGAAAAGATCTTAAAACTCACCTATTTATAGAGTACTTTGGAGACTCATTCCCAATAGATGAAATATTTCCCACTTAAACTCATGTATACTCATATTCATCAATTCACAACTTACTTTTTCCTTTTTCTTACTCTATCTTACAATACCCAATTCTCCACATTATCACATTTACTCTTTACACTAATAATTCTAGTGAACTACAATACATTTTTCCTTGCTCAGATAAGATAACAATTTTGAAATTTGTAAATATTTAAATCTGTATATATGTTTAAACTATCTATATACCTAATCAGCATTTACTCAGCATTGTAACCCTCAAATTACCATTTTTATTGTAATTTCAATTGTTTGAATAAGTTTCAATGTAATGTTCAAGTTCTGTTCTATGTAAACCGCTTTGATTTTTCTGAAAGGCGGCATATAAAACTGTTCAATAAATAAATTAATTAATTAATTAAAATGAAGATCTAGGCCTTCAGAAACCAAGCACTGAGATGCAGAGACTGGGGATTGGGATGCCATAACATTCCACCCTCCTGTGACAGGACATCTGGAGCAGATCCTAACTCCAGAGAGGGAGCTTGAGAGAGATGTAGAAGCAGAGGGTACCACACTTGCCGTGGCCAATGTGGAGCTATGAGAATCATACGGCCTCTGTTTCTCTGAAGCTTGAACAGGGATTTGGGAATTAGGGGAATGGGTGGAAAGGCATAAAGGAAGTCTTGCCCCCAGTGAAGGAGGAAAGCATCCCTGGCCTGAGAGCCCTGAGCCGGAATTCTGGACCAAAACCGGGGAAGTTTGGCATTCAACAGACTTGCAAAGAGGTCTATGTCCAGGGTTACCCAAATTTGAAAGATCTTGGCCACCTGTAGAGACCATTCGTGTGGAAGCAGAACTCGACTGAGTCTGTCCGCCCAAGAGTTCTGTATGCCTGGAAGATACACTGACAGGAGATGAATCTGATGCTCTCTGGCGAGGGCCCATAGTCGCAAAGCTTCGTTGCCAAGCAACAGAGAGCCTGTCCCCCCTGCTTGTTCACGTAAAACATGGCTACTTGATTGTCCGTATGAATGAGGACTGTCTTGTAGCTGAGCAGGGTGTGGAACACTTGCAGAGCAAGGAAGACTGCTCTGAGCTCCAAGAGATTGACATGCAGATAAGTCTCCTGTGGAGTCCAGGTGCCTTGGGTGGAGAGGTCTTGCAGATGAGCTCCCCAACCCATCGGAGTAGCATCTGTTGTGAGAGTTGCCTGGGTAAGGGTTGTTGAAATGGGGACCCCAGCAACAGGTTTTGATTGGACTGCCACCATTGGAGGGACAAAATAAGGCAATATGAGTTTGCTATTTTTGTCTGAAAGGCACCCTGATGCCTGGGTCCACTGAGTGGATGAAGTCCACTGGGCCGCTCTCATATGGAGGCGAGCATAAGGAACTACATGTACGGTAGATGCCATGTGGCCTAGTAGTTGTAACATTTCTCGAGCAGTGAGATGAGGCTTTAGCACTGCCTGAGAAACTAACTGCACCATGCAAAGGCAACGGGCCTGGGGAAGATAGGCCCTTGCCTTTCTGGTATCCAGCAAAGCTGCTATAAACTCTAGAGAGTGAGTGGAAGTTAGACAGGATTTTGGAATGTTTATGATCAGACCCAAATACTGAAGGATGCGCATTGTGCAAGATAGAGAAGTCCTGGCCTCTGACTCTAATGGGGCTCGAATGAGCCAGTTGTCTAAGTAGGGGAAGACAAATATCCCTAGAGTGCGGAAAAATGCTGCTACTACAGCCATGCATTTCGTGAACACCCTTGGTGCTGAGGCCAGGCCAAAAGGAAGCACCCTGTATTGGTAGTGCTTCCCTTGAAAAAGGAACCGAAGGAACATTCTGTGAGTTGGATGGATGAGAACATGAGTGTACGCATCCTTGAGATCTAGAGAACAAAGCCAATCCTGACCCTGAATGTATGGCAGCAGAGTTCCTAGAGAAATCATCTTGAATTTCTCTTTGAACAAGAATTTGTTCAATTCTCTGAGGTCTAAGATAGGTCTGTATCCCCCTGTTTTGTTTGGGATAAGGAAATAGGGGGCGTAAAGCACAGTTACATACCTGTAACAGGTGATCTCTGGGAACAGCAGGAATAAGTCTTCACATATGGGTATCGTCGGTACCGACGGAGCCTGCGCGGGAACTCTCCCCAGCGTCCAGAAGGAAAGCTTTTAGGAGCATCCCACAGCGCCTGCACGCTGCCTTCCCGCCTTTCCTAACCGCCTCTCTCCAGTTCGAGTTTTAAGCTGAGACAAAGAGAGAGAGAGAAGAAAGGAAAGATAGATAGAGAGATACAACTCCTAAGGGAGGTGGGTGGGTTGTGAAGACTTATTCCTGCTATTCCCAGAGATCACCTGTTACAGGTAAGTAACTGTGCTATCTCCAGGAACAAGCAGGAATGAGTCTTCACATATGGGGACTCCCCAGCTAGAGATGCCAGGGAGATCTCCAAGGTTGTGAGTCCCTGAGAAGGGCTCTACCTCCCCCCATGGATCTTGGGCATCCAACCAGGGATGGGGGGTAGGAGTTGATTAGGTATGGAACAGGTGTTTGAGAACAGCCTGACCAAACAAGGCATCCTGGCGGGAGTCCTTGTCCAAGCAGTAATGGGCTGTAAAGTTATGAACCGAGGCCCAGGTGGCCGCTCGACAGATTTGGTCGATGGACACAGAGTTTAGATGAGCCATAGAGGCTGCCATGGCCCTCCAGAGAAAGGTTCTTACTCTGGTAGGCAAAGGAAATACACTGAGCAATCCAATTGGACAGAGTTCTCTTAGAGACTGGAAGTCCTAAATGAGAGGGATCAAAAGCAACAAATAGTTGAGAGGACTTTCTATGTTGCTGTGTCCTTTGTAAGTAAAAAGCAAGTGCTCTCTTACAATCCAGAGTATGAAGATTCCTCTCTGCACTTGATGCATGAGGTCCTGGAAAAAAGACAGGTAAATACACCTCCTGGTTCAGATGAAAAGGTGAGACCACTTTAGGCATAAAGTGTGGATTAGTCCTGAGGACTACCTTGTCATGATGGAACCTTGTATAAGGAGGATTAGCCACCAAGGCTTGCAGCTCACTGATACGGCGAGCTGAGGTGACTGCAATGAGAAAAATAACCTTCCAGGAAAGGAATTTCAAGGAGGTAGTGGCTAAGGGTTCAAAGGGTGGCTTCATGAGCTGGCCAAGAACGAAATTTAAATCCCATGCCACTGGAGGTGGTCTAATGGGAGGTATAGTTAAAAGAAGGCCTCTCATGAATCTTGCAATAAGAGGATGAGAGGAAAGAGGATGTCCACTGAAAGGCTTAAGGGATGCTGCAATAGCACTCAAATGGACTCTTACTGAATTTGTTTTAAGGCATGCATGGGATAAATGCAGTAAATACTCTAGTAAAGAATTTAGAGGTATTGCAAGAGGGTTAAGACCCTTCTCTGCACACCAAATGATAAACCTTTTCCATTTAAAAGCATAGGAACGTCTAGTGGAAGGCTTTCTGAAAGCATGAAGGATATCCTTCACCTGCTGAGAAAGATGCAAATCTTGAAGGTCTAGGCCTTCAGCAACCAGGCCCTGAGATGAAGAGACTGGGGATTTGGGTGCCACAACGTTCCCTCCTCCTGGGACAGGAGGTCTGGAGCAGATCCCAAATCCAGGGAGGGAGCTTGAGAGAGATGAAGAAGTAGAGGGTACCACACTTGGCGTGGCCAACATGGAGCTATGGGGATCATAGACCCCTTGTCTCTCTGAAGCTTGAACAGTGTCTTGCAAATTAGGGGAATGTGTGGAAAGTCATAGAGGAAGTCTTGCCCCCAATGGAGGAGGAAGGCATCCCTGGCCTGAACTCCCTGACACGGAATCCTGGAACAGAACCGGGGAAGTTTGGCATTTCACGGACTTGCAAACAGGTCTATGTCCGGGGTTCCCCAAATTCGAAAGATCCTGGCTATCTGGTCCCCATGGAGGGACCATTCGTGTGTAAGCAGAACTCGACTGAGTCTGTCTGCCCAAGAGTTTTGAACCCCTGGAAGATATACTGCCATGAGATGAATTTGATGCTCTCTGGCAAAGGCCCACAATTTCAAAGCTTCGTTGCAAAGCGACAGAGAGCCAGTCCCGCCCTGCTTGTTCACATAGAACATGGCTACTTGGTTGTCCGTGTGGATGAGGACTGTCTTGTAGCTGAGCAGGGTGTGGAAGACTCAGAGCTAGAAAAATTGCTCTGAGCTCCAAGAGGTTGATATGTAGAGATGCCTCCTGTGGAGACCAGATGTCCTGGGTGGAGAGATCTTGTAGATGAGCTCCCCAACCCCTTGGAGAGGCATCTGCTGTAAGGGTTGCTTGGGGTAGCAACTGTTGAAAGGGGGACCCCAGCAACAGATTCTGAGTGGACTTCCACCACTGGAGAGACCAAAAGAGGCGACTGGAGGTTGCTTTTGTCTGACAGGCACCCTGATGCCTGGGTCCATTGGGTGGACAGAGTCCACTGAGCTGCTCGCATGTGAAGGCGAGCGTAAGGAACCACATGCACGGTGGATGCCATGTGGCCTAGCAGTTGTAACATCTCTCGAGCAGTTAAATGGGACTTTAACTGAACTTGTGAGGCTAACTGCAATAATCGGAGGCAACGGGCTTGGGGAAGATAGGCCCTTGCAGTTGTGGTATCTAGCAAGGCCCCTATGAACTCTAATGACAGAGTAGGGGTGAGATGTGATTTTGGGATGTTTATTACCAGTCCCAGATACTGAAGAACACGCCTTGTGCAGGCTAGGGAAGCCTGGGCCTCTGTCTGGGATGGAGCTCGGATGAGCCAGTCGTCCAGATATGGGAATACAAATATTCCTAGAGTGCATAGAAATGCAGCTACCACTGCCATGCATTTTGTGAACACTCTTGGAGCAGAGGCCAGACCGAAAGGAAGCACTCTGTATTGGTAGTGCTTTCCCTGATAAAGGAACCAAAGGAACCTTCTGTGTGTTGGATGGATGAGGACATGGGTGTACGCATCCTTGAGATCTAGAGAACAAAGTCAATCCTGACTCTGAAGGTATGGAAGGAGAGCACCGAGAGAAATCATCTTGAATTTCTCCTTGCATAGAAACTTGTTCAGTTCTCTGAGATCTAATATGGAGAGAATGGAACATAATTTTACATTGGTATGATACCCAGACTTTCTTAACTGGCATTAGTGGACAGATTTAATTGAAGACATTCACAACATTGTTATTAAAGGAGAAGTGCTACTGATAGATGATTTCAATATGCCGAACGTTGACTGGGACAACCTTGCTGTGGTGTCTAAAAGTAAGAAGATCGTGGATTCTCTACAGGGAGAACTATTCTGACAACTGATAGCCCATGTTCCCTGTAAAATAGTTATCTCCAAATTATAATGCCCTGTTCAATGTAATTTCAGTTTGTTCAATGTAAACCGCACTGAGGCAGAATAGCGCGGTATATAAGAGAATGTAAATAAATAAATAACTGGTAACAGAACCTAAATGTGAGGGGGCCACAATGGACCTGGTGTGTATAAATGGGGACACTTGAAACTGCAAGTTCAGCCCAAACTTCCTCCACCATTTGACTCAAACTACTCGCAGAGAAAGCTGATCGTGGTGGGGGAAGCAGTTTTGTCTCAAGCACCAGTGAATGGAAAAAAAAAAAGGGATAAAAGCAATCTCCAGGAACAAGCAGGAATGTAGTCTTCACATATGGGTATCGTCAGTACCGACGGAGCCTGCGCAGGAACTCTCCCAGCATCCAACAGGAAAGCTTTTGGGAGCATCCCACAGCGCCTGCATGCTGCCTTCCTGCCTTTCCTACTGTCCCTCTCCAGTTCTTCATTTTCTGCGGAGCCGACAGGTCACATACCCTGCCACCGCAGAAAAATTTTGTCTTTAATTTTTGTTTTTGTGGTCGCGTCTGCCTTCCTTCGACGCCATACCGGTACCGCTGGTTCTTTCTTCTCTCTTTTTAAAAAAAACAAACAAAAGAATTATAGTTTCTGAGGTGTTTTACTTTAGAAACTTTTTTTCCTTGGTGCTAGGCGCCATTTTTGACACTAGGCCCAATTTATTTCCTTAAAAATGGAAAAACCTCCTTCAGGTTTTAAGAAATGTTCTAAAATGTGGCGGTACCATTTCCGTCACCGACACCCATGATTGGTGTCTCAAATGTTTAGGTCCTGACCACTCTATTTCAGAGTGCCTCTCCTGTGGAATGATGTCAAAAAGGGGCCGGCAGAACCGAGCTGCTAAACTTAGCACCCTTTTTCCCTTAGACGCGGCGTCTGTTGCATCAGAGTCCTTCAGGGCCTCATCTTCCTCCCATGGATCTCAGGTAGCTAAACATAAATCTAGCCGGTCCTCAGAGGGTAGATCTCCTTCTAAGTATCGAGATGCCCCTGGCGTTGCCCTTGAGGAATTTTCACCGGCAAAACTGCCCCAGCGGGAGGCTTCGGCTTCCAAAGCACTAACGGGGTTCCAGGATGTTCTCGAGGCCTCAACCTCGGCAGAACTACTGGCGCCATGCTCTGGGATTGCGACCGCTTCTACCGGTACTGACACCCAAACATCGGCAGCGTTAATAGACCTGAGTTTTCTTGCTATCGAACACAGTCTAGCTGCTCTTCTCACGGCTTTCATACCGTTGAAACCGATTCAGACACCTCAACCGATACCGACACCGGTACCAGTACCGACTGCATTAACATCGTCAGGTACGCCACCCATACCGAGTCAAGCGTCTGTCTCCGCCATCGACAGATCGGTACTGGAACAACCCGATGCCGACTTCGATCGATACCGGTACCATGCTTTGCAAGATCACCGGGATCAGAGGTATTTTGAATCCTCTGATGAGTCTGAAGACTCCGAAGACTCTGCCAATACAAGAGTACTTCTCCCTGAGGATTCCTCTTCTCCTCAGCGCAGAATGTCTCCACCAGAGGATATGTCCTTTCAGGACTTTATCCGTGATGTGGCCCGAGGCCTTTCCATCACAGTAGCTCCTGAAAAAGAGCCTAGGGCAAAGGAGTTGGAAATTCTCCAATACCCTAAGGCTCCCAAAGAGGCAGCTACTCTGCCTATTCATGAGATCTTACATGATCTTATGCTAAGGATGTGGGAAACACCTTTAACCACATCTCCTCATTCTCGAAGACTCAATACCATGTATCGAGTTCCACCTTGTCCTGGCTTTCAAAAAACTCAATTACCACACCATTCAGTGGTGGTGGTGGAATCAGCCATTAGAAGGATGAAAAGTGCAAAGAGACATGCATCCAATCCTTCAGGTCGTGAATGTAGGACTCTCGATGCCTTTGGGCATCAATGCTTCTAAGCTTCCATGCTCTCAGCTAGGATCAGTTCCTATATCTTGTATATGGGAATGTTCCTTAAAGAGGTCACAGGAGACTTGGAACTTTTGAGCCCCCTCCTTCCTGATGACAAAAGGCAAGACTATCTTACTCTAGTCAGACATGCTCAGGATGTTTCCAAGTTTGTAAATCGTGCAGCCTTTGACTGTTTTAGTGCATAAGCAGAACCTCTGCTACTGCCATTGGTGCACGTCGGATTGCCTGGCTTCAGGCATCTCACTTGGAAATTTGGGTACAGGATAAATTAGGAAACATTCCTTGTACAGGAGAAAATCTCTTTGGCAAGAATTGGCAGGAGAAGGATAATGAGATAGATGCTGACAATATCACTTTGGATAGATTGTCCAAATGTATAGCTGATCCTGCAAGGAAAAAATCCTCTAAGAAACCATTTTTCAATAAGAAAAAGAAGTTTTATCCTTCCTATACTTAACAGGGACATCGTCCAGGTCACACTGCCCAAAAGGAACAGCAACAACCTAGACAACAAAAGAAGCTAAAAGCTGCAAAACCTCAGTCAGCTCAGCAGGCTCAGCCTCCTCAGGGGCTTTGACTCCTTCCTAGAGAACTTTGCCTTCCTGCCCATGAACAGTCCAGAACCCTCGACCATCCCAGGCAGGTTATGTCATTTTGCCCACAGATGGTACCAAATAACAGCAGAAAATTGGACTCTGTCCATTGTATGAGAGGGGTACAAGCTTCATGTTCACAGCATGTCCTCTCCTACAATTGTAAAACAGTTCAATTCTCAGACCTCTCTCGACAATTTCTTAGGTCAAGAAGTCAAAATGCTCCTTGCTCAAGGAGTAATAGAGGAAGTAACCATTCCCTATCAGGGTACAGAGTTCTACTCCCCCTATTTCCTTATTCCAAAGAAAACAGGAGGACACAGACCCATTTTAGACCTCAGAAATTGAACAAATATTTGTTCCGAGAGAAATTCAAAATTGTCTCTCTGGGAACTCTGCTGCCATACCTTCAAAGTCAGGATTGGCTTTGTTCTCTAGATCTCAAGGATGCATATACTCATGTTCTCATCCATCCAAATCACAGGAGATTCCTACTATTCCTGTTTCAAGGAGAGCACTACCAATATAAGGTTCTTCCCTTTGGCCTGGCTTCTGCGCCAAGAGCGTTCACAAAATGCATGTCTGTGGTAGCAGCATTTCTCCACACTCTGGGAATATTTGTCTTCCCTTACTTAGACGACTGGCTCATTCGAGCCCCTACAGTGCCAGAAGCCAGCTCTGCTCTGTTTCGCACAATGCGAATCCTTCAGTATTTGGGACTGGTCATAACCCTCCCAAAATCCAATCTTGCTCCCACTCGGTCCCTAGAGTTCATTGGAGCTCATCTGGATACCAGACAGGCAAGGGCTTTCCTTCCGCAGCCCCGCTGTCTTCGTATAGTACAACTAGCTTCCCAAGCAGTGCTCAAACCTTGTCTCACTGCTCGGGAAATGCTACAATTGCTAGGCCACATGGCATCCACTGTGCATGTGGTTTCATAAGCGAGCAGCCCAGTGGACCCTATCTACTTAGTAGACACAGGCCTCAGGCTGCCTGTCGGACAAAATAAACTCAAACCATCTTATTTCGTCCCTCCAATGGTGGCAATCACCCAGAAACCTTCTGGTGGGGTCTCCTTTCCAGCAACCCCTATCCCAAGCCACCCTAACAACAGATGCATCACAGGTGGGATGGGGAGCCCACCTGCACGATCTCTCTACCCAGGGTACCTGGACTCCACAGGAGGCCTGACTCCACATCAACCTCCTGAAGCTCAGAGCAATCTTCTTTGCTCTTCGAGTATTTCACGCCCAGCTCAGCTAGAAGACAGTCCTAGTTCAAACGGACAATCAGGTAGCCATGTTCTATGTGGACAAGCAGGGCGGAACAGGCTCTCTGTCGCTATGCAATGAAGCTTTGCGACTATGGGCCCTCGCCAGAGAGCATCAGATTCATCTCCTTGCGGTGTATCTTCCAGGCATTCAAAACTCTTGGGCAGACAAACTCAGTCGATTTCTGCTTCCTCACGAATGGTCTCTCCATGCAGACCAGGTTGCCCAAATATTTCAGATTTGGGGAACCCTGGACATAGACCTTTTTGCAAGTCTGCTGAATGCCAAACTTCCCCGGTTCTGTTCCAGAATTCTGGCTCGATGCTGTCAGGCAAGGGACGCCTTCCTCCTTCACTGGGGTCAGGACTTCCTATATGCCTTCCCACCCATTCACCTCATCCCCAAAACCCTATTCAAGCTTCAGAGAGACAGAGGTCTTAGCATCCTCATAGCTCCACATTGGCCACGGCAAACATGGTACCCTCTGCTCCTACAATCTCTCTCAAGCTCCGCTTCTGGAATTGGGATCCGCTCCAGATCTTCTCGCCCAAGAGGACGGGATGCTCTGGTATCAGAATCCCCATTCTCTGCATCTCAGCACCTGGTTGCTGAAAGCCTAGAACTTCAGGATCTTAATCTTTTCCAACAGGTAAAGGATATCCTTCATGCTTTTAGGAAACCCTCCTCAAGATGCTCGTATGCCTTTAAGTGGAAAAGGTTTACCATATGGTGCTCGCAGAAGGGTTTTAACCCTCTTGCGATACCTCTGGAATCGATACTGGAGTATCTCCATCATTTGTCAAATGCAGGTCTCAAGACAAATTCAGTAAGAGTCCATCTTAGTGCTATTGCAGCTTCTTACAAGCCTCTAAGTGGACAACCTATTTCCTCTTATCCTCTCATAGTGAGATTTATGAGAGGCCTTCTTTTAACAAAGCCTCCCTTTAAGCCACCACCGGTGGCATGGGACTTAAATCTGGTGCTCGAGCAGCTCATGAAACCGCCCTTTGAAGCATTAGCCACTACATATTTGAAATTCCTTTCCTGGAAAGTCATCTTCCTCATTGCAATCACATCAGCACATTGCATCAGTGAATTGTGAGCTTTAGTGGCTGATCCTCCTTATACAAGGTTCCATCATGATAAGGTAGTTCTTAGGACTCATCCAAACTTTATGCCAAAGGTGGTTTCCCCTTTCCATTTAAACCAAGCGGTTTACATTCCTGCATTCTTTCAAAGGCCTCATACCTCCAGTGCAGAAAGGAACTTTCATACCTTGGACTGTAAGAGAGCTTTGGCCTTTTACTTGCAAAGGACACAGCAACATAGAAAATCTTCTCAACTCTTTGTTGCTTTTGATCTTAGTCATTTGCGACTTCCAGTTTCCAAAAGAACTCTAACTGGATTGCTCAGTGCATATCCTTTGCCTATGAGAGTAAGAACCTTCCTGAGACGGCTGAGGGGAGATATGATGGAAGTCTATAAATTAATGAACGGAGTGGAACGGGTAAACGTAGATCGATTGTTTACGTTATCAGAATATAGAAAGACTAGGGGACATGCAATGAAGCTACAGGGTAAACTATTTAAGACTAATAAAAGAAAATATTTTTTCACTCAACGTGTAATCAAACTCTGGAATTTGTTACCGGAGGATGTAGTAAAGGCTGTTAGTATAGCTGGGTTTAAAAAAGGTTTGGACAAGTTCCTGGAGGAAAGGTCCATAAACCATTATTAAGAAGGGACCCTGGATATCAATGCTTGACCCAGTACAAGCATTGCGGAACCTGTGTCTTTTGGGGAAACTGCTAGGTACGTATGACCTAGATTGGCCACTGTTGGAAACAGGATACTGGGCTTGATGGACCTTGGTCTGACCCAGTATGGCATATCTTATGTTCTTATGTTCTTGAAGGCCATGTCACAGCTCACAATGTGAGAGCCATGGCTCATCTTCACTCTGTGTCTATCGACGACATCTGTCGAGCAGCTACTTGGGCTTCGGTACATACCTTCACAGCCCACTACTGCTTAGCCAAGGACTCCCGCCGGGACGCCTTGTTTGGCCAGGGTGTTCTTCAACACCTTTTTCAGACTTAATCAACTCCTACCCACCGTCCCTGGTAGGATGCCAGAGATCCATGGGAGGAAGTATGGCCCTTTCACAAGGGCTAACAACTTCCTGGGGCCATCTCCCTGGCATCTGCAGCTAGGGAGTCCCCATATGTGAAGAATATATTCCTTCTTGTTCCTGGAGATAGCGTAGTTACTCATCTGTAATAGGTGATCTCCGGGAACAGAAGGAATTTAGTCTTCACAATCCGTCCACTTCCCCTAGAAGCTGTATCTCTCGCTCGCTTTTGTCTCAGCTATAAACTCAATTGGAGAGGGACAGTTGGAAAGGCGGGAAGGCAGCACGCAGGCGCTGTGGGATGCTCCCAAAAGCTTTCCTATTGGACGCTGGGGAGCGTTTTCGCGCAGGCTCTGTCGGTACCGACGATACCCATATTTGAAGACTAAATTCCTCCTGTTCCCGGAGATCACCTGCTACAGGTGAGTAACTACGCTTAACATACTTTTCAGGGATACAAAATCCTGGGCACTAGGGTACAATTTCTACGCGCCCTGGGACCGAGATTTGTCAAGCCCCGTTATTAACTAGAGTTATTATTTATACAGATTTGTATACCACCTTATCCTTCAGTCAAAGTGGTCACATCACATCACAATTGGAGGGTTACATTTAACATGAGGGTAATTAACAGCATTATTACCCTAACATCAATAAGAATGCAATACTATAGTACAGTGGTAGTACCAGAATTAAGAAGATGCACAAAATTCATGAGGGGCAGTGACAAGCTCAAGAAAAGAAACACCTATGGCACAACTTCAACCTCATAAATAAAAGAGAAATACTTCACATCAACAACATTAATGCAACCACCTCACCTCTAGACCCATGCCCTGTGACATGGCTAAAAAATCTACGCAACCAGTTCACTCAAACAATCCTACAGATCGTTCACTCCTCTCTGACACCTACCTCCTGTGCTCAAACAAGAATCTGTATGCCCTATCCTTATAAAGGCCTCAATGAATAAGACCATCCCTAGCTCCTATTGTCCAATTGCGAGCATTCCATTTCTGGCGAAAATAATTGAGAAAACCATACAACTACAAGACCATGTAGATACACATGCACCACTAGACTAACACCAACATGGTTTCCGCCCACAACACGGTATAGACACCCTCCTAACAGATCTCTTTAACAGACTAATCACTAGTCTGGACAAGCCCCGACAAGGGCACATAAGTGCTGCATTTGACTCAGTGTCTCACCCCACAATGCTAAACAGGCTAAGAGAAATTGGCCTAACAGATAACACACTAAAATGGTTTGAATAATCTCTTTCTGACAGAGCCATGCAAGTGAAGACTGGCACAACCAACTCCAGACCATTCAAATCATCACAAGGTATCCCTCAAGGCTCAGCTCTTTCCGATCTACTATTTAACCTATATATTTAACCAATCTGCAACCTTCTACAGAAATGGAAACATGCACTACCACCTCTATGCAGATGACATGTTCTACACGCCATTCAGCACTAATAATCCAGACTTCGACTATAACAGATGTCTTCAATGCCGTGACTAATTTTCTAGCTAATATCAACCTCACAGTAAACAGAAATAAAACAGAAGCACTACTCATCTTCAGAGACCAAGAATTCAAGGCACCAAAAAAGATAATAACACAAGATACCGATATATCTATAAAACAACAGATCAAATACCTAGGTATAACCATCGACAGCAATCTCAACATGGAAACCCACATCAAGAACTCAGGGCATACTGGAAGCTAAAGTTAATCAAACCGCTTCGACACATCTTACATGAGACCGACTTCAGATCAATACTACAAGCCATAGTCACACCACACCTTGACTATGGAAACATCTACCAGGGCCTCACAAAATCGGCGCTATCACCACTACAACTAGTTCAAAACACCGCCGCCAGAATCCTCACCGCCAGTCCAACAATCCTTCATATAACACCAATACTTAAAAACTTGCACTGGCTCCCAATTGCACAACGAGCAAAATATAAAGCCATCACCACCACCTTCAAAATCATTCATAATCTATCGACTCCCTGTCTCTCTGAAATGATCACAACATCGCACACAAGACCAAAAAGAGCTGCCAGTCAGAATCTCCTGAACATCCCCCTACTGAAGACCAAAACCACAAAACAGACCAGCAACAGAGCATTTTTCCTGTAAGCTCCATCAATATGGAACACACTTCCGGACAACATAAGATCAGCTAAATCCATCAACGATTAAAAAAAACAAGTAAAAATGCATCTATTCGGGGAATACTACAGACTTGATGACAAAACATAAACCAAACATGCCACACAGAAGACCAGAAAAGATAAATCATCACTACACAAAAAAAGTTATTTCTACATGTAAATAGTTCACTCCCCTATTTATCTCCAAGTTACGCGCCCCTGTTTAATGTAAAGCAATTCCTTTGTAATTGTTGTTTGATGTAAACCGCCTTGGATAAAGGCGGTATAGAAAAGCTGTTAAATAAATAAATACATTTATATATTCACCTAACAGAGGTGACTGAAAACAGAGAGAAAGATAACTGAATGGAGCAACTGGCTCTAATCTGCCACCATTTACTATGAGGACAACTCAATTCTGGGCATCTCTTGCCTGTGCGCGAGCCCAAAATCTGTACGTGCCCCGGTTACATCCAAGTCTGATCCAGTGGGGACTAGACGTGCCTGTGGGATCAGAATTGGGTGCAACCAGCCAGACTTGCAAGCCATGGCCCATTTCTGAGTCTCAGACGTCCAGTCCACTGCAGGAGCCTTGAGAGGCTAGCCATGCATGCAGTGGCATGCCGTCCTATTGCCATGCCACCACCACTCCATGCAGGCGCCATGATCCCTGGGCAACAGTCAATCTTCTTTCCCCGCAGCACAACCCCCCGATCGGGGCTACCATGGCCAGGGTCGGGCTGCGGGGAACCCCTGCACCCCCTCATCTTGCTTCTCCATGCCGGCTGCTGCAAGTGTCCCATCTAGATGACTTATTCCATCGCTGTGGTGGAATAAGCTCCCGTCGGCATGGTCGACCCCAGACGTACAGGGCTGACCTTGGACATCCAGGGCTGACCTTGGACATCCAGACCCGCAAAACGCAGTTCAGAATACCCCCCTATATTACAAATGTAAAATTTATCATCCATCATCTGTAAGAAAATCTTCAGTTTATTCATCAGTCGATCTTATCTCAACTGTTCAAATCCACTAGTTGCTGCTTTTCTCTGTGCCCATGATCTGCTCTTCACTTATTCCCACGCCCAGTCCCCATGATCCAGCCATCCAGCATTACCTCTCCCAATCATACAATCAATTCAGTTCTTATTCCCATGATTTACCCTATCCCATCCCCTACTGTCAAAGCCTTGGCACCTGCTTATCATCTCTTTTCCATTCAATCTACCACAAAATCTACTCTTTATAAACATTAACTTCCTCCTTTAGAAGAAAGTCTAGATGATCATAGCACACATATTCAAAAACACTTAGCTGAGACAGACAAACAACTAGTTCAGTGCAGGGAGGCTAAGTAAGATGTTCTATGTAAAAAGTTATAATTGTTCTATGTAAAACAAGCGCTGCATTGTTAATTGTTGTTAATTGTACACCGCAACTGATCGCTGGAAGATGCGGTATATAAATAAGTGTTAAATAAAAATAAAAAAATGACCGCAACTTGATTAGAAACACCTCCAAATGACAACTGAGCCCAGAAAGACACTAAGATCACCATGTTTTACAGTTCTTATCAATCACAAGATTTCCAAAGTCGCATTTTCCAGCTGAAAATAGTAATGAAGTCTGAAAAACAAATACAATTCCTAGCATTCTGAATCCTTATGGCTTTAGTGACGGTGTAGTTACTCACCTGTAACAGGTTCTCTCCAGGGATAGCAGGAATCAATCCTTACATATGGATGACGTCGGCGCTGATGGAGTTCCGTGGAAGTATCTCCCCAGCTTTCAAAGAAAACCTTTCAAAGATGCACGACGCATGCGTGGACCCCTTCCTGCCCAAGGGTGCCATCTTGCCTGAGTCTAATGACATAGCTAAGATGGCTAAGGAAAAATAAAAGAAAATATCATACGGGAGCAATTCCAAGGGGAGGAGAGAGGGTTGTGAGAACTGATTCCTGCTGTCCCCGGAGAACAGCTGTTACAAGTGAGTAACTACGCTTTCTCCGGGAACAAGCAGTCAGTCCTCACATATGGGACTCCCCAGCTACAGGCTACCAAGAATCTGTACAAAGTGCTACTACGGCCAGAAAAGTGAGCCGTGATCAGCAGAAGTCGAGTCCCTACTGAAAGACTCTCACAAGACCCAAGTGTCCGGCAGAGAACCAGCACTCCGGTAGCCTGAACACAGAATGGTCGGAGGGCAGGAGTTGCCTACACACCGAAGAGATTACGGAGTACGGCCTGTCCGAAGGTGCTGTCCTGTCAGGACTCCCTCTCCAGGCAGTAGTGAGCTGCAATGGTATGGACTGAAGACTAGGTGGCGGCACGGCAAATATCCACCATGGGGATGGAACGCAGATCTGCCATGGAAGTAGCCATGGCCCTGATGCAGTGCACCGTGACCTTCTGGTCCAGTGAAATCCCTGCCTGCTTATAGGCAAGAGAAATGCAGTCCGCCACCCAAGCGGACAAAGTTTGCTTAGTCACTGGGAGCCCCAGATGGCTGGGGTCATAGGATATGAAAAGCTGAGGTGCTTTGTGGTAACCCTGGGTCCATTGCAGATAAAAGGACAGGGCCCTTTTACAATCCAGAGTATGGAGAATGGTCTCCACCCTGCTGACATAAGGACTCGGAAAGAAGGTAGGGAGCACTAGCTCCTGACTGAGTAGGAAGGAGAATACCAATTTCGTCAGAAACTTGGGTTGTGTGCAGAGCACCACCCTGTTCTTGTAGAACCTCGTGTAGGGAGGCTCTGCCATCAGAGCCTGCAGCTCGCTGACTCTGTGAGCTGATGTGAGTGCTATAAGGAAGACAACCTCCCAGGAGAGGTACTGCAGGTGGCAGGTAGCCAGAAGCTCAAACGGAGGCTTAATGAGCTGCCAAAGCACCATACTGAGATACCACTCCGCTGCTGGAGGGCGGATGGGAGGTTTGGATAACATTCCTTGTAAACTGCACTGAATTATAAATAGCACAATATATAAAACCAAATAAATAAATAAATGAGGCCCCGCAGGAACCAAGACACAAGGGGCTGAGCCGAGAGAGACTTTCAATGGGAAGGTGATGCACTGCAATGGCGCTCATGTGTACTCTGACTGAATTGGACTTTAGTCCCACCTACGACAGGTGGAGCAGACACTGAAGTGCCACTTGTACTGAGCAGCAGAATGGCTTTGCTTGTCTTTCCGCGCACCACACCAAGAATCAGGGCCACTTGAAGGCATACGCCCTTCTTGCCTTACGAGAGGCCAGAAAAACCTCTTCAATGTTCCATGGGAGTTTGAAGGGCGCTAACGCTACCCTTGCAGCAGCCAAGCCATGAGTGACAGGGACTCCAGGTTGGGGTGTAGGAGAGAGTCTTGTTTCTGTGAGAGTAGCCGTGGGGCTCGGCCCAGGGAAATTGGCAATGCTGCTGATAGGGAGGGGAACAGTGGGAACCAGGGCTGCCTGAGCCAACAAGGAGCTATCAACATCAGTGATGCTCTGTTGCACTGGACCTTGAATAGGGTCTTGGTGACCACAGGTGTCGGTGGGAAGATGTACAGAAGGCCTTCCATCAATGGGACGAGGAACGCATCTGCTGCCACCCGGGATGGGTATAGCTGGTGGGAGCAGAATCAGGGCAACTGCATGTTGTCCGGACTGGCGAACAGGTCCATCAAGGGGAGGTTGGTGGACTCTGCTGAGCTTGTCTGCTAGAGAATTTTCTTGGCCCGGGAAGTAAACCGCCCTTAGGAACATCACTCTGCATGTTGCACAGGAGGAGAGGGCTACCGCCTCTTGGCAGAGGGGGTACGACCCTGTTCCCCCTTATTTGTTCACGTAGAACATTGCGACCTGGTTGTCAGTCTGGATCAGTGGTGCTGCAGTTGGTGGCGGAAAGCTGAGAGAGCCAGGAATATCGCTCGGAGCTCTAGGAGGTTGATTTGTTTCTTTGATTCGTCTGGGACCAGTCACCTTTCATTTGGAGGCCATCGCAATGCCTCCCAGCCCAATAGGGAGGCGTCCATGGTGAGGACGTTCTGGGGGGGTGGGTGCCTGGATGGGCACCCTGGGCTGAAGGTGATGTGGAATCTACCACCATTCAAGGGAGTCCACCAGCTGATATGTCACTTTCACTCTGTCCCTGAGCCTGCCTCACAGATGTTTTGGCACTGGCTCCACTGCTTTGTCCTAGATTAGATATGCTAGCTCGGTGAGAATCAGGGTCTGGTGAAGGAAAGGTCTGGTGGGCTCTCATGGGAAGTATGAGGGTAGCACCCACTGCAGGTGGAAAAGGTAGCCCTCCTTGACCATTTATAGCACCCAGATATTGGTGGTGATGGCTGTCGACCTACAGGGCTAGATGCCCCCTCCGTGGGCTGCCAAGAACGCCCCGGGGGGTCACATCTAGGCAATCAAAAGTTCCTCACAGGTTGGTCCGGGGCCAGTGCCTCGGACTTCGGGGTCTTTTGCTTTCGGAGACCATGCCCCTGGCCTTTTTGCTGCTGGCTCTATTGAAGGGTTGAGAAGGCCTGGAAATGCGGGGTACCGCCTGGTTCTTATCAGGAACTTGGTTTCTATCTTTGCAGTCTTCTCTGCCATGGGTTTCCCGAATAGGTTCTCTCCTATGCAGAGGACAATCAATTTGTCCTGCACCCATTGTTCTAGGTCAGGCGACTGCAGCCATTCTTGGCGTTGTGCCCCGGTGCCTGCAGCAGTCACCCTGGATGAAGACTCAAAGCCATCATTGTAGGCTGCTCGAGACAAAAACTTCAAGCACTCTTTTACCACTAAGGTCAGGGATTTAAATCTCTGAGGGGGTTCCCCATTGAGGCCTGCTGAAAATCCACCAAGTTCCTTCGACAGTTTCTTCAGGTAAATGCCAATATAGAGCTGATAGGACTAGATCCGGCAAGTTAGCATCAAGCCCTGAAAGGCCTTCCAGCCAAGGGCGTGAGCCTCCTTGCCGCGTGCCACCGACGAATGAGTTTTATAGCTTTTGAGCCGGCGCATGAACAAGGCTGAACCATGGTACACCACAACGCTGCAGGAACTGAAGAAGGACCTGAGAAGGCATGAACGAAGATGGAGAAAGCACAAAACCGAGGAATGCAAAAAGTCCTACTTCGACCTCCTATCAACCTACAGGAATGAAGTCAACCAGGCAAAGAGAACACACCACACAATCACTCTCAAAGCCCTCAACAGGCCCAGAGAGTTGTTCGCGCTCGTCAAATCTCTCACAAAAGCACCACAAGACAGCAATCCCAGCGGCGCCATAACAGCACAACAGCTGGCAGATCACTATGCCAGCAAACTTAATCCTGCAGCACCTACCCTCATCACCCCCACGCTGGACCCAACCAACTACCATCAGAAAATCAACACAGAGGAAAGAACCGATCACGGTAGAAAATGGTTAACCTTCCGGAAAGTGGACGACCAACAGATAAAAGCCATCATCACCAACCTAAAAACCACCACCTCCCCTCTTGACCCCTGTCCAGCCTCCTGGATCAAGGCAACCAAAGAGGAAATAGCACAGCACATCTCCCATATAGTGAACCTATCACTGCTGCAAGGTCTCATGCCATCACTCCTCAAGAAGTCACTTATACGCCCCATCTTGAAAAACAAAACACTCAGCAAAGATGACCCTACCTCCTACCGCCCAATTTCAAGCATAACCTTCCTCGCCAAAATCATTGAAAAGGCAGTACAGCAGCAGTTACAGGACCACATTGATGATACAAATGCCTTGGATGTGCATCAATACGGGTTTCGACAACATCATGGTGTGGAAACCCTCCTGCTAGCCTTGCTGGACAATCTACTTAAGGGTCTGGAGGACAAGAGCTCAATGTTTATGCTTATCTTCATTGATATCTCAGCTGCATTTGACTCAGTGCACCATCCAACACTTTTAGAACGACTTGAGTCCATAGGCATTGCAGGGACCCCACTAAAATGGTTCTCCTCCTATATAACAAACCGAATGCAGCAGGTCAATTTCAACAACGACAAAGCAACCCCCTTCCCGCAAACTCAGGGCATTCCGCAAGGTTCCGCCCTCTCCTCTCTCCTATTCAACTTATACCTGCAACCAGTGTGCAAAATATTCCAGGCCCACGAGATCAACTACCATATCTACGCTGATGACCTAATGCTCTACACACAACTAGATGCAAACAACCCGAACATCAGCAAGCTGGAAAAATGCCTACTCGAGCTTCAAATCTGGCTCCAACACAATAACATGCTCATTAACCACAAGAAGACAGAAGCAATGTGTATCTCCAGGAAACCAGGTTTCGAGCCCCCCAAAAATGTCACCATGAACAACAATAAGTACAACATAAAATCAGAGATAAAATATTTAGGTGTGATGCTTGACAGCAACCTAAATATGGACAGGCACCTGCGAAACACCAATCGAGCCATTTTCCACAAATTAAGAATCCTGCCGCCTTTACGTAGCATCCTTGATCATGATGACTTCATATCTGTTGCTCAGGCCCTCATCATCCCACACCTAGATTACTGCAATGCCATACTGCAAGGCCTGCCGAAGAAAACTACAAATATTCTGCAAATGGCACAAAATGTTGCAGCCAGGATCATCATGCAAAAACAACTCTCTGACCACATTACACCCACCCTAATTGAGCTGCATTGGCTCCCCATCACAGCCCGCATCCAGTACAAATTGCTAGTCACTACTTTCAAACTTATCCATAATATAGCATCCTCTCACCTCAGCAGCTTGATTTCCAATCCACCCAACAACAGAAGTAGGAGAGCAGCGAACCTCAACACCATCTGCCTACCGAGATCATTCACAAAGGCTAATGCCTCTACCACTAACAGAGCTTTCTCATTTACAGCTCCTACACTCTGGAATCGGTTACCAAGTGACCTGCGTGAAATCTGTGATCTAAAGGACTTTAGAAAAGAGCTTAAAACGCACCTTTTCAAATCCCATTACAACCTAACATCATGAGCTACACGCGACCGCGTGTAAATATGCATATACAGATCACTTATAAAGTTTTTAACAGTTAGCCAATTGTAAATATGTATATAACAATCAATTGTGAATATGTATATAACAATCAACTATAAGCCTGTAACCTGTATTTTGCTGTGCCCCCCCCCAAATCAGAGTGTATTCAACCTAATTTCTGGCCAGTACAGCCAACCTCACCATGTGTTACAACCGCTGCTGATCACTGGAAGCAGCGGGATATAAATGTACGCTAAATAAATAAAATAAATAAATAAACTCCATGACCATCAAGTTATGGGGAAGCTGGGTCTTTTGGAACCCAGGGCTTCGGCATACCCGGTACATGGCGTTGAGGCGCCTATTGACAATTGGTACCGATGCCGATGTTTCCCACATCTGCTGTCGGAATCATAATGTTCCGGGCCGAGGCACCAGTCATGCGAGTCGATGAGAGACATCAATTTTAATACACCGATCGCACTTCTTGAAGCCACTGGAGGCCATCAGAAAAAGAGGGTCCTCGCCACCCGGCAGGGGTCAGGGGACTTTGGCTGAAAAAGGGCCCAAATGCCAGTTGAGGGACACCTCGATGAAAAGAGAAAAACGATTGGACAAACCAGAACAACACAGAAGCGAGCTGGCATGGAGGCGGGAAGGAACCGGTACTCAAACCGGACAAAAACATAACAAAAGTCACAATTTTTCCGGGGGGGGGGGGGGGGGGGGAGGACTGAACAAACATCCGGAGGGCTCCATGAAAAAAAACGGAGACTGAGGCAAGATGACACCCTTGGCCAGGAAGGGGACCACGCATGCATAGTGCATCTTTGAAAGCTGGGGAGATGCTTCCTCAGGGCTCCATCGGCGCTGATGTTACCCATATCTGAGGATTAACTTTCTGCTTGTTCCCAGAGAATAAAGCTTTTGTTGGGATGGATAAAATGATGAAGGAATCCCTAGGTCTAAAATATGAAACCATCTTCCTGACTTGGAGAAAAGTACTACTTAGACTTACCTTTGGTTGTCTCCTCCCCCAATTCTGGAACCTGAAGTCCTTCAGCTCTGAGAAGCTCATGGAACAGCTCCATGTCTGTTTTTTCTGCAGTAGGTGGTGGTAAAGGAATGACATCAGCACCAGGTAGCTCCTTTTTTGGTTTCTTAGAAGCTCCAGCTTCAGAAAAAAAGCTTGCTGGTCCAGTATACTCTGCTGTGCTCATAACTCCACTTAGGCAGTCCTGTCCAGAGCTTCCTTTTCTTATGTATCTGGTGTAGATATGGGAGCTGTGCAGGTCACTCAAGGTAAAGCCCTGGCAGTGCTGGTTCAGGAATCGCAGCAGTTTCTGTGCAAGTTCCATAGGTACTGAGAGCTGGATCAGGGCTTCTTCACTTAACTCTGACAGCTGGTAAACAAAGACATGAATTACTTTATAAGGTCACCAAATTTTTTTGTAGACAAAATATGGGACCTTAGTTCTGGGATTGAGCAAACAAAGGTTAAGGAAGTGAAGAGAAGTAATTATCTTCCGCCCCTTCTCATGACAGAATAATCACTTTCAAGCACACAAATTTGACAAAAATAGAAATAGCGATGTACTTCCTCCCATACTATGCAAATTATAAAGATAACAGATACAAACTCCAAAAACTGACATATTCCAATCACTAAATTGAAAAGAAAATTATTTTTTTCTACCTTTGCTGCCACTTTATTTTTTTAATCATCTCACTCCCAATCTCTGGTTTCTACTTTCTTCTGTCTTAATTCTGTTTCCATTGTTTCTTGCCCATCTGCTATTTCTTTTCTCTCTTGTATGCAATAGGGGGCGAGAGACTGATGTGCACGGACCAGGAAAAAGACCTCGGTGTGATTGTTTCTGATGATCTCAAGGTGACAAAACAGTGCGATGAGGCGGTGACAAAAGCCAGAATAAAGAGTAGTTACTCACCTGTAACAGGTGTTCTCAAGGAGCAGCAGGAATCAGTTCTCACATATGGATGACGTCGGCATCGACAGAGCCCCCATGCAAAGCATTTCCCCAGCTTTCAAAGAAAGCCTTTGGGAATACAGGCACGCATGCGTGGTCCCCTTCCCGCCCAAAGGTGCCATCTTGCTCAGTCTAATGACATAGCTAAAACACAGCACAAAAAGAAAATGAACTATATACACCTGCAACTCCAAGGGGAGAAGGGAGGGTCATGAGGACTGATTCCTGCTGCTCCTGGAGAACACCTGTTACAGGTGAGCAACTACTCTTTCTCCAGGACCAAGCAGGAAGTCAGTCCTCACATATGGGTGACTCCCTAGCTCTGGGCTACCAGGAACCCAAGCTGAAAAATGGAGCTCCCTCTAGAGCCTCAGCAACAGTGAGAGAATCCTCTCTGAGACCACACCTGAATGGTAGCCCAACACCAGGGCTGGAGGGTAGGAGTTGCCTAAACCTCAAAGAGATTACGGAGTACCGCTTGCCCGAAAGCACTGTCCCTACGGGACTCCCTCTCGAGGCAGTAGTGGACCGCAAAAGTCTGGCTTGAAGACCAAGTAGCAGCCCGGCAGATGTCTGCCAACGGAACAGAACGGAAGTGAGCTACTGATGTGGCCTTCGCCCTGACACGGTGGGCTGTGACTCGACCCTCCAGGGAGAGGCCGGCTGCCCTGTACGCCCAGGCGATACAGTCCGCCACCCAGATGGACAACGTACGCTTAGTGACAGGCAACCCCAATTTATTAGGGTCAAAGGAAATGAAGAGCTGAGAAGCCCTTCTATGACCCTGCGTACGTTCTAGGTAAAAGGACAGCGCCCTTCTACAATCCAGGGTATGCAAGACAGTTTCGGCCCTACTGGCATGCGGCCTACAAAAGAACGTCGGAAGTACCACCTCCTGGTTGAGGTGGAAGGAGGACACTACCTTTGGAAGGAACTTAGGATGAGTCCACAAGACTACCCTGCTCCTATAGAACCGGGTATACGGCCTATCCGAGACCAGGGCCTGAAGCTCACTCACCCGCCTAGCCGAGGTGAGTGCCACAAGGAACAACACCTTCCAGAAGAGGAAACATAAATGGCAGGTTGCCATCGGCTCAAAATGTGGGAGAGTCAGCTGCTGCAAGACCACATTGAGATCCCACTCAGTGGCCGGTGGACGAATAGGCGGCTTAAGCAGAAGCAGGCCTCTGAGAAAGTGAGATACCAGAGGGTGGCCTGAGAGAAACTGTCCATCCACCGGCGAGTGGTGAGCTGAGAGGGCACTGAGGTGAACCCGGACAGAGTTGGACTGAAGTCCTAGGTTGGAAAGGTGGAGCAGGTATTGTAGCACCACCTGGACCAAGCAAGAGAAGTGGTCCTCTTGCTGTTGAGAACACCAAGTAGAGAACCTACGCTACTTCAGAGCATAGGCCTTCCTAGTGGAATGCTTCCTGGAGGCCAACACCACCTCTTCAACCTCCCTTGATAGGAGCAAGGGAGCAAGGACTAGCCTTTCAGCAGCCAGGCCATCAAATTGAGGGATTTGAGGTTGGGATGCAAGAGGGACCCCTGATCCTGAGTCAGAAGGCTGGGTTGCAACCCCAGAAGAAGTGGAGTATCCACTGCCAGCTGCAGAAGAAGAGGGAGCCACGGCTGCCTGGACCACCTGGGGGCTTTCAGGATCACCGTGGCTCGGTCCTGCTGGATTTTGAATAGAGTCTGGGCCACCAGAGGTGTGGGAGGAAAGGCATACAGCAGGCTCTCTGACCAGGGGATCAGGAATGCATCTGGCGCTGTTCTCAAGGGATGCGGTTGCCTGGAACAGAACCTGGGTAGTTGCCTGTTCAGCGGACTGGCAAAAAGATCCATGGTCGGAAGTCCCCACTTCAGAAAGATCTGTTGAACTACCAGAGGATCCAACTGCAACTCGTGAGGCTGAAGGAGTCTGCTTAGCCTGTCCGCCAGGTAGTTTTCCTGGCCTGGGAGGTAGACCGCCCTGAGGGTCATGCCCTGATTGACAGCCCAGGAGCAAAGAGCTTGTGCTTCCAGGCACAGAAGTCTGGATCCTGTGCCTCCCTGCTTGTTGACATAGAACATAGCCACCTGGTTGTCCATCTGAACTAGGACAGACTGGTGAGACAGGATCTGAGAGAAAGTCCGTAAGGCTAGTCGAATGGCCCTCAATTCCAACAGGTTGATCTGCTGAGCGGCCTCCCACGGAGACCACAGGCCTTGTGTGCAGGCCCCCTGGCAGTGTGCCCCCCAGCCCTGCAGGGAAGCATCGGTTGTCAGTACCTGAGTGTGTGGGGAGGCCTGGAAAGGAAGACCCCTGACCAGATATGAGAGATGCCTCCACCAGCGTAAGGAGTCCACCAAGAGTTTGGACACCTTTATTCTGTCTGACAATTTCCCTGTGGCCTGCAGCCACTGTGCTTTGAGGTGCCACTGAGCCGGCCTCATGTGCAGCCGGGCATGTGGTGTGACATGCACAGTGGAAGCCATGTGACCTAAGAGCCGGAGGAAGTGTCTGGCCGAGACCAGAGAGTTCGCCCGAAACTGGCCGGCCAACTTTATCAGCCTGTGAGCTCTGTCCACAGGCAAATAGGCCTTTGCATGAATGGTATCCAATCTTGCCTCTATGAACTCCACGTCCTGTGAGGGGACTAAAGTGGACTTGGGGAAGTTTATGACGAACCCCAGGTGCTGAAGCAGGGATATGGTTCTGAAGGTGGCCTGCCTAGCCTCTTGTGGAGACTGGCCCCTGATAAGCCAGTCGTCCAGGTAAGGGAACACAAAGATCCCCTGGTTTCTGAGGTAGGCCGCAACCACCGCCAGGCATTTTGTAAAAACCCTGGGGGCGGAGGTGAGGCCAAAAGGAAACACTCTGTACTGGAAGTGCTTTCCTCCCACCACAAATCTGAGGAATTGTCTGTGGCTTGGATGGATGAGGATGCGAGTATAAGCATCCTTCAGGTCTAAGGAGCATAGCCAATCTCCCTGCTGGAGGTAGGGCAGTAAGATTCCAAGGGTAAGCATCTTGAACTTTTCCCTCTCCAGAAACTTGTTCAGATTTCTCAGGTCCAGGATGGGTCAGAGACCTCCTGTTCTTTTTGGTACCAGGAAGTACCTCGAGTAGAAGCCTTGCCCTTCCAGGTGGTGAGGCACCGGTTCCACCGCCCAGTCCCTTAGCAGACCTTCCAACTTCTGAAGGAGTAAGTTTCTGTGCAGAGGGGATCTCAGAGGCTCCCCTGGAAAGTAGGAGGGGGGGTATCTGGGTGAAGTGGAGCAGATAGCCCCTTTCGATGATGCTTAACACCCAAGTATCCCCTGTGATGGCTGGCCACCTGTCGGCGTACAGGGTCAGCCAGCCTCCTGTGCCCTGGAGAGGAGAGGCTATGCTGGCATAGTCAAAAACTCCCTCCCTGCTGAGCAGGAGCCAGAGTAGGATGCTTGGGAGCCTTCTGCCTACGGGGCCCATGACCCTGCCCCTTGGCCTGCTGGCCCTGTTGGGGAGCTGCAGAGGCCTGGTAGTGAGGGTAGGTTTTGTAGGCAGCGGTCTTCCTCGGGTAAAAGGTCTTTTTCCCCGAGCCCTTCTTCTTCTGAGAAGGGACAGAGATTTTCCTGGACAGCCTTGTCCAGGTAAGAGTCTCGGTCTCGGGTTCTGCAGCCTTTTTGGCCATGGGCTTGCCAAAGAGGTTTTCACCTTGGCAAGGGACATCGACCAACTTGTCCTGTACCCATGGCTCGAGGTCCGAGGATTGTAGCCAGGCCTGGCGGCGTGCACCAATGCCTGCTACCCAGGCCGAAGCCTTAAATCCATCGTAGGCTGCTCGAGATATAAACTTCGAGCACTCTCGATATAAACTTCGAGCACTCTCGAATACCAGAAGACAAGGCCTTGAACCTCTGCAAAGGTTCCTCGGACAAACCAGCAGAGAACCCAACAAAATATTTTTTCACTCAACGTGTAATCAAACTCTGGAATTTGTTACCGGAGGATGTAGTAAAGGCTGTTAGTGTAGCTGGGTTTAAAAAAGGTTTGGACAAGTTCCTGGAGGAAAGGTCCATAAACCATTATTAAGAAGTGACTGAAGATATCAATGCTTGACCCAGTACAAGCATTGTGGAACTTGTGTCTCTTGGGGAAACTGCTAGGTACATATGACCTAGATTGGCCACTGTTGGAAACAGAATACTGGGCTTGATGGACCTTGGTCTGACCCAGTATGGCATATCTTATGTTCTTATGTAATCTCCTTTGCCATGTCTCGAAGGTACATGCCCATGTACAGCTGGTAGGTCTGGACACGGCAAGCAAGCATAGAGCCCTCGAAGCACTTTCTACCGAGGGCATCCAGGTTCCGGGCTTCCCTGCCGGGAGGCACCGAGGAGTGCATCTTCTGACTCTTCCGGCATGGCCGATTCCACAACCATGGAGTGGTGCGGTAATTGTGCCTTTTGAAACCCGGGGGTCTTGCGGACTCGATAGATGGCATCGAGGCAGGCACCTCCCACATGCGGAAGAGCAACCGCTCCAGCATCGGAGGAACCGGGACAGTAAAGGCCTCCTTAGGAGGAGAGTCATACTGCAGAGCCTCGAGCTCCTCGGCTCGAGGCTCCTCCTCAGGGTCCGCAGGGAATGCCAATGCTTTGGCCATGTCCCTTACGAAATCCGAGAACCTGGTATCCTCTGGGGGGGGGGGGGGACCTTGTCCGAGGCTCGGATCCCAGTGAGTCCGAAGGGACGCACCGAGTCCGGAAGGTGTCAGGGGACTCCTCCTCCTCCGTTTCCCACGCCAATTCCTCCGAGGAGGAATTGAGCGGCTCCGAGTGGGCGGGCACCGACACCATCCGCCCCAACGCCAAGGGAACTGGTGCTGACAACCTCGGTCCAGAACGGGAGGCCGAGGGTGACCTCGGCCGAGGATCGACTCGAGTTCGCATGGTCTCGAGGATCGGCTCGGCCTCCGGGGTCGACTTGGATGTCGATGTCCCGGTGGTCGGAGCAGATGCACCGGTGAGACCGGCGATCAGCACCTTCTGCTGCTCCATGAAGGCAGACAATCTGCTCTCCAAGGCCGTCAACCTGAGTCTGAGCTCAGTAGAGCCAGCAGCCTCCGACTCGGTCCCGGATGTCGGCTCCCCCGGAGGAGAGTCCACGAGGACTACAGTACTCATGTGACTCGGGGCCTCCGACTCCACACGAGGATGCTTTGCAGGCCTCTCCGACTCCGAGGACCCGGGACGGCGATCGGGGCTATGCGACCTGGCCCTCGAGGAGCCAAGAGCGTCCACCGATGCCACCCTCGTGGGTTTCTTCTTCCTTCGATGCTCCCTCGAGGGGGACTCCCTTTCAGAGGAGCCTCGACGATGCTCGGGGTCAGACTCCCGAGATGTCGAGGCCTCTGACAAAGTCCGGACCCGTCCAGAGGCATATTCGGAGAAGATCCTCTCACGCTGGTGCTGACAGCTCCATAATGCCTTAGAAGACATTTTGCCACAGGGACTACAGACCGTAGAATCATGGTCTGGCTCTAGGCACCGGAGGCAGCAGTCATGTGTGTCAGTGAGTGACATCAGTTTCTTGCACCGATCACATTTCTTAAAGCCACTGGCAGCCATCGGGGGAAAAAGGGCCCCTGCAAGATCAAAAAAATGGGCTGCCAGGGAAAAGAAAAAGGCGCGAACGCAGTCTCTAAGGACAAAAAACGAAAAGAGAGATCCGGGCTCAGCACCGGTGTACCAAGTCCAGGCGGGAAAGGAACCGACGTCGAACCGAAGAAAAAACTCGACCTAAGCAGAAAAATCAACTTTTTTCACGGGTGACAAAGACAGGCGTCCGAAGGGCTCCGCGGAAAAAAGAAGACTGAGCAAGATGGCACCTTTGGGCGGGAAGGGGACCGCGCATACGTGCCTGCATTCCCAAAGGCTTTCTTTTAAAACTGGGGAAATGCTCCGCATGGGGGCTCCGTCGACGCCGATGTCACCCATATGTGAGGACTGACTAACTGCTTGGTCCTGGAGAATGCTGGGTTGCATAAAGAGAGGAATTACCAACAGAAAGGAAGAGGTACTAAAGCCACTATTCAAGTCGCTGGTGAGGCCTCATTTGGAATACTGTGTTCAGTTTTGGAGACCGTATCTCACAAAGGATATAAAAAGGCTGGAAGCGGTTCAGAGGAAGGCGACCAAAATGATTTGGAGCTTGCGTCAGAAGACTTATGAGAAGAGACTTGAAGAGGAGGGATAGGAGAGATATGATTCAGACTTTAAATACTTAGAGTATTAATGAACAAACAAAGATGGGGAAGCTGTAAAACTACAGGGCATAACATGAAGCTGCAAAGGGGTAAACTGAAAGGCAATGTCAGGAAATACTTTTTCAATGAAAGGGTGGTGGATGCTTGGAATGCCCTCCCGATGGAAGTGGTGGGGGCAAACACAGTGACAGAATTCAAAATGGCATGGACACAGTGTATCCCTTTATAGCAACAGGATAAAATCAAAATAAGCATAGCTATCTCTTAGAGCTGAACAAATAGGGGTGACCTACACGAAGCGGTGGATACACCCCTAAACAAAGGTATGGGGAGAGGTGACCTGCACAGTGCGGCAAGTGCACCTACTCTTGCCGCCTTGCTGGGCAGACTAGATGAACCATACTGGTCTTTATCTGCCGTCATATACTATGCTACTATGTTCACTTGTTCCCCTACATACATCTCTGACATTGATTCTTCACATTCAGCTTTCTTCCATTCATTTTTCTGCTTCTCTATCCACGCAGATTTGAGCATTGAATGCTGAGGTGGGAATCTCCCGCTTTACCAAAACTTCCTACTGCAGAGGTTCCCAACTCCAGTCCTGGAGAGCCAAACACCATTCAGGTTTTCAGGCTGTCCCTAATGTATATGCATGAGATACATTTGCATACAATGGGGCAGTGCATGCAAATGAATCTCATGCCTATTTATTAGGGACAACCTGAAAACCTGAATGATGTTTGGCCCTCCAGGACTGGAGTTGGGAACCTCTGACCTACAGCTTGCCATCTCCCTCACCAAAGCACTCCCATTCCCCATCTCCCTTACATTCCCATGTTTCTCACTAACTCCCCTTTCTCTATCTCTCCCCCATGTCCCCTTATCTTCCCCACCTCACCTCATAAGCCCAGCATTCTCTTCCTGAATCTCCTCCCTGTGTTCAGCGTATCTCCTCCCTGCTCGATATTCTGCATTACCCCTTCAGTTCCCGTCCCTCCCTCTCATAGTCCCACATCTTCCCTTCTTTACCCATCCCATATAGCGTAGTAACTCACCTGTAACAGGTGATCTCCAGGAACAGCAGGAATTAAGTCTTCACATATGGGTATTGTTGGTACCGACAGAGCCCGTGTGGGAACGCTCCCCAGCGACCAATAGGAAAGATTTTGGGAGCATCCCACTGTGCCTGCGCCACTGCCTTCCCACCTTTCCAACTCTCCCTCTTCAGTTGAGTTTGTAGCTCTGTGTAGGTCACCCCTATTTGTTCAGCTGGGAGAGAAGGAAAGAAACAGAGAGAGATAGAGATACAACTCCTAGGGGAGGTGGGTGGGTTGTGAAGACTTAATTCCTGCTGTTCCCGGAGATCACCTGTTATAGGTAAGTAACTATGCCATCTCCAGGAATAAGCAGGAATGTAGTCTTCACATATGGGGGACTCCCAAGCTTAGAGATGCCAGGGAGATGACCCCAAAAGCTGTGAAACCCAGCTTTTAGGTGGGTCATGTTTCCTCCTAAGGATCTCTGGCATCGAAACCCTGGACGACGGGTAGGAGTTGTTCGAAGTCTGAAAGAGATGCTGGAGAACAGCCTGGCCAAACTAGGCATCCCGATGGGAGTCCTTGTCTAAGCAGTAATAGACTGCAAAGGTGTGGACCGAAGACCAAGTGGCTGCTCTGCAAATGTCGTCAATCGACACTGAGCGAAGGTTGGCCATAGAGGCCGCCATTGCTCTCACACTGTGAGCTGTGACATGACCTTCGAGAGAAAGTCCCTTGCTCTCATAGGTAAAGGATATGCAGTCTGCAATCCACTTAAAGTTCTCTTGGAAACTGGTAACCCAAGGTGACTGGAGTCAAAGGCAACAAAAAGCTGTGAAGCTTTTCTATGTTGCTTAGTTCTCCAAAGGTATTTATTATTATTTATTTATTTATTTACATTCTCTTATATACCGCGCTATTCTGCATCAGTGCGGTTTACATTGAACAAACTGAAATTACATTGAACAGGGCATTATAACTTGGAGATAACTATTTTACAGGGAAAGCACAGTTACTTACCTGTAACAGGTGATCTCTGGGAACAGCAGGAATAAGTCTTCACATATGGGTATCGTCGGTACCGACGGAGCCTGCGCGGGAACGCTCCCCAGCGTCCAGAAAAAGCTTTTGGGAGCATACCACAGCGCCTGCGCGCTGCCTTCCCGCCTTTCCTAACCGCCTCTCTCCAGTTCGAGTTTTAAGCTGAGACAAAGAGAGACAGAGAGGAAAGGAAAGATAGATAGAGAGATACAACTCCTAGGGGAGGTAGGTGGGTTGTGAAGACTTATTCCTGCTGTTCCCAGAGATCACCTGTTACAGGTAAGTAACTGTGTTATCTCCAGGAACAAGCAGGAATGAGTCTTCACATATAGGGACTCCCCAGCTAGAGATGCCAGGGAGATCTCCAAGGTTGTGAGTCCGAGAAAGGCTCTACCTCCCCCCATGGATCTCGGGCATCCAACCAGGGATGGGGGGTAGGAGTTGATTAGGTATAGAACAAGTGTTTGAGAACAGCCTGACCAAACAAGGTATCCCGGCGGGAGTCCTTGTCCAAGCAATAATGGGCTGTAAAGGTATGAACCGAGGCCCAGGTGGCCGCTCGACAGATTTGGTCGATGGACACAGAGTTTAGATGAGCCATAGAGGCTGCCATGGCCCTCACATTGTGAGCTGTGACATGGCCCTCCAGAGAAAGGTTCTTACTCTGGTAGGCAAAGGAAATACACTGAGCAATCCAATTGGACAGAGTTCTCTTAGAGACTGGAAGTCCTAAATGAGAGGGATCAAAAGCAACAAATAGTTGAGAGGACTTTCTATGTTGCTGTGTCCTTTGTAAGTAAAAAGCAAGTGCTCTCTTACAATCCAGGGTATGAAGATTCCTCTCTGCACTTGATGCATGAGGTCCTGGAAAAAAGACAGGTAAATACACCTCCTGGTTCAGATGAAAAGGTGAGACCACTTTAGGCATAAAGTGTGGATTAGTCCTGAGGACTACCTTGTCATGATGGAACCTTGTATAAGGATGATTAGCCACCAAGGCTTGCAGCTCACTGATACGGCGAGCTGAGGTGACTGCAATGAGAAAAATAACCTTCCAGGAAAGGAATTTCAAGGAGGTAGTGGCTAAGGGTTCAAAGGGTGGCTTCATGGGCTGGCCAAGAACCAAATTCAAATCCCATGCCACTTGAGGTGGTCTAATGGGAGGTTTAGTTAAAAGAAGGCCTCTCATGAATCTTGCAATAAGAGGATGATAGGATGTCCATTGAGAGGCTTAAGGGATGCTGCAATAGCACTCAAATGGACTCTTACTGAATTCGTTTTAAGGCCTGCATGGGATAAATGCAGTAAATACTCTAGTAAAGAATTCAGAGGTAATGCAAGAGGGTTAAGACCCTTCTCTGCACACCAAATGGTAAACCTTTTCCATTTAAAAGCATAGGAACGTCTAGTGGAAGGCTTTCTGGAAGCATGAAGGATATCCTTCACCTGAGAAAGATGCAAATCTTGAAGGTCTAGGCCTTCAGCAACCAGGCCCTGACATGAAGAGACTGGGGATTTGGGTGCCACAACGTTCCCTCCTCCTGGGACAGGAGGTCTGGAGCAGATCCCAGGTCCAGGGAGGGAGCTTGAGAGAGATGAAGAAGTAGAGGGTACCACACTTGGCGTGGCCAACGTGGAGCTGTGAGGATCATAGACCCCTTGTCTCTCTGAAGCTTGAACAGTGTCTGGGAAATTAGGGGAATGGGTGGAAAGGCATAGAGGAAGTCTTGCCCCCAATGGAGGAGGAAGGCATCCCTGGCCTGAACTCCCTGACACGGAATCCTGGAACAGAACTGGGGAAGTTTGGCATTCCACGGACTTGCAAACAGGTCTATGTCCGGGGTTGCCCAAATTCTAAAGATCCTGGCTATGTGGTCCCCATGGAGGGACCATTCGTGTGGAAACAGAACTCGAATGAGTCTGTTGCCCAAGAGTTTTGAACCCCTGGAAGATACACTGCCATGAGATGAATTTGATGCTCTCTGGCGAAGGCCCACAATCTCAAAGCTTTGTTGCAAAGCGACAGAGAGCCAGTCCCATTGTCCGTGTGGATGAGGACTGTCTTGTAGCTGAGCAGGGTGTGGAAGACTCAGAGCTAGAAAAATTGCTCTGAGCTCCAAGAGGATGATATGTAGAGATGTCTCCTGTGGAGACCAGATGCCTTGGGTGGAGAGATCTTGTAGATGAGCTCCCCAATCCCTTGGAGAGGCATCTGTTGTAAGGGTTGCTTGGGGTAGCAACTGTTGAAAGAGGGACCCCAGCAAAAGATTCTGAGTGGGCTTCCACCACTGGAGAGACCAAAAGAGGCGACTGGAGGCTGCTATTTTGTCTGACAGGCACCCTGATACACAGTACAAAACGTGATATGGTGGAAAAACAATTTATTGAAATCAGACCTAGCAACCCGACACAGGCCGTGTTTCGATGACCTTCATCAGGGGTTGTCTAAATAGGTACTACAAACATAAAAACAAACAATATTAAAAAACAATGTAAAGGTGAAAGAACAAATGGACATGAACATGCTCTAAATAGAGAAGTAAAAATAATAAATAATAATAATAATTACAATGATAATAATAATAATATAAATAATTAGTAATAGATCTCTCATAGTAAATACTTAAAAATTAATTAAATAAAATAAGACAATAAAATACAGTGCTAGAAATGCGATACTCAAAAAAATAAAACCATAAAAAATGATATAATAAAACAGACCACAACTAAGTTTAAAAACACAACCAATTGCAATCCTTATAGGAGGTGACAAGCATATAATTATAATGTCATTACCTTCTTTGTAGAGACGGTGATTTTCAAACCTCACAAGGAGGCACACAAACTCATTAGTGGAGGTGTTGGCTTAAACACTTGCAATAGAATAAAAACTAAATGAAGAAGGCAAAGAGTAAAGCGTTTCAGGTCCATTTCAGTTTCCTAAATTTAGTTTAGATTTAGGTTCATAGTCTGTCTCCAATGGTATACATGTGCTTTACTCTTTGCCTTCTTCATTTAGTTTTTATTCTATTGCAAGTGTTTAAGCCAACACCTCCACTAATGAGTTCGTGTGCCTCCTTGTGAGGTTTGAAAATCACCGTCTCTACAAAGAAGGTAATGACATTATAATTATATGCTTGTCACCTCCTATAAGGATTGCAATTGGTTGTGTTTTTAAACTTAGTTGTGGTCTGTTTTATTATATCATTTTTTATGGTTTTATTTTTTTGAGTATCGCATTTCTAGCACTGTATTTTATTGTCTTATTATTTTATTTAATTAATTTTTAAGTATTTACTATGAGAGATCTATTACTAATTATTTATATTATTATTATTATCATTGTAATTATTATTATTTATTTTTACTTCTCTATTTAGAGCATGTTCATGTCCATTTGTTCTTTCACCTTTACATTGTTTTTTAATATTGTTTGTTTTTATGTTTGTAGTACCTATTTAGACAACACCTGATGAAGGTCATCGAAACACGGCCTGTGTCGGGTTGCTAGGTCTGATTTCAATAAATTGTTTTTCCACCATATCACGTTTTGTACTGTGTGCCTGGTTTACGTGATATTTTGCCCTGTGTTGGACTGACAGGCACCCTGATGCCTGGGTCCATTGGGTGGACAGAGTCCACTGAGCTGCTCGCATGTGAAGGCGAGCGTAAGGAACCACATGCACGGTGGATGCCATGTGGCCTAACAGTTGTAACATCTCTCGAGCAGTTAAATGGGACTTTAACTGAACTTGTGAGGCTAACTGCTCCAATCGGAGGCAACGGGCTTGGGGAAGATAGGCCCTTGCAGATGTGGTATCTAGCAAGGCCCCTACGAACTCTAATGACTGAGTAGGGGTGAGATGTGATTTTGGGATGTTTATTACCAGTCCCAGATACTGAAGAACACGCCTTGTGCAGGCTAGGGAAGCCTGGGCCTCTGTCTGGGATGGAGCTCGGATGAGCCAGTCGTCCAGATATGGGAATACAAATATTCCTAGAGTGCGTAGAAATGCAGCTACCACTGCCATGCATTTTGTGAACACTCTTGGAGCAGAGGCCAGACCGATAGGAAGCACTCTGTATTGTAGTGCTTTCCCTGATAAAGGAACCGAAGGAACCTTCTGTGTGTTGGATGGATGAGGACATGGGTGTACGCATCCTTGAGATCTAGAGAACAAAGCCAATCCTGACTCTGAAGGTATGGAAGGAGAGCACCGAGAGAAATCATCTTGAATTTCTCCTTGCATAGAAACTTGTTCAATTCTCTGAGATCTAATATGGGTCTGTAGCCCCCTGTCTTCTTTGGGATAAGAAAATAGGGGGAGTAGAACCCTGAACCCTATTGAAGAAGGGGTACTTCTTCTATTGCCCTTTGGGTAAGAAGGGTAGCAATCTCCTGGCCCAGAAGGTCGAGGAGAGATGTTGGAGAATTGAACTGTCTCACCATGGTGTGAGGAGGAAGGTTTAAGAAATGAAGCTTGTACCCCTCCCTTATGATGGAGAGAGTCCATTGCTCTGCTGTGATTTGTTCCCATCTGGGAGCAAAGTGAGCTAACCTTCCTGGAATGGTGAGAGGCTCTGGTTCTTCTAGAGCCAGAAAGGCTAAGTTCTGAGGAGGCTGAGGCTGTTGGGCCGTAGCAGTCCTTGCAGCCTTAGGCTTGGCTTGTTTAGGTTGTTGCTGACGCTTTGCAGCAAAACGACCTGCAGAAGATGCCTGGTGACCATAACCAGCATAATATTTCCCTTTTTTGGGAAAGAAAGCCTTTTTGAATAACTTTTTTCTAACAGGAGCAGAAGTAGACTTTGAAAGTCTATCTAAGGCAGAATTCTCAGCATCCATCTGAGTGGCCTTTGCTTGCCAATCCTTGCCAAAAAGGTTTTCACCTGTACAAGGAAGATTTCCTAATCCATCCTGGACCCAGGGTTCCAAATCAGAAGTTTGTAACCAAGCAAGTCTGCGTGCACTATGGCAATAGCCGAGGCTCTGCTGGCACACTCAAAAGAGTCAAAGGCTGCACGGTTGGAAAATTTGGAAACATCCTGGGCATGTTTAAGCCAGGTGAGAAACTCCTCCCTTTTATCTTCTGAGATAAAAGGAGATAAAGTTTGCAGATGATCTGTAACTTCCTTTAGAAACATCCCCATATAAACCGCGCTGATGACAAAGAGTGCGGTATATAAGAGATGTAAAATAAATAAATAAATAAATAAATAAATAAAAATAAACTAGGAGTTGATTCTGGCAGTAAGCATATTGGCCTGGAAGATTCTCCGGCCAAAAGCATCCAAGGTTCTGCATTCTCTTCCTGGAGGATTAGATGAGTGTCTTTTAGCACTCTTTATCTTCTTCATAGCAGACTCCACCACAATAGAATGGTGAGGAAGCTGAGTCTTATGAAAGCCAGGACAAGGAAGAACACGGTACATGGTGTCCAACCTGCGAGAATGAGGGGAGGTAGTAAGAGGTGTCTCCCATATGCCCAACATGTGATCATAAAGGATCTCATGAATTGGTAAAGTAGCTGCCTCTTTAGGAGCCTTAGGATATTGTAAAATATCCAATTTCTTGGCTCTAGGCTCTGGTTCAGGGGCCACTGAAATAAAGAGGCCCCTGGCCACTTCCCTAATGAAGTCTTGAAAAGACAAGTCTTCTGGAGGAGACATTCTTCATTTTGGAGAAGAGGGCTCCTGAGGAAGGAGTACCGATGCTTTGACAGAAGCCTATGATTCATCAGTCTTCTGAGGAATCGAAGTATCGCCTGTCTGGATGCTCTTGCAGAGCCCGATACGCGTACCGAGTGGTATCGACATCGGGAATGATCGGTACCGATTGGCATCACAGAACAGGGTACCGCTGCAGTCGACACCGAAGCCGATGTTGATGCAATCGGTACCAGCACCGGAACCGGTACCAACAACGGAGTTTGTTGCGGTACCGGAGGCGTCACAGCTTGTATGAATGCCGTAATGGCACGCTGCATGGTCAGAATATTCTGATCCATCGACGCAACCAATGTCTGGATGTCGTACCAGTGGAAACCACCGGTACCCCAGAACATGGCAACAGGTGATCAGTCGAGGCCACACCATCGCTGTCAACCTGTGACCCCATAGATGAAGCTTTGGAAGCCGGAGCTTCCCGCCGGGGTAATTTTGCCGGTGCAGGATCCTCGAGAGCAAGCCCGGAGACATCTCGATACTTAGAGGGAGATCTACCCTTCGAGGACCAGCTGGACTTATGTTTGGTTACCTGAGATCCATGGGAGGAAGAAGCAGCCCTGGAAGATGTCGATGCCACCGAAGCTGCATCAGAGGGAAACAGGGTACTGAGCTTGGCCGCTCGATTCTGTCAACCTCTTTTAGACATCATGGTACAGGACTCACAATCGGTGATGGAGTGGTCAGGGCCCAAACATTTTAGACACCAGTCATGGGTGTCGGTGATAGAAAGAGTACCGCTGCACTTCATGCACTTTTTAAACCCGGAAGCGAGCTTTTCCATGAGGAAAATTTTGCTAGGCCTAAGGCCCAAAAGGAAAAGTTGCACAGAAGTGGGAAACGGTAGGTTTTTTTGGTTTTTTTAAAGAAAGAAGAAAAGACCGGCGGTACCGGTCCGATGTCGAATAAGGCAGACGCGCGACCAAAGAAATAAAGAAAAATAAAGAACTTCTTCAGCAGTGACAGGAACATGACCTGCTGGCTCCGCGGAAAGAAGAACTGGAGAGAAGCGGTTAGGAAAGGCAGGAAGGCAACGCGCAGGCGCTGTGGGATGCTCCCAAAAGCTTTCTTTCTGGACGCTGGGGAGCGTTCCCGCGCAGGCTCCGTCGGTACCGACGATACCCATATGTGAAGACTCATTCCTGCTTGTTCCTGGAGATCATGGGCTATGGAGGCTAAGACCACAAGGAGCACCTGTGGGACTAGAAACCCCAGTCCTTCCGGCCCAAGGTTGCTGTCCTCTAGTGGGATTTGAACCCCCGACCTTACGGCCTGAAGTACCTTGCCCCAAACACTATGCCACTCCTCCACTCCAAAAGGTAAAAGGCTAAAGCTCTTTTACAATCTAGGGTGTGAAGATTCCTTTCTGCACTAGAGTCATGAGGTCTAGGGAAGAAGACAGGAAGGTAAACCAACTGGTTTAAATGCGTCTGAAGTCCAGGTGAGCTCCCAAGAGGGACCGGGGACTCGGTTGAGAGACAAAGCAGTAAAGGAAACCAAGGCTGCCGGGGCTACCTTGGGACCACTAGGATCAAGGGAGCCTTGTCTCACTGGACCTTCAAGAGGGTCCGCGCTATCCGAGGTATGGGAAGGAAGGCATACAACAGACCCTCCGACCATGAGTGGAGTGGAGGAATGGCCTAGTGGTTGGGGCAAGGTACTTCAGGCCGGAAGGTCGGGGGTTCAAATCCCACTAGAGGACAGCAACCTTGGGCCGGAAGGACTGGGGTTTCTAGTCCCACAGGTGCTCCTTGTGGTCTTGGGCAAGCCACTTAACCCTCCATAGCCCATGTTCCCTGTAAAAATAGTTATCTCCAAGTTATAATGCCCTATTCAATGTAATTTCAGTTTGTTCAATGTAAACCGCACTGATGCAGAATAGCGCGGTATATAAGAGAATGTAAATAAATAAATAAATAAATGAGATAAGGAAGGCATCCACTGCTACCCGAGCCAGGTGTGGTTGTGGGCAGCAGAAACACAGTAGCTGAGCATTGGTCGGGCTGGCAAAGAGGTCAAGGTTCGGGGTGCCCCACAACCTGAAGAGCCACTGTGCCACCCCCGGGTCCAGGCGCCACTCGTGTGGTTGGAGGACCCTGCTCAGCATGTCCGCCAGGATGTTGTCCTGGCCTGGGAGGTATACTGCCCCGAGAAGCATGCCCTGTCTGGTCGCATACAAGCAGAGGGCTACTGCAGAGGTGGTAGGAGCCTATGCCGTCTTGCTTATTGAGGAAGAACATCGTGACCCAATTGTCCATCTGGATAAGCACTGAATGATGTTGCAGGAAGTGCTGGAAAGCCTTGAGCACTAAATCACTAAATTAAAAATAAAAATTATTTTTTCTACGTTTGTCTTCTGATCATTTTATTCCCTGACTGCAACCAAGCTAGTCTTCTGGTTCCAATACCCACCGCTGCAGCTCTGCTGGTAGACTCAAAAGAGTCAAAAGCTGCTCTGGTGATGAATTTAGAACAGTCCTGAACATGCTTAACTAAGGCTCGGCAGGCATCCTGCTTCTCTGAAGGGGTTAGAGCAGAGAACTCAAGATCCTTTACAATGTCTCTGAGGAATATGCCCATATAAAGCATATAGGAATTAATACGGGAAGCAAACATCAATGCCTGGAGGCATCAGCAGCCAAAGGCATCAAGGGTACGTGATTCCCTCCCAGGAGGAACTGGGAGGGAATCACGCATGGACGACTCGACCACCATAGAATGATTAGGTAGCTGCGGTTTCTGGAAGCCTGGGGATTTGAAAATCCTACTACAACTACTACTATTGAGCATTTCTATAGCGCTACAAGTCGTACGCAGCGCTGCAGACAGGTAACAGACAGTCCCTGCTCATCAGAGCTTATAATCTAGTCAAGACAAACACAGAAGGTGTAGGCAGGGATAAAGCAAGGGCAAAGAAAAAGGAGATCAGTTGGGTCAAGATCCAAAGGCAGCAGCGAAGAGATGAGTTTTCAGCCTGGATTTAAAGAGGGCCAGTGAAGGTGCCTGGCGTACAGACACAAGTAGTTTGTTCCAGGCATAAGGCGCAGCAAGGTGAAAGGAGCGAAGTCTGGAATTAGCAGTAGAAGAGAAGGGCACAGATAGAAGCAGTTTGCTAGAAGAGCGGAGTTCCTGAAGGGGGTTGTAAGGAGAGATAAGAGAAGAAAAATAGTGAGAAGCCGCAGAGTGAATGCATTTATAGGTCAGCAGGAGAAGTTTGAACGGGATGCGGAAACGGATAGGGAGCCAATGAAGTGACTTGAGAAGAGGAGTAATATGGTCATGACGAGGCTGGCAGAAGATTAGCCACACAGCAGAGTGTTGAACAGATTGAAGGGGAGAGAGATGATTCAAAGGGAGACCAGCAAGTAGTAGGTTACAGTAGTCAAGACAAGATGTGATTAAGGAGTGGATAAGTGTTTTAGTAGTGTGTTCAGAAAGGAAAGAGCGGATTTTGCTGATGTTAAAGAGGAAGAAATGGCAGGTCTTAGCTATCAGATATGTGTGGAGAAAGAGAGAGGAGTCAAAGACAACCCCCAGATTTCAGGCTGAAGAAACAGGAAGGAGTACAGAGTTATCCACAGAGATTGAGAAAGAGGGAAGAGGAGGTGAGGTTTTAGGGGGAAAGATAAGACATTCAGTCTTGGCCATGTTCAGTTTCAAGCGGCGGTGAGACATCCAGGCAGCAATGTCAGAAAGGCAGGTAGAGATCCGGGTCTGGATTGCCGGAGAGATTTCAGGAGTAGAAAGGTAGATTCTGGGAGTCATCAGCATACAGATGGTACTGAAAGCCATGGGAAGAGATAAGCGCACCAAGGAGTGGAGGAGTGGCCTAGTGGTTGGGGCAAGTTACTTCAGGCCGGAAGGTCGGGGGTTCAAATCCCACTAGAGGACAGCAACCTTGGGCAGGAAGGACTGGGGTTTCTAGTCCCACAGGTGCTCCTTGTGGTCTTGGGCAAGCCACTTACCCCTCCATAGCCCATGTTCCCTGTAAAATAGTTATCTCCAAGTTATAATGCCCTGTTCAATGTAATTTCAGTTTGTTCAATGTAAACCGCACTGATGCAGAATAGCGCGGTATATAAGAGAATGTAAATAAATAAATAAATAAATAAAGAAGGGACTGAGTGTCGAGAGAGAAAAGGAGCGGACCTGTACACGGTGTCTAAAGGGAAGAGCGAGAGAGGTCTCCCACATATGAAACATGAGGCCCTGTAAAATGCAATGGACTGGAAGAATGGCAGCCTTCTTAGGAGTTGAGGGATACTGGAGTATCTCCAGCTTCTCGGATCTCAGTGCCAACTTGATGCCCACGAAGACCAAGAGAGCCATGTCCCAGATAAAGTTCTGGAAGGACATGTCCTCCAGTGGAGACTGAGGCACTTGTGAGGCAGTGAAGGGTCCAACGGCACATCATGCTGTCTCTGTAAAACTGGGGACTAGGCCTCCGATTCCCAGGCATCAGAATCAGAAAGGAAGTCAAAATAGCAATGGTCACCGTCGCACCTCCACTGCCAATCCAATGTCGATGGATGATCTCAATGCCAATGTCTTGAGGCATCGGAAACGTAGAAGCTCGATGCCTGTTCCTCCTGCAGCCAATGGGATTTAGCCAGTTCCAGGCTTGGCATGATCCCTGAGGGTCCCAATGGCAGGGGTTCCCAGAGCATGGAACCAGTAGCTTTCTGGGGGTCGAGGCCTCAGGAGCATCCTGGAGCCCCTTTTATGCTTTGGAGGGCTGGTTCTCACACCGGGACAGTGGTTTTGGATGGAATTGCTTCGAAGCCAAGAGGCAACATGGTCCAAATAAAAGTTAATCCCAGAAATATCAGGCAAAAGTGGAAAACAACAACATGTCGTCAGCTGCACAGATAAAGCTAGAGAAATCCGTACTCTAAAACAGACAAAGGAGTATAGGCATGCAGCAGGAGAGCTGATTAAAATAGCTTAGAGATCATATGCCCAGGACAAATGCCCAGGACAAAAATATTCAGTTCACACATAACATCCACACAACAGAGATAGTGTTTTTGGATGTAAAGATCAGAAAAGGAGATTCGAATTGGATCACATCCGTCTACAGAAAACCAATAGATCGTAACACTCCACTTCCAAAGTGTACATCCATTAAAACTAAAGGAAGGTTTGCCCTTCTCCCAGTTTCTCCGATATCGATGAAATTGCTCAGAAATACGAGATTATAAAAGTGAAGCTCGCGTTCTTGCGACTAATTTTAAAGAAAGGGGATACCCCCCAAGGATAATAGACAGAGCATATCGGCGGGCACTCTTTAATGATAGATCTGTATTACTGAGGCCAACAGAAAGGAATAATGTGAACACAGTGATGAGGACAGTGGATTCTGAAATGGTTAATTTTACGATGCAATTTTCCCCGCTTAGTTTTAAAATAAAGAAGATCGTTTCAAAGCATGTTAACATCTTGAATACGATACCGGGGTTACAAGATAAATCAATACGCTGTGTATGGCGGAGAAATAAAAATGTAAAAGATAAACTTAGTCCAGCGATACTTCGTCCTAGGGCACCTGAAGGAACCCAACAAGCGAATCAAGGACATTTTAAATGTGGACAATGCTCCATTTGTGAAATTACCAGTGAAATAAAGAAGTTCACATACCATGGAAGGGAATATGTCCTGAGGAACAGTACAACTTGTAGTTCTACTTGTGTGGTATACGGGATAATTTGTCCCTGTAATCTCCTATATATAGGGAAAACGATTAGATCATTAAAGACTAGGATGTTGGAGCATAAAAGTCGCCTAAAACAGAGTCATGACAGCACCTATAGTTCCACATTGTCAGGAACAAAATCACAATTTTGAAAATGCTTTTGCATTGAACAAGTTTTGATACCGATGCAGGGGAAATCTGTAGAACAAACCTTAATTTACCGTGAACAACGTTGGATTTTTTATACACAGACCCTGACACCTAAGGGTCTCAACACGGAAATAGAGTGGGGAGTCTGTTGATTGGGGAAAAGGGTTCGTTTAGTTGCAGTTAATGGGAGGAGCTATAAAGGAGGGATGGTAATCCACTTCTGCACATGCGTGGCGTTTTTTGAGAAGTAGAAGGATATACGTCTATGAGAGGAGGCGAACAAGAAATAAGATTTAGCGAAACGTCATGGTATTTTTCAGCGAATAACATCTCAGCAACATTAGGTATGTCTATATGTTCACGAAGAAAGGAGGTTATCGTTTTAGATCTAAGATATGCTATTTAATGCCTTTTAACAAATGAATTTTATACATGATTTATTTGTTTCATAGAAAGCTGGGCCTGATTTAATAATATCTCAGCAAATATTGGAAAGATTTGGCTGATTTAAATATGCTCCCCTGAAGAACCTCATGAAGGCGAGAGAAACGCGAATACAACGTTGCATGTGAGGCGTTGGGAATGAATTCAACCACAGATATGTTATATTTTTTAACATTTTTATATAGCATTCACCAGAAGTTAAGAACATAAGTCCAGTATGCAGTGTGAAGTGTGAAGCACAAAGGAAGAGGGGTATTATATTAGAAGAAAAGAAACAAAAAAGCCGGATAGTGAGTCATTGATGTGAATACGCGCCATAAGAGACAATACATTGTCTTCAAGGCAGCTGAGGAAAACTGAGACCACTTCCGTGCAAACAATTACATTATATTTACCCTCTGATCATTTAGGCTTTAAGGTTAAGAATAGAGTAATTCCTTTTTTGATTTTCTAGAGATCATATGCAGCAGTGAGATAAGTAGGACGCATTTCACTGAGCTCTGAAGCTCCCCACCTCAAAAGGGCAGAAAATTGAAGAAAATATCCAACGATACTCAGATACATTCCATGCAGTGGGAGAGCTGATTAAAATAGCTCATATCCTCCAAAACAGTACGGAAAGTCCGGCAGCAGCGGACTAAGACCTCAGAGCCCAAAATGGCAGGACAGGCATCAGCGAGACCGCGGGAGGCAATGGCGAACGGAAGCCTGTCTGCATGTCAAGGTGCAGGGAACAGCAATGTTCTGTAAGTCACCGGACACAGCGGCTACATATCTCAATATGATCCCAGACATCTAAGAAACGCACTGGAGTCACCAACAGGAGATTACGACGAACACAAATGAAGAGCAAGCTACACTGGCTGTATTAGACAGACATGTAGGTGTCCGCCTGCAGGTCCAGGGGACCAGTATACCGCAGAAGCCTATTTCCGAAGCCCCAGAGGGATTATTTCTGGGACAGACATGTCTGGATACATTATGGTAGATGGGAAACAGGTACTTCCTGACAAGATACTGATAATGTCTATATAGCATTGATGTGATTATAAATGGAAACATGTGATATGTACTGTATATATTGAGATCAATATGGTTAATGTTGGAGGGGAGGTATAATGGGGAATTTGAGCTGTGCTGAATTTGGAAATGAAGTTGCAATTGAGTAGTGTAGAATCTGGGGGAATGTGGAAAGGGCGTATAATAGTAGTATGGATGGTCTGGGTGACTCAGATGGACTGATGACATATGAGACCTGGAGGGGCCGAGTGTCATAGGTTATGGGAATGTGTTGATGAATGTATGGATGAAGATTGGGGAGAGAATGTTCTGGAAGTGTGGGTAGAAAGGCATAAATAAGAAATACACTGGTCCGGCAGTAACCACGGATAGGGGAGGAGGATAGAGAGACATGGGATGGGAGGGTCACAGTGCATCACTACCTACTCAGAGGGCCCCATATGGAGCAGAGTGAGTGGAAAGGGAGGAAGAGGGGAGGAATATAAGAGGAGGATAGGGGAGACTGGGAGGGAAAGGAAGATTCAAGGGGGGGAGAGGAAAGTTTAAGGATATGGGAATAAGGTCTGAGCTGGTGGCTGGGGGGGACGAAAAAATGGGAGTCCTAGGCGGGGCGGGGGGGGGAGTTCTCAGAAAAGCATACTATTGGTGAGTGGACCCTGTAATAAGACCCCAAGGGAAGTGGACCCTAGTTAAACGATACACAGGTGGGATTTGTACAAGGTCGTTGGGGATTGCTGAAGAAAGACCCCAGGTAAGTGAAACTCTACATACCTTTATAGAAATGTGTAAAAGGGGCAACATATGGAAAGCAGTGTGAATAAATGCCCAGAGCATGGGAAATAAGATCCCAAATGTTGAGACTTTAATGGGAGAGGCCAACTTGGATTTAGTGGCAGTAACAGACATCGTCCACGGACAACCATGACTGGGCTATACTTTATGCCAAAAGAAGAGGGTAGAAAAAATGGAAGGAGGAATGGCACTATATGTAAAAAATAATATTAAAGCTATGGAACTACAGGGCTTAAAAGGGAGAGAGGAGGCAGTGTGAGTTAAACTAGAAAGAGGGAAAGAGAAATCTATTTGCATTGGCGAGATACACAGCTCTCCCTCACCAGGAGAAGAGGTGGACAGAGTTAATTGAAGATATATGTAGCATTGCCAGGAAAGGGGAAGTGCTAATGATAGGGAATTTCAATATGACAAATGTTGATTGGCACATCCCTGCTGCAGTATCATCTAGAAGTAAGGAGATCCTGGATTCTCTACAGGGAGAACTATCCAGGCAACTGGTAACAGAACCCACGCGTGAAAGGGCCATACTAGACTTGGTGCTTACCAATGCTGAAAGTATTTCTAATGTTATAGTGGAGGATCATTTCGCATCCAGTGATCATCAGATGGTATGATTCAGTATTAGAACTAGGGCTGCTAAAATCCATTCAAAAGCGAGGATCTTAGACTTTAGGAAAACTAAATTTGCCAAGATGGGCCAATACCCACGGAGTCGTTAGCAGGATGGGCAAAACTGAAAAGGGATATTTTAAAGGCAACCAAACTTTTTGTTCAAATAATAAATAAAGGTAAAAGGAAAAGGAGACCGCTATGGTTTTCGAAAGAAGTAGCTGAAAAGGTGAAGAAAAAGAGGGAGGCCTTCATGAAATACAAAAGAACATAAGAACATAAGATATGCCATACTGGGTCAGACCAAGGTCCATCAAGCCCAGTATCCTGTTTCCAACAGTGGCCAATCTAGGTCATATGTACCTAGCAGTCTCCCCAAAAGACAAGGCTCCACAGTGCTTGCATTGAGTCAAGCGGTGATATACCGGGTTCCTTTTAATAATGGTTTATGGACCTTTCCTCCAGGAACTTGTCCAAACCTTTTTTAAACCCAGCTACACTAACAGCTCTTACTACATCCTCCGGTAACAAATTCCAGAGTTTGATTACACATTGAGTGAAAAAATATTTTCTCTTATTAGTTTTAAATAGGTTACTCTGCAGCTTCGTTGCATTCCCCTAGTCTTTTTATATTCTGATGATCATAGAGAGAGGAATGCAGGCATCTATATTTGGAGAAGCTAGCAAAGTAGTCAGGAAAGCAAAGAATCAAAAAGAGGAGGAAATAGCCAATGCAATAAAATGGGGGATAAGACATTTTTCAAATAGGTTAGTGAGAAGAGGAAGAGCAAAAGTGGAATTGTCAGACTTAAGGGTAAAGAGGAGGAATATGTAGAAGCTGATGAGGATAAAGCAGAATTGCTTATCAAATATTTCTGATCCGTGTTCACAGATGAAGAACCAGGAGCTGGATCTCAGAAAATGCCCACAAACAGGAACAGAAGCAAGGGGCATCTTTAAGTAGACAAAGCGATGGGACTGGATGGGATACACCCAAGAATAGTGAGGGAACTTGGGGATGTTCTATCAACTCCACTGACTGATCTTTTCAATGCATGGTTGGAGTCGGGAGTGGTGCCAAAGGACTGGAGAGAGGCTCATGTGGTCCCCTTCACAGAAAAGCGGAAGTAAGGATGTGGTTGAAAATACAGGCCGGTTAGTTCAACTTCGATGGTGAGTAAACTATTGGAAGCACTGATGAAAGAGAAAATAGTGAGGTTTCTAAAGTCCAACGGATTACTGGATCCGAGGCAGCATGGATTCACCAGAGGCAGGTCTTGTCAGACAAATCTGATTGATTTCTTTTACTGGGTGATCAGGGAGTTTGACCGAGAGAGCACCCTAGATATGGTGTATTTAGATTTCAGAAGCGCCTTTGACACTGTTCCACACAGATGACTTTATAAACAAACTAAGCACCCTAGCGATGGACCCTAAAGTTACTCTTGGGTTAGAAATTGTTTGAGTGGGAGGCAACAAAGGGTACAGGTAAATGGAGTTCACTCTGAGGTGGTTACCAGTAATGTGCCGCAGTGATCCCCTTGGTCCGATTCTTTTTAACATCTTTATTAGTGATATTGCAGGACTGTCGTGTAACCTTTGCCTCTTTGGGGATGATACCAAAATCTGCAAGTAGACACCCAGGAAAGTGTAGATAACATGAGGTGGGATCTAGCTAAGCTTGAAGAATAGTCCAGAATTTGGCAGCTGAGATTTAATCTTTAAAAAAGCAAGGTCGTGCATTTGGGCTGCAGTAATCCAAGGGAGCAATATAGTATAGGGGGTGAAGTATTTCTGTCCACAAAAAAACAGCAGGACCAAGGCATGATTGCGTCTGATGATCTTAAAGTAGCTAAACAGGTAGAAAACACGACGGCAAAAGCTAGAAAGATGCTTGGGTGCATAGGGAGAGAAATGGTCAGCAGAAGAAAGGAGATGATAGTGCCTCTGTATAACTCTTTGGTGCGATCTCATTTGGAGTACTGTGTGCAATTCTGGAGACCGCACCTTCAAAAGGATATAAACAGGCTGGAGTCGGTATACAGCGTGACTACTAAAATGGTTAGTGGTCTTTGTTATAAAGCATATGAGGACAGACTTAAGGATCTTAATATGCATAATTTGGAGGAAAGGCAGGATAGAAGTGATATAACTGAGATATTTAAATATTTGTTAGGAAATGGGAAACATTCTGGGGAAAGGAGGGGCTCTTACGAAGGGATGGGCTTCACCTTAACCGGAACCAGGCTGCTGGCATTAACCTTTAAAAAGGAGAGCAGCTTTTAAACTAGATAATAGGGGAAAAGACGACAATCGCCCAAGAGCGCATGGTTCGGAACAATGTATCCTTGAAGAATACCATCATAAGCAGAGAGGTTCCAAAAAAAGAGTAAAGTAGCCCAAATGCCCTCGACTATGGAGCAGACAGAGCTTAAAGATCCCAAATTACCCATGTCTACCAAAAGCCACATTAATATAAAAAAAATACAGTCCTAAAATGCTTGCATGCAAATGCTAGAAGTCTAAAAAATAAGATGGGAGAGTTAGAATATACAGAACTAAATGAGAGGTTAGATATGATTGGAATATCAGAGACATGGTGGAAGGAGGAGAACCAGTGGGACACTGTGATACCAGAATACAAACTATATCGTAATGATAGAGCTGATCAAACTGGTGGAGGGGTTGCGCTCTATGTTAGAGAGGGCATTGAGTCACAAAGGATTAAAGTTTTGCAGGAAACAAATTTGCTGTAGAATCTCTATGGTTTGAAATTCCATGTAAAAAGGGGAAAGCGATGGCAGTGGGGGTGTACTATCGACCACCTGGCCAGAATGAACAAATGGAAGATGAAATGCTCAAAGAAATCAAGGAAGCTAACAAATGTTACAGCGCTTTTCTCTGATCAGAGAAGAGCAGTGCTTTTTACAGTGCTCTGCTAGAGAAGTGGATATTGCCTCCTGTGACACCTTGCTGTGAGTTCTAGCTGTTTATTAATTATTTATGGTTTGTCTAACTGTTTATTTAATTATTTATTGTTTGTCTTAGTGGTGTGCTAGTTCAGCCTTCTCAGTTATAACTTACCTTGCCTCTCTCAACTACCTTGCTTTGTGTGGTACCCCTCTCCCCCCTGCTGAGGGTTCAAGACAGGGTACCTTGTAACTGCCCTCTTTAATAGGACTTATCTCCCTCCCTCCCTCCCCGGCACCCACCCACCCCTGGGGTAATTGTAGTTTTATAGGTACTTGCACATCTTAGAGGAAAGGGGCTGCTCTCAGCTGCAGCTCGTTATCCAAATCAGTCATACACAGAGGACCTGAGATTAATTACTTAAGCTTCAGGTACACAAGGTGTATTAGGGGTATTAGATACACTTTTATTGCTATAAGTATCTACACCAATCCTTAATATATACAGAATTTAAAAGACCTAAACACAAGCTTTAAACTAAGATGCAGACAGAAGTCCAGCAACGAGATGGGGGTTCTCCGGTCTTTTGCATTGAGTGTCACATGTATGATTTTCTCCCAGTTGGTGAGAGGTCTTACGTATGCACTAAGTGCAAAGAACTCTTTGCTCTCAGGGAACGAGTCCGTTCTCTAGAGGCTAGAGTAGCAGACCTGGAAGACATAAGAAAGACAGAAGTACATGGACGAGACCTACAGGGATATAGTCCTGAAGTCTCACCTCCAGTCTGGCAGCATCCCTGTTGCCATGGAGGAGAGAGGTCACGTGACAGGAGAGCATCACCCTGGTGTGGCAGGAAGTGATCCTGTAACTAGGACCTGTCCTCCAGGTGATGTAAAACCCTCTCGCACCGAGGACGTTTCTCCAGGGCCATGTCCCCATGAGGGGAGGGTCAGGACAGCTGTTATAGTTGGTGATTCAATCATTAGGAATGTAGATAGCTGGGTGGCTGGTGGACGTGAGGATCGCCTGGTAACATGCCTGCCTGGTGCGAAGGTAGCGGACCTCACGCACCACCTAGATAGGATCATAGATAGTGCTGGGGAGGAGTCTGCTGTCTTGGTACATGTTGGTACCAATGACATAGGAAAATGTGGTAGGGAAGTTCTGGAGGCTAAATTTAAGCTTTTAGGTAGGAAGTTGAAATCCAGAACTTCCAGGATAGCGTTCTCTGAAATGCGTCCTGTTCCACGTGCAGGACCCAAAAGACAGGCAGAGCTCCGGAGTCTCAATGCGTGGATGAGACAATGGTGCAAGGATGAGGGTTTTGGATTTGTTAGGAACTGGGGAACATTCTGGGGAAAGGGGGGGCTCTTCCGAAGGGATGGGCTTCACCTTAATCAGGATGGGACCAGACTGCTGGCATTAACCTTTAAAAAAGAGATAGAGAATCTTTTAAACTAGAAAATAGGGGAAAGCCGACAGTCACCCAGGAGTGCATGGTTCGGACCAAGGTATCCTTGAAGGATACTACCAAAAGCAGTGAGGTTCCAAAAGGGAGTATAGTAGCCCAAATGCCCTTGAGTAAGGAGCAGTCAGAGCATAAAGATTCCAAATTACCACTGCCTATCAATAGCCAGATTAATATGAATAAAATACAGTCTCTAAAATGCTTGTATGCCAATGCTAGAAGTCTAAACAATAAGATGGGAGAGTTAGAATATATAGCACTAAATGAGAGGTTAGATATGATTGCACTCTCAGAGACATGGTGGAAGGAGGATAACCAGTGGGACACTGTGATACCTGGATACAAACTATATCGTAATGATAGAGCTGATCAAATTGGTGGAGGGTTGCGCTCTATGTTAGAGAGGGCATTGAGTCAGAAAGGATTAAAGTTTTGCAGGGAACAAAATTTGCTGTAGAATCTCTATGGATTGAAATTCCATTTATGAAGGGGAAGGTGATGGCAGTGGGAGTATACTATCGACCGCCTGGCCAGAATGAACAAATGGATGATGAAATGCTCAAAGAAATCAAGGAAGCTAACAAAAGTCACAACAGAGTAGTAATAATGGGTGATTTCAATTACCCCGGTATCGACTGGGTCAGTGTCAAAGCAGGACAAGCTAAAGAGATAAAGTTTCTAGATGGAATAAATGACTGCTTCTTGGAGCAGCTGGTTCATGAACCGACCAGAGGGGAAGCCATACTGGACCTAGTGGAACGCCAGATCTGGTGCAAGAAATAAGGGTGTTGGGACCACTTGGCAATAGTGATCACAGTATGATCATGTTTGATTTAATTAGTGGAGGACAGATAGTAAAGGCATCCACAGTACTACCTTTTAACTTTCAAAAGGGAGACTATGATAGAATGAGGAATATAGTTAGGAAAAAACTAAAAGGAGCGGTTCCAAAGGTTAAAGACTTACAGCAAGCTTGGGTGTTATTTAAAAATACTATCCTCGAAGCCCAGACCAGCTGTATTCCACGCATTAAGAAAAGTGGAAGAAAGTCCAAAAAACTGCCAGCATGGTTTAAAGGTGAGGTCAGAGATGCTGTTGCTGCCAAAAAAGCAACCTTCAGGAAATGGAAAAAAGAGCCAAATGATGAAAACTGGAAACAGCACAAGCACTGGCAAGTTAAATGCAAAGCATTGATAAGGCAGGCAAAGCAGGAATTTGAGAAGAAACTGGCTACGGAAGCAAAAACACGAAATAAAGACTTTTTCAAGTACATTCGTAGCAAAAGGCCTGTGAGAGAATCAATTGGACCATTAGATGATAGAGGGGTAAAAGGGGCAGTAAGAGGAAACAAGGCTATAGCAGAGAGACAATGAATTCTTTGCTTCGGTCTTTACTGAGGAAGATGTAGGGATGTTACCCAAGACTGAAGTGGTATTTAAAGGTGATACTGCAGAGGAATTGAGAGAAATATCGCTACACCGGGAAGATATATTACAACTATTTGATGAACTGAATAGTAGCAAATCACCTGGACCGGATGGTATACATCCCAGAGTGTTGAAAGAACTGAAATATGAGATTGCAGACCTGCTACTGGTAATCTGTGAACTTTCATTAAAATCATCTGTAATACCTGAAGATTGGAGGGTCGCCAACGTAACACCAATTTTTAAAAAGGGTTCCAGGGGTGACCCGGGAAATTACAGACCGGTGAGCCTGACGTCAGTACCAGGGAAAATGGTAGAAACCATCATAAAGAACAAAATTACACAGCATGTAGATAGTCATGGCCTAATGGGAGACAGCCAACATGGCTTTAGACAAGGAAGATCTTGTCTTACTAATCTGATATGTTTTTTTGAAGGTGTGCATAAACAGGTAGACAAAGGTGAGTCGGTTGATATAGTGTATCTGGACTTTCAGAAAGCTTTTGACAAAGTCCCCCATCAGAGACTTTTGGCGAAGCTAAAAAGTCATGGGATAGGAGGCAGTGTACTATTGTAGATCAGGAACTGGTTAAAAGATAGAAAGCAGAGGGTAGGGCTAAATGGCCAATATTCCCAATGGAAAAAGGTGAATAGTGGAGTACCCCAGGGATCTGTACTGGGTCCGCTGCTTTTTGACATATTCATAAATGACCTGGAAAAGGGAATAACTAGTGAGGTTATCAAATTTGCAGATGACACAATACTGTTTAAAGTTGTTAAAACCCAAGAGGATTGTGGAAAACTGCAGGAGGATCTGGATAAATTGGAAGACTGGGCATCCAAATGGCAGATGAAATTTAATGTGGACAAGTGCAAAGTTATGCACCTAGGAAAGAACAACCCACACTATAGTTACACGATGCAAGGCTCCACATTAGAAACCACCACCCAGGAAAAAGATTTAGGAGTCATTGTGGATAACATGTTAAAACCCTCCGCCCAGTGTGCAGCGGCGGCCAAGAAAGCAAATAGAATGCTAGGTATCATAACGAAAGGGATGGAGAACAAAACAAAGGATATTATAATGCCTCTGTATCGCTCCATGGTACGACCGCACCTTGAATATTGTGTGCACTTCTCGTCACCGTATCTTAAAAAGGACATAGCGTTATTAGAAAAAGTACAGAGAAGAGCCACCAAATTGGTGAAGGGGATGGAAGGCTACTCCTATGAAGAAAGGCTAAGAAGGTTAGGGCTCTTTAGCCTGGAGAAGAGACGGCTGAGGGGAGATATGATAGAGGTCTATAAATTAATGAATGGAGTGGAACGGATAAACGTGGATCAATTGTTTACGCTATCAGAGTATAGAAAGACTAGGGGACATGTAATGAAGCTACAGGGTAAACTATTTAAGACAAATAAGAGAAAATATTTTTTCATACAACGTGTAATCAAACTCTGGAGTCTGTTACCGGAGGATGTAGTAAGGGCTGTTAGTATAGCTGGGTTTAAAAAAGGTTTGGACAAGTTCCTGGAGGAAAGGTCCATAAACAACTAATAAAAAGGGACCCAGGATATCCATGCTTGACCCAGTACAAGTATTGTGGAACCTGTGTCTTTTGGGGATATTGCTAGGTACGTATAACCTAGATTGGCCACTGTTGGAAACAGGATACTGGGCTTGATGGACCTCGGTCTGACCCAGTATGGCATGTCTTATGTTTCTTTGTGCAGTAATAATAATGGGTGATTTCAATTATCCCGGTATCGACTGTGTCAGTGTCACGGCAGGACATGCTAGGCAGATAAAGTTCCTAGATGAAATAAATGACTGCTTCTTGGAGCAGCTGGTTCATGAACCGACATGAGGGGAAGCCATATTAGAGCTAGTTCTTAGTGGAACACCAGATCTTGTGCAAGAGATAAGGGTGTTGAGGCCACTTGGCAATAGTGATCATAGCATGATAGCGTTTGATTTAATTAGTGGAGGAGGGATAGTAAGGAAATCCACAGTACTACCTTTTAACTTTCGAAAGGGAGACTATGATAAAATGAAGAAAATAGTTAAGAAAAAACTAAAAGGAGCAGTTGCAAAGGTTAAAGACTTACATCAAGTTTGGGTGTTGTTGAAAACTACTATCTTGGAAGCCCAGACCAGCTGTATTCTACACTTTAAGAAATGGGGAAGGAAGTCCAAAAAACTGCCAGCGTGGTTTAAAGGTGAGGTCAGAGGGGCTGTTGCCAAAAAAGCATCTTTCAGGAAATGGAAAAAAGAGCCAAACGACGAAACCTGGAAACAGCACAAGCACTGGTAAATCAAATGCAAGGCATTGATAAGGCAGGCAAAGGGAGAATTTGAGAAGAAGCTTGCTGCGGAAGCAAAAACGCGAAATAAAGACTTTTTCAAGTACATTCGTAGCAAAAAACCTGTCAGAGAGTCAGTTGGATCATTAGATGATAGAGGGGTTAAAGGGGCGCTAAGAGGCAACAAGATAATAGCAGAGAGTCTGAATGAATTCTTTACTTCGGTCTTTACTGAGGAAGATGTAGGGATGTGAAGAATTGAAGGAAATATCGATACATCGGGAAGATGTATTACAACTATTAGATAAACTGAAGAGCAGCAAATCACATGGACCGGATGGTATACATCCAAGGGTGTTGAAAGAACTGAAATATGAGATTGTAGACCTGCTATTAAGTAATCTGTGAATTTTCATTAAAATCATCTGTAATACCTGAAGATTGGAGGATCGACAATGTAACGCCAATTTTTAAAAAAGGGTTCCAGGGGTGATCCGGGAAACTACAGACTGGTGAGCCTGACGTCAGTACCGGGAAAAATGGTAGAAACCATCATAAAGAACAAAATTACTCAGCATTTAGATAGTCATGGCCTAATGGGAGACAGCCAACGTGGCTTTAGACAAGGAAGATCTTCTCTTACTAATCCGTTATGTTTTTTTGAAGGTGTGTCAGGAACTGGTTAAAAGATAGAAAGCAGAGGGTAGGGCTAAATGGCCAATTTTCCCAATGGAGAAAGGTGAATAGTGGTGTACCCCAGGGATCTGTGCTGGGTCAGCTGCTTTTTGACATATTCATAAATGACCTGGAAAAGGGAATAACGAGTGAGGTTACCAAATTTGCAGATGACACAAAATTATTTAAAGTTGTTAAAACCCAAGAGGATTGTGGAAAATTGCAAGAGGATCTTGATGAATTGGAAGACTGAGCATCAAAATGGCAAATGAAATTTAATGTGGACAAGTGCAAAGTTATGCACCTAGGGAAGAACAACCCAAACTATGGTTACGAGATGTAAGGTTCCACATTAGGAACCACCACCCAGGAAAAAGACTGAGCCATTTTTGTGGATAACATGTTAAAACCCTCGGCCCAGTGTGCAGCGGCGGCTAAGAGAGCAAATAGAATGCTAGATATCATAAGGAAAGGAATGGAAAATAAAACAAAAGATATTATAATCGTTCCATGGTGAGATCGCACCTTGAATATTGTGTGCAATTCTGGTCACCGTATCTTAAAAAGGATATAGCGTTATTAGAAAAGGTTCAGAGAACAGCCACCAAAATGGTAAAAGGGATGGAAGGATACTCCTATGAAGAAAGGCTAAAAAGGTTAGGGCTCTTTAATCTGGAAAAGAGACGGCTGAGTTGAGATATGATAGAAGTCTATAAATTAATGAACGGGGTGCAACGGGTAAACGTAGATCGATTGTTTACGTTATCAGAATATAGAAAGACTAGGGGACATGCAATGAAGCTATAGGGTAAACTATTTAAGACTAATAAAAGAAAATATTTTTTCACTCAACGTGTAATCAAACTCTGGAATTTGTTACCGGAGGATGTAGAAAAGGCTGTTAGTGTAGATGGGTTTAAAAAAGGTTTGGACAAGTTCCTGGAGGAAAGGTCCATAAATCATTATTAAGAAGGGACCCAGGATATCAATGCTTGATACAATACAAGCATTGTGGAACCTGTGTCTTTTGGGGAAAATGCTTGGTACGTATGACCTAGATTGGCCACGGTTGGAAACAGGATACCGGGCTTGATAGACCTTGGTCTGACCCAGTATGGCATATCTTATGTTCTTACCTGCATGGCATAAATGCACAGAAGGAGAGCCCTCCGTCGATTGAAAGCAAGCTTTGCTAAAAGGGGAAATATGATGAGGGTGAAAGGGGATAGACTCAGGAGTAATATGTGGAAATACATTTTTAAGGAAAGAGTGGTAGATCCGTTGAATAGTCTCCCAGTGGAGGTAGTAGAGATGAGGACTGTGTCCAAATTCTAAAAAGCATGAGACAAACACAGAGGATCTCCAAAGGAAAAAAGGGGATTGTTGTAGTGGTTGATATAAAGGCCAGACTAGATAGGCCATATGGTCATTATCTGCCGTTATGTTTCTATGTTTCTAATATTGTACGTAATGATACAGAAAAAGCATAGTTACTCACCTGTAACATGTGATCTCCGGGAACAGCAGGAATTTAGTCCTCACATATGGGTATCGACGGTACCGACGGAGCCTGCGCGGGAACGCTCCCCAGCATCCAATTAGAAAGCATTTAGGAGCATCTCACAGCGCCTGCGTGCTGCCTTCCCGTCTTTCCCAACTGACTCTCTCCAGTTGAGTTTTAAAGCTGAGACAAAGAGAGAGAGAGGGAAAAGAAAGAGATAGATAGAGAGATACAACTCCTAGGGGAGGTGGGTGGGTTGTGAGGACTAAATTCCTGCTGTTCCCGGAGATCACCTGTTACAGGTGAGTAACTATGCTATCTCCAGGAACAAGCAAGAATGTAGTCATCACATATGGGGACTCCCTAGCTTTAGGTGCCAGGGAGAGACCCCAGAGGTTGTGTGTCCCTGAACAGGGCTCCACTTCCCCCCATGGATCTCTGGCATCCTACCAGGGATGGTGGGTAGGAGTTCATTAGGAATGGAACAGGTGTTGGAGAACAGCCTGACCAAACAAGGTATCCCGGCGGGAGTCCTTGTCCAAGCAGTAATGGGCTGTGAAGGTATGAACCGAGGCCCAAGTGGCTGCTCGACAGATATTGTCGATAGACACAGAGTGCAGATGAGCCATTGAGGCTGCCATGGCCCTCACATTGTGAGCTGTGACATGGCCCTCCAGAGAAACATTCTTACTCTGATAGGCGAAGGAAATACACTGAGCAATCCAGTTAGAGAGTGTTCTCTTGGAGACTGGAAGTCTCAAATGAGAAGGATCAAAAGCAACAAAGAGTTGAGAGGACTTTCTATGTTGCTGTGTTTTTCGTAAAAAGGCTAAAGCTCTTTTACAGTCCAAGGTATGAAGATAACTCTCTGCATTTGATGCATGAGGCCTCGGAAAAAACACCGGTAGGTAGACCGCTTGGTTTAGATGAAAAGGCGAGACCACCTTTGGCATAAAGTGTGGATGAGTCCTAAGGACTACCTTGTCATGATGGAACCTTGTATTAGGTGGATCAGCTACTAGCGCTTGCAACTCACTAATGCGGCGTGCTGATGTGACTGCAATGAGAAAGATAACCTTCCAAGAAAGGAATTTCAAGGACGTAGTAGCTAAAGGTTCAAAGGGTGGCTTCTTGAGCTGCCCAAGAACCAGGTTTAAGTCCCATGCCACCGGTGGTGGCCTAATTGGGGAGGCTTAGTTAGAAGAAGGCCTCTCATAAATCTTGCTATAAGAGGATGAGAAGAAATAGGTTGTCCATTTAGAGGCTTAAAGGAAGCTGCAATAGCACTCAAATGGACTCTTACTGAGTTAGTCTTAAGTCCTGCATTGGATAAATGAAGGAGATACTCCAGCAATGATTCCAGAGGTATCGCAAGGGGGTTAAGACCCTTCTGCGAACACCATATGGTAAGCCTTTTCCACTTAAAAGCATAAGAACGTCTTGTGGAAGGTTTCCTGGAAGCAAAAAGAATATCTTTTACTTGCTGAGGAAGGTTAAGATCTTGGAGATCTAGGCCTTCAGCAACCAAGCCCTGAGATGCAGAGACTGGGGATTGGAATACCATAACGTTCCGTCCTCCTGAGATAGGAGATCAGGAGCAGACCCTAACTCCAGGGAGGGAGCTTGAGAGAGATGTAGAAGCAAAGGATACCACACTTGCCATGGCCAATGTGGAGCTATGAGAATCATATGGCCTCTGTCTCTCTGAAGCTTGAACAGGGTTTTGGGAATTAGGGGAATGGGTGGAAAGGCATACAGGACGTCTTGACCCCAATGAAGGAGGAAACATCCCTGGCCTGAGCCTTCTGAGCCGGAATTATGGAACAGAACCGGGGAAGTTTGGCATTCCACGGACTTGCAAAGAGGTCTATGTCCTGGGTTTCCCAAATTTGAAAAATCTTGGTTACCTGGTCTGCATGCAGAGACCATTCGTGCAGAAGCAGAACTCGACCGAATCTGTCTGCCCAAGAGTTTTGTATGCCTGGAAGATACACTGCCAGGAGATGAATCTGATGCTCTCTGGCGAGGGCCCATAGTCGCAAAGCTGCGTTGCAAAGCGACAGAGAGCCTGTTCCCCCCTGCTTGTTCACATAGAACATGGCTACTTGATTGTCCCTATGAATGAGGACTGTCTTGTAGCTGAGCAGGGTGTGGAACACTTGCAGAGCAAGGAAGATTGCTCTGAGCTCCAAGAGATTGATATGTAGATGACTCTCCTGTGGAGACCAGGTACCTTGGGTGGAGAGGTCTTGGAGATGAGCTCCCCAACCCATTGGAGAAGCATCTGTTGTGAGAGTTGCTTGGGGTAAGGGTTGTTGGAAAGGGGACTCCAGCAACAGGTTTTGAGTGGACTTCCACCACTGGAGGGACAAAATAAGGCGACTTGTGTTTGCTATTTTGTCTGACAGGCCTCCTGATGCCTGGGTCCATTGGGTGGATAAAGTCCACTGAGCTGCCCTCATATGGAGGCGAGCATAGAGAACCACATGCACAGTAGATGCCATGTGGCCTAGTAGTTTTAACATTTCTCGAGCAGTTAGATGAGGCTTTAGCACTGCTTGAGAAGCTAACTGCAACATGCGAAGGCAACGGGCCTGGGGGAGATAGGCTCTTGCCTTTTTGGTATCCAGCAAAGCTTCTATGAACTCTAGAGACTGAGTGGGAGTTAGACTGGATTTTGGGATGTTTATTACCAGCCCTAAATACTGAAGGATACGTATTGTGCAGGATAGAAAAGCCCTGGCCTCTGACTCTGTTGGTGCTCGAATGAGCCAGTCGTCTAAGTAAGGGAAGACGAATATCCCTAGAGTGCGGAGAAATGCTGCTACTACAGCCATGCATTTCGTTAACACCCTTGGTGCTGAGGCCAAGCCAAAAGGAAGCACCCTGTATTGGTAGTGCTTTTGCTGAAAAAGGAACCGAAGGAACCTTCTGTGGGTTGGATGGATGAGGACATGAGTGTACGCATCCTTGAGATCTAGAGAACAAAGCCAATCCTGACTCTGAAGGTATGGCAGCAGAGATCCGAGAGAAATCATCTTTAATTTCTCCTTGACAAGGAATTTTTTCAATTCTCTGAGGTCTAAGATAGGTCTGTAACCCCCTGTTTTCTTTGGGATAAGAAAATAAGGGGAATAGAACCCATACCCTGCTGATGAATGGGTACTTCTTCTATTGCCTCTTGGGCAAGAAGGATAGTGACCTCCTGACCTAACAGGTTGATGAGAGAGGTCGGAGAATTGAACTGTTTTACTATTCTGTGAGGGGGTATGCTTGAAAAATGAAGCTTGTACCCCTCCTTTATGATGGAGAGTGTCCAATGCTCTGCTGTTATTTGCCCCCATCTGGGGGCAAAATGACATAACCTTCTTGGAATGGTGGAAGGCTCTGGTCTCTAGTTGAGAGTCAAAGGCACTGTGGAGGCTGAGCCTGCTGGGCTGGCTGAGGCCTAGCAGTCTTTGCTTTCTTCTGTTTGGCTGGTTGCTGACCTTTCCTGGCAAGCTGACCTGCAGAACTTCCCTGCTGAACATAAGCAGGATAAAATCTTTTCTTTTTAGAAAAGAATGGTTTCTTGAACAATTTCTTTCTAGCAGGATCAGCAGTGGACTTGGATAATCTATTCAAGGTGGAATTTTCAGCATCCTCTTCATTGGCCTTTTCCTGCCAATCTTTACCAAACAGTTTCTCACCAGTACAAGGGATATTTCCCAATTTGTCTTGTACCCAGAGCTCTATATCAGATGCCTGGAGCCAAGCAATTCTACGTGCACCTATGGCAATAGCTGAGGTTCTGCTTATGCACTCAAAGCAGTCAAAGGCTGCACGGTTGGCAAATTTAGAAACATCTTGGGCATGTTTGACCAAAGTGAGAAAACCCTGTCTTATCTTCAGAAAGGAAAGGACTGAAAGCCTCTAAATTATCTGTGACCTCCTTCAGGAACATTCCCATGTAGAGACTATAGGAACTGATCCTGGCAGAAAGCATGGAAGCTTGGAAGACCCAGCGTCCAAAAGCATCCAGGGTTCTGCACTCACGTCCTGGAGAATTAGAGGCATGCCTCTTTGCACTCTTGATCCTTCTCATAGCTGATTCCACTACAATAGAGTGGTGAGGAAGCTGAGGCTTTTGGAAACCAGGACAAGGAGGGACTCGATACATAGTATCCCGTCTGCGAGAATGAGGAGAGGTGGTAAGAGGTGTCTTCCACATCCTTAATATGAGATCATATAAAATGAATGGGCAAGGTAGCTGCCTCCTTAGAAGTTTTGGGATATTGTAGAATTTCCAACTCCTTGGCTCTGTTTCAGGGGCCACAGTAATGGACAGGCCCCGAGCCACCTCCCTGATAAAATCCTGGAAGGAAATATCCTCTGGAGGAGACATCCTGTGTTTAGGGGAGGAGGGCTCCTCTGGGAGAAGCATCGCTGCATCGACAGAACTGTCAGGATCCTCAGATTCTTCTGAGGACTCAAAGTACCATCTGTCGGGATGCTCTTGAAGAGCCCGATACCTGTACCGATCGAAGTCGGTACCGGGAGTAACCAGAACCGGGGTATCAGTACCGGAAGGCATCGCATGACTGGGAACCAGCAAAGCAGACACCGATGCTATCGGTACCGATACCGGGGCCGGTGCCGGTACAGGTGGAATTGTCTGTCACGGTTCCGAGCGTCGATGCCGCAAGGAAAGCCGCCAGACTGCGCTTAATAGCCAGGACTCTCTGGTCTATCGACGCTGTCAATGCCTGGATGTTGGTACCGGAGACCGCCGGCACCCCAGAGCATGGCACCAGTAGTTCTGCCGAGGTTGAGGCCTCGAGAACATCCTGGAACCCCGATAATGCTTTGGAAGCCGAAGCCTCCCGCTGGGGTAATTTTGCCGGTGCAGAATCCTCAAGAGCAACGCCAGAGGCATCTCGATGCTTAGAAGGAGATCTACCCTTTGAGGACCGGCTAGACTTATGTTTAGTTACCTGAGATCCACGGGAGGAAGCAGCAGCCCTGGAAGACGTCGATGCCACCGAAGCTGCCGAGGGAAACAGGGTACTGAGCTTAGCAGCTCGGTTCTGCCGACCTCTTTTAGACATCATGGCGCAGGACATACAATCCGTGATGGAGTGGTCAGGACTTAAACATTTTAGACACCATTCATGGGTGTCGGTGACGGAAATGGTACCGCCACACTTGGTGCACTTTTTGAAACCTGAGGCAGGTTTCTCCATGGTAAGGAAATGTTTTTGGGCTCAAGGCCCAAAAAGGCGCGTGTACCTGAAGAAAAAGAAAAAAGAGAATATATATATATATTTGTTTTTTAGACAGAAATAAGAAAAAAAACCCGATGGTACCGGTAAAGCGTCGAGGAAGGCAGACGCGACCACAAAAAAGAAAGAAATAAAAAAGAATTCTTCTGTGGTGACAGGAACACAACCTGCTGGCTCCGCGGAAAAAGAAGAACTGGAGAGAGGCAGTTGGGAAAGGCAGGAAGGCAGCACGCAGGCTTTCTAATTGGACGCTAGGAAACGTTCCCGCGCAGGCTCCGTCGGTACCGCCGATACCCGTATGTGATGACTACATTCCTGCTTGTTCCTGGAGATTTCTGGCTACACAACGGATGAGCCGCCAACAGGAACTCCCAACGTTACTTATAAGTTTTGATGCTGAAAAAGCATTTAACAGAATACAGTGGGAATATAAGAGTGTATATGGTGCTAGATACAATGGGCATCACGGGCAATTATGCTGATATGATCACACTTCTCTATACGCGTCCATGCAGGGCAATTCTAGTCAATGGGGTGCAACTATCTAATTTCCCCTTTGAAAGAGGAATGAGGCAGGAGTGTCCCCATCCCCTCTTCTGTTTGTGCTTCAGTTGGAACCGTTGCTAGAGCATATCCGCACACACCCAGAACTACAGGAAGTTCAGGTAGGAAAAGAGAACTTTAGGATATCAGCATTCGCAGATGATATGTTGGTCTTTTTGGGGGACACCTGTGTGTCACTGGAAGTGTTATTACAGGGGTTTCAAGAGTATGGTAGGTTCTCAGGACTCAGACTGGGAGGAGTAGTTAAGTGGTTAGGACAAGGTACTTTAGGCCGGAGGGCCGAGGGTTCAAGTCCCACCTGGGGACAGCAATCTCAGGCCGGAGGGACTGGGATTTCTAGTCCTATACTCCTTGTGGTCTTGGGCAAGCCACTTAACCCTCCATTGCCCATGTTCCCTGTAAGTATTATCATATGTGTGTCATATCCCCTCATGTTAAATGTATCCCCCAATTGACCGCTTTGACCCGGTGAAAAGCGGGATATAAATACAGCTAAATAAATAAATAAAGACTGAACTTTGATAAGTTGGAAGCCTTGCCATTTCTTCTCGGCATGCAAAGTAACTGGCAAGGGGCAGTAGGAAGCTTTAAATACCCAGGCTTTCGGTTATCAGCAGATCCTAGGCAGCTCTATTACTTCTATGTCACAGACCCATTGATAGATCTAGAACAATGCCTGCTTCAGTGGCGGGATCTGCCAATTATCGCTAAGAACATAAGATATGCCATACTGGGTCAGACCAAGGTCCATTAACCCCAGTATCCTGTTTCCAACAATGGCCAATCTAAGTCACAAGTATCTAACAATTTATCAAAATGACACAGATTCCACAATGCTTGTATTAGGTCAAGCATTGGATATCCTGTGTTCCCTTTAATAATGGCTTATGGACCTTTCCTCCAGGAACTTGTCCAAACCTTTTTAAACCCAGCTACACTAACAGCTTACACTATATCCTCTGGTAACAAATTGCAGAGTTTGATTACGTGTTGAGTGAAAAAATATTTTCTCTTATTAGTCTTAATCGGGTTACACTGCAGCTTCATTGCACGTCCCCTAGTCTTTCTATATTTTGATAGTGTATACAATCTATCTACATTGTATATAGTTGACCCCTGTTATCCATGTTTGTACCCCTGTTCGATGTAAAACCTAACAGCTTGTTGTTATGGTCGTTGTGTTATAATGTAAACCGCGCTGATGCCGAATAGTGCGGTATATAAAAAATTGTAATAAATAAATAAATAAATAAACTATTCCATTCCATTCATTAATTTATAGAGACTGCAACAAATAGGACTAGATGGTACTACCTTGAAATGGTTTACATCCTATCTGTCAGACAGAACACAACAGGTCAGCATAAGCCCTGAATTCTCCAATACATATCATCAAACCACAGGACTACTATCCCAAGGCTCTGCACTTTCAGCCCTTCTTTTTAGTATGTATATACAGCCAGTATGTCATATAATAAGAAAATTTAAGATAGATTATGCCATCTACGCAGATGAAATAATGCTGTACAAGCCCTTCAATGTCAACATACCTAACTTTAAACCTATAACCTCATATTTCAAAGAACTGGCAAATTGAATCAAAAACCATGGTCTGAACATCAACTATAAAAATACCCGAAGTATTGATAAACACTAGAAATCAAAAATACTCCCCTCCCCAATCTATACCAATCAATCTTGAAGTCAAAGAAGAGGCAAAGTACAGTACTTAAGTGTAACATGTGATAAACATCTAACTTTCAACAATACTTAATAAAATAAGAATCCTACAACACATGAAACCCCTACTACAGTATGCTAATTTCAGAACTCTGGCGCAAGCAATGATAGTCTCACATACTGACTATTGTAATAGCTTACTGCATGGCCTACTAAAACAATGCTTACATCCACTTATAATGGCACAACACACTGCCGCAAGAATTATCCACAACTCATGCCGACGCGACCATATAACACCCATACTTCATGATCTCCATTGGTTATCTATCCAAAGCTGAATAAAATACAAGGTATTAATGACCTCATTTAATATCATAAGAAAGATAGCACCTACAACTATCGTGCTTAAAGTTGAACCGAACGTCCAACAAAGAAGTCAAATGAATAACACACTATCAGCCCTGTCTGACTACTGAAAGACTAAACAATATACCAGCAACAGAGCATTCGAGTATGTGTCCCCAGTGCTCTGGAACTCTCTCCCAGAAGGACTAAAACATTACAGATTTATCCACATTCCATACATAATTCAAAACTTTTCTATTCATAAACACTTTGGACAAAATTATATAACCACAGAGTCCGACCATAGCACATTTCACATTCTGCATCATACTAGATCCATACCCACAGTACCAACCTCTATTAAATCAGCCTCCCCAATACTGCTGATAGTATATACTGTAAATAGTGAACTCCCCCCAAACTAAATGGCATTCCTAACAGGGGCTATACATTTCAAGCAAAGTAAGAGTTTGTGGCTTTTTAAATTACTAGCTCTCTGCCTGGGAGCTCTTAAAAAGGTTTTGGTACATTTTTAAAACAAATTTGCATTCCTTTTGGTGTTTCAGTTTAAAAGAAAACATTTTCTTTAGTGGGGTAGGTTTAAAACTCTGCTTTAGTATCTTTCTCAGCTCTTTGAAGCTACTGACACCTAATCAGGTGTTAGTTCCCTCCCCACCCCACAACTCCCACCCACCCCTAGTGAACAGTCTTGCATTATAGGGCACCTCCCCAATTAACTACACACAGGGACTTCAAAAAGCACATTTTCAACATAAAGAGATTTAACTGCTTTTTCTCTGAAAGGACAGCTGGGAAACCAGCTGGTACTTTGGTAGATCTCTCTCTTTTGTTCTAACAGATACCTAAGCTCAACAAACTTAACAATGGCTGGGAAAAATCATATCACTAAAGCTGATGCCCCTGTTACAGCTTCTGCCTCTGTCCAGACAGAGGTCCCAATGCCAGTTGAAGAACCGGTTTCATTTGCAGGGTGCCTGTATGCTGAAGCTCTCAGGAAACAAGTGGAAGAACTCAGAGAAGAGGTGGTGAGGCTGAGGAGCATTCAAGACAGTGAGAAGTACATCGATGAGATGCTCCTTGCAACATCCAAGCTCTCCAGCAGTGGAGAAAATGGGTGCCTACAGAATGACGAAGATTGGACACAAGTCACTAGGGCCTGCAGAATCACCAATCCAACTTCTCCCAGTTGGTGAGAGGTCTTACATGTGCACTAGGTGCAAGGAACTTTTTGCTCTCAGAGAACGAGTTCGATCTCTAGAAGCTAGAGTAACAGACTTGGAAGACATAAGACAGACAGAAAGGTACATAGACGAGACCTACAGGGATATAGTCCTGAAGTCTCAACTCCAGTCCGGCATTATCCCTGTTGCCATGGAGGAGAGAGGTCACGTGAAAGGAGAGCATCACCCTGGTGTGGCAGGAAATGATCCTGTAACTAGGACCTGTCCCCCAGGTGATGTAAAACCCTGTCGCACAGAGGAAGTTTCTCCAAGGCCATGTGCCCAGGAGGGAAGAGTTAGTACAGCAGTTATAGTTGGTGATTCGATCATTAGGCATGTAGATAGCTGGGTGGCTGGTGGACGTGAGGATCACCTGGTAACATGCCTGCCTGGTGCGAAGGTAGCGGACCTCATGCACCACCTAGATAAGGTCTTAAATAGTGCTGGGGAGGAGTGTGATGTCTTGGTACATGTTGGTACCAATGACATAGGAAAATGTGGTAGGGAGGTTCTGGAGACTAAATTTAGGCTTTTAGATAGGAAGTTGAAATCCAGAACTTCCAGGGTAGCGTTCTCTGAAATGCTTCCCATTCCACACGCAGGACCCAAAATACAGGCAGAGCTCCAGAGTCTCAATGCATGGATGAGACGATGGTGCAAGGTTGAGGTTTTGGATTTGTTAGAAACTGGGGAACATTCTGGGGAAAGGAGGGGCTCTTACGAAGGGATGAACTTCACCTTAACCGGAATGGAACCAGGCTGCTGGCATTAACCTTTAAAAAGGAGACAGAGCAGCTTTTAAACTAAATAATAGCAAAAAGCCGACAGTCGCTCAACAGTGCATGGTTCAGAAGAATGTATCCTTGAAGGATACTACCAAAAGCAGAGAGGTTCCAAAAAAAAAAAAAGAGTATAGTAGCCCAAATGCCCTTGAGTATGGAGCAGACAGAGTTTAAAGATTCCAAATTGCCAAAGCCTACAAATAGCCAGATTAATATGAATAAAAGAGTCTCTAAAATGCTTGTATGCAAATGCTAGAAGTCTAAAAAATAAGATGGGAGAGTTAGAATATATAGCACTAAATGAGAGGATAGATATGATTGGAATCTCAGAGACATGGTGGAAGGAGGACAACCAGTGGGACACTATGATACCTGGGTACAAACTATATTGTAATGATAAAGCTGATCAAATTGGTGGAGTGGTTGCGCTCTATGTTAGAGAGGGCATTGAGTCACAAAGGATTAAAGTTTTGCAGGAAACAAAATTCACTGTAGAATCTCTATGGATTGAAATTCCATTTAAAAAGGGGAAGGCGATGGCAGTGGGTGTGTACTATCGACCACCTGGCCAGAATGAACAAATGGATAATGAAATGCACAAAGAAATCAAGGAAGCTAACAAACGTTACAGCACCGTAATAATAATGGGTAATTTCACTTAGTGGAACACCAGATCTAGTGCAAGAGATAAGGGTGTTGGGACCACTTGGCAATAGTGATCATAGCATGATCGCCTTTCATTTTAATTAGTGGAGGAGGGATAGTAAGGACATCCACAGTACTACCTTTTAACTTTCGAAAGGGAGACTATGATAAAATGAGGAAATTAGTTAAGAAAAAACTAAAAGGAGCAGTTGCAAAGGTTAAAGATATACATCAAGCTTGGGTGTTGTTGAAAAATACTATCTTGGAAGCCCAGACCAGCTGTATTCCACGCTTTAAGAAAAGTGGAAGGAAGTCCAAAAAACTGCCAGCATGGTTTAAAGGTGAGGTCAGAGAGGCTGTTGTCAAAAAAGCATCTTTGAGGAAATGGAAAAAAGAGCCAAACGATGAAACCTAGAAACAGCACAAACACTGGCAGGTCAAATGCAAGACATTGATAAGGCAGGCAAAGGGAGAATTTGAGAAGAAGCTGGCTGCGGAAGCAAAAACGTGAAATAAAGATTTTTTCAAGTACATTCGTAGCAAAAAACCTGTAAGAGAGTCAGTTGGTCCATTAGATGATAGAGGAGTTAAAGGGGCACTAAGAGGTGACAAAGCGATAGCGGAGAGACTGAATGAATTCTTTGCTTCGGTCTTTACTGAGGAAGATGTAGGGATGTTACCCATGACTGAAGTGGTATTTAAAGGTGCGGAAGAATTGAAGGAAACATCGATACATCGGGAAGATGTATTACAACTACTAGATAAACTGAAGAGTAGCAAATCACCTGGGCCGGATGGTATACATCCAAGGGTGTTGAAAGAACTGAAATAGGAGATTGCAGACCTGCTATTAGTAATCTGTGACTATCATTAAAATCATCCCTAATACCTGAAGATTGGAGGATCGCCAATGTAACACCAACTTTTAAAAAGGGTTCCAGGGGTGATCCGGGAAACTACAGACCGGTGAGCCTCACATCAGTACCGGGAAAAATGGTAGAAACCATCATAAAGAATAAAATTACTCAGCATGTAGATAGTCATGGCCTAATGGGAACAAATACTGGTCTGTGGTTTGCGAGAGTAGAGTAAATAACAAATTGTAAAAATGAAATACTCTCAATTTATTTAAGAAAGTTCTGAAGTAAATTGAGAGTATTTACTGAAAGTTCTGAAGTAAATTGAGAGTATTTCATTTTTACAATTTGGTATGGCCTAATGGGAGACAGCCAACATGGCTTTAGACAAGGAAGATCTTGTCTTACTAATCTGTTATGTTTTTTTGAAAGTGTGAATAAACAGGTGGACAAAGGTGAGTCGGTTGATATAGTGTATCTAGACTTTCAGAAAGCCTTTGACAAGGTCCCTCATCAGAGACTTTTGGCAAAACTAAAGAGACATGGGATAGGAGGCAGTGTACTATTATGGATCAGGAACTGGTTAAAAGATAGAAAGCAGAGGGTAGGGCTAAATGGCCAATTTTCCCAATGGAGAAAGGTGAATAGTGGTGTACCCCAGGGATCTGTGCTGGGTCCGCTGCTTTTTGACATATTCATAAATAAACTGGAAAGAGGAATAACGAGTGAGGTTATTAAATTTGCAGATGACACAAAACTATTTAAAGTTGTTAAAACCCAAGATGATTGTGGAAAATTGCAAGAGGATCTTGATAAATTGAAAGACTGGGCATCAAAATGGCAGATGAAATTTAATGTGGACAAGTGCAAAGTTATGCACCTAGGGAAGAACAACCCAAAAGCACAGTTACTTACCTGTAACAGGTGATCTCTGGGAACAGCAGGAATAAGTCTTCACATATGGGTATCGTCGGTACCGACGGAGCCTGCGCGGGAACGCTCCCCAGCATCCAAAAGGAAAGCTTTTGGGAGCATCCCACAGCGCCTGCGTGCTGCCTTCCCGCCTTTCCCAACCGCCTCTCTCCAGTTCGAGTTTTAAGCTGAGACAAAGAGAGAGAGAGAAAGGAAAGGAAAGATAGAGAAATACAACTCCTAGAGGAGGTGGGTGGGTTGTGAAGACTTATTCCTGCTGTTCCCAGAGATCTCCTGTTACAGGTAAGTAACTGTGCTATCTACAGGAACAAGCAGGAATGAGTCTTCACATATGGGGACTCCCCAGCTAGAGATGCCAGGGAGATCCCAAAGGTTGTGTGTCCCTGATAAGGGCTCCACCTCACCCTTATGGATCTCGGGCATCCAACCAGGGATGGGGGGTAGGAGTTGATTAGGTATGGAACAGGTGTTTGAGAACAGCCTGACCAAACAAGGCATCCCGGCGGGAGTCCTTGTCCAAGCAGTAATGGGCTGTAAAGGTATGAACCGAGGCCCAGGTGGCCGCTCGACAGATTTGGTCGATGGACACCGAGTTTAGATGAGCCATAGAGGCTGCCATGGCCCTCACATTGTGAGCTGTGACATGGCCTTCCAGAGAAAGGTTCTTACTCTGGTAGGCGAAGGAAATACACTGAGCAATCCAATTGGACAGAGTTCTCTTAGAGACTGGAAGTCCTAAATGAGAGGGATCAAAAGCAACAAATAGTTGAGAGGACTTTCTATGTTGCTGTGTCCTTTGTAAGTAAAAAGCAAGTGCTCTCTTACAATCCAGGGTATGAAGATTCCTCTCTGCACTTGATGCATGAGGTCCTGGAAAAAAGACAGGTAAATACACCTCCTGGTTCAGATGAAAAGGTGAGACCACTTTAGGCATAAAGTGTGGATTAGTCCTGAGGACTACCTTGTCATGATGGAACCTTGTATAAGGAGGATTAGCCACCAAGGCTTGCAGCTCACTGATACGGCGAGCTGAGGTGACTGCAATGAGAAAAATAACCTTCCAGGAAAGGAATTTCAAGGAGGTAGTGGCTAAGGGTTCAAAGGGTGGCTTTATAAGCTGGCCAAGAACCAAATTCAAATCCCATGCCACTGGAGGTGGTCTAATGGGAGGCTTAGTTAAAAGAAGGCCTCTCATGAATCTTGCAATAAGAGGATGAGAGGAAATAGGCTGTCCATTGAGAGGCTTAAGGGCTGCTGCAATAGCACTCAAATGGACTCTTACTGAATTCGTTTTAAGGCCTGCATGGGATAAATGCAGCAAATACTCTAGTAAAGAATTCAGAGGTATTGCAAGAGGGTTAAGAACCTTCTCTGCACACCAAATGGTAAATCTTTTCCATTTAAAAGCATAGGAACGTCCAGTGGAAGGCTTTCTGGAAGCATGAAGGATATCCTTCACTTGCTGAGAAAGATGCAAATCGTGAAGGTCTAGGCCTTCAGCAACCAGGCTCTGAGGTGAAGAGACTGGGGATTTGGGTGCTACAACGTTCCCTCCTCCTGGGACAGGAGGTCTGGAGCAGATCCCAAGTCCAGGGATGGAGCTTGAGAGAGATGCAGAAGTAGAGGGTACCACACTTGGCGTGGCCAATGTGGTACTATGAGGTTCATAGACCCCTTGTCTCTCTGAAGCTTGAAGAGTGTCTTGGGAATTAGGGGAATGGGTGGACAGGCATAGAGGAAGTCTTGCCCCCAATGAAGGAGGAAGGCATCCCTGGCCTGAACTCCCTGACACGGAATCCTGGAACAGAACAGGGGAAGTTTGGCATTCCACGGACTTGCAAAGAGGTCTATGTCCGGGGTTCCCCAAATTCGGAAGATCCTGGCTATCTTGTCCCCATGGAGGGATCATTCGTGTGTAAGCAGAACTCGACTGAGTCTGTCTGCCCAAGAGTTTTGAACCCCTGGAAGATACACTGCCATGAGATGGATTTGATGCTCTCTGGCGAAGGCCCACAATCTCAGAGCTTCGTTGCAAAGCGACAGAGAGCCAGTCCCCCCCTGCTTGTTCACGTAGAACATGGCTATTTGGTTGTCCATGTGGATGAGGACTGTCTTGTAGCTGAGCAGGGTGTGGAAGACTGAGAGCTAGAAAAATTGCTCTGAGCTCTAAGAGGTTGATATGTAGAGATGTCTCCTGTAAAGACCAGATGCCTTGAGTGGAGAGATCTTGAAGATGAGCTCCCCAACCTCTTAGAGAGGCATCTGTTGTAAGGGTTGCTTGGGGTAACACCTGTTGAAAGGGGGACCCCATCAACAGATTTTGAGTGGACTTCCACCACTGGAGGGACCAAATGAGGCGACTGGAGGTTGCTATTTTGTCTGACGGGCAACCTGATGCCTGGGTCCATTGGGTGCAAAACAAAGCAAGGAGCGCTGCTCTTGCAGCTAACCACAGGGTGCACAAGGGGCAAGAGATGTAACCGTCAGGATTGATTCAAAGGTTCTTTATTGGGATCGTCCCCGACGCATTTCGGCATACAATGCCTTCCTCAGGGAGTAATAACTAAAACATCAAGCATAAAAAACTTACAACAATACTAAACAAGATCAATATGGGCGAATATTAATGTGTTTATAAATAAATAGACTAAAAATAATACATATAAACTTTAAAATGAAACTAATTAACTCTGAAATGACATGTAAGACAAGGTTCATCAAATACGTATGAATAGACATAGACATTCCTAATAAACAACACTAACAATTTATCCAAAAAATATATAATTATATATAAAGGCAATATAAAAGTAATAACAATATTAATATTAATAACCTAATACATAAGAGAGACAGACAACCAAAGTAATAAAAGGACAGACAGAACAATAAAATTGCATAAATACAGCAAATCATAGTTAAACTGCCTAATATGCCATAGGTATGAATGATATCAGGCTATAAAATGAAAGAAAACCGTCAACTCATATTATAAATTACACATTTATAAAGCATCATAACGTAAGTGTTGTGACTTGCTAATTCTGTAAAATAACTCATAAAAAAAACATGAAAAACAATTATATCATCAAAGGCAATTGATTATCTCAAAATAAATTGTTAAAAAATGCACGATGTAAAAATGAGAAACCCAGGCAAAAGTGGATCGTTTGTGATATACTCATGTGGTGTTTTTTGGAAGATACTCAATAAAATAATCTAAGTATAAAACCTTAGTCTAATGATGCAATTGCAACAAGGCTAGACATGTGAGACTACAACAGGAGGAACTTCATAGTGAACTAAAATAAAAATAAAACAAAGATAAAACCAAGAAATTTGTCCTCTTTCAACTTAATAAAAAAGGGGGGATTTTATTATGTAGTGTTTTACTGGCAACCATGCAGATGGAAAAATAATAACAGACTGTGCCTTTTAGGAAACAGAGAAAACTGTAGATTATAGAGGTAACCCAGAGCGACAAAGAGTCTATAGTAATGTCTTCTACAGGTAGGTACTGTGCAGGCAATAGAAGAGAGCACACTGCGTAATGTTATAAGATGTGTTGTCGTTAAAAAATCTTTATGTAGTCACTAATGAAAAAGAAGTGTAATGCGACCCTTTTCAGCGAACTTTTTGTTAGACTATGTAGAAAAGGAGTATGTGTTGCTAAAGCTAGATTTGTAAGAGATTACGGGGTTGAACAGAAAGGCCGAAAACACTCGGAGTCTATGAAAAACAGTGGACAACTATATTATATTCAATAAATCATAAAAATGACGTATCAAAAATTATTGGGATCTTTCATACTTAAAAGAACACCAATTTATAGATTATTCTAAAACTATTGTGGTTACATACCGCTTTTATTTCGGGTACATGCTTAAGGGCAGAAACATGTTTAATAAAAACTATGAATAAAACGTTCGCGACACCAAGGTGAACACGAGGCCGTTGTGCTACTGTTTTTAAGAAACGACTGAGAATGTGTTTATATGGAGGAATAGAGACCCTCTTCCTAAAAAAGCGCTGATACAGACCTACATATTGAACCAAGGATACTGCAAAATAGAGCTAGTACTACTTTGCCACACCATCTATCAAATTTGCAAACGCACAACTTATCTGCATGCTTGTACTGTGTTAAAAGCTTTGAACCCGATGTGACACACAGAGTAGCAATACTGCATTGTGCTCTCTTCTATTGCCTGCACAGTACCTACCTGTAGAAGACATTACTATAGACTATTTTAGTTCACTATGAAGTTCCTCCTGTTGTAGTCTCACATGTCTAGCCTTGTTGCAATTGCATCATTAGACTAAGGTTTTAGATTATTTTATTGAGTATCTTCCAAAAAACACCACATGAGTATATCACAAACGATCCACTTTTGCCTGGGTTCCTCATTTTTACATCGTGCATTTTTTAACAATTTATTTTGAGATAATCAATTGCCTTTGATGATATAATTGTTTTTCATGTTTTTTTGAGTTATTTTACAGAATTAGCAAGTCACAACACTTACGTTATGATGCTTTATAAATGTGTAATTTATAATATGAGTTGACGGTTTTCTTTCATTTTATAGCCTGATATCATTCATACCTATGGCATATTAGGCAGTTTAACTATGATCTGCTGTGAGTATTTATGCAATTTTATTGTTCTGTCTGTCCTTTTATTACTTTGGTTGTCTGTCTCTCATCTATTAGGTTATTAATATTAATATTGTTATTACTTTTATATTGCCTTTATATATAATTATATATTTTTTGGATAATTCTTAGTGTTATTTATTAGGAATGTCTATGTCTATTCATACGTATTTGATGAACCTTGTCTTACATGTCATTTCAGAGTTAATTAGTTTCATTTTAAAGTTTATTTATATGTATTATTTTTAGTCTATTTATTTATAAACACATTAATATTCGCCCATATTGATCTTGTTTAGTATTGTAAGATTTTTATGCTTGATGTTTTAGTTATTACCCCCTGAGGAAGGCATTGTATGCCGAAACGCGTCGGGGACGATCCCAATAAAGAACCTTTGAATCAATCCTGACGGTTACGTCTCTTGCCCCCTGGGTCCACTGGGTGGACAGAGTCCACTGAGCTGCCCTCATGTGAAGGCGAGCATAAGGAACCACATGCACAGTGGATGCCATGTGGCCTAACAGTTGTAACATCTCTCGAGCAGTTAAATGGGATTTTAACTGAATTTGTGAGGCTAACTGCACCAAGCGTAGGCAACGGGCCTGGGGAAGATAGGCCCTTGCAGTTGTGGTATCCAGCAAGGCCCCTATGAACTCTAGAGACTGAGTAGGGGTGAGATGGGATTTTGGAATGTTTATTACAAGTCCCAGATACTGAAGGATATGCCTTGTGCAGGTTAGAGAAGTCTGGGCCTCTGACTGGGATGGAGCTCGGATGAGCCAGTCGTCCAGATATGGGAATACGAATATCCCTAGAGTGCGTAGAAATGCAGCTACTACTGCCATGCATTTTGTGAACACCCTTGGTGCAGAGGCCAGACCGAAAGGAAGCACTCTGTATTGGTAGTGCTTCCCTTGATAAAGGAACCGAAGGAACCTTCTGTGTGTTGGATGGATGAGGACATGAGTGTACGCATCCTTGAGGTCTAGAGAGCAAAGCCAATCCTGACTCTGAAGGTATGGAAGGAGAGTACCGAGAGAAATCATCTTGAATTTCTCCTTGCATAGAAACTTGTTCAATTCTCTGAGATCTAATATGGGTCTGTAGGCCCCGGTTTTCTTTGGGATAAGAAAGTAGGGGGAGTAGAACCCTGAGCCCTGTTGAAGAAGGGGTACTTCTTCTATTGCCTCTTGGGCAAGAAGGGTAGCAATCTCCTGACCCAGAAGGTCGAGGAGAGATGTCTGAGAATTGAACTGTTTCACCATGGTGTGAGGAGGAAGGTTTAAGAAATGAAGCTTGTACCCCCTCCCTTATGATGGAGAGGGTCCATTGCTCTGCTGTGATTTGTTCCCACCTGGGAGCAAAGTAAGCCAACCTTCCTGGAATGGTGAGAGGCTCTGGATGTTCTAGAGCCAGAAAGGTTAAGCTCTCTAGTTGTAAGTCAAAGGCCCTGAGGAGGCTGAGGCTGTTGGGCCGTAGCAGTCCTAGCAGCCTTAGGCTTGGCCTGTTTCGGTTGTTGCTGTCTCTTTGTAGCAAAACGACCTGCAGAAGATGACTGCTGACCATAAGCAGAATAATATTTCCCTTTTTTGGGAAAAAAACCCCTTTTTGAACAACCTTTTCTTAAAAGGAGCAGTAGAAGACTTTGAAAGTCTATCTAAAGCAGAATTTTCAGCATCCATCTGGATGGCCTTTGCTTGCCAATCTTTGCCAAAAAGGTTTTTACCTGTACAAGGAAGGTTTCCTAGTCCATCTTGAACCCAGGGTTCCAAATCAGAAGCTTGTAACCAAGCAACTCTGCGTGCACCTATGGCAATAGCCGAGGCTCTGCTGGCACCTTCAAAAGAGTCAAAGGCTGTACGGTTGGAAAACTTGGAAATATCCTGGGCATGTTTGAGCCAGGTGAGGAACTCTTCCCTTTTATCCCCGGAAGGTCGGGGGTTCAAATCCCACTAGAGGACAGCAACCTTGGGCCGGAAGGACTGGGGTTTCTAGTCCCACAGGTGCTCCTTGTGGTCTTGGGCAAGCCACTTAACCCTCCATAGCCCATGTTCCCTGTAAAATAGTTATCTCCAAGTTATAATGCCCTGTTCAATGTAATTTCAGTTTGTTCAATGTAAACCGCACTGATGCAGAATAGCACGGTATATAAGAGAATAAAATAAATAAAAAAAATTAAAAAAAAATCTTCTGAAATAAAAGGAGATAAAGTTTGCAGGTGATCTGCAACTTCTTTTAGAAACATCCCCATATAGAGACTATAGGAGTTGATTCTGGCAACAAGCATACTGGCCTGGAAAATTCTCCTGCCAAAGGCATCTAAGGTTCTGCATTATCTTCCTGGAGGAGCAGAAGAGTGCCTTTTTGTACTCTTTATCTTCTTCATAGCAGACTCCACCACAATGGTGAGGAAGCTGAGTCTTATGGAAGCCAGGACAAGGAGGAACACGATACATGGTGTCCAACCTGCGAGAATGAGGGGAAGTGGTGAGAGGAGTCTCCTATATGTCCAACATGTGATCATAAAGAATCTCATGTACTGGTAAAGTGGCTGCCTCTTTAAGACCCTTAGGATATTGTAAAATATCTAATTTTTTTTCTCAGGGGCCACTGAGATGGAAAGGCCCCTGGCCACTTCCCTAATGAAGTCTTGAAAAGACAAGTCTTCGGGAGGAGACATTCTCCTTTTTGGAGAAGAGGGCTCCTGAGGATGGATCACCGATGCTTCGACAGAGACCTCTGATTCATCAGAGTCTTCAGAGGAATCGAAGTATCGCCTGTCTGGATGCTGCTGCAGAGCCCGATATGCGTACCGGGTGGTATCGACATTGGGCGTGATCGGTACCAATTCGGTAACGATGGGCATCACAGAACAGTGTACCGCTGCAGTTGACACCGAAGCCGATGTCGGTACCGGTGCCGGAGTCAGTACCGACAATGGAGTTTGTTGCGGTACCAAAGGCGTCGCAGCTTGTATGAATGCCATGATGGCACGCTGCATGGTCAGGATATTCTGATCCATCGACGCAACCAATGTCTGGATATCGGTACCAGTGGGAACCACCGGTACCCCAGAACATGGCAGCAGGTGATCGGTCGAGGCCGAGCCATCTATGTCAACCTGTGACCCCATAGATAAAGCTTTGGAAGCTGGAGCCTCCCGCCAGGGTAATTTTGCCGGTGCGGATTCCTCGAGGGCAAGCCCGGAGGCATCTCGATACTTAGAGGGAGATTTACCCTTCGAGGACCAGCTGGATTTAAGTTTGGTTACCTGAGATCCATGTGAGGAAGAAGCAGCCCTGGAAGACGTCGATGCAACCGAAGCTGCATCCGAGAGTAACAGGGGACTGAGCTTAGCTGCTCGATTCTGTAGACCTCTTTTAGACAACATGGAGCAGGACTCACAATCCGCAATGGAGTGGTCAGGACCTAAACATTTTAGAAACCATTCATGGGTGTCGGTGACGGAAATAGTGCCGCTGCACTTCGTGCATTTTTTAAACCCAGAGGCGGGCTTTTCCATGAGGAAAAATTTCCTAGGCCTAAGGCCAAAGAAGAAAATGCACTGAAGTGAGAAAAACATCAGTTTTTTTTGTTTGTTTTTTTTTAGAATAAAGAAAGAAAAGAACGGCGGTACCGGTCCAGCGTCGAGAAGGCAGACGCGCGACCAAAGAAATAAAATAAAATAAAGAAATTCTTCAGCGGTGACAAGAACACGACCTGCTGGCTCAGTGGAAAAGAAGAACTGGAGAGAGGCGGTTGGGAAAGGCGGGAAGGCAGCGCGCAGGCGCTGTGGGATGCTCCCAAAAGCTTTCCTTTTGGACGCTGGGGAGAGTTCCCGCGCAGGCTCCGTCGGTACCGACAATACCCATATGTGAAGACTCATTCCTGCTTGTTCCTGGAGATCTATGGTTACACAATGCAAGGTTCCACATTAGGAACCACCAACCAGGAAAACGATTTAGGCGTCATTGTGGATAACATGTTAAAACCCTCGGCCCAGTGTGCAGCGGCAGCCAAGAGAGCAAATAGAATGCTAGGTATCATAAGGAAAGGAATGGAAAATAAAACAAAAGATATTATGCCTCTATACCATTCCATGGTGAGACCGCACCTTGAATATTGTGTGCAATTCTGGTCGCCGTATCTTAAAAAGGATATAGCATTATTAGAAAAGGTTCAGAGAAGAGCCACCAAAATGGTAAAGGGGATGGAAGGATACTCCTATGAAGAAAGGCTAAAAAGGTTAGGGCTCTTTAACCTGGAAAAGAGACGGCTGAGGGGAGATATGATAGAAGTCTATAAATTAATGAACAGAGTTGAACAGGTTTTTTTTTTATTTATTTACAGTTTCTTTTATACCGCGCTATTTGACATCAGTGCGGTTTACAATGAACATAAAACTAAGGTAAGCGTAGATCGATTGTTTACGTTATCAGAATATAGAAAGACTAGGGGACATACAATGAAGCTACAGGGTAAACTATTTAAGACTAATAAAAGAAAATATTTTTTCACTCAACGTGTAATCAAACTCTGGAATTTGTTACCGGAGGATGTAGTAAAGGCTGTTAGTGTAGCTGGGTTTAAAAAAGGTTTGGACAAGTTCCTGGAGGAAAGGTCCATAAACCATTATTAAGAAGGGGCCCAGGATATCAATGGTTGACCCAGTACAAGCATTGCGGAACCTGTGTCTTTTAGGGAAACTGCTAGGTACGTATGACCTAGATTGGCCACTGTTGGAAACAGGATACTGGGCTTGATGGACCTTGGTCTGACCCAGTATGGCATATCTTATGTTCTTATATGTGTAGTTTTTTGCAGTCCTTTGATAACTTCTTTTTTCAAGAATTGGGACTTCCTTTTTCCTTACTAACAGTTATTTCTACACAAGGATACCTTCCCCGATTCCTTGTTTAGTCTGGCTGTTCCACAGCACACCCTTTTACACTGTTAGCTCAACTCCTGCCCTCCATCCCTTGGATGCCTGAGGTCCTTGGGGGGGAAGCATGGCCCATCCATTAGTTTTTGTAATATGCTCGGCCTCTCCCAGGCATCTCAGCTTGGGAGTCCCCATATGTGAAGACTCATTCCTGCTTGTTCCTGGAGATAGCACATTTACTTACCTGTAACAGGTGATCTCTGGGAACAGCAGGAATAAGTCTTCACAACCCACCCACCACCCCTAGGAGTTGTTCTCTCTCTCTTTCTAATTTGTCTACCTCCCTCCTTCGGTCTCAGCTACAAACTCAACTGATGAGAGGGAAGTGTTTAGACGGGAAGGCAGCGCGCATGCGTGTGGGATGCTCCCAAAGGCTTTCTTTCTGGACGCTGGGGAGCGTTCCCGCGCAGGCTCCGTCGGTACAGACATACCCATATGTGAAGACTTATTCCTGCTGTTCCCAGAGATCACCTGTTACCAACATTTACCAACATTTACACTCTTTCTCAAGAGGAAAAGTAAGGTTCCAAAAGAAAACAGTAATCTCCAGGAACAAGCAGGAATGTAGTCTTCACATATGGGTATCGTTGGTACCGACGGAGCCTGCGTGGGAACGCTCCCCAGCGTCCAATTAGAAAGCTTTTGGGAGCATCCCACAGTGCCTGCGTGCTGCCTTCCCGCCCTTCCCAACTGCCTCTCTCCAGTTCTTCGTTTTCTGCGGAGCCAGCAGGTTGTCGTTCCTGTCACCGCAGAAAGTCTTTCCTATTCTTCTTCTTTTTTGTGGTTAAGTCTGCCTTCCCTCAACGCTATACTGGTACCGCCGGTTCTTTCTTTCTTTCTTTTAAAACAATATATATATATATATATATCTTTTTCCTTTTTCTTCAGGTGCACGCGCCATTTTGGGCCTTAGGCCGAAATGTTTTTCCCTTACTAAGGAAAAACCCGCCTCGGGTTTCAAGAAGTGCACGAAGTGTGGCAGTACCATCTCCGTACTCGACACCCATGAGTGGTGTCTAAAATGTTTAAGTCCTGACCACTCCATTTCGGAGTGTATGGCCTGTGCCATGATGTTCAAGAGGGGTCGACAAAACCAGGCTGATAAGCTCAGCACCCTTTTTCCCTCCGATGCAGCCTCTGTGGCATTGACGTCTTCCAGGGCTTCGTCTTCCTCCCATGGATCTCAGGTAACTAAACATAAATCCAGCTGGTCCTCAAAGGGTAGATCTCCTTCTAAGCATCGAGATGTCTCTGGCGTTGCTCTTAAGGGTTCTGTACCGGCAAAATTGCCCCGACGGGAGGCTTTGGCTTCCAAAGCATTATCGGGGCTCCAGGATGTTCTCGAGGCCTCAACCTCGGCAGAAATACTGGTGCCATGCTCTGGGGTACTGGCTGTCTTCACCCGGTACCGATACCTAGGCATCGGCAGCATTGATAGACCAGAGGTTCCTGGCTATTGAATGCAGTCTGGCGGCTCTCATTGCGGCATTGACGCCCTCGGAACCGCGTCAGACAATTCAACTGGTTCCGGCGCCGGCACCGATACTGATAGCATCGGCTTCGTCATCGGTGTCCGCATTGCCGGCACCCAGTCAAGCCATGCCCACCGGTACTGATACACCGGTACAGATCCCCCCCAGCACCGACTTCGGTCGATATGGGTATCGTGTTCTACAAGGGCATCCGGACAGACGGTACTTTGAATCCTCGGAGTCGTCTGAGGATTCTGACAGTTCTGTCGGTACCGGAGTACTTCTCCCCGAGGAGCCTTCCTCTCCTGAACGCAGGATGTCTCCTCCAGAAGATATCTCCTTTCAGGATTTTATCAGGGAGGTGGCTCGAGGTCTCTCCATTACTGTGGCTCCTGAAACAGAGCCCAGGGCAAAGGAGTTGGAGATTCTACAATATCCCAGGGCTCCTAAGGAGGGAGCTACTTTGTCTATCCATGAGATCTTACATGATCTCATATTAAGGATGTGGGAAACACCCCTTACCACCTCTCCTCACTCTCGTAGACTGGATACCATGTATCGAATACCTCCATGTCCTGGTTTCCAGAAGTCTCAGCTTCCTCACCACTCTATTGTAGTGGAGTCAGCTATGAGAAGGTTCAGGAGTGCAAAGAGGCATGCCTCAAATCCTCCAGGACGTGATTGTAGAACTTTGGATGCCTTTGGACGTTATACATTCCAGGCTTCCATGCTTTCTGCCAGGATTAGTTCCTATATTTTATATATGGGAATGTTCCTTAAGGAAGTCACAGGAGATTTAGAGATTTTGAGCCCTCTTTTTCCTGAAGTCAAGAGGCAGGATTTTCTCACACTGGTTAAACATGCCCAGGATATTTCTAAATTTGTCAATCGTGCCGCTTTTGACTGTTTTGAGTGCATAAGCAGAAACTCTGCCATTGCCATAGGTGCACGTAGAATTGCCTGGCTCCAGGCATCCGATTTGGAGCTCTGGGTGCAGGACAAACTGGGCAATATCCCTTGTACAGGTGAGAATCTATTCTGCAAAAATTGGCAAGAAAAGGCCAATGAGTTGGATTCTGATAACTCCACTTTGGACAGATTATCCAAAGCCACAGCTGATCCTGCAAGAAAAAAATCTTTCAAGAAACCATTCTTTTCCAAAAAGAAGAGGTTTTATCACTCTTATGAGCAGGGATGTTCTGCAGGTCAGCTTGTTCGGAAGACTCAGCAACCACCTAAACAAAGGAAAGCAAAGACTGCTAAGCCTCAACTGCCTCAGCAGTCTCAGCCTCCACAAGGCCTTAGACTTCCATCTAGAGAACTTAGCCTTCCTGGCCCTCAATGGACCAGAACCTTCCACCATTCCAGGAAGGTTGTGTCACTTTGCCCCCAGATGGGGGCAAATAACAGCAGAACATTGTACTCTTTCCATTATAAAAGAGGGGTAACAAGCTTCACTTTCTCTGCATGCCCCCTCCCACAATGGTAAGACAGTTCAATTCTCAGACCTCTCTCATCAACCTGTTAGATCAAGAGGTCACTATGCTTCTTGCCCAAGGGGCAATAGAAGAGGTACCCATTCCTCAACAGGGTACAGGGTTTTACTCCCCCTATTTCCTTATCCCAAAGAAAACAGGGGGACACAGACCTATTTTAGATCTCGGAGAATTGAACAAATTCCTGTTCAAGGAGAAATTCAAGAAGATTTCTCTGGGAACCTGCTGCCGTACCTTCAGAGTCAGGATTGGCTTTGTTCTCTAGATTTTAAGGATGCGTACATTCATGTTCTCATCCATCCAACTCACAGAAAGTTCCTTCGGTTCCTTTTTCAGGGAAAGCATTACCAATACAGGGTGCTTCCTTTTGGCCTGGCCTCAGCACCAAGGGTGTTTACGAAATGCATGGCTGGGGTAGCAGCATTTCTTCGCACTCAAGGAATATTCGTCTTCCCCTACTTAGACGACTGGCTCATTCGAGCCCCATCAGAGTCAGAAGCCAGGATTTCTCCATCTTGCACTATGCGTATCCTTCAGTATTTGGGTCTGGTTATAAACATCCCAAAATCCAGCCTAACTCCCACTCAGTCTCTAGAGTTCATAGGAGCTTTGGTGGATACCAGGAAAGCAAGGGCCTATCTCCCCAAGGACCGCTGACTTTGCATGGTGCAGTTAGCTTCTCAAGCAGTGCTAAAGCCTCATCTCACTGCTCGAGAAATGTTACAACTACTAGGCCACATGGCATCTACCGTGCATGTGGTCCCTTATGCTCGTCTCCATATGAGAGCAGTCCAGTGGACTTTATCCACTCAATGGACCCAGGCATCAGGGTGCCTATCAGGCAAAATAGCAAACACAAATCGCCTTATTTTGTCCCTCCAATGGTGGCAGTCCACTCTAATCCTGTTGCTGGGGTCCCCATTTCAACAACCCTTACCCAGACAACTCTCACAACAGATGCTTCACCAGTGGGTTGGGGAGCTCATCTGCAAGACCTCTCCACCCAAGGCACCTGGACTCCACAGGAGACTCATCTACATATCAATGTCCTAGAGCTCAGAGCAATCTTCCTTGCTCTACGAGTGTTCCACACTCTGCTCAGCTACAAGACAGTCCTCAATCACACGGCCAATCAAGTAGCCATGTTCTATGTGAACAAGCAGGTAGGAACAGGCTCTCTGTCACTTTGCAACGAAGCTTTGCGACTATGGGCCCTCGCCAGAGAGTGGAGGAGTGGCCTAGTGGTTGGGGCAAGGTACTTCAGGCCGGAAGGTCGGGGGTTCAAATCCCACTAGAGGACAGCAACCTTGGGCCGGAAGGACTGGGGTTTCTAGTCCCACAGGTGCTCCTTGTGGTCTTGGGCAAGCCACTTAACCCTCAATTGCCCATATTCCCTGTAAAAAATAGTTATCTCCAAGTTATAATGCCCTGTTCAATGTAATTTCAGTTTCTTCAATGTAAACCGCACTGATGCAGAATAGCGCGGTATATAAGAGAATATAAATAAAAATAAATAAATAAAATAATCTCCTGGCAGTATATCTTCCAGGTATCCAAAACTCTTGGGCAGACAGACTCAGTCGAGTTCTGCTTCCACACGAATGGTCTCTACATGCAGACCAGGCGGCCAAGATTTTTCAAATTTGGGGAACCCTGGACATAGACCTCTTTGTAAGTCCGTTGAATGCCAAACTTCCCCAGTTCTGGTCCAGAATTCCGGCTCAGGGCTCTCAGGCCAGGGATGTCTTCCTCCTTCATTGGGGTGAAGACTTCCTTTATGCCTTTCCACCCATTCCCCTGATTCCCAAACCCCTGTTCAAGCTTCAGAGAGACAGAAGCCGTATGATTCTCATAGCTCCACATTGGCCACGGCAAGTGTGGTACCCTCTGCTTCTACATCTCTCTCAAGCTCACCTCTTTGGAGTTAGGGTCTGCTCCAGATCTCCTGTCTCAGGAGGACGGAATGTTATGGCATCCCAATCCCCAGTCTCTGCATCTCAGGGCTTGGTTGCTGAAGGCCTAGATCTCCATGATCTTAACCTTTCTCAGCAAGTAAAGGATATTCTTTATGCTTCTAGAAAACCTTCCACAAGACGCTCTTATGCTTTCAAGTGGAAAAGGTTTACCATATGGTGCTTGCAGAAGGGTCTTAGCCCCCTTGCGTTACCTCTGGAATCATTACTGGAGTATCTTCTTCATTTATCCAATGCAGGACTTAAAACTAATTCAGTAAGAGTCCATTTAAGTGCTATTGCAGCTTCTTTCAAGCCTTTAAATGGACAACCTATTTCCTCCTATCCTCTTATAACAAGATTTATGAGAGGCCTTCTTCTAACTAAGCCTCCCATTAGGCCACCACCGGTGGCATGGGACTTAAACCTGGTTCTTGGCCAGCTTATGAAGCCACCTTTCGAACCCTTGGCTACTACCTCGTTGAAATTCCTTTCTTGGAAAGTTATCTTTCTCATTGCAGTCGCATCAGCACGTCGTATTAGTGAGTTGCAGGCTTATACAAGGTTCCATCATGACAAGGTAGTCCTTAGGACTCATCCACACTTTATGCCAAAGGTGGTCTCACCTTTTCATTTGAACCAAGCGGTCTACCTGCCTGTTTTTTCCAAGGCCTCATGCATCAAATGCAGAAAGGAATCTTCATACTTTGGACTGTAAAAGAGCTTTAGCCTTTTACTTACAAAGAACACAGCAACATAGAAAGTCCTCTCAACTCTTTGTTGCTTTTGATCCTTCTCATTTGGGACTTCCAGTCTCCAAGAGAACACTGTCCAACTGGATTGCAGTGTATTTCCTTTGCTTATCAAAGTAATAATCTTCCTCTGGAGGGCCATGACACAGCTGAAAATGTGAGACCCATGGCAGCTTCAATGGCTCATATGCACTCTGTGTCTATCGACAACATTTGTCGAGCAGCCACTTGGGCCTCGGTTCATACCTTCACAGCCCATTACTGCTTGGACAAGGACTCCGCCGGGATGCCTTGTTTGGCCAGGCTGTTCTCCAACACCTGTTCCATACCTAATCAACTCCTACCCACCATCCCTGGTAGGATGCCGGAGATCCCTGGGGGGAAGTGGAGCCCTTTCACAGGGACACACAACTTCTGGGGTCTCTCCCTGGCATCTAAAGCTAGGGAGTCCCCATATGTGAAGACTACATTCCTGCTTGTTCCTGGAGATAGCATAGTTACTGAACTGTAACAGGTGATCTCCAGGAACAGCAAGAATTTAGTCTTCACAATCCACCCACCTCCCCTAGGAGTTGTATCTCTCTATCTATCTCTTTCTCTTTCCCTCTCTCTGTCTCAGCTTTAAACTCAACTGGAGAGAGGCAGTTGGGAAAGGCGGGAAGGCAGCACGCAGGCGCTGTGGGATGCTCCCAAAAGCTTTCTAATTGGACGCTGGGGAGCATTCCCGCGCAGGTTCCGTCGGTACCAACGATACCCATATGGGAAGACTAAATTCCTGCTGTTCCCGGAGATCACCTGTTACAGGTGAGTAACTATGCTTTATTCACTCAGGATTTAATCATTTTAAGTTGCAATCTCTTAACTACTGGCTCTTGATGCCCCATTGTCCTGACAGGGCTCTCAACCCCTACTTTAAAGGTCAAAGGGAAAAAGAAGCAGTTTCCTTAATTTTCTATCTTTTTGTTTGTTTCGTTCAGCTTTAGTAAAGAGTTCTGAGTCAGTTCGGCTCCAGGGGGCCATGAAACCTACTTGAGTAGCCAGTAATGAAAAAAAAAACCAGTTTATACTGTAGATTAAAACATACATTGCAGAAGTTCGGATTGAAAAACAAGACAGATCAAAGCTAATAAGTGCTTTATGCCTAGGCATCCATCAGTCTTTAAGTATAACAGCCTATCTGATCAGAATAAGGAGTTTTTCTTGAGAAATTTCACCCTGCATATGAACTAGACCCTTCCCCCTGGGTAGCTATGAAAAGCAACATACCTTAACAGCTTGGAAAACCAGGGACCTTAAAAAAACAAGTAATAGTCTTCGCTTCTTCATAACCTTATAAGGATTTTCCCCAACAATTAGCTCTACAGGCTAGAGCCATTTTGTTTAAAGCACTGAACTAATCATCTTTGCATCCCATAAAGCACTGAACTAAACATCTTTGCATCCCACGATTACATATTTTCCTAAACAGTTTTTTTTGTTTCAAGAGCTCTTTTCCTCAACTGCAGAATCCAGCTGCAGTCCTTTACCAATTTGATCTTGAATTGAATCCCAATCCTTGTCACCATTTGTATTGCCTAGGATTCTATTAAATTCAAGATCATTCAACCACTCATGCATGGTATTTAATAAGCTATTTAATGTGATAATGAGCTTGACAATAAGTTAGTGACTTACAATAGAACAATAAGTTAGTGATATTACAATAGAAACATGATGACAGAAAAAGACCACATGGCCTATCTAGTCTGTCCTTCCATATCAACAACTACAACAGTCCACTTTTTACCTTTAGAGATCCTCTGGGTTGGTCCCATGCTTTTTTGAATTCAGTTACTGTCATCTCTACCACCTCTCCACTGGGAGACTATTCCATGGATCCACTACTCTCTCTGTAAAGAAATATTTCCGCACATCACTCCTGAATCTATCTCCCTTCACCCTCATCCCATGTCCCCTCATAGCAGAACTTGCTTTCAATTGAAAGAGGCCCTCTCCCTGAACATTTATACCACGGAGGTATTTATACATCTCAATCATATCACCTCTATCCCGCCTTTCCTCTAAGGTGTACATATTAAGATCCTTCAGTCTGTCCTCATATGCTTTATAATGAAGACCACTAATCATTTTAGTAGCCACCCTCTGCACCGACTCCATCCTGTTCACATCCTTTTGAAGGTGCGGTCTCCAGAATTGCACACTATACTCCAAATGAGGTCGCACCAAAGACTTATACAGAGGCATTATCACCTCCTTTTTTCTGCTAGCCATTCCTCTCCATATGCACCCAAGCATCCTTCTAGCTTTTGTCGTCGCCTTTTCTACCTGTTTAGCTACTTTAAGATCATCAGACACAACCACGCCTAGGTCCCGCTCTTCTTTAGTGGACAAAAGTACTTCACCTCCTATACTGTATTGCTCCCTTGAATTGCTGCAGCCCAAATGCATGACCTTACATTTTTTTAACATTAAATCCCAATGACAATAAAACAATTGATATTGCATCTCCAAACTTCCTGTCCCTTACAAGAACAGAACAAAGCGTCACCAAACTGCCATCATTGCAGCCATTTTTAAACATCAGCTGGGAAAGCGTCAGCAAAGGCTGGAGAAAAGTCTGGGATTGTTCACACGTTGGCATGTGCCTGGCCAAGCGGATATCTACTCTTTCTCCGTTCTGGATTTTCTCTCTCTATATATAGGCTGTGTGTTGCAGTTGGACCACATGACTCCTCATATGAGCTTTTTTCTACAGATATTCTCTACCCCATACACCTTTGCTCAACAATAATTTGACCAGTCCTTCTCCAGCCTTTGTTTGTTCCCAGCCTTTGTTTGTTCTACGAGTTAATAAGCAATTCTGGTCAGTCATTCCTTACACCTTTGGTCTCCGGGCTAGTAAGCTAGTAAACAGCTGGCTCAGCATGATTCCTCAAATATGGGATGGCTCAAAAGTTCAATATTGCTTGCTGATCCAAATAAATTTTTAATTAGTAATACACCTTCCACTTTTCTTAAAGCGTGGAAAACAGCTGGTCTGGGCTTCCAAGATAGTAGTTTTCAACACCACCCAAGCTTGATATAAGTCTTTAACATTTGCAACTGTTCCTTTTAGTTTTTTCTTAACTATTTCCTCATTTTATCATAGACTCCTTTTGAAAGTTAAAAGGTAGTACTGTGGATTTCCTTACTATCCCTCCTCCACTAATTAAATCAAACGCGATCATGCTAACTATTGTCAAGTGGCCCCAACATCCTTATTTCTTGTACCAGATCTGGTGTTCCACTAAGGACTAGGTCCAATATGGCTTCCCCTCTGGTCAGTTCATGAACCAGCTGCTCCAAGAAGCAGTCATTTATTTCATCTAGGAACTTTATCTCCCTAGCATATCCTGCCGTGACACTGACCCAGTCGATACCTGGGTAATTGAAATCACCCATTATTATTACCACGCTGTAACTTTTGTTAGCTTCCTTGATTTCTTTGAGCATTTCATCATCCATTTGTTCATTCTGGCCAGGCGGTCGATAGTACACTTCCACTGCCATCACCTTCCCCTTTTTACATGGAATTTCAATCCATAGAGATTCTACAGCAAATTTTGTTTCCTGCAAACTTTAATCCTTTCTGACTCAATGCCCTCTCTAACAGAGCGCAACCCCTCCACCAATTTGATCAGCTCTATCATTACGATATAGTTTGTACCCAGGTATCACAGCGTCCCACTGGTTGTCCTCCTTCCAACATGTCTCTGATATTCCAATCATATCTAACCTCTCATTTAGTGCTATATATTCTAACTCTCCCATCTTATTTTTTAGACTTCTAGCATTTGCATACAAGCATTTTAGAGACTGTATTTTATTCATATTAATTTGGCTATTGGTGGACATGGGTAATTTGGGATCTTTAAGCTCTGTATGCTCCATACTTGAGGGCATTTGTGCTACTTTACTCTTTTTTGGAACATCTCTGCTTTTGGTAGTATCCTTCAAGGATACATTCTTCCGAACCATCTTCTCTTGGGCGACTGTCAGCTTTCCCCTATTATCTAGTTTAAAAGCTGCTCTATCTCCTTTTTAAAGGTTAATGCCAGCAGCCTGGTTCCATCCCGGTTAAGGTGAAGCCCATCCCTTCGGAAGAGCCCCTCCTTTCCCCAGAATGTACCCCAGTTCCTAACAAATCCAAACCCCTCATCTCTGCACCATTGTCTCATCCACGCATTGAGACTCCGAAGCTCTGCCTGCCTGCCTTTTGGGCCCTGCACGTGGAACGGGAAGCATTTCGGAGAACGCTACCCTGGAAGTTCTGGATTTCAACTTCCTACCTAAAAGCCTAAATTTAGCCTCCAGAACCTCCCTACCACATTTTCCTATGTCATTGGTACCGACATGTACCAAGACAGCAGACTCCTCCCCAGCACTATCTAAGACCTTATCTAGGTGGCGCGTGAGGTCCGCTACCTTCGCACCAGGCAGACATGTTACCAGGCGATCCTCACGTCCACCAGCCACCCAGCTATCTACATGCCTAATGATCGAATCAACAACTATAACGGCTGTCCTAACCCTTCCCTCATGGGCACATGGCCCTGGAGAAACCTCCTCAGTGCGAGAGGGTTTTACATCACCTGGAGGACAGGTCCTAGTTACAGGATCATTTCCTGCCACACCAGGGTGATGCTCTCCTGTCACGTGACCTCTCTCCTCCATGGCAACAGGGATGCTGCCAGACTTGAAGTGGGACTTCAGGACTATATCCCTGTAGGTCTCGTCTATGTACCTCTCTGTCTTTCTTATGTTTTCCAAGTCTGCTACTCTAGCCTCTAGAGAACAGACTCATTCCCTGAGAGCAAAGAGCTCCTTGCACCTAGTGCACACGTAAGACCTCTCACCAACTGGGAGAAAATCATACATGTGACACTCAATGCAAAAGACTGGAAAGCCCCCATCTCGCTGCTGGACTGCTGTCTGCATCTTAGTTTTTAGTTTTTGTTTAGATCTTTAAGTTCTTTACTTACTAAGGGTTGCTATGGATATTTATACCAATAAAACTGTACCTAATACGTTTAATATACTTTGTTCACCTGAAGCTTAATTGATCTCAGGTCCTTAGTGTATGACTGATTTTGGTAATGAGCTTCACCTGAGAGCACCTCCTGTCTTTTAAGATGTGTAAGTACCTATAAAGCTATGATTATCCCAGGGGTGGGTGGGTGTGGGGAGGGAGGGAGGGAAATAACACTTATTAAAAGAGGGCTGCTACACAGTACCCTGTCCTGTGCTGCTGAGGTAAGCTATATTCTTATTTGATTTAAAGTATAGCTCTTTGCTGCTGCTAGGCTTTAACTTATTATGAAATTTAAACTACAAGCTCTCTGCTGGGTTCTAAATTTAACCAGAAAGCTCTCTTCTGTGTTTTAAATTTAAACTAAAAGTACTTTGCTGATGCTAGGCCCTGGGTGACTATTAAATGCAAACCACAGCTCTCTGCTGGGTTCCAAATTTAACCAGAAAGCTCTCTTCTGTGTTTTTAAATTTAAACTAAAAGTACTTTGCTGATACTAGGCCCTGAGTGACTATTAAATTAAAACTACAAGCTCTCTGCTGGGTATTTAATGTAACCAGAAAGTTCTCTTCTGTGTTTCAAATTTAAACTTAAACTGCTGCTACTAGGCCCTGACTGATTTAACAAAAAATAGTGGGTTCACAGATTAAATAGCTTTAATAGAAAGAATTCCTTTCAGAAAATTCCCAGAAAGATATACTCACAATTGCAGATCTCTCTCCAGAAGTAACAGTTATTTATTTATTTTATTTATACATACATTTATATACCGCATCTTCCAAAGTTCAGTTGCGGTTTACAGTGAACAACAGTTCCCTTTTCTAGTCTTTCAATGGGGAAGTTAATATGGGTCTGTTGTAAAGAACCATCACATTGTCTTCATATGGAATTCCCTTACTGTGAGGAGTAAAGGAAATAAAGTTTTGCAATGTAGACAGAAATAAGAAATATTAATGTCTAGACATAACCCCAGGGAAAAACTGGGGAATTTTATAAGAAGTTGGGACCTTGGAGAGAAGTTTAAACTTCTCTATAGTCCAAAGTCTAAAACATTTCTGTCCCTAGAGCAGGATGGTGACTTGGGAAAGAAAAGACAAATCTGAGTGGTCTGGAAGAAAAGGTCAAGATACCTTTATAGAAAAAGGGGATGGGTTCGTAGAACCCCTTCATCCAGATGAGAAAATTGTATTGGGCTGTTTAGCCCCCAATTTCTGAAGATCAGTAATGTGTGTTGCGTAAGTGATAGCACTTAGGCTAACAACTTTACCTAGAGAGCTTCAGATATAAGGTAACCTGATTCTGATAGAAAAAAAAGGTTATGGTAAAGAAAAGGAGTTTCCTAACTTTACCAGACAAATTGGATGTCCATTTAAGAAGTTTATAGTATGCTGACAGCATTGATATGGACAGCAACGATATTTCAGGATCAGATTGAATGCTTGTGTAACAACAAGAAGGGTTAAGACCTTATTGCAGATAGTTAGTGAGGATCACTTATTAGTCAAGGTATAAGAAACATATGCAAGGTTACATGGAAACCAGTAAGATACTTTTTACCCTTGACAAGAGGTCTAGGTCGTAAAACGACTAGTCCTCATTAGGTCTTGAGACGTACCCGAAGGTGTGCAGAGGAGATCCTTAATCCTAAGATAGAGGATTCCTTTTATCACTTCAGAATAGAAGCTGGAAGAAAAAAACGCAATGTAAGGGGATACCATGTCTGTCTCTCTATGAGGGCAGTATGAGTATCATGCGTTCTTTGCTTCTCAAGACTTCAATGTAGAAAAATTGCAGTAGATAAGGATCAACTGCAATGATTAGGAACGCATCCCTGTTGTAGGAGTGTCCTTGAGGATAAGGAACAACTTAGGGAGTGGTGCTATTCCTTAAACTTGAAGTTGTCCAGGCCCTGGTTCCTTCTCCTTGAAAGAATTTTAAGGAAAATGGAAAATTAGGAACAAACAGCCATGTGGGAGCATGACTGGTGTCACCAGTAGCCTACCCTGGGTCCTAGGGCATGCAGAGAGGGTTAGGCTGGTGAATATCCTGAGCCAGGAAGTGGGGGTGTTGCAGGCGTAGTAGTACACACCCTCTGGGTAATGAAGTCCCAAACACTCCCCAAGCAGAGGAATAGATGTAACCAAAAGTAGTAAGGTCAAAAATGAGGTTTTATTTCCCCATCCCGGGGTTTGGTAAGCACAAAGAACTTAGGACAAAATAACCATGCTTCTGGTACAAGGAAAAGTAAATCAGGAACTGAAGAAAAACAACTTCTTTTTCTTCCAGATTTCACTATACAGTCCTTTAACACAGGAATCAATAAACATTTCTTTTCAAAGGCAGCAATGCTCACTTTGCTTCTCAATGCTGTTCCTACAGCTTTATACATCCGACTCAGCGAAGTGATTCTACGGTATCTGCTATAGTCAGTGTACAATCCATAGGCTCATCAATTATACATTCATCTATGGATTCAACTTGCATAACCTCCAGCCCTTCCCCCGCTGGATACATGGGAACACATTCACACAGGGATTTAAAACAATTCTCTTCACCTTTAAGAGAGTCCCGGAGAGCTTTACTATCCCAGAGAAAACTGGTATTCTTTGTTTTCTCCCTGTTCCTTTTACAGAGACCGCTGTCTAGCTTTTGCCTGTAAGGTTTACTCCACAAAACGATATTATGGTCTGTTTAATAGAGCAAATATCTGTTGAGCTACACGTATTCACTGATGCTCCAATATTATCACTAGAACTGTTTTCATTGTTTACACGTTTCCAAACACTAAACACTGAATTTAAAGGCAACGGGTCTCAGACTTCCAAGAGCTACGGTCTTCATTTGACATCGACCAAATGCTCTAATTTGCATCAGCGACCCCTATCGTTGCACTATCACAAAGTTGTAACTTAAAAAAGCTGCTATTCATTTTGTGGTGCCGCTACATAGATGACATTTTTGTCATATGGAAGGGACAAGCTCAACAACTGCTTTTGTATGTAGAGTGGTTGAATGAAAGAGAAGAACGAATTAAGTTCACGTGTACATACAGTCAGAAAGTAATAACCTTTCTGGATGTTGAGATTAAATAGGGAATGTTGGAATGGATTACCACTGTGCATCATAAATCTACTGATAGTAATGCGCTACTTCACTATAAGAGCGTGCATCCCAGAAACTTAAAGGACGGACTTCCATTTTCGCAGTTCCTCAGGTATAGGCGGAATTGTTCAACTATGCAGGACTTTAAATGCCAAGCGATGTTGCTTAAAACAAAATTTTATGATAGGGGGTATCCTCCATCTATAATTGAACGGGCCTACAAGAGGGCTCTATTCAATAACTGAGATCATTTACTCACTCCTCGTACCATCCATTCGGAGGAGGATGTCATTAATTTGGTGACAAAACATTCACCTTTCAATAACCACATACAAAAGATTCTACAAAAACATATGAATGTGCTTCAAAGTGTTCTGGGGCTGAAGGACAAGCATGTCCGCTGTGTTTGGCAGCGGCATCGAAACTTTAAGGAATTTTTGAGCCCCACGCGACTACGGTCTTTGGAAGTAAGCCCTTCAAATCAGCTAGTAGGGCATTTCCGTTGTGGGTCCTGTCAAATGTGTACTGTTAATTACGAAATTTCATCATTTAATTATCATGGGCATAGCTACAGATTGCACCATCATTCAACATGCAACACCACCTATGTTGTATATGCTATTGAATGTCCTTGCCGGCTACTATACGTAGGTAAAACCTCTCGCCCTTTCAAAGTTAGATTAGCAGAACATCGTAGTAGGTTGAAGTGCAAGACACTGGTGGCTCCGATCGTGGAGCATTGTCTCCAGGAGAATCATAAATTTGAGGACTTGAGATGTTTCTGTATAGACAGATGCATGACAGGATCGGAAGGAAAATCTCGAGATCAAACATTAATAATAAAAGAACAACGTTGGATTTTTACTCTACAGTCTGTGAGACCTGGGGGGCTTAATACACAGATAGATTGGAACCTCTGCGTTTAATTTCAAGGTATCTCATTGAACAACAGAAAGTTTGTATTTTCTATAAAGCCCACCCCATTAGCAGTTTGCATGCGCAGCGTTGTGAGAACTAACGGTTTGAAGCTGGATGAAACCTGCAGTTAAGTTCATGGTACAACTTTTTTGAACGTATGGTAGCATAACTGATGTAGACATTTAATTTGAAAGAACTATTGTGTGATTCCTTTTCTTTAGCGTACAACGTTTTTTGAAACATTCGAAGATGTGATTGGAACTTTGAAGAAATGAATGGAGGATGCATTTAAAGAATTAAGCCCCTGATGAAACAGCTTGGCAGTGAAACGTGGCAGCGCTGAGACTGGCGTTGGGCAGATTTCAGATAAGCACATATCCTTTTTCTTTTCAAAATGAATAGCAGCTTTTTAAAGTTACAACTTTGTGATAGTGCAACAATAGGGGTCGCTGATGCAAATTAGAGCATTTGGTCGATGTCAAATGAAGACCGTAGCTCTTGGAAGTCTGAGACCCGTTGCCTTTAAATTCAGTGTTTAGTGTTTGGGAACGTGTAAACAATGAAAACAGTTCTAGTGATAATATTGGAGCATCAGTGAATACGTGTAGCTGTAAGGTTTACTCGGCAGTGCTTCTTCAATATCAGCAGAGTTCAGAGATTTGTACCTTCCTCTCACCGGAGCTTCTGGGCACACCCAAACTGACTTTCTGCGTGGCTTTTCTCTCCAGTTACCTTCAACACCAGGCTCTAACTAAGAGTAGCTTTCCTGTAGTCTTTGGGTTTGAGTTCTCTGTACCTTTTCAGCTGAAGCTTTTCCTGGTCAGTTCTCAGGGCTGCTTAAATCACTCTCAGCCTCTCTGCTATCAGTCCTTCTAACAGCTCTCCTTCCAGTTCCCGTTTCAGTTCTCCTTCCAGAACTGCTTCCAACTCCTCCTCCAGACCTCTCACTGCTTTCTAATGAGTGCTTTTTATCAGCCTTAGGGCTTAGCTTTGTTCCTCCCCCACCCAGGTGAATCCTATTACACTCAGGGCACGGAGATTGTTTGCAACTTGGGCGGGGCTGCTGCACTCGTGGCTGGGTTTGTTTATATCTCCCCTGGCAACCTGTAGCCATGTGCTTTACTTGGCTGTCAGAATCTGACGTACTTTCCTCAGTTGTCTCTGACTGCATGGCAAGGGACGGATCTTCCCCATTACATATCCCCCCCTTAAGATATTACGGGCTGCTGATTTTTAGTCTGACAGCACGTAATCCTAGACTGGTTGCACAGACGTTCTTCTACCTTAACTAGCCTCGCCATTGCTGATCTGTCTTGCCAAGGTTTCAATACGTTTAGGTGGTATACTTGGCGACGTCCCTTCTCATTCTCCACCCTATAGGAAACAGGACCTACCTGTTCCACCACTGTACAGGGTCCTTTCCACCTAGATTCGAATTTTGGCCCGGCATCTGCAACTAAGATTATCACTTTATCTCCTACAGCTAATTGCCGTGTTTTTGTCCCTCGGTCATAGTAGTGTTTTTGCCGGCGCTGGCTGGCCTGCAAATTCTCCATAGAGACCTGGGATGTCCTCTCTAGGCGGTTCCTAAGATCCCTCAGAAACTGGGGTACCCCTTCCTCCTCTGTTTCTGGCTCCACCCATTGCTCACATAGGATATCTAAAATCCCCCTTGGGGCCCGGCCAAATAAGAGTTCATAGGGAGATGCCCCCAAGGACGCTTGCACGCGTTCTCGGCACGCATACAGGACGAATGGGAGTAAATTGTCCCATTCAGACATTTTTCCCTCTAGGCCACGTCTCAACATTTGTTTGATGGACTGGTTAATCCTCTCTACCAGTCCATTGGACTGAGGATGATAAGCAGAGGTCCAGATATGACGTATTCCAAAAGCATCCCATACCATAGCTAAATGCTTAGATGTGAAATTGCTCCCCTGATCCGTGAGAATTTCCTGGGGAAACCCAATCTCACAAAATAACTTGATAAGTTCAAGGGCTATCGTCCGTGCTGAAATATTACGCAATGGGATAGCCCAAGGAAATCGAGTAGCCTGGTCTATGATTACTAAAATGTACTGGAAGTCCCTTGGCGTCCTAACCAGGGGTCCTACTATGTCCATGGCCAGGCGACGCACTGGTGTAGAAATAGTGGGCGTGGGTATCATTGGCACAGGTTTGGGCCTCGTGGCAGTGACCCTTTGACAAGTGGGACAGGACTCACAATAACGGGCCGTTTCCTTAAACACCCCTGGCCAGTAAAAGCGGGTCAGGATCTGGTCCAACGTCCCTTGAATACCCTTGTGACTGCCTACAGGGTGGTCGTGGGCCAACCGCATAACTACTGCTTTAAAAGTAGTTGGCACCACCAACTGTTTTCTTACAGCTCCTGCGTGCGGGTCAGTGCTCTCCCTGTACAATAACTCCCCCTCTAAGAAGAACCTGGGAAGGATAGTCCTATCTTCCTGAGCATATTCGAATGCTCGTTTTAAAGCAGGATCACTTCTTTGTTCTTTTGGCAAAGAAGGGAATTTCTGGACGAGCTCCGCAGGAACCCAGGGTAACCCCTCTCTGGCTTCTAACTCAGCCCTTCCTTGGGACCTACGTCGCCTCTCCTGGCGCCTCTTGGCCTTTCCTTTCCTATCTTTAGAGGGAACATTAATCAAATCTTCATGGGAGGGAAGTATATCAGGTACTTCCTCTTCTATTCCTACTTTCACCCTCCAGGGGCTCTTCCCTATCTTCAGGTGCTTCCCCTGCCTCGCCTACTGAACTAATCCCTGTTCCCGAAGCCTTGACCTGAGATCGGGTAGAAACCAGGTCTGTTTTCTCACTCAAGCCCCTTTTTAACCCCTTGTGAAAGGGAGGCCAATCCCTCCCAAGGACAATGTCAAGCGGGAGCCGCGGGATTACGGCCACCTGCACCTTCTCATTAGTGCCTAGCCCTTTCACGGATACTTTGTATAAAGGGTAATATGAGGATGCCCCATGCACACACCTCACTTTCATACGTCCTTCTGCTTGACTCAGGGTAGACCGGGCATGGGCCTTAATGGTCTGCCACAGCTTTTGTGAGACCATGCTCTGGTCTGCCCGAGTCCAGCAGCGCCAGAGCCTCTATGCCCTCTACCTGGACTTTCAGTAGGAAGCCTTCCCCAATGTGATTCTCACCTCCTGACACTAGGGCAGTTCGTAACTTGCAGTCCCTACGGAAATGTCCAACCTGGCCACAGTTATAACATTTGCCTTTAGAAAAAGACTTTACCATATATCCATCAGATACTTTAACCTTCGGGGTCTTTTCTAATCTCCAAAGGTTGTTAATACCAGCCACCTTCAAAACACTTCCTCTTGAGGTCCCAGCCAACTCCGCCTCAAAGTAGCGCTCAGTGAGGTCGGCCGCTTCCTCAGTGGAATGGCATTTTTGGAGCATCAGAAAAGCCTTTGCTTCAGGAGGCACGGCTTCTAGGCATTGCTCCAGGATGATGGTGTCCATTATGGAATCAACCGTCCTCCTCTCCAGAGCAAGCCACTTCATAGCCAGTCCTTCTAACCTCTGAAACAGAGCTTTAGGAGTCTCTCTAGGCATTAGCCTAGCTTCTCTAAACATACACCTGTAATGTGTGGGCGTTAACCCCAACCTATCTCTTACAGCATTTTTCACCTCCAGATAATTTGACGCTAGATCAGCAGGCATCGTTTTGTAGGCTGCCAAAGCCTCCCCTCTGTCAGGGATATGGCAAACCTTATGGTCCACTGGTCTACCGGCCATTTAGCTGCCCCAGCAATGCGTTCAAACGCATCCGCAAAGTCATCAAAATTATCATGGTCAGTCAGCTGTCCTAGTGCAAGCGCACTACATTCAGGTAGTCCTACCCCCTTCCGCACTGAGGGAATAGTCTCCTCTGGGTCCTTAGATTTTTTCACCAAAGCCTCCAATAGTTCCAGGAGTGGCTGCTGTTGCGCCGCCATTGCTGCAGCAGTCCGCTCTTGGGTCAGCCTCGCCAGCTCGCTTTGTTTTTCCCACTGGGTGTTCATACAGCTCAGGACGTCTCGTGGATACATCTCGGGTTTTCCTGCAGGGACAGAGGAAGAAAAAAACAGGCCCACCAAGTGCGGCACACAAAACCTTTTTTTCTGCCTCCTATCTGCAGTACAGATGTTCCCCCTTTCTCACTGAATCCTTCTACTCTCGTGCCCACCTACTATTACCTGAGCACAGTGTAGATTCCAGCACAGAGAAGGGTTTCTTTGTCTTCCAGGTCAGTCTGCTGACGAATCCAGTCCGTCTTTTCCTTCTTTTCAGGATAGCAGAACTTCTTCCTCTTTCAAAGCTGGTATCTCCTGAGGTTTTCCTTTCTTTTAAATGTCCTAATCTTGCGCAAAATTCCGCAGCAACTACACCAATCTTGTCACCAGTGGCCTACCCTGGGTCCTAGGGCATGCAGAGAAGGTCAGGCTGGTGAATATCCTGAGCCAGGAAGTGGGGGTTGTGCAGGCGTAGTAGTACACACCCTCTGGGTAATGAAGTCCCAAACACTCCCCAAGCAGAGGAATAGATGTAACCAAAAGTAGTAAGGTCAAAAATGAGGTTTTATTTCCCCGTCCCGGGGTTTGGTAAGCACAAAGAACTTAGGACAAAATAACCATGCTTCTGGTACAAGGAAAAGTAAATCATAAACTGAAGAAAAATAACTCCTTTTTCTTCCAGCTTTCACTATACAGTCCTTTAACACAGGAATCAATAAACGTTTCTTTTCAAAGGCAGCAATGCTCACTTTGCTTCTCAATGCTGTTCCTACAGCTTTATACATCCGACTCAGCGAAGTGATTCTACGGTATCTGCTATAGTCAGTGTACAATCATTAGGCTCATCAATTATACATTCATCTATGGATTCAACTTGCATATCTTCCAGCCCTTCCCACGCTGGATACATGGGAACACATTCACACAGGGATTTAAAACAATTCTCTTTACCTTTAAGAGAGTCCCGGAGAGCTTTACTATCCCAGAGAAAACTGGTATTCTTTGTTTTCTCCCTGTTCCTTTTACAGAGACCGCTGTCTAGCTTTTGCCTGCAAGGTTTACTCGGCAGTGCTTCTTCAATATCAGCAGAGTTCAGAGATTTGTACCTCCTCTCACCGGAGCTTCTGGGCACACCCAAACTGACTTTCTGCGTGGCTTTTCTCTCCAGTTACCTTCAACACCAGGCTCTAACTAAGAGTAGCTTTCCTGTAGTCTTTGGGTTTGAATTCTCTGTACCTTTTCAGCTGAAGCTTTTCCTGGTCGGTTCTCAGGGCTGCTTAAATCACTCTCAGCCTCTCTGCTATCAGTCCTTCTAACAGCTCTCCTTCCAGTTCCCGTTTCAGTTCTCCTTCCAACTCCTCCTCCAGACCTCTCACTGCTTTCTAATGAGTGCTTTTTATCAGCCTTAGGGCTTAGCTTCGTTCCTCCCCCACCCAGGTGAATCCTATTACATACACTCAGGGCACGGGATTGTTTGCAACTTGGGCGGGGCTGCTGCACTCGTGGCTGGGTTTGTTTATATCTCCCCTGGCAACCTGTAGCCATGTGCTTTACTTGGCTGTCAGAATCTGACCTACTTTCCTCAGTTTCCTCTGACTGCATGGCAAGGGACGGATCTTCCCCATTACACTGGGTAGAGACTGCCAGTCAAAGGTTCTTTAACCACCTGGAAGTTACCTACCAGGGATGGACTACGACACTCTCTGACAAAGGCCCATAGTTGTAAAGCTTCATTGCATAGTTGCAGAGAGCATGTTATAGGTTGCTTAGATGAGACCTGGCTGTTGGTTAGCCAGTGTGCAACCGAATCAATTCTGTTGAAACAGAATTGAGGATGGCAAAAATGGTAGAAAGGCTTTTCGCCCTGCAATGATTAATTGAACAGGAAGTATTTGATGGGTCAGCTCTAACAAACGCAAGTAGCGTAGAATAGGCGGAAACCCATGTGAGCTATCTGTTTAAAGAAGCTCATGTAACCACTTGGTGGGTTATTCATATTTCCAGTATGGATGGTTTTAGAAGCCTTTTGAGCTGACCTTGCTCAAATGTATAGACTAAATCTGGTAGGGGCTTTCAGAATGCTGAATTGCATCCTGTAAAAACCCCAGTGCAGAAAGACCCAAAAAGGAAAAAGTTCTGTATTGGAAAGATTTACTGGAGTAGGAATTCCTATAGCTTCAGTAAGCAGCTCTCCAGTTGAATAATATTCAGGTTGGAGACTAGATGTCCCAACTAAAAGATAGAAGTAATACAGAGTTGAAAAACTTACAATTTAGTAAGTGTTTATGGATAGGGTCCTTTGCAGTTAAGGTCTTACAGGTAAGTGTCAAAAAAGGGTGAAAGGTACAACTCAGCCTGTTAAGTTTCTTGATTGACCTTCCCTCCTGTTTTTGTTGTTTGTTTGTTTTTTTTAAATAGGGAAGTAGAAACTTATTACCTGTAGGCCTGAGATATCTCAAGAGCTCTTGGAGCTAGTAGAATGAAGTTCTCTTGAGACAAGAGATTCATGCCTAGAGTTAACTCAGTGTTGTCTCAGCATGGATGAGAATCAAGCCAGACGCCTTTTGATAAAAAGGCAGGTGTACGGGTCCTGAACCTCATAAAGGAAGAGGAGAAATCAGAAACCCTGTAGTTACTGGGTTTGCTGAGTCCGTTGAGGTTTCTGTTTCCTTAGCCTGGTTTGATGCTGCCCCTGTTGGGGAACATCTGTCTGAGGGGAAGAAGATGGATAAAACTTTTTTCCCCCTAGAGGAATAAAGTTTTTTAGAAGATCCATCATTAGCTGGGACAGAGGAAAGTTTTGACAATCCTCTTAAGGTAGCATTTTCAGTGGTTAACTGACTACCTTGAAATAGACAATCCTTGTTGAAGAGATGTTCTCCAGTACAAAGGCTATTTCCCAGCTTTTTTTGAACCCATTTATCCAAGTCTGAAGCTTGGAGCCAGGCTAAACGTCGTGCCCCTATGGCTATAGCAGAAGATCTGCTAATAGATTCAAAAGAATCCATGGAAGCATGACAAAGGAATGTAGAAATATTATGAGCATGACTGACTAGTGATAAATAGTCAGCTCTTTTATGTTCCTGAAGGAAAGGGTTGAAAAGTTTTAAATCTTTGGCAACCTCTTTCAGAGAGAATCCCATATAGAAAATATATGAAATGATTCTTGCTGAAAGCATAGATGCTTGGAAGCATTAACGCCCAAAAGCATCTAAGGTTCTAGACTCACGATCTGGCGGATAAGAGGAGTGCTTTTTTGCACTCTTAACACGCCTCATTGCTGATTCTACTACTATAGAATGATGAGGGAGTTGAGTCTTTTGAAAACCTGGCGAAGGTGGGACTTTATAGATAGTGTCCACTCTTTTGGAATGTGGGGATACCGTTAAGGGAGTTTCCCACATTCTTAATAACAGATCCTGTAGGATCTGATGTAGAGGAAGCATGATTGCCTCCTCTGGAAACCAGGGGGATTGCAGAATTTCTGAATCCCTTGGTATAGACTCCTTCCCAGGTATAGATATAGCGAGTATTCTTGCCATATCAAGCAGAAAGTACAATTAGTGTGTAGTCTATGTCTCTTTAAACGGTTGACTCAAGGCATTTGATAAGTTTTGCCTTGATATCAAGCAGAAAAGCTTGAAAAGAGATCCCCTCTAAGAGAAATTCTCTGAAATGAGGAGTAAAAACTGAAACTGTTGAAAGTTCAGTTGCGGTACCGATAGATGCATCTCCGACATCGGGCTTAGAAGACCGGGGAGGATGAAGCATCGTATTCTCCTTATAGAGGTGTGATCGGTACTTCTCGATGTCGGTACCGAGACGAGTCAGTACCGAATCTTCCAGGCTAGATAGCGATTCCAGACTCGGCATCGAGGGAAGCGAGCCTGTTTAAAGAGGTATCGAAAGCATCGATGCCAGTACCGATGTCAATACCGGCATCTGCAATGATGTCCAATTCGGTACCGGGAGCAATGCAGATGTCGGTACACATACCGACACCAACACCGGTGCTAGCATCGAAGCAGATACCGGTACCGGCGTCGACGCCGATATCGGTAGTCGAAGAACTGTCTGCGGCGACTGTTGATGAGAGATACGCCAGACTGCGTTCCATGGCGAGGAGTTTTCCATCCAACACCATAGCCGATGCCGAGATATCGGTACCGGTCAATGCAGTCCGAACCACCGAGCATAGCACAGGTGCATCCACAGAGGTAAAATCTTCGGGAGCAACCTGAGATCCTGATAATGCTTTGGAGCCCGAAGACTCCAGCCAGGATTGAGCCATAGTGTCCTCGAGGGCAAGGCCAGAGTCATCTTGATGCTTAGAAAGAGATCTACCTCTCGAGGACTGGCTAGTCTTAACAGACTGTTTGGTTACCTGACCGTGGAAGGAAGAAGAGATTCTGCCTGGTGACATCATGGTTGATGGAGACCCGGTACCGAGTTGTGCTCGGTTCTGAAGACCTCTTCTGTTTAAACTCCTACAAGAGAAACACTCTTTAGGAGAATGGTCAGGACCTAAACAAGTTAGACACCAAAAATGAGTGTCTATTAACCTAGTTGTACCGCCACACTTTAGACAAACCACCCATCTGGGCAGCAGCAGAATGGGATAGTGTTGACGGCGGATCATCACATTTTTCTGACAACGGCAACACCACCAAACAAACTGCGCGGAAGAAAGGCCCGGCAATCTACTTCTGTATCTTGCCATGAAAACCCAATGGATAGTTACAACAAAACAAATTGTACTATGGTGCTGGACGATGAGACCCCCCAGGTCGGAAGGCACTCAACTAGCTACTGGGGAAGAGCTGAAGACTTTTCAGAGTAAAGCCAGCATTTATGATGTGGTTGGATCAAAGCACTCGGGACATCTGACTGCTGATGTAGCTGCGCATGAAATAAGAGTCAGAAGCTGTAAAGATGTCTTACACATTGGAACATGGAATGTACGAAGCATGAACCAAGGGAAGTTGGAGGTGGTCAAGAATGAAATGGAACGTGTACAACTTGATCTGTTGGGTGTCAGCAAACTAAATGGACTGGCATCGGGCACTTCGCATCAGATGATCACGGTGATGGCCCTACCCTTGTACTTAATTCCCCGGTGATGGCCCTACCCTTGTACTTAATTCCACCACCCCTATGTAACACCGCTTTGACCCGGTGAAAAGCGGTATATAAATACAGCTAAATAAATAAATGATCACATGGTCTACTATGCTGGAAATGAAAGACAAAGAAGAAATGGTGTTGCATTTATAATAAAGAAGAAACTTGCAAGAACTGTAATGAAATACAATGCAGTCAGCGAACGATTAATCTCTATTCGTCTACGAGGATTGCCTATCAACACAACTATAATTCAAGTATATGCCCCAACAACAGCTGCAGAAGAGAATGAAATTGAAGAGTTCTATGAACAAGTACAAGTTGAAATTGACAGAACATGCAAATAGGATATCCTGATAGTCATGGGTGAATAGAATGCAAAAGTTGGCAACTAAAGGAGGCGGCAAAGTAGTTGGAAAATATGGACTTGGCAACAGAAATGAAGCTGGAGAAAGACTGATATAATTCTGCAAGACCAATGATCTATTCATCTCAAACACCTTCTTCCAGCAACACAAGCGACGACTGTACACATGGACTTCACCCAATGGATTGTATAAAAATCAAATTGGCTACATCTGTGGAAGTCAACGATGGAAAAACTCTATAATATCAACAAAGACAAAACCTGGAGCTGACTGTGGTACAGATCATCAACTACTAGTATGCAAACTCATGCTAAAGTTGAAAAAGAGCAAACCACTCATGAATGCAGTAAAATATGACCTTGAGAATATACCACTGGAATTTAAAGACTGCCTGCAAAATCGATTTGCTGCTTTAGATACAAATGACAGAGCTCCGGAAGAGTTATGGAATGACATCAAGAAGATTGTGTTGGAAGAAGGCGAGAAGTCTCTACAAAAGGTGAAAAAGCAAAAACGGCCAAAATGGATGACAGAAGAAACTCTGAAAATTGCCCAGAAATGCAAAGAAGCTAATGCCAGAGGAGAAAGAGAGACAATCGCAGAACTCAGAGATTTCCAACGTGCAGCAAGACAGGACAAGGAAAAGTACTATGACGCATGCAAGGAAATAGAAGCAGAAACTATTAGAGGAAGAACAAGGTCGGCTTTCCTAAAGCTACGAGAGTTAAAGAAAAAGTTCCAGCCTCGAATTGGAATGTTACAAGATGCTCAAGGTTCTATATTGAATGATGCTGAGAAGATCAAGAAAAGATGGAAGGAATATACAGAGTTTTTATATGATAAAGATCAAGTGGACCAACAGCCGTTTCAACCTGTACCTTATGATCGGGAACCATTGGTGATGAAAGAAGAAGTTGAAGCAGCATTGAAAGCCTTATCAAAGAACAAAGCACCAGGCATTGATGGCATTCCTATATAAGTATTGCAGCAATCTGATGCAGCTGTTACCATACTTACAAGGCTCTGCCAAGAAATATGGAAGACAACATCATGGCCAACTGACTGGAAAAGATCTGTGTTTATACCAATACTAAAGAAAGGTGATCAAACTGACTGTGGAAATTATCGAACAATCGCTCTGATCCCACATGCCAGCAAGATTCTACTGAAGATTATTCAAAAGGGACTACAACCATACCTGGAACAAGAACTACCTGAAGTGCAAGCAGGGTTCAGGAAAGGGCGAGGAACGAGACACATCACTGCGGATGTGAGATGGATCCTTGAAAAGACTAAAGAATACCAAAGGGATATCTATTTGTGCTTTAGACTATAGCAAAGCTTTTGACTGTGTAAACCATGAGAAATTCTGGGCCACATTAAGAAGCATGGGTATACCAGAACACCTGATCGTTCTCTTGCGCAATCTGTATATTGATCAAGAAGCAACAGTTCGAACGGAACAAGGAGAAACAGAATGGTTTAAAATAAGCAAAGGTGTAAGACAAGGCTGCATACTTTCCCCCTACCTGTTTAATTTATATGCAGAACAAATCATCAGAGAAGCAGGATTATATGAAGACAACAGAGGTGTGAAGATTGGTGGAAGACTCATCAACAACCTTCGCTATGCTGATGATACTACATTACTGGCTGAAAGTGAAGATGATCTGAAACATTTGCTGCTCACAATCAAAGAACAGTTTCAAAATGGGCCTGCACCTTAATGAAAGACGACAAAGATCATGACAACTGGCATAATCAACAAGTTCATCGTTGAAGGAGAAGAAATTTTAATTGTGAACAACTTTAACCTACTTGGATCAACTATCAATAAAGAAGCAACAAGCAGTCAAGAAATCAAACAATGCATTGCTCTTGGCAGAATGGCTATGAAACACCTAGATAAGATTCTCAAGAGCAGAGATGTCTCTCTCCATACAAAGACTCGACTTGTTCAAGCTATGGTATTTTCAATAACATCATATGGATGTGAAAGCTGGACAGTGAAAAAGACAGACAGGAAGAAAATTGATGCCTTTGAATTATGGTGCTGGCGGCGAATACTGTGTATACCATGGACTGCCCGAAGAACAAACCAGTCGGTACTAGAGGAGATCAAACCTAAGCTTTCTTTAGAAGCTCAGATGACAAGACTTCGACTTTCATACTTTGGACACATCATGCGAAGAGAGAGATCATTAGAGAAATACATCATGCTTGGCAAGATAGAAGGTCAACGCAAAAGAGGAAGGCCAGCAATGAGATGGATCAATATAATAACAGCAGCTACGGGTACCAGTCTGTCAACAATGAGCCGCCTGACTGAAGACCGAACACAATTTAGGATAGCTATCCAGAGGGTCGCCATGAGTCGACTCCGACTCGACGGCACTTAACAACAACAACAACTCCCATATTTTCCATTCTCATTTATGTAATTACTTGAGTGTTACTATAAATGCCAATAAACTGAACATAAAATTTCCTTGTAAACGTATAGTGATGTATTCTGGCACTAGATTTAGCTTAACAGATGTATCTCTTTTGGACAATAATTTCCTTGTAAATTTTGATTTATTTGAACATTGAGGATGTAAAAGGGGTTAGTTCAGCTAGATTATGGAGTTGCCTCAATCAAATATTGGTGTACTCTCTTAATGTGGATGTTAGCAAGCTTTTTCATTTATTTCTTATTTTTATTATTCCTTTTATGGATACTTGTGTTTGAAGATTTGTTTTCCTTGCTGTTGCTGTTTGTAAAATTTGAAAATTTAAATGTAAAGAAAAAAAGGCACGACAGCTACGGCAAAAATGTAATCTCTGCACCAAAGAGGCCTGTTAGGGAAACCTGATCTGGACTTTGTTGCTGCTCCTTATTCCTGGAGGAAGACAGGAGAAGAGAATCTTCCGCAGGAGTATCAGGGGATCAAAGCGGAAGCTAATGACCACGGCCAACACAATGAAGATGGTATAAAATAGCCTTTATTAACAGACCAAAACCGGAGGCATATAGGAAGAGACTAATTTGTCACCCAAATTGCGTTCTCTATTATAGGCTATAATTAGACGTTGATCTTGGAAACAGGAGGTGGTTTGGAGGATATGCCAGTGGGCTTTCAAAATCTTTTGTATCTTCCAAGATAGGTGAGAAAACCGTAGAACACAGACAAACTTATCATCCAAAGGCTTATCTTTAGGCAAAAGTAAGTTCTGTCTGGTAGTGGAGTGGGCACGAAGGAAAGCTTTATTGATACATTCTGAAGGGTAGCCTCTTACACGGAAACGTTCTGCCATGTCATGAGATTTATTAATAAAATCTGCATGGTCTGTGCATAATCTTCTAAGTCGTAAAAATTGCGATACTGGTAGATTCCTCTTCAAGTGACTGCTATGAAAGCTATCAAACCGGAGAAGTTTATTTTTGTCTGTCGGTTTCCGAAAAATGGTGGTGACGAATCCTGTAGGGGATTTCTTAATAAGGATGTCCAGGAATGAAATGTCTGTAAAGCTAAATTGCATTTTAAACCTTAAATTGGTGTCCAAAGTGTTTAGCCAGTTGAAATATTCTTGTAGCTGATTGTCAGTACCATTCCATAAAATGAGGACATCGTCAATATATCTTTTCCATGAAAGGACAAATTGAGACAGGGGGGAAGTATGCAAAAAACTATCTTCAAACTCAGCAACATATAAATTAGCTATGTCGGGTGCCATGGCAGCACCCATAGCGGTACCTTTGATCTGTTGATAAAATTGACCATTAAAAAGAAAGTAATTGCGAGTCAGAGCAATATGCGCCAATTCTATCAAAAAATGTGTGGGTACACGAACTGGTGTGGGACGCAAATTTAAGTATTTAGTAATTACTGTCAAAGCTTCTGCCTGAGGGATATTGGTGTAGAGGGATTCGATGTCCAATGTGACTAAGATTATATCTGAGATGTCGCCCTTAAAATCTTGTAGAAAAGAAATAACATCGGCAGAGTCACGTACATAAGATGCAACTATAGGAACAAAGGGCCGTAAGAAAATATCAATAAACTTGGATAATGGTTCTAAGACGGATCCAATACCAGATACAATGGGCCTGCCTGGTGGTGAAGTAAGAGACTTGTGAATCTTGGGAAGAGTGTATATTGTTGGAATGATGGGATGTGTGACTGTGAGGTAGGAGGATTCACGCTGCGTAAGAAAACCAGCATTGAGACCATAAGACACTAGGGAGTCAATGTCTTGCTTGATAGTAGCGGTGGGGTCGGATGGTAGGTGCTGATAAAAGTTCTTGTCATTAAGTTGACCAGAAAGCTCGCTAATGTAATATGAACGATCTAATACAACAATACCCCCACCCTTGTCCGCAGGTTTTATAATAATATCAGGACGTGCTTTAAGTGTACGTATAGCTGATTGTTCATCATGTGTAAGATTAAAATATCTACATCTTGATTTGTGTTCCATAGACTGTATGTCTCGTAAGACACAATCCATAAAGGTCTGTATAGTGTGGTCAACAGGACCAGGGGGAAGCCAACGAGATTTATTGCGTATAACAGAAGGATCAACGGAGGGACAAGGTTTATCTGAAAAAAAAATGTTAATCTGTAATTTGCGTGACATTTTGTAAAGGTCAATACGAGTCTGGAAAGCGTCGTATGGTGCAGTGGGAACAAAAGATAGGCCTTTTTGTAAAAGGTCAATTTCTGGTTTTGAAAGGGAAGCAGAGGAGAGATTCAAAACAGGTAACTCATCTTGTGTTGCATTTGTGAATTTATCTTGAATTAATAAGGGTCGTAAGAACGATTGTGGTTGAACCGATGTGTGTACCCCCTGCCTCGTCCTCTCCCTCTGAACTCTAGCCTGGCCGGAAAAGGATTTTTGGGCTTGCGCTGCGCAGACTCTTTCTCCCAAAGGTCTTCGAATAAAAAATCTCTAGAGGTACCAGGTGAGGCGGGGAGGGGTGTAGAGACTGGGGAAGCAAAAAGCTCTTCTGATTCGCTTCTGATACGTTTCTTACTCCTTTCTTGTGCATCATTGTACCTGTCTATAGGAGAGTTCTTCTTTTTAGACGTAGAGGGTTCACTATATCTATAGGTAGAATATTCCTGCTTCTTTGAGTAACCATGATTTTGATTGTTATAGTTGTCATATCTACGTGATTGATCATTATAGTGGTAGGTATCCTGTCTCTTAGAGTAGTCATAATTACGATTATCTTGATCATCTTTCTTAAAGCTAACTTGTCGTGGGGCATTAAACGGAACACGTGACTTCAACCATAGATAGACATTATCGTTTTTATAATCCAATTCATCACGCTTATGTTTATCAAGCTTCCCTCTTTTAATATCTCTACGATACTCATCAAGCTTTTTATTATAATCATCAATAAGTCTTCCAAAGTGTCTATCTTCAGCTTTTAAAGAGTCCATTTTTCGCTCTGCTTCTATTTTGATCAGTTCAGCCTTTTTTTCGCAGTCTCAGCTAAGAGGACCATAAGATCGAGGGAGCATTTATTTAAAATGGCACACCATCTATCCATGAAAGGTTTATCATCTCTGAACATATTAGGTTCTCTCGTCATCCTGAGTCCTCTTGGATTGCGTTTTACCCTGCAATATTGCAGCATACTTGCGTAGTGGAGTTTGTATCTGATGGCTGCTTTTGATGTTGAAGTCACGTGTTCCGTTTAATGCCCCACGACAAGTTAGCTTTAAGAAAGATGATCAAGATAATCGTAATTATGACTACTCTAAGAGACAGGATACCTACCACTATAATGATCAATCACGTAGATATGACAACTATAACAATCAAAATCATGGTTACTCAAAGAAGCAGGAATATTCTACCTATAGATATAGCGAGCCCTCTACGTCTAAAAAGAAGAACTCTCCTATAGACAGGTACAATGATGCACAAGAAAGGAGTAAGAAACGTATCAGAAGCGAATCAGAAGAGCTTTTTGCTTCCCCAGTCTCTACACCCCTCCCCGCCTCACCTGGTACCTCTAGAGATTTTTTATTCGAAGACCTTTGGGAGAAAGAGTCTGCGCAGCGCAAGCCCAAAAAACCTTTTCCGGCCAGGCTAGAGTTCAGAGGGAGAGGACGAGGCAGGGGGTACACACATCGGTTCAACCACAATCGTTCTTACGACCCTTATTAATTCAAGATAAATTCACAAATGCAACACAAGATGAGTTACCTCTTTTGAATCTCTCCTCTGCTTCCCTTTCAAAACCAGAAATTGACCTTTTACAAAAAGGCCTATCTTTTGTTCCCACTGCACCATACGACGCTTTCCAGACTCGTATTGACCTTTACAAAATGTCACGCAAATTACAGATTAAAAATTTTTTTTCAGATAAACCTTGTCCCTCCGTTGATCCTTCTGTTATACGCAATAAATCTCGTTGGCTTCCCCCTGGTCCTGTTGACCACACTATACAGACCTTTATGGATTGTGTCTTACGAGACATACAGTCTATAGAACACAAATCAAGATGTAGATATTTTAATCTTACACATGATGAACAATCAGCTATACGTACACTTAAAGCACGTCCTGATATTAATATAAAACCTGCGGACAAGGGTGGGGGTATTGTTGTATTAGATCGTTCATATTACATTAGCGAGCTTTCTGGTCAACTTAATGACAAGAACTTTTATCAGCACCTACCATCCGACCCCACCGCTACTATCAAGCAAGACATTGACTCCCTAGTGTCTTATGGTCTCAATGCTGGTTTTCTTACGCAGCGTGAATCCTCCTACCTCACAGTCACACATCCCGTCATTCCGACAATATACACTCTTCCCAAGATTCACAAGTCTCTTACTTCACCACCAGGCAGGCCCATTGTATCTGGTATTGGATCCGTCTTAGAACCATTATCCAAGTTTATTGATATTTTCTTACGGCCCTTTGTTCCTATAGTTGCATCTTATGTACGTGACTCTGCCGATGTTATTTCTTTTCTACAAGATTTTAAGGGCGACATCTCAGATATAATCTTAGTCACATTGGACATCGAATCCCTCTACACCAATATCCCTCAGGCAGAAGCTTTGACAGTAATTACTAAATACTTAAATTTGCGTCCCACACCAGTTCGTGTACCCACACATTTTTTGATAGAATTGGCGCATATTGCTCTGACTCGCAATTACTTTCTTTTTAATGGTCAATTTTATCAACAGATCAAAGGTACCGCTATGGGTGCTGCCATGGCACCCGACATAGCTAATTTATATGTTGCTGAGTTTGAAGATAGTTTTTTGCATACTTCCCCCCTGTCTCAATTTGTCCTTTCATGGAAAAGATATATTGACGATGTCCTCATTTTATGGAATGGTACTGACAATCAGCTACAAGAATATTTCAACTGGCTAAACACTTTGGACACCAATTTAAGGTTTAAAATGCAATTTAGCTTTACAGACATTTCATTCCTGGACATCCTTATTAAGAAATCCCCTACAGGATTCGTCACCACCATTTTTCGGAAACCGACAGACAAAAATAAACTTCTCCGGTTTGATAGCTTTCATAGCAGTCACTTGAAGAGGAATCTACCAGTATCGCAATTTTTACGACTTAGAAGATTATGCACAGACCATGCAGATTTTATTAATAAATCTCATGACATGGCAGAACGTTTCCGTGTAAGAGGCTACCCTTCAGAATGTATCAATAAAGCTTTCCTTCGTGCCCACTCCACTACCAGACAGAACTTACTTTTGCCTAAAGATAAGCCTTTGGATGATAAGTTTGTCTGTGTTCTACGGTTTTCTCACCTATCTTGGAAGATACAAAAGATTTTGAAAGCCCACTGGCATATCCTCCAAACCTCCTCCTGTTTCCAAGATCAACGTCTAATTATAGCCTACAATAGAGAACGCAATTTGGGTGACAAATTAGTCTCTTCCTATATGCCTCCGGTTTTTGGGTCTGTTAATAAAGGCTATTTTATACCATCTTCATTGTGTTGGCCGTGGTTATTAGCTTCCGCTTTGATCCCCTGATGCTCCTTATTCCTGGAACAAACTACCTGAGTATGTATGTCAGGCACCTTTTCTGACCCTTCTCAAATCCAGGCTGAAAACTCACCTCTTTGGATCTTGACTCACCTGATCTCCTTCGTGTTTCCTTACCATTCCCCCTAGATGTATCCCATGTCTATAGCTACTGTGTTGTCTGTCTTGACTAGACTGTAAGCTCTGACAAGCAGGGACTGTCTCTTACATGTGTCTATGCAGCGCTGCACAAATGTTCAATAGCAGTAGCAGTACTAAACAGGTTTGGGAGGAATCTCTGCTCAAAACGGGCCCGATTGAATTACTTTCTTTTTATTCCGATTTATGCAGCAAACAAAGCCAATTTAGCCCCACTGAAGCCAATGGGAAACATTAAAAGGAGAAAAAAAAAAGATAGAAAATTTGGAAAAAATTGCCAAATGACCTTGCAAGCAGACAAGAGACAGCAAGAGGGAAGGGGGGCCTCGGCACAACTTACTGGCACTCTCAGGGGCTTGCAGCGTCCTCCTCCTCCTCTTCCACTCACCAAGCACTAGTAATCCATGGGAAATTGCATTGTATCCTGGGCAGTTTGCAGTTCAAGGTATCAAGGGTGCACCCTCTCTCCGCAACTCCCTTCCTTGACAAGAGCTACCCTTCTAGTACTACGCCCTGCACAGCTGTTCCACTGGCAGAATCCTATACAGTCTCTGCTGCTAGATACAGAAGCAGGAAGGGCCAGTTCAAGCCCACAGGAGGAGGACTAGACAACTACAGATAGAGGTTTTAAACTCTGGAAAATGTCCAGACGCATTAGCCATCTTTCTACCTCCTGGACATTAATGTAAAAGTCTATTGAATCCTATAAAAAGCCAAAAGGTTGAGTAATTCTAACCTCCTGAATCCTGAACACATCACTCAGGGTCCTCAAACATCTGAACCCAAAGTATGTGCATAGTTTCCAAATACTTTAATCTGGCCCCTCCCAGTGCAACAGATACTGTTAGTACATGTAACTAAAAAGAAAACTATATTTCAGTCAGTAGTTTGCACAGTTGAATTAACAAAAACAAAATATAGAATTAAAATAAATTTGATCAGAGAAAGGGAATTATTTATAATGGGAGGGGGCGGGGGGAGATAGTGTAGTTACTCACCTGTAACAGGTGTTTCTCCAGGGACAGCAGGAATCAGTCCTCACATATGGGTGACATTGACGCCGACAGAGCCAGCGTGAAGCAAATCCCCAGCTTTCAAAGAAAGCTTATGGGAGTTGCTACCATGCATGCGTGGTCCCCTTCCCGCCCAAAGGAGCCATCTTGCTCAGTCAAATGACATAGCTAAAGATGGCAAAAAAAACCAAAACACTGAAGAAAGGAGGACTGCAACTCCAAGGGGTGGAGGGACAGTTGTGAGGACTGATTCCTGCTGTCCCCGGAGAACATCTGTTACAGGTGAGTAACTACGCTTTCTCCGAGAACTAGAAGGAAGTCAGTCCTCACTTATGGAACTACACAGCTACAGGCTACCATTAACCTATAGCCCAAAAAGAGATTCCCTTATTGAGAGCTGCAAACAGCCGCAATGAAATCCTCTGCGTCCAAGAAATTAGCACTCCGGTAGCCTGAACACAGAAGGGTCGGAGGGCAGGAATTACCTAGACCTCAAAAAGGTTATGGAGTACAGTCTGGCCGAAGGCACTGTCCTCTCAGGACTCTCTATCCAGGCAGTAATAGGCTGTGAAGGTATGAACTGAAGACCAGGTGGTGGCCCAGCAGATGTCTGCCAGAGGAATGGAACGCAGATGAGTCACTGATGCTGCCATGGCCCTGACCTTATGAGCCATGACACGGACCTTCAACAGAAGCTTCACTTCCTCATAGGCCCGAGCAATACAGTCCACCACCCACGTGGACAGTGTACACTTGGTCACTGCCTCCCCCAGTTTACTGGGGTCATAGGAAAAGAAAAACTGAGAGGCTTTCCAGTGGCCTTGAGTACGTTGAATGTAGAAGGATAATAGGTGTTTGAGAACAGCCTGACCAAACAAGGCATCCCTGCAGGAGTCCTTCTCCAAACAGTAATGGGCTGTGAAGGTATGAACCGAGGCCCAAGTGGCTGCTCGACAGATGTCGTCGATAGACACAGAGTGCAGATGAGCCATTGAGGCTGCCATGGCTCTCACATTGTGAACTGTGACATGGCCCTCCAGAGAAATGTTCTTGCTCTGATAGGCGAAAGAAATACATTGGGCAATCCAGTTGGAAAGACTTCTCTTGGAGACTGGCTGTCCCAAAAGAGAAGGATCAAAAGCAACAAAGAGTTGAGAAGACTTTCTATGTTGCTGTGTCCTCTGTAAATAAAAAGCTAGAGCTCTTTTACAGTCCAGGGTATAAAGATTCCTCTCTGCACTTGAGGCATGAGGTCCTGGAAAAAAAAACAGGTAGGTAGACCTCTTGGTTGAGGTGAAAAGGCGAGACCACCTTAGGCATAAAACGTGGATTAGTCCTAAGGACCACCTTGTCATGATGGAACCTTGTGTAAGGTGGATTAGCTACTAGTGCTTGCAATTCACTGATGCGGCGTGCTGATGTGACTGCGATGAGAAAGATAACTTTCCAAGAAAGGTATTTCAAGGAGGTAGTAGCTAAAGGTTCAAAAGGCGGCTGCATAAGCTGACCAAGAACCAAATTTAAGTCCCATGCCACCGGTGGTGGTCTAATGGGAGGCTTTGTCAAAAGGAGGCCTCTCGTGAACCTTGCTACAAGGGGATGAGAGGAAACAGGTTGACCATTTAGAGGCTTGAGGGAAGCTGCAATAGCACTCAGATGGACTCTTAGTGAATTTGTCTTAAGGCCTGCATTAGACAGACGCAGGAGATACTCCAGCAACGATTCCAGAGGTATGGCACGGGGGTTAAGACCCTTTCCAGAACACCAGATGGTAAACCTTTTCCACTTGAAGGCGTAAGAACGTCTAGTGGAAGGTTTTCTGGAAGCATAAAGAACATCTTTCACCTGTTGAGAAAGAGGAAGATCCTGGAGATCTAGGCCTTCAGCAACCAAGCCCTGAGATGCAGAGACTGGGGATTGGGATGCCATAACTTTCCATCCTCCTGAGAGAGGAGGTCTGGAGCAGACCCTAACTCTAGGGAGGGAGCTTAGAACATAAGAACATAAGATATGCCATACTGGGTCAGACCAAGGTCCATCAAGCCCTGTATTCTGTTTCTAACAATGGCCAATCTAGGTCATATGTACCTAGCAGTTTCCCCAAGGGACACAGGTTCCACAATGCTTGTATTGGTTCAAGCATTGATATCCTGGGTCCCTTCTTAATAATGGTTTATGGACCTTTCCTCCAGGAACTTGTCCAAACCTTTTGTAAACCCAGCTACACTAACAGCCTTTACTACATCCTCCGGTAAGAGAGAGAGATGTAGAAGCAGAGGGTACCACACTTGCCGTGGCCAATGTGGAGCTATGAGAATCATGTGTCCTCTGTCTCTCTGAAGCTTGAACAGGGATTTGGGAATTAGGGGAATGGGTGGAAAGGCATACAGGAAGTCCTGACCCCAATGAAGGAGGAAAGCATCCCTTGCCTGAGTCCCCTGAGCCGGAGTTCTGGAACAGAAGCGGAGAAGTCTGGCATTCCACGGACTTGCAAAGAGGTCTATGTCCGGGGTTTCCCAAATTTCAAAAATCTTGGTTATCTGGTCCATATGTAGGGACCATTCGTGTGGAAGCAGAACTCGACTGAGTCTGTCTGCCCAAGAGTTTTGAACCCCTGGAAGATAGGCTGCCAGAAGATGAATGTGATACTCTCTGGCGAGAGCCCACAGTCGCAGAGCTTCGTTGCAAAGCGACAGAGAGCCATTTCCTCCCTGCTTGTTTATAAAGAACATGACTACCTGATTGCACGTGTGGATAAAGACTGTCTTGTGGCTGAGCAGGGTGTGGAAAACTCACAGAGCAAGGAAGATTGCTCTAAGTTCTAAGAGATTGATATGTAGAGAAGTCTCCTGTGGGTACCAGATGCCCTGGGTGGAGAGGTCCTGAAGATGAGCTCCCCAGCCCATTGGATAAACATCTGTTGTAAGAGTTGCCTGGGGTAGAGGCTGTTGAAAGGGAGATCCCAGCAACAGGTTTTGAGGGGACTTCCACCACTGGAGGGACAAAATGAGGCGGCTTCTGTTTGCTATTTTGTCTGACAGGTAGCCTAATGCCTGGGTCCATTGGGTGGATAAAGTCCACTGAGCTGCTCTCATGTGAAAGCGAGCGTATGGTACCACATGGACGGTGGATGCCATGTGGCCTAGCAACTGTAACATTTCTCGAGCAGTTAAGTAGGGGTTTTGACTCTGCTTGAGAAGCTAACTGCATCAAGCGAAAGCAACGGGCCTGGGGAAGATAGGCCCTTGCCTTTGTGGTATCCGGCAACGCTCCTATAAACTCCAGGGACTGAGTAGGGATCAAAATGGATTTTGGGATGTTTATTACCAGCCCTAAATATTGAAGGATACGCATTGTGCAGGTAAGAGCAGTCTTGGCCTCTGACTGAGTGGGAGCTCGAATGAGCCAGTCGTCCAGATAAGGGAAGACAAATATTCCCAGGGTGCGCAGAAAGGCAGCAACCACTGCCATGCATTTCGTGAACACCCTTGGGTGCAGAGGCCAAGCCAAAGGGGAGCACTCTGTATTGATAGTGCTTCTCCTGGAAAAGGAACCAAAGGAACCTTCTGTGAGTTGGGTGGATGAGAACATGGGTGTACGCATCCTTGAGATCTAGAGAACAAAGCCAATCCTGACTCTGAAGATATGGCAGCAGAGTTCCTAGAGAAACCATTTTGAATTTCTCTTTGACTAGGAATCTGTTCAACTCTCTGAGATCTAAAATGGGTCTGAAGCCCCCTGTTTTCTTTGGGATAAGAAAAGAGGGGGAGTAGAACCCTGTGCCCTGTTGTTGAAGAGGCACTTCCTCTATTGCCCCTTGGGCGAAAAGAGTGGCAACCTCCTGCTCCAACAGACTGAGGAGGGAGGTTGGAGACTTATTTATTTATTTATTTATTTTACAGTTTTTATATACCGCGCTCTTTGGTATCAGCGCGGTTTACAGATAACAAATTTCGCATTAGAACAGTCCTTTGCTTACATTATAACAGGGTCTTTTGCTTACATTATAACAGGGTCAGTAACTTGGAGACAACATGGTAAACTATATACAAGCTATATACAGAAAGATATATTGCCTAAGGCCCAAAACTGAAGTACACCTGAAGAAAAATAAATGGAAAAAAGGTCTTTTTTTTTTTTTAAAGAAAAGAATAAGAACCGGCGGTACCGGTATAGCGTTGAGGAAGGCAGACGCGACAGAAAAGAAATAAAGAAATAAAGAAAAAATAAATAAATTCTTCTGCGGTAACAGGAACATAACCAGCTGGCTCCGCGGAAAAAGAACAACTGAGGAGAGACAGTTGGAAAGGCGGGAAGGCAGCACGCAGGCACTGTGGGATGCTCCCAAAAGCTTTCTGATTGGACGCTGGGGAGCGTTCCTGCGCAGGCTCCATCGGTACCGACGTACCCATATGTGAAGACTCATTCCTGCTTGTTCCTGGAGATTGCCCTCTTACAGGGTATGAAGGACCGCCTCAGCCCGACTGGCATGCAGTGTGTGAAAGAAGGTAGGGATCACCATCTCCTGGTTGAGGTGGAACGAGGACACTACCTTCGGAAGGAACTTGGAGTGTGTGTGAAGCACCACCCTATTCTTGTAGAACCTGGTATAAGGCCTCTCCGCCACGAGGGCCTGAAGTTCACTCACCTTTCGGGCGGAAATGAGTGTGACAAGGCAAACCACCTTCCAGGAGAGATAGTGGAGTTGACAGGTAGCCATCGGTTCGAAAGGCAGCAAGGTGAGCCACCCCCAACACTACATTGAGATCCCATTCGGTTGCCGGTGGGGGGTGGGGCGGCGCGGGATGGCAGACCAAGACTTAGACAGGAATAGGCCCCTAAGGAACCGGGACACAGTTGGGTGAGCCGAGAGGGGCTTCCCATCCAACTGATGATGGTTTGTCGCTAGGGTACTGAGATGCACTCTGACGGAGTTGGACTTGAGGCCTGTGTTGGAGAGGTGGAGAAAGTATTTCAAACACTGTAACCACTGGGCAAGAAAAGGGTCGACCCCCCCGTGACACACACCAAAGCGCAAACCTACGCCACTTAAAGGCCTAAGTCCATCTGGTAGACGTTCTGTGTGAGGCCAGCAGAACATCCTTCACGTCCTTCGGAAGTAGGAGCGGAGCTAGTGACACCTTCTCAGCAGCCACATTGTCAGCGAAAGGGAGCTGTGTTTGGGGTGCAGGAAAGAGCACCCCTCCTGGGAAAGGAGCTGCAGAGCTGCTCCCAGGGGGATGGGGGTCTCCACCACTAGCTGCAGGAGGAGTGGGAACTAATGACTGAAGTTCTGTCATGAAGAATCTTGAACAGGGTCTTGGCGATCAGAGATATCGGGGGAAAATGCATACAGAAGACCCATCAACCATGAAATTAGGAAAGCGTCAGTGGCCACCCTGACAGGGAGTGGTTGCCTCGAGCAGAAGCAGGGTAACTGGTGATTGTCCAGGCTGGCAAACTGGTCCATCACCGGTTCCCCCCAGATCTGGAAAAGCCCGCAGACCACCTCTGGGTCCAGCTGTCACTCGTGCGGCTGGAGCAGCCTGCTGAGTCTGTTGGCCAGTCAGTTATCCTGGCCGGGCAGGTACACTGCCCTGAGGAGAATGCCCTGTCGGACTGCGAACGAGCACAAATCAAGGGCTTCCTGACAGAGGGGGTGGGACCCCGTGCCCCCTTGTTTGTTCACATAGAACATGGCGACCTGGTTGTCTGTCTGGATCAGGACGGACCTGTGGCTCAGGGAACACGGGAAAGCTTTTAGGGCGAGATGGATTGCCCGCAGTTCCAACAGGTTGATCTGCTGAGCACTCTCGTCTGGGGAACAACCCCCCAGGGTGCGGTATCCCTGGCAGTGAGCTCCCCAGCCCAGCAGGGAGGCATCTGTGGTGAGGACCCTTGAGTGGTGAGGGGCCTAAAAAGGCATCCCCGCTTCCAAGTGATGAGGCGAGAACCACCAGGTCAGGGACTGCGCCAGATGCCTGGTCACTTTGACTCTGTCCTGGAGACACCCCGTGTCCTGGGACCACAGAGGTCCCTGAGGCATCACTGCGCAATTCATATGTGGAGGCGGGCATCTGGAATGACGGACTGTGGAGGTCATGTGCCCGAGGTGGTGCAACAGGTGTTTTGCTGGCACTGAGGGACGGCACTGTAGGTCTTTGGCCAGTGCCATGAGCCTGCCTCCCTTATCTGCAGGTAGGAAGGCCTTTGAGTGAAGGGTATTGATCCTTGCCCCAATGAATTCCAGCTCTTGAGACGAGCGAATGCTAGACCTGGGATAATTGATAACAAAATCCAAGTGCTGAAGGACCTGTAAAGTGTGTGCCATGGCCTGCTGCGCCTCAGGGGCTGTGGTGCCCGATGAGCCAGTCGTCGAGACAGGGGAAGACAGATCCCCTGAAGTCCGAGAAAGGCTGTGACTACCGCTAGGCACTTTTTGAATACCCTGGAGGCCGAGATGAGGTAGAAAGGAAGCACTCTGTATTGAAAATGTTGCCCCCCCCCCCCCCACCGCAAAGCGTAGGTATTGCCTGTGGTTCGGGTGGATTCACATCCTTTAAGTCTAAGGAGCATAGCCAGTCTCCCTGGCGGAGGTAAGGCAGCAATGTTCCAAGGGAGAGCATCTTGAACTTCTCCCTCACCAGGAATATGTTAAGGTTGCCCAGGTCGAGGATGGGCCTTAGGCCCCCTGTCCTCTTTGGCACGAGGAAGTACCTGGAGTAGAACCCCTTGCCCTTGAGATGGTGGGGCACTGGTTCCACCACTCGGTCCTCGAGAAGACCTGCAAACTCCTTCAAAAGAAGGTCCCGGTGAAGGAGAGGCCGGAAGGGCTCTCCGGGGAAATAATGCGGAGGCACTTTGGCTAAGCGGAGGAGGTAACCCTCCTTGATCATCTGTAATGCCCATGCGTCGGTGGTGATAGCTCCCCACCTGTGGGCGTACAGGGTGAGCCAACCTCCTGTGGGCTGCCATGCTCCAATTGGGAGAGGGGCATTGCTGCAGGAATCAAAAGCTCCCTCCAGGCTGGGCCGTAGCCTGTGGCTTGGGAGCCTTCTGCTTATGCAGGCCATGCCCATGTCCCTTGACCTGCTGCCCCTGCTGGGGAGCCGGGGAGGCCTGGTAAGGGGGACAGTTTCAGTAGGCAATGGATTTCCTCAGGTAAAAGGGCTTTTTACCCAAGTCCTTCTTTTGGAAAGGGGCAGAGGTCTACTTAGAGAGCCTAGTCCTCGTCAAGAACTCGGGTCTCCAGTTTGGCGGCCCTGACGTTCATGGGTTTGCCACAGAGGTTCTCCCCACCGGCATGGGACATCGATCAACTTGTCTTGCACCCATTGCTCGAGGTCCGACGACTATGGCCAGGCCTGGCAGCATGCACCGATGCCCGCCGCAGCTACCCTAGCTGCCGACTCGAACCTGTCGTAGGCTGCTCGAGACATGAACTTAGAGCATTTGACGGCTTTGGATAGGCCCCTGAAGCACTGAAGAGGCTCCTCGAAAAGACCAGCAGAGAACCCGGCGATCTCCTTCGCCAGGTCTCTCAGGTACATGCCCATACACAGCTGGTAGGCCTGGTCCGACAATTCAGCAATGCGCCCTGGTAACATTTCCTGCCGAGGGCATCCAAGATGCGGACCTCCCTGCCAGGTGGCACCAAGGAGTGCGTCTTCTGACTTTTCAGTCAACGCATGGCAGACTCCACCACCATGGAGTTGTGTGGCAGTTGTGACTTCTGAAACCCAGGGCTCCGGCGGACTCGATACATCGAGTCGAGCCGCTTGCTGATCACCGGCATTGATGCCAGCATCTCCCACATGCAGAGCATAAGGTGTTACAGGATAGGAGGAATGGGCACTGTGAGGGTCTCCCGAGGGGAAGCTTCGTACTGGAGGATCTTGAGTTCGTCTGTGCTCAAGGGTCCTCCTCAGACTCCGTAGTGAAAGCCAAAGCCTTGGACATATCTCAAACGAAGTCCCGAAACCCCATGTCCTCTGGAGGGGACCTTCTCCGAGGCTCCGATACTGGGGAATCGGATGGGACATCTCGGTGATGGCAGATGTCGGGTGACTCCTCGTCCTCGGACTCTCAAGCGGAGGCCTCCAAGGAAGACTGGTGGCACTCCTCGGCGCTCGCTGGCTCGCCAGCAATGACCTCAGTCCCAATAAATGGGAGGCCGAGCGTGACCTTGGCCGAAGATCTACTCGGGCCCGCAAAGCTTCAAGGACTGGCTTGGCCTCTGGTGTCGACTTCGACGTCAAACACCCAGTGGTCAGGGTGGAGGAACCGGACGTGCCAGATACCAATGCCCGCTGCTCCTTCAGGAAGGCAGTGATCCTGCGCTCCAAGGACGCCATCTTGGACATTAGCTCAGGAGGCTCCGCAGCCTTCAGCTCGGGCACTGACGTGGTCGGAGAGGAGTCCTTGACTAGGATAGGATGTACCTGCTAGGGCTGGACCACGACCAGGTCCTTTCGGGGAACCTTGGCTAGACACGCCTTCTCCGATGCCTCAGGCCGGCACTCGGGGCTCTGTGACCGGAACCACGAGGGACCTGGCCGTTCCGAATCATCCAGAGATGTCGTTGTCAAGGATTTCTTCCTTCTTTTTGATTCCCTCGAGGGAGACCCCCTTCTCCGAGGCCCCTCAACAACGCTCAGGTTCAGAGTGCTCCTCCCAAGGCGTGGAGGCCTCAGATGAGGTCCTGGCTCTCGGAGGCATGGGGGAAATCAGGAAAAAAAATTTCATGCTGCTGCTGGTGGCTTCTCAAGGCCTTCAAGGACATCTTTTTGCAGAGGCCACAGACTGCCAGGTCGTGGTCCGGGCCAAGGCACCGGAGGCAGCAGTCATGCGTATCAGTGAGGGACAATCTTCCCACACTGATCGCACTTTTTGAACCCATTGGTAGCCATGGGGGAAAAAAGGACCCCAGCAAGGTCGAAGACCCTACAGGCTGCCAGGGAGAAAACAAGGACGGAGACGCCAAAAAGAGAAAAAAAAAACTAAAAAGAAAAAGGTGGGGCTGGCCCGATACAGAGGTACCAAGAAAGGGTGGGAAAGGTACCGGTGCTTGACTGGAAAAAACAGCTAAAAGGCAAAGAAGAAAAGGAAAGAAAATTCAACTTTTTCCGGGACAGGGACAGACTACGTCTGATGGGCTCCGCGGAAAAAAGGAGACTGAGCAAGATGGCTCGTTTGGGTGGGAAGGAGACCACGCATGCATGGTAGCAACTCCCAAAAGCTTTCTTTGAAAGCTGGGGATTTGCTCCGCGCAGGCTCCATCGGCATCACCCATATGTGAGGGCTGACTTCCTGCTTGTTCCAGAGAAGTGCATGCATTTGTATTTGTTGTGTGTTGTATGTGTGCCGTGCATATGTGGTGTGTCTGAGGGGGTAAGCTGGAGATGGGTCAGACTGTAGGGTAGTGGAATAGGCTTGGGAGGTGGGACAGCTGCAGTGAGTATTTTGAGGGTGGGGCAGTTGCAAGGGGATATTTTTTGGAGGGTAGGGCAGCAGTGTGATGGTGGGGCAATTATGGGGTGGGACTGTTTGCATGGATAGATTATAGGGGTAAGGGTAGGTTGGGAGTGGAAGAGGTAGTTTTGGGCGGTGGTAGAGTAGAAAAAAGGAAAGGGGAAGTTTGAAAGAAGCAATTCCTTAAGTGCTATGTTTCATTGTAAGTTTCTATGCTGCAGAAGCTAGAACTTGTCCCATAGAAATACACTAGGCCCCCTTTTTTTTTTTTTTTTTTTTAAAGAGCTTGAGGGGGGGGAGCACATGCCAAGTTTCATCTCATTCTGTTAAATTTTCGGAGGGGTATTTTGCCTTCAAACAGACAGGTAGACATTCCGCTGGGTTAGAAAGAATAAGTAGTAGTACCATGCTACAGTGCCTTGTGCAAATATTGATCCCCTTGGTTTTTGTCCTGTTTTATCACATTACGTACAACCTGGAATGAAAATGGAGGTTCATTTGGATGTTAGGTTAAGAATATAGTCCAAATTGGTGAAGTGAGATGACAATAAAATACCTTGTATATATATAAAAAAACAAGTAAAAACTGAAAAGTTGTGAGTGCATATGTATTCATCCCTTTTTGCTATGAAACCTCTAAATAAGATCTGGTCCAACCAATTAACCTCAGAAGTCACATAATTAGTTGATTAGGATCCACCTGTGTGCAATCATTGTCACATGATCTGTCACATGATGCCTGTATAAATATACCTGTTCTGAAAGGCCCTGACTCTGCAACACCACTAAGCAAGAAACATGAAGACCAAGGAGCAAGCCAAACAGGTCAGAGATAAAGTTGTGGAGAAGTATAGATCAGGGTTGCATTATAAAAAAAATCCCAAATTCTGAATATCCCAAAGAGCACCATTAAATACATTATAATAAAACAGAAAGAATATGGCACCACTACAAACCTGACAAGAGAAGGCCGCCCACCAAAATTCACAGGCCAAGCAAGGGGGGCATTAATCAGAGATGCTACAAAGACACCAAGGATAACATTGAAGGAGCTCAAAGATCCACAGTGGAGATGGGAGTATTGTCCATAGGACCACTCCACAGAGCGGGGCTTTATGGAAGAGTAGCCAGAAAAAATCCATTGCTTAAAGAAAAAAAATAAGAAAACATGTTTGGAGTTTGCACAACAGCATGTGGTGGATCCCTCCCAAACAAATGGAAGGTGGCTCTCTGGTCAGATAAGACAAAATTGAACTTTTTGGCCATCACAGGAAACGCCATGTGTGGCACAAACCCAACACTTTCCATCAACCCGAGAACACCATTCCCACAGTGAAACATGGTGGAGACAGCATCATGCTGTGGGGATGTTTTTCATTGGCAGGGACAGGAAAACTGGTCAGGATTGAAGGAACGATGGATGGCACTAATTATAGGGCAATTCTTGAGGAACACCTGTTTGTCTGCCAGAGATTTGAGAATGGGATGAAGATTCACCTTCCAGCAGGAGAATGACCCTAAACATACTGCTAAAGCTGGTTTAAAGGGAAATATTTAAATGTCTTGGAATGGCCTAGTCATAGCCCAGACCTCAATTCAATTGAGAATCTGTGGCACTACTTGAAGATTGCTCTACACTAATGCAACCCATCTAACTTGAAGGAGTTGGAACAGTCTGCCTTAAGGAATGGGTGAAACTTCCAATGGCTAGATATACTAAGCTAATAGAGATATACTCCAAGAGACTTGAAGATGTAATTGCAGCAAAAGGTGGCTCTACAAAGTATTGACTTTGGAGGGTGAATACATATGGGTGAAACCACACACAGAAAAGGATACTCAAATAAACTAAATACTCCTAATGATTTCATAAAAGCAAATAAATTAACTAACAACAGAGCTTTTTCCCATGCTGCCCCAACTATTTGGAATTCCCTTCCGGAGGACCTAAGAACTATAACCGAAATTATGGAACTCCGTAAAAAACTAAAAACCTACTTATTCTCCATGCACTACGGCAACATAGATAACCCCTTGATACACTCAGATAAAGGTTAAAAATCATGACTAATACTATTTCCAACAACTTAACAGACAATACACTATTATAAAAACACCATGATTCAATTCTAAAGTACCCACAACATATATTTGTATATAGTTTATTGTATATAATTTAATTTATTTGTAATAGTTTATTGTATATAATTTACCAGCCAATTTTGCTATTATGCATAAGTTCATGCTCTTTACATTTACTTTTATTGTTACAAAATGTTCAATGTAAAACTAAGCTTTTGCTTTGTGGATTGTTGTTTATTGTGAACCGCAACTGAACTCTGGAAGTTGCGGGTTATAAATGTATGCTAAATAATAAAATAAATATGTACACTCCTGCTTCAAGTTTTGTTCTTTTGTCTTAATTATTGTTTGTGTCACAATAAAGCGTAGTTACTCACCTGTAACAGGTGTTCTCCAGGAGCAGCAGGAATCAGTCCTCACTTATGGGTGACGTCGGCGCCGACGGAGCCCTGGCGGAGCAATTTTCCCCAGCTTTCAAAGAAAGCCTTTGGGAATTGCAGCGCGCATGCGCGGTCCTCTTCCCGCCCAAGGGTGCCATCTTAGCCAGTCAGATGACATAGCTAAAAAAGACAGCATAAAAATTAGCAAAAAAGTAAAGCAGACGATTGCAACTCCAAGGGGAGGAGGGAGGGTTGTGAGGACTGATTCCTGCTGCTCCTGGAGAACACCTGTTACAGGTGAGTAACTACGCTTTCTCCAGGACCAAGCAGGAAGTCAGTCCTCACTTATGGGACTCCCAAGCTCAAGGCTACCGGAGACCCTAAGCACAAAAATGAGCTCCCTCTAGCTCAGCAGCACAGAAGGAAGGATCTTCGCTGAATAATTACCCACCGGTAGCCCACAACCGGGATGGAGGGTAGGAGTTGCTCAGACCTCAAAGAGATTACGGAGGACTGCCTGTCCGAAAGCACTGTCCCTGCGGGACTCCCTCTCGAGACAGTAATGGACCGCAAAAGTCTGGCTCGAAGACCAAGTAGCGGCCCGGCAGATGTCTGCCAGCGGAACAGAGCGGAGGTAAGCCACTGACGTGGCCTTTGCCCGAACGCAGTGAGCCGTGACTCGACCTTCCAAGGAGAGTCCGGCCGCCCCATAAGCCCAAGTGATACAGTCCGCAACCCAGATGGACAGAGTACGCTTGGAGACCGGGAGCCCCAATTTATTGGGGTCGAAAGATACAAAAAGCTGAGCAGCTTTACGGTGCTCCCGCGTACGGTCAAGGTAGAAGTTCAGAGCCCTTCTACAGTCCAGGGTATGGAGGACCGTTTCAGCTCGGCTGGAGTGTGGTCTGGGAAAGAAGGTTGGAAGTACCACCTCCTGATTGATATGAAAAGGGGAGACCACTTTTGGAAGAAATTTTGGGTGAGTCCGTAGGACTACCCTATTTTTGTAGAACCGAGTGTAAGGGGGATCAGACACGAGGGCCTGCAATTCACTTACGCGTCTAGCGGAAGTGAGGGCTATCAAGAACAGTGTTTTCCAAGAAAGAAAACGGAGAGAACAGGTAGCCATAGGTTCAAAAGGCGGACAGGTGATCCGCTGCAAAACCACATTCAGGTCCCAGTCAGGTGCTGGCGGGCGCAGAGGTGGTTTAAGCAGAAGACCTCTGAGAAACCTCGCTACAAGAGGGTCGCTGGAAAGAGGTCTGCCGTCCACCGGCACATGATGTGCTGAGAGAGCACTGAGGTGAACTTTGACGGAGTTGGACTTAAGTCCCAGATTAGAGAGGTATAGCAAGTACTGCAGGATCACCGACACTGGGCAGGAGAAGGGATCCTGAGACTGTTGGGTACACCAGACGGAAAAGCGACGCCATTTAAGGGCGTAGCATTTGCGGGTAGAAGGTCGTCGTGAAGCTAGGACGACCTCCTCCACCTCCGCCAGCAGGAGAAGGGGAGCGAGGACTACCCTCTCAGCAGCCAGGCCATGAGGTTGAGAGACCTGAGGTTGGGGTGTAGCAGAGACCCCTGATCCTGAGTGAGGAGATCCGGTTGTAACCCCAGAGGGAACGGATCCTCTACCGCTAATTGCAGCAGGAGCGGAAACCACGGCTGTCTGGGCCAGCGAGGGGCCACCAGGATCATGAGGGCTTTGTCTCGGAGAACCTTGAAAAGAGTCCGGGAGACTAGCGGGATGGGAGGGAAAGCGTACAGAAGGCACCCCGACCATGAGAGTAGAAAAGCGTCCGCCGCAACCCGAGGGGGGTGTGGCTGACGAGAGCAGAAGCGAGGAAGTTGCCGGTTGTGATGACTGGCAAAGAGATCCATCGTGGGGAGGCCCCACTTCAGAAAGAGCTTCTGAACTACCAAGGGATCCAGACGCCACTCGTGCGGCTGGAGGATCCTGCTGAGTTTGTCCGCCAGGTAATTCTCTTGGCCTGGGAGATAAACTGCCTTGAGGAGAATTCCGTGACTGACGGCCCAAGAGCAGAGCTTCTGTGCCTCCCGGCAGAGGAGGAAGGAGCCCGTGCCGCCCTGCTTGTTCACGTAGAACATGGCAACTTGATTGTCCGTCTGGACAAGGACGGACTGGTGAGAAGTCAGGTGGGAGAAGGCCTTGAGAGCCAGGCGGATCGCCCTGAGCTCCAGGAAGTTGATCTGCTGAGCAGACTCCCACGCGGTCCAGAGGCCCTGAGTGCGTGCCCCTTGGCAGTGCGCTCCCCAGCCCAGGAGGGATGCATCTGTTGTCAGCACCCGGGCCGGCTGAGGAGGCTGGAAAGGCATTCCACAGATCAGGTTCGGCTGCTGAAGCCACCACCGGAGAGACGAGATCAGCGGCTCGGAGACGCGCACTAGGTCTGCTAGGCCGCCGGTGGCTTGTCGCCACTGCTGGCGGAGACACCATTGAGCAGGCCGCATATGCAGGCGGGCATTGGGGGTCACGTGGACGGTGGAAGCCATATGGCCGAGTAGTCTCAGGAAGCGCCTGGCGGAGACCAGGGGCTGGCTGCGAAAACGGTCGGCTAGGTCCATGAGCCGTAGAGCCCTGTCGAGCTGTAGGTACGCTCGTGCCTGAGGAGTGTGCAGCCTTGCGCCGATGAACTCGAGATCCTGTGAGGGGAGCAAAGTGGACTTTGCGAAGTTTATAACAAAGCCCAAGTGCTGCAGAAGAGTCACCGTGCGGCGCGTGGCGTTGGTGACCTCCAGAGCGGACGCTGCTCTGATGAGCCAGTCGTCGAGGTACGGAAAGACAGAGGCCGTGAAGCCGGAGATGGGCCGCTACCACCGCGAGACATTTTGTGAAGACTCGCGGTGCGGAGGACAGGCCAAAGGGCAGTACCCGGTACTGGTAATGATTTCCTGCCACCACAAACCTTAGGTATTGTCGGTGGCTTGGGTGGATGAGGATGTGCGTGTAGGCATCCTTTAGATCCAAGGAGCATAGCCAATCTCCCTGCTGGAGGTAGGGCAGAAGGATTCCAAGGGTAAGCATCTTGAACTTCTCTCGCACGAGGAACTTGTTCAGGTTGCGCAGGTCCAGGATGGGTCTGAGGCCTCCTGTTCTCTTTGGTATCAGAAAATACCTGGAGTAAAAACCTTGACCTTTCAGGTGGTGGGGCACCGGTTCCACCGCCCGTTCCTGCAGAAGACCTGCTAACTCCTGAAGGAGTAATTCCCTGTGCAGAGGGGGTCGTGGAGGTTCTCCCGGAAAAAAGGAGGGAGGGACCTGGTGGAAGTGGAGAAGATAGCCTTCTCGCACGACTTGAAGCACCCAGGCATCTGAGGTGATGCTGGACCACCTGTGGGCGAAGTGAACCAGCCGGCCTCCGGTGCTGGGAGGAACCAGCAGGGGGGGAGAGGCTATGCTTAGTGAGTCAAAACCCCCCACCCTGCGGAGCAGGGGCTGGTGGTGCAGGCTTGGGGGCTTGCTGCCTACGGGACCCGTTACCCCGTCCCTTGGCCTGCTGGCCCTGTTGGGGAGCTGCAGGGGCCTGATAATGGGGGTATTGTTTGTAGGCAGCCGCCTTCCTCGGGTAAAAGGACTTCTTACCCGAGCCCTTCTTTTTCTGGGAAGGGGCGGAGGTCTTCCTAGAAAGCCTAGTCCTGGTGAGAGTCTCCGTCTCAATTTGTGCAGCCTTTTCTGCCATGGGCTTGCCAAAGAGGTTTTCGCCTCGGCAGGGGACATCAACCAACTTGTCCTGCACCCAGGGCTCGAGGTCAGATGACTGAAGCCAAGCCTGTCGGCGGGCACCGATGCCGGCTGCGGCCACTCGAGCCGACGTTTCAAAGCCATCGTAGGCTGCTCGGGATATGAATTTTGAGCATTCCCGAATACCAGTGGACAAGGCCAGGAACCTCCGCAAAGGTTCCTCAGACAAACCAGCGGAGAATCCGGCTAGCTCTTTAGCCAGGTCTCGGAGATACATGCCCATGTATAGCTGGTAGGTCTGGACACGACACGCAAGCATAGAGCCCTGGAAACACTTCTTGCCAAGGCCATCCAGGTTACGGGCCTCCCTGCCAGGAGGCACCGAGGAGTGCATCTTCTGGCTCTTAAGACGATGCATGGCCGATTCCACTACCATGGAATGGTGTGGCAGCTGTGCTTTTTGGAAGCCAGGGCTCTTGCGGACTCGATAGATAGAATCGACCCGCTTGCTCAGGACCGGCGAGGTGGCCGGACTCTCCCACATGCGGAAGAGAAGTCGTTCCAGCATGGGAGGAACCGGTACAGTAAAGTGTTCCCTTGCGGGAGAGTCATACTGGAGGGCGTCGAGCTCTTCGGCTCGAGGCTCCTCCTCGGGGTCCGCAGGGAAGGCCAAAGCCTTGGCCATATCCCTGACGAAGTCCGAGAACCGGGCATCCTCCGGGGGGGACTGCTTCCGAGGCTCGGACTCCGGTGAGTCCGAGGGGACACACCGAGTCCAGAAAGAATCAGGCGACTCTTCCTCTTCAGACTCCCAGACCGACTCCGACGAGGACTCGGTGGGGTCGGCCCGGGCAGGGCGCGGCGCCTGCCGCCCCGACGCCGAGGGAGTCGGCGTCGGCGACCTCGGTCCCGAACGGGAGGCCGAGGGTGACCTCGACCGAGGATCGACTCGAGTTCGCATCGACTCGAGGATCGGCTCGGTCTCCGGGGTCGACTTGGACGTCGACGTCCCGGCGGTCGGGGCAGCGGCGCCAGCGAAGCCAGCGAGCAGTGCCCGCTGCTGGTCCATGAAGGCAGACAGTCTGCTCTCCAAGGCCGTCAACCTGAGTCCGAGCTCAGGTGACCCAGCAGCCCCCGGACTCGGGCCCCGACGGCGTCGGGCCCGACGTCGGCTGTCTCGGAGGCGAGTCCAGGAGGACTACAGGACTTACCCGAGCAGGCAGCTCCGACTCCAGGCGAGGTCGCTTCGTGAGATGCTCCTTCTCCAAGGACCCGGGACGGCTATCGGGGCTATGCGACCTGGCCCTCGCGGAGCCAGGAGCGTCCACCGACGCCGCCCTCGCGGGTTTCACCTTACGACGATGGTCCCCGGAGGGAGAACCCCTGTCGGAGGAACTCCGGCGACGGTCCGAGCTGGAACCTTTGGACGCGGAGGCCTCCGATGAGGTCCGGGTACGGCTGGGGTCAGCGAAGATCCTATCCCGCTGATGCCGCCGACTTCTCAACGCTTTGGAGGACATTTTGCCACAGGGCCCACAGATCAGTTCTTCATGATCCGGGCCCAGGCAGCGGAGGCAAAAGTCGTGTGTGTCAGTTAGTGACATATTTCGGTCACACTGACCACACCGCTTGAAACCACTGGCAGCCATCGGGGGAAAAAGGGCCCCGGCGAGGTCAAAGGACCGGGCTGCCAGGGAAAAACCGAAACGAAAAACTGACTAAGTCAGAAAAACCGAAAAATAAGAAGAGGACTCGAGACCGGCGTCGCGAGTCCGGCGGTAAAAAGACCGGCGTCGAACCGAATGGAAAAAAAGAGAAATTCTGAAGAAAAAACAACTTTTTCGCGGGGACAAGACGGGTACGTCTGTAGGGCTCCGCGGAAAAAAGAAGACTGGCTAAGATGGCACCCTTGGGCGGGAAGAGGACCGCGCATGCGCGCTGCAATTCCCAAAGGCTTTCTTTGAAAGCTGGGGAAAATTGCTCCGCGAGGGCTCCGTCGGCGCCGACGTCACCCATAAGTGAGGACTGACTTCCTGCTTGGTCCTGGAGAAAGCACAGTTACTTACCTGTAACAGGTGATCTCTGGGAATAGCAGGAAAAAGTCTTCACATATGGGTATCGTCGGTACCGACGGAGCCTGCGCGGGAACGCTCCCCAGCGTCCTTAAAAAAAGCTTTTGGGAGCATCCCACAGCGCCTGCGCGCTGCCTTCCCGCCTTTCCTAACTGCCTCTCTCCAGTTCGAGTTTTAAAGGTGAGACAAAGAGAGAGAGAAAGAAAAGATAGATAGAGAGATACAACTCCTAGGGGAGGTGGGTGGGTTGTGAAGACTTATTCCTGCTGTTCCCAGAGATCACCTGTTACAGGTAAGTAACTGTGCTATCTCCAGGAACAAGCAGGAATGAGTCTTCACATATGGGGACTCCCCAGCTAGAGATGCCTGGGAGATCACCCAGATTGTGAGTCCCTGGAAAGGGATCCAGCTGCATTCATGAATCTCAGGCATCCAGTCAGGAATGGAGGGTAGTAGTTGATTAGGTATGGAACAGGTGTTTGAGAACAGCCTGACCAAACAAGGCATCCCGGCGTGAGTCCTTGTCCAAGCAGTAATGGGCTGTGAAGGTATGAACCGATGCCCAGGTGGCTGCTCGACAGATTTGGTCGATGGACACAGAGTTAAGATGAGCCATAGAGGCTTCCATGGCCCTCACATTGTGAGCTGTGACATGGCCCTCCAGAGAAAGATTCTTGCTCTGGTAGGCGAAGGAAATACACTGAGCAATCCAATTAGACAGAGTTCTCTTAGAGACTGGAAGTCCTAAATGAGAAGGATCAAAAGCAACAAAAAGTTGAGAGGACTTTCTATGTTGCTGTGTCCTGTGTAAGTAGAAAGCAAGTGCTCTTTTACAATCCAGGGTATGAAGATTCCTCTCTGCACTTGATGCATGAGGTCCTGGAAAAAAGACAAGTAAAAAGACCTCCTGGTTCAGATGAAAAGGTGAGACCACTTTAGGCATAAAGTGTGGATTAGTTCTGAGGACTACCTTGTCATGATGGAACCTTGTATAAGGAGGATTAGCCACTAAAGCTTGCAGCTCACTGATACGGCGAGCTGAGGTGACTGCAATGAGAAAAATTACCTTCCAAGAAAGGAATTTTAAGGAGGTAGTGGCTAAGGGTTCAAAGGGTGGCTTCATAAGCTGGCCAAGAACCAGATTCAAGTCCCAGGCCACTGGAGGTGGTCTAATGGGAGGTTTAGTTAAAAGAAGGCCTCTCATGAATCTTGCTATAACATAGTAACATAGTAAGTGACGGCAGATAAAGACCAGCATGGTCCATCTAGTCTGTCCAGCAAGATGGCAAGAGTAGGTGCACCTGTCGCTCTGTGCAGGCCACCCCTCCCCATGTTTTTGTTTCTGTTTAGGGGTGAACCCACCACTCCATGTAGGACACCCTTATTTGTTCAGATGCTAGATAGTTCAGAAGTTAGATGGTACTGTTTATTTTGCTTTTATCCTGTTGCTGTAAAGGGATCCACTGTGTTTGTCCCATGCCGTTTTGAATTCCATCACCGTGTTTGCCCTCACCACTTCCATCGGGAGGGCATTCCAAGCATCCACCACCCTTTCAGTGAAGAAATATTTCCTGACATTGCCTTTCAATTTACCACCTTGCAGCTTCATGTTATGCCCTCTAGTTTTACAGCTTCCCCGTCTTTGGAAGAGGTTTGTTTGTTCAGCATTTCTCTTTAAGTATTTAAAGGTCTGAATCATATCTCCCCTGTCCCTCCTCTCCTCCAAAGTGTACATATTTAGGTCTTCAAGTCTCTTCTCATAAGGCTTCTGACGCAGGCTCCAAATCATTTTGGTCGCCTTTCTCTGAACAGTTTCCAGTCTTTTTACATCTTTTGCAAGATATGGCCTCCAAAACTGAACACAGTATTCCAAGTGAGGCCTCACCAGTGACTTGTACAGTGGCATAAGTACCTCTTCCTTTCTGCTGGTAATCCCTCTTTGAATGCAGCCCAACATGAGAGGAAATAGGTTGTCCATTGAGAGGCTTAAGGGATGCTGCAATAGCACTCAAATGGACTCTGATTGAATTTGTTTTAAGGCCTGCATGGGATAAATGCAGCAAATAGTCTAGTAAAGAATGCAATGGTATTGCAAGAGGGTTGAGACCCTTCTCTGCACACCAAATGGAAAACCTTTTCCATTTAAAAGCATATGAACATCTGGTGGAAGGCTTTCTGGAAACATGAAGGATATCCTTCAATTGCTGAGAAAGTTGTAAATCTTGAAGGTCTAGGCCTTCAGCAACCAGGCCCTGAGATGAAGAGACTGAGGATTTGGGTGCCACAAGGTTCCCTCCTCCTGGGAGAGGAGATCTGGAGCAGACCCCAAGTCTAGGGAGGGAGCTTGAGAGAGATGCAGAAGTAGAGGGTACCACACTTGGCGTGGCCAAAGTGGTGCTATGAGGATCATAGTCCCTTTGTCTCTCTGAAGCTTGAACAGAGTCTTGGGGATTAGGGGAATAGGTGGAAAGGCATAAAGGAAGTCTTGCCCCCAATGAAGGAGGAAGGCATCCCTGGCCTGAACTCCCTGACATGGAATCCTGGAACAGAACCGGGGAAGTTTGGCATTCCACGGACTTGCAAACAGGTCTATGTCTGGGGTACCCCAAATCCAAAATATTCTGGCTATCTGGTCCCCATGGAGGGACCATTCGTGCGGAAGCAGAACTCAACTGAGTCTGTCTGCCCAAGAGTTTTGAACTCCTGGAAGATATACTGCCATGAGATGGATTTGATGCTCTCTGGCGAAGGCCCACAATCTCAGAGCTTCGTTGCAAAGCGACAGAGAGCCAGTTCCCCCCTGCTTGTTCACGTAGAACATAGCTACCTGGTTGTCCATGTGGATGAGGACTGTCTTGTAGCTGAGCAGGGTGTGGAAGACTCTGAGAGCCAGAAAGATTGCTCTGAGCTCTAAGAGGTTGATATGAAGATATGTCTCCTGTGGAGATCAGATGCCCTGGGTCGAGAGATCTTGTAGATGAGCCCCCCAACCCTTTGGAGAGGCATCTATTGTAAGGGTTGCTTGGGGTAACACCTGTTGAAAGGGGGACCCCAGCAACAGATTCTGAGTGGACTTCCACCAGTGGAGGGACGAAAATAGGCGACTGGAGGTTGCTATTTTGTCTGACAGGCAACCTGATGCCTGGGTCCATTGGGTGGATAGGGTCCACTGAGCTGCTCTCATGTGAAGGCGAGCATAGGGAACCACATGCACCGTGGAAGCCATGTGGTCTAAAAGTTGCAACATCTCTCGGGCAGTTAAATGGGATTTTAACTGAATCTGGGAGGCTAACTGCACCAAGCGTAGGCAACGGGCCTGGGGAAGATAGGCCCTTGCAGTTGTGGTATCCAGTAAGGCCCCTATGAACTCTAGAGACTGAGTAGGGGTAAGATGGGATTTTGGAATGTTGATTACCAGTCCCAGATACTGAAGAACACGCCTTGTGCAGGCTAGAGAAGTCTGGGCCTCTGACTGGGATGGAGCTCGGATGAGCCAGTTGTCCAGATATGGGAATACGAATATTCCTAGAGTGCGTAGGAATGCAGCTACTACTGCCATGCATTTTGTGAACACTCTTGGAGAAGAGGCCAGACCAAAAGGAAGCACTTTGTATTGGTAGTGCTTTCCTTGGTACAGGAAGCGAAGGAATCTTCTGTGTGTTGGATGGATGAGAACATGGATGTACGCATCCTTGAGATCTAGAGAACAAAGCCAGTCCTGACTCTGGAGGTATGGAAGGAGAGTTCTGAGAGAAGTAATCTTGAATTTCTCCTTGCATAGAAACTTGTTCAATTCTCTGAGATCTAATATGGGTCTGTAGCCCCCTGTTTTCTTTGGGATGAGAAAATAGGGGGAGTAGAACCCTGAGCCCTGTTGAAGAACGGGTACTTCTTCTATTGCCCCTTGGGCAAGAAGGGTAGCAATCTCCTGACCTAGAAGGTTGAGGAGAGATGTTGGAGAATTGAACTGTTACACCATGGTGTGAGGAGGAAGGTTTAAGAAATGAAGTTTGTACCCTTCCCTTATGATGGAGAGGGTCCACTGCTCTGCTGTGATTTGTTCCCATCTGGGAGCAAAGTGAGCTAACCTTCCTGGGATGGTGAGAGGCTCTGGATGTTCTAGAGCCAGAAAGGCTAAGTTCTCTAGTGGAAAGTCAAAGGCCCTGAGGAGGCTGAGGCTGTTGGGCCGTAGCAGTCCTCGCAGTCTGGGTCTTGACCTGTTTTGGTTGTTGCTGCCTCTTTGTAGCAAAACGTCCTTGAGAAGAGGCCTGACCATAAGAAGAAAATTTCCTTTTCTTTGGGAAAGATCCCTTTTTGAACAACCTCTTTTTGAAAGGAGAAGTAGTAGACTTTGAAAGTCTAGGTTTTCGCCTGTACAGGGAAGGTTACCTAGACCATCCTGTACCCAGGATTCCATATCAGAGGCTTGCAACCAAGCAACTCTGCGTGCACCTATGGCAATAGCCGAGGCTCTACTGACCCCCTCAAAAGAGTCAAAGGCTGGCAGCCATCGGGGGAAAAAGGGCCCCTGCAAGGTCAAAGGACCGGGCTGCCAGTGAAAAACCGAAAACGAAACTGACCAAAATCAGAAAAACCGAAAAATAAGGGAAGGACTCGCAACGGCGTCGCGAGTCCGGGCAGGAAAACGACCGGCGTCGAACCGAATTGAAAAACGAGTAAAACTCACGAAAATCAACTTTTTTAGCGGCGACACGACGGGTACGTCTGTAGGGCTCCGCGGAAAAAAGAAGACTGGCTAAGATGGCACCCTTGGGCAGGAAGGCGACCGCGCATGCGCGCTGCAATTCCCAAAGGCTTTCTGTGAAAGCTGGGGAAAATTGCTCCGCGAGGGCTCCGTCGGCGCCGACGTCACCCATATGTGAGGACTGACTTCCTGCTTGGTCCTGGAGAAACTTGGATACATCCTGTGCGTGTTTAAGCCAGGTGATATATTCTTCTCTCTTATCTTCTGACATAAAAGGAGATAAGGTTTGCAGATAATCTGTAACTTCTTTTAGAAACATCCCCATATAGAGACTATAGGAGTTGATTCTGGCTACAAGCATACTGACCTGGAAGATTTTCCTGCCAAAGGCATCTAGGGTTCTGCATTTTCTTCCTGGAGGAGCAGAGGAGTGCCTTTTTGTACTCTTGATCTTTTTCATAGCAGACTCTACCACAATGGAGTGGTGAGGAAGCTGAGTCTTATGAAACCCAGGACAAGGAGGAACACGATACATGGTGTCCAACTTTCTGGAATGAGGGAAGGTGGAAAGAGGAGTCTCCCATATGGCCCAACATGTGTTCATAAAGAATCTCATGTATTGGTAAGGTGGCTGCCTCTTTAGGAGCCTTAGGATATTGTAGGATATCTAATTTTTTGGCTCTAGGTTCAGTCTCAGAGGTCACTGAGATGGATAGGCCTTTGGCCACCGCCCTAATAAAGTCCTGAAAAAACAAGTCTTCAGGAGGAGACATTCTCCTTTTTGGAGAAGAGGGTTCCTGAGGAAGGATCCCCGATGCTTCAATTGAGGCCTCTGAAGAGTCAGAGTCTTCAGAAGAATCGAAGTATTGATTGTCTGGATGCTCTCGTAGAGCCCGATACGCGTACCGGGAGGTATCGACATCGGGAGTAATCGGTACCGGGCCGGTACTGATAGGCATCACTGGATAGCGTACCGCTGCCGTCGATGCTGATGTCGATGCAAGCGGTACTGGTATCGGAACCGGAATCGGATCCTGTACCGGAATCGGTACGGGTACCGACAACGGGGTTTGTTGCGGTACCGTAGGCGTTGCAGCTTGAATGAATGCCGTAATGGCACGCTGCATGGTCAGAATATTCTGATCCATTGACGCAATGTTCCCTCTAATTTTCTGTAGACCGTGTGCGCATAAAATATCAGCTGTGCAGCTTTTGAAGGAAGGTTAAATTTTTGTGCGCCACATAACGACACTCGGAGTTATATACTTTAAAATTTGACTACACGTCAGAATACAGTATGTACACCACATTGATTGTAATCAAATTAAATGAAAATAGAAGATTACTAAATGAAGCAGAAAATTTCTAGTAATTACAATCACAACTTTTAAATTTTAAGACGTCTGTGTTGTTTTCTATCAGAATCAGAACCATAATTTTTGTGCGCTCTGTTGTAAAGTATGTGTGCTCACTCGGCGAGGTGTGTGCGCGCGCACACGCGCACAGCTTAGAGGGAACAGTGCATTGACGCCACCAATGTCTGGATATCGGTACCGGTAGAAACTGCCGGTACCCCAGAACATTGTAACAGGTGATCGGTCGAGGCCGAGCCATCGATGTCAACCTGTGACCCCATAGGTAGTGTTTTGGAAGCCGGAGCCTCCCTCTGGGGTAATTTTGCCGGTGTGGTATCCTCAAGAGTAAGCCCGGGGGCATCTCGATACTTAGAGGGAGATGAACTCTTTGAGGACCGGCCAGATTTAAGTTTGGTTACCTGAGATCCATGGGATGAAGAAGCAGCCCTGGAAGACGTCGATGCCACGGAAGCTGCATCGGAGGGAAACAGGGTACTGAGCTTAGCTGTCCGATTCTGTAACCCTCTTTTGGACATCATAGAACAGGACTCACAATCTGCAATGGAGTGGTCAGGACCTAAACATTTTAGACACCAGTCATGGGTGTCGGTGACAGAAATAGTGCTACTGCACTTTGTGCATTTTTTAAACCCGGAGGCAGGTTTTTTCATGAGGGAAAAATATCTCTGTAGGCCTAAGGCCTCAGAAGAAAAATGCACTGAAAAAGTAGAATTTTTATTTTTATTTTTATTTTTTTTAAAAGAAAGAAAAAGAAAGCACAGTTACTTACCTGTAACAGGTGATCTCTGGGAACAGCAGGAATTAGTCATCACATATGGGTACATCGGTACCGACGGAGCCTGCGCGGGAAAACTCCCCAGCTTTTCAAATGAAAAGCTTTTGGAGCCTCCCACTGCACATGCGCGCTGCCTTCCCGCCTTCCTGACCAGCTCTCCTCAGTTCGAGTTTAAAGCTGAGACAATAGAGAGAGAGGACAGGAAGATAGAGGAATAGAGAGACAACTCCTAGGGGAGGTGGGTGGGTTGTGATGACTAATTCCTGCTGTTCCCAGAGATCACCTGTTACAGGTAAGTAACTGTGCTATCTCTAGGAACAAGCAGGAATAAGTCATCACATATGGGGACTCCCTAGCTGAGATGCCTGGGAGATCCCCCTCCAAGGGTAACCATCTTCGGATGGATCTCAGGCATCCATTCTGGGAAGGTGGGCAGGAGTTGTTTAAGTATGGAACAGGTGTTTGAGGACAGCCTGACCAAACAAGGCATCCCGGCGGGAGTCCTTGTCCAAGCAGTAATGGGCTGTGAAGGTATGCACCGAGGCCCAAGTGGCTGCTCGACAGATCTGATCTATGGATACAGAGTGAAGATGAGCCATAGAAGTGGCCATGGCTCTCACATTGTGAGCTGTGACATGGCCTTCCAGAGAAATGTTCTTACTCTGGTAAGCAAAGGAAATACACTGAGCAATCCAGTTGGAAAGTGTGCGTTTGGTGACTGGAAGTCCCAAATGAGAAGGATCAAAAGCCACGAAAAGCTGAGAAGACTTTCGATGTGGCTGAGTTCTATTGAGGTAAAAGGCGAGAGCTCTTTTACAGTCAAGAGTATGAAGGTTCCTCTCTGCACTGGATGCATGAGGAGCCGGAAAAAAGACAGGTAGATATACCTCTTGATTAAGATGAAAAGGCGAGACCACTTTAGGCATAAAGTGGGGATTCGTCCTAAGGACCACCTTATCATGATGAAATCTGGTATAAGGTGGATTTGCCACCAAAGCTTGCAGTTCACTGATGCGGCGAGCCGAAGTGACTGCAATAAGGAAAAGGACCTTCCAAGAAAGAAATTTCAGGGAGGTAGATACCAATGGTTCAAAGGGTGGCTTCATAAGTTGACCCAGAACTAAATTCAAGTCCCATGCTACCGGAGGAGGCCGGATGGGAGGCTTAGTGAGGGTTAGGCCTCTCATGAATCTTGCAATAAGAGGATGAGAGGAAACAGATTGTCCATTTATAGGTTTTAAGGATGCTGTAATAGCACTTAAATGGACTCGTACTGAATTCGTCTTGAGGCCTGCATTGGAAAGATGCAGGAGATAGTCTAGTAGAGAATTCAAAGGAAGTGCCAGAGGGTCAAGACCCTGTTGAGCACACCAAATGGAAAAACGTTTCCATTTGAAAGCATAGGAACGCCTGGTAGAGGGTTTCCTAGAGGCATAAAGGATATCTTTCACTGGTTGAGAAAGATTAAACTCTTGAAGGCTTAAGCCTTCAGTAACCAAGCTCGGAGATGTAGGGACTTGGGGTTTGGATGCCACAAAGTCCCCTGCTCCTGAGACAGAAGGTCTGGTGCAGCTCCCAGGTCCAGGGAGGAGCCCTGGGAGAGCTGTAGAAGGAGAGGGAACCACACTTGGCATGACCAGCGTGGAGCAATGAGGATCATGGATCCGTGATCCCTCTGAAGTTTGAACAGAGTCTTGGGAATCAAAGGAATGGGTGGAAAAGCGTACAGGAATTCCTGACCCCAATGCAGGAGAAAGGCATCGTTGGCCTGAGCTCCCTGACACGGAGTCCTGGAACAGAACCGGGGAAGTTTGGCATTCCACGGACTTGCAAAGAGGTCTATGTCCGGGGTCCCCCATTCCTGAAAGATTCTGCGTATTTGGTCCATATGTAGGGACCATTCGTGTGGGAGCAGAACTCGACTGAGTCTGTCTGCCCGAGAGTTTTGAACTCCTGGAAGATATACTGCCAGAAGATGAATTTGGTGCTCTCTGGCGAAGGCCCATAATCTGAGAGCTTCGTTGCAAAGCGACAGAGAGCCCGTCCCTCCTTGTTTGTTGATATAAAACATGGCCACCTGATTGTCTGTCTGAACTAGGACAGTCAGGTTGGCAAGGAGGGTATGGAAGACTGTGAGGGCAAGGAAGATTGCTCGCAGTTCCAGAAGATTGATATGAAGGGTGGTCTCTTGGGGAGACCAGATTCCCTGAGTGGAGAGATGTTGAAGATGAGCTCCCCACCCTCTTTGGGAGGCATCTGTTGTGAGGGTTGCTTGGGGCAACGAAGGTTGGAAGGGGGTCCCCAACAACAGATTTTGGAGGATGTCCACCACTGGAGAGACCAAAACAGACGTTTTGAGGTGAGTACCTGGTCTGACAGCAGTCCCGATGCTTGAGACCACTGGGTGGCCAATGTCCATTGAGCTGCTCTCATATGGAGACGAGCATAAGGTACCACATGAACCGTGGAGGCCATGTGGCCGAGAAGTTGCAGCATTTCTTTGGCTGACAAGTGACTTCTGGACTGAGCCTGGGAGGCCAAGCTTATTAGCCTTTGGCCTCGGACCAGAGGGAGGTAGGCCCTTGCAGTGGTGGAGTCCAATTGGGCCCCTATGAATTTCAGGGACTGAGTAGGGATGAGTTGGGACTTGGGAATGTTTACCACAAGTCCCAGATATTGAAGAATACGCCTTGTGCGGTCCAGAGAAATCTGGGCTTCTGATTGAGATGGAGCTCGGATGAGCCAGTCGTCCAGATATGGGAAGACAAAGATTCCCATGCCTCTGAGAAATGCGGCAACGACTGCCATGCATTTTGTGAATACTCTTGGAGCAGAGGCCAGACCGAAGGGTAGTACTCTGTACTGGAAATGTTTTCCCTGGAACAGAAATCTTAGATACTTTCTGTGGGAGGGATGGATGAGTATATGAGTGTACGCATCCTTGAGATCTAGAGAACAAAGCCAATCTTGACTCTGAAGGTATGGAAGGAGAAGGCCCAGAGAGAGCATTTTGAATTTCTCCTTGAATAGAAACCTGTTCAATTCTCTCAGATCTAGGATAGGTCTGAAGCCCCCTGTCTTCTTTGTTATGAGAAAGTAAGGGGAGTAGAAACCTAACCCCTGTTGTGGAGGAGGAACCTCCTCTATTGCCCCTTGGGCAAGAAGAGAAGAGACTTCCTGACCCAACAGGGTCAGAAGAGATGGGGGAGAACTGAATTGCCTCACCATGGTATGGGGAGGAAGGCTGGAGAAATGAAGTTTGTAGCCTTCTCGGATAATAGAGAGGGTCCATTGCTCTGATGTTATTTGCTCCCATCTGGGAGCAAAGTGAGCTAGCCTTCCAGGAATGGTGAGGGGCTCTGGCTGTGCTAGAGCCAGAAACGGCAAGTTCTCTAGAGGGAAGTCAAAACCCCTGAGGGGGTTGAGCCTGCTGGGATGTAGCAGACACTGCAGGCTTTGACTTTACCTGCTTAGATTGTTGACGCTTAGCCGCAAGGCGAGGCTGAGCAGATTGCTGGCCAGTATTTGTGGGAAATCTGGTCTTTTTATAGTAAGGCCTTTTAAAAGGCTTCTTTTTGGTAGGGGTAGAAGTAGACTTGGAAAGTCTATCTAGAGTGGCATTTTCTGCATCCATTTGAGCAGCTTTAATCTGCCAGTCTTCCCCAAATAAGTTCTCACCGGTACAGGGCAGATTCCTGAGGCCTTCTACAACCCAGGGTTCTAGGTTAGAAGCCTGGAGCCAAGCGAGACGTCGGGCTGCAATAGCAATTCCCGAAGCTCTGCCTGCAACCTCGAAGGAATCAAAGGCTGCCCTGTTGGAGAACTTGGAGACCTCTGAAAGTTGTGTCACCATAGAAAAGAAGTCCGCCCTTTGATCATCAGGGATAAAGGGGGCAAAATTCTGTATTTTTAGGGCAAGTTGCCCAAGATACATGCCCATATAAAGGCTATAAGAGTTGATCCTGGCTATAAGCATACTAGCCTGGAACATCTTTCTTCCAAAAGAGTCTAGGTTCTTACATTCTCGCCCTGGAGGGGTAGAAGAATGCCTCTTAGGACTCTTTATTTTCTTCATAGCAGACTTCACCACAATGGAGTGGTGAGGCAGCTGAGTTTTCTGGAACCCAGGCGAAGGAGGGACCCGATACATGGTGTCCAACCTGCGGGAATGGGGAGACAGTGTTAAAGGAGTCTCCCACAAATCCATCAAGTGTTCTTGAAGGATTTCATGGACAGGCAGAGTGACTGCCTCTTTAGGAGCTTTTGAGTATCCTAAAATGTCCAATTTTTTTGATCTGGGTTCTCTTTCAGAAGATGTAGTAATAGAAAGTGCTTTAGCTACATCAACAATGAAATCCTGAAAGGATAAATCCTCTGGAGGAGACATTCCCCTCTTGGGAGAAGAGGGCTCCTCAGGAAGAGTAAGCTCAGCAGAGTCATCAGAGGAATTAAATTCATCAGAAGAATCTGAATACTCTTTCTGTGCTTCCAATGTACGATACGCATACCAATCGGTATCGACATCGGGCATATCGGGCATGGGATCGGTACCGGGCGAAAGCTGGAATCCGGCATGCGAAACCGATCGACGTTTAGAAGTCGATGGTCTCGGTTCCGGTGTAGATACCGGAACCGGGGTCGGTACCGATGAAATCGGTACCGAGGGCGTCGCAGCCTTAATGAATGCCAGTACGGCCTGCTGCATGGTCTGGACAGTACTGCCCATAGACGCCACTACTGCCTGGATGTCGGTACCGGTATGGGCCGGTACCCCAGAGCAGTCCAACAGGTGATCTGTCGAGGCCGTGCCTTCGATGTCAACCTGTGACCCCATGATTGCTTTGGAGGTCGGAACCTCCCGCCGGGGTTTTTTGGCCTGGGCAGAATCCTCGAACTCAGAACTGAGAGCCTCTCGATCTTTAGAAAGAGATTTGCTTTTAGAGGATTTGCCCACAGAAGTTTTGGTTACCTGAGATCCATCCGGAGAGGAAGACCTGGATGACTGTGATGCTTCTGAAGGAAACAGCACATGAAGCTTGTTAGCCCGGTTCTGCAAACCGCGTTTAGACATCTGGGTGCAGGATGGGCAGTCCGGTATGGAGTGCTCAGGTCCCAAACATTTGAGACACAATTCATGGGTGTCTGTGACAGAAATGACAGCACTGCATTTGGTACATTTTTTGAAACCAGGGACTGGCTTCTCCATGAGGAGAAATTGTGTAGGCCTTAAGGCCTAACACCGGGTACCAAGCTGTGCTGAAGAAAAATAAAAAAGTCTTTTTTTTTTTTTTTTTTGATATAGAAAGAAAGACCGGCGATACCGGTTTCGGTATGGGGAAGGCAGGTACGCGGTCTAAAGAAACAAACAAAAGTAACAAATTCTTCAGCGGTGACAGGAACATGACCTGCTGGCTCCGCGGAAAAAGAAGAACTGAGGAGAGCTGGTCAGGAAGGCGGGAAGGCAGCGCGCATGTGCAGTGGGAGGCCCCAAAAGCTTTTCATTTGAAAAGCTGGGGAGCTTTCCCGCGCAGGCTCCGTCGGTACCGACGTACCCATATGTGATGACTTATTCCTGCTTGTTCCTAGAGATCCGGTAGTACCGGTGCGGAATCGAGAAGGCAGACACGCGACTAAAGAAAAATAAAAGAAAATAAGAAATTCTTCAGCGGTGACAGGAAACACGACCAGCAGAAGAACTGGAGAGAGGCAGTTAGGAAAGGCGGGAAGGCAGCACGCAGGCGCTGTGGGGATGCTCCCAAAAGCTTTCTTTAAGGACGCTGGGGAGCGTTCCCGCACAGGCTCTGTCAGTTCCGACGATACCCATATGTGAAGACTCATTCCTGCTTGTTCCTGGAGATAGGATTATTTTGCACCTTCAAAGTCATAGGCATGTTGTGTATTTCACATGGTGTTAACCCCCAAAAACTCTTCCGGGTTGTAATGCGACAAAACAAGAAACACAGAGGGTATGAATACTTTTGCAATGCACTGTAGATTACAACAATGGTCCATCAAACCCAGCATACTCTCTGACAGTGGCCAATCCAGGTCACTGTGAAGTATCCTACAGATCTGAATGACAAGATCCCTTTGACGCTACTTATTAGCCAGACATGGCAAGTGACAAGTTTACCTGGCTGAAAGTGTCTAGCAGGCCTGTTCTCCAACACCATAACTAAACTTTTTATTTAAGCCTAGTCATACTATTAGCCTACACCACATGTTCTAAAAAAGCTGAGTTTAGAGTGAAGTCTTGGTGAGAACAGGAGGAATATGGATGACTGCAGAGGGCATCACCACCATAGAGAAAGGTATACTTGTAGATAGGATGCAAATTTACTCACACAGAACCCCAGATTTGACTAATCCCAGTAAGTCCCTGAATCGCTTAGGTTTTCTCTCTCCCCATACCTTCCCCCTGCCACTGCTTGCACTACCCATGCTTGGTATCCCATTTGTTACACTATCTGTCCTTCTCACTATGTTTTTCTGCAAGTTAATTATCCCGATTCTTTTCCTCCCGCTAACTTCCATATACCTCTTTCCCCATTACTACTCATCCTTCCCACTTTTCTTTCACACTCTCCTCCTCCTTGCCCCCCCCTCACCATTTCCTCTGTAGCTCCTGAATGTCTTCTTACACTTCCCTGTCTCCTACTTTCTCCTGATAATTCATTACCCACTGCTAGTTGCCCTGTTTGCACTTTTCCCTTATTGATGCCCATTTCTCTACTGTTACCTACCCCTCCTAACTGTCCCTGTTGGTTCAGTCCTTCCATCCTCACATCAGTTCATTCCAGCATTCGGTAAAACTGCGTCTTGCCCTGCGCCCCACCACATCCTTAACGCCCGCTTCAGTCCCTCTGCTTTCCATCACCTAGCTCCCCTCATTCAGTCCACCTCCAACATCTGCTCGTCCTGAGTCTACTCTCACTTCTGATTGGTTCCTCTCTGCTCCTTTAATAGGTTGTGTTCCTCTCTTCCTTCCCTCACATATTCTCTAGCTCTTCTCTCCCAACCCCGATTCGGCCCCCCCGCCCCCTTGCATCCCTTCTCCCTTCCAGCGCCTGCCCTTCCTGATTCTGTCCCACACCCACTATTTTCCTTTTCCATTACCTTTTCTTCCAGGTTCTGCTGAATAAGCTGGTTGACTTCTTGCTGCTCTTGCAGTTCCAGTTTCTTAACGAAGAAGAGGAGCTCCCACCACTCTGACTGGCTGAGGGTCTCCGAGTCCTTCATCAGACTGTCCGTCAAGTATGGCAATGTATACAAGCTTCCATGAGGCTTGCTGTACAGTGTCTGTGATACTGCAGAGGAAGCACCATGAGACAAAAAAAATATTTAGCTCCAGAAAACACCACAATTGTTAACAAAAGAAGCTGGGGAAGCTGGAAAGGATTTGTATCATACTCCCTAAAGAAGTATGATACCTTCAGCAACAGCTTTTGTTTCGAACATGACACATAACAGAATTGCAATCCTCCTACAGCTTGTTCAGAGCTGTGTAATATCTCAACTATTACCTCTTTACTGCCATGCTATTTGATTTGGATGTGATGCATTTATATGGTTAATAGGATCCATCCTTGCTCGTGTTTGAATGTTGGCCTATAAGGATTCTGCAACCTTTGGAACAAATGAATTAGAACAGAGACCCTAATTATTTTAGGATTCAAGAGGCATGGAGCAGTGGACTACTCCAGAAAAAGGGTTGCCTTTTTAGATACATTTTGCTGGAAGAATAGTGCTTTTTAAGAGAGGCTCTGTGTGAGTGTATGCAAGGGTTTGTTTAGATGCATTTTGCTGTAAGAATAGTGCTTTTTAAGAGAGGCTCTGTCTGAGTGTATGCAAGGGTTTGTTTAGATGCATTTTGCTGGAAGAAAGCACAGTTACTTACCTGTAACAGGTGATCTCTGGGAACAGCAGGAATAAGTCTTCACATATGGGTTTCGTCGGTACCGACGGAGCCTGCACGGCAACGCTCCCCAGCGTCCAATCAGAAAGCCTTTGGGAGCATCCCACAGCGCCTGTGTGCTGCCTTCCCGCCTTTCCCAACTGTCTCTCCTCAGTTGAGTTTTAAAGCTGAGACAAAGAGAGAGAGAGAGGAAAAGGAAGATAGAGAGATACAACTCCTAGGGGAGGTGGGTGGGTTGTGAAGACTTATTCCTGCTGTTCCCAGAGATCACCTGTTACAGGTAAGTAACTGTGCTATCTCCAGGAACAAGCAGGAATTGGTCTTCACATATGGGGACTCCCTAGCTTTAGATGCCAGGGAGAGATCCCAGAAGTTGTGTGTCACAGGGCTGCACTTCCCCACATGGATCTCTGGCATCCCATCAGGGATGGTGGGTAGGAGTTGATTAAGTATGGAACAGGTGTTTAAGAACAGCCTGACCAAACAAGGCATCCCGGCGGGAGTCCTTGTCCAAGCAGTAATGGGCTGTGAAGGTATGAATCGAGGCCCAAGTGGCTGCTCAATAGATGTTGTAGATAGACACAGAGTTCAGATGAGCCAATGAGGCTGCCATGGCTCTCACATTGTGAGCTGTGACATGGCCCTCCAGAGAAAGGTTCTTGCTCTGATAGGCGAAAGAAATACACTGGGCAATCCAATTAGAAAGTGTTCTCTTGGAGACTGGTTGTCCCAAATGAGAAGGATCAAAGGCAAAAAAGAGTTGGGAAGACTTTCTATGTTGCTGTGTCCTTTGTAAGTAAGAAGCCAGAGCTCTTTTACAGTCCAGGGTATGAAGATTCCTCTCTGCACTTGATGCATGAGGTCCTGGAAAAGAGACAGGTAGGTAGACCTCCTGGTTGAGGTGAAAAGGCGAGACCACCTTAGGCATAAAGTATGGATTAGTCCTAAGGACCACCTTGTCATGATGGAACCTTGTATAAGGTGGATTAGCTACGAGTGCTTGCAGTTCACTAATGCGGCGTGCTGATGTGATTGCAATGAGAAAGATAACCTTCCAAGAAAGGTATTTCAAGGAGGTGGTAGCTAAAGGTTCAAGAGGCGGCTTCATAAGCTGACCAAGAACCAAGTTTAAGTCCCATGCCACCGGGGGTGGTCTAATGGGAGGGCTTTGTTAAAAGGAGGCCTCTCATGAATCTTGCTACAAGAGAATGAGAGGAAATAGGTTGTCCATTTAGAGGCTTAAGGGAAGCTGCAATAGCACTCAAATGGACCCTTACTGAATTTGTCTTAAGGCCTGCATTAGACAGATGAAGGAGATACTCCAGCAAAGATTCCAGAGGTATGGCAAGGGGGTTAAGACCCTTCCCAGAACACCAGATAGTAAACCTCTTCCACTTGAAAGCATAAGAACGTCTAGTGGAAGGTTTTCTGGAAGCATCTTTCACTTGAGAAAGATGAAGATCCTGGAGATCTAGGCCTTCAGCAACCAAGCCCTGAGATGCAGAGACTGGGGATTGGGATGCCATAACTTTCCGTCCTCTTGAGAGAGGAGGTCTGGAGCAGACCCTAACTCCAGGGAGGTAGCTTGAGAGAGATGTAGAAGCAGAGGGTACCACACTTGCCGTGGCCAATGTGGAGCTATGAGAATCATGTGGCCTCTGTCTCTCTGAAGCTTGAACAGGGTTTTGGGAATTAGGGGAATGAGTGGAAAGGCATAAAGGAAGTCTTGACCCCAGTGAAGGACGAAAGCATCCCTTGCCTGAGCTCCCTGCGCCAGAGTTCTGGAACAGAACCGGGGAAGTTTGGCATTCCACGGACTTGCAAAGAGGTCTATGTCCGGGGTTCCCCAAATTTGAAAAATCTTGGATACCTGGTCCGTATGTAGGGACCACTCGTGTAGAAGCAGAACTCGACTGAGTCTGTCTGCCCAAGAGTTTTGAACACCTGGAAGATAAACTGACAGAAGATGAATGTGATGCTCTCTGGAGAGGGCCCACAGTCGCAAAGCTTCGTTGCAAAGCGACAGAGAGCCAGTTCCTTCCTGCTTGTTCACATAGAACATGGCTACCTGATTGTCCGTGTGGATAAGGACTGTCTTGTGGCTGAGCAGGGTGTGGAAAACTCGCAGAGCAAGGAAGATTGCTCTGAGTTCCAAGAGAGTGATATGTAGACAAATCTCCTGTGGGGACCAGATGCCCTGGGTGGAGAGGTCCTGAAGATGAGCTCCCCACCCCATTGGAGAAGCATCTGTTTTAAGAGTTGCTTGGGGTAGAGGCTGTTGAAAGGGGGACCCCAGCAACAGGTTGTGAGGGGACTTCCACCACTGGAGGGACAAAATGAGGCGACTTGTGTTTGCTATTTTGTCTGACAGGCAGCCTAATGCCTGGGTCCACTGGGTGGATAAAGTCCACTGAGCTGCCCTCATGTGAAGGCGAGCATATGGTACCACGTGTACGGTGGATGCCATGTGGCCTAGTAACTGTAACATCTCTCGAGCAGTTAGTAGGGGCTTAAACTCTGCCTGAGAACCTAACTGCACCAAGCGAAGGCAACGGGCCTGGGGAAGATAGGCCCTTGCCCTTGTGGTATCCAGCAATGCTCCTATAAACTCCAGGGACTGAGTAGGGATCAAATTGGATTTGGGGATGTTTATTAGCAGCCCTAAATACTGAAGGATACGCATTGTGCAGGTTAGAGAACTCTTGGCCTCTGAGTGGGAGCTCGAATGAGCCAGTCGTCCAGGTAAGGGAAGACGAATATTCCCAGGGTGCGCAGAAAAGCAGCTACCACTGCCATGCATTTCGTGAACACCCTTGGTGCAGAGGCCAGACCAAAAGGGAGCACTCTTTATTGATAGTGCTTCTCTTGAAAAAGGAACCGAAGGAACCTTCTGTGAGTTGGATGGATGAGAACATGAGTGTACGCATCCTTGAGATCTAGAGAACAAAGCCAATCCTGACTCTGAAGGTATGGCAGCAGAGTTCCTAGAGAAACCATTTTGAATTTTTCCTTGACTAGGAATCTGTTCTACTCTCTGAGATCTAAGATGGCTCTGAAGCCCCCTGTTTTCTTTGCAATAAGAAAATAGGGGAGGTAGAACCCTGTGCCCTGTTGTTGAAAAGGCACTTCCTCTATTGCCCCCTGGGTGAGAAGAGTGGCAACCTCCTCCTCCAACAGGCTGAGGAGGGAGGTTGGAGAATTGAACTGGTGCACTCTTGTGAGAGGGGGCAAGCTTGAAAAATGAAGTCTGTACCCCTCTCTTATGATGGAGAGTGTCCAATGCTCTGCTGTAATTTGCCCCCACCTGGGAGCAAAGTGACATAACCTTCCTGGAATGGTGGAGGGCTCTGGTCCTTCTAGAGCCAGGAAGGCTAAGTTCTCTAGCGGAAAGTCAAAGGCCTTCAGGGGGCTGAGGTTGCTGGGCTGGAGCAGGCCTCGCAGCCTTGCTTTGCTCTGTTTGGAGGATTGCTGACGTTTGGTAGGGAACTGAGCTGCAGAAGATGCCCGCTGATCATAAGCAGGATATAATCTTTCCTTTTTAGAAAAAGGTGTTTTCTTGAATAACCTTTTCCTAGCAGGAGCAGCTGTGGATTTGGATAATCTATCCAAAGCAGAATTTTCAGCATCCATCTGATTGGCTTTTGCTTGCCAATCCTTACCAAACAGGCTCTCACCTGTACAAGGGATATTTCCCAATTCATCTTGAACCCAGATCTCCAAATCAGATGCTTGAAGCCAAGCAATCCTACGTGCACCTATGGCAATAGCTGAGGCTCTGCTTACGCATTCAAAGGAGTCGAAAGCTGCACAGTTGGAGAATTTGGAGATATCTTGGGCATGTTTGACCCAGTGAGAAAGTCTTGCCTTTTATCTTCAGACATAAAAGGACTTAAAGTCTGCAAATGGTCAGTGACTTCTTTTAAGAACATTCTCATGTAGAGACTATAAGAATTAATTCTCGCAGCAAGCATGGAAGCTTTGAAGACTCTTCTTCCAAAAGCATCCAGGGTTCTACATTCACGTCCTGGAGGATTAGAGGCATGTCTTTTGGCACTTCTAATCTTTCTCATTGCAGACTCAACCACAATAGAGTGGTGAGGAAGTTGAGTTTTATGGAAACCAGGACAAGGAGGGACACGATACATGGTATCCAACCTGCGAGAATGAGGAGAGGTGGTTAGAGGTGCTTCCCACATCCTCAACATGAGATCATACAGAATCTCATGAATAGGTAAGGTAGCTGCCTCCTTAGGAGTTTTAGGATATTGTAAAATATCTAACTCCTTGGCTCTGGGCTCTGTCTTGGGGCCACTGTAATAGAGAGGCCCCGAGCCACCTCTCTGATAAAGTCTTGAAAAGACAAGTCCTCTGGAGGAGACATCCTTCGTTTAGGAGAGGACTCCTCCTGTGGAAGAAGCATCACTGCATTGACTGACTCTTCAGAATCCTCAGAGGAATCGAAGTATCGTCTGTCCGGATGCTCTTGCAAAGCCCGATACCTGTACCGACCGGGATCGGTATCGGGAATAATTGGTACCGGAGGGCTTCAGAGGACAGAGTACCAGCATAGCGGACACCGATGCCGATGCCACCGATGGCGATGTTGCGGTACCACGGGCGTCGATGCCACAAGGAAAGCCGCCAGACTGCGTTCTATGGACAGAATCCTCTGATCCATCAACGCCGCCAATGCCTGGAAGTCGGTACCGGTGGAAGCCACCGGTACCCCAGAGCATGGCATCAGGAGATCTGTCGAGGCCACGCCATCAAGATCATACTGGAACCCCGATGATGATGCTTTAGAGGCCGAAGCCTCCCGCCGGGGTAATTTTGCCGGTGCAGAATCCTCGAGGGCAAGGCTAGAGGCATCTCGATGCTTAGAAGGAGATCTACCCTTGGAGGACCGGCTGGATTTATGTTTAGTTACCTGAGATCCATGTGAGGAAAAAGCAGCCCTGGAAGACGTCGATGCCACCGAAGCCGCATCAGAGGGAAACAGGGTACTGAGCTTGGCAGCTCGGTTCTGCTGACCTCTTTTAGACATTATGTAACAGGACCTATTATGGAATGGTCAGGACCTAAACATTTTAGACACCAGTCATGGGTGTCAGTGACGGAAATAGTACCGCCACATTTTGTGCACTTTTTAAATCCTGAGGCAGGCTTTTCCATATTTAAGGAAAAATGTTCTGGGCCTAAGGCCCAAAACGCAAGTGCACCTGAAGAAAAAGAACGGAAAAAAGATTGTTGGGTTTTTTTTACAAGAAGAAAAGAACAAAGACTGGTGGTACCGGTACAGCGTCAAAGAAGGTAGACGCGACACAAAAGAAATAAAGAAAAAATAAGGAAATTCTTCTGCGGTGACAGGAACACGACCTGCTGGCTCCGTGGAAAAAGAAGAACTGAGGAGAGACAGTTGGGAAAGGCGGGAAGGCAGCACGCAGGCGCTGTGGGATGCTCCCAAAGGCTTTCTGATTGGACGCTGGGGAGCGTTCCCGCGCAGGCTCTGTCGGTACCGACGAAACCCATATGTGAAGACTCATTCCTGCTTGTTCCTGGAGATTAGTGCTTTTTAAGAGAGGGTCTATCTGAGTGTATGCATTTTGGTGGAAGAATAGTGCTTTTTAAGAGAGGCTCTCTCTGAGTGTATGCAAGGGTTTGTTTAGATGCATTTTGCTGGAAGAACAGTGCTTTTTTTTTTTTTTTTTTAATTTCAAACATATTTCTTTATTTTTAAAGCACAAACCATACACTGATTACACATCATGCTGGTCACCACAACAGTGAAAACATCTTATCATCTCTTCTACTCCTGAGACAACTTACGACTTCCAGCCTCCTTTCCACAATATCAAATTGTACCACTGCCCACCCTCCCTCCCTCTTATCCATTCCTCATATCTTCCCCATACCTCCCAAAATTGACGCATTTTATGGGCCTTATATGCTGCAATCTCACACATAATCTTCAACCGTGCCATTCTGGCCAGGTTTTCTGCTACCGTAGGCACCTGAACACATTTCCAGTGTGACATAATCTCACCCCTCGCCGCCCCAATAAAGTACCCTATCAACAACTGCATATTTCGCTCCCCTTCCTCTTGCATCTCATTCAGGAGCACCATAGCCGGTGTGAGTATAATCTGGATGCCCACTACTTCACTTATTATCCTTGCCCACTCCTCCCACATTCTTTGTATACTCCTACAATCCCATATCAGGTGCTTGAGATCACCTTTCCCAGAACAACCCCTCCAGCACTCCCCCTTTTCTGTAGTACTAAAAGTCCGAAGCCGCCAGGATGTCCAATACATCAGATAACGCACTTTCAAGCTGTTCTCCAAGTACGGTGTACCCGGCGCTAATCTATTTGTCCACTTGTAAATATTATGCCACCTCCCTCTACTCCATTCCCCCCCCCCCAACTCTCTTTCCCACTCCACCTCCCCTCTACATTTCCCTCTCAGGTTCTTCCCCTGCCCCTCTTGCTGAATCAATTCTGCATATATAGTAGCAATCACCCCCTTTCGAGTGCCTGCTCTATTAATTTTTCCATGCCCATTTCCTCTTGCTGCAGGTCTGCTTTCACCCCATGTTTTGTGATATATGAGACCAATTGCATATATGCCAAATAATCACACCCCCCCTAATGCCAAATTCTTCTTGCAACTCCTCAAAGCTCTTGAGTTCCCCCTTCTTATGCACCACTTGCCTTAAGGTTACCAAGCCCTTCATCCTCCAGCCTCGAAACGCCCCCCCTTCTCTTCCGGGCAGGAACTCCCTCATTCCCATGATTTGTGTATTACGAGTGTACCTCTTCCCATGTAATAAATGAGCCTTTGCTCGTAACCACAGCTTCTTTGTACACGCTCTAAAGGGATTACTATCCCTCCCTTCCTCTCTTTTCCCCCCGGGGTCCCACACCTAAGCCTCCAAACCTCCCCCATAGCTCGTTTCCTGTTCCTGCTCCAAAGTTACCCACAGCGGCACTTCGAGGTCCCCCACTCAACTCTTTAATGCCCGCAATTGCGAAGCTAAATAATATTTCTCCATCCATGGTACTCCCAACCCCCCCTTCCCGTTTTCCCCTATACATTGTCTCTCGCGACACTCTAGGAGCCTTCCCAGCCCACACAAACTCCATCATAATCCTCTGCACCTGCTTCAAGTAGCGACGAGGTACTTGACACGGAAGAGCGCTAAATAGAAAAATGAAATGTGGTAAAACATTCATCTTTAAAACTGCAATTCTACCCAGCCAGGATAAGTATAAACCCTTCCATCTTTGGAGGTCGCCCTGCACCGCTCTCAATAACGGTACATAATTCCACTGCCCGAGCTTGCCAATATCATCCCCCATGTTAATCCCTAAGTACCTATAAGTCCCTTCCACCCACTTAAAAGCAAACCCCCCTTTCAAACCCGCAATCTCCATATCTGATAAGTTGAAACCCAAAATCTCTGACTTACTTCCATTAATTTTGTATCCTGCCCCTTGACTATATTTGTCAATTTCCCGCATCAGAACCGGTAGAGAAGTCAACAGTTCCCTAATAGTAAACAAAATATCATCCGCAAATAATGTTATCTTCGTTTCCTTCCCGTTCATTGGAACCCCTTTTATATCCGAGAGCGACCTCACCTTTTCCGCCAAGGGCTCAATAACTAATGCAAAAAGTAAGTACCACGCTCTAACCGAAATACTTCCCAATAACTACCATTGACCCTAATCCTGGCCTTAGGCGAATTAAACAATGCTTGTACCCACCTCACAAAGTTCGGCCCTATCCCCACCCTCTCCATTACCTGAAACATAAATGGCCACTCCACCCTATCGAACGCTTTCTCAGCATCCACAGTCAGAAATACGACCTTTTGCCCCATCCTCTGTACCTCCCACGTCAAGTTGCATATTTTTTGGATATTGTCTCCCCCCTGTCTTCCAGAAATAAATCCCGCCTGATCCGGCTTTATCAGGGTAGGCATAAACCTCTGCAATCTATTTGCCAAAATTTTCGCTAGCAACTTGGCATCCACAGTTAGCAGCGAAATCAGTCTATACGACCCGCATACCATATGGTCTTTCCCTGGTTTAGGCAGAACGGTTATCCCAGCCTCCGCCATTGACTCGGGCAACCCCCCTCCCTGTAACACCCCATTAAATACCTCAACCATCAGAGGTCTTAGAGTCGACTGAAACACTGTATAAAATTTCCCCGTCAGGCCATCCAGTCCGGGAGCTTTCCCCCTCTTTAAAGAACCTATGGCCTCCTCCACTTCCCCTTCCGTAATCAATCTATCCAACCATTCCGCCCCCTCCTTCACAACGGTGGGCAACTGACACTCCTCCAGATACTGCTTACTCTTCCTCTCTCCATCCTCTACTTCACTCCTATACAGCTTTTTGTAATATTCCACAAAGGTTTTTCTAATCTCATTGTTACCATGCACCAATCTCCCCGAGGTTGTACGTATGCTACCTATATTAGCCTGCGCTCTTCTCCTTCTCAATCTATTTGCCAGCGTCTTTCCTGCCCTATTCCCTCCCTCGAACATCTCCTGCTTGAGAACATTAAGTTCATGCACTATCTTACTAGCCCTCACTTGACTAAGCTGCCCTCTCAACTTCTGTAATTCACCTAATAAGCCCAGCTTCCTATTACACTGATGCCTTTGTTCCACCCGCGCAATCTCCTCCAAGAGTTGCCTTTCCGCGTTTCCCTTCATCCTATGCACTCTAGATGCCTCCTTTAGTAAATGCCCCCTCACCACAGCCTTTAATCCATCCCAGACCGTTCCCAGCCCCACTTCGCCATTCAGATTAAATTCCTGATATTCTCTCATTACCCGTGTCATTTTTTCCACTATCCCTGGGTCTTCCAATAAAGACTCATTAAGCCTCCAAAATTTAATTCCCTCGTCCACATATCCCAAGCTAAACTTCACCCGTAACGGTGCATGGTCGGTCCAGGTTATGGAGCCATGATCCACCTCAACCACCTTGTTCACCCACCCCCCTCCCGCCCATATCATGTCGATCCGACTATATGTATTATGCGGTGCCGAATAAAAAGTGTACTGCTTTCTCCCTGGATTATGACACCTCCAAAGATCTACCAAACCAAGCCCCTCCTTCAACTGTACTAACTTCCTCCTTTCCATCTTTTTCCCCGTCCCTCTCCCCTCTCCATTATCCAATCTAGGATTAAGCGTTAAATTATAATCCCTTCCCACAATTATGGGAACCTCTCCCAGGCCCGCCAATTCCCCTTGAGGTCGTTCATAGAACTCCCCTTGTCTCTCATTTATTTTATTTTATTTTTTTTTTAATTTATTTAACTATTTTCTTTTATACCGCCCCTTCCAGAGATCAAGGGCGGTTTACATGTAACAGTTTAACAGTATAGTACACATCTGTATACATTTACATTGAACAGTAGAATTCAACTATTTACATTGAACAATAAAGTTTAACTTTGTAAGGTATTAAAGTAGAATAAATCGCAAACTATTTACAGTAAATATTTACAGTGGCTGTGTGTGGTGAATAGGACAGGTGTAGGAGTTGGAATTTATTTCCTTTTATGCATAATTTCCTTTTATGACGTAAATGGGGGTGAGGGGGGGGCAGACAGGGAGTTAGTTAACGGGGGTTAGGGGGTTTGCGTATGTGTGTCCAAGTTTGTTGTGGAGCATGTTTTGGGGGAGTAGGGGATTTCAAAGTGTTCTGTGACTAGGTAGGTTTTTAATTCTTTCCTGAATTGGGAGAGGTCTTTTATGATTCGAATGTCTATTGGGAGGTCGTTCCAGAGCATTGGAGCAGCGAATGTGAATGCTCTGGAGCTAGTGGTTTTCTTAGTCTTCCGGATAGCTTTTGGTGTGATGAGGGAGTGGGCTGCATTTTGTCTGTGGGATCTAGTTGTGGTTGGAGAGTGCAGTAGTGTAGATAGGTGTGAGGGGGCTATGTCATTTATGAGTTTAAAGGTTGTTAGGATAATTTTGTATCTAATACGGCTGTTTATAGGGAGCCAGTGTAGTTCCCGCAGTATTGGGGTTACGTGGTCTGCTAGGTGTGCTTTAGCGATTACTTTTGCACAGATGTTCTGAGCTCTTTGTAGAAGGTATGTGCTTTTTTGAGAAAGGCCTGTTAGGAGACTATTGCAATAGTCGAAGTGTGGGGTGATCAGTGTGCTTACTACAGATCTAAAGTCTTGTGTTTCGAGGAATGGCCTTAGGTGTTGAATAGTTTTAAGTTTATAGAAAATGGTTTTCACTGTTTGTTTTATGTGTGGTAGCATAGTGAGTGTGTGGTCGATTATTACACCTAAGTATTTTACCTGTTTTCTAACAGGTATGGTAGTTTTGTTGATTGTAATTGTTTCCGGGTAAGTGTTCTCAGTTATAGATGACCTTGTTACGAACATTGCTTCCGTTTTTCTGAGGTTGATGCTAAGGTAATTTGATTCCATCCAGGATGACGTCTCTGCCATGCATTCGGATAGTGAATCATAAGTGGGGGTTTTAGTGTTTATGGGGATAGCAAGCATGATGTCATCAGCGTATATAAAATGTTTAATCCTGTGTTTTTTAAATATGGTTGTTATAGGTTGCAGGTACAGGTTAAATAGGAGGGCTGAAAGGGCCGATCCTTGTGGTATTCCCTGTCCCTGGGGGAATGTTTCTGATGCTTGTTGGTCAATTTGGACGCGTATTAGTCTATGTGTGATGTAGGACTTGAACCATTTAAGGACAGTCCCGCCTATTCCTAAGTTCTCTAGTCTGTTGATTAGTGTAAGGTGGTTGATGTTGTCGAAGGCGGCTGAAATATCTAAGAAGAGGAGTAGGAAGCCTTGGTTGTTGTCATCTGTACCACGAATGAGGAAGTCCATTAGGGTGATTAAGAGTGTTTCTACTCCATGGAAGGGGCGGAATCCAAATTGGTGTGAGTCAAGTGGTTTGTGTTCATCAATGTGTTCCTGTAACTGTAGTTGAATTGTTTTCTCTATTATTTTGGCTATAAATGGAATGCTGGCTATTGGTCTGTATGAGTTCGGGTCTTTTGAGTCAAGCTTACTATTCTTTATTATTGGTCGGAGTGTTGTGAGCTTTAAGGCATCAGGCATTGTGCCTTGTGAAAGGGATTGGTTGACTATGTGTAGTAAATATTCAGCCAGTTCATCCTTTGCACACTTAATCCAAGACACAGGGCATGGATCGAGTGGGGAGGTTGTGGTGTTGATCATTGTTATGATCTTAAGGAGTTGTTTTTGATCGGTCAAATGAAAACTTGTCCATTCGTTAATGGTTTTGGTACTTGTTGGTAGTGATGCCGGGGTAGTGGTATTGCTTTTTAGTTTTTCTGCAAAATGTGTTGCTAGTATTTGTACATTGCTTGTTGTTTAGGCTCAGTGTTATTCGTTTTGGTTAGTGTTTTTACGATCGCGAATAATTCTCTAGGGCGGTTGATGGCTGAGTTTATTACTTTAGAATGGTAGTCTCTTTTTGATTTGTTGATTGCATTTTTATATCCAGTAAGTAAGAGCATGTATTGGGATTTGTTTTCGTCTGATTTTGTTTTTCTCCATCTTTTTTCTTGTTTCCTCAATTGTTTTTTTAGTTTTGTTAGCTCTTTCGTGAACCATTTTTCCGTCTTTTTTATTTGTTTTTGTAAGGCTTGTGTGGGAACAGCTGCATTTTGAATGGTAAGGTTCCAGTGTGTTATAGTTGAATTGATGTCTGTTGAGTTGGTGTTGAGTTTGGGTAATACTTTGTCGAGGAATGTGCTTTTGTCAAATCGTGCGAAGCGTGAGGTATGTGGAGTTGCACTTGTGGTTGTTTTTGGAGCTTGTGCTGGTAAGTGGATTGTGATGAGGTGGTGGTCGGACCAAGGTACTTCGGTTATAGTTGGGGTGGTATGTAGTCGGTGACTGTAAAGTGTAGATGGGAGGAATATTAGGTCAAGTATGTTACCTTTTTTGTGTGTGGGGGTACATCTGTGTGTAACCCATTTGTGTCATAGCATCAATGAAGTTATCTGATTGTGAGTGGTTCAGCGATGGAAGGTTCAGGTCACCAAGGAGTATGAGTGGTTTGCTTTGGGATGCTGTGCATGCGAGCTCAAGGATAGGGGTGAGGTTTTTTTGATCGGATGTTGGGGGTCTGTATATGAGGGTGAGTGCAAGGGTTTTATTTTCTATATTGACAATGTCCATTCCATCTATATTATTTAAGTTTGTTAGAGTGAATTGTAGTTCCTTTTTGGTGAGTATCAATGTGCCACCTCCTCTTTTTATATTTCGATGGCAGTTGAATGTGTCATATTGGTGTGTGGTTAGTTGGTTTAGTAGTATAGTGTCTGTAGGTGAGAGCCATGTCTCAATAATGCAGATAATGTCAGGGGTTGTGTCGTTTATTATGTCATTGATTATTGGTATTTTATTTCGTATGGATCGGATGTTTATTAGTATGAGTTTTAGTTTATTGTTTGTATTGTCAGCTTGGTCATTTATATCACTAAGTGGTTGAAGCTTTATTTGGATGAGTCTATGGTGGTGTTTGTCTGAGGTTTGGCGTGAGTAATTGTTGTGGGAGTTTGTGTGTGTATAGCTGTGTGTTGGGTTCTGGTGCTGATTGTAAGTGGCTGGGAAGTTATTATAAGTGTTCCGGTAATGATTATGGATGATGGGGATATTTATTATGGGGGCTTTTGCTGATTTTGTATGTGTGTATGTGTTGAGTTAGGAGTGTTATTAGAATAAGGGTAAGAGTGAGGCTTTCCAGCTTAGTAGGAGACATTGTGTTTGTTTTATTTGAGGTGGATGGTTGTGTAGGAGGGATCAGTGTTGGGATTAATGGACTCTGATGATATTGAGAGTGAAGATGTTGCGTATGGCTCCAGAAATTATTCTATATAATTACTGGCAGCAATAAATTTTTTTTTTTAGTTACTGACAACAGAATATTCAATTAGATGTTGGCAATTATGTATTCATTTTAGTTACTGGTAACAGTATATACATTTAGTTATTGGCAGCAGTATGGTTATTTAGTTTCTGGTAACAGAATATTCAGTTAGTTTCTGACAACAATGTATTCATTTAGTTACTGGCGACAGTATAATTATCAATTAGCAATAGTATGGTCACAGTTTCTGATAACAATGTATTCTTTCAGTTACTGGCAACAGTATTTATCAATTGGCAACAGTGGGAGTGGTTCCAGGTATCGTTATAAGTACTTATAACAGTTTATGAGCTAGAGATTACTAGCAACGAAGCATAAGGTTAGTCAATTACTAGCAACAGTATATCGGTGTAAGAGATAGTGGTTACTTGCAACAGTTTTTCTAATTTCTGCTTACTTGCTGTGGAATACCCAGTTGAATGAGGATCTAGTCGGCGTAGCTGATTAGCAGATGTTATCAAGTGCTCCGCCTAAGGGCTACGCCAAAGGGCCCTCTGGCGAGGCCCTCAGGCGCGGGCGCGCTTGATGTCGCGAGCTTTTATAGCCCTCTGGTGCGCCCTGATTGGGCAGACGAAGTGCCGCTGCCGCTCCTGATGCCGGAGGCTCTATCCCCGGGCTGGGGAGAGCTGCTGATGGTGTCAGGAGCAAAGAGGACCACGCGCCCGATGGCGCGAGCTTTTATAGCCCTCTGGTGCGCCCCAATTGGGCAGACGAAGTGCCGCTGCCGCTCCTGATGCCAGAGGCTCTATCCCCGGGCTGGGGAGAGCTGCTGATGGTGTCGGGAGCATTGGGCCCATACAGACTTAGCACCCAGACCTGCTCCTTCCCCACCTGACTCTTCGCTCCCACACATCTACCTCCCTTGTCCCGATACTCCCCCTTCACTTTCCCCACCCATTCCGCCCCTATCAATAACCCTACCCCCCCTTCCGAGGCTCCGCCCTTTGCCCTGCTAATATTACCCGAGGGTATTTTTTTGTTTGCAACATTCTTTCCTGCCCCACCTTCAAGTGTGTTTCTTGTATACACAAGAAATCTGCTTTCAACCTTCCCCCTTCCTTTTCCACCAGTCGCCTCTTCCTCCATGTTCTAAGTCCCTTGCCATTGATAGTGACCACTGTCATGCTCTGCTCCCCCACTCGTTCCCCCTTCCCATCCCTTCCCCCCTCCCTACTCCCTTCCCTCCCCCCACCCCTCTCCCTCTCCCCTCAACTCCCTCCTTTCCCTTGGAGGCTCCCTCTGGAGTAGTACCCATCAGCTTAGACAAACCCCTCTACACCTTCACCTCCCCCTCCCCACCTAATATTGCAACCCTTCCCATTCCCCCCCCCCCCCACACACAACACATCATCACCAGCTTACCAACCCCTTTTTTTTGTTTATCTTTTCTTTTTTTTTCCTTTTTGTTTCATATTTTTGTATGTCAGCATTTTTTCCTTCTCATATTTTTTCCTTTTATTTTTTTTCCCCCTCTTTTTTTTTGTGTTTTTACGGTTTGATAAACATACCTCTACCTCCCCCTTAAAGCAATCCCCCCACCATAGCAGGCTTACCCCTCTTACTAATTCCCAGATTTCAAAATCTTAGCTACCTCCCCCTCTGCACACTTTCCCCTATTGTTCCCGTACTATCCCCCACTCCCCCCACTTCCCCCCATATTTAACTCATACCCACCCATTTTTGTTTGTGTGTCTTTTTTTTTTTTTTTTTTTATTTTATCTACCTTTTTTTTTTTTTTGCATTGTTTTCCTTTATTTTTTCCCCCCTTTTGTTTTTTTCTTTTAGTGTTTGAGATACATGTCAACAACACACCCTTCAAGCAATCCCCCCAACACATCAAACATAACCCATCATACCAAATCCCAGATTTCAAACCCATAGCTTCTTCCCCCTCTGCATATTTTCCCCTTTCGTTCCCGTACTATCCCCCCACCTCCCCCCAAACATGACTCATTTACTTTTACTTTCCCCTCTCCTCCCCCCCTCTGCCCCCAACATCAGTCTCACATCCCTACACTATACCCCTCTCCCGGAGCTGCACAGATCCCTGGTCGTCTTCTGTAGCCTCTCTTCAAGTGTCCTCTCTGGAATTCTGTCCAGCTTCCTCCTCTACTCCATTCCGGAGTCCTCAGCTTCTCTGTCCCATCGACTTCCGGGCCCCAGTAGTAGCCCCGCCACCTCCGTCTGCTTGCTTGTGTTCCACCAGGCCACTCCCCGGCCCTGCCGCTCTCAAGGCTTTGACCGCCTCCTCATACGTGCGCGCTCTCCAGCTCTTTGTCCCCACAGTGAAGTTTATGCCGAAGGGGTACAGCCAGCAATATCGCACATTGTCCTTTCGCAATACTGATGTTATCGGCTGCATTTCTCTCTGCCTTTGTAAAGTCCCAGCAGCCAGGTCCGCATACAGCTGTATCGTGTACCCCTGCCATACAAAATTCCCTTTCCTCCTCATTTGCTTCAGTATTCTCTCCTTTACCACATACTCATGTACACACAATACAATGTCTCTCAGCTTATTCATCCTACTTGGCCCCAAGGCCCTGTGGGCTCGATCAATTTTCACCTCTGCCCTTTGCTCCTCAGTCCCCCCATCATGTAGGATCGCGCTGAGCACTGCCTTCGCCACTCTCTCACAGTCCTCGAACTCCATTTCCTCCGGAACCCCTCTGATTCTCAAGTTTGAGCTTGCCTTAGCCCTTCTTGTATATACAAACCTAATCTAATTGTATTTTGTACATATGTTTATAGTTACCCTGTTGATCCAAGTTTAAACTCCTGTTACAATGTAAGCACAGAACAGTCTTCTGACTGTGCACCCTTGTTATATGTGAACCGCACTGATAAATAGCGCGGTATATAAAAGTTGTTAAATAAATAAATGAAATAAGTTATTACGCCTGGATCTGTTCTCAAGATCCTCAAGCTTCAAAAGCACTTGATCTTTCCATGCTGCAATGCCTTGCAGCGTGCTCTCTACTTCCTTTTGCCTGCCGTGCAACTCCACCATCTGCTGTTCTTGCTCCTCTGCTCTTCGCGCCAATTCCCCCAACTCCTCTCGCAGCTCACCACAAACTTCTCCAACTTCAGCTTTCACTGCCACCAGCTCCGATTTAATCTCCTCAAACCACGCTCGCAACTCCTCCCGAGTCACATTTTGTACTTTCATTTCCGCCGCTTCTCAGTCTCCAAACTTACTGCTTTTCCGCTCCAGCGTTTCTCTGCCGCACATACCCTCCACCGCCATCTTGCTGCCAGCTCCGTCTTGCTTCCCTCCGCCATAAGCGAAATCGCGGAGGTCTGCAGCCTTCTTTCTCGTTGTCAATGTCAACCACTACTTCTCTCTCGGCTCTCCTCGCCCTTCGGCCACTTTTTATTACACTTTGGGGGGGGAACCGCCGATAATCGGGTTTATCTCAGGAGCTCGTTCTCTACCCAGCCATCCAGGCCGATGACGTCACTTCCTCCAGAACAGTGCTTTTTAAGAGAGGCTCTGTCTGAGTGTGTGCCAGGGCTTGTTTAGATGTGTTTTGCTGGAAGAATAGTGCTTTTGAAGAGAGGCTCTGTCAGTGTGTGCAAGGGTTTGTTTAGATGTGTTTTGCTGGAAGAATAGTGCTTTTTAAGAGAGGGTCTGAGTGTGTGCAAGGGTTTGTTTGCACGTGCATAAAGCATGGTAGGAAGCACAGGCAGGAAAACAATGCCAGCAGCAGCAAGTTCTGCTAAATGTGTCATTGGGAATCCCAAATCCTACAACACGAGAACCCCATCCCCCCAACCTGAAAGCCGTGCTGGGTGCAGCACATAAGAAAAGGCCTGCCTACAAAATGAGCAGCCACTGCAGCTGCCCGAAGGGAGAAGGATCTGGCAGAATAAAGCAGTTACTCACCTGAAGCAGGTGTTCTTCAAGGACAGCAGGAATTAATTTATCTACTTAACATTTCTTACACTGCCTTTCAGTGGTATCAAGGCGGTTTACATCGAACCCAAACACAAGTTACATAGAACATGGTTACAACTAACAAGCTGCATGCAATTTAAATCCTTGTGCAGTTAACTATTTACAGTTTAACCCTTAGACAGTTAAGTATTTACTGTTTGATCTGTGGGCTGCTAACTATTTACATTTTGAATGGTATAGAGTCCAGTTTTTGGTGTATTTCAGTCACTTGGGTATGAGGGAGATTAACAGTTTGTCCTGTAAAATTTCAGGAATGTGTGTGTTTTTAGCATCTTCCTGAAATCCTTCAGGTCAGTAGTTGCTCGGAGATTAGCTGGAAGGGAGTTCCATAAGGTAGCTCCATATATGTAAAAGGTGCGATGGCTTGTTTCTTGTGTACTGGTTGTTTTACGACTGGGGACTTTAAGGAGATTCATGGTTTGGTCTCTTCTTGATCTGTTGTCTGTACAACTATATGTATGAGAGATTGTAAACAGCCAGCATTTAGGTTGTGCATACTCTTGAAGGTGTTCATGATTGATATGTATTGTATTCGTGCTTGGATGGGCAGCCAATGTAGCTCATTTAATACTGGGGTGATATGCTCTTCTCTAGGTGTCTGTGATATCAAGTGAGCTGCAGAGTTTTGAGCTATCTGGAGTGGAAGGACATTTTGGTAGCCCTTGGAGTATTACAGTAATCCCAGATAGAGGGGTAATGATTGCTTGGCAGACCGTGCGGAATAGATTATGATCCAGCAACGGGAAGAAGTTATGTAGAGTCCTTATCGTTTGATTTGTCACTGCAGTTGTTTTCTTAATGTGTGCCTGGAAATTAAGTTTCTGGTCTAGTGTCACACCTAGGTATTTGACTTCTGATTTGATGGGGATATCATGGTTGTTGAAGATGAGTTTTTTTTACTGGAACATAGATGGGAGTCTCTGTTCACCACCAGTGCCTCTGTTTTGCTCAAATTCAGCATGAGCAAGTGTTCGTGTAGCCACTGAGGCTATTCCTTGACACATGAGAAGATGGAGAAGTCCTGGTTCCTTGTTGCAATTGGGGTGTATAACACAATGTCATTTGCATAGATATGAAACATTATCCTGTGTTTCTGGAGGATGCTACATATGGGCTGGATGTATAGATTAGAGGTCTGAGAGCTGATCCTTGAGGGAATCCTTGGTGAACCTGAAATGGCTTTGAGGTCCTGTTTTGTATTTCAACCTGCTGTGTGTGGTCAGATAAGTATGAGCGGAACCCCATTTACTCTGATTTCTACCAGGTGAGTAAGGAGTCTTCTGTGGTTTACAGAGTCAAAGGCAGCTGAGATGTCTATAAATATAAGGATGAATGCCTGTTTGGATCTTTAAATTCCCTTAAGCAGGGTGTCAAGGAGGGAAGTCAGAAGCATTTCAGTACTGTAATGTTGTCGGAACCCATGTTGCTGAGGTGCATTGGAGTCTATAAATTCCTGAAACTGGAGCTGAATGGCTTTCTCTATTATTTTGCTACAATGATCTATAAGATGTGGGTAAGGCAGGGTCAGCTGTAGCCTTCTACAGGGTGGGCCCAACAGAGGAGACCTTTAGGTTAGTTAGCATCAGCCCCAGAGTGAGGGAAGAGTTTATTATTTTGAGCAGTGGTGAAGTTAGCTCTTTCCTGGATGCTTTGAGTTCTCACATATGGATGATGTCCCCAACAGAGTCCCACATGGGTACGTTCCCAGCTTCCAATGGAAGCTTTTGGGAGGCTCAACTACGTATGCATGCCTGCTTTCCCACCTGCCACAGCGCCATCTTCTCCAGTAAAATAACAGAGCAGTAGCCAAAAGCAACTCCTTGGAGAGGTAGAAAGGTTGTGAGGACTTATTCCTGCTGTCCACGGAAAACACCTGCTACAGGTGAGTAATTATGCTTTCTCCATAGACAAGCAGGAAGTAAATCCTAATGTATGGGACTTCCAAACTACACACTACCGAAAACAGAGGAGGTCAAAAGCCCAACAGGGGCACAAAAACCAGAGAAACAATAATGAACAGTGTGGGTAGTACCTCTACGGGACTCAACTGATTCAGCATTGTTAGCAAACATCCTCAATGAAAGGTCACTTTTTGGTAGCCTGGACAGACAGGCTGGTGGGAAGGAGTTGAATTTAAGTCCCAAAGAGGTGCCGGAGTACAGCTTGGCTTATGTTGCTCTTGCGTCGGAAATCCCCATCCAGATAGTAATGACCACTTTGCAGCCCTGCAAATCTCCTTCATGGAGATTGAATGCAAGCTGGCTACTGACACAGCCATAGCTCGGAAACTGAGCACTATGACATGGCCATCAAGGCTCAGGCATGCCTAGGTATAAGCAAAAGAGATGCAGTCTGCTAGCCAATTGGACAGCCTGCATTTGGAGACAGCAGCGCCCAGCTTGCCAGGGTCAAAGGAGACGAACAGCTGGGTGGACCTTCGATGAGCCTTCATACACTCCAAATAGAAGGCCAAAGCTCACTTGCAGTCTAGCATATGTAGTGCAGCCTCCCCACCCCAGTTGGCGTGAAGCCTGGAGAAGAACATTGACAGAACAACTGATTGAGTCAGGTGAAAAGCAAAGACCACCTTGGGCAGGAAACGCAGATGTATTCGCAAGACTACCCTGTTGTGGTGGAACCTGGTGTACGACAGGTGAGCCACCAAAGCCTGAAGCTCACTGACGCAGTACACCGAAGTCAACACTACCAGGAAAAAGACCTTCCAGGTCAGGAATTTTCAAGGGACAGGAAGCAAGCAGCTCAAAGGACACTGTCAGGAGTTGCGCAAGGACTTCGTTAAGATCTCTAGCCACCACAGGAGGCTTGAAAAGGAGGCTTGGAGAGGAGCAAGCCCTTCATGAAATGAACTACCAAGGGCTGAGCGGAGATGGGCTTCCCCTCTGAGATGTGATGGTAGGCCCCAGTCACGCTCAGGTGAACTCTGAGAGAGTTAGACTTCTGACCAGAGTCCGAGAGGGGGATGGATTGGAATGTTCATGTATACATCCTTGAGATCAAGGGAGCATAGCCAATCATCTTTTTTAGGTAGAGGAGTAGGGTCCCCAGCGAGATCATCTTGAACTTTTCTCGCACGAGATAGGTGTTGAGGTCTCAGATGGGCCAAAAAGCGTGTTCTCCAGGGACAGCAGGAATCAGTTCTCACATATGGGTGATGGTGCCGACGAAGCCCATGAAGAAGCATCTGTCCAACTTTCAAAGAAAGCCTTTGGGAGATGCCACCACACATGCATGGTTCCCTTCCAGCCCAAGGGTGCCATCTTGCTTAGTCACAGACATAGCTAAGACAGCATAAAACAAATTGGTATAGTTAAGGCAACTCTACGGGGAGAAGGGAGGGTTGTGAGGACTGATTCCTGCTGTCCCTGGAGAACACCTGTTACAGTTGAGTAACTATACTTTCTGCAGGAACAAGCAGGAAGTCAGTTCTCACATATGGGACTCCCTACTTACAGGCTAAGACAACCTTTAGAAAAGACACGGTCAAGCCATGAGTAGCAGTCGGTGAGTCTGAAGGACAGACTCTGATAGGACCCCGGTGTCCAGGGAGAACCATCACTCTGGTAGCCTGAACACAGAAGGGTTGGAGAGTCAGAGTTGCTTAACCCCCAAAAAGATTACAGAGTACTGCCTGGCCGAAGGCATTGTCCTGTCAGGACTCCCGCTCCAGGCAGTAGTGAGCTGCAAAGGTGTGGACTGAAAACCAGGTGGCAGCCCAGCAAATGTCTGTCAATGGGATAGAACGCAAGTTTGCAAACAAGGTTGCCATAGCCCCGGCGCTGTGAGCCGTGACTCGGCACTCCAGCAGGAGCTCAGCCTGATCATAGGCAAGGGCAAGGCAGTCCGCAACTCAGGTGGACAGGGCCCGCTTTGTCACTGCCTCCCTTAGCCAGCTGGGGTCATAGGAGACAAAAAGCTGGGAGGCTTTGCAGTGGCCCTGGGTATGCTGCAGGTAGAAGGGAGAGGACTCTCTTACTGTCCAGAGTATGAAGTACAGCCTCCGTGTTGCTGTCGTGAGACCATGACAAGAAGGTGTGGAGCACCACCTCCTGATTGAGGTGGAAGGAGGAGACCACCTTCGGCAGAAATTTGGGGTGCGTGCAAAGCATGACCCTGTTCTTATAGAACCTCATATACGGTGGCTCCACCACCAGAGCCTGGTGCGGTACCACAGGTGGCAGGTGGCTAGTGGCTCAAATGGCGGCTGTGTGAGCCATGTCAGCACTACGTTGTCCTCGATAGGGTTGTGGTGTGCTGAAAGAGCACACATGTGCACCCTGACTTAGTTGGACTTAAGTCCGTCATGGGAGAGGTGCAGCAGGTATTGCAGGACTAGCTGCACCGTGCAGAAGGGATCTGCCCATTTCTCCGAGCACCACATGGAGAAGCTCCATCACTTGAAGGCATAAGCACGTCTTGTAGAAGACTTGAGGGAAGCCAGCAGGACCTCCTCCGCCTCCTCTGAGAGGCTCAAACACTAAGGCTAACCGTTCAGCAGCCATGCTGTTAACACCAGAGACCCCAGATTGGGGTGACGAAGGAAGCCCTCTTCCTGAGTCAGCAGCCCCGGGGAGTTCCCAAAAAGAGACCGAGGATTCCATCGTTAGGCAGAGCAGCTCTGGGAACCACGGCTGCCTGGGCCACTGGGGGGTTACCAGGATTAGCAACACCCTGTCCCAAAGAACCTTGAATAGGGTCTTGGCGACCAGCAGCGTGAGTGGGAAGGCATACAGAAAACCTTCCGACCATGAGATGAGAAAAGCGTCTGCCACTACCTGGGATGGGTGAGATTAGTGGGAGCAGAAACGCGTCAGCTGGGGGCACTGGCCAGGCTAGCAAAGAAATCAATCTGGGGGATCCCACAGCCAAAATAGCCTGTGGGCTACTCTGGAGTTTAGCTGCCATTAATGCGATTGCAGGACTCTGCTTAGCTTGTCCGCGAGGGCATTGTCTTGGCTTGGCAGGAGTGTCCCCTGGCTGACTGTGTATGAGCAGAGGACTACTGCCTCCTGGCAGAGGGCGTAGGGGCCCATGCCTCGCTGTTTGTTCATGTAGATCACCACCATTTGGTTGTCCATCTGGATGAGCACCAGCTGGTGCTGGAGACGGTGGCGGAAGGCCTTGAGCATCAAGAATATGGCCCTGAGCTCCAAAAGGTTGATCTGATGTTGGGCTTCAGCCCAGTACCAGGTGCCCTGTGTGTGGAGGTTCCTGCGGTGCGCTCCCCAAACTATCAATGAGGCATCTGTGGTGAGGACCTGCTGAGGAGTGGGGGACTGGAAAGACATGCCTGCCCTCAGATGTTACATGGTCCAACACCAGCAGAGTGACTCTGCCAGAGGGCAGGTCATGTAGATCTTGTCCTGGAAGCAGACAGTGGCCTGCATCCACTGAAACCTGAGGCACCACTGAGCCACTCTCGTGAAGTTGGGGGTTCGGTGTGAGATATACCGTGGTGGCCATGTGGCCAAGAAGGCAGAGCATGACGTGTGTCGGCATACAGCATCTACCATGGATGTTTGCAGCCAAGGCCATGAGCTGTTTGGTCCCATCGCTGGACAGGAAGGCCTTTGCTTGGAGGTATCCAGGTGCACCCCAATGAACTCCAAGATCTGTGATGGGGTGAGGTGGGACTTGGGATGGTTTATCATGAACCCCTGGTATTGCAGGACACCAATGGTGCAGCTTTTGGCCTGTTGCACCTTAGTGGCTATGTCTCCCTCTGATGAGCCAGTCATCTAAGTATCAGAAGGCGGCGGTTCCTTGGAGGCATAGGCAGGATGCCTCAACTGCCAGGCACTTTGTTAAGACTGGGCCCAAAGGGTAGTACCCTATATTAGTAGTGGGCACTCCCGACCATGATCCTAAGGTACTGTCTGTGCCTGGGGTGGATGAGGATGTGGATGTGGATGTGGATAAGGGGGTGGATGAGGTCCAAGGAGCATAGCCAGTCTCCCTGTCGGAAGTATGGAAGCAAGGTTCCAAAGGAGAGCATCTTGAATTTCTCTCACACCAGGAACTTGTTTAGGTCTCTGAGGTCTAGAATGGGCCTTAGGCCTCCTGGCCTTTTGGGGATGAGGAAGTACCTTGAGTAGAACCCCCTGTCCCTTTGTTGATAGGGCACTGATTCCACAGACATGTCTTTAAGAAGACCTGAGAGTTCCTGCAGTAACAGGGCCTGATGCAGGGGAGTCCTGGGGGGCTCTCCCGGGAAAAATGGAGGAGGCATCTGATCCAGGTAGAGGAGATAACCTTCTCTGACAACCTGGAGTGCCCAAGTGTCTGTAGTGATGGTCGACCACCAGTGAGCAAAGTGGGCCAGACGTCCCCCTGTGGGCTGCTGATCTACAGGAGGGGGAAAGGCTATGCCCAGCAAGTCAAAGGCTTGGCCCAGGCTGGGGCTGGGGTCCTTCTGCTTGCGAGGTCATTGTCAAGGTCCTTGAGGAACCTGCTGAGGGGTCTGTGGAGCTAGGTATTGCTGGTAGCTGTGGAATCCCAGGCCCTTCCTGGAGAAGGGGGGGGGGGTTCTTCCTGGGGGCCTTATGTTTGGGACCCGAGGAAGTTTTCTTCAAGAGCCGGATCCTTGTCACGTACTTGAGCTCTAGTTCCACAGCTTTGTCTGCCATGGCCTTGCCAAAGAGATTCTCTCCCAGGCAGAGGACAATCCAGGAGCTTTTCCTAGACCCATTGCTCGAGGTCGGAGGATTAAAACCAAGCCTGTCTTTTGGCGCTGATATAGGTGCCGGCGACCTGGGCCATGGCCTTAAAACCATCGTAGGAGGCCCGGGTGATAAACTTTGAGCAGTCTGTGACAGTTCTGGCCAGCATCTGGAACCTCTGAAGGGGTTCCCCAGAGAGGCCAGCAGAGTAGCTCTTTAGTTCCTTCATGGTGTCCCAGAGGAACATACCCATGTAGAGGAGGTATGCCTGGACCCGGCAGCCCAGCATGGAGCCCTAGTAGCATTTTTTGCTGAGGGCATTGAGGCTCCAGGCCTCCCTGTTGGGGGGAGTCAAGGAATGTCTCTTTTGGCTTTGAAGTCAACGCATGGCTGACTCGACCACCATGGAGTCGTGTGTTAATTGGCCCCTGCGGAAGCCTGGGTTCGAGTGGTCAAGCCGGCAACTGACTGTGCGTACCCATAGCCAGTGTCTCCCACATACGTAGGAACAACCTCTCAAGGATCGCTGGGACTAGCACTGATAGGGACTCCTTCGGGGGGGGGGGAGGGATCGAATTGAAGGATCTCAAGATCCTCCAATCGAGGGTCGTTTGCCGACTCTGTGGTGAAGGCTAGAGCTCTGGCCATGTCCTGCACAAAATCGAGGAAGGCTTTGTCCTCAGGAGGGGACTGACATTGGGCCTCTGGGAAGGATGGGTCCAACGGGAGGTCTCGATGCCTCTGGGTGTCCAGGGAAGGGTCATCCTCAAATTCCCAATCTGAGTCGTCAGAGGTGGATTCAACGATCGACCAGACCCAGTTCAGGGCTGGAGGCTCGTAGGCCTCTGTGGCATGGCTGGAGCTGGGGCCCCTGGCGTGGCGTTCAACGCATCAAGATTTTTTCACAGAAGGCTTTTCATAGAAAGATGTTAATGAATATTATTTAGATGCAAATCTATACGCCGGCAGCATCAACCAAGCAGCCTAAAAGGGACGATTCCCTGAAGAAACTGCTGTTGTGAAACGCTTGGGGTACCTAGCTGTGAGCGTTGGAATTGCCCTGTTCGTCTCCTGATAGAAGCTAAGTGTCTAATGATATTAGTAGCTCCTCATGCACAATATGTAAATCTTTTGGAAGAACGTGAATCATCTTTAATATTTTTATTTATTTATTTATTTATTTATTTATTTAAGGTTTTTCTATACCGCACTATTCGGCATCAGCACGGTTTACAATAAACAAGTTTGTACAATGAGGAACAGCCATACATTGAACTTACATAGAACAGGGAGTTTAAACATGGATAACAGGTGAACTTTATACATAGCAAACAAAGGGAGATTTAAACAAGGGTAACAGGTGAACTTTATACATTATATACACAGGGATTGCATCACATCTAAGTTTATGATACAGGCCCTAAGGGGGATAGATGGGGAGGTGAAGAGTTTTCATCGGAAATATGAGGAATGCCAAATATTTATGAGATGGAAAATATTTTCAATTTTCAATTTCAAGTTTAAACAATTTTTTAAGAACATATTCTACAAAAAAAAGGCTAAGGAAGGCAGAGGGTCGTTGATGTAAAACTGGCACCATCAATGAGCGACTAGCTCCTGGTTTACGTGCCGCTAGTTTTTCTGAGACCAATTGCCAAATGCCAGAGTGAAATAATTAAGCTTTTAAGTTGCAGAGTAAGTCATTAAACGGCATGAGTTCTATATACGCCTTGAGGGCATGAAGGCGTTCCTCCAGTACTGCCATCTCCGAAGGCATCAGGACCAGAATTATGACTTTGACCAACAATTCCAGCACCCCATTAGGGGACTTCACGATGGTGGGAGACACCCGGCGGCCCTCTGGGGCCCTGGGAACTGACTGCTCCCACTGGGGCATCTTTGCAGGTTGCTCTCTGTGTCGCATTGGGAAGGGCTCCGATGACAATGCATATGAGTCGAAGCTCAGTGTTTGTATGCCCCCTTTGATGCAGAGGAGTCTGTCCTCTGTTCCGGACAGAGGTTGATGGAGCGACTCCATTCTGGGCCACTGCAGCCCCATGGCTCCAAGTGGGCACCAGCACCCCCTTAATGATGATGCCTCTGTAGAACGTCGCAAGGTTGTCTATGTCAGTGCCAATGCTGAATCTGATGGCCTGGACGCCCATCATTTCTCCCAGCCCTTCAGGCCCCGTCTGATCATCTGTGGGTACAGATTACAAGATGCAGGCTGGTGGACAAGGCCAAGGCATTGAAGGCACCAGCTGTGACAGCAGGTGACAGAGATGGTACGACCACATTTGGTGCACTTCTTAAACCTGCTGGCTAGCTGGACATGTCTAGGAAAATGCCCGCGGCTAAATCGAAGGGCTGATAGTGCCAGCAGTGGGAAAAATGCAAAAAAAAAAAAAATGAAGAAAAGAAACCAGTATCGGCCAGGGAGCCAATACTACCGGCGACAGGAGAGAACTAGAAAACAGATTCAATTTGTTTTTTTGAAAAGTAATGATAGGCAAGGGGTTAAAAACACAAGAACTTTTTCTGAGGACAGCAGGAACACATCCTCGGAGCTCAATGGAAAAAAGACTGAATAAGATGGCACCGTAGCAGGGTGCGAAGGCAGGCACACATGCCTGGTGGAGCCTCCCAAAAGCTTCCAATGGAAGCTGGGGAACGTTCCCACATGGGGCTCTGTCAAGGACATCACCCATATGTGAGAACTTACATCCTACTTGTCCACAGAGAATTTAAGAACCATTGAAAATGGAAGGGAGGAGTGAAGTGAATGCAGGGGCAGAAGAGGAAGAAATGCAAGATAGGAGAGAAGAAGGGAGAAAGCGTGGCGGGGGAAAGAAGAGAACATTGTGAAACATCCTCTTGCCTCCCCTACAAACACTATCACCTAAACATATTGTTACTCACCCCTAAAACCATCACTACCCTCCAAACACTCCGACAATACTACTCTGTATCACCTTAGACACAATCCTTCACCCTACCCCACTTCCCGCCCACTATCACACAACCTTCAAACTCTCTCCAACATCTTTCCCACAGTGCTAAAAGACATCCAAGACCCATAGCTAAACACAGACACACTGTACCCCAAGGATCTGTCTAGGGTCCACTCCTTTTCTCTCTCTATACCCAGTCCCTTGGTGCATTCATCTCTTCCCATGGCTTTCAGTACCATCTTTATGCTGATGACTCCCAGATCTACCTCTCTACACCTGAAATCTTTCTGGTGTTCCAGACCCGGATTCTCTGCCTGCCTTTCTGACATTGCTGCTTGGATGTCTCACCGCCGCTTAAAATTGAATATGGCCAAAACCGAGCTTCTTATTTTTCCCCCTAAAACCTCCTCACTTCTTAGTCTCAGTTTTTATGCTAATTCCTACTAATTCCTTTTTTAATTGGTCTTTTTTAAATTTGATTCTTTTGTGTGTCAAATATTTGTGCATATATAGTCCAAGGCCGTTTTTTTTTTTGTTTTTTGTTTTTTAAGGAGTTATTGGACGTTAAGGGGTTGAACTGCAAGGGTGCCAATAATGTTGACCACAACTGTATGCCATGATATAAAAGCCTTGAATAAGATACTGATTATGGGGCTTAGCATTATGGCAACAGTCAGAAATGGGATATTAATAAAGAAAATGAAGCATCGGCAGAGTTACTGAATTTTTCTTATTGGTGTGGCTTACGATGTATATGACCTACTAAAGTCTTCTTGATCTTCTCTGATTATTCACCCCTCTTATATTCCAAGAAAGCGTAGTTACTCACCTGTAATGGGTGATCTCCGGGAACAGCAGGAATTTAGTCTTCACATACGGGTATCGTCGGTACCGACGGAGCCTGTGCGGGAACGCTCCCCAGCGTCCAATAGGAATGCTTTTGGGAGCATCCCTCAGCACATGCGCGCTGCCTTCCCGCCTTTCCAACTGTCCCTCTTCAGTTAAGTTTGTAGCGGAGAGAGAGGAAAGAGACAGAGAGACAGAGAGAAAACTCCTAGGGGAGATGGGTGGGTTGTGAAGACTAAATTCCTGCTGCTCCCGGAGATCACCTGCTACAGGTGAGTAACTACGCTATCTCCAGGAACAAGCAGGAATGTAGTCTTCACATATGGGGACTCCATAGCTAAAGATGCTGGGGAGATGGCCCCAGGAAGCTGCCACCTATAGTGAGGTGGGCCATGCTTCCTCCCATGGATCTCTGGCATCCCCCCAGGGTTGGTGGGTAGGAGTTGAATTAAGTCTGACAGAGATGTTGAAGAACAGCCTGGCCAAAAACGGGAGGCTTTATCTAGGCAGTAGTGGGCTGTGAAGGTGTGCACCGAAGCCCAGGTGGCTGCTCGACAGATGTCATAGATAGACACAGAGTGAAAGTTAGCCATAGAGGCTGCCATGGCTCTCACATTATGCGCTGTGACATGGCCTTGGAGAGGAAGACTCTTACTCTCATAAGCAAAGGATATGCATTGTGCAATCAATTTAGATAGAATTCTTATGGAGACTGGAAGTCTCAAATGACTAGAATCGAAAGCAATAAAAAGTTGAGAAGACTTTCTATGTTGCTGTGTTCTTTGTAAGTAAAAAGCCAAGGCTCTTTTACAGTCCAAAGTATGAAGGTTCCTTTCTGCATTAGAGGCATGAGGCCTCGGAAAGAATACAGGAAGGTAAATCGATTGATTTAAATGAAAAGGCGAAACCACCTTTGGCATAAAATGTGGATGAGTTCTGAGAACAACCTTATCATGGTGAAACCTTGTATAAGGAGGATCAGCCACTAAAGCTTGCAATTCACTAATGCGATGTGCGGAGGTGATTGCAATCAGGAAGATGACCATCCAGGATAAAAACTTTAGGGTTGTAGTGGCTAAAGGTCCAAAGGGCGGTTTCATGAGCTGTCCGAGAACTAGATTTAAATCCCATGCCACTGGTGGTGGCCTGATGGGAGGCTTTGTTAATAGAAGACCCCTCATGAATCTCGCTATGAGTGGATGAGAGGAAATTGACTGTCCATTTAGAGGCTTATAGGAAGCTGCAATTGCACTAAGATGGACTCTTACTGAATTGGTCTTTAGACCAGAATTTGATAAATGAAGTAGGTACTCTAGTACCGATTCCAAAGGTATCACAAGGAAGGGGATTTAAGCCCTTTTGAGAACATCATATAGTAAAACGTTTCCATTTAAAGGTGTAAGAACATCTTGTGGAAGGTTTTCTAGAAGATTGAAGGATATCCTTTACCTGCTGCAGGTCTAGGCTTTCAGCAACCAGGCCCTGAGATGCAGGGACTGGGGGTTCGGGTGCCATAACATCCCGTTCTCTTGGGAGAGGTGCCAAAGCATACCCTAACTCCAGAGGTGCAGCTTGAGAGAGATGTAGGAGCAGGGTATACCACGTTTGGCATGGCCACCGTAGCGCTATGAGGATCATACGACCTCTGTCTCTCTGAAGCTTGAAGAGTGTTTAGGAGATGAGAGGAATGGGTGGGAAGGGATAGAGGAAGTCCTGACCCCAGTGAAGGAGGAAGCCATCCCTTGCCTGGCAATTGTGAGCCGGAATCCTGGAACAGAACCGGGGAAGTTTGGCATTCAGTGGACTTGCAAATAGGTCTATGTCTGGGGTCTCCCAGATCTGAAATATCTTTGTCACCTGGTCTAGGTGGAGAGACCATTTGTGAGGCAGCAGTACTCGGCTGAGTTTGTCTGCCCAAAGGTTTTGAATGCCTGGAAGGAATACCACGAGAAGGTGAATTTGATGCTCTCTGGTGAGGGCCCATAGTCGTAAAGCTTCGTTGCATAACGACAGAGAGCCTGTTCCCCCCTGCTTGTTCACAAAGAACATGGTTACTTGATTGTCCATTTGGACTAGGACTGTCTTGTAGCTGAGCTGGGCATGGAATACTCGAAGAGCTAGATAGATTGCTCTTAATTCTAGGAGGTTTATGTGAAGACAAGCCACCTGTGAAGTCCAGGTACCCTGGGGTAGAGAGATGGTGCAGGTGTGCTCCCCAACCCACCTGTGATGCATTTGTTGTTAGGGTGGCCTGGAATAGGGGTTGTTGGAAAGGAGACCCCACTAAAAGATTCCCCAGTGATTGCCACCATTGTAGGGACAAGATCAGTCATTGAGAGTTTGATATCTTGTCTGACAGACGTCCTGTGGCCTGTGTCCACTATGTGGATAGGGTCCACTGGGCTGCTCGCATGTGGAGGCGAGCATAGGGAACTACATGAACTGTGGATGCCATATGTCCCAATAATTGTAGTAGTTCTCGAGCAGTTAGGGAGGATTTTCCCGCTGCTTGAGAAGCTAGTTGCACTATGCAAAGACATCGGGGCTGTGGGAGGAAAGCCCTTGACTGTCTGGTATCTAAACAGGCTCCTATTAACTCCAGGGACTGGGAAGGAACAGGTTGGGATTTTGGGAAGTTTATTACCAATCCCAAGTATTGGAGGATTTGCATTGTGCGAGACAGTGCAGAGCTGGCTTCTGCAACCGTGGGGGCTCGAATGAGCCAGTCGTCCAAGTAAGGGAAGGCGAATATCCCTAGGGTTCGCAGGAATGCAGCTACTACTGCCATGCATTTCGTGAATACGCTTGGTGCCGAAGCCAGGCCAAAGGGAAGAACCCTGTATTGGAAGTGTTTTCCCTTGAAAAGGAATCCTAAGAATTTCCTGTGATATGGAAGGATCAGAATGCGAGTATATGCATCCTTTAGATCTAGAGAGCAAAGCCAATCCTGATTTTGAAGGTATGGCAGAAGAGTTCCCAGAGAAATCATTTTGAACTTTTCTCGTAACAGATATTTGTTAAATTCTCTGAGGTCCAGAATGGGTCTGTCTCCTCCTGTTTTCTTTGGAATAAGAAAATAGGGGGAGTAGAACCCTGTACCCTGTTGGAGAATGGGTACTTCCTCTATTGCTTCTTGGGCAAAGAGTGTTGAGACTTCTTGATCCAGTAGATTGTCTGCAGAGGTTTGGGAATTGAACTGTCTTACGATTGTAGGAGGGGGCATGCTGTGAAAATGAAGCTTGTACCCCTCTCCTACAATGGACAGAGTCCAATTTTCTGCTGTTATTTGGTGCCATCTGTTGGCAAAAATGACACAACCTGCCTGGAATGTTTAGGGGTTATGGACCTTTCAGAGGCAGGAAGGGCAAGCTCTCTAGGAAGGAGTCAAAGCCCTTGAGGGGGCTGAGCCTGTGGAACTGGATGAGCTCTCGGGCCTTTTGGCTTCTTTTGTTGTCTGGATTGTTGTTGTCCCCTTTGGGCAACTTGACCCTGACTTTGCCCTTGCTGGGTACAGGACGGATAAAACTTCCTCTTATTGCTGAAAAAGGGTTTTTTTATAGGGTTTCTTTTTGGCTGGAGTGGCTGTAGATTTTGACAATCTGTCTAAAGTGATATTGTCAGCATCTATCTCATTAGCCTTTTCCTGCCAATTCTTGCCAAAGAGGGTTTTCTCCTGTGCAAGGGATGTTTCCTAATTTATCCTGTATCCAAATCTCCAAGTCTGAAGCCTGAAGCCAGGCAATCCGACGTGCACCGATGGCAATATTTTATTTATTTATTTCTCTTATATACTGCGCTCTTCAACATCAGTGCGGTTTACATGGAACATTTATGTTTTACGGTGGGTTAACCGTAAAAATACAGTTAACAGGTAGCTCAATAGCAGAAGTTCTGCTGATGCATTCAAAGCAGTCAAAGGCTGCACGATTTACAAACTTGGAAATGTCTTGAGCATGCTTGACAAGAGTAAGAAAGTCTTGTCGTTTGTCATCAGGGAGAAGGGGGCTCATAAGCTCCAAATCTCCTGTGACTTCTTTGAGGAACATTCCCATATATAAAATATATGAGCTGATCCTAGCTGAAAGCATGGAGGCCTGAAAAGTTCGACACCCAAAGGCGTCAAGAGTCCTACATTCACGACCTGGAGGATTGGATGCATGTCTTTTTGCACTTTTCATCTTACGCATGGCTGACTCCACTGCCATTGAATGGTGTGGCAGCTGAGTCTTTTGAAAGCCAGGACATGGTGGAACGCGATACATGGTATTGAGTCTCCTAGAATGAGGAGATGTGGTCAAAGGTGTTTCCCACATTCTGAGCATCAAATCATGAAGAATTTCATGAATGGGCAGAGTGGCTGCCTCTTTGGGAGCCTTAGGGTATTGGAGAATTTCCAATTCCTTTGCTCTAGGTTCCTTTTCAGGAGCTACCGTGATTGAAAGGCCTCGGACCACATCACGAATAAAATCCTGAAAAGACATGTCCTCCGGAGGAGACATTCTGCGTTGAGGAGAAGAGGAGTCTTCCGGGAGAAGCACTCTGGTACTGTCAGAATTATCAGAGTCCTCGGAACTGGAGGATTCGAAGTATCTCTGATCCTGATGTTTATGCAAAGCACGGTATCGGTATCGAAGTCGGTAACGAGTTGGTCCAGTACCGATATGTCGATGCCAGAAAAAGTCGGCATGGGAAGAATTCCCATCGAGGCCGGTACCAGCATCGGTGTCAGTACCAGTGCCCGTTGAACTGTTGGTAGCAGTGTCAACGGTACCGCAGCTGTAAGGAAATCTGCAAGACTGCGTTCGATAGCGAGAAACCTCTGGTCTATCGACACTGCCAATGCCTGGGTGTCGGTACCGGTAGAAGCAGCCGGAAACCCTGAGCATGGCACCAGTAGTTCTGCCGAGGTCGAGGCCTCGAGAACATCCTGGAGCCTCGTTGGTGCTTTGGAGGCCGAAGCCTCCTGCCTGGGCTGTTTTGCCGGTGTAGTTTCCTCAAAGGCAGTGCCAAAGGCTTCTCAATGCTTGGAAGGAGATCTACCTTTTGAGGACCGGCTCTTATGTTTAGTTACCTGAGATCCATGGGAGGAAGACGAGGCTCTGGAAGACATGTGCTGAGGGATGCTCCCAAAAGCGTTCCTATTGGACGCTGGGGAGCGTTCCCACGCAGGCTCCGTCGGTACCCACGATACCCATATGTGAAGACTACATTCCTGCTTGTTCCTGGAGATAGCATTTTCCAAATGATTCATCTTGCAATAGCTCTGAACAAACACATTCATACCAATGTCTTTGTATGTATGCTGAGGTATGCTGGGGTAGAAACCCCAAAACCAGCTCCAAGCTGCTTCTCTCTCATGAAAAAGCACCTACAAACCCCCAAAACTATTCTATACAAAGTACACATATTGTCCTGAACTGTTAATGAAAGAAAGCATACACCAACCCTTAAAATTTATGCTCTCAGCAGCACCAGTCACTTGAATGCATAAGCTAGATCTGATTTTTAGCAGCCTTAACTTTTTTTTTTATTTAACTTTTAGACTTATTATACAATACCACAACTACCTCCATATCAACTCTACAACAGCATATACATACTGTATTTACATATTGATCAGACTATTTAACCAACCCTGTCCCAACTTCCCCCAGCCAGCTCTACTCTCCCCCCTATCTCCCTCCCCCCCCCCCAGGCCTGAAGTAGTACCATCCAATCCTGTTCAAATCACTCCATTCACTGCCGCCTGTAGGCCATCAGGTGCTCCATCACCAACACCTGTCTAACTCGGACCTCACAGTGTTTCCAATGGGAGGCCACCTCACAACATGCCAGGATCGCCCTCTCCTTCCCCTCTTTTTGTCCTTGTCCCCACCAAAAGAGAAAAAAGATCCCTGGGTCAAGGCTTAATCATACTCCAAGCAACTTGCCGATCTACCCTTATACCAATGCCTAGAATCCCTGGATTTTAGGAAATATCCACCATATATATGCCAAAAGGTTCCCTTCTCCCCGCACCCTCTCCAGTACTACAGGGATACCTCCAGGAACATCCGGTGTAGTCGCTCCAGAGTGTAATAGCACCTCATCAAGAACTTGTAGCAATTCTCCCTGATGGCTATTGTCAGGGGGGTCCGCCTAATCTGGTCCACTATCTGCTTCCAGTCCTTCTGTGTAATATTCCCTTCCAAAATCCCTCTCTCACTCCCACATATAGGGCAACTGTCTAAAGGTTTGCCCCGCACTGCTCTATACAGTGGGGAGATAAATCCCCAGGACTTTTTTCCACATACCACACCACCTCCAGTTCGGTAAAGTTATGCTTTCATCCCTCCTTCCCTAATTTACTCAGTAGAAAATGGCAGACTTGCCCATAGTAGAAATGATCCCCATCCCGTACATAGGACTCCCTTACAGTAATTCCTCAAAATTGATGAATTCTCCATCTTCAATAAACTGATGAAAGGACTGCAGCTCTTGTTTCTCCCACTAGGAATATATCCCCCCTCCCATCCCGGACTAAAATCCGGTGTTCCTCTAACAGGGTCAGTGTCGAGAACCCTTTCCTCCTTCCCCTTTTTCCTTTCAGCTTCTTAACTATATCCCATACTCTAAGCACCTGTCGCATAACATGGACTACCAGAGCCCCACCTTTTCCTTGTTCCCAGGGCTGTCCAGGATAGAGCTCCTAGGTTCCCCCTCTCGGACATAGGTGCTCTCTATTTGTACAAATTTCTTCTGTTCCCTTCCAGTCTGCCAATCCTTCATTTGTTTTATTTGCCCCACACAAAAGTAGGTCCTCAAATCTGGTACCCCTAGTCGTCCTCCTTCCCAATGCCTATAGTGTGTCTCTTGGGCAATATGAGATAGTCTACATTTCCAGATGTACTGGTAGATTTTACACTGCAGCTTCCTTAGGGCTCCCTCAGGGATAGGTATTGGCAATGCTTGAAATAGATACAGATGTTTGGGGAGGACATTCATTTTTACCGCCGCAATGCAGCCCAACCAAGACACTTTCATTTTCGTCCATCTCTCTAGATCTGTTTCTATGGATCTAAATAATTTAGGGTAATTTGTTTGGTACAAGTTGCCAGGATCCTCACTCCGAGATATTTTAATGGGCTCTTCACCCAATAGAGCAGGAATTGTCCCATTAAATGTTCTTCCACCTCCGGGGTAACCGAAATATTTACTGTTTCCATTTTATCTATACTCATTTTAAAACCCGAAACTTTCCCATATTGCTGTAGTGCACCCACCACTTCCGGTAATGACTGTTCTGGGTCCAAAAGACATAGCAGAATGTCATCTGCAAATGAAATAGTATGCTGTCTTCCCTCCCTCTTCATACCCTTTATTTGGCCGTTTTGTTGAATGGTTTGCATCAAAGGTTTCACCCCCAGAGCAAAGAGAAGAGATGAGGAGACAGAGAACACCCCCATCCCAAAGCAAAACACTAAGTATCTGCCATTAACCTTAACCATGGCTCTGGGGTGCCTATACAGTCCCTGTACCTAACCCTCAAATTTGGGCACAAATCCCATCCTAGCCATCATCACAAAAGGGAAGGCCCAATGCACCCCAACAAAGGCCTTCTTAGCATCAACTCACAGGAACAGGACCTCCTCATTCCCCTCGGAAGCAGCCCACAGTATTTCAACCGCCCTTTTAATGCTGTTGGATCAGAGTCCCCCATCCAAGGTGTCAGCCAAGAGGCCAGGATTTTCGCAAATATCTTTGCATCAACATTAATGAGGGATATTGATCTATAAGACCCGAAACTATAGGGGGTCTTTTCCCTCCTTATGTAGCAACATAATAGCCACTGTAAGCATCTCATGGGAGAGTTTGCCCTCTTCCTCCTTTATTGCATTAAATACCTGGCAGCCCATCCAATCCTGGGGCATTCCCTCCCAGCAGATCTTTAATCACTCCCTCTATCTCCCCTCTCTCTATATTTCTATCTAGGGTCCCAACCACCCTCTTTTCCAGGCGAGGGAGAGGTATTCCCTCCAGATACTGTAGTACCAAACCCTCTTCTATCTCCATCTGTCGGGCATAAAGATCCCTGTAGAAATGTACAAACTGCTCCCTAATGAAATTTTCCTTTCTAAACCCCTTTGCCCACCAGACTCCATCTTAAGAACATAAGATATGCCATACTGGGTCAGACCAAGGTCCATCAAGCCCAGTATCCTGTTTCCAACAGTGGCCAATCTAGGTCATACGTACCTAGCAGTATCCCCAAAAGACACATGTTCCACAATGCTTGTACTGGGTCAAGCATTGATTGTACTGGGTCCCTTTTTAATAATGGTTTATGGACCTTTCCTCCAGGAACTTGTCCAAAACCTTTTTTAAACCCAGCTACACTAACAGCTCTTACTACATCCTCCGGTAACAAATTCCAGAGTTTGATTACACGTTGAGTGAAAAAATATTTTCTCTTATTTGTCTTAAATAGTTTACCCTGTAGCTTCATTACATGTCCCCTAGTCTTTCTATATTCTGATAGCGTAAACAATCGATCTACGTTTGCCCGTTCCACTCCATTCATTAATTTATAGACCTCTATCATATCTCCCCTCAGCCGTCTCTTTTCCAGGTTGAAGAGCCCTAACATTTGTAGCCTCTCTTCATAGGAGTAGCCTTCCATCCCCTTTACCATTTTGGTGGCTCTTCTCTGTACTTTTTCTAGCCCGATCACTACATCAGAGGAGGCAGGAACATCCATCTCACCCTGCTCTCCCCACTAAGAACTATCGGGAGGGCCAGCAGGACTGCTTAAAAGGAGCCACGCAGCAGGCAGGCCTGCGCCTGAGGGCCTTGCCAGAGGGCCCCTTGGCATGACTCTTAGGCGGGGAATGTTGGCGGGGAACATAACAATTGCCTGTTCAAGATTCTGAGGGTCTTCTAGCTTGCCATGCTAAAACAAGCTAGCAATTAAACCACCCTACAGCTTCTCCATACAAAGTTATGCACCGACATGCACACATACAAACTCCTACACACAACAATTTGAAGCAAATCAACTCCTCATTGTACCCATCATTCTAACCCACACCAGGTACGAAGTCAGCCATTTCTATAAAAATGTACACTACTCAGGTAAACACAGGATGCATAATAGACTAACCCATATTCATCCTATAACTATCACCCAAACTCACCAAATGATAGACACACCCCATCCCTATTAAATTCATACTGATTAATGCTAGATCCATCAGGAATAAAATCCTTGTCATCATTGATTTGGTTAAAGATGAACACCCAGATTTCCTATGTGTAACTGAAACATGACTGTCGGAATCAGATAGCCATCTATTTTTAATTGGTTTAGAAGTATGATATGACCTATTCAACTGCCCTAGAGATAATAAACGAGGAAGGGGAGTTCTCATAATCAGAAACAAACACAAAGCCATCTCAAGTATATGCAGCAATATAGAAGGAATGGACATACTTAAAATAGAAAATAAAAGCATAGCTATATTCCTGATCTACAGACCTCCCCCTTCACCTAACCATGAAAACCTGACCGATTCTTGATTCTGCATGCACATCCCCCTTAAAAAAACATGCATCATACTGGGAGACTTCAACTTGCCCTCACACAGCAACCAACAAGCAATGGCATTCATTGATACAATGGCTGACATGGGCTACCATCAGATAATAAAGATGCCTACTCACATAAAGGGAAACATTCTAGACCTTGCATTTCTCCCAATGACAACCACAGACCAACTCTTATCCTCAATCAAAAAAAGTCCCTTGGTCAGACCACAATATTATTGGTTTTACTATACACACACACTACCCAACACCAATGCAATATGCAAAACCACATAAACAGATTCAAAAACTTTAAGAAGGAAAACTTTCTAAATGACATACTACCAAACTTAAAACACAACTCAGACAGACTTAGACATCCTAGATAACTGGACCACCACTATACAAAAAGCAGCTATCCTTACTCCCAATCATGCAAAGCCATCCCTGAGAACATAAAAAAATGGTTCACACATGATCTTGCTAAATTGAAAAATTAAGAAAGCATGAATGTAAATGGAGACGCAACAAAACCCCAGAAAACAAACACAAATATATGTCAACACTTAACACCTATAAGGAAGCAAGACAAGACCCTACGTCCTATAGACCGATAGCAAGCATACCATTTGTAGCTAAAGTAATTGTGAAAGTAGTCCAAACACAATTTCAAGACTTTATAGATCTTAACGCTCCACTAGACAACCAACAATTTGGATTCCGCCCATTTCATGGTGTAGAATCTCTACTACTAGTTCTCTGACACCCTTATACATGGTATAGACGATATAAAACAAACTTTCATCCTCATTTTTATTGATATAACTGCTGCATTTGATAGTGTCAACCACAACTCATTGCTCGCTAGGCTCGAACAAACTGGAGTTAAAGGTATAACCTACCAATGGTTTAAATCATACATCTCCGACCGTATGCAACAAGTTCAATTAGGCCAAGAAACATCCACCTCATTCAAACATCACAGGGATCTGCCCTTTCAGCCCTCTTATTCAACCTGTATTTACAACCAATATGTAATATATTCAAAAAATTCAAGGTGAATTACCATATCTATGTGAACATCATGCTGTATCGCCCCATAGATAATCTAAACACATCTCAACATATAATAGCATCTTGTCTTATGGAAGCCCAAGCTTGGCTAGCTTCAGACAATCTGTATATTAACTTTAACAAAACTGAAGTACTATATATATAGGAACCTAAATTTCACTCCTCCACAAACATTCAAAATAAATAATACAAGTCTACCAGTTAAAAAGAACATAAGGTATCTTGGCATTTTGCTAGATCAGTCGCTCACCTTGGCTGCACACACAAAACAGATAACTAGAATATACTTTAAAGAACCTTACATCATCTCAGACCCCTACTTGACATGCATGATTTTAGATCAGTTGTACAAGCTCTAGTCACCCCACACTTTGATTTCTGCAAGAGCCTTCTCTATGGTCTACCCAAAAAGAACTTGAAACAACTCCAAACTGCCCAGAATGTAACTTCCAGAATCATATGCAAAGCCCATCTTACTGACCACATAACACACTTACTATGCAATTTACATTGGCTACCAATAGAAAGCAGAATGAAATATAAAATTAATAATAATTTTCAAGATTGCTAATCATATTGCTCCATCATATCTTTCAACATTAATTGCCCCATCAACAATTACAAGATCTAGAAGGGAACATGCATAGAATACACTTGTAGTCCCTCTCACCATCCGCAAAACAAATCACAAGTAACCGAGCCAACTCCCTTGTTGCACCCATAGTATGGAATACCATTCCAGACTCATTACGCGCCATTAAAGATTTACAAACTTTTAGGAAGGAATTAAAAACCCTACTCTTTTCTCAACACTACGGAGAAAGAATAGTTACTCACCTGTAACAGGTGATCTCTGGGAACAGCAGGAATTTAGTCTTCACATACAGGTATCGTCGGCACCGAAGGAGCCCGCGCAGGAATGCTCCCCAGCGTCCAATAGGAAAGCTTTTGGGAGCATCCCACAGTGCCTGCGTGCTCCCTTCCCACCCTTCCCACCTTTCCCAACTGTCCCTCTCCAGTTGAGTTTAAAGCTGAGACAAAAGAGAGAGGGAGCGATAGAAAGATACAACTCCTAGGGGAGGTGGGTGGGTTGTGAAGACTAAATTCCTGCTGTTCCCGGAGATCACCTGTTACAGGTGAGTAACTATGCTATCTCCAGGAACAACCAGGAATGTAGCCTTCACATAAAGGGACTCCCTAGCTGCAGATGCCAGGGAGATGGCCCCAGAAAGTTGTGTGCCCTTGTGAAAGGGCTCCACTTCCCCCTATGGATCTCTGGCATCCTACCAGAGATGGTGGGTAGGAGTTGATTAAGTCTGGAACAGGTGTTGAAGAACAGCCTGACCAAACAAGGCATCCTGGCGGGAGTCCTAATCTAAGCAGTAATGGGCTGTGAAGGTATGTACCGAAGCCCAAGTAGCTGCTCGACAGATGTCGTCAATAGACACACAGTGAAGATGAGCCATTGAGGCTGCCATGGCTCTCACATTGTGAGCTGTGACATGGCCTTCAAGAGGAAGGTTCTTACTCTCATAGGCAAAAGATATACACTGTGCAATCCAGCTGGACAGTGTTCTTTTGGAGACTGAAAGTCCCAAATGACTAGGATCAAAAGCAACAAAGAGTTGAGAGGATTTTCTATGTTGCTGTGTCCTTTGCAAGTAAAAGGCCAAAACTCTTTTACAGTCTAAAGTATGAAGGTTCCTTTCTGCATTTGAGGTGTGAGGCTTTTGGAAAGAATACAGGAAGGTAAACCGCTCGGTTTAAATGAAAAGGAGAAACCACCTTTGGCATAAAGTGTGGATGAGTCCTAAGGACTACCTTATCATGACGGAACCTTGTATAAGGAGGATCAGCCATCAACGCTTGCAATTCACTGATGCGACGTGCTGATGTGATTGCAATGAGAAAGATAACCTTCCAGGAAAGGAATTTCAAAGAGGTAGTGACTAATGGTTCAAAGGGCGGTTTCATGAGCTGCCCAAGTACCAAATTGAAGTCCCATACCACCGGTGGTGGTTTAATGGGAGGCTTCGTTAAAAGAAGGCCTCTTATAAATCTCGCTATGAGAGGATGAGAGGAAATAGGTTGTCCATTTAGAGGCTTGAAAGAAGCTGCAATAGCACTCAAATGGACTCTCACTGCATTTCATAAATGAAGGAGGTACTCCAGTAATTATTCCAGAGGTATCGCAAGAGGGTTAAGACCCTTCTGTGAGCACCATATGGTAAACCTTTTCCACTTAAATGTATAAGAGCGTCTTGTGGAAGGTTTCCTGGAAGCATGAAGGTTATCCTTCACCTGCTAGGAAAGGTTAAGACCGTGAAGTTCTAGGCTTTCAGAAACCAGGCCCTCAGATGCAGAGACTGGGGATTGGGATGCCACAGCATCCCGTCCTCTTGAGAAAGAAGATCTGGAGCAGATCCTAACTCCAGAGGCGGAGCTTGAGAGAGATGTAGGAGCAGAGGGTACCACATTTGCCGTGGCCAACGTGGAGCTATGAGGATCATATAACCTCTGTCTCTCTGAAGCTTGAACAGGGTTTTGGGAATTAGGGGAATGGGTGGTAAGGCATATTGGAAGTCCTGATCCCAATGAAGGAGGAAAGTATCCCTGGCCTGACAACCTCGATCTGGAATTCTGGAACAGAACTGGGGAAGTTTGGCATTCAGCGGACTTGCAAAGAGGTCTATGTCCGGGGTTCACCAAATTTGAAAGATTTGGGCCACCTGGTCTGCATGGAGAGACCATTCGTGTGGAAGCAGAATTCGACAGCCTGTCTGCCCAAGGGTTTTGAATGCCTGGAAGATACACTGCAAGGAGATGAATCTGATGCTCTCTGGCGAGGGCCCATAGTCGCACAGCGACAGAGAGCCTGTTCTGCCCTGCTTGTTCACATAGAACATGGCTACCTGATTGTCCGTTTGAACTAGGACTGTCTTGTAGCTGAGCTGGGTGTGAAATACTCGAAGAGTAAGGAAGACTGCTCTGAGCTCCAGGAGATTGATATGAAGATAGGCCTCCTGTGGAGTCCAGGTACCCTGGGTAGAGAGGCCGTGCAGGTGGGCTCCCCAACCCACCTCTGAAGCATCTGTTAGAGTGGCTTGGGGTGGGGGTTGCTGAAAAGGAGATCCCATCAGAAGGTTTTTCGGTGACTGCCACCATTGGAGGGACAAAATAAGGCGATCTGAGTTTGCTATTTTGTCTGACAGGCAACCTGACACCTGAGTCCACTGAGTGGATAAGGTCCACTAGGCTGCCCTCATATGGAGGCGAGCATAAGGAACCACATGCACGGTGGATGCCATGCGGCCTAGCAACTGTAACATTTCCCGAGCAGTGACATGAGGTTTTAGCACTGCTTGGGAAGCTAACTGTACAATGCGAAGGTAGCAGGGCTGTGGAAGGAAGGCCATTGTCTGTTTGGTATCCAGAAGAGCTCCCATAAACTCTAGGGATTGAGTGGGAGCAAGGTTAGACTTTGGGAAATTTATGACAAGTCCCAGATACTGAAGGATGTGAATTGTGCAAGACAGAGCAACCCTGGCCTCTGGCTCTGAAGGGGCTCGAATGAGCTAGTCGTTTAAGTAAGGGAAGACGAATATTCCCAGGGTGCGGAGAAATGCTGCTACCACAGCCATGCATTTTGTGAACAATCTTGGTGCAGAAGCCAGGCCAAAAGGAAGAACCCTGTAGGAGGGGGCATGCTGAGGAAATGAGTGGAGGGTTCTGGGCCGTTCAGAGCCAGGAAGGCAAAGGTCTCTAGACAGGAGTCAAAGCCCCTGTGGAGGCTGAGTCTGCTGAGCCGGTTGCGGCTTAGCTGCTTTTGGCTTCCTTTGTTGCCTAGGCTGTTGCTGCTGTCCCTTTTGGGCAGACGGACCTGAACGATGTCCCTGCTGGGCATAGGAGGGATAAAACTTCTTCTTGCTGAAGAATGGTTTCTTAGAGGATCTTTTCCTCGCAGGATCAGCTGTAGATTTGGACAATCTATCCAAAGTGATATTGTCAGCATCTCTCTCATTAGCTTTTTCCTGCCAATTCTTGCCAAAGAGATTCTCTCCTGTGCAAGGTATATTCCCCAGTTTGTCCTGTACCCAGATTTCCAAGTCAGATGCCTGGAGCCAGGCAATTCTACGTGCACCTATGGCAATAGCAGAGGTTCTACTTATGCATTCAAAGCAGTCAAAGGTTGCACGATTCACAAACTTGAAAACATCCTGAGCATGTTTAACAAGAGCAAGATAATCTTGCCTTTTATCAGGAAGGAGAGGGCTCATAAGCTTTAAGTTTCCTTTGACTTCCTTAAGGAACATCCCCATATACAAGATATAGGAACTGATCTAGCAGAAAGCATGGAAGCCTGGACGGATCGACGTACAAAGGCGTCAAGAGTCCTACACTCATGTCCTGGAGGATTAGATGCATTGCTTTTTGCACTCTTCATCCGTCTCATGGCTGATTCCACCACCATGGAATGGTGTGGTAATTGAGTCTTCTGAAACCCAGGACAAGGAGGAACTTGATACATGGTGTCGAGTCTTTGAGAATGAGGAGATGTGGTTAGAGGTGTTTCCCACATCCTTAACATGAGATCATGCAAGATCTCATGAATAAGTAAGGTAGCTGCCTCCTTGGGAGCTTTAGGGTATTGTAGGATTTCTAATTCCTTTGCCCTAGGCTCTTTTTCAGGAGCCACTCTAATGGAAAGACCTCGGGCCACATATCGGATAAAATCCTGAAAGGACAAATCCTCTGGTGGAGACATCCTATGCTGAGGAGAAGAGGAATCCTTGGGAAGAAGTACTCTGGTATCGGGCAGAGCCTTTGGAGTCTTCAGACTCATCGATTCGAAGTATCTCCAATCCAGGTGATCGTGCAAGGCACGGTACCGGTACCAAACGAAGTCGGCATTGGAGTGATCCAGTACCGACTTGTCGATGCCGGATAAAGATGCATGACTCGGTCCGGGTAGAATACCTGCCGATGTCGATGCAGTCGGTGCCAGTACCGGTTGAATTGTCTGAAGCGGTTTCAGGGGCATCGAGCCCGTGAGAAGAGCCGCCAGACTGCGTTCAATAGCCAAGAATCTCTGGTCTATCGATGCTTGGGTATCGGTGCCGGTTAAAGCGGCCAGAACCCCAGAGCATGGCACCAGTAGTTCTGCCGAGGTTGAAACCTCGAGAACATCCTGGAGCCCCGTTAGTGCTTTGGAAGCCGAAGCCTCTCGCCGGGGCAATTTTGCTGGTGAAAGTCCCTCAAGGGCAACGCCGGAGGCATCTCAATGTTTAGGAGGAGATCTACCCTTTGAGGACCGGCTGGATTTATGTTTAGTTACCTGAGATCCATGGGAGGAAGATGAAGCCCTGGAGGACATGAATGCCACTGACGCCGCATCAGAGGGAAAAAGGGTGCTAAGCTTAGCGGCTCGGTTTTGCCGGCCCCTTTTTGAAACAAAGTTGTTGTTTTTGTTTTGTTTTTTAGAAAAAAAGAAAAGAACCACCGGCGGTACTGGTATAGCGTCGAGGGAAGGCAGACACGTCCACAAAAAAAGAAGTATAAGAAGGGAATTTTCTGCGGTGAGAGAATGTGCGACCTGTCGGCTCCGCGGAAAATGAAAAACTGGAGAGGGACAGTTGGGAAAGGCGGGAATGCAGCATGCAGGCGCTGTGGGATGCTCCCAAAAGCTTTACTATTGGATGCTGGGGAGTGTTCCCGCGCGGGCTAAGTCCATGCCGACGATACCCATATGTGAAGACTACATTCCTGATTTTTCCTGGAGATAATAACGTAATCGACGACTCATAATAAGTATCACACTAAATCACTAAATCCTCCTTAATCCACAGCTCACAACTATTATACAAAGAAGATAGAGTTGTGTAATCCTTGTAAATAGTTAATTGTAAATAGTTCTGTTAATTGTTTAATGTTCGGACTGTAAACTTGCTCTATGTAATTTATTTATTTAGAGAACATTTGTATACCGCTGCTTCCAGCGATCAGCAGCGGTTGACTATACATATCAGGAGGGGTAATCAACAGTTAATACAGAATGATTGCATGCCAAGATTCACACTGGGTTCACACTGCACAAAAATCTGATACAATATTTACAGGTGCAATTACATATATACATATTGTTACAATATTTACAACTTGCAGTTATATATATACAATCTGTAACACTAATTACAACTAAACTGGGGGGAGATGCATTAACCTAGATGCATTACATGGTGTTCAAATCCCTTAAAGTCATATTGTAAAGTCACTCTAGTGTCATAGATACTGTTGACCCTTTGTGTTCCGGTTATTATTTACTCTGTTAGATTATAGTGAGTTATAAACAGGTGGGTTTTGAGCTTTTTCCTAAAGTCTGTTAGGTTGTTGATTGCATGCATGCCATGTGGCAGTTGATTCCATAGCATGGGTGCAATGTAAGAGAATGCTCTGTTGCTGGTGTGTATCTTGGCCGTTCTTATACTCTTTGGGACACAGAGTGTTTAAGTTGGCGGTTCTTCTGCTTCTATTGTGAGTTTGAGCGCTGATGAGATTGGTTAAGAATGACGGCGCTATGTTGTGTATAAGTTTGAATGTGGTTACTAGGAGTTTGTATTTTATGCGGGCGGTAATTGGGAGCCAGTGAAGCTCAATTAGGACTGGTGTGATGTGTTCTGTGAAGCTCTTTTTCATGATGATCCTGGCTGTAACATTTTGTGCCATTTGTAGTATATTCAGGGTTTTCTTTGGTAGCCCCTGCAATATGGCGTTACAGCAATCCCAGTGGGGCATGATGAGTGCTTGTGCCACTGTTCTGAAGTCGTGTTGTTCAATGATGTTACGGAGTGGCTGGAGGATTCTTAGTTTATGGAATATGGCTCTAATGGTATTCCGGAGGTGTTTATCCATCTTTAGTTTGTTGTCGAACGTGACTCCGAGATATTTTATTTCATTCTTTGTGCTGTAGATGTTGTTCAGGGTGACTGTTGGCGGAGGGTTGAAGTCTGTTTTGCTGGAGATGTACATTACCTCTGTTTTTGTATGGTTTATGGACATGTTTTGCTTTAGCCAGGCTTGCAGTTCACATAAACATTCTTCTAGTTGATTGTAATTTGGCTTGTTTTCGTCCAGTTGGGTATAAAGCATTACATCATCTGCATACAAGTGGTAGCTGATCTTGTATTTCTGAAAGATTGCAAAAACTGGTCTTATGTATAGGTTAAATAGTAGGGCGGAAAGCGCCGAGCCTTGGGGTATTCCTTGGCTTTGCGGGAATGGTTCAACTGTTTCGTTGTTAAAGAGCACCTGCTGCATTCTGCTTGTTATGTAGGATGTGAACCATTTCAGGGGGGTTCCACATATTCCAATAGTTTCAAGCCTATCGATGAGTGTTTTGTGGTGAACTGTATCAAAAGCGGCTGCTATGTCTATAAAAATGAGTACGAACATCTTCTTTTTGTTTTCTAGTCCGGTGAGAAGGTTGTTAAGGAGTGTTATGAGTAGCGTTTCCACTCCATGATGCTGACGAAAACCGTATTGATGGTCATCTAAGGCTCTTGAGTCGTCGAAGTGGTCTTGGAGCTGTTGCTGTACTGCCTTTTCAACGATTTTGGCTAGGAAGGATATGCTGGATATTGGTCGGTATGAAGCTGGGATGCTTTTGTCGAGTGTTTTGTTTTTTAAGATAGGCCTTATGAGTGATTTCTTAAGTTGAGTTGGCATAATTCCTTGTAGAAGTGATTGGTTCACAATGTGGACTATATACTGTGCAACCTCTTGCTTTATTGCCTTGAGCCATGCTGCTGGGCATGGGTCTAGAGGGGAGGTAGTTGTGTTGAGATTTGAGATGTTTATGATTTGTTTGTCACCAATTTTCTGAAAGTCACTCCATTCTTTAATTCGATTTGTGCTTGTTTTCAAGTTGCATTGCAGCTTAGTGGTGTCAGGGTGTTGGCTTTGAGTGGGTTGCGTGAGCGTTGTCGGGTTGAGTTTGCTGGCATAGTGGTCTGCTAGCGTTTGTGCTTTTATTGCTTCATTATAGGAGTCATCTTGAGATGCCTTGGTGAGAGCTTTGACTAGTTCGAACAGCTCCCTTGGTCTATTTAGGGCTAATGATCTTGTTCACTGTAAACCGCCCCTGATCTCAGAAAGGGACGATATAGCATATAAATAAATGACCCCATATGGCCCCTGAACCTGGTTTATAGAGGACTTAAGCACCTGCTGCTTCAGCTTCCTAGCCAAACCCTGCCAGCTCTATTCCCGAACTCATAATAAATCTGTTTGGTACGCTGCATTGCAAAGGCTATCTGATCTGCTTACAGATCTTGGAATTCTGCCCTTAACTGTCCCACGCTTTTCCAAGCTCTCTTTGCCCCTGTCTTTTGGTATTCTAGGATCTTATCCCGAATCTCCCTTGTTAACTGATCCTCCCATTGCATTTGAATCTTCTTAAGGTGTGCTGCCCACATAAAGCACAATTACTTACCTGTAACAGGTGATCTCAGGGAACAGCAGGAATTAGTCTTCACATGTGGGTACGTCGGCGCCGATGGAGCCCGCACGGGAATGCTCCCCAGCATCCAATCAGAAAGCCTTTGGGAGCATCCCTCGCGCCTGCGCGGTGACTTCCCGCCTTTCCCACTGCCTCTCCCCAGTTGAGTTTCATAGCTGAGACAGAAGGAGAGGAAGAGGATAGGAAATAGATACAACTCCTAGGGGAGGTGGGTGGGTTGTGAAGACTAATTCCTGCTGTTCCCTGAGATCACCTGTTACAGGTAAGTAACTGTGCTATCTCCAGGAACAAGCAGGAATGAGTCTTCACATGTGGGGACTCCCTAGCTGAGGGTGCCATGGGAGATCCCATAAAATGCGTATCCCTGGACAGGACGGCATTTTCCCAACCTGGATCCCCGGCATCCCCTGAGGGATGGTGGGTAGGAGTTGAGGAGAGAAGAGTTGCAGAGGAACAACAAAAAACTAAAGACCACAGGGGAGATGAGTCTTTAGAATGCATGTCAGGTATCATTAAAGCATTTAATGAACTAGTACCATATAGAGCTTACCTACTGGATTGTAGGAAGTAGAACTGTGATGGAAGGTACTGTAGACGCAGTAGCGGAATCTTCAAGGGAACTTCACAGCAGTGAGGATGAAGTTCCAAATCTGGAATGGGCAGGTGAACCAGGTGTCAACTGGAGCAGGAGAAGAACGGCAGGTCTTCAATGGAAAGCTTTATGTGAAAAAGCTGAGAACTCTTTTAGGCACAGAGTTATTAACATTGAGGATTAAAAGAAGAAGACTGACCGATCTGGAATTAGCCCAATCCGGAAGGGAAGAGAGGGTATGGAAAAAACCCCTTTTCCAAGGGAAAACAGGAGGGTACTCTGGAACACTGAAGATGTACAATGTCTTTCCTAGCAATAAGAAATAGGAAGACATTGAAGTTTGATACCTCATAGATAAGGAGGTGTATAACAAAAATAGAAGCTGTTGACGCCACAGCAATAATGGTGAGTATAACCGGATCCAGTTACCGAGCCGTATAATAGGCAAGCGGACTGTCTGGACCCCTTAGAAAGTAAAAAAACTTTAGTACCGACAGTTAGGGAGATAGTGGGTAATACACAGGGTGCTATGACCATCTCCCAAAAAGCGCTTATATATATCAATACAGATGTGAATATATATGTCTAGACAAGTGTGACATATATAGCTATATATAGATATAGATGGGCATGGTTTATGCCCACCCAGGGTACAAAAAACATGTATGCATAGGACACATACATACATGAAAACAATACTGCCTGCAACTGGGCCACAGAAGAAACATCCACATGGGAAATGTGATGCGAAAAACTTCATCTAATAGTAGGGGCGAAAACCACCCGAGGAGTATAGAGAATCTATTTCTGTGGTACAGGGATGCAGATCAGTGGAATTAGCAGTATAGTTGCATGAAGAACAGAGGACAATATCAGTCTGGGGAGAGCACGTCAGGAGTACTTTAGGCTGCTGATGCGTCCCAAGGACATAAAACGCATAGACCAAGATACCAGGCTGACCCAGCCAAGGGACTCAGGGGTATCATGTACAGTAAAAGAGTATGCGTTGTCCAAGTGGAGCAGAAACATAATGCCAAGCTGTAAGGAAAAAAAGGGGGGGATTCCTGCCAGATTGGGAGCTCCTTGGACATTCACGCAGAACAAACTTGTCTTCTGCATCACAACGGAAGATAAGAGGGTATAATTATCTAGATAGCCATGGAATAAGCCTCTTCTATTATATGGAAGACCATCAGAGACAAAGTCCAATGCTCTATGGCAAGGGCCCATAGTGGGAAGCCTCTCTGACGATTGCAGAGAGCATCGTGCAGGAGATGGGACTGACAGAAGTCGACAGGTTGCCACATCCTCGATAAGGACATGGCCAGGAGAAGATAACCTGCAGTGAGTGTCAGCACGCAGATGGTTGAGAGCAGTGTGCCGAAGCAGTAAAGTACGCACTGGAACTCCTGCACGCACAGCAACTGAACAAGATAGCAGAGGGGATTCTCCCGTATGAAACAGGGAGAAGACAGACCAAGGGAGCGGGGATATTCCGGCCCTGTCTGAGGAGTTGTCCAGAACATGCGTTGAAGGATAACAGGAAGCCTACACTGGGAAGAAAAAGAGAGAGAGACGTTCCAGTATGATACCGACTCAAGCAGGGGAAACCCTGGAAGAGAGGGGTTGGAGGTGACGTACCATATGGTAAGTCAGCAGAAGGAAAGAATGTCCATGTGGGGACAGAAGCTATCATGGGATAGTGGTGATCTCCCTTTATAGCAATAAGAAAGGGAGAATACTGTGACCCATGGACAAAAGCATACTGAAAAGAAAACCCAGTGTAGAGTTGGAAGAAAAACTTCTGGTAAGAAGAAGTTAATTGTAGACTGCAGCATACAGGAGCCTATGGCTGCCGGTTATGATTATCCTGGTGAGAGCCTGGGAACTTCAGACCAGGATGAGATATCCCTTGCTTGGGGACATCTGGAGGATGGGCAGAAGGAGGATGAAACTTTCTTTTCTTAGGGAAAGAAGGTTTGGTAGGACATTTCCTACATCCTAGGGAACAAGGCGGCTTAGGATGGTTTCCAGAACCAGGAAAGTCAGTGGAGCACTGAGCAACCTGATGTAAAGCACAGTTACTTACCTGTAACAGGTGATCTCTGGGAACAGCAGGAATTAGTCCTCACATATGGGTACGTCGGTACCGACGGAGCCTGCGCGGGAAAGCTCCCCAGCTTCCTAGAATGGAAGCTTTTGGGACCTCCCACTGCACATGCGCACTGCCTTCCCGCCTTCCTGAACAGCTCTCCTCAGTTTCGAGTTTATAGCTGAGTCAATAGAGAGAGGACAGGAAGATAGATAGATAAAAGATACAACTCCTAGGGGAGGTGGGTGGGTTGTGAGGACTAATTCCTGCTGTTCCCAGAGATCACCTGTTACAGGTAAGTAACTGTGCTATCTCCAGGAACAAGCAGGAATAAGTCCTCACATATGGGGACTCCCTAGCTTAGATGCGTGGGATCCCCTGTCAAGGTTCGCCATCTTCGTATGGATCTCAGGCATCCATCCTGGGAAGGTGGGCAGGAGTTGTCTAAGAATGGAACAGGTGTTTGAGGACAGCCTGGCCAAACAAGGCATCCCGGCGGGAGTCTTTGTCCAAACAGTAATGGGCTGTGAAGGTATGAACCGAGGCCCAGGTAGCGGCTCGACAGATCTGATCAATGGAAACAGAGTGCAGATGAGCCATAGAAGTTGCCATGGCTCTCACATTGTGAGCTGTGACATGGCCTTCCAGAGAAATGTTTTTACTCTGGTAAGCAAAGGAAATACACTGAGCAATCCAATTGGAAAGTGTACGCTTGGAGACTGGAAGTCCCAAATGTGAAGGATCAAAAGCCACGAAAAGTTGAGAAGACTTTCGATGTGGCTGAGTCCTATTAAGGTAAAAGGCTAGAGCTCTTTTACAATCCAGAGTATGAAGGTTCCTCTCTGCACTGGAGGCATGAGGAGCCGGAAAAAATACAGGTAGATATACCTCTTGATTAAGATGAAAAGGCGAGACCACTTTAGGCATAAAGTGGGGATTCGTCCTAAGGACCACCTTGTCATGATGAAATCTTGTATAAGGTGGATTAGCCACTAGAGCCTGCAGTTCGCTGATGCGACGAGCGGAAGTGACTGCAATTAGGAATAATACCTTCCAGGAAAGAAATTTCAAGGAGGTAGAAAATAACGGCTCAAAAGGTGGCTTCATAAGCTGACCAAGCACTAGATTCAAATCCCATGCGACCGGGGGGGTCTGATGGGAGGTTTAGTGAGGGTCAGGCCTCTCATGAATCTTGCAACAAGAGGATGAGAGGAGATAGGTTGTCCATTTACAGGTTTCAGGGATGCTGAAATAGCACTTAAATGGACTCTTACAGAATTCGTCTTAAGGCCTGCATTGGAAAGATGCAGGAGATAGTCTAAGAGGGAATTCAAAGGAAGTGCCAGAGGGTCAAGGCCCTGCTGAGCACACCAAATGGAAAAACGTTTCCATTTGAAAGCATAAGACCACCTCGTGGAAGGTTTCCTAGAGGCATGAAGGATATCTTTCACAGGTTGAGAAAGATTAAAGTCTTGAAGACTTAAGCCTTCAGTAACCAAGCTCGGAGATGTAGGGATTTGGGGTTTGGGTGCCACAAAGTCCCGTCCTCCTGAGACAGAAGGTCTGGTGCAGCTCCTAAGTCCAGGGAGGATCCCTGGGAGAGCTGTAGAAGCAGAGGGAACCACACTTGGCGTGGCCAGCGTGGAGCTATGAGGATCATAGAGCCGTGATCTCTCTGGAGTTTGAACAGAGTCTTGGGAATCAGCGGAATGGGTGGAAAGGCATATAGGAACGCCTGACCCCAATGGAGGAGAAAGGCGTCCGTGGCCTGAGCTTCCTGACATGGAGTCCTGGAACAGAACCGGGGAAGTTTGGCATTCCACGGACTTGCAAAGAGGTCTATGTCCGGGGTCCCCCATTCCTGAAAGATTCTGGTTATCTGGTCCACGTGTAGGGACCACTCGTGTGGCAGCAGAACTCGACTGAGCCTGTCTGCTCGAGAGTTTTGAACTCCTGGAAGGTACACTGCTAGCAGATGAATTTGGTGCTCTCTGGCGAAGGCCCATAATCTGAGAGCTTCGTTGCAAAGCGACAGAGAGCCCGTTCCTCCTTGTTTGTTTATGTAAAACATGGCCACCTGATTGTCTGTGTGAACCAGGACAGTCAGGTTGGCAAGGAGGGTATGGAAGACCTTGAGGGCAAGGTAAATTGCTCGCAGTTCCAGGAGGTTGATATGAAGGGTGGCCTCCTGTGGAGACCAAGTGCCCTGAGTGGAGAGAGTTAGCAGATGGGCTCCCCACCCCAATTGGGAGGCATCTGTTGTGAGGGTTGCTTGGGGTAGCAAGGGCTGAAAGGGAGCCCCCAACAACAGATTCTTGGTGGATATCCACCAATGGAGGGACCAAGACAGACGGTTTGAGGTTTGTATTTGGTCTGAGAGTGCTCCTGACGCCTGAGTCCACTGGGTGGCCAGGGTCCATTGAGCTGCTCTCATATGAAGACGAGCATAGGGCACCACATGTACTGTGGAGGCCATATGGCCCAGGAGGCGTAGCATTTCCCTGGCTGTCAAGTGAGTACTGGACTGGGCTTGGGAGGCCAAGCTCAGCAGACGCTGACCCCGAACCAGTGGAAGGTAGGCTCTTGCAGTGGTGGTGTCCAACCGGGCCCCTATGAATTCTAGAGACTGAGTAGGGCTGAGTTGAGACTTGGGAAGGTTTACCACCAGTCCCAGATACTGCAGAAGGTTCCTTGTGCGGTCTAGGGAAATCTGGGCCTGCGACTGAGTTGGAGCTCGAATGAGCCAGTCGTCCAGATATGGGAATACGAAAATCCCCATGCTTCTGAGAAATGCGGCTACGACTGCCATGCATTTGGTAAAGATTCTTGGGGCAGAGGCGAGACCGAAGGGAAGTACTCTGTATTGGTAATGACTTCCCCTGAACAGAAAGCGAAGATATTTTCTGTGGGAGGGATGGATGAGTAGATGTGTATACGCATCCTGCAGGTCTAGAGAACAAAGCCAGTCCTGACTCTGAAGGTATGGAAGGAGAATGCCCAAAGAGAGCATTTTGAATTTCTCCTTGTACAGAAATTTGTTCAATTCTCTCAGATCTAGGATTGGTCTGAATCCCCCTGTCTTCTTTGGAATGAGAAAATAGGGGGAGTAGAAACCTGACCCCTGTTGATGAAGAGGAACCTCTTCTATGGCCCCTTGGGCAAGCAGAGAAGAGATCTCCTGATCCAACAGGGCTAGGAGAGGAGATGGAGAATTGAAGGGTCTCACCATGTGATGAGGAGGAAGGCTGGAGAAATGAAGTTTGTAACCCTCTCGGATGATAGAGAGGGTCCATTGCTCTGTTGTGATCTGTTCCCATCTGGGAGCAAAGTGAGCTAACCTTCCAGGTATGGTGAGAGGTTCTGGTTGGTCCAGAACCAGGAATGGCAAGTTCTCTAGGGGCAAGTCAAAACCCCTGAGGGGGTGGAGCCTGTTGAGCTGCAGTAGCTGCTGCAGGCTTTGCTCTTGCTTGTTTCGTTTGCTGACGTTTAGCCGCAAAACGAGGTTGAGAAGATTGCTGGCCAGTATTGGAAGCATATCTGGCCTTCTTATAATAAGGCCTCTTGAAAGACTTCTTCTTAGTGGGAGTAGAAGTGGACTTAGAAAGTCTCTCTAAGGTGGCATTTTCAGCGTCCATTTGAGTGGCCTTAACCTGCCACTCTGCACCGAATAAGTTCTCACCTGTACAGGGCAGATTCCGTAAGCCATCTAGAACCCAGGGTTCCAGATTAGAAGCCTGGAGCCAGGCCAGACGTCTGGCTGCGATAGCAATGCCAGAAGCTCTGCTGGCTCCTTCGAAGGAATCAAAGGCAGCTCTGTTGGAGAACTTAGAAACATCTAAAAGTTGTTTCACAACAGAAAGGAAGTCCTCCTGTTTATCCTCAGGGATAAGGGAGGCAAAATGCCGTACTTTCTTGGCAAGTTCCCCTAGGAACATGCCCATATAGAGGCTGTAGGAATTAATCCTGGCTATAAGCATACTAGCCTGGAAGATTTTCCTACCAAAAGAGTCTAGTGTCTTACATTCCCTTCCTGGAGGTGTAGAAGAGTGCCTTTTAGTACTCTTGATCTTTTTCATTGCAGACTTTACCACAATGGAGTGGTGAGGCAATTGAGTTTTCTGAAAACCAGGAGAAGGAGGGACCCGATACATGGTGTCCAACCTACGGGAATAAGGAGACAGAGTTAAAGGGTTCTCCCAGAAATCCATCAATTGTTCCTGAAGGATTTCATGGATAGGCAGAGTAACTGCTTCTTTAGGAGACTTAGAGTATCCTAAAATATCCAATCTTTTTGACCTTGGTTCCCTTTCAGAGGAGGTAGTGATAGAAAGGCCTTTAGCCATTTCTAAAATAAAGTCCTGAAAGGACAAATCCTCTGGAGGAGACATTCTCCTTTTTGGAGAAGAAGGTTCCTCAGGAAGGTCAAGGGAGAGCTCTGCAGACTCATCAGAGGAGACAAAATCCTCAGAGGAATCGGTGTATTCTCTAGTTTCCTCCAACGCACGATACGCATACCGATCGGTATCGACATCGGGCGTACCGGGTATGGAAGCGGTATGGAGCGAAAGCCCATACGGTACCGATTTGCGTTTAGAAGAGGAAGGCCTGGGTTCCGGCATGGCGGACGATACCGGAACCGGGCCCGGAACCGCTGGAAGCGGTACCGATGGCGTTGCAGCTTTAATGAAAGCCATGACGGCCTGCTGCATGGATTGGACAGTATTGCCCATAGACGCCACGGCTGCCTGGATGTCGGTACCGGTATGGGCCGGTACCCCAGAGCAGTCCAACAGGTGATCTGTCGAGGCCGTGCCATCGATGTCAACCTGTAGCCCCTGTATTGGCGTTTTGGAAGGTAGGGCTTCCCGCCGGGGCTGTTTGGCTGGGGCAGGGTCCTCAAAACTAAGAGCCTCTCGATGCTTTGAAGGAGATTTGCTCTTTGAGGACTTGCCCACAGAAGGTTTGGTTACCTGAGATCCATCCGGGGATGATGACCTGGATGACTGTGATGTTGGATTCTCTGAAGCAAACAGCACATGGAATTTGTTGGCCCGGTTCTGCAGCCCACGCTTAGACATTTGGGAGCAGGAAGGGCAGTCCGGAATGGAGTGGTCAGGCCCCAAACATTTAAGACACCATTCATGGGTGTCTGTGACTGATATTACAGCAGTACACTTGGTACACTTCTTAAATCCAGGGGCTGGCTTCTCCATGTGGAGAATTAAAGTAGGCCTGAAGGCCTAACTGAAGTGACCAAGTGCTGAAAAAATAATAAAAGAAAATAATTTTTTTAAGAAAGAAAAAGGAAGACCGGCGATACCGGTATCGGTATGGGAAGGCAGGTACGCGGTCTAAAGAAACAAAACAAAAAACTACAATTTCTTCAGCGGTGACAGGATACACGACCTGCTGGCTCCGCGGAAAAAGAGAAACTGAGGAGAGCTGTTCAGGAAGGCGGGAAGGCAGTGCGCATGTGCAGTGGGAGGTCCCAAAAGCTTCCATTCTAGGAAGCTGGGGAGCTTTCCCGCGCAGGCTCCGTCGGTACCGACGTACCCATATGTGAGGACTTATTCCTGCTTGTTCCTGGAGATAGCCTCGATATTGAAAAGATTTTCTCCAGTACACGGAGAATTACCCAGTGTATGTTGTGCCCATCTGCTCAGGTCTGAAGCCTGCAGCCAGGCTGTACGACGTGCTCCAATGGCAATAGCAGAGGACCTGCTAACAGACTCAAAAGAGTCTAGAGAAGCACGAGAAAGAAACCAAGAGATATTCCTGCTATGGTTAAGAAGCAAGGAATAGTCAGAGGCCTTAGGTTCTGACAAAAAAGGAGACAAAAGAGATAATTTCTCTGTGACCTCCCGAAGTGTTAGACTCATATAAAAGATATATGAAATAATTCTGGAAGCCAACATAGAAGTTTGGAAGGTTTGACGCCCAAAGGCATCAAGTGCTTTAGATGCACGACCTGGAGGAGAAGAAGAATGCTTCTTCTTGCTTCTGGCCTTCCTCATTGCCGATTCCACTACAATGGAATGATGCGGAAGTTGGTTCTTCTGAAACCCCGGAGAGGGGGGCACCTGATACAGAACATGCATGGCTGTAGAAGGTGCAGGAACCTTTAAAGGCGACTGCCAAATCCCCAGAAGAAGGTCCTGCAAAGAAGGATGTAAAGGAAGCATCATGGTTGCTTTTTCTGCAGGACCTTGGTTAAGAGTAGGGCCAGGAATAGGAATGGCAAGAAAGTCTGCCATGTCAAGGAGAAATTCCTGAAAAGAAGGAACTCCCAGAGGAACTATTCCTGGGTAGGCTGAGGTTGAATGATCAGCTTGAACACCAGAAGACCTACCGGACTGGTGCACCAAAGGAATCCTGCTAGATGGAGAATGATACCGACAGTTCCGATTCGAGGCAGTTAGTACTGCATCGTCGGTTCCCGGTATCGATTCCAAGCTAGGTATAGAAAGGATCGATGGCACCGATGGAACTGCAGGAGTCGACATTGATACCGACACCGGCATCGGGGACGGCAATGCCCTCGGAGCCGGCAGCGGCGGCTGCCGAAGTGATACCGAGGCAATCAGAGAGCTTTGATACCGACAGTTCCGATTCGAGGCAGTTAGAACTGCATCGTCAGTTCCCGGTATCGATTCCAAGCTAGGCATCGAAAGGATCGAAGGCACCGATGGAACTACAGGAGTCGACATCGGTACCGTACTGCGTAGACGGAAGGGACAAGGATTGGTTCCGAAAACCGTCGGAACCAAGTCATCCAGACTGGATATCGATTCTAGACTGGGCATCGAACCGAGCGAGGTTAATCGACGCCCGTCTAGAGGGCACCGACGTCGGTGGTGGTGTCGGCGATGCCGATCCCGGAAAGTTAATTGGAATCGCATCAATCGGCGCCGAGGACATCCGAAGACGCCGCTCGGCGAAGAGAGGAACACTCGACACCGGCGCCGATGTCGGGGTATAGGTACCGCCCGAAGCCGGTACCCCCTCCGAGCATGGCGTAGCAAGAGGAAAAGCCATCTGGGGCATATCGCTCGGCCCCGAGGCCCAGGATACCCGACGCCGAGCCCCAGTGGAGAGTGGAACACTCGACACCGACGCCGATGCCGGGGCATCGGCGCCGCTCGAAGCCGGAACCAACCTCGCGGCTGGCTGGGACAGAGGAAAGCCAGTCTGGGTCGTATCGATCGAAGGCACAGAGGACCCCAGATGACGATCCCTAGTGACAAACAGAGCACTCGACACCGGCGTCGCTGCCGGGGAATCGGCCCCGTCCGAAGCCGGCACTAACCCCGCTTGTGGCTGGGATGCAGGAAGGCCAGTCTGGGTCGAATCGATCGGTCCCGAAGGCACCGAGGACACCAGTTGACGATCCTTGGCGAAGAGTGGAACACTAGACGCCGGTGCCGATGCCGGGGAATCGGCACCGCTCGAAGCGGATACCTCCCCCGAGCATGGCTCAGGTATGTTCTGTGAGGAACGAACCCCAGGAACAACCTGAAACCCCGTGAATGCTTTGGAGCCCGAAGACTCCCGCCGGGGTTTTATTGCCAAAGGGGTCTTGAGGGGAAGGCCGGAGCCGTCGTCATGCTGGGCATGAGACTTACCCCTCAAGAATTGGCTAGTCTTAACAGACTGTTTGCGGGTTACCTGATCCTGGGGAGAAGAAGAAATTGATGTCCTCACCTCAGGAGGAAAAACAGCATCGAGGGATACCCGAAAAAGAGAGGGTCTTCTCCCAACCCTAAAGCCCGATGGACCGGGGGAAAAAGGGTCAGGACCCAAACAGGATATACACCAAGTGGTGGAGTCTAAAAAGAAGACTAAGTCTCCACAGTGGAGGCACTTCTTAGGGGAAGAAGGCTCCATGCTGGAAAGGCCTGGAAGGCCTCAGAAGGGACTTGAGGAGAAAAAGACCTCGAAGTGGTTAAAAGAAAAAAACAAGACACTGGTGGTGCCGGTATCGGCAGGAAAACGGCCGCGACCACAAGAAAACAAAAATAAGGATTTAAGAGAAAATGTTTCTGCGGTGACAGGAGGTACGTCCTGCCGGCTCCGCGGAAAAACGAAAACTGGGGAGAGGCAGTGGGAAAGGCAGGAAGTCACCGCGCAGGCGCGAGGGATGCTCCCAAAGGCTTTCTGATTGGATGCTGGGGAGCATTCCCGTGCGGGCTCCGTCGGCGCCGACGTACCCACATGTGAAGACTCATTCCTGCTTGTTCCTGGAGATTAAACCTCCCTCACACTACTGCTTTAAGGCCTTCCCATAATGTAACTTCCTTCACCTCCCCATTCGTTCGGAGACAGTCCCTAATATAAGTCCGTACATCCTCCACTACCACCTCCTTCCTTAAAAGGCTCTCACTGAGCCGCCAAAATTTAGTCCCTACTAGGTCCCAACACCCCAAATCCACCCATACTGGTCCATGGTCTGATCATGTCATGGGTCCAATCCCTGCTTCCTTCAGCTCTGCCATCCACAGCTGGTCCACCAATATCATATCGATCCTACTGAAGCTATCGTGAGCAGCTGAGTAGGAGTGGTGCTTCTTTTGTGATGGATATGTATCTCTCCATGCATCCACCAAATGAAAGCTCCTCATTACTTAACCCAGTGCCCTGCAATTTCACCCCCCCCCCCCCCCCCCCGCTCAGCTTGGGCTGTCTATCCCATTGAGGCTGAAGAATAACGTTAAAGTCCCAACCAACTATCATTATCCAGAAGATCTCGAATGCTCTTTCAAAAGGGGACTTACCCACCACTGGCGCCATACACACACATCATAGTAATCTCTTCCTTCCCTATTTACCCCCTCACCCACACCGTCCTCCCTTCCTTATCCCAGAAATAATCCTGGACCTGGAGAAGCCCCCTCTGACATAGCAAAATGGCCACTCCCCCTTTTTTCCCTCCTCCCAGGAACACTGAAGAAAAATGTTCAAGAAAGAGGCAATGGCATAATCTCCATTCATCTCTAGTCCACAAATGCGTTTCTGGAGATGAATTATATCCCAGCTGCCCTTCTCTATCTCTGGGAACAGTCAATGGGTGAATTCAGCCACTTAACATTTAGTGATCCAATATGTACCATTGCAGTCACCTACTCTCCCTCCTCTTCCCACTCCAGCCAGGCTCTCCCCTTCCTCATCCCCCACCCTTCCCTAACTTGCCCTTCCCCTCCCCCCAACTGCTTCTCTCCTTAGGAGCTAACATTTCCATAGTCGCTAGTAAGTCTAAACTTTGCCCTCTCCTTTCTTCACACCCACAACACTCATTCTATTTCAGCTCCTACAAGCATCCCTCCATCCATTCAACCTCCTAAACACACTTCACCCCTCCCCCTTGAGTCCCCCCACTCCCTCATAAACAAACAATCTTACAATCTTATTTCAGCTCCAAAACAGGCAGATAACCACCATTTCTCCCATTGCAACCCATCTACCTCCTCAAAAGAGCAAAAGCAGCAATACATGCCTCATCAGTCCAGCGTCCATCCTGTTAAGGGTTTCATTAACTTAACTGTCCAGTTGGGCTGGCATCCAATACTCAGGTTCCAGTTTCAGATGGCACCTCTGCCTGCTGCGACCCTTTGGACAGGCGTTTGAGGCATGTACCCTTTGCTGCCACCCGCTGCCATTTCAGCGCTACTGCCTTCGCTACTAAATCTTTCTGCGGCCCTTGCGGTTGGGTGTCCGGTTTGGGTAGGCCTTCACACCCGAACTCCAGAAGCACTTGCCATGTCTCCTCCTCCTCCTTTCACCTTTCTGCAGGTTCCCTTTACTGTAAATAGCAGGCCAAAAGGGAACAACCATCTGGATAGGATCCCCAACTTCCTCAAGTATACCATCACTTCCCTAAGTGCTCAGTGTCGCATCAATGTCTCTTGCGAAAGGCCGTGGAACAGCTCAATTTTACAGTTCTTCCAGGCGATATGCTCAAACTTGCGTGCTATGCTCAAAAGGCACTCTTTGACTGGGTAGGCGCTCAAACATACCACCATATCTCAAAATCAGTTTTTCAGGGGCATGCCGAGACTCTTGTGAGCCCACTAAATACTCACAGAATTAGCCTCCTCTCCTTCATTCCCCAACTGAAGAATGTGGGAGAATAACATTTGCACCACAGTCATGCAGTCTTTAAAATCCTCTCCCTCTCTTAAACCCCTCGCTCTCAGATTACATCTGTGGGCCCTATCCTCAAGGTCTTCCATTTTCTCCTATAGTTGTTCTTGTCCTTCTGCAGGCTCTCATCCAATTGCCAGTTCCTCCAGCTCGGTCGCATGGCACTCCATGTCCTCTATTTCCAGCACCCAGCCTCCCAGTTCGGTCAAATCATGCTGTAATGTAGCAAGTGCAGTCTTAAAGTCCGTTCTGAGGAAGCTGCTCTCCTCTGACATCTCATGCCCGAAACTCCTGCAGACAGATTTTAAGATTACCCAGGCCTCCATTCAATAGAGTCACCCAAACCACCAGTGCCCGGAGCGGTCAGAACTCTGCCCTCGGGACTGATCTCACCACATATAATTAGAATGAAAGGCCTATATTTTCTTCCAGACCTACTTGTTCAGCTCCGGATATAGACAAAGTTCATTCTTGGTGCTGTGGAAGCGTGCAATCGCTATAGTGGGGAGAGTGTAGATATAGCTTTACCAAGCTGTGCCCATTCAGCTTGCTGACGCCATCTGAAGTCCAGCAGCCTTAACTTATGAGCACATTCTATGTTCAACTTAAATCCCCCCTACCCAGTCAGTATGAACCTTTTCCCTGTTCTTCATATATGTTGTATGCGTCGAACCAGCAATGGTGCAGTCCATGGATACATTTGTATAATTAAGGCAAATTAAAAGAAAAACCCCCAAAAAAACAAATCTCATACAGTCTACATCATTACTACTGAGCATTTGTATAGCGCTACAAGACATACGCAGTGCTGTACAGAAATGTAAGACAGTCCTTGCTCATCAGAGCTTACATCTAGTCAAGACAGATAAAACAAGGGAAACACAAGGAGATCAGGTGAGGTAAGATCCAAAAGCAGCAGCGAAGACGTGAGTTTTCAGCCTGGATTTGAAAAGGGTCAGAAAAGGCATCTGACATACAGACTTAGTAGTTTGTTCCAGGCGTAAGGCGCAGCAAGGTGAAAGGAGTGAAGTCTGGAGTTAGCAGTAGAAGAGAAGGGCACAGATAGAAGCAGTTTGCTAGAAGAGCAGAGGTCCCGAGGGGGGGTGTAGGGAGAGATAAGAGAGGAAAGGTAGTGAGGAGCTGCAGAGTCAATGCACTTAAGCAGCAGGAAAAGTTTGAACTGGATGAAGAAATGGATAGGGAGCCAATGAAGTGACTTAAGAAGAGGTGTAATATGAGCACGACGAGGCTGGCGGAATATTAGCTGCACAGTAGAGTGTTGAACAGATTGAAGGGGAGAGAAATGATTCAAAGGGAGATCAGCAAGGAGTAGGTTACAATAATCAAGACGGGAGGTGATTAAGGAGCGGATAAGTTTATGTTTATGTTTATTGAATTTGATATACCGCTGAGGAAAATACATCACAGCGGTTTACATAGTAAAATTAGGTTTGGAAAGGAAAGGAAGTTACAATATGAGACAGGAAAGCAAGAGAACAGAGTCATACAACAGGACAAGATTAAGTGTCTTAGTAGTGTGCTCAGAAAGGAATGGGTGGATTTTGTTGATGTTATAAAGAAAGAAATGGCAGCTATCAGATGGATGTGTGTTGCGATGGAAAGAGAGGCATCAAAGACAACCCCCAAGGTTGCAAGTTGAGAAAACAGGGAAGAGTAGAGAGTTAACCACAGAGAGTGAGAAAGGAGGAAAAGAGAAGAGAATGTTTTAGGAGGAAAAATAAGCAGCTCAGTTTTGGCCATGGTCAATTTCAAGCGGCGGTGAGACATCCAAGCAGCAATGTCAAAGGCAGGCAGAGATCCAGGTCTGGATTGCCACCAACCACAATTATCTTTAACTATCAGGCCCAATACTGTATGTTACATTATTCTTCTCTGCTTCCCTTGTATATGTCAACAATTTAAATATAGAACCACCTTGCTTTTAACTACAGAAGGATCTTTAGTGGACATTTGCATTTGATTTAGGGACACCGTCTCATCCTACTTAATTCTAGAATCAAAAAAACGCAAGGTTAAAACCACTCATAAATCCCATATAAAGGTTAGACTCTCAAACAGAGCAATCATTAAAAAATATGAAGATTTTTAAATTTTGGACCCTTTGTTAAGAGAGACATTATCTGTCAAAGACAAATTTTGACTTGAAGGATGACCAAAAGGGACTGCTACAACTGGAAATATATCTACACTTGTGAGTATTAATCTTCTGGAATAAAAAATAAATCTTGGGGAAAAGGGACTTCTTGGGGTTAAAGCTGATAAATCTGCGTATTTTAGAATTCAGTGTTTTTGCTGTGTCTTAGTACCACCAGAGAGCTTTGTATTTAAGTCAAAGCAGAGTATAGCTTAGCATAGAACATAAAATAAGAATAAATTGACTTTGAAATACATTTGTTTCTAGAAAGCTTTTCATTTAAATCAAATCAGAGCATAGCTTAACCTAGAAAGTAAAATAAAGTAAATAGTTACTGAAATAAATTTGTTTCTAGAGAACTTTTTTATTTAAATCAAATCAGAGTATAGAGAAAAATAAACTTGTTTCTAGTGACCTTTATGAGGCCTTCCAGTTAGGAGGCAAAGATCTGTAAAAATGTCTAAAATTACCCCCAACGGTTCTCCCGCTGACCTCGCCTCTACCCTGGAAACTCCCCAAACCACTTCTTGTTCCTGGAGGCTTCAACCTCAAATCCATGCCAGACAGAGAAGCAGTCCCATTCCTCAATGCCATGTAGGACCTCGACTTCACTCAGCTAATTACTACACCTACCCACCAGCAGGGCTCCACCCCAGACCTAATTTTTGTCCCTAACAGTACTCTACTTAGAAACACCATAACAACCCCACTAATCACCCCGATACCCTGGACAGATCATCACACCATACAATTCAAGGTGACCCTTCCCAACACTCCCACCCCACAAACTCAACTACAGACCACAAGGAGATTCAAATCTTTCAACAAGGAGCAATTCCTACATGAAATCCTCTCCGTCCTAGAACACGATGCATCTGACTTGGACACTGCCGTAAAGCACTGGAATACCACTCTAGCAGCAGCATCAGAGGCTCCAGCTAGTAAACGTAGACAGGGTACCAAACCAAGACACTCTGCACCCTGGTATTCTAGCTCAATATGAGAAAGCACAGTTACTTACCTGTAACAGGTGATCTCTGGGAACAGCAGGAATTAGTCCTCACATATGGGTACGTCGGAACCGACGGAGCCCGCACGGGAAAGCTCCCCAGCTTCCCAGAAGGAAGCCTTTGGGGCCTCCCACTGCACATGCGCGCTGCCTTCCCGCCTTCCTGACCAGCTCTCCTCAGTTCGAGTTTATAGCTGAGACAATAGAGAGAGGAAAGGAAGATAGATAGAAGATACAACTCCTAGGGGAGGTGGGTGGGTTGTGAGGACTAATTCCTGCTGTTCCCAGAGATCACCTGTTACAGGTAAGTAACTGTGCTATCTCCAGGAACAAGCAGGAATAAGTCCTCACATATGGGGACTCCCTAGCTAAGATGCCTGGGAGATCCCCTTCCAAGGATCGCCATCTTCGTATGGATCTCAGGCATCCATCCTGGGAAGGTGGGCAGGAGTTGTTCAAGTATGGAACAGGTGTTTGAGGACAGCCTGACCAAACAAGGCATCCCGGCGGGAGTCCTTGTCCAAACAGTAATGGGCTGTGAAGGTATGAACCGAGGCCCAGGTGGCGGCTCGACAGATCTGATCTATGGATACAGAATGAAGATGAGCCATAGAAGTGGCCATGGCTCTCACATTGTGAACTGTGACATGTCCTTCCAGAGAAATGTTTTTACTCTGGTAAGCAAAGGAAATACACTGAGCAATCCAATTGGAAAGTGTACGTTTGGAGACTGGAAGTCCCAAATGAGAAGGATCAAAAGCCACAAAAAGTTGGGAAGACTTTCGATGTGGTTGAGTCCTGTTGAGGTAAAAGGCAAGAGCTCTTTTACAATCCAGAGTATGAAGGTTCCTCTCTGCACTGGATGCATGAGGAGCCGGGAAAAAGACAGGTAGATATACCTCTTGATTAAGATGAAAAGGCGAGACCACTTTGGGCATAAAGTGGGGATTCGTCCTAAGGACCACCTTATCATGATGAAACCTAGTATAAGGTGGATGAGCCACTAAGGCCTGTAGTTCACTGATGCGGCGAGCCGAAGTGACTGCAATAAGGAAAAGGACCTTCCAGGAAAGAAATTTCAAGGAGGTAGAAACCAACGGTTCAAAAGGTGGCTTCATAAGCTGACCTAGAACTAGGTTCAAATCCCATGCTACCGGAGGAGGTCGGATGGGAGGCTTAGTTAGAGTCAGGCCTCTCATGAACCTTGCAATAAGAGGATGAGAGGAGACAGGTTGTCCATTTATAGGTTTTAAGGATGCTGCAATAGCACTCAAATGGACTCTTACTGAATTCGTCTTAAGGCCTGCATTAGAAAGATGCAGGAGATAGTCTAGTAGAGAATTCAAAGGAAGTGCTAGAGGGTCGAGACCCTGTTGAGCACACCAAATGGAAAGGCATGAAGGATATCTTTCACTGGTTATTTATTATTTATTTATGTATTATTTATTTATTTATTTTGGTTGAGAAAGATTGAAGTCATGAAGGCTTAGGCCTTCAGTAACCAAGCTCTGAGGTGTAGGGACTTGGGGTTTGGGTGCCACAAAGTCCCCTCCTCCTGAGACAGAAGGTCTGGCGCAGCTCCCAGGTCCAGGGAGGGTCCTTGGGAGAGATGCAGAAGTAGAGGGAACCACACTTGGCGTGGCCAGCGTGGAGCTATGAGGATCATCGATCCGTGATCCCTCTGGAGTTTAAACAGAGTCTTGGGAATCAAAGGAATGGGTGGAAAGGCATATAGGAATTCCTGACCCCAATGCAGGAGAAAGGCGTCGTTGGCCTGAGCTCCCTGACACGGAGTCCTGGAACAGAACCGGGGAAGTTTGGCATTCCACGGACTTGCAAAGAGGTCTATGTCCGGGGTTCCCCATTCCTGAAAGATTCTGCGTATCTGGTCCATATGTAGGGACCATTCGTGTGGAAGCAGAACTCGACTGAGTCTGTCTGCCCGAGAGTTTTGAACCCCTGGAAGATACACTGCCAGAAGATGAATTTGATGCTCTCTGGCGAAGGCCCATAATCTGAGAGCTTCGTTGCAAAGCGACAGAGAGCCTGTCCCTCCTTGTTTGTTTACGTAGAACATGGCCACCTGATTGTCTGTATGAACTAGGATGGTCAGGTTGACAAGGAGGGTATGGAAGACTTTGAGGGCAAAGAAGATTGCTCGCAGTTCCAGGAGGTTGATGTGAAGGGTGGTCTCTTGTGGAGACCAAGTACCCTGAGTGGAGAGGTGTTGAAGATGGGCTCCCCACTCTGTTTGGGGGGCATCTATTGTGAGGGTTGCTTGGGGCAACAAAGGTTGGAAGGGGGCCCCCAACAACAGATTCTTGGTGGATATCCACCATTGGAGGGACCAAAACAGACGCTTTGAGGTGAGTATTTGGTCGGAGAGCGCTCCTGATGTTTGAGTCCACTGGGTGGCCAAGGACCATTGAGCTGCTCTCATATGAAGACGAGCGTAGGGCACCACGTGTACCGTGGAGGCCATGTGGCCCAGAAGTCGCAGCATTTCTCTGGCTGTCAAGTGACTGCTGGACTGAGCTTGGGAGGCCAAGCACACCAGACGTTGGCCCCGGACTTGAGGTAGGTAGGCCCTTGCAGTGGTGGTGTCCAACTGGGCCCCTATGAATTCCAGAGACTGAGTAGGGATGAGTTGAGACTTGGGAAGGTTTACCACCAGTCCCAGATACTGCAGAATGTGCCTTGTGCGGTCCAGGGAAATCTGGGCCTCTGACTGAGATGGAGCTCGGTTGAGCCAGTCGTCCAGATATGGGAATACAAAAATTCCCAGACCTCTTAGAAATGCGGCTACAACTGCCATGCATTTGGTGAACACTCTTGGAGCAGAGGCTAGACCGAAGGGAAGTACTCTGTACTGGAAATGTTTTCCCTGGAACAGAAATCGTAGATATTTTCTGTGGGATGGGTGGATGAGTATATTGTGTGTGTACGCATCCTTGAGATCTAGAGAACAAAGCCAATCCTGACTCTGAAGTTATGGAAGGAGAATGCCCAGAGAAAGCATTTTGAATTTCTCCTTGTATAGAAATTTGTTCAATTCTCTCAGATCTAGGATAGGTCTGAATCCCCCTGTCTTCTTTGGTATGAGAAAATAAGGGGAGTAGAAACCTGTTCCTTCTTGAAGAAGAGGAACCTCTTCTATTGCCCCTTGGGCAAGGAGGGAAGAGACTTCCTGACCCAACATGGCCAGGAGAGATGGGGGAGAATTGAAGTGCCTCACCATAGTATGTGGAGGAAGGTTGGAAAAATGAAGTTTGTAGCCCTCTCTGATGATAGAGAGGGTCCATTGCTCTGATGTAATTTGCCCCCATCTGGGAGCAAAGTGAGCTAACCTTCCGGGAATGGTGAGGGGCTCTGGTTGTTCTAGAGCCAGAAAGGTTAAGTTCTCTAGGGGCAAGTCAAAACCCCTGAGGGGGTTGAGCCTGCTGAGGAGTGGCAGACGCTGCAGGCTTTGACCTTGCCTGCTTAGGTTGCTGACGTTTAGCAGCAAAGCGAGGCTGAGAAGATTGTTGGCCAGTATTTGTGAAAAATCTGGCCTTTTTGTAGTAAGGCTTCTTGAAAGACTTTTTCTTGGCAGGAGTAGAGGTAGACTTAGAAAGTCTATCTAAGGTGGCATTTTCTGCATCCATTTGAGTGGCTTTAATTTGCCAGTCTTTACCAAATAAGTTCTCACCTGTACAGGGCAGATTCCGTAAGCCATCCAGGACCCAGGGTTCTAGGTCAGAGGCCTGGAGCCAAGCAAGTTGTCGGGCTGCAATGGCAATGCCCGAAGCTCTACCGGCACCCTCAAAGGAATCAAAGGCTGCTCTGTTGGAGAACTTAGAAACATCTAGAAGCTGTTTCACCAGAGAAAGGAACTCCTCCTTTCTATCCTCAGGGATAAAGGGGGAAAAATGCCGTACCTTTAGGGCAAGTTCCCTCAGAAACATGCCCATATACAGACTGTATGAATTAATCCTGGCTATAAGCATACTAGACTGGAAAAGTTTCCTACCAAAAGAGTCTAGGGTCTTACATTCTCGCCCTGGAGGGGTAGAAGAGTGCCTTTTGGTACTCAATCTTTTTCAGCGCAGACTTCACCACAATGGAATGGTGAGGCAGCTGAGTTTTTTGAAAACCAGGAGAAGGAGGGACCCGGTACATGGTGTCCAACCTACGAGAATGAGGAGACAATGTTAGAGGAGCCTCCCATAAGTCCATCAAGTGTTCTTGAAGGATTTCATGGATAGGCAGGGTGACTGCCTCTTTAGGAACCTTAGGGTATCCTAAAATATCCAATTTCTTTGATCTAGGTTCTTTTTCAGAGGATGTGGTAATAGAAAGTCCTTTAGCTACTTCTATAATGAAGTCTTGAAAGGACAAATCCTCTGGTGGAGACATTCTCCTCTTTGGGGAAGAAGGCTCTTCAGGAAGAACTAGAGACAGCTCATCAGAGGAGTCAAAATCCTCTGAAGAATCAGAGTATCCTCTATTTGCTTCCAACGCACGATACACATACCGCTCGGTATCGACATCGGACATACTGGGTATGGGATCGGTATCGGGCGAATACCCAGATCCGGCATGCGGAACCGATCTGCGTTTGGAAGACGATGGTCTCGGTTCCGGTATGGGAGACGGTACCGGAACCGGACCCGGAACCGCTGGGTGCGGTACCGAGGGCGTTGCAGCTTTAATGAAAGCCAGAATGGCCTGCTGCATGGTCTGGACAGTATTGCCCATAGACGCCACTGCTGCCTGGATGTCGGTACCGGTATGGGCCGGTACCCCAGAGCAGTCTAACAGGTGATCGGTCGAGGCCGTGCCATCGATGTCAACCTGTAACCCCATAGGTGGAGCTTTGGAAGCCGGAGCTTCCCGCCGGGGTTGTTTGGCTGGGGCAGGGTCCTCAGATTCAAAAGAGAGAGCCTCTCGATGCTTTGAAGGAGATTTGCTCTTTGAGGACCTGCCCGCAGAAGGTTTGGTTACCTGAGATCCATCCGGAGAGGAAGACCTGGATGACTGTGATGCTGGATTATCTGAAGCAAACAGCACATGGAATTTGTTGGCCCGGTTCTGCAAACCACGTTTAGACATCTGGGAGCAGGATGGGCAGTCCGGAATGGAGTGGTCAGGCCCCAAACATTTAAGACACCAGTCATGGGTGTCTAACAGAAATTACAGCACTACACTTGGTACACTTCTTGAAACCAGGGGCTGGATTCTCCATGAGGAGAATTTGTGTAGGCCTGAGGCCTAACCGAAGTCACCAAGTTGTGCAAAAAGAAGTTTTTTTGTTTTTTTTTTAAAGAAAGAAAAAGAGAGACCGGCGGTACCGGTTTCAGTATGGGGAAGGCAGGTACGCGGTCTAAAGAAACAAACTAAAATAAGAATTTCTTCAGCGGTGACAGGAACACGACCTGCTGGCTCCGCGGAAAAAGAGAAACTGAGGAGAGCTGGTCAGGAAGGCGGGAAGGCAGCGTGCATGTGCAGTGGGAGGCCCCAAAGGCTTCCTTCTGGGAAGCTGGGGAGCTTTCCCGCGCGGGCTCCGTCGGTTCCGACGTACCCATATGTGAGGACTTATTCCTGCTTGTTCCTGGAGATGCGAAAAGAACCCTCCAAAAGCTCGAGCGAGCATGGAGAAAAACAAGACCCAGGTTACCCGGTCGCTCTATCAAGAAAAACAGGAAGATTACAACAAGCTAATCAACCAACAAACAGGAGCACCATACCAACCTTGTCATCAAACACAAAACAAGCCATGAGAACTCTTCAGTATAGTCCACACAGTTACAATGGACCCAAGCAACTCTGGAGTGATTAAAATCCCCCCAGAATCCTTTGCACAGCACCTAGCTACCAAACACACCCTTCTCCGCACTGAACAAATACAGGACTTAAACCACACCCCCGCAACTACAATCCCCCAGTACTACATGGAACAAATTTCACATTCCCACAAATGATGAAATCACCCAAACCATATCTTGCCTCAACACTAGCACAGCACCTACGGACCCCTGCCCGGTCCCATGGGTCAAGTCAGCAAATGAAGAACTGGATGTTGCTCGCCAGAAAATAGTTCATGCTTCACTTACCCAGGGTTACATGCCCCCCCCCCTCTTAAGCTCGCCACCATACGCCCTGTCTCCAAGCTCACAACCCCCTCCCCCACTGACCCAACAACTTATCGTCCGATACCTAGCCTTCCCTTCCTGGCTAAGATCCTGGACAAGACAGTATATTGACAACTTCAAGACCATGTAGATACCCATGCGCCTCTTGACCCCCACCAATACGGTTTCCGACCTCTTCACAATGTTGAATACCTACTTGTATTGCTCCCAGACAATTTCATCAAAGGTCTGAACATTATTAAAACGGGCTTCCTCCTCATCTTTGTCAATATAGCTGCCACATTCGACACTGTATCCCACCCCATCCTCCTCAAAAGACTAGAGGCCATTGGACTTTGTAATACCACACTCAAATGGTTCGACTCGTACCTCAATGAAAGACAAGTCAAGATCGGCGCTAACTCTTCATCTCCATTTCCATTAACTCAAGGAGTACCTCAAAGATCCTCCTTATCCGCCCTGCTCTTCAACCTTTATGTCCAACCTCTCTGCAAAGTCATCGCACAACACGGCAGTCAATACGCGCTATACGCTGATAACATCACGATCTACGCCTAAATCAACTTAGACAAGCCTGATTACACATCTATAACCAACTGCCTCCTCAATTTATCCCGATGGCTATCCAACAACCACCTCAAGAACAACTACAAAAAACCAGAACCTCTTTTTGTCTCACGCAACAACTACTACTCTCCTCAGCACATTGATCTTGCCAACAAATCCATCCCAGTTAAAGAGGAGATAAAGTACCTGGGAATAATTCTAGATAAGAACCTGAACTTCCATTCCCACATCGCCAGAACTACTAAGAATGCTTACCACAAGTTGGCAATCATTCGAAGACTAAAGCCCATATTAAGCCAAGACCACTTCAGGACAGTCTGTCAAGCAACACCACCACCCATATTGGATTACTGCAACTCCATTCTCCTTGGATTGCCTGCATCAACTACTTGTCCCCTACAGAAACTACAAAACACTGCAGCATGCATCCTCACAGGATCTGCAAACCACCACCACATCACCCCTATCCTGCACCAGCTACACTGGCTCCCAATCACACTAAGAATCGAATTCAAAACAGCCCTCATCCTCTTCAAAATCCAGCGAAATCAGGTACCTAATACCCTCAATAACTTCATCAAAATCAAAACTGACACTAGACCCAGACTAAGACAGACGATGGACATCATCCAGACACCAGCCTCATACTACAAAACTATGAATGCAACATCCAAGAGGGCGCTGTCCCTTGCAGCACCCTCCCTCTGGAACACCCTCCCCCAAGACATCTGAACTATTACAGATGTCAAGGACTTCAGGAACAAAGCTAAAGACCCTCCTATTCACCGACTACTACAGGGCCATCACTTAATCTACCCGCTCTTCCTCCTACCTTCAGTAATAAGCCCTTACTCCTACCTAATCCCTCACTGCATATAGCTCACTTATTTGTAAATGAGGTTCCTTGAACCCCCTCAACATCCCTTCCAGCATTCTTCCCTTTGCAAATAGCTTCCACTGTAAATAGCTCCCCCTCCCCATTTCTAATCTAGAAGCTCCCATCCCTAGTGCTCCCTCCCCTCCCAATGCGCTTCCATACCCCTATGAAATCCTATATTTATTGAAATTAAGTGTTAGTTATACCAATGTTTAGCTGTTAGTCTATATATCTTGTAAACCGCTCTGATTAAAGGATAGAGCGGTATATAAAAACCTGTTAAATAAAAATAAATAAGTAGGTGTTAAAGGCAAGTGACAGATCAAATGGTCAATTTAAAAAATCCTTTCTATCAAATCAGGAAATTGGTAAGACTTTACCTTAGAAACACAGGACAGGGCACGGTGTAGCAAGCAAACTTTAAATAAATCTTCTTTTTCTTCCTACCTCCACAACACCCAGCCAATCCTGGAATAATCGCAGCTTTATAGGATCTTAAACCTCTTAAAGGGGCGGTGCCCATATTCATTATCAGGAGCAGCTGTTTATCCTCATCAGGCATATATAGTTTTGTTAGTATAATTATCTCCAGCAAACCTAAGTAAACAATTTAAATACCTAAACACAACCTTAAAACTAATATGCAAACAGCAATGAGATGGGGGCTTTCCAGTCTTTTACATTAAGTGTCAACATGTATGCTTTTCTCCCAGTGTGTAAGAGGTTTTATGTGTGCACAAGGTGCAAGGAGCTCTTTGCTATCAGGGAACGACTCAGATCTCTGGAACTAAAGTAGCAGACTTGGAGGACATAAGGAAGACAGAGAGGTACATAGACGAGACCTACAGGGATACAGTCCTGAAGTCCCACCTCCAGTCTGGCAGCATCCCTGTTGCCATGGAGGAGAGAGGTCATGTGACAGGAAAGCATCACCCTGGTGTGGCAGGAAGTGATCCTATAGCTTGGACCTGTCCTCCAGGTGATGTAAAACCCTCTCGCACCGAGGAGGTTACTCCAGAGCTATGTGCCCAGGAGGGAAGGGTTAGGACAGCCGTTATAGTTGTCGATTAGATCATTAGGCATGTAGATTGCTGGGTGGCTGGTGGACATGAGGATCGCCTGGTAACATGCCTGCCTGGTGCGAAGGTAGCGGACCTCATGTGGCACCTAGACAAGGTCTTAGATAGTGCTGTGGAGGAGTTTGCTGTTTTGGTACATGTTGGTACCAATGACATAGGAAAGTGTGGTTGGGAAGTTCTAGAGGCCAAATTTAGGTTTTAGATACAAAGTTGAAATCCAGAACTTCCAAGGTAGCATTCTCTGAAATGCTTCCCCCTTCACATGCAGGACCCAAAAAGGCAGGCAGAGTCCCGTAGTCTCAATGTGTTGGTGATACAATGTTACAAGGAAGAGGGTTTTGGATTTGTTAGGAACTGGGCAACATTCTGAGGAAAGGAGGGGCTTTTCTGAAGGGATGGGCTCCACCTTAACCAGGATGGAATCAGGCTGCTGGCATTAACCTTTGAAACTAGATAATAGAGAAAAGCTGACAGTTGTCCAAGAGCACATGGTTTGGAACAATGTATCCTTGAAGGATACTAGCAAAAGACTGAAGTTAAGGCATATTGACAGAGGTTCTAATAAACACAAAAGTAACCCAAATGCGCTTAAGTACAGAGCAGACAGAACTTAAAGATTCAACATTGCCCCTGCTTACCGGTAACCAGATTAATATGAATAAAATACAGCCTCTAAAATGCTTGTATGCAAATGCTAGAAGTCTAAAAAACAAGATGGGAGAGTTAGAATATATAGCACTAAATGAGAGGTTAGATATGATTGATATCTCAGAGACATGGTGGAAGGGGGACAACCAGTGGGACACTGATACCTGTACACAAACTACATCGCAATGATAGAGTGGATCAAATTGGGGGAGAGATTGCACTCTATGTTAGAGAGGGCATAGTGTCACAAAAGACTGAAGTGCTGCAGGAAACAAAATACACTATAGAATCACTATGGATTGAAATTCCATGTAAAAGGGGGAAGGCGATGACAGTGGGGGTGTACTATTGACCGTCTCACCAGAATGAACAAATGGATGATGAAATGCTCAACAAAAGTTACAGCACAGTAATAATAATGGGTGATTTCAATTACCCCGGTATCGACTGAGTCACTGTCATTGCAGGACATGCTAGGGAGATAAAGTTCCTAGAAGAAATAAATGACTTCTTGGGAGCAGCTGGTTCATGAACCGACAAGAGTGGAAGCCATTTTGGACCTAGTCCTTAGTGGAACACAAGAATTGGTGCAAGAGATAAGGGTGTTGGGGTCATTTGGCAACAGTGATCATAGCAAGATCACGTTTGATTTAATTTTAATTTTAATTTAATTTTAATTTTAATTTAATTTTCCTGTTTAATGTATACCCAAGTTATTGTTTCACTGTAAGCACAAATCACGAAATTGAGATGTGCAACTCTTATGTTCATTGTAAACCGCACTGATGTCGAATAGCGCGGTATAAAAGACTGCAAATAAATAAATAAATAAATAAATGCAGGACAAACAAGGAAATCCACAGTACTACCCTTTTTTTTTTATCAAAACTTTATTTAAACACCAAGTCAACACAGCAAAAGGAAACAAACAGCACAACAGCCCCCGCGCGGGGTGGTTTCTGATCCCCACAGCGAGGGTATGAATAAACAGATAAATGGTGTCAGGTTTTGCAATAAAGAAAGACAAAACATCCCTCTCCTAACCCTTCCCCCACCCCCCCTCCCCCCCTACGGAGACATGGCCAACCCCCATACCAGGAGCCTCCCCCAGACAAGTACAGGCTAGTTAACCACACACTTTAGCACCTAATCTCCCATACCAGCATGTTCATGCTGCATTATTGTCCATTGTAAGACTTCATTACGACTACGGGAGCCCAACCTCTGAATGTAGGGATCCCACAGGGACTGGAAAATAAGCCACCTCGCAGGATTGCCCCGGGCGCTCCAACACTCAGCCAGCATTAGTTGATGAAAATTATTCCGCCATTCCCAATAGGACGGTGGATCTCGCTCGCGCCATCTACGAAGTAGGGGTCCCTTAGCCACTAAGCTGGCCTTACGCACCAACAGTCTCCCCCACTTGCCTTTGGGTGAGGTAAGTCCCAGACAATCCAAAGTAACAAATAAGGCGTCCCAGCCCACGCGCTGCCCTATCAAGTCCTGCATGTACGTAGAAATCCGAGACCAATAAGAGCGGAGACGCCGACAGCTCCACCACATGTGTAAGAGGGTTGCCATCGGCGCAGAACATCTCGCGCAACTGCCATCCGCCATCAAATGGCTCCGAAAGGCCCTCTGCGGTGAGAAATATGCCCGAGTCAACGATTTAAAATGTATTTCTCTCCAGCGCACACCCTCTGCTAAAGAAACCATACGCCGAAGACCCCGAAGAACAGTGCCCTGAGAGACCTCTCGCTGCAATTCTGCGGCCCACGCGCGTTCCACCAACCGGTAATCCGGGGACTGCCGAAAATCATCAAACCGTGCCCTTAAGCGACGGATGGACGGCACGAAATCTCTTCCCAAATCGAAAAATTCAATTATCCGCGCCGAACGGTCAGCGTGGAGCTCATCCGCCGGCAACCAAGTTACGTAATGGGAAAGCTGCCAATAGGCAAACGGGTGCATCGAGGCCAACCCGTATTCAGTTCTAAGCGCTTGGAAAGGCTTACACCGACCTCCCATATCCACCACATGCCCAATAGTTCTTATCCCCTTCGCGGCCCATGCCCGCAGCGCGGCATTCTCCGGGCTGGGGGTGAAGTTGACATTCCCCTGTAGGGGAAGCCAGCTGGAAACTTTCCAGCTTCTCTTCCAATAACGATTAAGCTGCCACCAGGTCTTACGAACGGCTCCCAACAGCACACTGTCGGTAATATAGAGTGGTAGCAAACGGTCTTCGTGGTGCAAAATGGCCAACAAGGAGTACGGGGCCGCACATGTCTCCTCCACCCACCGTGGCGTGAAGATCTCAGTCCCGCCCAGCCAGTCCCCCAGGTGCCGAGCCTGACAGGCCAAGGCGTAGGCCCCCAGATCGGGAAACCCCATACCCCCCCTGCCTCCATCTCCCCTTCAGCCTCACACACGGTATTCGTGCTCTCGCCCCCTTCCATAAAAATCCTTTCAACATACCTTCAAGTCGTGATAAATCACACCGAAGGATCCAGACGGGAAGAGTTTGTAACCAGTAAAGGATCTGTGGGAGGATGACCATCTTAATCGCAGCTATTCTGCCTGATAGAGATAAAGGGAGGGATCCCCACGTTTGAAACTGATCGCGCAGTTTATTCATTATCCGCCGCAGATTAACCTGATAGAGATGTGCCGGACAAGGCGACAAAATAATTCCCAGGTATATAAAAGAATCTTCCGCCTACCGAAGAGGGAACTCGCCCCTCCACGCTGCCCGGACATCCCCCAAAACATCCAACGCCTCCGATTTCTCCCGATTAATACTAAGGCCCGCGAACCGACCAAAGGCCCGAAACTCCCGCAAGAGCGCCGACAATGAAACCTGGGGGGCGGACAGATGTATGAGAAGATCATCAGCAAAGGCGGCCAGCTTAAAAACCTGCCAACCCATGGCTATACCGGATATCTCACGAGATTGTTCCACTCGGCGTATAAGAGGGTCTAAAGACAGGACAAAAAGGAGAGGAGACAAGGGGCAACCCTGCCTAGTCCCTCTCCCGAGGGGAAAAGTCTCCAAAAGCAACCCATTACACAATATCGCCGCCCTGGGGTCTGCGTATAAAGATTCCACCAATTTACAAAAGTAATCCCCTAGACCGTATCGTGGCAGCAGGTCCTCCAAATAAGCCCAACTAACCCTATCAAAGGCTTTTTCAGCGTCAAAGCTGATTAGTAGTGTCGGTTGGGCTCTGCGTCGTGCCCATTCAAGTGACGCCACAATCCGCCGTAGGTTGCATACGGCATACCGTTGCCGCACAAAGCCGACCTGCGACTCATGGACCAACTGGTCCAGGACTGCGGCCAACCGCTCCGCCATGACTTTCGCTAACAATTTCAAATCGAAGTTGAGCAGAGATATCGGGCGATAAGACGCTGCACATAAGGGGTCCTTCCCCGGTTTCGGTATGAGGGTAACATAAGCCTGGTTACCACCCCACCGAAAAAAGCCCTGAGCCGCTCTCCGGTCGTGCACCGCCAAGAGGGTTGGAGAGACCAGATCATTCAGGATCTTATAAACCTCTGCCCCCATCCCATCGGGACCCGGTGATTTATAGCAGCTCGCCTTGGTTATAACTGCCTGCACTTCACTCACCGTAAGCGGTTGGTCTAACTGTTCTCGTTGCGCCTTCATCAATTGAGGTAAAGTTAGGTCTGCAAAATAATCTCTCCGCTCCTGAGGGGAGTCCGGCTCTGCAGAGTAAAGTTTCTGAAAGAAGGATTTAAACACCACGGCAATCTGAGGGTTAGACCTATGCAGCTTCCCCTGGTCATCTCGCAGAGCCGAGACCAAGCGGGAGCCCCGGGGACCCCGCAAACATCGAGCCAACATTTTCCCAGGTTTATCCCCTTGGGTATGCAACCTGTATCGGTAATATAACACAGATTGTTTTGCTCGCTAGTGCAAAACCTCGTTCAACAACACCTGAGTCTCCATAAGCTGTTTCCGAGCTGTAGCAGTTGAATGGCGGGCACATAGTCTACGCAACGTTGTGACCTCTTTTTCCAGGCGTATAATACGCTCAGACATCAATCTCCGCTTGCGGGCCTGGTAGCCTATAATGTCACCTCGTAACACTACCTTGGCAGTTTCCCAGACTAATTCAGGATCATCAGAATGGCTCCTATGATCGGATTCAAATTCCTGCCACCGCCGCCGCAAAAAGGAACGAAAATGAGTATCGGTATAGAGTTCTAGAGGGAATCTCCAAAGGCGTGTCGTAGGCTGCGCCTCCCCCCACTGAAGGTCCAACCAGATTAGCGCGTGATCAGAGATCTCCCCCGGTCCTATCCGAGCATCCCGGACCGCAGCAAAAAGGGCACCCGTCACCAACAGGTAATCAATGCGCGCCGATGATCCATGGGCTCGGGACTGGTGTGTGAAATCCTTTTCCGAAGGATGCAACAACCTCCAAGGGTCCACTAGTCCCATGCTATCGCACAGTCGCAGCATTGCCCGCGTAGACTGTCGCCGCTCTCTGGACCCTCCAACAGTGGTATCTAAGTCCACGTCCATCACTCCATTAAAATCACCCCCCAAGATAACAGGAGCCTCCGGCAAATTCTCCAATTTAGAGGTCAATCTAGTATAAAGACCCTGGTCAAAAACATTCGGCGAGTAAAGGTTCCCCAAAGTCATCAGTTTTCCTTCTAACATTCCATGCAGAATCAAGAACCGCCCAGAGGGATCAAGGATTAACCGGAGGATATCGAACCGTATATGCTTATGAATCAAGATAACAATGCCTCCTTTTTTTCCCGTCGCCGGGGCTTCAAAGACCTGTCCTACCCATGCTCTACGCAGCTTACTATGCTCTATTGCCGACTGGTGAGTCTCTTGGAGCATGGCTATATCTACGTTATGCCTGGCCAGACCCTGCAACACCTTTGAGCGCTTCGTTGGGCTCCCTAACCCACACACATTCCAGGAAATAAGCCTCAGAGCACTATAGCTAGAGTCCGGTACCTTAACAATATACAGTCCCGTAATCCAGAAAGAGCCCCCCCAGCCTGGGGCTCTCCCCAACCTCTTTCAAGATGGTAAGTGTTTAGGAAAAGCACCCCCGCATGGGCATGACCATGTCTCCCCCCACCCCCTCCCCCCTATCCCCCACGCCACAAAGTGGCACCTCCTCATCCACATAACCACCCCTAGGTAGATTAAACTACCCATGTAGATCACACAGATGCGTCCAGTCTCCCGCGCCCCAGTCACATACAGCTCCGGGCCCAAAGAAGCCTGAGCCCCAAGTGGTGGCAATAAACACAGAGAAAGTAAGATTGTCCCCCCCCCCCCTCCACCAGCCTCCAGGCCCCCTTACCCAAATAGTAAGAAAGTACATTGGGACACACTAGGGAGTCCGCAACAAACCCCCCTTAGGCATAGCATACATAGCATTTGCAAAAACAACATGTTCTATAAAAATAAAAAAAACTGGATAAGCCAAACAAAATAAGGGAAGACGCTCATCACTCGCACATTAGCACCCGCCTGTGGTAAGCAGCAGGCAAAAGAGTCACCATTCCAAAGCTATATTACCACCTTACGTCCCCGAGCGTCTTGCCTACTTTGATGGCGGCAGAAACAGTCAATGTACGTCATATAGTACGTACTAGTGTGCTGTAAGTGATAATGCACCTCTGTCAGTGTATTAAAACGTAGCACCGTGTATCCCAACGTACAGCATATCGCCACTTGAGAAAAAGGTACCACAGCGGGGCCACCACTGTCCACCCAACAAAGTAGCATAAAACTATGGTGGCTTGCAAGGCATACAATGCCGCCCCCCACTATCAGCCCACAATCAAAGAGGGAGCAAAGACTGATATTATACCATAGATAACTGAGCATGTACAGCTGGTCCTGCCGGATCTTAACTAGCAGTGCACATTATTCATTGAAAAGGTAAAGTGATAGCAGGTATCGGAAAGGTAAAAAGAAGTAAAGCTGTTTCTTCACAGTTTAACCATGTTTTACAAAGGAAAGATATTGTATCTTAGGTCTACCCCCATGTCTAGAGTGACCCGGGGGCAGTTCATACCTGCTAAGCAATTCACCAAGTGCATCCGAGAGTTATACAGCACCAAGTTACCAGTAGGTAGGGAAGGGAATCCAGTAAATCAACCCCACTAATAAGATTGTGGGAGCCCCTCTGACTCGGTGAACGAGCCAGCGGGAGCAGCAAGTAAGATAGGGGCAAAATTCTATCTTCCCAAACCACAAACACACTCCACCCCCCTCCCGGAGCCATACTCTAACCTATTAGTTTAAGAGCCCGCCACTGACAGGGAGCCTCAGGACTTAACTAGGCCTCCAGTACATTGCTATTCCCCCCCCCCCCCCACAAACCCACCCTCTCGCCGGTCCCAGCTAACCATTCGGGCTCAAGATGTGAAAAGAGAGAGTCAGTTCCCCGGGCCCCCCCTCCTACCCCCATCCCAACCTCTCCGGACCTACAGCTCTACCCCCCGTTTCCCCCCTTCACCCTCACTCAATCCCATCTCCACACTCAGGGGTCCCTTCTCTACGCCTCCCGCGTTCTACCTCCAACCCAACGGCCTACAAAACCCCCCCTCCTACAACCCATTCCCGCTTCCCAGAGAGGGGCCCCCACCCACTTCCCCCGGTCGGCACCAGATTAAAGAAACTATAGAAATCAGCTACCACATAGCAGCAGGTAATTAAACATTCAGCAACAAAAAAAAAATAAATAAATAAATAACAAAGGTTCGTCTGCACACGGAATCGCCAACAGGTAAAGCTAACAGGCGTTCAACACACAAATGGGGAGCAGGCCAAGGGACGAAAGCCAAGTTCGAGCCAACTCTCCCCTCTTCGCCGGCACCGATACAGCAGAGTACACTAGTCCACCACTTCACGCTCCAGTAAGCGCACATGTCACAGCCGGGGGCTTATTAGCCATCGCCTCTGCTCAGCCCAAACCAAGACAGCCCCAGGCCACCAGGAAAAGGTTTAGGCGGCAAAAGAAAGTCGCGAGGCTCTCTCGATGCTGGCATCATGAAGTCCGCATCCTCCGCAGGTCAGGTTACAAAAGAAAATCAGTCACCAGGCCCGCTACATAATCAGGGGCTTGAGGCAGAAGGGCTCCCTTCCTGAACAATACGTTCCACATAAGAAGCAGCCTCCTCAGCCGAAGCAAACACCCTATGCGCTCCACCATAGAACACATGCAATCGGGCGGGATACTGCACTGAAAATTTAATTGTCGCGGCAAGCAATTTGGTGCAGAGAGGGGCATATGCTCGACGCCGTTGGCTAAGGGAGGCAGAGTAGTCCTGGGCAATCCGGAGGGTAAAATTGTCACAGGTAAGACCATTCCGCTGGCGGGCAGCCCGGAGAATCGCCTCTTTTTGCGGGTATTGGAGGAACTTGGCCAGGACAATCCGCGGCCAGGTGTCTCGGGCTTGCCTATTCCCCACTCAGTGGACCCGCTCCAGCAACAAATCTCCACTCTCCAAACTGCCTTCAAAAAGTCGGGGGAGCAAATTTTCCACATACCGCTTAAGATCTTTATCCGCTATCGTCTCGGGGATGCCCAGCAGCCGCAGATTGTTCCTCCTCGACCGGTTTTCTAGGTCATCAATCTTGGCGGACTGAGCTGACACCTGGGCCTTCAGCGCAGCCAGCTCTTGCGAGGCAGTCTCAAGCAAGTCCTCTGCCCTCCCGATGCGCTCCTCAGCCTCCTGGATGCGGCCCCACAGAGCCCCCGTCAGAGTCTGAAGGGTGTCCATTTTTTCATGGAGAGCTGCAAATTGGGTTGATAACGCCTCGGCTACTGCAGCCGAAACCTCCTCTAGGAAGGCCGGAGAAGAGGGGGAGCGCGGCATAGCGTTACTGTCAGCCATTTTGGCCGCAGAAGCCACACGCTCCTTCTCTCGTCGAGTGGTTTTTGCGGATGCCCCCATCCAAATCTTAGCACAACCACCCGAAATCCCGTGCCAGAAATCTCAGGGGAGGGCAACCAAGATATTCGGCCCGAATCAACTCAGCCAAGGCCCAGTAATCTGCCGGTTAGAGGCGCGGGGGACCGGAGCACATGCAGCACACGTCTGCAGTCCTCACCGCATCACGTGATCTCTCCCAGTACTACCCTTTTAATTTTCAAAAGGCAGACTATGATAAAATGGGGAAAACAGTTAAGAAAAAACTAAAAGGAGCAGTTGCAAAGATTAAAGATTTACATCAATCATTAGTGTTTAAAAATACTATCTTGGAAGCCCAGACCAGCTGCATTCCATGCTTTAAGTATAAGGAAGTCCAAAAAACTGCCAGCTTAGATTAAAAGTGAGGTCAGATAAACTATTGCCAAAAAAACATCTTTCAGAAAATGGAAAAAGGAGCCAAACGATGAAAACTGGAATCATAAGCACTTTCAAGTTAGATGCAAGGCATTGATAAGGCAGGCAAAGAGAGAATTTGAAAAAAAGCTTGCTGTGGAAGCAAAAACGCATAATAAAAGCTTTTTCAAGTACATTCGTAGCAAAAATCCTTTGAGAGTCAGTTGGACCATTAGATGATAGAGGGGCAAAAGGGGCAATAAGAGGGGGACAAGGCTATAGCAGAGAGACTGAATGAATTCTTTGCTTCGGTCTTTACTGAGGAAGATGTAGGGATGTTATCGATGATTGAAAAGGTATTTAAAGGTGATGTCGCAGAAGAATTGAAAGAAATACTGATAAACTGGGAATATGTATTACATCTATCCCTTTGGAATTCTTTTTCCACTACCATTCGTTTGGAAACGGTTTTTCCCAGATTCAAATCTCTACTAAAAACTCACCTTTTCTGTTCTGCGTTTGACCTTCCCCCTGCCTCTCTTTGGAGACCTCTCTCCCTTAGGAACCCCTACCTGCCCTATTAATGTCTTGAATCTCTATGTTTCTTTCCTGTCTCTTATTGTAGTTCTTTTCCTATTCTGGCTTCAGTCCTTATTATTTTGTTGACTGTACACCACCCTGGTGTAATGAATAAACAAAAACTATTTAATAAACTGAAGAGTAGCAAATCACCTGGTCTGGATGGTATACAGCCAAGGGTGTTGAAATAACTGAAATATGAGATTGCAGATCTACTATTAGTAATCTGTGAATTATCATTAAAATCATCTGCTAATACCTGAAGCTTGGAGGATGGCCAATGTAATGCCAATCTTTAAAAAGGGTTCCAGGGATGATCCAGGAAACTACAGACAAGTGAGCCTGACAACAGTACTGGGAAAAATGGTAGAAAAAGCACAGTTACTTACCTGTAACAGGTGATCTCTGGGAACAGCAGGAATAAGTCTTCACATATGGGTACGTCGGTACCGATGGAGCCTGCGCGGGAACGCTCCCCAGCTTCCCAAAAGGAAAGCTTTTGGGAGCATCCCACAGCGCCTGCGCGCTGCCTTCCCGCCTTTCCTAACGGCCTCTCACCAGTTCGAGTTTTAAAGCTGAGACAAAGAGAGAGAGAGAGGAAAGGAAAGATAGAGAGATACAACTCCTAGGGGAGGTGGGTGGGTTGTGAAGACTTATTCCTGCTGTTCCCAGAGATCACCTGTTACAGGTAAGTAACTGTGCTATCTCCAGTAACAAGCAGGAATGAGTCTTCACATATGGGGACTCCCTAGCTAGAGATGCCTGGGAGATCCCCAAGGTTATGAGACCCTGGGAAGGGCTCTACCTCCTCCTATGGATCTCAGGCATCCATCCAGGGAAGGAGGACAGGAGTTGATTAAGAATGGAACAGGTGTTTGAGAACAGCCTGACCAAACGAGGCATCCCGGCGGGAGTCCTTATCCAAACAGTAATGGGCTGTGAAGGCATGAACCGAGGCCCAGGTGGCCGCTCGACAGATCTGGTCGATGGACACAGAATTTAGATGAGCCATAGAGGTGGCCATGGCCCTCACATTATGAGCTGTGACATGGCCCTCCAGAGAAAGGTTCTTACTCTGGTAAGCGAAAGAAATACACTGAGCAATCCAATGGACAGTGTCCTCTTAGAGACTGGAAGTCCCAAATGAGAGGGATCAAAAGCAACAAAGAGTTGAGAAGACTTTCTATGTTGCTGTGTCCTTTGTAAGTAAAAGGCAAGAGCTCTCTTACAATCCAGGGTATGAAGATTCCTCTCTGCACTTGATGAATGAGGACCTGGAAAAAAGACAGGTAAATACACCTCCTGATTAGGATGAAAAGGTGAGACCACTTTAGGCATAAAGTGTGGATTGGTCCTAAGGACTACCTTATCATGATGGAACCTTGTATAAGGTGGATTAGCCACTAAGGCCTGCAGTTCACTGATGCGGCGAGCTGAGGTGACTGCAATGAGGAAAATAACCTTCCAGGAAAGAAATTTCAAGGAGGTGGTGGCTAAGGGTTCAAAAGGTGGCTTCATAAGCTGATCAAGAACCAGATTTAAGTCCCATGCCACCGGAGGAGGCCTAATGGGAGGCTTAGTTAAAGTTAGGCCTCTCATGAATCTTGCAATAAGAGGATGAGAGGAAATAGGCTGTCCATTGATAGGCTTAAGGGATGCTGCAATAGCACTCAAATGGACCCTTACTGAATTTGTCTTAAGGCCTGCATTGGAGAGATGCAGGAGATATTCCAATAGAGAATTCAAAGGTAGTGCTAGAGAGTCAAGACCCTTCTCAGTACACCAAATGGAAAACCTTTTCCATTTAAAAGCATAGGAACGTATAGTAGGTGGTTTTCTGGAAGCATGGAGGATATCCTTCACTTGTTGAGAAAGATTCCAACTTTGAAGGTCTAGGCCTTCAGCAAACAAGCTCTGAGGTGAAGGGACTTGGGGTTTGGGTGCCACAAAGTCCCCTCCTCCTGGGACAGAAGGTCTGGAGCAGCTCCCAAGTCTAGGGAGGGAGCTTGAGAGAGGGACAGAAGGTCTGGAGCAGCTCCCAAGTCTAGGGAGGGAGCTTGAGAGAGATGCAGAAGTAGAGGGTACCACACTTGGCGTGGCCAGCATGGAGCTATGAGGATCATAGATCCTTGATCCCTCTGGAGCTTGAACAGAGTCTTGGGAATCAAGGGAATGGGTGGAAAGGCATAAAGAAAGTCTTGACCCCAATGAAGGAGGAAGGCATCCTTGGCCTGAACTCCCTGACACGGAATTCTGGAACAGAACCGGGAAGTTTGGCATTCCACCGACTTGCAAAGAGGTCTATGTCCGGGGTTCCCCATTCTTGAAAGATTCTGAGTACCTGGTCCATGTGCAGGGACCATTCGTGTGGAAGCAGAACTCGACTGAGTCTGTCTGCCCAAGAGTTTTGGATTCCTGGAAGGTATACGGCCAGGAGATGGATTTGATGCTCTCTGGAGAAGGCCCACAATCTTAAAGCTTTGTTGCAAAGCGACAGAGAGCCAGTGCCTCCTTGCTTGTTTATGTAAAACATGGCTACCTGATTGTCCGTATGAATGAGGACTGTCTTGTAGCTGAGCAGGGTATGGAAGACCTTGAGAGCTAGAAAAACTGCTCGGAGCTCCAAGTGGTTGATATGTAGAGAGGTCTCCTGTGGAGACCAAGTGCCTTGAGTGGAGAGGTCTTACAAATGAGATCCCCAACCTGTTTGGGAGGCATCTGTTGTGAGGGTTGCCTGGGGCAACAACTGTTGGAAGGGGGACCCCAGCAACAGATTGGGTGGACTTCCACCACTGGAGAGACCAAAAGAGGCGCCTGGAGGTTGCTATTTTGTCTGACAGAGCCCCTGATGCTTGAGTCCACTGGGTGGAAAAAGTCCATTGAGCTGCTCTCATGTGAAGGCGAGCATAGGGGACCACATGCACTGTGGATGCCATGTGGCCTAGCAGTTGTAGCATCTCCCAGGCAGTTAAATGGCTCTTTGACTGAATCTGGGAGGCCAATTGCACTAGGCGTAGGCAACAGGCCTGAGGAAGATAGGCCCTTGCAGTGGTAGTATCTAGCCAGGCCCCTATGAACTCTAGGGACTGAGTAGGGGTGAGCTGGGACTTTGGGAGGTTTACCACAAGTCCCAGATACTGCAGAATGCGGCTTGTGCAGTCCAGAGAAGTCTGGGCCTCTGACTGAGATGGAGCTCGGATGAGCCAGTCGTCCAGGTATGGGAATACAAATATTCCCAGAGTGCGTAGAAATGCAGCTACTACTGCCATGCATTTGGTGAACACTCTTGGAGCAGAGGTCAGACCGAAAGGAAGCACCCTGTATTGGTAATGCTTCCCTTGGAAAAGAAAACGGAGGAACCTTCTGTGAGAAGGATGGATGAGGACATGTGTGTACGCATCCTTGAGATCTAGAGAACAAAGCCAATCCTGACTCTGAAGGTATGGAAGGAGAGTGCCCAGAGAAAGCAACTTGAATTTCTCCTTGCATAGAAATTTGTTCAATTCTCTGAGATCTAATATGGGTCTGTAGCCCCTGTTTTCTTTGGGATCAGAAAGTAGGGGGAGTAAAACCCTGACCCTTGTTGAAGAAGAGGCACTTCTTCTATTGCCCCTTGGGCAAGAAGGGTAGCCACCTCCTGACCTAGAAGGTCGAGGAGAGATGTTGGAGAACTGAAATGTCTCACCATGGTGTGAGGAGGAAGGTTTGAGAAATGAAGTTTGTAGCCCTCTCTTATGATGGCGAGGGTCCACTGCTCTGCTGTAATTTGCTCCCATCTGGGAGCAAAATGAGCTAACCTTCCTGGAATGGTGAGAGGCTCTGGCTGTTTCAGAGCCAGAAAGGCTAAGTTCTCTAGCATCAAGTCAAAAGCCCTGAGGAGGCTGGGCCTGCTGAGTTGCAGCAGCCCCTGTAGACTTAGGTCTGGCTTGTTTAGGTTGCTGACGCTTAGCAGTAAAACGACCTGTAGATGATTGTTGGCCAGAAGCAGGATGGAATCTGCCTTTCTTGAAGAAAGACTTCTTGAAAGGTTTTTTCTTGGCAGGAATGGAGGTTGACTTTTAAAGTCTATCCAAAGCAGAATTTTCTGCATCCATTTGAGTGGCTTTTATTTGCCAATCTTTGCCAAACAGGTTTTCACCTGTACAGGGAAGATTTCCCAAGCCATCCTGAACCCAAGATTCTAGATCAGAAGCCTGGAGCCAAGCAATTCTGCGAGCAGCTATGGCAATGGCCGAAGCTCTGCTGGAACCTTCAAAGGAGTCAAAAGCTGCATGGTTGGAAAACTTTGAAATATCTCGAGTATGCTTAAGCCAAATAAGGAATTCTTCCCTTTTATCCTCTGGAAGAAAAGGGAGGAAAGTGTGCAGTTTATCTGCAACTTCTTTCAGAAACATACCCATATAAAGACTATAGGAGTTGATTCTGGCAATGAGCATACTGGCTTGGAAGATTTTCCTACCAAAAGCATCCAAGGTCCTGCATTCTCTTCCTGGAGGAGCAGAGGAGTGTCTTTTTGCACTCTTTATCCTTTTCATAGCTGACTCCACCACAATAGAATGGTGAGGAAGCTGTGTTTTATGAAACCCAGGACAAGGAGGGACACGGTACATAGTGTCCAATCTACGAGAATGAGGAGAGATAGTGAGAGGAGTCTCCCATAAGTCAATCATGTGATCATAAAGAATCATGAATTGGCAAGGTGACTGCCTCCTTAGGAGCCTTAGAATAACCTAAAATATCCAATTTTTTAGCTCTAGGCTCTGATTCAGAGGTTACTGAAATAGAAAGTCCTTTAGCCACTTCTCTTATGAAGTCTTGAAAGGACAAGTCCTCTGGAGGAGACAGACATTCTTCTTTTTGGAGAAGAAGGCTCTTCAGGAAGGGCTATGGATACTTCAGCAGACTCCTCCGATGCATCAGAATCTTCGGAGGAATCAAAGTATCGACTGTCAGGGTGCTCTTCCAAAGCTCGATACGCGTATCAAACGGTATCGACATCGGGCGTCATCGGTACCGGTGCGGTACCGATGGGCATCCCTGGACAGGGAACCGCTGCAGTCGGCATCCTGGTCGATGTCGATGCAGTCGGTACCGGTACCAACACTGGTGCCGGTACCGGAGCTGATACCGACAACGGAGTTTGTTGTGGTATCAGCGGCGTCGCAGCTTGAATGAAGGACGTGATAGCCTGCTGCATGGATAGGACATTCTGATCCATCGACGCCATAAATGCCTGGAATTCGGTACCGGAAGGTTGCGCCGGTACCCCAGAGCATTCTAACAGGTGATCGGTCGAGGCCGTGCCATCGATGTCAACCTGTAACCCCATAGGTGGAGCTTTGGAAGCCGGAGCTTCCCGCCGGGGTTGTTTTGCCGGTGCAGGATCCTCGAGGGCAAGCCCGGAGGCATCTCGATGCTTGGAAGGAGAGCTACCCTTCGAGGACCGGCTGGATTTATGTTTGGCTACCTGAGATCCATGGGAGGAAGAAGCAGCCCTGGAAGACGTCGATGCCACTGAAACTGCATCAGAGGGAAATAGCACATGGAGCTTGGCTGCTCGGTTCTGTAAACCTCGTTTAGACATCAAGGAGCAGGACGAACAATCCAAAATGGAGTGGTCAGGACCCGAACATTTAAGACACCATTCATGGGTGTCGGTAACAGAAATAGTAACGCTGCACTTAGTGCATTTTTTAAACCCGGAGGCTGGTTTTTCCATGAGGAAAATTTTCCGTGAGGCCTAAGGCCCAAAAGAGGAAAAACACACTAAGTGAGGGAAAATATATTCTTTTTTTTTTTTTTTTTTTAATAAGAAAAGAAAGAAAGACTGGCGGTACCGGTCCGACGTCGGGGAAGGCAGACGCGCGACCAAAGAAATAAAATAAAACAAAGAACTTCTTCAGCGGTGACAGGAACACGAACTGCTGGCTCCGCGGCAAAGAAGAAATGGGGAGAGGCGATTAGGAAAGGCGGGAAGGCAGCGCGCAGGCACTGTGGGATGCTCCCAAAAGCTTTCCTTTTGTGAAGCTGGGGAGCGTTCCCGCGCAGGCTCCGTCGGTACCGACGTACCCATATGTGAAGACTCATTCCTGCTTATTCCTGGAGATTGGAAATTACACTTACCTGGCAATTGTGGTACCTGGAGAAACTCCAGTTTAGTCCTCCACCTCTGGGTAGTGCACCTCCTTCTGCAGCATGGAAACTGGACCAATCAGAATCTTGTCCTCACCGGCTGTATGCTGCTGGAGATCCCATCAGCCCCAGTGAACTATTGACAAAGCAGACTTAAAGAAGCAACACATGAAAAGGTAAAAACTAACTATAATAGTAAACTAGTAAGGTAAAACATTAACTTTAAACAATCCACCTGACTCCCCCCAGAACGAGGAAGCCAGTATTCCACACTTTGCCTCTGCTCCATCACCCCAGAGTAAGTGATAGCGACAGCAGAAGACCAAGAGAGAAAGAAACAGAAAGGGAAAAGAAAGACTGGCCATAGCTAGAGGCTCCAAACATGAACCATACTGTGTTTGATTTATCGGAACCATCCCTTCCCGCAGTCATCGCACCCTTCCGACAGAAACTCTCTCCCGGGTGGGAATGAGGACTAAACTGGAGTCCCTCCAGGAACCACAATTACCAGGTAAGTGTAATTTCCATTTTCTGATCAGTCCTCCAGTTTAGTCCTCCACCTCTGGGATGTAACAGAGCAGTTATCATTGGATGGGACCTCTCCAACCAGCAAGCAATACTTCCGATCCAAAGCATGAATCCCCCGCTGCCAGAACCATCCAGATGGTAGTGCTTGCTGAAAGAATGAAGAGACGACCAGGTGCCGCCCTGCAAATTTCCGCTGGCAGAACTAAGCTGTGCTCCGCCCATGACATCACCTGCGCCCTAGTAGAGTGCACCCGTAATCCCACCGGAACCGGACGCCCTTGCAAAATACATGCCGACGCAATTGCCTCCTTAACCCATCTGGAAATAGAAGCCTTTGCCGCCACTTCTCCCTTTCGCACACCGCCAAACAGCACAAAGAGATGGTCCGACTTACGATAGGCTTCTGAAACTTTTAGGTACTGGCGCAACACCCGTCTGATGTCCAGACGATGCAAGCCCCGGTCCGTGGTCTGTTCCATCCCCGAGCTGAACACTGGAAGGAAGACCGACGGGTTCAAATGAAACGGAGAGACCACCTTAAGCAGAAAGGATGGAACCGGCCTTAAAATTTCCCTGTCTCTAGAAAAAGACAACAGCAGCTCCCTGCACGACAGCACCTGCAACTCCGAAATTCGTCTCGCAGAACAGATGGCCACCAGGAACACAGTCTTCAACGTTAAGTCCTTAATGGATGCCTGGCTCAGGGGCTCAAAGGGTTTCTTGACCAAGGCCTCCAAAACCAAATTCTAAAATACAACACGCTTCAGACCTCTTGATATAGAAGAGTTCACGAAACATGTCCTTCCAACTCTCAAACAAACGTTACCTAACCTGGAAGAAGCAATCACAAACTGGAACATTACACTGAAAGAATTTGCACAACTTCCGGCCATAGACAAATCAGCGACCACCAAAAGATGTAAGAGCAAAAGACAACCAGCTCCATGGTTCACAGCAGATCTTCGGGCATCTCTCCTCATTCTCAGGAAACAAGAAAGGAAATGGAGACACTCCCGCTCCCAAGCTGACAAATCCACTTATCTTGAACACCTGAAATCCCACCGTGAAACGATTTATTTTTTTTTATTTTATTTTTTTTATTTAGCTGTATTTATATCCCGCTTTTCACCGGGTCAAAGCGGTCAATTGGGAGATACATTTAACACGACACATATGACACACATACGCTAATACGTACAGGGAACATGGGCAATGGAGGGTTAAGTGGCTTGCCCAAGACCACAAGGAGTGCCTATAGGACTAGAAATTCCAGTCCCTCCGGCCTGAGATTGCTGTCCCCAGGTGGGACTTGAACCCCCGGGCCCTCCGGCCTGAAGTACCTTGTCCTAACCACTAGGCCACATCCCGCAGAATGAGTGAATACCACGCCAAGCTCCTACTACGTTCACTTAACAAACCTAGAGACCTTTTCAGCCTAGCAAAATCCCTAATTAAGGAACCATCCCCTACCCAACTTGAGCCAATATCCCCCCAGTCATATGCAGACTACCTCCAATCCAAGAGCCTCAGGACTGATAAAGCTTCAGTATCCACTCCCTACCAAACATCCACCTTACAACCACCAATAGAAAAGTTTATCCTACCAGCCGAGAAAAACATCCAAGACCTTATCTCCAGCATTAACACTTCCACAGCCCCAAATGACCCTTGCCCAGCATACTGGGTTAGAACCCTGCGACTCGAGCTTAGTCCAATCCTAATGAACATCATTGGTCTATCCTTTGCAACAGGCTCATTCCCCTCACTCCTTAAACAAACATCAATAAGACCACTCCTGAAGAATATCAGACTCGACCCACTGAAGGCAGAATCCTACCGCCCAATCTCGAGTATACCTTTGTTAGCCAAAATAATTGAGAAGGTTGTACAAAGACAGATCCAACAACACATTGATACAGCAGCTCCTCTTGACCCCTGTCAGCACGGGTTTAGAGAATCTCATGGAGTAGAAACACTGCTCACCACCTTAACCAACACTTTGAACAGAGGAATAAACATTGTCGAGAATGGCTTTGCTCTCATTTTTTTGGATATCGCTGCCGCCTTTGACTCCGTCAATCACAATCAACTCCTCACCCGTCTCCATGAGAAGGGCATCCGTGGCCTCGCCTGGGAATGGTGTAGGTCTTACCTAACAGATTGCTGGCAACATGTCCGGATTGGGTCCAACACATCTGTTCCTTTCCACCAACAACGAGGTGTTCCACAAGGCTCCTCGCTTTCTGCACTTCTATTCAACATCTACATGCAGCCGATATGTGACATCATCCGCTCCTACAATATCTCCACTCTAATTTACGCCGGTGATGTCCTGCTGTTCACGCCTTTCAAAGTCAAACTCCCAGACTTCACCAAACTTGTCAACTGTTTCATCGCAATCACAGACTGGCTACTAACCCAAAATCTTCGCATAAACTTCAAGAAAACCGAAGTTCTGTTCATCTCAAGGAACAAAACCTTCTCCCCTCCATCCACGCTAAAAGTAAGAGATGCTGAGCTCCCAAGTAAATGCACCATACGTTACCTAGGGATTACTCTGGACCAGCACCTGAACTTTAAGGAGCACATAAGCATCATAACCAGAACCATATACAATAAAATCAGAACACTAAGGCACCTCAGACCCATGCTACCCCCTAATGATTTCCGAACCATTTTCCAGGCCCTCATACTACCACACTTTGACTATGCAAATGTAATCCTGTATGGTCTCCCCAAGAACTCTCTTAATCCTCTTCAACTCACGATGAACGCTGCGGCCCGCGTTCTCTGTGGTCTAGCCAGAACAGACCATATCACCCCGACACTTAAAGAGCTCCACTGGCTTCCAATATACTGTAGGCTAACCTACGAAATTCTCCTCATTACATTCAAGATTGTCAATAACCTAGCCCCCATGGCACTCAGCGACCTCATCACCCCTACCCCGAAAAACAGAACGAGGAGGACAGTAACAGACAACACACTGATCATCCCCAAAGACTCCATAAAGTGTACCCAATCAACCAGGAAAAGAACATTCGCCTTCTATGCCCCAAAATGCTGGAACGATCTCCCTCCTGAAATAAGATCAAAGACCTCATGCAGTTCCGGAAAGCAATCAAACACCACATCTTCTTGCTACACTTCGCACAAGCCTCTACCCCACCACCGCTCAGTCACCATCCAACTCCCACAAACTCTCCATTCACTACATAATCAAATGTGTCCCTAGTAATAGCAGCTTCACCTATTAGCTTTCTGTGGCAATAATGGCCAAGCTATATTCGTTGTTCTATGTCATTATGTATATAGTTACTTTGTATTTTGCTCCAAGTTTTACTTCCTGTTATAATGTAAACGCAAAACAGTCTTGACTGATTTGAGCGACCCTTGTTAAAACATAAACCGCACTGATAATAAATAGCGCGGTATAGAAGAAATGTTAAATAAATAAATAAATAATCCCACGGCGGCACACACAATGCGCGAAGGCCGAAGCCTGAACACCGCCTTAAGGAAAACGCTGTACATCCGCGTGCGAACCCAGTGGTACCCCCTGAATCCTGCCCCTGTAACAAGAGAGAGCCGCCAGCTGGACCTTCAAAAAACTGGCGGCTAACCCTATCTCGAAACAGTCTTGCAAGAAACTGAGTATCACTGGAATGGAAGCAGTCGCTGCACGAATATGTCGCCTGGAACACCAGTCTTCAAAGATCTGCCACATGCGCACATACGTGAGAGATGTTGATGTTTTCCTTGCTCGAAGTAGCATGGCAATGACCGCTGCCGAATAACCTTTCCTTTTCAACCGTGCCCTTTCAATGGCCATACCGTAGGTGAGAACCGATCCACCTAGAGCATTCATAGGGGACCCTGAATCAGCAGATCCACCGATGGGGGAAGTCTCCATGGGTTTCCGTCGAGCAGTCTAACTAGATCTGCATACCACAGGCGTCTGGGCCAATCCAGGGCCACCAACAGTACTATGCCACGGTGCACCTCGATGCGCTGAACCACTCAGCCTATAAGAGCCCACGGAGGGAAGACAGAGGAGTTCTGACTCTGGCCAGGGCTGAATGAGAGCGTCGATGCCTTCGGACATCCTTTCCCTCCATCTGCTGAAAAACCGACCTGTTTTTGCCGACTGAAAGGTCGCCATGAGATCCATTACTGGCGGCCCCCATCTGCAGATAATTTGCGTGAACAGTTGCGGATGAAGCTCCCATTCTCCGGCGTCCACCCGCATCCTGCTGAAGAAATCTGCCATCACATTGTCCTTTCCCATGATATGCGCTGCCGAAATGGCCAGCAGATGAGGCTCTATCCACTTGAACAACTCCTCTGACTCTTCCTCCATGGCTATATGCCCCGTTCCGCCTTGCCGGTTGAGGTATACCACCGTTGCCGAATTGTCCGAGAGAACTCGCACTGCTCGACCCCTCACTGAACTCTCGAACGCCTGCAGAGCCCAAAACACCGCCCGTAGCTCGAGGCGGTTGATCGACCAAGAGGCTTCCTGGGCAGACCAGATCCCTTGTGCGAACCGGCCCTTGCAATGGGCTCCCCAATCCGCAAGACTCGCATCTGTCATTAGAGGGAGCCAAACTGGTTGTTCCAAGGGCATGCCTGCCTGCAGGGACTTCTGGGACAGCCACCACTGCACGGCTCAACGGACCCGCATCGGGCAAGCAAGGTGTTTGTTCAGCGAGTCCAACTGGTTTGACCAGTGGCACCCTTTGTAATGGCCGCATATGAAACCTGGCCCATGGCACCACCTCCAGAGTTGCCGCCATGGTCCCCAGCAGCCGAAGGTACCACCATGCGGACGGCGCTGGGATTCCCAAGAACCTGCATTATGAGCTGGCGCAAGACCTGCGCGCGGCGATCCAGCAAAAATACCAAGCTTCTTGATGTGTCGAACCGCATTCCTAGATATTTGAGTTTCTGAGACGGAACCAAGTGACTCTTCTTTGCGTTGACTACCCAGCCGAGAGTCTGAAACAGCTTCACCACTCTGTCCGTGGCCTGCAAACTCTCGACCTTGGACTTTGCCCGGATTAACCAATCGTCGAGATAAGGGTGGACTAGAATACCCTCTTTTTGTAATGCCGCCGCCGCCACCACCACCACCATGATCTTGGTGAAGGTGTGCGGGGCCGTAGCCAACCCGAACGGCAATGCCTGGAACTAATAATGGCCCCATGGGAATGCAAACCTCAGGAACCTTTGATGGGCCGCTCTGATCGGAATGTGCAAGCAGGCCTCTGTGAGTTCGCGTGACATCAAAAACTCCCCTTGACGCACCGCCACTATGACCGACCTCAGAGTTTCCATGCGGAAATGAGGCACCCGCAGACAATGATTCACTCCTTTGAGATCCAGAAAAGGTCGGAGGGACCCGTCTTTCTTTGGCACTATGAAATAAATGGAGTAGCGACCTACTCCGAGGTCAGAAACAGGGACAGGAACTACCGCCCCCAAGTCTAACAGCCGATCCAACATTAGACAGATCACCAGATCTTTTTGCCGTCCTTTGCTGGGTGACAGAACAAGAGAGTCCCGGAGCGGGCAAGCCAACTCCAGCGCATAGCCTTCTCGAACTATCTCCAACACCCACTGATCTGACGTTATTTGGACCCAGGCAGGAAGAAAATCCCGAAGCTGACCTCCTATCAATTGACTGCCTTCCGGGGTCCGCCGCGTTTTGTGTTTTATTAAGGAGGAGGAGGCAGCTGCTGCAAAACCTCTGCCTGCCCCGCAAAACCCACGAAAACCTTCGGATCTTGAGGCAAACCTGCCACGCTGGAATCCTCCAAGATGGGAAGACCGAAATCTTCTGAAGTCTCGAAACTGACCTCGAACTGCCGGCAAGGATCTTCCCTGCTTAGGCTTATCCTCTGGCAGCCTGCCTCCTTTGGACTCTCCCAAGTCCTTCACCAACCTATCTAGATCTTCTCTGAACAACAACTTGCCCTTAAAGGGGAGCTTGCTGAGCTGCGACTTAGAGGACCCGTCAGCCGCCCAATTCAGCAGCCAAATGGACCTCCAGGCAGCCACCAGGGATGCCATACTGTTCGCCAACGCCCGTATCAAATCACAGTGTATATCTGCCAAATATGCCGAGCCGGATTCCAGCCAAGTCACCTCTAGCAAACACTGCAGGCAGGCCCTTGCCACCCAGGCACCGCAGATAGAGGCCTGTAAAGATAGAGCATCGGCCTCAAATGCCTGTTTCAATAAAACATCCACCTTTCTGTCCTACGCGTCTTTTAAGGCAGCAGTACCTTCCACCGGAATAATAGTCCTCTTGGTCACTGCCAACACCACCGCATCTACCCACGGTGACCAAAACTTTTCTTTGTCTTTATCTGCCAAAGGATACAGCCAGTTCATTGTCCGGAAGCCCTTCAATCCCGCTTCAGGTTGATCCCACGCAGTGTGAATCATCTGATCTACAACTCTGTGAACCGGAAACACCGTTTGAGACTCTCGCACCGCCTGAATGAGGGGATCCTCTAGACCCTCCTCCTCCGCAGGCCGAGCTGTAGCTAGATTGAGTGCCTGGAGAGACTCCGTAATCAGGGGTACAAGTTCATCCTTGCGAAACACCCGTATGATCCTTGCCTGATCTTCGGGCTCAGGAATCTCCCTCTCTTCCAATTCATCAACACTGTCCTCGGGATCTACCTCAGCGTCATCCACATCCTGCCACTCCAGGTCTGCCTGCTCCATATCCGTGCCCGGAGGTCTCTTTGCAGGCTTAGGGTTATCTCCTCTCGCGTTGTCCCCTTTGGGGGACTGCAGAGGCGCCGGCAGTGAGAAGGACTCTGACAACTTCCCTAGTCACCCTAAGTGAAAGGCCTGATGCATAATAAGGACAAAGTCCAGGGAAAAATCCCCCAAGGACGCTTCAGCACCCACTACTGGCTGAACGCCAGAAGGCCCCACGGGCGTAGCCGGGGGAGATGCTGCTGGGGTCCCCGGAGACAGCTCACCCCCAGCACTTACCGCAGAGCCTAGGGAATCCTGGACTGCTCTGTCTTCCATTTGTTGTTCCATGTTGGAAGAAACAGTAGCGCAGCCCCTGTAAATACCTGTATCAGACACCGTCCCCCTGCATGAACCGCAGAACATGCACTGCGGACAAGTAGACATGAAACACTAGACTGCAATCTAGTCCCAAAGAGCGAGAGAGAGGGGGGGGGGGGAAATCTTGGTTGACTGGGTTCAGATGTGAAACAGGAAATTGATCTCTCCCAAGGAAAATAAAAATCTTTCAAGTTGTTTTTTGTTCTTTTTTTTTTTAAAGCAGAAATCACTAAAGTACTCCAAAAACGATCCCCCCGACAATTAAAGAGTCCGAGCTGGAATAGAGAGCTGAATCAGAAAACAGCCCTCCAACCACATGACCGCTTGTGCTGCGAACCGAGCAAAACCCTGCACTGAGGCCCACTACGCAGCGCTCTCCGCACGGGAAAAACCAAACAAAATGGCCGCCCCCCATAATAAAAAGGGCACGAAAACCACCGTTCAGGCCCGCAGAGCCTCTACGCTCCCAACTGCTGCCCGGACGTCCAGTACCCCTTTAATAACAAGAGACTTACCCCCGAAAATCAGCTGTACCCGCCACGAAGCCGCTCGACTCCTGAGCGACGTCCGCGCTGAGAGCTGAACCGTCGGGCCATGCACGCTGCTTTCCGCTCCGGCACGCTGGGTGCTGACAATCAAGGCCTCGCACGGCAGAGCGTATAGATGTGACTGACAGATCTCATCCCCGTACCATCTAGGAGGAGAGATCTGAAGCTGCCGGTCTGCAGAAATGAATAGAGGCAGAATAGCAGAGGGACAGAAGGGCAGTGGTAAGCCCGGCTCCTCTGCAAGCATGCCCCCATCTTTTTTTTTTAAAGGCACAGTAACCTGGAAATAAAAGAAAGCAAAATAAGTTAAAGGGAAAAAATAAATGTTGAAAACTAACTACAGTGTTGCCTATTTAGTCCCTAAGTGAGCCCAGCTCAAGGCTCACACGTCCTCCTGCTGCATGGAGACTGGACACACTGGGGCTGATGGGATCTCCAGCAGCATACAGCCGGTGAGGACAAGATTCTGATTGGTCCAGTCTCCATGCTGCAGGAGGTGGTGCACTACCCAGAGGTGGAGGACTAAACTGGAAGACCGATCAGGAACCATTATAAAGAACAAAATTACTGAACATGTAGATAGTCATGGCTTAATGGGGGACAGCCAACATGGCTTTAGCCAAGGAGGGTCTCGTCTTACTAATCTGTTATGTTTTTTGAAGGTGTGAACTAACAGTTAGGCAAAGGTGAGTGGGTTGTTATAGTGTATCTGGATTTTCAGAAGGCCTCTGACAAGGTCCCTCATCAGAGACTCTTGCCAAAATTAAAAAGTCATGGGATAGAAGGCCGTGTACTACTGTGGATAAGAGCTGGTTAAAAGATTTAGAAAGCAGAGGGCATGGCTAAATGGTTGATTTTCCCAGTGGAGAAAGGTGAATAGTGGAGTACCCCAGGGATCTGTGCTGGATCCGCTGCTTTTTAGTATTCGTAAATGACCTGGAAATGGGAATAATGCGTGAGGTAATCAAATTTACAGAGGAGACAAAATTATTCAAGAGGATTGTGAAAAATTGCAAGAGGACCTTGATAAATTTTTGTAAGACTGAACATTCAAATTACAGACGACATTTATTTATTTATTTATTTTTATTTATTTATTTAGTAAACACTTATATACCGCTACTTCCAGCGATCAGAAGCGGTTTGATTATAATTTTGGGATTTGTCACAAATCAAGACAGAAAATTTGGGGCATAGATAGAGAGATAGGGGTAATACACAGCACACATAATAGGGTCTAAATATAGACCTTAATGTACCAACATATATTTACAAAAGAGATTGTCCATCTATTTACATTTTTACATACAGCTATTCACTTCCTCTTTTTTCTTCTTGGATTTAATATCTGGTCGTAGTGACAATTGAACAGATGCGTTTTCAATTTCTTCCTGAAGTCAACTATTTAATGTGGACAAGTACAAAGTTATTGACCCAAATTATGGTTACACGATGCAAGGTTCCACATTAGGAACCACCTCACAGGAAAATGATTTAGGAGTCATCGTGGATAACATGTTGAAACCCTCCACCCAGTGTGCAGCAGCAGCCAAGAAACCAAATAGAATGCTAGGAATCATAATGAAAGGAATGGAGAATAAAACAAAGGATATTATAATGCTTCTGTATCTTTCCATGGTGCAACCGCAACTTGAATATTGTGTACAATCCTGGTTACCGAATCTTAAAAAGTATATACTTTAGCATTAGAAAAGGCACAGAGAAGAGCCACCAAAATGGTGAAGGGAATGAAAGAATACCCCTATGAGGAGAGGCTAAAAAGGTTAGGGCTCTTCAACCTGGAAAAGAGACGGAGATATGATAGAAACATAGAAACATGATGACAGAAAAAGACCACATGGCCTATCTAGTCTGTCCTTCCATAACAACAACTACAACAGTCCACTTTTTACCTTTAGAGATCCTCTGTGTTGGTCCCATGCTTTTTTGAATTCAGTTACTGTCCTCATCTCTACCACCTCCACTGGGAGACTATAAATTAATGAATGGTGTGGAATGGATAAACGTAGATAGTTTACGCCATCAAAATATAGAAAGACTAGGGGACATGCAATGAAGCTAATAAGACTAATAAGAGAAAATATTTTTTCACTCGGCACGTAATCAAACTCTGGAATTCGTTACCGGAGGATGTAGTAAAAGCTATTCATGTAGCTGGGTTTAAGAAAGGTTTGGGCATGTTCCTGGAAGGAAAGATCCATAAAACATTATTAAAGGGGCCCCGGGAAATCCACTGCTTGCCCCAGTACAAGCATTGTGGAACCTGTTTGTCTTTTGGGGAAACTGCTAGGTACTTGTGACCTATATTGGCCACTGTTGGAAACAGGATACTGGACTTGATGGACCTTGGTCTGACCCAGTATGGCATATCTTATGCTCTTAATATTCTAAAATTTTCATATTTTGAATGATTGCTCCATTTATGGGTCTAACCTTTATATGTTCACCCTAAATAGCTTCTCCAGACAAGAGAAAAATTGTGTTTGCCTTCAAACACTATTTCAAGCTTGGCCAGAAACAAGACAGTGTATTTGACTTTTAATCTGCATAACTGGCTCTTTTCATTCTCAAAGGCATGCTTCTTCTTCAGACATCCACAGAGAACTTAGAGAACACTGAATTTATTTTGTTTGTTAGCATTTATAGATCTAACCCATATTCAATCTCAGCGGAGATTTTTCAAGATCTAGGATACTGCCTTCCTCTCTAAAATTTAAGATGCAATAATTGCTCTTGGAAAAACTTCCAGAGAAGTGTTAGCTGGAGTTCTGTGTGCTCTTTCATGCACTCCAATAGTTGTTCTCTGTTAAGACCAAATAAACTTTTCTATATCTGAGCCTTCTAGCCCTTCAAGGACCCCAACAGCTATGATACAGGAGTCTTGCTTTTCCAGCCAGCTCTCTTTAAAGCTGTGAGAACGTATGACTAGAAAAAGACAAGGCCATAATACAGTAACACTGCATAGGATTGCAAACAAAGACCAAGTGCCCATAGTGCCGAGAATACAAGCCAGCTGCAACCACAGAGCATGACCTCTCTCTTGCAGAATGTCTTTATGAGAGAGTGTTTTAGTCACACTTGATAGTCTCAGAGTCCTGCTGCATTTCAGTCTCACCTGTTGACACTTTTGGATTTTCTGGCATATCGGATGCCTTTTCCTGAGCTTCCTCTTCAGCCTGCTCTCCAGGACCAATAATCTGGATCATATACCAGTGAACCCAGTATGTTCTTCCAGTAGAGTGCCAGAGAACCTGCAGATGAAGAAGAAAAATAAGGAGCTGATATGCTAAATATAGAGCATCTCATGCCTAAGAATTTTGTTCCGAGAGTCCTTATGTCCCATTCTGAGCTGCTGCTTCCTAACAGAGGAAACAGGCTAAGATCACCTTTCTAGTTTTTAAGAATAAGGTCGCCACCAGTGACAAACACACAAACATAAAAGGGGAAAGCTAGTCTAAAATATATATGAAGCCTGAGTGAACGGGTAAACAAGATTCCTCCTTTTTCGTTCCTCTTCAAAACCTGTTTGGGCCATCCAGACTAACACACACACTACAGTGACCCTAATTTCCCACAGCATATGAAAGAATATGGTGGGAGGGTGGCAGAGGAAGCAGAGGGGGCGTTAGGAGGACATGTATTGTTTTGCTCAACTATGGGGGGGGAAGTAAGCTGTAACACGAGAAGCTTTGTTGTAAAACTTAATAAAATGTATCATGCTCAGACATAAGTTTAAAAAAAAATAAACACAAGCTCTGCAATGATGGGGCATAGGATGAAAGTGAAAGGGCATAGACTCAGGAGTAATCTGAGGAAACATTTCTTTATTGAAAGGGTGACAGATGCATGGAATAGCCTCCTAGTGGAGGTGGTATAAAAGAGGACTAGGCGCCATGCCTTCCTGAATTCACATAAACACAGAGGATCTACCATCTACCTCGCCACGATGAGGAAACAGCCAGTGAAATCCTAACAAAGTATGAATACTATCAAAATTTGCAATTCAATAGTAAAAATCAGCTATGATATCTGAGGATTGGAAGAGGGGCCAATGTATTAGAAATTTTTAAGACGACCTTCACAATGATCCAGAAAACTAGGTCAGAGCCTGGCAAAGTGGAAGAAACTATTCTGAAAAATATTACTGAACAGACAGGGCTTAATGCAGGCCTTGACAATTTTATTTTGTTTTGAGGCACCAGTCCAAAATCTTAGGAGCTAGTGGCTGCGACCTCCTCGAGCTCCTGCCCCCTCCCCCCCCCCCCCATTGCTTCCATTCTCCAACCATGTTCCTCCATCTACAAAGTCATATATGTCTGGGGAGGGTGGAAGAGTTTGGAGAGAGATGATAGTGTGTATTACTATGGCAGTAGGGGCTGTATGAGGCATCTTTAGATAGAAATATATAGAAAGTGTCTAGATGTGCTTGTGTGGTACAATGGTAGTTTGCATTTCTGTGCATGGTATATGGTGGTGGATGCTTTTGTATGGCTGGGGTGCAGGGCTGTGCGGTGTGTGTGTGTCCCTGTATTCATCCTTTTAACCTTCAACACACCTTGCACTCTTCCCTCCCCTCTCTAACCCTCCCCAATGTTCTGTTCCCCTTCCAGACTCTCTCCCATTCTCCCTCACCCCTAGTACTCCCCCCAACCCTCTAAATTCAGCTGTCCTCTGTCTACAGGAAGCCTACTGCCTTCCAGGCTTTCCCCTCCTGTCCTGCCCGCAGGGATCGATCTCCAGCAGGCAGAGAAGCTTTTGCTGCGATCATAGCTGTCTCCCCCTCTTTTGCCCTCAGGGATCCCATCTCCTACGAACAGAAGAGAACTATGATCACATCAAAAGCACCTTCTATCTGCCTGTGGGAGATCAGATCCCCGGGGGGGGGGGGGCAGACAGAAGGGCTCTCATTCTCTGTTATCGGTCGGTGATCGTGGGTAGTTGTAAGGGGGGGCAGAAGAAAATCCCAGGCACCAAGTGTAAATTCCTAGTCGCCATAGCAACCTGGCATCTGGGATTTGTCAAGCCCTAGCTTAATAATACAGAGCCATTAGTAAGATTTAGCAAAGGGAAGTTGGTCTCTAAGAGCTTTACAAGATCTAAATAAACGAAGGGCGAGTCAATTTATATACCGTATTTATCGGCGTATAAGACGACTTTCTAAGCCCTAAAAATATGCTCAAAAGTCGGGGGTCATCTTATACGCCGGTACACGTTCTGCGACGTGGCTCTGTCTCACTTTGGCAGGGCCGGATTTACCTATAGCCAGCTACGCCGTGGCGTAGGGCCCACAAAAAGCTGCCGCTGCGGCAGCATGGACTGTCCCGCGGGGCCCCCTCTGCTGAATCCCTCCCTCCCTCCGCGACGGCTGAGCCCAACCTTGCCGGCTTTGAGAGGCGCGAAGGGAGAGTGTCTCCCTCGCGTCTCTGTTAAGCCTGCAGACACTCTCCCTTCGCGCCTCTCAAAGCCGGCACGGAGGGGCTCAGCCGTCGCGGAGGGAGGGAGGGATTCAGCACAGGGGGCCCCGCGGGACAGTCCATGCTGCGGCAGCAGCAGCGGCAGCAGCCAGCGTTTTATTTTTTTTATTAAATGTTACTTGAGCCGATGGGGGGGGCTGGGACTAGAAATGGGCTGGGGGGGTTAAGACTGGAGGTGGGCTGATGGGGTTAGGACTGGTAATGGGCTATGGGGGGGTTAGGACTGGTAATGGGCTGTGGGCTGATGGGGGCTGTCTGGTAATGGGCGATGGGGGGGGTTAGGACTGATAATGGGCTATGGGGGGCTAGGACAGGAAATGGGCTGATGGGGAGGGGTTAGGACTTGAGGTGGGCTGATGGGGTTAGAACTGGTAATGGGCTGTGGGCTGATGGGGGGGTTAGGACTGGCAATGGGGGGCTGACTGGAAATGGGTTGATGGGGTTAGGACTGGTAATGGGTTATAGGGGGGGCTTAAACTGAAAATGGGGTGATGGGGGTTAGGACTGGAAGTGGGTTGATGGGGGGGCTAGGACTGGTATTGGGTTGGGGGGTTGCTAGGACTGGAAATGGGCTGATGCAGGGACTAGAAGGGAATGGATGCTGGGTGAGGCTGGAACTAGAAGGGAGGATTAGAATGGGATGTTGGGGGAGGATTAGAATGGGATGGGGCTGGAAGAGTAAAATGGAGAAGGGAAAAATATTTTGTGTGGGAGGGATAAAAAATCTACAATTGGCCGGGTATTGGGAGAGTAAGTGGGGATTGAGGATGGAGGGGTAAAATTTGAGTGGATGAAATAGGAATGAGGAAAGAGCAAAAGGAGAAAGATTAGTATGTTAAAGCAGATGTAGAGAGAATGGAAAAAAACTAGGAGAGAAGAAAGGACAAATGGACAGCAGACGATGGAGAGTTAGCAGAAGACACAAAGAAACCAGAAGAAAGTGGCTGGAGCAATTGCAGCTGAAAAAAAATGCACAAAAGGTAGAAAAATATCTCTTTATTTTGAATTTATTAATTGGAATATGTCAGCTCTGGTAAATGTGCATCATTAACGTCTGCGCTTTGTTTAGTACAAGAGCAAAAATTAATGTATAGTTTTATTTCTACAGTGTTGTACATTCCAAGTTTGGCTTTTGGGATTCCCAGTTTAATTATGACGTCAAGGCCAACAGCGCGCAGCTGATCCGGCGTGCTCGTTTTTATCTTTTCTGGGGGCCCACAATTTTTGTTGGCGTAGGGCCTCACTCAAGGTAAATCCGGCCCTGTGTGTACTGGTACTTCTTATCGATAGCAGCCGCCAGCCGCTTCACCAAGGATCATATGCTATCTCCTTTCACAAGAATTATAGTTCCGGAGAACTTCAGATCTATATTAAATACCGCCTGCTTGTCACAGTTTGAATCAAATCTGATGTTTTTTTGTTTATTTTGGTGTGCGCTGGAAGAGGGGTAGTCTTATACGGCGAGTATAGGCCAAACCCTATATTTTAACAGGAAAAGTAGGGGGTCATCTTATACGCCCAATCGTCTTATACGCCGGAAAATACGGTAGTATATCTGGCTTTTGAGAAGGCATTTGACAAAGTTACTCATGAAAAACTCCTGAGACAAGTAAAGAGTCATTGGAAAGAAGACAGGAAACAGGCTAAAATGTAAGCAATGTAGAGTAGGACTAAATTGCCAGTTCTCTCAGTACGGAAAGGTAACACTTTTTTTGTGTTCAACAATTTTATTAAGAGTTAATAAAATGAGCACAACAATACAATATGGTATCAGACATTACATATCACAAACCCCGCCACCTCCTCTATTTGAAACATCGTAGATCTACATTGGCTTGACGCCTAGTTACAAAAACTGGACTTACAGAACAAATAGATTAAGTACCCTCTACTATGCATTACAAATGGCCATGGCTTCAAAAGTATCATAGCACCTATATAAAACAACATCTGATAAGTGTAATGCCATGACTGTAAAGCACAGTTACTTACCTGTAACAGGTGATCTCTGGGAACAGCAGGAATAAGTCTTCACATATGGGTACGTTGGTACCGACGGAGCCTGCGCGGGAATGCTCCCCAGCGTCCTAAAAGAAAGCTTTTGAGAGCATCCCCCACGCATGCGCACTGCCTTCCCGCCCAAATACTTCCCTCACATCAGTTGTGTTTGTAGGTGAGACCAAAGGAGGGAAGTAACAAATTAAAACGAGAAGAGAGAGAGAGAAAGAGAGCAAATCCTAGGGGAGGTGGGTGGGTTATGAAGACTTATTCCTGCTATTCCCAGAGATCACCTGTTACAGGTAAGTAACTGTGCTATCTCCAGGAACAAGCAGGAAAGCACAGTTACTTACCTGTAACAGGTGATCTCTGGGAACAGCAGGAATTAGTCCTCACATATGGGTACGTCGGTACCAACGGAGCCTGAGCGGGAAAGCTCCCCAGCTTCCCAGAAGGAAAGCTTTTAGGGCCTCCCACTGCGCATGCGCGCTGCCTTCCCGCCTTCCTTACCAACTCTCCTCAATTCGAGTTTAAAGCTGAGACAATAGAGAGAGGAAAGGAAAGAGAGAGAGAGATACAACTCCTAGGGGAGGTGGGTGGGTTGTGAGGACTAATTCCTGCTGTTCCCAGAGATCACCTGTTACAGGTAAGTAACTGTGCTATCTCCAGGAACAAGCAGGAATAAGTCCTCACATATGGGGACTCCCTAGCTGAGATGCCGGGGAGATCCCCTGAAGGGTATGAGACCCTGAAAGGTTCCTCATCTTCCTATGGATCTCAGGCATCCATTCAGGGAAGGTGGGCTGGAGTTGTTCAAGAATGGAACAGGTGTCTGAGGACAGCCTGACCAAACAAGGCATCCCGGAGGGAGTCCTTGTCCAAACAGTAATAGGCTGTAAAGGTATGAACCGAGGCCCAGGTGGCTGCTCGACAGATTTGGTCAATGGACACAGAGTTTAGATGAGCCATAGAGGTGGCCATGGCTCTCACATTGTGAGCGGTGACATGGCCCTCCAGAGAAAGGTTCTTACTCTGGTAAGCAAAGAGATACACTGAGCAATCCAACTGGACAGTGTTCGTTTGGAGACTGGAAGTCCTAAATGAGAAGGATCAAAAGCAACAAAGAGCTGAGAAGACTTTCGATGTTGCTGTGTCCTGTGGAGGTAAAAGGCAAGAGCTCTTTTACAATCTAGAGTATGAAGGTTCCTCTCTGCACTGGATGCATGAGGAGCTGGAAAAAAGACAGGTAAATATACCTCTTGATTAAGATGAAAAGGGGAGACCACTTTAGGCATAAAGTGGGGATTGGTCCTAAGGACCACCTTATCATGATGGAACCTTGTATAAGGTGGATTAGCCACTAGAGCTTGAAGTTCACTGATACGGCGAGCTGAGGTGACTGCAATAAGGAAAATAACCTTCCAGGAAAGAAATTTCAAGGAGGTAGTGGCTAAGGGTTCAAAGGATGGCTTCATAAGCTGACCAAGAACCAAGTTTAAGTCCCATGCCACCGGAGGAGGTCGAATGGGAGGTTTAGTTAAGGATAGGCCTCTCATGAATCTTGCAATAAGAGGATGAGAGGAAACAGGTTGTCCATTGATGGGCTTAAGGGATGCTGCAATAGCACTCAAATGGACTCTTACCGAATTCGTTTTGAGTCCTGCATTGGAGAGATGCAGGAGATATTCCAAAAGAGAATTCAAAGGAAGTGCTAGAGGGTTAAGACCCTGTTGAGCACACCAAATGGAAAATCTTTTCCATTTAAAAGCGTAAGAACGCCTAGTGGAAGGATTCCTAGAGGCATGGAAGATATCCTTCACTTGCTGCGAAAGATTGAAGTGTTGAAGGTCTAGGCCTTCAGTAACCAAGCTCGGAGGTGAAGGGACTTGGGGTTTGGGTGCCACAAAGTCCCCTCCTCCTGAGACAGAAGGTCTGGAGCCGCTCCCAAGTCCAGGGAGGGGGCTTGGGAGAGATGCACAGAAGTAGAGGGTACCACACTTGGCGTGGCCAGCGTGGAGCTATGAGGATCATGAGCCCTTGATCTTTTTGAAGTTTGAACAGAGTCTTGGGAATCAAAGGAATGGGTGGAAAGGCATATAGGAAGTCCTGACCCCAATGAAAGAGGAAGGCATCCTTGGCCTGAACTCCCTGACACGGAATCCTGGAACAGAACCGGGGAAGTTTGGCATTCCACGGACTTGCAAAGAGGTCTATGTCCGGGGTCCCCCATTTCTGGAAGATTCTGAGTACCTGATCCATGTGCAGGGACCATTCGTGTGGAAGCAGAACTCGACTGAGTCTGTCTGCCCAAGAGTTTTGGATTCCTGGAAGATATACTGCCAGGAGATGGATTTTATGCTCTCTGGCGAAGGCCCATAATCTTAGAGCTTCGTTGCAAAGCGACAGAGAGCCAGTCCCTCCTTGTTTGTTTATGTAAAACATGGCTACTTGATTGTCCGTATGAATAAGGACCGTCATGTTGCTGAGGAGGGTATGAAAAACTCAGAGCTAGAAAGATTGCTCGAAGTTCCAAGTGGTTGATATGAAGGGTGGTCTCCTGTGGAGACTAAGTGCCCTGCGTGGAGAGATCTTGAAGATGAGCTCCCCAACCTGTTTGGGAGGCATCTGTTGTGAGGGTTGCTTGGGGCAACAATGGTTGAAAGGGGGCCCCCAACAACAGATTTTGAGTGGATATCCACCATTGGAGAGACCAAAAGAGACGTTTGGAGTTTGCTATTTGGTCAGAGAGCTCCAGATGCTTGAGTCCACTGGGTGGACAAAGTCCATTGAGCTGCTCTCATATGTAGGCGAGCATAGGGCACCACATGTACTGTGGAGGCCATGTGGCCTAATAGCTGTAGCATCTCCCTGGCAGTCAAGTGGCTTCTGGACTGAGTCTGGGAGGCTAAGTGCACTAGACGTTGGCAACGGGCCTGAGGAAGATAGGCCTTGCCGTGGTGGTATCCAACCAGGCCCCTATGAATTCCAGGGACTGAGTAGGGGCGAGTTGAGACTTTGGCAGATTGATCACGTCCCAGATACTGCAGAATGCGTCTGGTGCGATCCAGGGAAGTCTGAGCCTCGGACTGAGATGGAGCTCGGATGAGCCAGTCGTCCAGGTATGGGAAAACAAAAATTCCCAGGGCTCGTAGAAATGCAGCTACTATTGCCATGCATTTGGTAAATACCCTTGGAGCAGAGGCTAGGCCGAAGGGAAGTACTCTGTATTGGAAATGTTTTCCCTGTAACAGAAACCATAGGAATTTTCTGTGGGATGGATGGATGAGTATATGTGTGTACGCATCCTTGAGATCTACAGAACAAAGCCAATCCTGACTCTGTAGCTATGGAAGGAGAGTACCTAGAGAAAGCATCTTGAATTTCTCCTTGCATAGGAATTTGTTCAATTCTCTGAGATCTAGAATAGGTCTGTATCCCCCTGTTTTCTTGGGAATAAGAAAATAAGGGGAGTAAAACCCTGACCCCTGTTGAAGAAAAGGAACCTCTTCTATTGGCCTTTGGGCGAGAAGGGTGGTCACCTCCTGACCTAACAGATTCAGGAGAGAAGGGGGAGAATTTAAACATCTCACCATGGTATGGGGAGGAAGGCTGGAGAAATGTAGTTTGTAGCCCTCTCTGATGATAGAGAGGGTCCATTGTTCTGATGTGATTTGCTCCCATCTGGGAGCAAAATGAGTTAACCTTCCTGGAATGGTGAGAGGATCTGGATGTTTTAGAGCCAGAAAGGTTAAGTTCTCTAGAGTTGAGTCAAAAAACCTGAGGGGGTTGGGACTGCTGGGCTGTAGCAGCCCCTGCAGGTTTTGCCCTGGCCTGTTTAGGCTGCTGATGCTTAGGAGCAAAGCGAGCTGCAGAAGATTGTTGACCAGTATTTGTAGCAAATCTGGCCTTCTTATAGAAAGGCTTCTTGAAAGATTTTTTCTTGACAGGGGCAGAGGTAGACTTAGAAAGTCTATCTAAAGCAGCATTTTCTGCATCCATTTGGGTGGCTTTGATTTGCCACTCCTTACCAAACAGATTCTCACCTGTACAGGGCAGATTTCCCAACCCATCCTGGACCCAGGGTTCTAGATCAGAGGCCTGGAGCCAAGCAATTCTGCGAGCCGCTATGGCAATACCTGAGGCTCTGCTAGCACCCTCAAAGGAGTCAAAGGCTGCTCTGTTGGAGAACTTTGAGATATCTTGGGTATGCTTTAGCAAAAGAAGGAACTCCTCCTTTCTATCCTCTGGGATAAAGGGGAGAAAATGGCGTATTTTCAATGCAATCTCCTTCAGAAACTTGCCCATATAGAGGCTGTATGAATTGATTCTAGCAATAAGCATACTTGCTTGGAAGATTTTTCTACCAAAAGCATCCAAAGTCCTACATTCTCTCCCTGGAGGAGTAGAAGAGTGTCTTTTGGTACTCTTTATCCTTTTCATAGCTGACTGCACCACAATAGAGTGGTGAGGGAGCTGAGTTTTTTGAAAACCAGGAGAAGGAGGGACACGATACATGGTGTCCAACCGACGAGAATGTGGAGATAGGGTGAGAGGAGTCTCCCATAAGTCCATCATATGTTCTTGAAGAATTTCATGAATGGGCAAGGTGACTGCCTCTTTGGGAACCTTAGAGTATCCTAAAATATCTAATTTTTTTTGCTCTAGGTTCTTTTTCAGAGGTTACTGAAATAGAGAGACCTTTAGCCACTTCAAGGATGAAGTCTTGAAAAGACAAATCCTCTGGAGGAGACATTCTCCTCTTTGGAGAAGAGGGCTCTTCAGGTAGAGTTAGGGATACTTCAGCAGAATCATCTGATGAATCAGAATCATCAGAAGACTCGAAGTATCGTCTGTTTGCTTCCAGGGATCGATAAGCGTTATCGACCGGTATCGACATCGGGGGTACCCGGAACCGGATCGGTATCGGGAAAAACCCCGGAACTGGGAACCGGAATCGGTATCCTGGTCGATGTGGATGCCCTGGGTACCGGTATCGGTTGTGGTACCGGAACCGGAGTCGGTACCGCTGGCTGCGGTACCGATGGCGTCGCAGCTTTAATAAAAGCCATAATAGCCTGCTGCATGGATTGAACTGTATGATCCATAGACGCCACGACTGTCTGGATGTCGGTACCGGAAGAATGAGCCGGTACCCCAGAGCAGTCTAACAGGTGATCGGTCGAGGCCGTGCCATCGATGTCAACCTGTAACCCCATAGGAGGAGCTTTGGGAGCCGGAGCTTCCCGCCGGGGTTGTTTGGCTGGGGCAGGGTCCTCAGGGTCAAGCCCGGGGGCATCTCGATACTTTGAGGGAGATTTGCCCTTTGAGGACCTGCCAGAGGAATGTTTGGTTACCTGAGATCCATCAGGAGAGGAAGACCTGGAAGATGTCGATGCTGGAGTATCTGTAGAAAACAGCATGTGAAACTTGGCTGCTCGGTTTTGTAAGCCACGTTTAGACATCAAAGAACAGGATGGGCAATCCGGAATGGAATGGTCAGGCCCCAAACATTTAAGACACCATTCATGGGTGTCTGTGACTGAAATAGTACCGCTACACTTGGTGCATTTTTTTAAACCAGAGGCTTGTTTCTCCATGAGGGAGAATTCTGTGAAGGCCTAGAGGCCTCACAGAACAAACACACCAAGTGGGGAAAATACGATTTTTTTTTTTTTGTAAAGAAAGAAAGAAAAAAGACCGGCGGTACCGGTCCGGAATCGGGGAAGGCAGACACGCGGCCAAAGAAACAAATTAAAATAACTTCTTCAGCGGTGACAGGAACACGACCTGCTGGCTCCGCGGAAAAAGAAGAACTGAGGAGAGTTGGTCAGGAAGGTGGGAAGGCAGCGCGCATGCGCAGTGGGAGGCCCCAAAAGCTTTCCTTCTGGGAAGCTGGGGAGCTTTCCTGCGCAGGCTCCGTCGGTACCGACGTACCCATATGTGAGGACTTATTCCTGCTTGTTCCTGGAGATTGAGTCTTCACATATGGGGACTCCCAAGCTAAGATGCCTGGGAGAGGCCCAGCATGTAGAAAGTAAAACAATGGGACATGCTTCCTTCCGAGGACCTCAGGCATCCAAGGGATGGAGGGTAGGAGTTGAGCTAACAGAGTAAAAATGATGTGCTGTGGAACAGCTGAACTAAACAAGGAATGCAGAAAAGTGTCCTTGTGTAGAGATAACCATTCGTAAGGATAGAGTTCCCAATTCTTGAAAAGGGATGTTATCCAGGGATTGCAAAAAATCTATACATATGGGGAAAGTGGATATGGGTCTGTTGAAAAGAACCATCACATTGTCCTCATATGAAATTCCCTTATCATGAGGAGTGAAGGGAATGGAAGCTGCAATATAGACAAAGATAAGAAATTATCATTGCCTGGAGGAACCCCAGGGAAACTGGGGAGTTTATAAGAGGTTGGGACCCATGAGAGAAGATAAACTTCTCTATAAGGTAAAGACTAAGGTATTTCTTTCCCTAGAGCAGGATGGTGCCTGGGGAAAGAAAAGAAAAGACAAATCTGACTAGTCTGGATGAAAAGGTTAAAATACCTTACAGAAAAAGGAAAATGGGTTCTTAGAACCCCTTTATCCAGACAAGAAAATTGTATTGGGCGATTGAGCCCCCAATTTCTGAAGATCAGGAATGTGTGTTGCGTAAGTGATAGCACTTAGGCTAACAACTTACCTGGAGCTTCAGATAAATGATAACCTGATTCTGATAGAAAAAGGTTATGGTAAAGAAAGAATTTCCTAACTTTACCAGATAAATTGGATGTCCATTTAAGACTTTAGGGTATGCTGACAGCATTGATATGGACAGTAACAATATTTCAGGGTCAGATTATATAAGGAGAATTGTCTAACAACAAGAAGGGTTAAGATCTCCTTACGAATAGTTAGGGAGAATCACTTATTAGTCAAGGTATAAGAATCTTAAGCAAGGTTACGTGGAAACTAGTAAGATGCTTCTTACCCTTGACAAGAGGTCTAGGCCTAGAAAGACTAGTCCTCAGATAACTAGACCTTGAGTCGTACCCGAAGGAGGGCAGAGGAGATCCTTAATCCTAAGATAAAGGATCTGGATCTTCTTATCACTTCAGGATAGAAGCTGGAAGAAAAAAACGCAATGAAGGGCCATGTCTGACTCTGTATGAGAGCAGTATGAGTATCATGCGTTCTTTGTTTCTTGTAGACTTCAATGAGGTATTAGAAGTAGGAAATTTTTCAGTAGATAAAGATCAACTGTAATGATTAGGAATGCATCCCAGTAGTGGAAGTTCCCTTGAGGATATGGAACAAATTAGGGAGTGGTGGTATTCCTTAACTTGAAGGCATTTAGGCCCTGGTTCCCTTTCCTTAAAGAAATTTTAAGGAAGATGGTAAATAGGAACAAACAGCCATGTAAGAGCATGACTGGGCAGAGCCTACCAGTCAAAGGTTGTTTAACCCCCAGAAGTTCCCTACTAGGGGTAGACTACGATGCTCTCTGACAAAGGCCCATAGTTGCAGAGCTTCATTGCACAGTTGCAGAGAGCATGTTATAGGCTACTTAGGTGAGATCTGGCTATTGAGTAGCCAGTGTGCAACCTAACCAATTCTGTTGGAAGAGAAATGAAGATGGCAAAAATTGTAATAGGCTTTTGTCCCCTGCAATGATGAATTAAACAGAGGGTTCCAAAAGGCGTTTTGAAGCCATCTGTTAGAAAGACAGCAGAAAAAAACAGGTCCCATTTATTTATTTTATTTATTTATTTAGCAAGCATTTGTAGCCCGCTCCTTCCAGCGATCAGAAGCGGGTAGGATTACTATTGTGAAACTGCCGAATCAAGGCAGGTACAAATTTTGTTTACATACAGATTGTCAGAAAAGCACATCATACAGAGTTAACACTTCTTAGCTATGGGGGAGTTCATTTACAGATATACATAAATACATATATACAGGATAATCTTCTTGGACACAGTGGTCAGGGGCTGCTCCATCTGTGGGTTTAGTTCAGGTTGAAATGTGATTGGAAAATGTGCGTTTTGAGTTTCTTTCTGAAGTCTAGAAGGTCATTGCTAGCTCGTAGTTCTGGTGGGAGTTGGTTCCACAGTGTTGGCGCCACATATGAGAAAGCCCTGTGGCTGGTGTTAGTTTTGGCAGATCTTATATCTGTTGGAGTGTGAAGGATGTTGGAATTGTGGGTTCTTCTGTTTCGGGTAGGAGGTTGCAATCTTACTAGGTTGTTGAGGAAGGAAGGTGCTAAGTTGTGGATGAGTTTGAAGGTGGTTGTTAATATTTTGTATTTTGTGCGAGCTGTTATGGGTAGCCAGTGTAATTGAATTAGCACTGGTGTGATGTGGTCACTTAGATTTTTCTTCATTATGACCCTGGCAGCTACATTTTGTGCCATTTGTAATATGTTTAGGGTTTTTTTAGGTAAACCTTGTAGGATGGCGTTGCAGTAGTCAAAATGTGGCATGATGAGTGCTTGGGCCACTGTTCTGAAGTCTTGGGGATCAATAATATTCCGAATGGGTTGGAGCACTCTAAGCTTGTGGAAAACTGCTCTGTTGGTCTTTCGGAGGTGTTTTTCCATCTTTAGGTCACAGTCAAATGTGACTCCTAGATACTTTATTTCTTTTTTTGTTTGGTAAGTGTTGTTACATAGTGTTATTGATGTGGGAGGGTCAAAATTCGGTTCTTTGGAGATATACATTACTTCGGTTTTTTTGTGATTAATTGACATGCTACTTTGTTGTAACCAGTCTTGCATCTCTCCAATACATGTCTCCAGTGGGTTGTAGTCTGGGTTTTTAGTGTCTAGTTGTGTGTATAGCATGATATCATCGGCATAGATGTGGTAATTAATTTCGTGCCGTGAGAAAATTTTGCATAGTGGCTGCATATATATGTTAAACAGAAGTGCTGAGAGAGCAGAGCCTTGGGGGATTCCCTGTGTTTGTGAGAAAGATTCTGCTTTTTCTCCGTTGAATTGAATCTGTTGTGTTCGATTTGAGATGTAGGATGAGAACCATTTTAGTGGGGTTCCTGTTATTCCTATTGATTTTATCCTATTTATGAGGGTCCCATGATTAACTGTATCAAAGGCAGCTGAGATGTCAATGAATACAAGAATGTACATTTTCTTTTGTTTACAAGGCCCTTTAGGAGGTTGTTAAGTAGAACTAGTAACAGGGTTTCAACTCCATGATGTTGCCTGAAGCCATATTGCTGGTCATCAAGAGGAGCACTGTCAGTCAGATGGTCTTGGAGTTGTAGAAGGACCGTTTTTTCTATGATCTTTGCCAGGAATGAGATACTTGATATGGGACGGTAGGAGGCTGGGTCTTCTCCGTTGAGTGTAGTGTTTTTTAGGATCGGTCTAATGACTGATTTCTTTAGTTCTGAGGGCATGATTCCTTGTTGTAGGGATAGGTTAACTATGTGTGCTATGTGAGGTGCTATGTCTTGTTTCACTGCCTTGATCCAGGATGCAGGACAGGGATCTAGTGGGGAGGTGGTGCTTTTCAGGCTTGTGACAATGGCTGTGATTTGCTGGGTTCCTATTTTGTGGAAGTGCTCCCATAACTGGTTTTGCGTTGTGTTGTTCTCACTTCTGATTTGTGGTGTTGGTGGGGGGGGTGGAGGACCAGGGGCCATCAGTTTGGTCGCGTAGTGGTTTGCCAGTGTTTGGACCTTGATGGATTTGTTGAGGTTGGCATTTTGGTCGGTTTTGGTTAGTGATTTGACTAGTTCAAATAACTCTCGTGGGCGATTGATTGCCTTGTTTAGGATGTTGGTGTGATGTAATTTTTTTGCATTGTTCACGTCGTCTTTGTATTTTGCGAGATGGGCCATGTATTTAGTTTTGAGATCGGAGGATTTGGTTTGTCTCCATTTTCTCTCTATTTTACGGAGCTCCCTTTTTGATTTTATTAGAGTTCCTGTGTACCAGGGTTCCGAGTTGATCTTATGTGGGTTTGATGTGTGTTTCAAAGTTGGGTTAGATGTATTTTGGATGTGTGTGTTCCATCTGTTAGTTAGTTCGTCTAGGTCTGTGGAATCTAGGTTTATGTGGGATGCAATGGTGCTTATGAGGTGTTCCTCGTTGAGTTTGCTGAATTTCCTAATGGGGTTGGTCATTCTCATCTCCTTTGAGTTTTTGGGTTGTTTAAGTTTACAGTTGATTTGGTGGTGGTCTGACCATGGTACTTGAGTTATGTTTATTATAGGTGGTTCATTGCTTTGTTGTGGATTTCTGGGTATGAAAATCATATCTAGGATGTTTCCTCTATCGTGTGTGGGGTTGCTTATTATTTGTTGGAAACCCAATTGGTCGATGGCTTCATAGAAGGAGTCCGTGTGGGACGGAGGAATTGATGCTAGGTTCAAATCTCCGAGGATGATCTGGAATTTTTTGCTTTGTGTGGATGTGATGGTTTCTAGTGCTGTGGCTAGTGTTTCGTGCTGTGGTGAGGGAGGTCGATAGATTAGGCAGATGGATAATGCCATGCTCTCGACTTTAAGTAGGTCAAGATCGGGATTTGTGACCGTAGATGTGGTTGTGAGTTGAAGGCTGGTTTTGGCTGCTATAAGGACTCCGCCTCCTCTTCTGTTGATGCGTGGGCAGTTGTATAGTTGGTATCCGGGTTTCTGTATTTGATTCATTGTTGCAGAGTGAGTCAGTGAGCCATGTTTCTGTTATGCATAGGATATCTGGTTGTTCGTCAGTTAGAATGTTGTGGATAATATGTGTTTTATTCCTTATTGACCTAGCATTAATAAGGATAATGTTACATGTGTGATGTTCTTGGTGTGTGGTTCGTGTGAGTTGTATTTGAGATCCAATAGTGTTCTTTGCTTTGGTTTTAGGGTGTTTTTGAGATTTGTTCCCTTTGATATGGGTGTGTCGTTGGGGTAATTTACTTGGTGTTTGTGTGGTGGTGATAGGATTTAAGTTGTATTGATGCAGGATGGGTAATGGAGGGGGGGGTGGAGAAGGTAGATTGGTGTATATAGTAGAGGAATACAGTATTGTGAGTGTGGGATGGTTCTATATGAAGATGTTAGTATACACATGCACAAAATCAGGAAGGTGTGAGCAGGCTCCATTTTATGTCTGCCAGAAATATTTGGATTTTGGATTCGAGTGGCGCAGTGTGGGGTGAAGTCAAGGCAGCTGGCCTAGAGATGTGTTAGTGTAGGCCGACAAGGTAGTTGTTGGGTACCAACAGTCTAGCAGGGATAGATGGGTTGGGGTACAGCGTTTCTTATTACTTTAACAAAATAGGGATACAGTCCTAACGTTCCTTATCACTCAGTATAAACAGATACAGTATTGTGCGATACAGTCCTATCGTTACCTATCACTCAGTATAAACAGATACAGTATTGTGCGATACAGTCTTAAGGTTATTGCAAGAAGGTTATTGGGTTACTGCATTGAAATGTAACAACTTGCTGGTTAGAGATACTTGGTTTCATTTAGCTCTAAATAAACAGTAGTAGCCTTTAGAGTTGGTAGGGGTTTACAATGTAACAGCTGGCTTGAGGAGAACAGGGCTTGTGACAGTGGGGAATTTACACATTATATATACAGAGGTATGTTGGCTCCTACTTGGGGGGGGGGGGGGTTAGGCCAGGGTTGCACAGTGGTCTTTTGCATCAGGAGGTAGATAAGTCCAGTAATTGATTACCTGGGTGATATCGTTGTAGTTGAAAGCTCTTGATGTCGAATTTTGGTCCAGCTATGGGAATCTCGTGGAGCGTGGTGGTCGGGACCGGCGAGCTCAGACCCGGCCTGGGGAGCTCAAGCCGTCAGACATTTGATTGCTGCACTTTCGTTTTCTGTCCGTTATCGGAGTTTTGGTCATGTGAGTCAGGCTTCTTGATACTTGCAGCCTTGTTGCGGTTCAGTGGATGATGTTTCAACTGCGCCGAATCTCCACCGCCTAAGGGCCACCGCCAAAGGGCCCTCAGGCGCGGGCGCGCTCTGTAGGGACGCCGCTTTTATGCGGTTCTGCCTGCGTGCGTGTGAGCCTCCCACTGCCCGGATTGGGCAGGAGTGTGTGGAGGGAGGGCTCCCACTGCCCGGATTGGGCAGGAGTGTGTGGAGGGAAGGCTCTCACTGCCCGGATTGGGCAGGAGTGTGTGGAGGGAAGGCTCCCACTGCCCGGATTGGGCAGGAGTGTGTGGAGGGAGGGCTCCCACTGCCCGGATAGGGCAGGAGTGTGTGGAGGGAGGGCTCCCACTGCCCGGATAGGGCAGGAGTGTGTGGAGGGAGGGCTCCCACTGCCCGGATAGGGCAGGAGTGTGTGGAGGGAAAGGCTCCCACTGCCCGGATAGGGCAGGGGTGTGTGGGGGAAAGGCTCCCACTGCCCGGATAGGGCAGGAGCTTCACCAAGGCGGTTGGAGGGCTAGCGATGCTCAGCAGCTCCCACGAAGTAGGGACGCCGCTTTTATGCGGTTCTGCCTGCGTGCGTGTGAGCCTCCCACTGCCCGGATTGGGCAGGAGTGTGTGGAGGGAGGGCTCCCACTGCCCGGATTGGGCAGGAGTGTGTGGAGGGAAGGCTCCCACTGCCCGGATTGGGCAGGAGTGTGTGGAGGGAGGGCTCCCACTGCCCGGATTGGGCAGGAGTGTGTGGAGGGAGGGCTCCCACTGCCCGGATAGGGCAGGAGTGTGTGGAGGGAGGGCTCCCACTGCCCGGATAGGGCAGGAGTGTGTGGAGGGAAAGGCTCCCACTGCCCGGATAGGGCAGGAGTGTGTGGAGGGAGGGCTCCCACTGCCCGGATTGGGCAGGAGTGTGTGGAGGGAAGGCTCTCACTGCCCGGATTGGGCAGGAGTGTGTGGAGGGAAGGCTCCCACTGCCCGGATTGGGCAGGAGTGTGTGGAGGGAGGGCTCCCACTGCCCGGATTGGGCAGGAGTGTGTGGAGGGAAGGCTCTCACTGCCCGGATTGGGCAGGAGTGTGTGGAGGGAAGGCTCCCACTGCCCGGATTGGGCAGGAGTGTGTGGAGGGAGGGCTCCCACTGCCCGGATAGGGCAGGAGTGTGTGGAGGGAGGGCTCCCACTGCCCGGATAGGGCAGGAGTGTGTGGAGGGAGGGCTCCCACTGCCCGGATAGGGCAGGAGTGTGTGGAGGGAAAGGCTCCCACTGCCCGGATAGGGCAGGAGCTTCACCATGGAGATTAACAAAAGGACCAACAGGAATGATAAAACTAAATTCCTGTCTGATTAGCTGTCGTAAGGAGTATTTGAGAGGCCAGCTCTAAAAACACAAGCAGTGTAGAAAAGGCAGAAACCCATGTAAGCTATCTGTTCCAAGAAGCTCATTTAACCCACCTAGTGGGTTATTCATATTTCTGTTATGGAGGGGTTAGAAGCCTTTTGAGCTGACTGTGCTCAAATACATAGAGGAAAATCTGATAGGGGCTTTCAGAATGCTGAATTGCATCCTGTAAGAAAACCCCCAGCGCAGAAGGACCCTAAAAAGAAAAAACTCTGAATTGACAAGATTTACTGGAGTAGGAATCCCTATAGCTTCAGGAAGCAGCTCTCCAGTTGAATAATATGCAGGTTGGAGACTGGATGTTCCAACTAAAAGATAAAGTAATACAGAGCTGAAAAACTTACAAATTAGTAAGTCCTTATAGGTGGAGTCCTCTGCAGTGAAGGTGTTACAGGTAACTGACAAAAGGTGAAAGGTATCACTCACCCTGTTAAGTTTCTTAGTTGTTCTTCCCCTTTTTTTTTTTTTTTTTTTTTTTTTTTTTAAGATAGGGAAGGAGAAACTTATTACCTGTAGGCCTGAGATAGCTCAAGAGCTCTTAGAGCTGACAGAGTAAAGTTCTCTTGAATAAGAGAGTCTTGCCTAGAGGCAACTCAGTGTTATCTCAGCATAGATGAGTGTCAAACTAGTCGGCTCTTTTGATAAAAAAAAACATATCTACAGGTTTTGAAACCTCATACTGGCCGAAAAAAATCAGAAACCCTGTAGTTACTGGGTCTGCTGAATCTGTTAAGGTTTCCATTATCTTAGCCTGGTTGGATGTTGCCCCTGTTGGGAAACATCTGTTTGAGGGGAAGAAGATGTATAAAACTTTTTCCCCCTAGAGGAATAAAGTCTTTTAGAAGATCCATTATCAGCTGGTATGGAGGAAAGTTTAGACAATCCTCTTGAGGTAGCATTATCAGTGTCTAACTGACTAGCTTGAAATAGGCAATCCTTGTTGAAGAGATGTTCTCCAGTACAAGGACTATTTCCCAACTTCTCTTGTACCCATTTATCCAGGCCTGAAGCTTGGAGCCAGGCTAAATGTCGTGCCCCTATGGCTATAGCAGAAGATCTGCTGACAGATTCAAAAGAATCTAGGGAAGCACGATGAAGGAATGTAGAAATATCATGAGCATGACTGACTAGTGATAAATAGTCAGCTCTTTTATGTTCCTGAAGGAAAGGGTAGAAAATTTTTAAACTCTTGGCAACCTGTTTCAGAGAGAATCCCATATAGAAAATATATGAAATGATTCTTGCTGAAAGCATAGATGCTTGGAAGCATCAACGCCCAAAAGCATCTAAGGTCCTAGACTCACGACCTGGCGGATAAGAGGAGTGCTTTTTTGCACTCCTAACACGCCTCATTGCTGATTCTACTACTATAGAATGATGAAGTAGTTGAGTCTTTTGAAAACCTGGAGAAGGTGGCACTTTATAGTGTCAACTCTCTTGGAATGTGGAGATACTGTTAAGGGAGTCTCCCACATTCTAAATAACAGATCCTGTAGGATCTGATGTAGGGGAAGCATAATTGCCTCCTCTGGAAACCAGGGGGATTGCAGAAGTTCTGAATCCCGCGGTATAGACTCCTTCCCAGGTATAGAAATGGCGAGTATCCTTGCCATGTCAAGCAGAAAAGCTTGAAAAGATCTCCTCTAAGAGAAACTCTCTGAATTGAGGAGTAAGAACTGGACCTACTGAAGATTCAGGTACGGTACCGATGGATGTATCTCCAACATCGGGGTTAGAAACCCAGGGAGGACGAAGCACCGGATCCTCTGAAATGAGGTGTGCTCGGTACTCCTCCATGTCGGTACCGAAGGGAGTCGGTACCGAATCTTCGAGGCTAGATAGCGATTCCAGGCTCGGCATCAGAGGAAGCGAGCCTATAGGAAGAGGCATCGAAGTCATTGATGTCGGTACCGGCATCCGTATCGATGACCAATTTGGTACCGGAAGCGACGCCAATGTCGGCGCGCATACCACCACCGGCACTGGTGCCGGCACCGGAGCCAATATCGGCACCGGAATCAATGCCGATACCAGTGGCTAAAGAACGGTCTGCGGCGACTCTGACGGTACCGAAGTAACTGAGAGATGCGCCAGACTACGTTCCATGGTGAGGAGTTCTTTATCCAACACCACAGCCCATGCCGAGGCATCGGTACCACTCGAAGCGGTCCAGGCCACCGAACATGGCTCAGGCGCATCCACGGATGTAAAAACCTCGGGAGCAACCTGAGATCCCGTGAATGCTTTGGAGCCCGAAGACTCCCGCCGGGATTGAGCCATAGTGTCCTCGAGGGCAAGCCGAGGGGCATCTCGATGCTTAGCAAGAGATCTACCTCTCGAGGACTGGCTAGTCTTGACAGAATGTTGTTGGGTTACCTGACCATGGAAAGAAGAAGAGATTCTGCCCGGTGACCTCATGGTAGATGTAAACCCGGTACCGAGTTGTACTCGGTGCTGAAGATCTTTTCTGGTAAAATTCCTAGAAGAAAAACAGACTTTAGGACAATGGTCAGGAGCTGAACAAGGCAGACACCCAAATGGGTACCGCCACAGTTTAAACATTTCTTGAGGGTAGTGACTGGCCTTTCCATGATGGAAAAGGTTGAGGTCTAGCGGCCAGAAGTCAGCACTAAAAGTAGAAAAATTCGCTAGAAAGAGAAATTTTTCAAAGAAAAGAAAGAAAAACAACGGCGGTACCGGTGGGCGACGAGCAGAGGCAGGCGCAACCACAAAAAATGAAAATAAAAGAGACAAATTTTCTGCGGTGACAGGGACACGTCCTGTCGACTCCGCGGAAAACGAAAAACTGATGTGAGGGAAGTATTTGGGCGGGAAGGCAGCGCGCATGCGTGGGGGATGCTCTCAAAAGCTTTCTTTTAGGACGCTGGGAGCGTTCTCGCGCAGGCTCCGTCGGTACCGACGTACCCATATGTGAAGACTCATTCCTGCTTGTTCCTGGAGATAATCATTATCTAATGTATCTCCCATATGTAGGCAAACAAACACCATATAAATGTAATGGCATGCCAAGAACCTCCTTAACCTCTGTCACCACCAAAGGTGAAAACCTAATGGAATTACATATGTGAACATAGACTAATCAACCATACTCTCGAAAGCCCTGTTATTCCAACCCATACCAAAGTGAAAAGGCAATTGTGTAGTCTGATTCCCAGAGAACTGCCCAAGATGGAGTAGCCCATATTGAATTAGAAAGCAGATCCTGTGTTTGAGTTGACCCTCTCTCCCCCCCTCAATGCATAATCGGAAAGGTAACATTTTAAAGCAAAAAGCAGTATTATTAGATTTCATCTATTACAGATATTCTGTGATGGAGAAGAAAAAGAAATTGCAGGATTAATCGATCACCCATCCTCCTAAGAATTTCAGCCGCCCAGGAAGCAGTCGCTTGGGAAAATCACAAGAGTACAGAATCCAAACAAATACACAGTTGGTGCGGCAAAACAGAATGTCCTCTGATAGATACGATGTAGAAATTACAAACACTCTTAAGAAGACTAGTCAGCCCAGTAGATTGCGGATTCTCCAGGATCCCAATGGTATGGGAACAGCAGACTATAACTTACTCCGATCATCACAAGGTAGAAGGTACAAGGGGCTAAGATATGCCGCCACCACTGCAAGGCACTTTGTCAAGACAGCAGGGAGCCGAGACCAGGCCGAAAGGTAGAACTCTGTACTGAAAGTGCTTTCCTGACAGGATAAATCTGAGATACCAATCCATCCAGCTCACAGGAGGTATGTGGGTATGTGCATCCTTTAGATCCAGGGAGCATAGTCAATCGTATTTCTGAAAATAAGGGAGCAGAGTATCTAGATACCATCTTGAACTTTTCTTGCACCAGGTAGGTGTTCAGGTTTCTGAGGTCCAGGATGTGCAGAAGCCCCCTCCCCCCACCCGTCTTCTTGGGGACCAGAAAATACCTGGTGTAAAATCCACATCCGATCTGCTCCTGAAGCACGGGCTCGATGGCAAGATCGGCCAGAACAATGGAGATTTCCCCCTGAAGCAGGCTGAAATGCAGGGCGGGGGCGAAGGTCGAGGGGATATTCCCTCAAGAGGCAATAAAGCAGCAGCTTGGCGAAGTGAAACATGTAGCCACTTTGGACTATTTGGAGCGCCCAGGAGTCCGAAGTTATGAGGAGCCGTCTATGGGCAAAAAGAGTGAGCCTTCCCCCTATTGGAGAGTTCACCTCTGTGGACACTGGCAGATGGGCTATGCTCCGGAGGAACCAATGAAAACCCTGCTCCCAGCTTTGATTGCAGGGCAGGCTTTACCCTTTTGAGGTTCTTCTTCACGCTGTGGCCGAGGAGCCTATGGTTTTTGCTGGGAGGTTTGAGAACCAGGATCGTGCCTGTGCCTATGTTGGCAATAGATCTTCTTCTGGCTTCCACTTTGAAACCACTGTGGAAGGCAGCTGGTTTAGATGTGCATCTCAAAAGCCTGGTGAAGGTAACGTGTTGTTTTTCTATGGTGCCTGCCTTCTCCTCCACCTGCTCTCCGAAGAGGTTCTCCTCTTAGCAGGGTATGTCTGCCAGCTTATTTTGCACCAACTGTTCCAAGTCAGAAGACTGAAGTCATGCAAGCCTGCAGGCTCCAATGCCCACCGCCACCGTTCTAGACACCATCTCAAAGGTGTCATAGATTGCCCGGACCACGAACTGCGAGCAGTCCTTGCCATGGCCCACTAGGGCACGATGGTGTTTCAGTTTCTCTGGGGGAAGGAACTGGCACAAATCAGTGAGATCCTTTAAGAAGATGCTCATGTAGAGCTGGTAAGAGTGTACTCAAGTCGCAAGCATCGAGCTTTGGAAGCACCTCCTTCCAAAGGAGTACAATGTCCGAGTCTCCCTGCCCAGGGGCATCGAGGAATGTGTCTTGGTGCTCTTGATCCTCTTAAGTATGGACTCTACCATCACGGAGTGGTGTGGGAGCTGAGGCTTCTCAAACCCAGGATCTTTTTAAGCTCTGTACATTGAATACTGTAATATGCAGTGCACTGTCACTGCTTCCTTAGGGTCTGAGAAGTATAGGAGGATCTCCAACTCCTGTGCCCTGGGCTCATCCTCCATCTCCAGTTAAAATGGAATGGCCTTCACCATATCCCTCACAAAGTTCTGGAAGGACAAGTCCTCTGGAGGAGACTTCCATCTATTGTGCGAAGGGAAGGGGTTTGATGGGAGCTCAGGAGACCTACCCTCCGACAAGTTCGCCGATTCTATATCGGTCACCCAGTCATCAGAGTCACTCTGAAATGAAGTAGAAGTATCTTAGAGAGACTACCCGGAGCTCTCTCCTGCCTCGAGGGGAGCGAGAGCTTCAAGGGGATCAGTGATGAATCCAGGGCTTCCAAGGTTTCATCAGACCATCAGAACCCAAGACACTCGAGAGGGAGATGGCCCTGCCGGAAAGTAGCTTTGGATCTCTTTGATGCCCCGGCGGGCAGAGTGTGCGTCTTGAGGATCGACTGCACAACACTTGATGACAATGCCATGGGCAGTGAGGCACCACTCAGCTGTTTCTCCAGCATCGAAGTGATGCAGACCCTGAGTGCCTGAAGGTGGCGCTCCTCCATGGCTGCCAATTCTGAAGGCCTTGGAACCTTAACAGCTTTGACCAATGTCTCCAGCATCTGTGCAGGGGAATCAGCATGGTCTCAGCTATCAGGACCAGTTGGTGCCCCTCTCAAACCCTGGAGGTTGAGGGGTCTTCCCTCTGGGGCACTTTGATGGGCCACTTCGCCCATCACTCTCGACATCCAGCTTGAAGGGCTATCATGCTGATGAACTCGGGTCTTCAGCTGGTGCTCAGATGGATCCCCCTTTGATGTTGACGGAGAAGAGGTTGAATCCTCTCTCAACTCCATGTGGAGACTGATGCTCCAGGACACTGAGTGCTTGGCTCCAACTGAGCCCATGAACTTCTCAATTTTGATGCACCCCTTGGCGGATTCCTAGGAAGTCACTGAGATAGACGGTGGTGCTGAAGACACTGAATCAAACCTTGGCCAAAGAGGGATTTTCTCTTTCTCTCGACCTTTCATGCCCCTCCTTTTCATCTGCAAGGAGAGGGCTGGTGATCGGGACCAAGACAGTGGAGGCACCAGTTGTGCCTGTCAGTTACAGAGATAGTCCTGGCACATTTAGGGGCTAAACAAGCCCCTTAGTGCACTTCTTGAACCCACTGGCTGGTTTCTTGGATATGTCCTGGAAATGGCTGTGGCAAAATCAAACGGCTCGATTTTTGTGACCACAGACCCCAAAAATCGAGTTGTTTGATTTTGCCATGGCCATTTGTCCGGACATGTCCCAAAAACCAGCCAGTGGGTTCAAGAAGTGCACTGAAGAGGAACCACAATCAATGGAACCAATGAGACAGATGGCAGGCACTAACACAAACAGGAAACGGAAAGCGCAGCATTTACTGATGGAGGACCGAAACAATGTCCGTGGGGCTCTGCGGAAAAACGAAGACGGGAGAAGATGACGCCAGGCAGGAAAGCAGAAAAACAAGTACAGTGCAGCATCTCAGAAGCTTCCAACAGAAGCTGGAGAGCATTCCTATGTAGGGCTCCATCAGAGATGTCACCCATATGTGAGGACTTACTTTCTGCTTGTCTACAGAGAACTATGTGCACAACTTGGGACAGCAAAAAAAGCTGTCATAAGTGCTTCTATGCAGATTGGTTAATCCAAAAGGCACCGTGCAGACTGCAAAATCCATATAATCAGAACCGGCACTAAATATGGTTTATCATCAATCCTGATACACTGCCTTTCAGAACCACCAAAGCAGTTTACAACAGTTAACACATAAAAAACAAAGTACCTCAATGTAACTCGCTTTAAACTTCCGAGAAAACAGTGGGCTAAATCCAATCCCCAAAGACATAAAAAGAAGTACAAAATAAGAAAAAGGTTTAGAAGATAAACTGTAGTTACTCACCTGTAACAGCAGGAATTGAGTCTTCACATATGGGTATCGTTGGTACTGACGGAGCCTGTGCAGGAACGCTCCCCAGCATCCAATAGGAAAGCTTCTGGGAGCATCCCACTGCGCCTGCGCCGCTGCCTTCCCGCCTTTCCAACTCTCCCTCTTCAGTTGAGTTTACAGCTGAGACAAAGGAGAGAAAGAGAGAGAGATACAACTCCTAAGGGAGGTGGGTGGGCTGTGAAGACTTGATTCCTGCTGTTCCCGGAGATCACCTGTTACAGGTGAGTAACTACCCTATCTCCAGGAACAAGTAGGAATGTAGTCTTCACATATGGGGACTCCCCAGCTGAGAGATGCCAGGGAGATGACCCCAGAAAAGCTGCGAAAACCAGGTTGAGATGGGTCATGTTTCCTCCCATGGATCTCTAGCATCGAAACCCGGGACGGCAGGTAGAAGTTGTTCTAAGTCTGAAAGAGATGCTGGAGAACAGCTTGGCCAAACGAGGCACCCCAACGGGAGTCCTTGTCTAAACAGTAATGGGCTGCAAAGGTATGTACCGAAGCCCAGGTGGCTACTCTGAAAATGTCATCAATGGACACTGAGCGAAGGTTAGCCGTAGAGGCTGCCATTGCTCTCACATTGTGAGCTGTGACATGACCTTCGAGAGAAAGTCCCTTGCTCTCATAGGCAAAAGATACGCAATCTGCAATCCAGTTAGAAAGAGTTTGCTTGGAAACTGGTAATCCAAGATGACTGGAGTCAAAGGCAACAAAAAGCTGAGAAGCCTTTCTATGTTGCTTAGTTCTCTGAAAGTAAAAAGCTAAAGCTCTTTTACAATCCAGAGTATAAAGATTCCTTTCTGCATTAGAGGCGTGAGGCCTAGAAAAGAATACAGGAAGGTAAACCGACTGGTTTAAATGGAAAGGCAAAACTACCTTTGGCATAAAGTGAGGATGAGTCCTAAGAACTACTTTATCATTGCTATATGGCTAAATAAATAAATAAACCGCTTTGACCCGGCAAAAAGCTGTATATAAATATGGCTAAATAAATAAATGGTGGAACCTTGTATAAGGAGGATCAGCCACTAAAGCTTGTAGCTCACTGATGCGTCTTGCAGAAGTGAGGGCAATTAGGAAGATTACCTTCCAAGAAAGAAACTTAAGAGATGTAGTGGCTAAGGGTTCGAAGGGCAGCTTCATAAGCTGCCCAAGGACAAGATTCAAATCCCATGCCACGGGTGGTGGCTTAATGGGAGAACATAAGAACATAAGATATGCCTTACTGGGTCAGACCAAGGTCCATCAAGCCCAGTATCCTGTTTCCAACAGTGGCCAATCTAGGTCATACGTACCTAGCAGTATCCCCAAAAGACAAAGGTTCCACAATGCTTGTATTGGGTCAAGCAATGATATCCTGGGTCCCTTTTTAATAATGGTTTATGGACCTTTCCTCGGGGAACTTGTCCAAACCTTTTTTAAACCCAGCTACACTAACAGCTCTTACTACATCCTCCGGTAACAAATTCCAGAGTTTGATTACACGTTGAGTGAAAAAATATTTTCTCTTATTTGTCTTAAATAGTTTACCCTGTAGCTTGTGATCCCTCCCCTTTCCAGTACCCGTAGGTAGGGGTTAAGGAGTTTAAGTTCCTTCTTTAAACCAATGTTCTGCTACTTCCTGGAGCAGTGCTCGTAGGGAAATGTAGTTTACCACCAGTTCAAATGAAGAGTAGTGTGACTCAATGTTTGCAAGCAAAAAGGGATTTATTTCCCCTCCCGGGGTTGGACTTCACAAGGATAAAAAGGTAACACAAAATATCTGCTCTCTGGCAGCAAAAAGGACAAAATTAAGAATAGCTTTCTTCAGCATGAAATAAACATTTTTCTTTCCAGCAGGTTGAAATTCAGCACAAGGTTTCATACAGCTCTGTTTCCCTCACAGCCAGCTTGTATTTTCTTCACCATATCTCTAACATAAATATATTATCTGTTCAGCTAATGTAATCGTGCAATCCATTTCCTCTGTGGGGTAATTCATATAGGACGGCTCTGTGTCCATATGTTCCACCTCTGAGGTAGGAATAATCTGACCAGCTCTTTCTAGGGCCGCGCCCTTTTCTTCAACCCTGAGCTTTTCAAAACATTCAGGATTTAAATACCGGTTAAAGCCAGTATTGTAGCCCCAACCTTCCAGGTCATTACATTTACATGGATTCCTGTAATCCCAGCCCTTGGGTTTACCTGGGGACCTGGCTGTGGAAGCTTTTCTCTGGGGTTTAAAAATACCGGTTGGTTCCCTGCTGAACCTGTGTGAGGCAGTTTCCAAATGCCTTCCTGGCTGCTTGTAATCCCTTGTATGCTTCAGCTGGTCTGGTCTGCTCCTTCGATAGCTCTCAGCCGGAGCCTCTGACCTCCCTTCAGCTGAAAACTCCTTCCAACTTCTCACCGGAAGTCTGCTTTCCTCTCTCTCCTTCCCTTCTCTGCCTGCTGGGGCCTCCTTATGAGACAGCCTTCCTGGGTAGGGCCTGGCTCCACCCCCTAGCAGGTGTTCAAACTTTCCCCGTGACTCTTTGCTAAACTGATAGCAGGGGCGTGTTTCCTTCTCTCGTGCTTTGTTTCCCTGACAACTGATAGCCATGTGCCTTTGTTTATCTTGCAGCCCTGCACGTTCTACCTGGTTTTCAAGCATTTCTACCGGGCCAGAAGGACTTGCTATGTCACAAGCTTCATTGCATGTCCCCTAGTCTTTCTATATTCTGATAGCGTAAACAATTGATCTACGTTTACCCGTTCCACTTCATTCATTAATTTATAGACCTCTATCATATCTCCCCTCAGCCGTCTCTTTTCCAGGTTGAACAGCCCTAACCTTTGTAGCCTCTCTTCACAGGAGTAGCCTTCCATCCCCTTTACCATTTTGGTGGCTCTTCTCTGTACCTTTTCTAATAATGCTATATCCTTTTTAAGATACGGCGACCAGAGTTGCACACAATATTCAAAGTGCGGTCGTACCATGGAACGATACAGAGGCATTATAATATCCTTTGTTTTATTTTCCATTCCTTTCCTTTTGATACCTAGCATTCTATTTGCTTTCTTGGCCGCCGCTGCCAATTGACTCTCTCACAGGCCTTTTGCTACAAATGTACTTGAAAAAGTCTTTGTTTCGTGTTTTTGCTTCCGTAGCAAGTTCCTTCTCAAATTCTTGCTTTGCCTGCCTTATCAATGCTTTGCATTTAACTTGCCAGTGCTTGTGCTGTTTCCAGTTTTCTTCGTTTGGCTCTTTTTTCCATTTCCTGAAAGATGCTTTTTTGGCAACAGCCTCTCTGACCTCACCTTTAAACCATGCTGGCAGTTTTTTGGACTTTCTTCCACTCTTCTTAATGCATGGAATACAGCTGGTCTGGGCTTCCAGGATAGTATTTTTAAACAACACCCAAGCTTGATGTAAGTCTTTAACCTTTGCAACCGTTCCTTTTAGTTTTTTCTTAACTATATTCCTCATTTTATCATAGTCTCCATTTCGAAAGATAAAAGGTAGTACTGTGGATTTCTTTACTATCCCTCCTCCACTAATTAAATCAAACATGATCATGTTATGATCACTATTGCCAAGTGGTCCCAACATCCTTATTTCTTGCACCAGATCTGGTGTTCCACTAAGGACTAGATCCAGTATGGCTTCCCCTCTGGTTGGTTCATGAACCAGCTGCTCCAAGAAACAGTCATTTATTTAATCTAGGAACTTTATCTCCCTAGCATGTCCTGCCGTGACACTGAGCCAGTCGATACCGGGGTAATTGAAATCACCCATTATCACTACTCTGCTGTAACTTTTGTTAGCTTCCTTGATCTCTTTAAGCATTTCATCATCCATTTGTTCATTCTGGCCAGGCGGTCGATAGTACACCCCCACTGCCATCACCTTCCCCTTCATACATGGAATTTCAATCCATGGAGATTCTACAGCAAATTTTGTTTCCTGCAAAACTTTAATCCTTTCTGACTCAATGATGCCCTCTCTAACATAGAGCGCAACCCCTCCTCCAATTTGATCAGTTCTATCATTACGATATAGTTTGTATCCAGGTATCACAGTGTCCCACTGGTTGTCCTCCTTCCACAATGTCTCTGAGATTGCAATCATATCTAACCTCTCATTTAGTGCTATATATTCTATCTCTCCCATCTTATTGTTTAGACTTCTAGCATTTGCATACAAGCATTTCAGAGACTGTATTTTATTAATATTAATCTGGCTATTGGTAGGCATGGGTAATTTGGAATCTTTACTCTCCTTCTGCACCATACTCAAGGGCATTTGGGCTACTTTACTCTTTTTTGGAACCTCACTGCTTTTGGTAATATCCTTCAAGGATACCTTCTTCCGAACCATGCGCTCTTGGGCGACTGTCGGCTTTTCCCTATTTTCTAGTTTAAAAGCTTTTCTATCTCCTTTTTAATGGTTAATGCCAGCAGTCTGGTTCCATCCCGGTTAAGGTGAAGCCCATCCCATCGGAAGAGCCCCTCCTTTCCCCAGAATGTTCCCCAGTTCCTAACAAATCCAAAACCCTCATCCTTGCACCATTGTCTCATCCACACATTGAGACTCCGGAGCTCTGCCTGCCTTTTGGGTTCTGCACGTGGAACAGGAAGCATTTCGGAGAATGCTACCCTGGATGTTCTGGATTTCAACTTCCTACCTAAAAGCTTAAATTTAGCCTCCAGAACTTCCCTACCACATTTTCCTATGTCATTGGTACCGACCTTTTCCCCAGACAGCAGACTCTTCCCCAGCACTATCTAAGATCCTAGCTAGGCGGTGCGTGAGGTCTGCTACCTTCGCACCAGGCAGGCATGTTACCAGGCGATCCTCACGTCCACCAGCCACCCAGCTGTCTACATGCCTAATGATCGAATCACCAACTATAACAGCTGTCCTAACCCTCCCCTCATGGGCACATGGCCCTGGAGAAACGTCCTCGGTGCGAGAGGGTTTTACATCACCTGGAGGACAGGTCCTAGTTACAGGATCATGTCGTGCCACACCAGGGTGATGCTCTCCTGTCACGTGACCTCTCTCCTCCATGGCAACAGGGATGCTGCCAGACTGGAGGTGGGACTTCAGGACTATATCCCTGTAGGTCTCGTCCATGTACTTCTCTGTCTTTCTTATGTCTTCCAGGTCTGCTACTCTAGCCTCTAGAGAACGGACTTGTTCCCTGAGAGCAAAGTGCTCCTTGCACTTAGTGCATACGTAAGACCTCTCACCAACTGGGAGAAAATCATATATGTGACACTCAGTGCAAAAAACTGGAAAGCCCCCATCTCGCTGCTGGACTGTTGTCTGCATCTTAGTTTAAAGCTTGTGTTTAGGTCTTAAAATTCTGTATTCACTAAGAGTTGGTGTAGGTGCTTTTATTTGTATAAGTGTATCTAATACCTCTAATATACCTTGTTCACCTGAAGCTTAATTAATCTCAGGCCTTCAATGTATGACTGATTTGGATAAAGAGCTTCACCTGAGAGCAGCCTCTTTCCTCTAAGATGTGTAAGTACCTATAAAGCAACAATTACCCCAGGGGTGGGTGGGTGTTGGGGAGGGTGGGAGGGAAATAAGACCTATTAAAAGAAGAGGGCTGTTACAAGGTACCCTGTCCTGTACCCTCAGCAGGGGGGGGAAGGGGGTAGTCCCTTAGGTAGGCTAGAGCAGGAAAAAAAGTTTAGCATACAGCAGGTTCTGGGGACAGAGCAGGGAGAGATATTTAATTTAAAGCAACAGTTAACCTGGCTGCCACACAAAAGCCAGTTAGTTGAGAGAGGCAAGGTAAGTTATACAGCTGAGAAGCTCAAGTGCAAAACTAAAGGGAACAGGGAGGTGAAGTAGCACACCAATAAGACAATAAATAAATAATCAAATAGACAGCTAGAACTCACAGCAAGTTGTCACAGGAGTTAAATATGCACCTCTCTAGCAGAGCACTGTGAGGGCACTGCTCTTCCCAGAGCAGAGAGAGGCAAACAGAACTATGCACACGTGGGTAGAAGAGACAGGAAGGAGGCTATACAATACCTCAGCAGGGGGGGAGGGGGTAGTCCCTCAGGTAGGCTTAGTTAAGAGTAGACCTCTCACAAACCGTGCTACAAGTGGTTGAGAGGAGACAGGTTGTCCATCCAAGGGCTTGTGGAAAGCCACAATGGCACTAAGATGGACCCTTACTGAATTGGTCTTAAGACCAGAGGATGATAAATGGAGGAGATACACCAGTAACGCCTCCACTGGAACTGAAAAGGGATTAAGTTCCTTTTTTGAACACCAGATAGAGAACCTTTTCCACTTGAAGGCATAGGCCCATCTTGTGGAAGGTTTTCTTGAAGCCAAAAGGATATCCTTAACCTGTTGAGAAAGGTTGATATCCTGAAATTCTAGGCTCTCAGCAGCCACGCCCTTGAGATGTAGAGACTGAGGATTCGGGTGCAATAGCGTCCCGTTCTCCTGGGAAAGAAGATCTGGAGCATATCCCAACTCCAGAGGCTTGGCTTGAGGGAGACGTAGAAGCAGTGGATACCACGTCTGTTGTGGCCAGCATGGGGCTATGAGGATCATATGGCCCCTGTCTCTGAAGCTTGAATAGAGTTTTGGGAATGAGGGGAATGGGTGGGTAGGCATAGAGGAAGTCCTGACCCCAATGGAGATGGAACGCATCCCTTGCCTGACAGTTCTGAGCCGGAATTCTGGAATAGAACCAGGGAAGTTTGGCATTCTGAGGACTTGCAAAGAGGTCTATATCTGGAGTTCCCCAGATCTGAAAAATTCGAGCAATTTGCTCTGGATGAAGAGACCACTCGTGTGGCAGCAGTACTCAACTGAGTTTGTCTGCCAAGAGATTTTGTGTGCCTGAAAGATACACCACTGCTAGTAGGTGTATTTGAAGATCTCTGGCGAAGGCCCAGAGGCGTAGAGCTTCGTTGCACAGTGCCTGAGAACCCGTCCCACCCTGCTTGTTCACATAGAACATGGCTACTTGATTGTTGGTCTGGACAAGAACTGTTTTGTAGCTCAGGTGGTCCTGAAATACTTGGAGAATAAAAGATGGCTCTGAGTTCCAAAAGGTTTATGTGAAGACAAGCCTCCTGCTCGGACCAGAGACCCAAAGTGGAGAGATTGTCCAAGTGAGCCCCCCAACCTAACTTGAATGCATCTGTTGTCAAGGTGGCTTGGTGTAGTGGCTGCTGAAAGGGAGACCCTACAAGAAGGTTTTTCAGAGATTGCCACCATTGTAGGGACAAAATGAGGCATGTAGAGTTTCTGATTTTGTCTCCTAGGCGGCCCGACGCCTGTGTCCACTGAGAGGCTAGGGTCCACTGGGCTGCTCACATGTGTAGGCGAGCATAGGGAACCACATGGACAGTGGATGCCATATGCCCTAGCAGCTGAAGCATTTCTCGAGAAATTAGAAAAGTTTTCATAGCTGCTTGAGAGGCCAGCTGGAGTATTCGGACACAACGTGGCTGTGGCAGTAAAGCATTTGACTGCCTTGTGTCTAGAAGAGCCCCTATGAATTCTAGAGAGTAAGAAGGAGTGAGATGAGACTTTGGGAGGTTTATGACCAGTCCCAGGTACTGCAGGATTTGCATTGTACAGGAGAGCGCGGAGCTGGCTTCTGGAGCTGTTGATACTAGGATGAGCCAGTCGTCTAAGTAGGGGAAGACGAATATTCCCAGAGTTCTCAGGAATGCTGCTACTACTGCCATGCATTTTGTGAAGACTCTTGGGGCAGAAGCCAGTCCAAAGGTAGAAACCTGTACTTGTAATGTCTTCCTTGAAAGAGGAATCAAAGAAACCTTCTGTGATCTGTATGAATGAGGATATGTGTAAATGCATCCTTTAGATCAGGGGTGTCAAACTCCAGTCCTGGAAGGCCGCAAACCAGTCAGGTTTTCAGGGTATCCCTAATGAATATGCATGAGATGTATTTGCATGCACTGCCGCTATTGTATGCAAATATATGTAATGAATATTCATTAGGGGCAACCTGAAAACCAGACTGGTTTGTGGCCCTCCAGGACTGGAGTTTGACACCCCTACTTTAGATCTAGAGAGCATAGCCAATCCTGACTTTGAATGTAAGGAAAAAGTGTTCCGAGGGAGATCTTGAATTTTTCTTGGAACAGATACTTGCTCAACTGTCTGAGGTCCAGTATGGGTCTGTATCCCACTATCTTCTTTGGGATGAGGAAGTAAGGGAAGTAGAAACCAATGCCCTGTTGGGATATAGGTACCTCTTCTATTGCCCCTTGAGCAAGTAGTGAGGTGACCTCTTGACACAAGAGAGTGGTGAAGGGGGCCCGAGAATTGAACTGTCTTGTGATGGGGGGAGGGGGCATATTGTGAAAATGGAGTTTGTACCCCTCTGTTACAATAGAGAGTCCCCAGTGTTCTGATGTTATCGGTTGTCATCTTTCGGCGAAATGACAGATTCTGCCTGGGATGGTGAGAGGCTCTGGACCCTTCAGGGGCAGGATGACTAAGTTCTCTAGGAAGGCGTCAAAGCCCCTGAGAAGGCTGTGTCTGCTGAGCTGGATGAGCTCTGGGGACTTGGGGCCTTCCTCTGCTGTCTAGGGTTGCTGCTGCCCTTTTTGGGGAGCCTTAACTAGGCAGTGGACAGCCTGGGTGTAAGATGGATAGAGTTTCGTTTTCTTGTTGAAAAAGGGTTTAACTGTCTTTTTCTTAGCTGGGTTGGCTGTGGTCCTTGATAATCTGTTCAAGGTGGTGTTTTCGGACTCAAGCTGATTAACTTTGTCCTGCCAATCCTTGCCAAAGAGGTTTCCCCCTGTGCAAGGAATATTTCCCAGCTTGTCTTGCACCCACTGTTCTAAATCAGATGCTTGTAACCAGGCAATGTGACGTGCACCGATAGAAATAGCAGAGGTTCTGCTAATGCACTGAAAGCAATCAAAGGTTGCATAGTTCATGAACTTAGAAACGTTCTGGGCATGTTTGATCAGAGTGAGAAAGTCAGCCCTCTTGTCATCGCGAAGAAGTGGAGCCATGAGTTCCAAATCTCTTGTAACCTCCCAAACATACCCATATAAAGTATGTAAGAGCTTATTCTAGCTGATAGCATCGAGGACTGAAGAGGGAGAGTTAGAAAGGCGGGAAGGCAGCGACGCAGGCAAAGTGGGATGCTCCCAAAAGCTTTCCTATAGGACGCTGGGGAGCGTTCCCGCACAGGCTCCGTCGGTACCGATGATACCCATATGTGGAGACTACATTCCTGCTTGTTCCTGGAGATAACATTTTAACCATGGTGGCTGATGCTAACAAAAAAAAAAATACTGACCACCATGGTTAAATATTGACCGAAAACATCTAATTTAATTTTAAATTTAATACAGTCATTTATAGCCCGACTATACTACTATTATATATTTTATATGGCGCTAAAAGGCATACTCAGCACTGTACAAACATATAAAGACAGTCCCTGCTCAGACAGAATAGCAGAGAAACAAGGAGGATTCAAATAGGGAAGGAGACCAGAAGAAGTAATTAGTCCTTACCTGCTAATTAGTGTTCCTGAAGGAACTTCAGTCCAGTCCCTTAACTTCTGGGTTGCGCAACCCTTCCAGCAGCTTGGAGGCTGAGCCCATCATCCTTTTGATGATGGTGGGGTATAAATACCCCTGGCACCACCCACTGGCACCAGTAATCTATTGTAAAAGCAGACTTAAAGGATATATAATAAAGAACTTATAACCATTTGATAACTTGCCAAACTCACACGCACCCTAAACTAGTAAAACCTTTTTTTTTTTTTTTTTTATAAAGGGGGAGAAGGAAACAAGGAGGAGGAGGAGGTTTCCCTGAGGACGCGAGGGCCCTCTGCTCTTTCCTGCAGAACCTCATTGAAAGTGCTCCCCAGCTTTCCTTCAGTCCACCACCTGAAACTGAGAAAGTCGGGCGGGATCAGGGACTGGACGGAAGTTCCTTCAGGAACACTAATTAGCAGGTAAGGACTAATTACTTCTTCCTTATCAGGAGGAGTGGCCTAGTGGTTGGGGCAAGGTACTACAGGCCGGAAGGTCGGTGGTTCAAATCCCACTAGAGGACAGCAACCTTGGGCCGGAAGGACTGGGGTTTCTAGTCCTGCAGGTGCTCCTTGTGGTCTTGGGCAAGCCACTTAACCCTCCATTGCCCATGTTCCCTGTAAGTATTAGTGTATGTGTCTCATATCCCCTTGTGTTAAATGTATCCCCCAACCGCTTTGACCCGGTGAAAAGCGGGATATAAATGCAGCTAAATAAATAAATAAAAAAAATTATCACCACTTCAGTCCAGTCCCTTAACTTCTGGAATGTAACAGAGCAGTCTAAATCTGGAAGGGGTTCGTTATTCCAGACCGAAGCACCGCGCTGCCAAACCTGGCATCCGAAGCCCCTTAGAGGTCCAACCTGTAATGCTTGGTGAAGGTATGGAGAGACGACCAGGTAGCCGCTCTGCAAATATCCAGTGGCGGCACCAAACTCTTTTCCGCCCAGGACGCTGCCTGCGCTCTAGTTGAATGCGCTCTAAGCACTCCTGGAGCCTGCTTCCCACTGAGGAGGTAAGCAGAGGCAATCGCCTCCCTGATCCACCTCGAGATGGAAGCTTTGGCCACCGCTTCTCCCTTATGTGGCCCTCCAAACTTGACGAACAAGCGTTCTGACTTCCGGAAAGGCGCCGTGCACGCAAGGTACCTCTTCAGCACTCTGTGAACATCCAGGAGCCTAAGCTTTTCTCCGTCTCCTGATAGATCCCTTTCCGCGAAAGAGGGCAGAGAGACCGCTTCGTTTACATGAAAAGGAGAGATAACCTTAGGTAAGAAAGAAGGAACCGTACGCAAGACTACCTTATTTCTAAAGAAAGAGAGAAAGGGAGGACGGGAAGACAAGGCTTGAAGCTCTGAAATGCGTCTGGCCGAGCAAATCGCCACTAAAAACACCGTCTTTAGTGTCAAGTCCTTCTGAGAGGACTTCCGCAGCGGTTCGAACGGTGCCCCCGAAAGGGCATTCAAGACTAGGTTGAGGTCCCAGGGAGGGATAACAGATCTTTGCTGGGGCCTTAACCGTCTAACAACTCTCAGAAACCTGGCTACGTCCGAATGTAGCCCTAGACATTTGCCTCTGACCTTCCCCCTATAGCAAGAGATAGCTGCCAGCTGGACTCGCAAAGAGCTAGGCGCTAGACCCTTCTCGAAACCCGCCTGCAGGAACTCCAGGACCTCTGGGACTGAAGCTGAGAGAGGCTTGATTCGACGCTCTAAACACCAGGCTTCAAAGATACGCCACACTCTCACGTAAGAAAGGCAGGTGGAACGTTTGCGAGCGCTCAACAAGGTTGAGATTACTGAGCCCGAGTACCCCCGCTTCAAGAACCTCGCCCTTTCAATAGCCAGGCCGTAAGCGAGAACCGATGCATGTGGGGCATGAGTACCGGACCCTGACGTAAGAGATCCTTTTTGCAGGGAAGTGGCCACGGCCGGTCGGCCGTCAATCTCACTAGATCCGCATACCACGGACGTCGAGGCCAATCCGGGGCTATGAGAATGACCAATCCTTGGTGAGCTTCTATCCGCCTCAGAACCCTCCCTATGAGCGCCCAAGGAGGGAAAACATAGAGGAGACCTTCCGACGGCCAGCTTTGGGCCAGGGCATCCAAGTCCTCTGACATTTTTTCCTTTCTGCGACTGAAAAACCGGCTGGCCTTTGCCGACGAGTACCGGGCCATGAGATCCATGATTGGGGTCCCCCACCGGGCAACCACTTGATCGAACACTTCCTGCGCTAGTTCCTACTCTGCGTGGTCTATCCTGAACCTGCTGAGGTAATCGGCAGTTACGTTGTCTGTTCCGGCCACGTGCTGCGCACACAGCGCTAGCAGATGCGTTTCGGCCCACTGCAAGAGGAGATCCGCCTCCTTCTCCAAGGATGGGCTGCTTGTTCCGCCCTGACGGTTGATGTAGGCCACCGCGGTAGCGTTGTCCGAGAGGACACGGACTGCCCTCTGGTGAACCAAGAGCTCTAAAGCCCGGAGAGCTAAGGTTACCGCCCTCAACTCCAGCCAGTTGATAGACCACTGCGACTCTGCCGGAGTCCAGCGGCCCTGGGCGAATTGCCCCTCGCAGTGTGCGCCCCAACCTGCTAGGCTCGCATCCGTTGTCAGTTGGGTCCACTGAGGCGACTCGAGTGGCATCCCGCGGCCCAGGTTCCTTGAGTTTGTCCACCACCGCAGAGACCTCCTGATCCCGGGAGGGCAGGGAATCCGCCTGGATAAGGGGTGAAGTTGATGGGACCACTGTCTCAAGAGGGTACGTTGGAGAGGCCGCATATGAGCCCGGGCCCAAGGAACTACTTCTATTGCCGCTGCCATGGTGCCCAGCAGCTGAAGGTAATGCCAGGCCGAGGGGCATCTTGTTAACAGAAAACAGCAAACGAGATTCCTCAGACAATATAACCTCTGCTTTGAGAGGAACACCCTTCCCTTCCTGGTGTCGAACCGAGCTCCAAGGTACTCTATCTTTTGCTTGTGAATTAAGCTGCTCTTCGCATGATTTATGACCCATCCCAAGCTCTCGAGGAACTGTACGACCCTGGCGGTCGCTACGTGACTCTCCTCCTTTGACTTTGCTCGTATCAACCCAATCGTCCAGGTAAGGATGGACTAGAATTCCTTCTTTCCGAAGAGCTGCGGCCACTACCACCATCACCTTGGTGAACGTCCTGGGAGCTGTTGCTAGCCCGAAGGGAAGGGCCTGGAACTGTAAATGGCTGCCTGGTACGGCAAATCTTAGGAACTGTTGATGAGACTCTCTGACCGGGATGTGTAAATATGCTTCCGTCAAGTCTAGGGATGTCAAGAACTCCCCCTGTCGAACGGCGGCAATTACCGACCTCAGGGTTTCCATGCGGAAGTGAGGAACCCTGAGACAGCGGTTGACTTGCTTTAGGTCCAGGATTGGACGGAAAGAGCCTTCCTTCTTTGGCACTACAAAATAAATGGAGTATCGACCTAAACCTCTTTGGTCTTGTGGGACAGGCAACACTGCTCCCAGCGCTATGAGCCTCGAGAGGGTGACTTCCACCGCCGCCTTTTTTTCTGGTGGACCGCAGGGGGACAGAACAAATGCTGGGGTTACTCTGTTTGTGAACTCAAGAGCGTAACCCTCTCGGATCACCTCCAACACCCACTGATCGGATGTGACACGGGACCAGGCGGGCAGGAACTGTCTTAAGCGGCCCCCCACCGACAGCTCTCCCTCCTGGACCCCCGATATCTCATTGTGACTTTCTAGGCGTCGAGGAGGAGGAGGGGGCCCCAAAACCTCTACCTGCCCCGCGAAACCCCCAAAAGCTCTGACCCCTGGAGGGGAAACGGCCCCTGGGGAAAGGGTTCGATCTAGGTTGTCTGAATCTTCGGAAGTCCTTTGGCTGACTCCGTCCAGGAGCGGCAGAACGACCCAGTCTTGGCCTATCTTCGGGGAGCCTACCCCCTTTGGACTCACCCAGCTCCTTTACTAACTTATCCAGGTCTTCTCCAAACAATAGCTTCCCCTTGAAAGGAAGTCGACTCAGGCGAGCCTTAGAAGAGGCATCCGCAGCCCAGTTACGCAACCATAAGTAACGTCTGGCTGCCACCACCGAGGCCATATTTTTTGCCAGGCTTCTAATAAGATCATACTGGCTATCAGCTAAAAAGGCTGAACCTGATTCCAATTTGGCCGCCACCCCTTGGGAGTCGCCCGAAGGACCGTCAGCCAGTTGCAGTTGCTGGGACCATCTCAAACAAGCTCTAGCCACCCATGCCCCCGAGACGGAGGCCTGTAAGGCAAGGGCACTAACATCAAAGGCTTGTTTTAGAAGGGTGTCCAGTCTTCTATCTTGACTGTCTCTCAGAGCCGCGCCGCCCTCGACCGGAATAGTCGTCTTCTTTGTTACTGCCGAGACCGCCGCATCCACCCTAGGCGATTTCAGGAGATCCTTGTCCGTTTCCAGCAATGGGTATAGGCGAGACATCGCCTGTACTCCCCTTAGGGTAGATTCCGGCTGGTTCCATTCTTCCTGAATCATCTGGCGAACCACTCTGTGCACTGGAAAAACCTTTTGAGATTTCCTTACGGCTTGGATCAGCGGATCCTCCAGAGCTTCTTCGTCCGTCGGAGCTTCCGAAGCCATATTGAGTACCTTCAGAGACTCACTGATTAGAGATGAGAGCTCTTCCCGCCTAAACACCCTGACTATGCGGGATTGCTCCTCCTCCGGGATCTCTCCCTCTTCAAGCTCCTCCCCTTCATCAACTCCTCCTTTTTCCAAAAGCTCCTCCTCTGGGAGGTCCCGAGGCGGAGACTCAACATGGTCATCGGCTAATAGCCTAGCACGCTTGGGGAGGGGCCCCGGCTCAAGGGATCTAGAGTTTCCTGGAACAGAATCAATACTTTCCCTTGGTGCTACTGTTTCTGCAGGACCCTGCTTGCGTAGGCAGTAGGCTTTGTGCAAAAGAAGAACAAATTCAGGAGAAAATTGACCCCAGTCTCCCTCTGCCCCCGAGGAAAGGGAAGGAAGGGATTGGGAAGAGCCTGGAGCAACTGAAGCGGAAGGGGGGAGAGTGGGAATCCCTTCCCCCTTCTGAAGGGTCCCCTGATCCCTGGGGAGCTTGAGACATACTTAGGTGGATCTCCTGCTCCACGGAAGCGGCCTCTGCTGCACACCCTCTGCAGACTCCTGCTTCCAAGGCCGTCCCTCTACGAGTGCCACACGAAGGACAGCGCAGCTTGCCCGTCATACCTCTTGAACCGGGCTACCCCCAGGCTCAAAGAAAATAAATTAAAGGTAACTAACAAGGCAACAAAATAAAAATAAAGGAATCAAAAGTAACAAAAAAGAAACCAACTAAAGAGAAACAAAGTAAATGCTATGCAGCAAAAAACTTTCAGCACTCCCCTCCCCCCTAGCCGTGCAAAAACAGAGGAGAAACATGGCACCAAGCAAAAAAGGCTCCAAACTTTAAAATAAACATGCATCCAACAGATGGAAGAGGAGGAATTAAAACCCCAATACTTGCGGTTTGCAGAACTGGCGCGAATCCACTGCCACGAGGGAGCCAGCCGTCCTCTGCAGGATCCCACGAGGTAGGCCGCAGCCACGTGTAGGCCGGGCCTGCGGGTGGAGGGGGAATGCCGGCAGAAGCTGCGGACTTTCAGGCAGGAAGGAGAATCACACTCCACACCCGCTCCGCTCCCCGCGAAAACCTCAAGCGCCCGGCCGCCTCGGGGCTAAAGCACGAGGCCGGGGACCGCCGCTGAAGAAAGAGTCGTTGCTGCCTCTAGCGCTCAGCCGCCTAGGGGCTTCGGCGTGAGGCAGACGCGGCCGTGGAAAAGATGCTGTGAAGCGGGCCGCGGGGTGCGCGGGAGGAGAGCTCTCCTGTCCTCACCGCTGCACCGGAAAACCCCTTCCTCCGGAGCCTCACTGGAGCCGAGTTGCAGAGGGCAAAGAGGGAGGGGGGGAGGGGGATGAGAGAGGCAGAAGAATTAAAGGTACAGGACTAGGCTAAAACCTCAAATAAGGTTGAAATAAAGAAATTAAAAAAGGGAATTAAATTAAGATAAATTAAGATAAATTAAAATAAATTAAAATAACTAAATTCTTAGTCCAGACCCCGTAAGCACTCTGGCTTACAGGAACCCTCCAGCTGCTTGGAGGCCGAGATTACTGGTGCCAGTGGGTGGTGCCAGGGGTATTTATACCCCACCATCATCAAAAGGATGATGGGCTCAGCCTCCAAGCTGCTGGAAGGGTTGCGCAACCCAGAAGTTAAGGGACTGGACTGAAGTGACGATAAGGAACAAGGGATTAGGATCCAAATGCAGACTCAAAGCGGTAAGTCTTTAGCATGGATTTCAAGGAGAGAGAAAAATTCAAGCTCTAAGTGGATAACAGCAGATTGTTATAACAATTCCCAGCATTATTACAAAATTATTACATCCCAAGTTTCAAAAACAATTTCTATAGAACAAAATCTTTTAAATAAAATAGTTTTAAGTGACTGCTGGAACAACAGATAGAACGTCTTACTTTGTACAGCAAACCATTCCATTCAATAACTGTAAACAAGTGATCCAGCATACATTTAAATTTATTTTATTTTTATTTATTTATTTATTTATTTTTCTATACCACGCTCTTTGGTATCAGCTCGGTTTACAGATAACATCAGCTTTTGTTCAGACACAGGTAAACGCCTGTGCTGGACTTACAGAAAACAAGGTCATTCAACTTGGATTAACTGGGGGAACTATATACGTACAAGATCTGGGTTAAGGTATTTTACAGCTTTTAGGTAGTTATATACATGTTCTAGATGGGGTTTGAATGTCCTATCGTGGCATACAGGGTGCGTGCATAGTACGGAGTTTGGTGTATGTGTCTTGGTGACTGCAGTTAGGTGGTGGTTGTGTAATACCATAATGCTGCAGGGAGAGGTGATGTTTCAGTGCCTTCCTGAACTGTGTAAGGTCCACAATTGCCCGAATGTCAGGCGGTAGCGCATTCTAGTACCAAGGGGCATAGAGCATGAAGGCTCTCTTTCTTGTTGTTTGCAGGGATTTTGTAATCTTGCTAGGGATACATAGGGTATTGGCTGAGACCAATCTTCTAGTTCTATTTGAGGGAGTGGGAAGAATGAGATCTGAGATGGACGTAGGGGTGAGTCTGTTGATAGCCTTGAAGGTCATTAGTAGGATCTTGAAGATGAGTCTACAGTAGACTGGGAGCCAGTGTAGGTGCTTCAAGATTGGTGTTATGTGCTCCCTCATGGAAGCACTGTGAAGTGTTCTGGCTGCAGCATTCATAGCCAGCTGAAGTGGGTACAGCGTGTTTTAAAAGTTTTCAATGAAGGGATTGTGTCAAGGGATTGCTGTTTACTAGCCAAACAACTTTTGGAGAAGCAATAAAAGACTACATCCACCACATAAGATTGAAAATCACCATTTAAAATCTTAAACACAAAATATAACAATTTTAAAATAATCCTAACCATTATTGATAAGCAGTGTAATTGAATGGGAAAGGGAATAGCGCTATCAATTTTACCTCTTAAAAATAAACACTTTGTCCTCTTTTTTTTTTTTTTAATTTTTTTTTTTTTATTTCACCAAAGAGGATAAGAAGTTCACAGAAACACTCCAGTCCTTAGGTCACTAATTCTCAAGACAATACTCAGCAGAACCCCAGACCATCATTACAGCAGCTAAACAGACAACATGGCTAGACCTGATGATGAAGTGCATTAAAACAACAATTTTTCCAAAACAAACCCCCACAGCTACCAAGTGCCTACAGCCCTTTGGAATGGCTAACACTGGACCAGTAAAACACAAAACGCATAACAAACTGAACGAACATTTCCTCTGTAGTGTGGCGTTTCTACCAGGGTGTGCCTCCACCCCTCTCTAGTTAGAAACATATCTTCAACGCCACCTTTGCAAATGGGGGGGGGGGGGGGGCCAAGGGGCTCCCAAACTCCCTCCTGTGCTTTTTGGCCCGCATCAACCAGGGGGTCCAGATTCTCTCACATCTTTCTTTCTTCCCCACCATTTCCTGAGAAATCATATCAAATTTCATAGCTTCCCCCAATTTACCTCACCAGTCAGCCACATTGGTGCCCTGCCCTTCCTTTCATTTCCAGAACAACGTAACCCATGCCATTAACAGCAGCTTGGCTCTCAGGATATCCACCCCACTGTGAGCAACCCCGAGAGGGCCCAGCAAACACTCAGGCCTCCCCAGAAACTAGTTGGCACAGACATCCCCTCAGTCTTCTCTCCCAAAGTCATTCGCCTCCGGAGGACATGGCCTTCCACAACCGTCAGGGATATGGCTCGAGCCCTCTAGGAGCAAATGGAGGCGGAGGACAACCCACCCACCGAAGAGCAGGAAAATCCTCCAGTATGAGTCCCCAACCAAGGAGACTCTCACGGTGCCAGTGCAGCAGATCCTTGAGCGGCTGCTACTTAGGATGTGGGACCACCCCGGCGTTGGTGCCGATGGTCAGCCGACACCTCAATGCCATGTACTGCGTCAGGAAAGGGCCCGGGTTCCAATAACACCAACTCCCACACAACTCCATGGCTACCGAGTCAATCATGCAAAAACTGAAGAGTCAGAAGACCTACTCTTCCATCCCCTCTGGTAGGGAGTCTAGAGCCCTCGATGCCCTCGGGCGAAAGCGCTACCAGGGCTCGATGCTGGGGTGTCTGATACAGACCTATGAACTTTACATAGGCTTGTAGCTCAAGAAGTTGTCTGGGTTTTCAGCAGGGCTCGCCGGGAAACCCCTCCAATGGTTCCAATCCCTGACCTCCGACATCAAGAACTGCTCCAAGTTCCTTTCTTGGGCGGTTTATGATGACTGAGTCAGCGACTCGAGTAGTGGCAGCAGGCCTGGCTGCAGACCTCTGACCAATAGCAATGGGTCCAGGAAAAGGTGCTTGATGTCCACTGAACTGGGGAGAACCTGTTCGGCAAACCCATGGCCAACAAGGTGGCCGAGATAGAGGCTGACATGGTGACTCAACAGAGGCTCTCCAAAAAGATCTCATCCCTTCCCTGAAAGAAACCCTTGGGGGAAAAGACCCCTGTTGCCAAAGAAAAGGGGGCCCTTTCAACAGAGTCACTACTAACAGCCCTTATCGGGCCAGCAGCAGTGTTCTCCATGCCTTGATGGCAGATCCACCCTATACCAGATTTTACAAGATCAGGGTGGTGCTCCGCGCACCCCCCAAATTCCTCCCAAAAGTGGTGTCCCCCTTCCATCTCAACCAAGAGCTGGTCTTCCCCACCTTCTTCCCATGGCCTCATGCCAGAAAGCAGTAACTAGTACTTCATATGCTGGATTGTAAGCGGGCCTTGTCCTTCTACTTGCAGTGGACTTGGGGCCATTGAAAAACCCCCAGCAGATTGGGGGGGTCCTGTGACAAAGCAAACTCTGTCCACGTGGGTGGTGGACTGTATTGCCCTCTCCTATGAGCAGGCTGGCCTCGCCCTTGAACACCAGACCACAGCACATCAGGTGAAGGGTGATGGCCACACCAGTGTCCAACCTCTGTTCAGTGCTGGTGACAGAGATCTGAAAGACTGCCACATGGTCTTCTATTTACACGTTCGCAGCTCACTACTGCCTGGAGAGCGAGTCCTGCAGGGACAGTGCTTTCGACCAGGTAGTACTAAATAATATTCTCGGGTGTAGGCAACTCCTGCCCTCCGACCCTTTTGTGTTCAGGCCACCAGAGTGATAGTGTCGCTGGACTCTAGGGTCTGCAGTGTCTCTCGGCAAGGACTCATCTTCTGCAACTCACGGCTAACCGATTGGTCACCATAGGTGCTGTCGTGGTTCAGTCCTCGGCAGCCTGGAACTAGGGAATCTCATTTGTGAGGACTGACTTCCAGTTTGTTCCCGGAGAAAACGTAGTTACTCACCTGTAAACAAGTGTTTCTCCAGGGACAGCAGGAATCGGTCATCACAACCCACCCTCCCTCCCCTGGGAGTTGCCTCCCTACATTGTTTTATTTGTTACTACCGTCCTAGCTATGTCATCTGACTGAGCAAGATTGCACCCATAGGCAGGAAGGGGACCAAAAAATTGATAACAGGTCTCTCTTCATAAACATAAACATAAACATAAAACAGTGTTAGGAGTCGTACCAGGGCTACAAGGCAAAACATTGCGGTGTGTGTGGAGGAGGAATAGAAGTTTAAAGGAATATCTATCTCCTACCGTATTGAGGCCTTTAGATTGGATCCCAAGAGCAGAAAGTAATGGGAAACATGTGAAATGTGGCCACTGTAGCATTTGCAACATCACGCAAGAAATTTCGGAGTTCACTCATCGAGGCATCACATACCATTTTCGATATTCAACTGACTGTGATTCCAAATCAGTAGGCTATGCGATTCGCTGCCCCTGCTCTTTTTTATATGTTGGGAAAACAATTCGAGCCTTGAAGATTCGTTTGAAAGAACATGAAAGTAAATTAAAATGTCAGCGGTTGGAAGCTCCCATCGTACAGCACTGTCTGAATCTGGGTCATACTTTTAATATGTTACAATGTTGGTGTATTGAAGCAGTACTGCAGGGATCATATGGTAGATCACGTGAACAAATGCTTTCCTATCGGGAACAATGGTGGATTCATCAGCTCCGAACAGTTCAGCCAGAGGGGCTAAATGTCAGCGTTGATTGGTTGGCGTGTATCTGAGAGCTCCAATGGTTAGTCTCAGGAAAGGTATTTAACTATAGTCCTATACGCATGCGCGGCGTCCTTTTTGAGAGCAAATCCAAGAAACGTTATGAAGGTTCGATTCGATAAGGAATTATGGACTTAATAAATTGTTCAGGTAAAAAAGAACATTGTGATGTGATATAATGAGTAAAATGATTATGTTTAAGAGTTTTTACCATGTAACGCTGTGGCTTTTGTTGTGTTGCCGTAGCTACATTGAAAGAACATTGAAGAATTAGACTTTACAAAAAAGTCCCCGAAAGACGTACTGCATTCATCCCCTTGATAAACCCAGGAGGAGAAACACTGGAGCGCTTAGAAGATTGAGGCGTTGGGGTTTTCATTTTGTCTGCAATCGAACAGGGCAGCTGTTTGCTATTTTGCACAAGATAAGTTGGATAGAATAATTATTTAAAGTTTTTAAGAAAAACAAAAACGATCTTTATATATATATAAAAAATGAGCAATACATAAAAGAAAAAATTAGAACCAAATTGGCCCGTGGTCATTGATGTAAACGGACACTAGATGGGCGAGTTATATTACCCACAAACAAGTGTCAGAAATATACCGTTTATCTGAGACCGGTGGCCATAAGGTATATAAAATCCAAGAATTAAAGATTGATATGAGTGAATAAATAATATATTGTTAGGAAGGGGACCAAGCATGCATGGTAGCATGTCCAAAGGTTTTCTTTAAAAGGTGGGAAAATGCTCCGCACGGGCTTTGTCAGTGCCGACATCACTCATATGTGAAAACCGATTTCTGCTATCCCTGGAGAAAGCATAGTTACTCACCTGTAACAGGTGATCTCCGGGAACAGCAGGAATTTAGTCTTCACATATGGGTATCGTCAGTACCGACGGAGCCTGCGTGGGAACGCTCCCCAGCATCCAATAGGTAAGCTTTTGGGAGCATCCCACAGCGCCTGCGTGCTGCCTTCCTGCCTTTCCCAACTGTCCCTCTCCAGTTGAGTTTATAGCTGAGACAAAAGAGAGAGGGATAGAGAGAAAGAGAGAGAGATAGAGAGATACAACTCCTAGGAGAGGTGAGCGGGTTGTGAAGACTAAATTCCTGCTGTTCCCGGAGATCACCTGTTACAGGTGAGTAACTATGCTATCTCCAGGAACAAACAGGAATGTAGTCTTCACATATGGGGACTCCCTAGCTGCAGATGCCAGGGAGATGGCCCCAGAAAGTTGTGTGCCCTTGTGAAAGGGCTCCACTTCCCCCAATGGATCTCTGGCATCCTACCAGGGATGGTGGGTAGGAGTTGATTAAGTGTGGAACAGGTGTTGAAGAACAGCCTGATCAAACAAGGCATCCCGGCGGGAGTTCTTGTCTAAGCAGTTATGGGCTGTGAAGGTATGTACCGAAGCTCAAGTAGCTGCTCGACAGATGTTGTCGATAGACACAGAGTGAAGATGAGCCATTGAGGCTGCCATGGCTCTCACATTGTGAGCTGTGACATGGCCTTCAAGAGGAAGGTTCTTACTCTCATAGGCAAAAGATATACACTGCTGCTCCTGGAGAACACCTGTTACAGGTGAGTAACTACTCTAAATGGCCAATTTTCCCAATGGAGAAAGGTGAATATTGATGTACCCCAGGGATCTGTGCTGGGTCTGCTGCTTTTAAACATTCATAAATGACCTGGAAAAGGGAATAAAGAGTGAGGTTATCAAATCTGCAAATGACACAAAACTATTTAAATTTATTAAAACCCAAGAGAATTGTGGAAAATTGCAAGAGGATCTTGATAAATTGGAAGACTGGGCATCAAAATAGCAGAGGAAATTTAATGTGGACAAGTGCAAAGTTATGCACCTAGGGAAGAACCACCCAAACTATGGTTACACGATGTAAGGTTCCACATTAGGAACCACCATCCAGGAAAAATATTTAGGCGTCATTTTGGATAACATGTTAAAACCCTCGGCCCAGTGTGCAGCAGCAGCCAAGAGAGCAAATAGAATGCTAGGTATCATAAGGAAAAGAATGGAAAATAAAACAAAAGATATTATAATGCCTTTATATCGTTCCATGGTGAGACCGCACCTTGAATATTTTGTGCATTTCTGGTTGCTGTATCTTAAAAAGGATATAGCGTTATTAGAAAAGGTTCAGAGAAGAGCCACCAAAATGGTAAAGGGGATGGAAGGATACTCCTATGAAGAAAGGCTAAAAAGGTTAGGGCCCTTTAACCTGGAAAACAGTCGGCTGATGGGAGATATGATAGAAGTCTATAAATTAATGAACGGAGTGGAACGGGTAAACGTAGATCGACTGTTTACATTATCAGAATATAGAAAGACTAGAGGACATGCAATGAAGCTACAGGGTAAACTATTTAAGACTAATAAAAGAAAATGTTTTTTCACTCAACGTGTAATCAAACTCTGGAATTTGCTACCGGAGGATGTAGTGTGAAGGCTGTTAGTGTAGCTGGGTTTAAAAAAGGTTTGGACAAGTTCCTTGAGGAAAGGTCCATAAACTATTATTAAGAAGGGACTCAGGATATCAATGCTTGACCCAATACAAGCATTGTGGAACCTGTGTCTTTTGGGGAAACTGCTAGGTACATATGACCTAGATTGGCCACTGTTGGAAACAGGATACTGGGCTTGATGGACATTGGTCTCAAACAGTATCGCATATCTTTTGTTCTTATGTTATGTTCTTACAGTGCAATCCAGCTGGACAGTGTCATTTTGGAGAGTGGAAGTCCCAAGTGACTAGGATCAAAAGCAACAAAGAGTTGAGAGGATTTTCTATGTTGCTGTGTCCTTTGCAAGTAAAAGGTCAAAGCTCTTTTAAAGTCCAAAGTATGAAGGCTCCTTTCTGCATTTGAGGCGTGAGGCCTTGGAAAGAATACAGGAAGGTAAACCGCTTGGTTTAGATGAAAAGGCGAAACCGGGGGGGTGGAGCCAGCCGCGGAGCAGAATGGACGTGTAGTCGCAGAGCTCCCGCTGCCGATACAGGATCCTGAGCATATAAAATCAAAATATCGCCCCTAAAAGGTAGATGCTAAGCTAGTTTGTATAATAAGCGATGTCAGCATTAAAACCGGCGCGACTGGAGTTCCCGCAAAGTGCTGGTTCAGCGCCGAAGAGATTGAAGCCCGAGCTCAGCTCCCCACAAAAAATGGCGGCTAGCAAGGAGATGGCCGGAGAGGGTATAAAAGAAGTCCTCTTAGAATTAAGAAATGTGAAAGAACTCATCGTCGCTAATACCTCCTCCCTCGCAGCGATTCAGGAAGACTTAAACGAAGTAAAAGGTCGAATGCAGGACCTGAACATTCGTTTGACCGTAACGGAGGGAGCAGTGCAAAAACATGGCGCCATGCTTGAGGGTATGGGATCCTTAACAAAACGTGTTAAGCTAATAGAAACTCAACTGGAAGATCAAAATAATCGCTCGCGACGGAACAACGTTCGCCTAGTAGGCCTTCCTGAAGGAGCGGAAGGGTCCAATGCGATAGCCTACCTTGAAAAAATGATCCCAGAAATACTTCAGATCTCTTTTGCCCAGACCTTTGAGCTCGAGCGAGCGCATCGTGTGCCAATGCATAGCACCGAATCCAGCAGGCGCCCGAGGCCCATGATAATGAGAGTTCTACGCTACCCACAAGTGATCCAAATACTTCAAGCGTCGAGGAAAGATACACTGCTCAAAATACAGGGACAGAAGATCTCCTTCTTTCCGGACCTTAGTAAACCCACAATGGACCGCAGGAAAGAGCTACTTGCGTGTAGGCCGCTATTACAAAAGCTACAGGCGCGCTATGGCCTTTATTACCCCAGCACAATGCGGGTCACGTTGAACAACTCCACAAGGAACTTCACCGATGCGGGAACCCTAAGAGCCTTCTTGCAAGAAAGCAGGGAAATGGAGACTGGCTGACGCTAAAGATGAGTTTGTCTGTTTAATATATGTTTAATGATGGTAACAGAGACTGCCTTGGGCACAGACCGAAAGACTGCATACGGTGTACTTCCAACAATAACTTATGCAGGGAAGCTATGCTCAAGGCTCAATATAACCTCAGACTTAGGCTGATAATATTACAATAATGTGTGTTCTCTACTGCTTTGTCATAAACTAGATGCTAGCTAGAACTGCTGCACTGTGTTATAATTTAGAGGGTGCGACTCTAATCAAACACCCAGATATCTTAGGCAATGTTGGGCGCGGTTAAGAGGAAATTCTGCTAAGATGGCATGGTTCTTCACCAACAGATGTTTAGTTGTTAGGTTTACATGTTTTAAACGGGCAATCCAATCGAGTGTGTTGCGGTCGCTGTTAGAATCCCCCAAAGGGCTATATCATAAAGCTATCATATCCTGCGTCACTCTACATATCTTGCATGATGGGTAAACTAATATTACTTACCCTGAATGTAAAGGGAATAACCAACCCAGTAAAGCGTAAAAAAATCCTTGCTTACTGCCAAAAAAAACATGCAGACATAGTATATCTCCAGGAAACTCACTTATCTGCGCATGAGTCCCTAAAAGTAGTCTCAGCATATTACCGAGTGCTTGCTGCAGCACCCTCAATCAAGCGGCGAGGAGGAGTGCTGATACTGCTGAGGAAATCCTTGCCAGCGACAGTCAAGGAAACGAAAATTGATACGGAGGGTAGATGGGTAGGAGCCACTCTGGAAATCGCACAGACACCCTATACACTAATGAATATATATGCTCCAACTAAAGATGAACCCTCCTTCTATAGGACCGTAGCCAAGGCTTTGGTAGACACCTCCCACACTGAAGTGGTGTTAGGTGGGGACTTCAACTTGATTCTAGATCCCCTGATAGATAGGAGTCCCTATCGGCCAATAGATAAAGTGAAATCCCATGCAGTACTGCAGAGCATTATAAAGGAACTGCGCCTCAATGACGCCTGGCGCCTCCTACACCCCACTGCTAGAGAATATACTTTCTATTCTTTGCCACATGCCACTCAGACGAGAATTGACTACTTCCTAGTCACAAGTGGGATGGTTAAACGAATCGTGACCTCGGAAATAGCAGCGGGAACAGTCTCTGATCATTCAGCTGTCCTGCTAGTTTTGGACCCCGGGCAGAAGTGTCAGACGCCTCGTCGGTGGACCTTTGATAAAGCCCTGTTATCTGATCCTGACTTTGTGGCCTACATAAATAGAGAAATTGACACATACGATCAGCTTAATAACCCTAATGACACCTCATCCTGGGCCTGGTGGGAGGGCTTTAAGGCAACCATTAGGGCACATATCACCACCTACTCCATTCAAAAGAACAAAGCCCAACAGAAGGAACAACAAGACTTAGAGGACCAGATAAAAGCGGGAGAGCGCCTATTGGCGAAGAGGACAGACTCCATGATCTTAATAAGACTTCAGAAACTTCGAGGCAAATATAACAGTATACTCTCCGCGCGAGCTCAAGCATGTATTGGGTTGCAACAGAGTACCTACTACCATGAGCACAACCGAGCGGGATCGCTCCTATCGAAATTTTTGAAAGCTAAGAGAAGCCTAACCCACATTGCTGCACTACAGAAAGAGGACGGTAGTCTCCTACTGCAAAGTGACCAAATCCTCAACCGCTGTAAAGAATTTTATGGACAGCTGTACAGCTCTGAAGTGACATGTGATGAAGCAAGGTTTCAAGAATTTGTTGCGGATATTGTGGGCCCCAAGCTGTCAGATACTCAAGTACAGATGCTGGATGAGGATTGCACTACTCGAGAAATACAGCAAGCGCTCAGTCAATTTGCTAAAGGGAAGGCTTCCGGTCCTGATGGACTTCCCCTCGAGTTTTATCAAACCTACCAACAACGTCTAGTACCCATGCTATATACATATTACAGCGGATTGTCCTCAGAATCTCCAGACGTCGGAACCTTCGCAGAGGCGACTGTTGTTATACACCCAAAGCCGGGCCGTGATGTGCAGAAAGTAGAGAATTACAGACCAATCTCACTTCTCAATGCTGACTACAAAATATATGCTAAGATGCTTGCGAATCGGCTTGGCAAAGTTCTTAGCTCGTTAATACACATAGACCAATGCGGTTTCATGGCTGGCCGGTCCACCTCTGACAATGGAAGGCTGCTGGCTCATGTGCTCCTTGAGGCAGAAAAGACTTCGGAGCCCTTGATAGGTTTATCACTCGACGCCGAGAAGGCATTTGACAGGCTGGAATGGTCCTTCCTGTTTCATGCTCTTAAATGGTATGGGATCAAAGAACCTTTTCTAAAGAGGATTGCGCTCTTATATGCCAATCCCACTGCTCGGATAGCAGCAAACTCCGATATATCCGATGCTTTTACGCTCCAAAGAGGTACCAGACAGGGGTGCCCTCTCTCCCCGTTACTTTTCAATTTAGCCTTGGAGCCACTCCTACTTCTCATTCGACAGTCAGACCGGATTGAAGGGATAACCCTTGCTGATGGTCCCTGCAAGCTATCCGCTTACGCTGACGACCTAATTTTGTTCCTACAACCCGCCTCGCTGCCTGCGGCCTTAACCCTGATTGATAACTATTCGATGGTATCGGGCTACAAGATCAATCGGAACAAAACGACGATTGTTCCCCTAAACGCTGTAGTGAAATCAGACATGTTTGCCGCTTACCCCTTTCAGTTTGCACAATCGTCCTTTAAATATCTTGGGGTGGATTATGGATGTACGATGTCTGATACTGTGCTACGAGCAGCTGAAAACTGTAAGGAAATAGTCAGTTCTTGTGCAAAGGCTTGGTCCCCTCTAAATCTCACCTGGTGGGGTAGACTGGAGACGATTAAGATGGTACTAGTCCCCAAACTCAGTTACATCCTTGGTATGGTCCCCATACTTTTCCCTCGTGGCTTTTACACAAAAATCAACAGTATGCTAGTAACTTTCCTCTGGAACGCGAAAGTCCCCAGGATAGCAGCGTGGAAACTCAAGTTACCCAAAGAGAAAGGAGGGGTGCAGTTTCCTGATGTTGAATGGCTACATCTTTCTGCCCTGTTAAAGCAAAGCGTGCAATGGGTAGCAACCGGGGACTGCAAAGATTTTCCTCGCTGGCGGCTAGTGGAAGAAGCTCTGAACGATTTACCGGAAATGGACATGATGATTGGCACCCTTAGCTCACGACAAAATGCCATAATTACGGCGACACAGCAGGCATGCCGGCTTGTGGCATCGTGTATTGAAGGAGGTGACGACTTTGCACTGGAAACGCCGCTGTGGCTGAATCCTGGTATCGTCATAGGAGGGAAACCCTTTTTATGGAAAAAGTGGATGAGCTGTGGTATCACGGTCTTAGGACACCTAACGCAGGGACACTCGTTCAAAACTTTTGAAATGCTGGTTAACGAGTTTGGACTACCACGCGTCTGTTACTTTCAATGGTGTCAACTTCGGTACTGTCTGAGCAAAGCGGGCATCTCTCCCTTGCTTCTGAGACCCGGATGGCCCTTATTTCAAAAATTCTCTGAAATTCAAATGGAGCCCCGAGTCATTTCGAAGTTCCTAGCTTTGTTTAGGACCGGCTCAAACAAGTCCTGCGAAGGGGTGCAATCAGCCTGGCTAAGAGAGGCAGGACACCATATCCCACCGGACGGTTGGGATACCTTTTGGGCCCTCACGCGAGTGACCAGAGCGGCGTCACTCACACAATCAATGTTCTTTCTCGCACACCGGGCGTATCTGACTCCCGTCAAGATAATGAAATGGGCAACGCAGGCTGGTAATGTCTGCTGGTCTTGTAAGATAGAAATGGGGACACTACCTCACATGTTGTATTATTGCACATATCTTCAAGGCTACTGGAAAAGTGTGATGAAACGAATATCCCAGATTTTTGGTTTTGTAGTCCCCGTTTCCTATCACATAATTATATATAAGTCTGCGTCCGAAGAGCTCGCACTTGGAAAGCCAGACAACCGCCTCCTAGATGTCCTGCTCAGTATAGCCATCAAAGTTATATTGCTTAACTGGAAAAGCCTTGATAAAGTGCATAGTGACTATTGGTGGAATCTAGTGTGTTAGCATAAGACCTATGAGGAACTATATGTGGTCAAAACGCCCGGCCTCATCAAGATGCTTGACAAATGGGAGCCTGTCAACAAATATTTGAAGCTACGCACCCCATAGCCTCCCTCCTCCCCCCCCCCCCTCCTTAATATGCTGAAAGATAATCTCGCAACTATCTTGACAGGAAGCCTCGGAGTGTTCGCAACGTTATAGATAGCTCGACACACGTCAGGATTGGGTTGCCCACCCGTTCTTAGTTCTTGTAAGAAGTTGTATTTGTAGCTATGTATCCTGCTTCTTGTTTGTATTTTCTCTACAGTGTGTTACTGTTAGTAAATGTACGAAGTGATCAATTCTGTATTATAAAATGTTTAAAAAATAATAAAAAAAAAAAAGAAAAAAAAAAAAAAGAAAAGGCGAAACCACCTTTGGCATAAAGTGTGGATGAGTCCTAAGGACTACCTTATCATGGTGGAACCTTGTATAAGGAGGATCAGCCACCAACGCTTGCAATTCACTGATGCGACGTGCTGATGTGATTTCAATGAGGAAGATAACCTTCCAAGAAAGTAATTTCAAAGAGGTAGTGGCTAATGGTTCAAAGAGCGGTTTCATGAGCTGCCCAAGTACCAGATACAAGTTCCATGCCACCCGGTGGTGGCTTAATGGGAAGCTTCGTTAAAAAAAGGCCTCTCATAAATCTCGCTACGAGAGGATGAGAGGAAATAGGTTGTCCATTTAGAGGCTTGAAAGAAGCTGCAATAGCACTCAAATGGACTCTCACTGAATTGTTCTTAAGCCCTGCATTTGATAAATGAAGGAGATACTCCAGTAATGATTCCAGAGGTATTGCAAGAGGGTTAAGACCCTTCTGCGAGCACCATATGTTAAAGCTCTTCCACTTAAATGCATAAGAGCGTCTTCTGGAGGGTTTCCTGGAAGCATGAAGGATATCCTTTACCTGCTGGGAAAGGTTAAGACCCTGAAGTTCTAGGCTTTCAGCAACCAGGCCCTGAGATGCAGAGACTGGGGATTGGGATGCCACAGCATCCCATCCTCTTGTGAGAGAAGATCTTGAGCAGATCCTAACTCCAGAGGCGGAGCTTGAGAGAGATGTAGGAGCAGAGGGTACCACACTTGCCGTGGCCTACGTGGAGCTATGAGAATCATATGACCTCTCTCTCTCTGAAGTTTGAACAGGGTTTGGGGAATTAGGGGAATGGGTGGAAAGGCATACAGGAAATGCTGACCCCAATGGAGGAGGAAAGCATCCCTGGCCTGACAACCTCGAGCCGGAATTCTGGAACAGAAACGGGGAAGTTTGGCATTCAGCGGACTTGCAAAGAGGTCTATGTCCGGGGTTCACCAAATTTGAAAAATTTGGGCCACCTGTTCTGCATGGAGAGACCATTCGTGTGGAAGCAGAACTCGACTGAGTTTGTCTGCCCAAGAGTTTTGAATGCCTGGAAGATACACCGCAAGGAGATGAATCTGATGCTCTCTGGCGAGGGACCATAGTCACAAAGCTTCGTTACATAGCAACAGAGAGCCTGTTCCGCCCTGCTTGTTCACATAGCACATGTCTACCTGATTGTCCATTTGAATTAGGACTGTCTTGTAGCTGGAGCTGGGTGTGAAATACTCAAAGAGCAAGGAAGATTAATCTGAGCTCCAGGAGGTTGATATGAAGACAGACCTCCTGTGGCGTCCAGGTACCCTGGGTAAAGAGGTCGTGCAGGTGGGCTCCCCAACCCACCTGTGAAGCATCTGTTGTTAGAGTGGCTTGGGGTGGGGGTTGCTGGAAAGGAGACCCCACCAGAAGGTTTTGGGTGACTGCCACCATTGGAGGGACAAAATAAGGAGATCTGAGTTTGCTATTTTGCCTGACAGGCAACCTGACGCCCGAGTCCACTGAGTGGATAAGGTCCACTGGGCTGCCCTCATATGGAGGCGAGCATAAGGAACCACATGCACGGTGGATGCCATGTGGCCTAGCAACTGTAATATTTCCCGAGCAGTGAGGTGAGGTTTGAGCACTGCTTGGGAAGCTAACTGTACAATGCGAAAGCAGTGGGGCTGTGGAAGGAAGGCTCTTGTCTGTCTGATATCCAGAAGAGCTCCTATAAACTCTAAGGATTGAGTGGGAGCAAGGTTGGACTTTGGGAAGTTTATGACAAGTCCCAAATACTGAAGGATGCGCATTATTGCGAAACAGAGCAACCCTGGCCTCTGGTTCTGAAGAGGCTCGAATGAGCCAGTCGTCTAAGTAAGGGAAGACGAATATTCCCAGAGTGCGGGGAAATGCTGCTACCACAGCCATGCATTTTGTGAACACTCTTGGTGCAGAAGCCAGGCCAAAAGGAAGAACCCTGTATTGGTAGTGCTTTCCTTGAAACAGAAATCGAAGGAACTTTCGGTGAGTTGGATGGATGAGAACATGAGTGTACGCATCCTTGATATCTAGAGAACAAAGCCAATCCTGACTCCGAAGGTATGGCAGCAGAGTTCCTAGAGAAATCATTTTGAACTTCTCTCTGAACAGGAATTTGTTCAATTCTCTGAGGTCTAGAATGGGTCTGTGTCCTCCTGTTTTCTTTGGAATAAGAAAATAAGGGGAGTAAAACCCTGTACCCCGTTGGGGAATGGGCAACTCTTCTATTGCTCCTTGAGCAAGGAGCATAGACACTTCTTGACCTAACCGGTCGTTGAGAGAGGCCTGAGAATTGAACTATCTTACTATTGTAGGAGGGGGCATGCTGAGGAAATGAAGCTTGTACCCCTCTCGTACAATAGACAGAGTCCAATTTTCTGCTGTTATCTGACACCATCTGGGGGCAAAATGACATAACCTTCCTGGGATGGTGGGGGGTTCTGGGCCGTTCAGGGCCAGAAAGGCAAAGTTCTCTAGACAGGAGTCAAAGCCCCTATGGAGGCTGAGTCTGCTGAGCCGGTTGAGGCTTAGTTGCTTTTGGCTTTCTTTGTCGTCTAGGTTGTTGCTGTCCCTTTTGGGCAGACGGACCTGAACGATGTCCCTGCTGGGCATAGGAGGGATAAAACATTTTCTTCTTGCTGAAGAATGGTTTCTTAGAGGATCTTTTCCTCACAGGATCAGCTGTAGATTTGGACAATCTATCCAAAGTGATATTGTCAGCATCTCTCTCATTAGCTTTTTCCTGCCAATTCTTGCCAAAGAGATTCTCTCCTGTGCAAGGTATATTCCCCAGTTTGTCCTGTACCCAGATTTCCAAGTCAGATGCCTGGAGCCAGGCAATTCTACGTGCACCTATGGCAATAGCAGAGGTTCTGCTTATGCATTCAAAGCAGTCAAAGGCTGCACGATTCACAAACTTGGAAACATCCTGAGCATGTTTAACAAGAGCAAGATAATCTTGCCTTTTATCATCAGGAAGGAGAGGGCTCATAAGCTCTAAGTCTCCTGTGACTTCCTTAAGGAACATCCCCATATACAAAATATAGGAACTGATCCTAGCAGACAGCATGGAAGCCTGGAAGGATCAACGTACAAAGGCGTCAAGAGTCCTACACTCATGTCCTGGAGGATTAGATGCATGCCTTTTTGCACTCTTCATCCGTCTCATGGCTGATTCCACCACCTTGGAATGGTGTGGCAATTGAGTCTTCTGAAACCCAGGACAAGGAGGAACTCGATACATGGTGTCGAGTCTACGAGAATGAAGAGAAGTGGTTAGAGGTGTTTCCCACATTCTTAACCTAAGATCATGCAAGATCTCATGAATAGGTAAGGTAGCTGCCTCCTTGGGAGCTTTAGGGTATTGTAGGATTTCTAATTCCTTTGCCCTAGGCTCCTTTTCAGGAGCCATTGTGATGGTAAGACCTCGGGCCACATCTCGGATAAAATCCTGAAAGGACATATCTTCTGGTGGAGACATCCTACGCTGAGGAGAAGAGGAATCCTCGGGAAGAAGTACTCCGGTATCGGCAGAGCCTTCGGAGTCTTCAGACTCATCCGAGGATTCGAAGTATCTCCGATCCGGGTGATCGTGCAAGGCATGGCACCGGTACTGATCAAAGTCGGAATCGGAGTGGTCCGGTACCGACTTGTCGATGCTGGATAGAGACGCATGACTCGGTCCCAGTAGAATACCCGCCGATGTCGATGCCAGTACCGGTGTCGGTATCGGTTGAATTGTATGAAGCGGTTTCAGGGGCATCGAGGCCGTGTGAAGAGCTGCCAGACTGCGTTCAATAGCCAAGAATCTCTGGTCTATCGACGCTGCTGATGCTTGGGTATTGGTACCAGTTAAAGCGGCTCAAAACCCAGAGCATGGCACCAGTAATTCTGCCGAGGCTGAAGCCTTGAGAACATCCTGGAGCCCTGTTAGTGCTTTGGAAGCCGAAGCCTCCTGCCGGGGCAATTTTGCCAGTGAAAGTCCCTCAAGGGCAACGCCAGAGGCATCTCGATGTTTAGAAGGAGATCTACCCTTTGAGGACCGGCTAGATTTATGTTTAGTTACCTGAGATCCATGGGAGGAAGATGAAGCCCTGGAGGACGTCGATGCCACGGACGCTGCATCAGAGGGAAAAAGAGTACTAAGCTTAGCAGCTCAGTTTTGCCGGCCCCTTTTTGACATCATTCCACAGGCAACACACTCTGAAGTAGAGTGATCAGGACCTAAAGATTTGAGGCACCACTCATGGGTGTCTGTGACGGAGATGGTACCGCCACACTTAAAACACTTTTTAAAACCCGAAGTGAGTTTTTCCATTTTGAGGGAAAAATTGGGCCTAGTGCCCAAAATGGTGCGTGGCACCTGAGAAGAAAGTTACTGGAGAAAGACTCCAGAAACAAAGTTGTTTGGGTTTTTTTAGAAAAAAAAGAAAAGAAGAACTGGCGGTACCGGTATAGCGTCGAGGGAAGGCAGACGCGACCACAAAAAAAGTAGAAGGAGGGAATTTTCTGCGGTGACAGGATATGCGACCTGTCGGCTCCGCGGAAAACAAAGAACTGGAGAGGGACAGTTGGGAAAGGCGGGAAGGCAGCACGCAGGCGCTGTGGGGATGCTCCCAAAAGCTTTCCTATTGGACGGTGGGGACCGTTCCCGCGCAGGCTCCGTCGGTACCGACGATACCCATATGTGAAGACTACATTCCTGCTTGTTACTGGAGATTACCTGTTAGAGGTAAGTAACTACGCTATAGCGCCACTATCCTGATGGTTACTAGCAGCACCCTTGGAGCAACATCACACTAACCGCATAGAGGCCAATTCCAAGATGTGCATCCCCAGGCCATCCAGACAGCCGGATGGCCCTGGGATGCATCCGATTCTGTTCTCGCAGGGGCTAAACGGTCTTGTGGGAGCAGAATCCCAGCATAAGACTGGGACGTCCAGGTCGTGCCCCGATTCAGGTATCCTGGACGCCCTGACACTTACCAGGAGCCGCGATCCCCACCAGACTGCAAAAATTTGCTTTCTCCGCAGCATGACCCCCGGTTGGGCCTAATGTTGCTAGGGTTGGTTGGTAAGGTGCTGGTGAAAGGAAAGCATGGAATCAAGAATTACACCAAGATAACGGAAGGATGACACAAGAGAGAGAGGAATAGAGTCAATCGAGGGGGCTATAGAAGGGCAGGAACCACTTAGTGAGACCCACATAGCTGTGGACTTACCTATAACAGGTGATCTCTGGGAACAGCAGGAATAAGTCTTCACATATGGGTACGTCGGTACCGACGGAGTCTGCGCGGGAACGCTTCCCAGCTTCCAATCAGAAAGCTTTTGGAAGCATCCCACCATGCCTGCGTGCTGCCTTCCCGCCTTTCCCAACTGTCTCTCTTCAGTTAAGTTTTAAAGCTGAGACAAAGAGAGAGAGAGAGAGAGAGAGAAGGGAAAGATAGAGAAAATACAACTCCTGGGGAGGTGGGGGGGGGGGGGTTGTGAAGACGTATTCCTGCTGTCCCCAGAGATCACCTGTTACAGGTAAGTAACTGTGCTATCTCCAGGAACAAGCAGGAATGATCTTCACATATGGGGACTCCCAAACTAAGATGCCTGAAGTCCCAGCATGTTATAGACTGGAACATGCTACACCACATATCGCCAGGCATCCTCAGGATGGAGGTAGGAGTTGAGAACAGAAAGGTGCTGTAAGATACAGCCAACCTAGCATAGGACTGCAGGCAAGGAGTCCTTGTGTGGATGACAATTATCATCAATATATTGAAAGGAAATATTGCAATATGAACCTCCCCTAATAGGATTGCAGAAAAGTATGGAGGTTCATGAGATCTACTGGGGATCCAGTAGAGGAACCTCAAGGAGGACCCCACTTTGAAGTGGAGGTAATAAACCTGTTAGAAAAAACAGTGGAGGTCAGAATCCTGAAAGGTGAGAGGTAACCCCAGAGATCAACTGGGGTAGTACAAAAACAGTAGGCCTTCAGCGGAAGGCTTTATGAAAAAAGCCTAGACTCTTTTGGCTGCAGAGTGCCTCACTCTTAGGAGCAAAAAGAGGAAAGGCTGACCGATTTGGACAAACCGGCCTAGTCCTTGTGGGAAGAAGGGGTATGGAAAACCCCCTGCATCCCAAAAAGAAGGACAGATGTCTGAGGCATTAGATCCGCTGATTAACTGAAGATCCGCAATGTCTTTCCTAACTGGTGTAGCTAGGAAAGATACTGGAGATGGAGAGCTTCAGGGGTACCTAAACCTTAAGGTTATGGTAGAAGTTGTTAACTACCACGGGAAGTGGTTGTGTGTGTAGAACCCCAAACATGCTGGACATCATGGTATGGGTAGAGCCCAATTGACAGAATCATATAGAGATATGTATAGCTATATGAGCATAGACAGTCAGATAGATAAGTATGTGAATACATATTTACCTATAATAAAATATCTTGACAGACACATATATATGTATATATATATACATATAGATATATAGATAGACATATAAGAATATATCTATAGTGAGATATAGAAGGGCATAATATATATACACACAAATGACAGATATATATATCTATAGAGATGTATACAGATATATATATAGATATGACTATATAGGCCTATATATAGGTGTCTGCAGTTAAGCAGACAGAGATAAGCCTATAGAAGTATATTCACATAGGATATGTGGAGAGGAAAGATTCATCTAATAACAAGAAGGTGGAACCTACTTGAGAAGATATATGGAGAATCTATTCCTCCTGGTTATGATGGAGGGAGTCAGGGGAAAAAATCTCCCTGACAAGGAACAGACTAGATTGCTGCAAGAATGCTAGCCAGTGAAATAACCAGGATAGTTACGTGAAGAGCAGAGGATAATATCAGTCTGCAGGCAGCAAGTCTCGAGTCTTCCAGAACTCTAGCATGGTAAATGGACAGAAGACGCATAGGAATGAGATACCATGTTGACCTACTTGAGGGGCAAAAAGGGTATCATGCGTTCTTTAGCTGAATATGCGCTGTCCATGAAGGATTAGGATACCATGAGGATGAGCTGCAGGGAAAAAAAAAGAGCATATTCCCGGTGGGAATCCAGAGGACCAAACCAGGGAATTGAACAACTCTTTAATCTTTCACGTAAGAGAAGGCCCATGTCCTTTGTTTTAAAAAGGAGATAGAAGGGTAGGAAGAACCCTTCCAGTCATAAGGGCATGACTGAGGGAGCCTTTTCCAACCATCTAAGACAGCTGTTAGAGAAAATCCTAATGCTCTCTAGCAAGGGCCCATAGTGGAAAGCTTCTCTGTAGAGTTGCAGAAAGCATGATGCAGGAGAATTAGGGGATAGAACTGGCTGTTGGAAAAGCCAGTACCTACGTCAACTATGCTGCCAAACCCAAGGGAATTGGAGATGGCAAGAATAGAAGACAATTCAAGAAACCTGTAGTGATTAGATTTTCCAAGACAGATGAATCCACTGTCTTGGAGTCACTACTAAGGCCAGAAAGAATGTCCATGGAGGACAACCCTGGATGCTTGTGGAAAAGAACCAGTGGTCCAATCACTAGAGCTCCTGCATGGGCAGCTGCTAGTAAGACAGCAGAAGAATCTTTCTGTTTAAAAACAAAGAACAGACAGAGCAGGAGTAAGAAAGCTCTGGACTTGTCTGATAAGCTGCCCTAAAGCAAAAGTGAAGAAAGGAGTTAACTCAGAGAGGAAAAACTCCACACTGGAATAGTGACAAAACTAGAGGGGCTGAAGAAGAAGCCCTCCAGTGTAATAATACCACTCTTACAGAGGAAATGCTTGGTAAGAGGGTAGAGAAGATAGAGCTGAATGGAGACTTACAATGTGGTAAGTCTGTAGAAAGAAAAAATTCATGCTGGTACAGAAAAGCTATCGTTTGATAGTTGTTAAACCTCTTTCCCTGGCAGGAAGAAGAGGAGAAACCTGTAACCTATAGGCATGAACATCCTAAGAGCTCGTATAACAGAAAAAAAGTGGATGTCTTGTGAAAAGAGATCCATGCCTAGAGTTTAGAATGAAAGCAGTGGGAGGCTTCTGAGAAGAAGCAAACTGCAGGTTTTAAACCCCAAGAGGCATAAGAAATATGATGATGATTAATCAGAAACCCTGCGGTTGCTGGGTTTGCAGAGCCTGGTGAGAGTTTGGATTCTTCAGACCAGGGCGATGTTTCTCCTGTTTGGGAACATCTGTATGATGGGCAGAAGATGGATAAAGCACAGTTACTTACCTGTAACAGGTGATCTCTGGGAACAGCAGGAATTAGTCCTCACATTGGGTACGTTGGAACCGACGGAGCCGGCGCGGGAAAGCTCCCCAGCTTTTCAGATGAAAAGCTTTTGGGGCTTCCCACAGCGCATGCGCGCTGCCTTCCCGCCTTCCTTACCAGCTCTCTTCAGTTCGAGTTTATAGCTGAGACAATAGAGAGAGGAAAGGAAGGTAGATAGATAGAAGATACAACTCCTAGGGGAGGTGGGTGGGTTGTGAGGACTAATTCCTGCTGTTCCCAGAGATCACCTGTTACAGGTAAGTAACTGTGCTATCTCCAGGAACAAGCAGGAATAAGTCCTCACATATGGGGACTCCCTAGCTAAGATGCCTGGGAGATCCCCCTCCAAGGGTAAACCATCTTCGTATGGATCTCAGGCATCCATTCAGGGAAGGTGGGCAGGAGTTGCTTAAGTATGGAACAGGTGTTTGAGGACAGCCTGACCAAACAAGGCATCCCTGTGGGAGGCCTTGTCCAAACAGTAATGGGCTGTGAAGGTATGAACCGAGGCCCAAGTGGCTGCTCGACAGATCTGATCGATGGATACAGAGTGAAGATGAGCCATAGAAGTAGCCATGGCTCTCACATTGTGAGCTGTGACATGGCCTTCCAGAGAAATATTCTTACTCTGGTAAGCAAAAGAAATACACTGAGCAATCCAATTGGAAAGTGTACGTTTGGAGACTGGAAGTCCCAAATGAGAAGGATCAAAAGCCACAAAAAGTTGGGAAGACTTTCGATGTGGCTGAGTCCTGTTGAGGTAAAAGGCAAGAGCTCTTTTACAGTCAAGAGTATGAAGGTTCCTCTCTGCACTGGATGCATGAGGAGCCGGGAAAAAAACAGGTCGATATACCTCTTGATTAAGATGAAAAGGCGAGACCACTTTGGGCATAAAGTGGGGATTCGTCCTAAGGACCACCTTATCATGATGAAATCTGGTATAAGGTGGATTAGCCACCAAAGCCTGCAGTTCACTGATGCGGCGAGCCGAAGTGACTGCAATAAGGAAAAGAACCTTCCAGGAAAGAAATTTTAGGGAGGTAGAAACCAAAGGTTCAAAAGGTGGCTGCATAAGCTGACCCAGAACTAGGTTTAAGTCCCATGCCACCGGAGGTGGGCGGATGGGAGGCTTAGTTAGGGTCAGGCCTCTCATGAATCTGGCAATAAGAGGATGAGAGGAGACAGGTTGTCCATTTATAGGTTTCAAAGATGCTGCAATAGCACTTAAATGGACTCGTACCGAATTTGTCTTGAGGCCTGCATTGGAAAGATGCAGGAGATAGTCTAATAGAGAATGCAAAGGAAGTGCTAGAGGGTCAAGACTCTGTTGAGCACACCAAATGGAAAAAACGTTTCCATTTAAAAGCATAGGAACGCCTGGTAGAGGGTTTCCTAGAAGCATAAAGTATATCTTTCACTGGTTGAGAAAGACTATAATCATGCAGGCTTAAGCCTTCAGTAACCAAGCCTGGAGATGTAGGGACTTGGGGTTTGGATGCCACAAAGTCCCCTTCTCCTGAGACAGGTCTGGCGCAGCTCCCAGGTCCAGGGAGGAGTCCTGGGAGAGCTGTAGAAGTAGAGGGAACCACACTTGGCGTGGCCAGCGTGGAGCTATGAGGATCATGGATCCGTGATCCCTCTGTAGTTTGAACAGAGTCTTGGGAATCAAAGGAATGGGTGGAAAAGCATACAGGAATTCCTGACCCCAATGCAGGAGAAAGGCATCGTTGGCCTGAGCTCCCTGACACGGAATCCTGGAACAGAACCGGGGAAGTTTGGCATTCCACGGACTTGCAAAGAGGTCTATGTCCGGGGTCCCCCATTCCTGGAAGATTCTGTGTATTTGGTCCATATGCAGGGACCACTCGTGTGGAAACAGAACTCGACTGAGTCTGTCTGCCCGAGAGTTTTGAACTCCTGGAAGATACACTGCCAGAAGATGAATTTGATGCTCTCTGGCGAAGGCCCATAATCTGAGAGCTTCGTTGCAAAGCGACAGAGAGCCCGTCCCTCCTTGTTTGTTGACATAAAACATGGCTACCTGATTGTCTGTCTGGACTAGGACAGTCAGGTTGACAAGGAGGGTGTGGAAGACTGTGAGGGCAAGGAAGATTGCTCGCAGTTCCAAAAGGTTGATGTGAAGGGTGGTCTCCTGGGGAGACCAGGTGCCCTGAGTGGAGAGATGTTGGAGATGAGCTCCCCACCCTGTTTGGGAGGCATCTGTTGTGAGGGTTGCTTGGGGCAACGAAGGTTGGAAGGGGGTCCCCAACAACAGATTTTTGGAGGATGTCCACCACTGGAGAGACCAAAACAGACGTTTTGAGGTGAGTACTTGGTCTGAGAGCAGTCCCGATGCTTGAGACCACTGGGTGGCCAAAGTCCATTGAGCTGCCCTCATATGAAGACGAGCGTAGGGCACCACATGGACCGTGGAGGCCATGTGGCCCAGAAGTTGCAGCATTTCTCTGGCTGACAAGTGACTTCTGGACTGAGCCTGGGAGGCCAAGCTGATTAGCCGTTGGCCTCGGACCAGAGGGAGGTAGGCCCTTGCAGTGGTGGAGTCCAAGTGGACCCCTATGAATTCCAGGGACTGAGTAGGGATGAGTTGGGACTTGGGAATGTTTACCACAAGTCCCAGATATTGAAGAATACGCCTTGTGCGGTCCAAGGAAATCTGGGCTTCTGACTGAGATGGAGCTCGGATGAGCCAGTCGTCCAGATATGGGAAGACGAAGATTCCCATGCCTCTTAGAAATGCAGCTACGACTGCCATGCATTTTGTGAATACTCTTGGAGCAGAGGCGAGACCGAAGGGAAGTACTCTGTATTGGAAATGTTTTCCCTGGATCAGAAATCGAAGATATTTTCTGTGGGATGGATGGATGAGTATATGAGTGTAAGCATCCTTGAGATCTAGAGAACAAAGCCAATCCTGACTCTGAAGGTATGGAAGGAGAATGCCCAGAGAGAGCATTTTGAATTTCTCCTTGAATAGAAACTTGTTCAATTCTCTCAGATCTAGGATAGGTCTGAAGCCCCCTGTCTTCTTTGTTATGAGAAAATAAGGGGAGTAGAACCCTAACCCCTGTTGAGGAAGAGGAACCTCCTCTATTGCCCCTTGGGCAAGGAGAGAGGAGACTTCCTGACCCAACAGGGTCAGAAGAGCTGGGGGAGAACTGAATTGCCTCACCATGGTATGGGGAGGAAGGCTGGAGAAATGAAGTTTGTAGCCCTCTCTGATGATAGAGAGGGTCCATTGCTCTGATGTTATTTGCTCCCATCTGGGAGCAAAGTGAACTAACCTTCCAGGTATGGTGAGAGGCTCTGGTTGTTCCAGAGCCAGAAATGGTAAGTTCTCTAGGGGCAAGTCAAAACCCCTGAGGGGGTTGAGCCTGCTGGGGTGTAGCAGACACTGCAGACTTTGACTTTACTTGATTAAATTGCTGACGTTTAGCAGCAAAGCGAGGCTGAGAAGATTGTTGGCCAGTATTTGTGGAAAATCTGGCCTTCTTAAAGTAAGGCCTTTTAAAAGACTTCTTTTTGGCAGGAGTAGAAGTAGACTTAGAAAGTCTATCTAGAGTGGCATTTTCTGCATCCATTTGAGCAGCTTTAATTTGCCAGTCTTCACCAAATAAGTTCTCACCTGTACAGGGCAGATTCCTTAGGCCATCCACAACCCAGGGTTCTAGGTCAGAAGCCCTGAGCCAAGCAAGACGTCGGGCTGCAATAGCAATTCCCGAAGCCCTGCCAGCAACCTCAAAGGAATCAAAGGCTGCCCTGTTGGAAAACTTGGAGACCTCTGAAAGTTGTCTCACCACAGAAGTGAAGTCCTCCTTTTTATCCTCAGGGATAAAGGGGGCAAAATGCCGTACCTTTAGGGCAAGTTCTCTGAGAAACATGCCCATATAAAGGCTGTAAGAATTGATCCTGGCTATAAGCATACTAGCCTGGAAGATCTTTCTACCAAAAGAGTCAAGGGTCTTACATTCTCGCCCTGGAGGGGTAGAAGAGTGCCTTTTGGGACTCTATCTTCTTCATAGCAGACTTCACCACAATGGAGTGGTGAGGCAGCTGAGCTTTTTTGAAACCCAGGAGGAGGAGGGACCCGGTACATGGTGTCCAACCTACGAGAATGAGGAGACAGAGTTAGAGGAGTCTCCCACAAATCCATCAAGTGTTCTTGAAGGATTTCATGGATAGGCAGAGTAACTGCCTCTTTAGGAGCTTTAGAGTATCCTAAAATATCCAAATTTTTTGATCTGGGTTTCTTTTCAGAAGATGTAGCAATAGAAGTCCTTTAGCTACATCAACAATGAAATCCTGAAAGGATAAATCCTCTGGAGGAGACATCGCCCTCTTTAGAGAAGAGGGCTCCTCAGGAAGATCAAACTCAGCAGAGTCATCAGAGGAATTGAACTCATCAGAAGAATCTGAGTATTCTCTCTGTGCTTGCAATGCACGATACGCGTACCGATCGATATCGAGATCGGGCGTATCGGGCATGGGATTGGTATCGGGCAAAAGCCTGAATCCAGCAAGCGGAACCGATCGACGCTTGGAAGTCGATGGTCTCGGTTCCGGTGTGGATACCGGAACCGGGGTCGGTACCGATGGAATCGGTACCGAGGGCGTCGCAGCCTTAATGAAAGCCAGAACAGCCTGCTGCATGATCTGGACAGTATTGCCCATGGACGCCACTGCTGCCTGGATGTCGGTACCGGTATCGACCGGTACCCCAGAGCAGTCTAACAGGTGATCAGTCGAGGCCGTGCCATCGATGTCAACCTGTAACCCCATAGGTGATGCTTTGGAGGCCAGAGCCTCCCGCCGGGGTTTTTTTGGTGTGGGCAGAATCCTCGAACTCAAGATTGAGAGCCTCTCGATCTTTTGAAAGAGATTTGCTTTTAGAGGATTTGCCCACAGAAAGTTTGGTTACCTGAGATCCATCCGGAGAGGAAGACCTGGATGACTGTGATGCTGGATTATCTGAAGCAAACAGCACATGGAACTTGTTGGCCCAGTTCTGCATACCACGTTTAGACATCTGGGAGCAGAATGGGCAGTCCGGTATGGAGTGGTCAGGTCCCAAACATTTAAGACACCATTCATGGGTGTCTGAGAGAGAAATAACAGCACTGCACTTGGTACACTTTTTAAAAACCAGGAGCTGGCTTCTCCATGAGGAGAATTAGTGTAGGCCTGAAGGCCTAGCAAAAGTTACCACGTTGTGCTGAAATAAAAGATTTTTTTTTTTTTTTTTTAAGAAATAAAGAAAGAGAGACCGGCAGTACCGGTTTTGGTATGGGGAAGGCAGGTACGCGGTCAAAAGAAACAAATTAAAATAACAATTTCTTCAGCGGTGACAGGAACACGACCTGCTGGCTCCGTGGAAAAAGAGAAACTGAAGAGAGCTGGTAAGGAAGGCGGGAAGGCAGCGCGCATGCGCTGTGGGAAGCCCCAAAAGCTTTTCATCTGAAAAGCTGGGGAGCTTTCCTACGCCGGCTCCGTCGGTTCCGACGTACCCATATGTGAGGACTTATTCCTGCTTGTTCCTGGAGATAACCTTCTCCCCCTAGGGGAAGAAAGTTTGGTAGGACATTTCCTACCTACTGGGAAAGAAGGCGGCGTAGAACAGCCCTTAGAAACAGGTAAGTCAGTGGACCACTGAGTAACCTGACATAAAGACTCCTTATTGAAGAGATTTTCTCCAGTGCAAGGAGTATTACCCAGTCTTTGTTGTGCCCATTTGTCCAAGTCTGAAGCTTGGAGCCAGGCTCTACGTCGTGCCCCTATAGCTATAGCAGAAGTCCTGCTAACAGACACAAATGAGTCTAGGGAAGCACGAGTAAGAAACCAAGAAATATTTTGAATATGACTAAGCAGTGAGGAATAGTCTGCACTCTTGGGCTCTGAAAGAAAAGGAGTCAAAAGATGTAATTTCTTTGTGACCTCCTCAAGAGATAGACTCATATAAAAAAATATGAGAGAATTCTTGCTGAAAGCATGGATGTCTGGAAGGTTTGACGTCCAAAGGCATCTAGTGTCTTAGACTCACGACCTGGCAGATAAGAAGAGTGCTTTTTCTTACTCTTCACCCGACTCATTGCTGATTCCACTACAATGGAATGATGAGGAAGTTGAGTCTTTTGAAACCCTGGAGAGGGGGGCACCTGATATAAAAGATCAGTTGCCCTGGGAGGTGGGGGTACCCTTAAAGGTGCTTCCCACATTCCTAGAAGAAGATCCTGCAAGGAATGATGCAAAGGAAGCATTATGTTTTCCTTTGCTTCGGTAGAAACAGAGCCTTGTGTAGGATCATGTCCAGGGATAGGAATGGCAAGTGATCTTGCCATATCCAGGAGGAAACTCTGAAAAGAAGGATCTCGAAAGAGAACCTCCCTTGGACAGGTTAGATCTGAAGAACTAGCCTGGGCACCGAAGGATCTATCTGAGTATATAGGAATATAAGATCCTGCACGATGCAGTATGGGATCCTTAACGGATGGACACTGGTACTGGAGGTCAGGACCAGCGACAGTCAGTACCCCATCGTCCATGCCAGGTATCGACTCCAAACTTGGTATAGAAGGGAGCGATCCTGTTGAAAGAAGCATGGAAGGAGCTGGCCACGATGTTACTGTGGATACCGGTACCGATACCGGTACCGTTGTCGGAACCGAAGCTGACACCGACATCAGAGCAGCAAACGGTGACAGCCCAATCGGTACCGAGGTAACCAAAAGCCTTCGGCAGTAACCCTCGGTACTGAGCATCCGGTACCGATAGGTGTCGGTACCAAGACGTGTCGGTACCCAGTCTTCCAGACTAGAGATCGATTCCAGACTCAGCATTGAAGGAAGCGAGTCTATCAATGTATGTCTGGAGGGTACCGACGTCGGTGGTAGTATCGGTGCCGGTACCGATACTGGAAAGTCAGTCTGGAACGTATCCACCGGTCCCGTAAGTACCGAGGACGCCAGACGACGAACCCTGGTGAGGAGTGTTTCGTCCAACACCAGTGCCGATGCCGGGGTATCGGTACCGCTTGAAGCGGATGCCACCACCGGGCATGGCTCAGGTATGTTCTGTGAGGGGTGAAGCCCAGGAACAACCTGAAACCCCGCATAGGCTTTGGAGGCCGGAGACTCCCGCCGGGGTTTTGAAGCCAATGGGCCCTCGAGGGCAAGGCCGGAGCAGTCTACATGCTGTGCATGAGACCTACCACTCGAGGGTTGGCTAGTCTTAACAGACTGTTTGTGGGTTACCTGATCCTGTGTAGAAGAACTGGTCGGTGCCCTGAAGTTGGAAGGGAACCTCATATCGAGGGAAACTCGATGTTGAAAACCTCTTCTCACAATACTGTTGCCCGAGGGCTCCGGAGGAAAAAGGTCAGGACCCAAACAAGTTAGACACCAATTTAGGGAGTCTAAAAATAAAGTAGTACCGCCACAGTTTGAGCATTTCTTGGAGAAAGTGGCTGGCAGTTCCATGGAAGACATGGAGAGGCCTAGAAGGCCTGAAAAACCGTAAGACACTCAGAAGAAAAAATATATCCCTTAAAGGGAAAAGTTTACAAGAAAGAAAAAAGAAACACCGGCGGTACCGGTGGCGTCGGGGAAGACAGCCGCGACCACAAGAAAACTAAGAATTAAAAGAAGAATTTTCTGGGGTGACAGGAGGACGTCCTGCCAGCTCTGCGGAAAAACGAAAACTGAGGAGAGACAGTTGGGAAAGGCGGGAAGGCAGCACGCAGGCATGGTGGGATGCTTCCAAAAGCTTTCTGATTGGAAGCTGGGAAGCGTTCCCGCGCAGATTCCGTCGGTACCGACGTACCCATATGTGAAGACTCATTCCTGCTTGTTCCTGGAGATTATTTTAAAGCATACTTACAATAATATATCGTTGGCCCACGATGTACATTACGCGATTTTCACAGAAAAATCTATCAACAGGACAACTATGGGGAACAAACTCAGAAAATAAGGGCCAAACCAATACTAAAAGTTGGCCCTAATAGACAAATCTATCACTTATGAGATGCACAGAAAAAGCCACTGGGAGGATAAAGAAATTAAGACATAAGGTCACAAAGTTGAAAAAATGTCATTTACAAATGATTCCAGACTTTTGCACACCACTGTAAAGTAAGATTCTTTAACTTCCTTTCTAATTGTTCTCTGCAAGAGATCTTAGGTTAACACTTTATCCTTGCTCAGTCTGTCTCATGAGACACCAAGCACATGCATACTTAGTGAAGTATGGAATTTTGAAGCCACAGAGGACAACCTCTGGACCCAAGTGATTTTTCAAAGGTCTCTTCTGTTACTCATACTTTTGATTTTATGAGCCTATAAGTAAAAGACGCTTATAGAGGAAAAAAAAGAATTCTTGAACCTTTACAGATTCAGAAATTGCACAAAGATCCAGATATACTAAATAATTTCATCTTTTACTATTTGAAAACACAAATACTAAGCTAGAATAGGATAGCCTGTTTTGTTTTTCAGATGGAGAACCGTGATGGTCTTCTTCCTGATTCTGTCATGTTGCAGAATACACCTGGATTCCTGATCACACAGTCCCAGAATGTCACAGAGAAAGTGTCCGTCACTGGATCCACAACATGTTTTACAGAAACACTTCAACATGTCTGACCCCCGTACACCTAGCACACAAAACAAGTGATGTTATCAAATCTGCAGATGACACAAAACTATTCAAAGTTGTTAAAATCCATGAGGATTGTGGAAAATTGCAAGAGGATCTTGATAAATTGGAAGACTGGGCATCCAAATGAGGATGAAATTTAATGTGAATAAGTGCAAAGTTATGCACCTAAGAAAGAACCCCCCAAACTATGGTTACACGATGCATGTTTCCACATTAGGAACCACCACCCAGGAAAAAGATTTAGGCGTCATCGTGGATAACATGTTAAAACCCTCGGCGGCCAAGAGAGCAAATAGAATGCTAGGTATCATAAGGAAAGGAATGGAAAATAAAACAAAGGATATTATAATGCCTCTGTATCATTCCATAGTGCGACCGCACCTTGAATATTGTGTGCAATTCTGGTTGTCGTATCTTAAAAAGGATATAGCGTTATTAGAAAAGGTACAGAGAAGAGTCACCAAAATGGTAAAGGGGATGGAAGGATACTCCTATGAAGAGAGGCTAAAAAGGTTAGGGCTCTTCAACCTGGAAAACAGACGGCTGAGGGGAGATATGATAGAGGTCTATAAATTAATGAATGGAATGGAACAGGTAAACATAAATCGATTATTTACGTCATCAGAATATAAAAAGACTAGGGGACATGCAATGAAGCTACAGGGTAACCTATTTAAGACTAATAAGAGAAAATATTTTTTCACTCAACGTGTAATCAAACTCTGGAATTTGTTACCGGAGGATGTAGTAAAAACTGTTAGTGTAGCTGAGTTTAAAAAGGGTTTGGGCAAGTCCATAAACCATTATTAAAAGGGACCCAGGATATCACTGCTTGACCCAATACAAGCATTGAGGAACCTGTGTCTTTTGGGGAGACTGCTAGGTACTTATGACCTAGATTGGCCACTGTTGAAAACAGGATACTGGGCTTGATGGACCTTGGTCTGACCCAGTATGGCATATGTTATGTTCTTAAGTGGTTAAAAGTACACAAGGACTATGCCACTGCTGATACCAAGAATAAACATGACATCATTAATAAAGTACCTCTACCCTAAAATGTTTGCTTACTTTATGTTCCTAAATATACCATTGTTGCTGTTGGTGGAGTAGCCTTGTTTTATTTAGATGCAGATGTTTATACTGAACTCCAGGTGCTGGATGTTTTTTGAGGCCATGACATTAACTTCACTGAAGCCTTGAACTACCTACTAAACTATAAGGACTCTCACACAGTTGAACGGTCCATTGACCAAGGAGATCCTTTGAAGTCACCGATTACAACTTTGATTAGCATGATGTGGACATTTTACAGACTGATTTTGCATCTCATGTCATTGTGCTTGTCTTTGCCCTTCTCTTGGCAAGCCAATTCTTGATATCCTTATATCAGCAGAGACGGATGTGTACCCCGAGTCATCTTATATGCCATGGACCTGCCATGCATCTGTAGGATTTGATGGAACGTCACATTATTGACTAGTGACACCATTAATTTTCAGTTATGCATTACTTTTAACTGAGTTGTTTCATTCATCAATGAAAGCTTGCGTTCTGTTTACTAGCACACTGATGCATTTAGAGGTCAGTTGAAGTTACACTGACACATTATATAACCTATATATCAAGTTATACATTGAGTAGGTTAAGTACACTGTACTACCAAGTTTGAAGTTATATTGATTGAGTTGATTTGATCTTACATATGTCATTTCAGTATTAACTTTTTACCGTTTGTGTGTATGCGCAGTATAATTACTCATGCAGTATTGCTTCCAATGCAATTATTATGCTTAGAGTAACTATTATTAGACTTTAGTTAACCATGTCATTTAGTTCTGACCTGCACAGTAGCCTGCTAGTTAGTTAGATTTTAATACAATATGCTCCCTTATAGCTATTCCCATCTTAAAAGAGGAGGAAATGTAGGGCTGGTATCTGTTCAGAAACTAAAGCCTGAACCACTAGCATGGCTTCCTGTTACAAGATTGGGCCTGCTCTGAACCAAAGCCTGAACCATGGGGCCTGTTCTGAACCAAAGACTGAATTAAATAAGATGGATTCCTGTTTTGTTATAACTCAGCATTAAAACTTACAAATCAAGCAATTTTGCCAGTTTATGATACTTCACAGTAAAAGCACTTTTACAGCTGACTACGTGCAGAAGAACTTTGCTGAGACCTTCACTGTGCTACTTGGTGCTAGTACTGGCAACAATGACTGAACATGCATACCAGCAACTTTCAAGCATGATAGACCTTTGTTTGCAGAAGGACCACCTAATTAGCTATTACCGGATCTGCTGAAGATGACATACAGGGTTCGAGTCCAGCCAATCACCAGGTCTTCAGGACAAAGAATTATACGGCTGTACACCGGAACCCAGAACTCAGAAAGAACATGGAGGGAAGAACAGACGAAGAGAACAGAACAGACAGACAGATACAGCCCAGCAAACTACAATACTCTGAAACATAGACTGGCAGAACACCTGGGAACTTTAAACGTCTGACACAGACTGTTCGCTTGCCTTCTCTCTTTCTGGCTGAAAAGTCAGATAGTGTTCAAGGGCAAAACCTCGGGATGGAGTGAATCTCCCCCACAGACCTGCAGTTCAGTGTAGGACCATGTAGTTCATCTCAGCTGACGTTGAACCTCTGCCAGACTAACTTCGTGCCATGAAAGACCCAGCCACAAGTATTCTGGCGAGAACTAAGGTACTGGTCTTTAATTTCTCTCTGAGGTTGGAGCTAGCTTAGAGAGACAATTTATGGTACGTCTGAGTGCAGAACGAATCAGTGACATTGGTTCTAAAAAAGGGTCATTCCATGTCAAGTGGTCTAGTATATAAAAAGTGCCCCGCTCGACCATCTTGGATTTTGCTGAAAGTTTGTATGTACACTACCATGTGTCTCAAACTAACTTTGGTAAAGTTTTAGATTCTCTCGTGGAATACTTTCTGAGATATAGTCATTTGTCTGATCACATACCTTGACTTTGTACAGTACGAGTCTGAGATTTCAGCAACTTTGAGACCCTATATTTTCTTTGCTATTTTATTATAAAAAATGAAACTTGACTATTCTGTACAACCTTTTGCGCTCTATTTAATGATACTAATGATAATATTTTTTGAATATGTCGGAAGTAGATATATTGCAGCAAAGTCAGCCAAAAAAATTGACGTTCTAAAAAAATTAAAAATTAGACATTATGCAGCTTCCTAAATAATCAAGTAAAAAGTATGAAATTTTGCACATAATACCTCTATGTACTGAAGTTCTTGAATTTATCATTTCATGCTCTTAGCATTCTCCATTAGTTTACAAATTAAGTGTAAAGTTGATGATTTTTTGCAAAAACGTAAAAATAGGGTATTTTTAACCTCCTTTTACACAAAAGTATCTTCTAAAATCGTTTTGAAACCAATTTCATTAGAAAGAGCATGTTTTAAGCTTTCTAGAAAAGCGGATTTAATTTACTAACCCTGGCGTACAATACCCTGAAAAGAGGGCTAAACATAGCGGACATTAACATGCTTGACAAAGGCATGTAATTCAACCTGCAGTTCTAACGTTATCCAAATGTTATATTTAAAATTCATTTATTTCCATAGGAGTTGCTCAATAACTGTTAAGTGCATATATGTCGTGAGCTTAACATATAGATTTTCAGATTAGCATTAGTTGGTACACATTTACTAATTAATTTACTTCAAAATGGACATCGACGAATCACTTGATAACAATCCTCCTATGCCTGAATGTACCGTTGGACAAAAATTGTCATCAAAATGTCAACATGGCTTATTTTATTCCAATAAAACTGGGCTCAATTCTGTGAGCTGCTTGTCAGCAAGCGAGAAATTGCTTATTACTCGATCAGAAGTTGACCTTACAGACAATGACAGTATCTGCTTGCATCACCAAGCACAGTATCTCAGCAAATATGAAATGAACCAAAAGTCGTGTTGCAATCCGTTTGAAAAGCAGAATCATGTCACTAAAATTGGATTATTAAAAGTAACTTTAGCCATGTCTGAGGGCTTGAAAAAAGTAACCAAAATGAATGTAAAGCCAGGCCAGAAAATTTGCATCAGGTGCAAAGCAAAATATGCTTCTATGGTTGAAGCCACAGCATCTTCATCTTCGGATGATTTTGATCCAGATGCCTTGGACACCCTCGATCAAAGCTTGACTGCTTTAGGCACTTCTCCATTAAAAATACGAAGAATAGGGGGGGCGGCTAGTGAGCCCGCTACAGAATGGCCGCATTCTAGTGTAGCTCCGTCCTGGGCTTCCCTTTCTTTTCGCTAACATCAGCATTTATTTTGAGTTGTCCCCCAGTCTTACCCGAATTGGTCTGCTGTGAGTCGGGCGATTCAAGCTGTGCCCTTCTGCGCGGCTCGGATTACTGTGGCGCAATCTGAAGCCCGGTGCCGGTCTCTCCCATAGTTGGCTTCATTGCCCTGCTCCTGGCTGCCGACGCTGCTCAGACTAGCCCTCCTCGCCTAGAGATCCTTGTGCAGAGCTCTCTGCCCACCACATCTTGGAGCATTGTTACCTGGAGGACGTGAGTGTGATCTGTGGCTGGGAGCTGAAGAGGAGAGGGGGATCGGTGACCCGGTGTCGACGCTGCCTTGCTGGCTGGCACTTCCTCCTTGAGATCGCGCTGCCTACATACAGAGGAGGTGAGAGTGCCTGGGGCCCGGCGTGGAAGAGCTTGGCGGGTGTCCGCGGTGGGGCTGAATACATCGGCAGCCATAACCGCGTGGTCCTGGAACGCATGGTTTTTCTTTGCGTTCCAACTAGCACAGCAGGGCCTCGATCACGTGGGCGCTCTCCAGCGAATCAGCTGTTGCCTTCACGAGCTGCTACAACCCCGGATTTTGCTACCGCATTCTGAGGTCCACTCTTCAGCATAGTGTTTGTCCCTGGTCCGGTGACTCATATATATTGTATATTTGCTCTTGGGACACCTACAGTGGCTGCAATCTTTCCTCACCTTTGCTAGTCTGGCTTCTGTAGCACAGATTGCATCGGGCTCAGTCCCTCTCTACACTTTGTGGACTCTGCTGCCTTGAGTGAACCTGGAGCTCCCTCTACTGATCAAAAGTGGGATCGCTTGGCATTTTTATTTTTCTTCTGTTATATATTTTTTTTGGTCACCCTGCTCATAGCCTCCACCTGCTTTCCTGTAGCTGGTCACTACATATCCTCGGATTGCTGGACTGTTAAATCACCCCATGGCTGCTAAGGCTAGAAATCCCGAGGCCCGGGAGGGAATGCGATCTTCCCAACGGTTGCAGGGCAAGAGTGGCGCTCCGGCTAGCCCAACCAGTAAACAACCCTCGGAGGGTTCTGATGAGACTGAGGGAAAATGACTTGGAACCCAGCACACTGTCCTCGCACGCCTTACTTCAGCGAGAACTTCGAAGGGGTTTTGAGGATTTGGCAGGTGAATTTCGCTCCATGCGCGAGGAAGTGATGAGCACAATCGCGGAACTCCGGAGTGACATAAAAGACCTGGGTACGCGTGTGGAAGAGGTTGAGACAAAAGTTGAAGACCATGATGGTGCCCTGGTGGATTTACAATGTGCTATTGATAGACAACGTGCGCAAGCAATGGAGCTGACTTATAAAATTGATGACATTGAAAACCGCTCCCATCGCAACAATGTGCGTTTTCGAGGAATCCCGGAAGCTGTGGGGGGCGGTGAAGACCTGCCGGTGGTGCTCAAAAATTTGATAGCTGAACTGCTCCCGGCAGAGGAACTGGCTGCCCATGGGTCTGGAATGGAAATTGAGCGAGTGCATCGTAAAGCCTCCTAATAACCAGTCCCGGGATGTCATTGCGAGATTCTTGCGATACACTGATGCTGAGCTTCTTATACGCCGGGGCCGGGAGAAAAAAGCGATCTGATTTCAAGAAGCAGCGGTAACTGTATATCAGGACCTCTCGGCGTTCACACTGGCCCGTCGCAGGGAGATGAAACCAGTCACGATGGTCCTGAACAACAAAGGGATTCGCTATTCCTGGTCCTTTCCGTTTCGGAGGAACTTCCTCTTGGGTAATAAAAAGATCTCCGCGAAAGACCATACCGAGGCTTGGAGAGCTCTATGCCAGGCGGGTCTTGTAGAAGATAATGCGCTGCCTCAACCCCCGACTCCTAAGCCTCAACATCCGAAGTGGACTCGGGTGGGAAAGCCTGCTTGACTTTCCATGGAGCAGGAGTGTTTGCTTTCCTGTCCGGGGAGCTCTGCTCAGGGGTTCTCTGCCTTCACGACCAAACTTGATTGACTAGTTTTGTTAGCTTTGCTGTTCTCCATCTCTGTTTTTGTTGTGCTATAGGTTCTTGGTCTGGAAGGGATCTGGGTATTTGTTCAGTGCTATATGGGGGTGGTGGGGGGTGTGATGATGTTTTGTTAAAGGGGCATTAATGGAATGATACTTTACTGGTGAGTTGCATAACGGGGAAATATTACATTTTATGCTTGTAGTCAGGCTACATGGGGGCCCGGACGGAGTTTAGTTTGGGGTCAGTTTAACCGTGTCCTGTTTTTTCCTTAACAGGCGGGTGGTACTGACGGGAAGGGGGGTGGGACTGGGTGGGAGGTTCACACAGCTAGGGGAGGGAGGGGATTTGGGTATGGTGGGGGGGTTATAGTATTCCTTTTCGGGATAAGGAGCATGAGGGTAGGGGAGGCGAATCTCTACAGACAGCCTGGTGGATTAAGGGTGATGGAATCATCTTTTGGTTAGCAGTACATGTCTTACAAGTGTTGTGGGGGATGCATGTCGCGGGCCAGAGGGGAGGCAAAGGGCAGGGGGAGCCTGGTGGTTGAAGATCAATGTTGCGCTTGATTTCTTTGAATGTTAAGGGTCTTAATTCCCCTAGAAAGCGATCTTTGCTGTTCTCGGAATTGAGGTCCTTGAAAGGGGACATTGTGTTTTTACAGGAGACACATCTCCGCGCTAGCAAACAGGGGTGGTTAAAGCGTAACCCTTATAATGAGGTGTGGGTAGCTTCGGACGTGAATGGGCGGAAGAAACGCGGTGTGGCCTTCTTATTCCATCAGAGCTTATCTCTCCGGGTGGAGGAGGTTAAAAAAGATACCCTGGGAAGGTGGCTTTTTGCGAATATACGCTTGGAGGGTCATATATTAACTCTAGCTAACATTTATGCACCTAATGAAGGATAGGGATCCTTCTTTACGCGGCTGAAGGCCTTGCTAGCTGACTTCGCGAAAGGCCCCATTATCTCGGCAGGGATTGTAACGCCCATCTGGTGCCCCATTTGGATTCCACAGGTGGCACTGGGAGGGTGGTGGGCGGGCCCGGTAAGGCATTGCAGAAACTTCTGTTGGATCTGGGCTTGCGCGATGTTTGGAGGGAGACTCATGAAGGGGAGAGAAGTTACACATATTATTCGCCCGTTCATCAGGGGCATACCCGCATAGATTATTTTTTGTTGGACCAGCGCCTGATGGATGAGAGAGTGGAGGCTGGCCATGGGGCACTGACCTGGTCGGATCATGCCCCATGCTGGATTACCCTTCCGGCGGACTTGTGCAGTGTGTGCCAATGGCTTTGGCGACTTGATGTACGATTCCTTCGGTGACAGTGCGCTGTACAGGAACATGGCCGTTTCATAACTGATTTTTTTCGAGTTAAACGATTCTGGGGAAGTCTCACTCCCCATGGTCTGGGGACGCCTTCAAGGCCACGGCTCGGGGCCAGCTTATTGCGGAAGCGGCTCGCACGCAGAGGGCTTGGAGACGGGAATACTGTCAACTAGTGGGAGATTCTTCCCAACTGCGCTTAGAGCATGCCCAGACTGGATCAAAACGGGTCTTGCGCCAGTGGAGGGTTGCCCGGGCTAACTTGGATGCATGTTTACAAAGAGAATTAGACAAACGTCGGAAATTGCGACAAACTTTTTTTGAGCAGGGGAATAAGACAGGCCGCTTCCTTGCCTTACGTCTCCGGCAGCAGCAAACTATGAGGGTGGTTCGCGAGCTTCGAGATTCTGGGGGGCAGAAGAGGGTGATCTCCAGGGAGATCCGCGACGTCTTCGCTACGTTTCTGGAACAGTTATATAAAGCCGAACCTTTTAATTTGCCATGTGTGCAGGGCTTCTTACGGACGATCACTTTGCCACGGTTGACTGACTCAGATCGGGATCAATTAGATACTGAACTTACAGTGGAGGAGGTGGAGCTCGCAATACGACGGCTGAAAACCGGGGGAGCGCCGGGTAATGATGGCTTTCCCGCGGAGTATTATAAAAAATTCCGGGTGCAATTAGCGCCAACGCTGGTAGTACTCTTTAATGAGGTTCTGCAGGGGGCACCCCTTCCTCCATCACAGCGTGAGGCTTTGATAGTAATGCTCCCCAAGCCAGATAAGCCCCTGCAGGACGTGGCCTCATACCGCCCCATTTCCCTATTAAACACGGATGTCAAAATACTTGCCTCCGTATTGGCTGCGCGATTGAACCGGGTTCTCCCAACTTTGGTACATCCTGACCAGGTTGGGTTTGTGCCGGGCCGCCAGGCGGCAGATAATATTCGGCGAATGCTGCAGGTTATTTACGCTGCACAGCAAGACTTACAGCCGACCCTAGTGGTGGGGGTTGATGCCGAAAAGGCCTTTGACCGTGTTAGCTGGGGTTACCTCTGGTGCGTGTTAGATAAGATGGGCTTTGGTCCTAATTTCATTCGCTGGGTTCATAGCTTATATCAAGACCCTAAGGCATGTGTCCGGGCTAATGGGGGTCAATCGAGAAATTTCTCGCTGGAAAGGGGCACTCGCCAGGGATGTCCTCTGTCGCCGCTGTTGTTTGCACTGGTGATGGAACCCTTGGCGCAAAGCTTTCGCGAACATCCGGGCATATGGGGAGTTCGCGTGGGCTCCGCGGATTACCGGATTGCGCTATTTGCGGATGATATCATATTATCCCTGGTGAAACCTGCTGCGTCCCTCTCTGCTGCTATGCAGCTCTTTGAGACCTTCTCCCGGGTGTCTGGATTCAAAATCAATTACACTAAATCTGAAGTTCTTAATGTTGGTGTTTCAGAAGCGGTTTGTGAGGAGCTCCGAGCCGTCTACCCCTTCCGTTGGGTGTTGGGTGCTCTACGCTATTTAGGTGTGAATCTGACAGTGGAGCGGGCGGCGCTTTTTAAGGCTAACTATGAACCACTACTTCGGCAGGTTCGGCGAGATTTGGAGACCTGGAATAGCCTGATACTATCCTGGTTTGGGCGTATTGCAGTGGTTAAGATGGTGGTCGTTCCCCGTTTTTTGTACCTTTTCCAGGTTCTCCCTATATCGTTGGCTTGGGGAATATTGACCACTTGGCAAACCATGCTTATGAAGTTTATATGGCAGTATCGTCGGCCGCGTTTGGCGCGCCGAATTCTCTATACACGTACGCGTTATGGGGGCATGGGGGCTCCTAATCTTCACTGGTACTATGCGGCGGCGCAGTGTCGTGCCGGGGTGGAGTGGATGATCGCGGATAGCTCCAAGCGATGGGTGCAATTGGAAATGAATATTGCGGGGGGAGCGGGATTGGGAGATCGGCTGTGGCTTGGTCCCAAACTACGAAGTGGAATGCGTTTAAGTAATCCCTATATCCTTCATACCCTCCGCTGCTGGGACCAATTCTTTCGGCCTCGCGGGATGGACCTGACCCCTCTGGCACATATAGTGGATAATGCCTTGTTTCCCCCAAGGATGGCTGATCCGGCTTTCCAGATTTGGGGACATAAGGGCCTTAGCTGTGCAGGACAACTGTTTGCTGAGGGTAAGTTGCAAACGTTTAGTACACTTCAGGAGGAATTTGACCTTCCCAAAAGTCAGTTCTTCCAATATACGCAAGTGGCTCACTGAGTTCAGGCTAGATCCGTTCAGCCTCATGTGGCCCGAGATTTGACGGATCTGGAGCGTTACTGTGAGGGGTGTACTACCACAAAAGGTCTTATAGCTGCCTTGTATGCCCAGCTGCAGGTGCAGCAGCCGAGATTCGGCAAGCATAGAGAACTTTGGAATTCTGATTTGAATCTTCTTTATTCTGAGCAACAGTGGGAACAGGTGGAGGGTAGGCTGTGGAAGAGTTTGGTGGTGATTAATGTCCGCGAAACTAACTATAAATTATTATATAGATGGTATATGACACCTGCGCGGATTGCTCGCGTTTATCCGGGGGTTCCGGATCTGTGCTGGCAGAGATGTGGGCAGAAAGGTGTTCTGGCGCATATCTGGTGGTCTTGTCCTCGCGTCCGAACTTTTTGGAGGGGGATTCAAGCTCGTTTACAGCAACTTATTGGGCTGAGCATTCCATGGGATCCGGGTATTTTTCTTTTCGGGGTTGCTGTGCCCGGGGCACGTAGCCCCCAGCTGGCTTTGCTTCGCCATGGTCTGAATGCGGCTCGGCTGTCTATAGCTTTTGTTTGGAAGCAGGCCCTCCCACCGTCTTTTTCTGTCTGGTTGGAACGGATGTGGGACATGTATACAATGGAGCGCAGGGTGGCAGCCGGTAGGATGCGTTTGACGCGCTTTGAGCAGATGTGGGAACCCTTTGTCCTTCGTTATGGCTCCTGATTGCTCAAGGACGCTGTACGTCCTGGAAACTTACGGGTCACATGCTATGTCGCAAGATGATCTTCTGGTGTACCGCCTTTTGCTTTATGTGCGCAGATTGGCTGGCTTGCTTTCTTTATTATTGGCTGGTATAGAGGTTCCGGGGGGGGGGGGGGGGGGGAGATAGGTTAGGGTGGGTTGGGGGTGGGAGGGCGGGGGGGTTGACGCTTTACTTTGGGTGTGCTTTCGGTGGCTTGATGATGAGTGGGAGGGGTGGGGGAAGAGGGGAGGGGGAAGAGTAAAACAATCATAACACAAAAACAAAAGAAGGCGTTTCGTTGGCTCGCCTTGTGTTCCTTGTTAGTGACTTTGGCTTTGTTATCTTTTGATATTGTAATATGCTTATGGTTTATGTTCTTTTGTACTTAATGGCTGCTTTTGAATAAAAAAAAAAATACGAAGAATAAGCAGTAGAGACAAAGCTGGCTATTTGAAACAAAAGATTGAGCGCACACAGAACGTGGTAACAAAAAAAATAATGTCTGCTGCTGGAGTGGCTGACAACGTTGAACAATCTAGTCTATCTGCAGAATGCAGTCTATGTAGTGATTACACTGAGCTTATTAAAGAAATGAAAGCAAAGATTGATATATCCAATAGGTCAACAAAAGTTCAATTGTTGACTTTGGCCCCAAAAAGTTGGTCAGTAAAGGAAACAGCAATGAAGTTTGGTGTTTCTGAACGTATGGTCAAAATGGCCCGAAAAGTCAAGAAAGACAAAGGCATTTGTGCTTTACCTGATGCAAAAATTGGCAAACCATTATCAGAGGAAGTCGCTAAAAGAGTCAAGGATTTCTATGAAGATGATGAATTTAGCAGAATGTGTCCTGGCAAAAAAGACTGCATTTCAGTGCGACTCGATGGTGTCAAAGTTCAAAAACAAAAACGGTTGCTGTTGTGTAGTCTTAAAGAGTTGTATGTAGCATATCATAATAAATTTGGAGCAGAAATCGGTTTTTCAAAATTCTGTGATCTCAGGCCAAAGTGGTGTGTGACTGTTGGTGCTTCAGGCATGCATTCTGTTTGCGTCTGCAGTATACATCAGAATGTAAAGCTCATGCTGCAAGGTGCAAATATTAAAGAGGACTACAAGCTGCTAGTGGAAAAGACAGTGTGTGACCTGAATTCCAAGGAATGTATGCTACAAAGATGCCAAAGCTGCCCTGGCGAAGAATCACTCGTAGCATATTTGGATGAAATATTCCAGGATTATGATGCAGAGGAATCAATTGAATTCAAACAATGGATTCACACTGACCGAGAAACACTGGAAACAAGCATATTAACAGTGGACAACTTTGCTGAAAAACCTTCAAGCAAAATTTGGAAGCTGACAGGCCATCATTTTGTTTCAAAACACCAAAGTGAATATCTGAAGTCACTGAAAGCTGACTTAAAAGAAACGGAGTTCATTGTTTTGATGGACTTTGCCGAAAATTACTCATTTGTTGTCCAAGATGCTGCCCAGGGCTTTCACTGGGAAAATTCACAGGCCACAGTACATCCATTTGTTGCTTATTATGCAAAGTGGGCACCTTGCAAATTGTTAATTGTTGCATAATTTCTGATCATATGCAACATGATACCGTGTCAGTACACGTGTTTATTCAGAAGTTTATCGAATTTTTGTTGACCCAAGCAGATGTTACGAAAATATACTACTTCAGTGATGGCTCAGCAGCGCAATATAAAAACTACAAAAACTGTGTCAATTTATGCAACCACAAAAATGATTTCAATATCGAGGCTGAACGGAACTTTTTCGGCACAAGCCATGGAAAATCACCTTGTGATGGGGTTGGTGGCACAACTAAACGTTTGGCAGCCCGAGCAAGTCTACAAAGACCTTCGTCTGACCAAATATTGACACCAAAAGATCTGTATAACTTTTGTGACCAAAATATACACGGAATTAAATATATTTATGTCGTAAAAGATGAAATTGAAAAAAGCAGGAAGTTTCAAGAAAGTGGAAAGAAAGCAGCACAATAGCTGGCACTAGAGAGCATCATCAATTTGTACCAGTTGACTCAAACTTGGTTTGTGTCAGCAGAGTTTCAAATGATACAATAAGTTTTTTAGCCAAAATTTCCAATACTGCTATTTTGTATTTGAAATTATCTGAGTTGTCCCTTGGTTGCTAAGTAGCTTGCATCTATGACAACAAATGGTGGATTGGCAATGTTCTTGAAGTTTCAGCTGAGGAAAATGATGCATTGATAACATTTATGCATCCTCAAGGTCCTGCTCATTCGTTTTATTGGCCAGAAAGGCAAGATGTTTGCTGGATTCCAGAGCAGCACCTCATTAGCATGCTCCCTGCACCTTCAGTTACATCATCTGGCCGACAGTATCAATTCCCAGAATCCATTTTGAAGGAAGTGGCTTGCAAACATAACAGAATGTAAAAAAATTGCTAGCATTAAAATTGAGGTGAGTACTTCGGCTTGGGAACCATATAAGATACACAATTTAGGCTTGGGAACCTAGGATAAGATGCCCAATCATTGGCTTGGGAACCAGCTAGACATCCACTGAAGGCTTTGGAACCTCAAATAAGAAACCAAATTAAAGGCTTGGGAACCTAGATTAAGAAACACACCCGTGGCTGGTATTGCACAGCTATCGGACGTGACCTCTGTGGCGATGGGGTTGCCAGTTCATGTTCCTGAACTGGCAGTGACAATGTCACCATGGACCAACGCAATACAATATTGATAATTTTTCAATATAAAAATGTTAAAACAAGTATGATCCAAAAAATTAATAATATGATGAAATGTACACTGTTGCCATAGCAATGTCCACTGACTTTGGTCCTCTTTTTAGAGCACTGTATGCCAGCGTTAGTCAATCAAATTAACTTTTTTAGGGAGTTTAAAACATGCTCTTTCTAATGGCAGTAGTTTGAAAACATTTCTAGAAGATACGTTTGTGTAAAAGGGAGTTAAAAATACGCTATTTTTAGCCTTTTTGCAAAAATTATCAACTTTACACTTAATTTGCAAATTAATGAAAAGGGCTAGGAGCTTGAAATTATAAACACAAAAACAACAGTACCACGAGATACTATGCCTCAAATTTCATGTTCGTTTACTTATTTCAGGAGCTATGCAATGTTAAACTTTTAATTTTTTTAGGCCGCCAATTTCTTTGCCCGACTTTGGTGCAATGTGTCTATTTCTGACACAATCAAAAAAGATTATTAGTCTCATTAAAAAGAGCACAAAAAGATGTGCAGGGTAGTTAAGTTTCATTTCTTATAAACAAATAAGAATAATATTAGGTCTCAAAGTTGCTGAAATTTTGAATCGTACTGTATATGTTCAGGCTATGGGGTCAAACAAACGGCTATATCTCAACAGGTTTAACACCAGAGAACCTAAACCTCTACCAAAGTGTATCAGTAATCGTAACATAGGGCTGATTAACATGTTGTTGTTAAGTGCCGTCGAGTAGGAGTCGACTCACGGCGACCCTCTGGATAGCTATCCTAAATTGTGTTCGGTCTTGAGTCAGGCGGCTCATTGTTGAAAGACTGGTACCCGTAGCTGCTGTTATTGTATCGATCCATCTCATTGCTGGCCTTCCTCTTTTGCGCTGACCTTCTATCTTGCCAAGCATGATATCTTTCTCTAATGATCTCTCTCTTCGCATGATGTGTCCAAAGTATGAAAGTCGAAGTCTTGTCATCTGAGCTTCTAAAGAAAGCTTAGGTTTGATCTCCTCTAGTACCGACTGGTTTGTTCTTCGGGCAGTCCATGGTATACACAGTATTCGCTGCCAGCACCATAATTCAAAGGCATCAATTTTCTTCCTGTCTGTCTTTTTCACTGTCCAGCTTTCACATCCATATGATATTATTGAAAATACCATGGCTTGAACAAGTCGAATCTTTGTATGGAGAGACATATCTCTGCTCTTGAGAATCTTATCTAGGTCTTTTATAGCCATTCTGCCAAGAGCAATGTGTCGTCTGCTTTCTTGACGACTTGTTGCTTCTTTATTGATAGTTGATCCAAGTAGGTTAAAGTTGTTCACAATTTCAATTTCTTCGCCTTCAACGATGAACCTGTTGATTATGCCAGTTGTCATGATCTTTGTCTTCTTTACATTAAGGTGCAGGCCCATTTTGAGACTATGTTCTTTGATTGTGAGAAGCAAATGTTTCAGATCATCCTCACTTTCAGCCAGTAATGTGGTATCTTCAGCACAGCGAAGGTTGTTGATGAGTCTTCCACCAATCTTCACACCTCTGTTGTCTTCATACAATCCTGCTTCTCTGATGATTTGTTCTCCATATAAACAGGTAGGGAAAAAGTATGCAGCCTTGTCTTACACCTTTGCTTATGTTAAACCATTCTGTTTCTCCTTGTTCCGTTCGAACTGCTGCTTCTTGATCAATGTACAGATTGTGCAAGAGTACGATCAGGTGTTCTGGTATACCCATGCTTCTTAATGTGGCCCAGAGTTTCTCATGGTTTACACAGTCAAAAGCCTTGCTATAGTCGATAAAGCACAAATAGATATCCTTATGGTATTCTTTAGTCTTTTCAAGGATCCATCTCACATCCGCAATGATGTCTCTCGTTCCTCGCCCTTTCCTGAACCCTGCTTGCACTTCAGGTAGTTCTTGTTCCAGGTATGGTTGTAGTCTCTTTTGAATAATCTTCAGTAGAATCTTGCTGGCATGTGGGACCAGAGCGATTGTGCAATAATTTCCACAGTCAGTTGGATCACCTTTCTTTAGTATTGGTATAAACACAGATCTTTTCCAGTCAGTTGGCCATGATATTGTCTTCCATATTTCTTGGCATAGCCTTGTAAGTACGGTAACAGCTGCATCAGATTGCTGCAATACTTCTATGGGAATGCTATGAATGCCTGGTGCTTTGTTCTTTGATAAGGCTTTCAATGCTGCTTTAACTTCTTCTTTCATCACGAATGGTTCCCGATCATAAGGTACAGGTTGAAACGGCTGTTGGTCCACTTGATCTTTATCATATAAAAACTCTGTATATTCCTTCCACCTTTTCTTGATCTTCTCAGCATCATTCAACATAGAACCTTGAGCATCTTGTAACATTCCAATTCGAGGCCGGAACCTTTTCTTTAACTCTCGTAGCTTTAGGAAAGCCGATCTTGTTCTTCCTCTAATAGTTTCTGCTTCTATTTCCTTGCATGTGTCGTAGTACTTTTCCTTGTCCTGTCTTGCTGCACATTGGAAATCTCTGTTGAGTTCTGTTATTGTCTTTCTTTCTCCTCTGGCTTTAGCTTCTCTGCGCTTTTGCGCAATTTTCAGAGTTTCTTCCGTCATCCATTTTGGCCGTTTTTGCTTTTTCACCTTTTGTAGAGACTTCTCGCTTTCTTCCAACACAACCTTCTTGATGTCATTCCATAACTCTTCTGGAGCTCTGTCATTTGTATCTAAAGCAGCAAATCGATTTTGCAGGCAGTCTGTAAATTCCAGTGGTATATTCTCAAGGTCATATTTTGCTGCATTCATGAGTGGTTTGCTCTTTTTCAACTTCAGCTTGAGTTTGCATACTAGTAGTTGATGATCTGTACCACAGTCAGCTCCAGGTTTTGTCTTTGTTGATGTTATAGAATTTTTCCATCGCTGACTTCCACAGATGTAGTCAATTTGATTTTTATACAATCCATTGGGTGAAGTCCATGTGTACAGTCGCCGCTTGTGTTGCTGGAAGAAGGTGTTTGAGATGAATAGATCGTTGGTCTTGCAGAATTATATCAGTCTTTCTCCAGCTTCATTTCTGTTGCCAAGTCCATATTTTCCAACTACTCTGCCTTCTTCTTTGTTGCCAACTTTTGCGTTCCAGTTACCTATGACTATCAGGATATCCTGTTTGCATGTTCTGTCAATTTCAGCTTGTACTTGTTCATAAAACACTTCAATTTCATTCTCTTCTGCGGCTGTTGTTGGGGCATATACTTGAATTATAGTTGCGTTGATAGGCATTCCTTGTAGACGAATAGAGATTAAGCGTTCGCTGACTGCATTGTATTTCATTACAGTTCTTGCAAGTTTCTTCTTTATTATAAATGCAACACCATTTCTTCTTTGTCTTTCATTTCCAGCATAGTAGACCATGTGATCATCTGATGCAAAGTGCCCCATGCCAGTCCATTTCAGTTCGCTGACACCCAACAGATCAAGTTGTACACGTTCCATTTCATTCTTGACCACCTTCAACTTCCCTTGGTTCATGCTTCGTACGTTTCATGTTCCAATGCGTAAGACATCCTTACAGCTTCTGACTCATTTCATGCGCAGCTACATCAGCAGTCAGACGTCCCGAGGGCTTTGATCCAACCACATCATAAATGCTGGCTTTACTCTGAGAAGTCTTCAGCTCTTCCCCAGTAGCTAGTTGAGTGCCTTCCGACCTGGGGGTCTCATCTTCCAGCACTATAGCACAATTTGTTTTGTTGTAACTATCCATTGGGTTTTCATGGCAAGATACAGAAGTAGATTGCCGGGCCTTTCTTCCGCGCAGTTTAAGTTTGGTGTTGTTGCCGTTGTCACAGAAATGTGATCCTCTGCCGTCAACACTATCCCATTCTGCTACTGCCCAGATGGGTGGTTTGTCTTGGTCTGGCACCTCAGCTGAGACCTGTCCATCTTGGGAGACCCTGCCAGTAGTTAAACTACCGATAGTTTAGCTCTCAGCACCACTGATGCACACAAGCCCTCACAGTACGACAAGCTGCAAACCAAGAAAGCTGAGTTATGCCAATATTTCCACTATTTTTGCTATCAGAAATAAAGTCTAATTTTTATACAAACAGGGTTAGTTCCTCTGTTATCACGTGGTTTGTTTAGCAGACAGTCCTACTGAATCCTGGGAGAGTAGCAGTTTTTCCCCTAGACATACCGAGTATTTATACATGTGTATTTCTCTGCTACTGATAATATTTCCTGCACAAGTTACCCATACCTAAAAAGGTATTTAAAGCTGATGCAGCTGAAGTATTGAAAGAAATAGCAATAAACCAGGAAGATGTATCACGGCTATTTGATAAATGAGTAGCAAATCACATGGACCGGATGGTATACATCAGAGGATGTTAAAAGAATTGAAATATGAGATTACAGATCTACTATTACTAATCTGTGAGCTATTATTAAAACATAAGTAATACCTGAAGACTGGAGGATGGCCAATGTAACACCAGTTTTTAAAAAGGGTTCCAGGGGTGATCCAGGAAACTACAGTGAGCCTGACATCAGTACAGGAGAAAAGGTAAAAACCATTAAGATCAAAATTTCTGAACATGTAGATAGTCATGGTTTAATCGCAGACAGCCAACGTGGCTTTAGCCAGGGAAGGTCTTGTCTTACTAATCTGTTATATTTATTTGAAGGTGTAAATAAACAGGTAGACAAAGGTGGGTCTGTCGATGTAGTATATCTGGATTTTCAGAAAGCCTCTGACAAGGTCGCTCATGAGAGACTCTTGGCAAAATTTAAAAAATCATGGAATAGGAGGCAGGGTACTATCGTGGATCAGGAACTGGTTAAAAGATAAAAAGCAAAGGGTAGTGCTAAATGGCCAATTTTCCCAATGGAGAAAGGTGAACAGTGGAATACTCCAGGGATCTGTGCTGGGTCTGCTGCTTTCGTAAATGACCTGGAAATGGGAATGGGTGAGGTAATCAAATTTGCAAATGACACAAAGTTATTCAAAACCCAAGAGGATTGTGAAAAATTCAAGAGGACCTTAATAAACTGGAAGACTGAACATTCAAATGGCAGACAAAATTTAATGTCGACAAGTGCAAAGTTATGCACCTAGGAAAGAACAACCCAAACTATGGTTACACAATGCAAGGTTCCACATTAGGAACCACCACCCAAGAAAAAGATTCAGGAGTCATCGTGGGCAACACGTTGAAACCCTCTGCCCAGTGTGCAGTGGTGGCCAAGAAAGCACATAGAATGCTAAGAATCATAATGAAAGGAATGGAGAATAAAACAAAGGATAATATAATGCCTCTGTATTGTTCCATGGTGCGACCACACCTTGAATATTGTATGCAATTCTGGTTGCATTGTGTTAAAAGGATATAGCAGAATTAGAACAGGTTCAGAGAAGAGCCACCAAAATGGTAAAAGGGATGAAAGGATACCCCTTATGAGGAGACTCTAAAAATATTAGGGTTCTTCAACCTGGAAAAGAGATGGTTGAGGGGAGATATGCTAGAGGTCTATAAATTAATGAATGGAGTGGAACGGGCTAATGTAGATCGATTGCTTACGCCATCAAAATGTAGAAAGACTAGGGACATGCAATGAAGCCACAATGTAACCCATATAAGACTAATAAGAGAAAATATTTTTTCACTCAATGCGAAATCAAACTCTGTAATTTATTACCACAGGATGTAGTAAAAGCTGTTTAGTGTAGCCGGGTTTAAAAAAGGTTTGGACAATTCCTGGAGGAAAGGTCCATAAACCATTATTAAATGGGACCTGGGAAATCCACTGCTTGCCACAGTACAAGCACTGTGCAACCTGTGCGTCTTTTGGGGAAACTGCTAGGTACTTGTGATCTAGATTGGCCACTGTTGGAAACAGAATACTGGGCTTGATGGATCTTGTACTGACCCAGTAGGACATCTCTCATGTTCTTAAACTTTAATTGAAAATCTGAAATCATATGTACTATTTAAACAGCTTTGTAACTACCTGGGAAGCTATCAAAAACATTGGGTAGGAATTTAGATAAAAGTAAAAAGCCTATACAGGCTTTATGTTACAAATATATGAACAATCAATACATCAACAATGTAACTACTGGTGGTGATTTATAATACATATATAATGTACTTGCATCGCCCCTATCACCGCTACCCGATAGTTTACGAGGTATGACAAAAAAGAAACTAGACTGTGGCAGCCACACCCACGACTCAATGCCAATTGGCTAACCGCTTATGTCACTGTGTTGTGCAACATCTCGCCACTATTCTGCTATAATATTTTTCATCTCTCTCTGTTTTTCTTTTTCAGGTTTTTTTTGTAGCACACTGCTCCATTGCTTTGTCACGCAACTGGAGTTGGCAGAAATGTGGAGCAAAGAATCAACTTGAAATTTCTGGTTAAGTTGGAGAAGGGCCCAACTGAATGTGTCCAACTTCTCCAAAAGGCTTATGGAGAAGATGCAATTTATTTATTTATTTATTACAGTTTCTTATATACCGCGCTATTTAGGATCAGCGCTGTTTACATCATAACATAACGACCATAACGACAACTGTCAGGTTTTTACAATGAACAGGAGTACAAACTTGGATAACCGGGTTAACTATATACATAAGCTATCTACACTGCAGATAAAATTGTAAGGGCCTTTCTAGATTGGGTCATTTCTTGGGAGGGATATCTAGTTCAATTGCTGTCTGGGAAGTATTGGAGGAAAAGGTGGGTTTTGAGAGCCTTCCTGAACTGATATAGATTGGTAATGGCCCTAATGTCGGGGGGTAAAGCGTTCCAACATTTGGGGACGTAAAAACTGAATGCCCTGTTTGTGGTTTTTGTGTTGGACTTTGTCGAAGCCTTTGGTATTGCAAGCAAGTTTACAGCTGTTGTTCTTCTGGATCTGTTGGGGGGGGACCATGTGGATAAGATGCGCGAGTGAGAAGGATGAAGTACACTTGATTGCCTTGAATGCTAATAGAAGTGATTTGAAGGTGATTCTCCCATGGATCGGTAGCCAGTGCAATGTCAAGGCCATGAATCTTCGAGTGGCAGAAAAGCTTCAAGACTGGCCGTGAGGAGGTGGAGGATGAACCCAAGTCAGGACGGCCTTCCACGACAAAGTTGGCTGATAACATTGACAGAGTGAACCAGTTGGTGCGGAGTGATCACAGATTGACGGTGCGGATGATAGCTGAGGAGCTCAGCCTAAACAGGAAGTCAGTGCGGACCATCTTGATGCAGGAGCTGGGGATGCAAAAGGTGTGCACCAAGATGGTGCCCAAGTTTTTATCGGATGACCAGAAGGAGCACCAGGTCAATGTTTGTCGAGACTTGCTAGAGAAGATCAAAGAAGATCCAGAGTTCGTTGGCCGAGTCATCACAGGAGACGAGACTTGGGTCTTCCAGTACGACCCTAAAAGCAAGAGACAGAGCCTGCAGTGGAAGACTCGACTGTCAACCAGACCCAAGAAGGTGCGCATGTCCAAATCAAGGATCGCATTATTCGACCAGAAGGGAGTGGTCCATCATGAGTTTGTGCCTGAGGGTCAGTCAACCAGTGCTTCTACCAGCAGGTCCTCAATCGCCTCCATGACCAGGTTCGGCGCAGCAGACGGGCTCTGTAGACAGAGAAGTCGTGGCTGCTCCACCACGACAACGCGCCCGCACACACCGCGCTCAGTGTGAGGCAGTTCTTGGCCAACATTAAGATCACAGCTCTCGACCACCCTCCTTATTCCCCAGATATAGCACAGTACGACTTCTGGCTCTTCTCCAGGCTGAAGACTGTGCTCAAAGGAACTCATTTCACCTCTGTAGAAGAGATCAAGGCCACTGTGACAAGGGAGCTGAGGGACCTCAAGGAGGAGGACTTTACAGAGTGCTTCCATATGTGGCAGAAGCGAATGCAGAAGTGCATTAACTCTGGGGCAGATAATTTTGAAGGGGACAATGCATACTTTCTCTGTAGATTTTGTAATAAAACATTTATGGGACATTTCTTTTTTTCACACCTCGTAGGCCCAATTTATCCCCACCCTGCTTCCGAGCCGTCGATAAACGGTCCACTCCTATCTGAACCTTCTTCCCACCACAAACAAATTTTTAGAAATTTCTTTTCTCGTCTATGCAAAAATTCAATGGGGATAGCAATAGGCAACTGCGAAAACAGAAAATGGGGATTAGATTCATTTTCAAAGCTGCTACCCTTCCCATCCAGCTCAAGTGCATTTCTGCCCACCTCTATAGATTTGTGTCCAACCGAGAGACCAGAGGGGTAATTAAAGCGAAAAAGGTCTCTAGGGTCCCGACCTATATCAACCCCCAAGTACTTAATCTTATCTGCCCACTGAAACGGAAATTCAGGTAAGACATCTCTGGACAAACCCCCAAGATTAAGTGCCTCTGTCTTTCCCCAATTCAACTTGAATTCTGAGACCTAGGAGAACTGTTGAATTTCTATTAGCCTTAAATATGTTATCCTGTTGCTTCAGTACAAGTCCCCTAGTCTTTCTATATTCTGATGATGTAAACAATTGATCTACCTGTTCCACACTATCATATAGCCCCTCAGCCGACTCTTTTTCAGGTTGAAGAGCCCTAAACCTTTTAGCCTCTCTTCGTAGGTCTATCCTTCCATCCCCTTTACCATTTTGGTGGTGGTTCTCTGAACCTTTTTTAATAATGCTATAACCTTTTCAAGATATGGCGACCAGAACTGCACACCATATTCAAGGTGCAGTCGCACCATGGAACGATACAGAGGCATTATAATATCCTTTGTTTTATTCTCCATTCCTTTCCTTATGATACCTAGCATTGAGGGAGGAGTGGCCTAGTGGTTGGGGCAAGTTACCTAAGGTCGGGTGTTCAAATCCCACTAGAGGACAGCAACCTTGGGCAAGAGGGACTGGGATATCTAGTCCCACAGGTGCTCCTTGTGGTCTTGGGCAAGTCACTTAACCCTCCATTGCCTATGTTCCCTGTAAAATAGTTATATCCAGGAAGCAGTCATTTATTTCATCTATCTCCCTAGCATGTCCTGTTGTGACACTGACCCAGTCAATACCGGGGTAATTAAAATCACCCATTATTATTACTGTGCTGTAACTTTTGTTAGCTTCTCTTATTTCTTTGAGCATTTCTTCATCCATTTGTTCACTCTGGCCAGGGGGTCGATAGTACACCCCACGGCCATCGCCTTCCCCTTTTTACATGGAATTTCAATCCACAGAGATTCTACAGCAAATTTTGTTTCCTGCAAAACTTTAAACCTTTGTGCCTCAATGCCCTCTTTATGATTAATCTGTTTTTTATTCAAAAAGAACCAAGTATAACAGCAATAGGGCCTATACAAAAGACACCACCAATACATGTGGGTGATTGAAAAAGCATGCACAAAATACAAAATACAAACGCTGCTTACAAAATTACACAAGAAAACACTATTTACACACTGTACAGGTCCACAAAGGCCCCCATTTTCTTGTTAGCAGGACTCCCCCATATGGCACCCAAGGTCCCCCCCCCCCCAACACTGCCAACGGAAAGTACCTGATGGTAAAAGATAAAAGAAAGTAAGACCCTAAGAGAGTACTGCCAGGTTTGGGGTTGACTCTGCTCCCAAACCCGCCGTCAAGTACCATATCACACACAAGCAAACTACGCCTCTCCTCCCCTCCCCCCCGATCCGACCCTGCCCCCCCCCCCCACGTCCTCCCTTGATAACAGAGGGTTGACGGGCATCCAAGCACGCACATCAAGCTGGCACAGAAGGGGGCCAAATAAGCTGCACGCTCACCTTACACAGCCCTCAAGGCCGCCGCATAATCCTACTACGAACTCGCCAAGGCAGTAAGTGCAAGTGGGATCCCCAGCCTTCCAGGAACAGTTGCCACCGCCGCTCAGTCCCCCGGGCCCACAACTGCTCCATGAGCATTATCCTATGCAACTGGATTCGCCAAAGTCCGTACAGGGGACCCTTAGTATCTAACCACTGTTGCAACACAGTCACTCGAGCGGTCATCAACACCAAACGCACCCATCGCCATCGCACTTCCCCCAAAGCAGTCGACCACGTTGACTCCCACACATCAAGCACCACATTCTTAGCATTCCACGGCACAGGCTGTCGTAAACATGTGGACAGGTAGGCACGCACCTTCACCCAGAACATCTGAGCACACCTGCAATGCCAAAACATATGTCCTAACGTAGCCCGGGGTGCCGCACATCGAGGACAACAATGATCGTCTCCCACCCCCGCCCGCCATGCCCTGAGAGGTGCAAAGTATAACCTTCGCAAAAGCTTATATTGGGTGTCACGATAAGGGACTAAAACACTCACTGATGGGATAGCTACCAGCCCCCGTAGGAGCTCATCCGCACTCACTGCCTCCCCTAGATCAGCCACCCATATGGACGCCAGGGGTGCCAAGTCAAGAGGAGGAACCCCGTCCCATAACATCCTATAGAGCCAAGACACCCGCATTCCCTGCTCACCCCCTAACAACGCCATCTCAACCGTCGTACTCACCTCCCCATGCAGAGATGCCACAGGAACCGAGCGGACATAACTACGGAGTTGGGCATAACGAAAAACATCATTAAGAGCTAATGGGTACTGCTGGCATAGGGTAGAAAAATCCACCATCCCCCCCTTCTGGGGTCAACACATGCTCCAAATTAACTATCCCCATCCGGTCCCACGCCAAAAAAGGCGATCTCCCCAAACCCGGTACAAAATCCTCGTTCCCTCGGATAGGAAGATAAGGGGTATGCGTTGCCGCAAGTCGACGACCTGTACAGAAATGCCGCCAAGCCATTCACACCGGGTCTAGAAGAACTCGCTGAAGAAGAGGAGCGCCCCCCATCCCCTTAATCACTTTAGCATGAAGAAGATACCGCAAGTGCAATGGAGAAACCACATCCGCAAGCGTACCTACAGGAGAATAGTCTTCTAAATCCCATAGCCAATCACGAACAAAGCGTAGCAAACATGCAACATTATATTTCCGCACATCCGGGAAGCCTAAACCTCCTAACTCGTGAGGTTGACTAAGTACGCTCAAAAGCACCCGAGGCCTGCGTCCTCGCCAAAGCAACCTATTAAACTCTCGATCCACCCGCCGAATATCTGAGCGTGTAAGAAATAGCGGAAGCGTCTGAAGCACATAAAGAAAGCCATCTTACACAACGCCACACGCCCTCCCAGGGACAACGGTAGAGCTCGCCACTTAGCCACCAGACGATTTAGAGGCAAGCACCCGATCAACATTCATTCTATAAAGGTCCCCGAGGTCCGCCGGCAAATAAACCCCAAGATACTTAAAATAGCCATCCGCCCATCGCAAGGGGAAAGCTCCCTGCCACGCTCGTCCCTTCGCGGCCCCCAATAACATCGCCTCTGATTTATCCAGATTAAGTTTAAAGCCCGAAACCCCCCCGTATTCCCGTATCAGGTGTAAAAGAGGAGGCAGCCCAACCTGCGGATCCCCCAAGTGCACTAGCAAGTCGTCCGCGAATGCCGCCGCACGAAATTCCTCCCGGCCCATCAGGACCCACGAAATTGCGTAGCCGCACGAATCCTATGTAAAAGAGGTTCCAGAGTAAGGACAAATAAAAGTGGGGACAGCGGGCACCCCTGCCGCGTCCCCTTCTGAATAGCAAACTCCGCTGTCACACCGCCATTCACCAAGAGGGCCCAAAGCGGAGCAGCATACAACAACCGGATCACATCCACAAAGAAGCCCTCGAACCCCATCACCTCAAGAACTTGGTACATAAAGCTCCACTGGATCCTATCAAACGCTTTTTCAGCGTCGAAGCTGATAAGTAAGGAGCCATGACTTTTTTTTTTCAAAATCTGTTTATTAATAACATAAAATACAGTAATAAACAAAACAGCCAAACAATAGCCAGTCTTATACATTCAGCATATACCATAGCACCTCCCGGGTAGGGCTGTATGTTATCCACCACCCTGGGAGTAAACCAACAGCAATTAAACGATGCACATTACCGTACCAGATGCACCCAAATGCCCCCCCCGACCCCCCCCCCACCCCAAAGTCACCACAGCATCCCAAGCTAAGGAGCACCCCCCCCACCACCAACACTATACAACCTTGAGCACCTCACTACGGATTCTAGGTTCCAGTGTTTGTATGTAAGGCATCCAGACTAGCAAAAAGGTAGCCCATCGCCGAGGGTGTCGCCGCGCACTCCTCCGTTCCAGAAGCATAAACTGATGCAGGCTGTTACGCCACTCCCAGAACGTAGGGCCGGTAGGTTCCCTCCACCGGTGTAGAATAGGACCCTTACCCACCAGACAGGCCTTCCGCACCAATAAACCTTCCCATCTGCCCTTAGGGTGGAGTGGTCCCGTCTGATCCAGAATCACTGACAGCCCCGACCAGCAAATCTGCTGCTGTAACAAACCACCCAGGTACTTTCCAATTCGCAACCAATACCGGCGAATGACGGGGCACCCCCACCACATATGGCCCAAGTCCGCCAAGACACAGGTACATTTGGGACACCCCCCCATAAGTTGTGATACAGCTCCTCATCGCTCTCCGCGGCGAGAAGTGGGCTCGGATAATGCACTTGAACTGAATCTCACGCCACCGGGCCCCCTCCACCAGGTACGCAATCCGACCCAACGCGCCCTGAACAGAGCCCACGGGGATCTCCCGGTTCAACTCTCTTGCCCATGAACGTTCCACCGCCGCATAATCCGGGGGCGGGTCCAGTAGATCCAACCTCCTCTTAAACAGAGCGACAGTTGGGGGCGACTCCGACCCCAGGGCAAAAAATTCAAGAATCCGCGCCGAGTGCTCCATGTGTAGTTCTCGCCCTGACAGCGTTCCCACGTAGTGGGCCAATTGCATATATGCAAAGACGGAGTTCCCAGGACTCAGACCATATTCCCCACAAAGGACATCCAAAGCCTTACATCTCCCCTCTGAGTCCACCACATGACCTAAACGCCGAATCCCCGACTGCTCCCAAAGCCGAAAGGGCACCGAGTCTGATCCCGGAGTAAAGCAGGCATTTCCCCGCAGAGGTAGCCAGCTAGAGACCTCCGAGTTGCACCCCCAAGATCTATTTAGCTGTTGCCACGTACGCCGGGTCGCCTGCATCAGAACACTGCTCGTCAGGCGAGCCAGCAAAACCCCCCGCTTTAAATGCAATACCGCATCGAGGGAGTGTGGCGCCACAAAGGCCTCCTCTAAGGCTCGGGGAGTATAAACTTCAGTGTCCCCCAGCCAATCAGCGAGGTGTCGGGCCTGACAAGCCAAGGCATATTTCCAAAGATCCGGAACCCCCACCCCTCCGGACTTCCACCCTCCTCTCATCCGGGCCAATGGGATACGTGCTCTAGCGCCCTTCCAAAGAAACCCCCGAATTTCCCTGTCAATACGCCGCAAATCCCGTCTCAATAGCCAGACCGGGAGGGTTTGCAACCAATAGAGCACCCTGGGGAGAACCACCATCCCCAAGGCGGCTACCCGCCCCAGGAGGGACAATGGAAGGGGTGCCCAAGCCTGTAACTGTCCTCTAATCTTGGAAAAAAATGCGCTCGAAGTTCGCTTTGTACATCTGAGAAGGTACCCGGGTCAGCAAAATGCCAAGGTAGACAAAAGACTCTGCGGCCCATCGAAGCGGAAAATTCCCAGGCCAGCTGTCTTTCAAGCTCCCACCCACATCCAGTGCCTCCGATTTATCCAAGTTAAGCCTGAGGCCTGCAAATCTGCCATAGAGGGAAAACTCCTCCAACAGCCGGGGCAACGATTGTCGGGGCTTCGTAAGGTGAACCAGCAGGTCATCCGCAAAGGCCGCCACCTTAAACCCATACGGTCCAATACGTACCCCAGAGATAGTAGGAGACTCCTCTATTCGCCGTATCAGCGGATCCAAGGTCAGCACAAAGAGCAGGGGGGAAGGGGGCAGCCCTGACGCGTGCCCCTCTCCAGGCTAAAGTTTTCCGATAACACCCCATTACATAAGATGCCAGCCGTAGGGTTCGCATACAATAACTCCACCATCTTACAAAAGGAGTCACCGAGCCCGTAGCACGGCAAAAGGCCCTTCAAGTAGTCCCAGTGTACTTGATCGAACGCCTTTTCCGTGTCGAAACTGACTAACAACGACGGCAGGTTTCGCTCATGCACCCACTCAAGAGATGTCACGATTTTTCGCAAATTTCGCATGGCATATCTCCCCCTAACAAAGCCAACTTGGGAGTCGTGCACCAGGTCCCCCAAGACCGACGCCAGTCTATCCGCCAAAACTTTAGCCATTACTTTAAGGTCAAAGTTCAACAGGGAGATCGGCCTGTAAGACGACGCCTGAGTGGGATCTTTTCCTGGCTTAGGTATTAAAGTAATATAGGCGTGATTAAGGCCCCATTCAAATCTGCCCTGCGCTACTCTGTGGTGATACGCAGCCACTAGGGTTGGGGGCACAAGATCCCCCAATATTTTATAATACTCTGCCCCGAAGCCGTCGGGGCCAGGCGCCTTACAGCATGCTGCTGTCTGTATAACTCTACGGACTTCCTCCACCGTTATCGGGGCGTCCAGGTACGCCCGCTGTTCTGCCCCCACTTTTGGCAGGTGAAGTTCTCCTAAGTAGTTCCGCATAGCGGTAGGAGACCCCTCTCGCCGCGCGTAGAGCTGCTGGAAAAAGGCCCGAAACGAGTGGGCTATGGCCTTTTTATCCCTCTGTAGACCCCCCTGCTCATCCCGAAGTGCTGCGATCAGTCGGGGCGCCCGGCTGCCTCGCAGGCAGCGTGCCAGAAGTTTCCCCGGCTTGTCCCCATAACGGTAGAGTTGATAGCGATAGTACATATGAGACTTCTTCGCCCTCTGGTGCAACAACTCATTGAGCGACGTTTGCAGCTCCCAAAGTCTGCGCTTATGTACTCCACTGGGATCCCCCGCACATCGCCGTCGGGCACGGACTACTTGTTTCTCTAACTGAACGATTTGTGCCGCCAGCAATTTGCGCTTCCGCGTAGCGTATTCAATAATATTTCCCCACAACACAACCTTGGCCGTCTCCCATAGTAATTCCGGTTCTGCCTTATGCTGCGCATTATAAGTCATGAAATCCTGCCAACACTGCCCGAGGTGGGTACGGAAATTAGCGTCATAGCACAGGTCCATGGGAAACCGCCAGATACGCGCAGATGTGGCCGAGCCCCCCCATCGGAATTCCACCCAGACCGGGGCGTGATCAGATACCGCCGAAGGGGCTATTTGCGCCTCCGCTACCTTTTCAAACAATCCCTCCGACACCAAGATATAATCAATGCGCGCGCTGGAGCCATGGGCCCGTGACTGGTGAGTAAAATCTTTGTCAAGTGGATGCAGCAAGCGCCAGGGGTCCACCGTCCCCAGACGACGACACAGCTCACGCAGCACTTTAGTAGTCGGGGCGCACACTCTTACATTTTCAGCTCCGCACGTATCCAGTTCCATATCCAACACCCCGTTCAAATCCCCAGCCAAAACCAGAGGAACATCCGGCAACTGCTCCACCCGAGAGGCCAGTCGGGCGTAGAACGCCCGATCCAATACATTGGGCCCATACACATTACCCAGCACAATGGGCCGGCCTTCCAAGTAGCCATATAGCAAGATATATCTGCCCTCTGGGTCTGAGTACTGCCACTCCATCTCAAAACGAACCTGCGTACTGAACAGAATGACCACTCCACCCTTTTTCCCCTTCGCCGGGGCACCCCAACTCCGCCCCACCCACATTTTCTGTAGTTTGGCATGCTCATCGGCCGTCTGGTGGGTCTCTTGTAGCATAGCGACATCGCATTTCAGTCTGGCTAAAGCCTGCAACACTTTATATCTCTTGATGGGATTCCCTATACCACACACATTCCAGGAGACTACCTTCAGGGTGGGTCGTATTCAAACAGGTGATATTTCTCCAGTATACTATAGAAATAGGGCAGGACCTCCCCCCCCCCCCCAGCCTGAAGTCCCCCCCGCAGTGAGGAGGCGCTCCCTCCACCCAGTGATGTGATCAACCTAAATATCCATGGTGACTTCGGACCCCCACCTCCCCCAGCACCTACCCTCCCCCCACCTCCTCCCACCCCCATCCCGCCCCCCCCTTCGAAGGACACCCCCTCAGAGAGTTCCCCACGCCCCAAAGGATTTGCCATACGTACCAAGAACACTCTATCCCCCTTGGAGCCGCAACGGATCCCCTCACAGCTCTACCAGGCCAGTCACTACACCCGCCGCCCTCATAGCCTCTCTGCCGGCCCGCAGCCAACCTCCCCCCCCCACCCCCCCTCCCTGTCTAGCCCTACTCCCCCCCTCATGATACCAAGAACCCTATGTCCTCCTCCCCCTCCTCCCTAGGGAGCCTATTTAGGTCCCACTAAGTGCCCTCCACCGCCACCCCCTACCCCAGCCACGTAACTGACCCCTGGGCCCTCATCGGACCTTACTCTCCTAAGGGCTAGCCAAGCCCCACATTCCTGCTAAGGGCAACGTCGCGCACACACTATCAAACCCCCACACCCCCCCACACGCACCATCATTCAGCCCTACATTCAACCACTCGTCAAACTCCCCAAATCCCGCCCAAGCAACAAACAAAGAGAGGAAATTAATAAAAAAAAAGGGAGGGGGGAGGGGGGAGAAAAGCAGGGGGGGCACCCCATAATCGGGATGCTCCCCCGGCTCACATCGCAGATGGATGCCGTGCCCCGTGGGCCCCAGCCGAGGCCGCAGCCACGGGGAACCTCCAACCTCCCTGCAGTGGAGAGCCCACTACCCCTCCTACCCGGGGAGCGGCTGACCAAGCTCCCCGGAGAAAGCAAAAAGAAAACAGTAACACAGCACGGCAACAATGTAGCAAAAGGAGCAATAAAGTAGCAGAGAAGGGAGATATCAAGTCCCGATCAGGCTTTCGTTCTCCGGCCGCGCTCCACGCATCTGGGCTGCAGGCAGTCCGCTTCAAGTGTCATAGTAGGGAGCGATACCAACCCGCAGTGGAAAGAAAATACAGGTAACCCCTCCGAATCATCAGGTCGTTGAGGGAGGTAGGTGGTCTACCCGTTCCCGCGTAGCAATCTGGTCCACATACGTTTGTGCGGCCGCAGCAGACTCAAAGGCACGATGGACACCCTCGTGTATCACATGCAGTCGGGCAGGATATTGTACCGTGAAACGGATCTTGGCCTTTATAAGTTGCTCGCAGAGCGGTGCATATTCCCTACGTCTCCGACTAAGAGCAACGGAGTAATCCTGCGCGATCCGCAGCTTCGCGTTGTTGTGCACTCTCTCTCCAATCTGCCGGGCCGCCCGCAGTAGCCGCTCTTTCTGTGGGAAGCGCAGGAACTTCACCAACACGATCCGGGGCCGTCCATCTCGGGCCTGAGCTGGGCCTACCCGGTGAGCCCGCTCAATCTGCATCGGGTCTGCCGGCCCCGAGTCCTTCAACAGCATCGCTATCAGGGATTCCAGGTAAAGGTGTAGATCTTTGTCTGCCACCGACTCCGGAACCCCCATTATCCGAAGGTTCTTTCTTCTAGATCGGTTTTCAATATCATCGAGCTTTGCGCCCTGCGACTCAACTTGGGACTTCAGGTCGGCCACCTCTCGGGACAGCGTCTCCACCCGGTCTTCAGTCTGGCCCAGTCGGTCCTCCGCCTCCCGCAGCCGGCTCCCCAAAGCATCAACGGAGCTCTGTAGCCCATCCATTTTATCATGGAGGGCTGAGAATTGGGAGGACAGGGCCGCTGCTACAGCTGCTGACACCTCATCAAGGTATGCCGGGGTTTTCGGAGAGCTTGGCGCCCCAGCCGTCTCCGCCATTTTGCCGGTCCCCACCATGCGCTCCCTGTCTCTGCGGGTAGTCTTTACCGCCGTCGCCATGCCCCTCACTTCCACACGGAGGTCGGCTGCCAAAGCAGTGAAAGCTCCGGTACAATCCTCGCTAGGGCAGGACTCGGATGCGCTGCTTTTTTTGGTACAAATCGCCGGTTTGGGCTAGGGGGTTGCGGAACGCACCTAGGATGCGACCACTACTCTGCCCGCATCACGTGACCAACAAGGAGCCATGACTCTTAACATGTTCCGCACAAAAAGAGAGCAGGATCCGATACAGATTATGGGACACCTGGCGGCCCCTTACAAATCCCACCTGATTGGGATGTATCAAAATCGGCAGCAAAGGGGCTAGCCTATCCGCCATAATTTTGGCGAAAAGTTTAATATCTACATTAAGAAGCGAAATTGGGCGATAAGATCCCGGAAGAAGGGGATCCCTCCCCAGCTTCGGCAAAAAACTTTATTCGCCTTTATTCGCCTCATATGGGAACCGCCCTCTTTGTACCAAATCTTCATAATATCCTACCAGGGGGGCCACCAAAGCGGTGCCCAGAAGCTTATAAAATTCGCCGCGAAATCCGTCGACCCACGGAGCCTTGCCATTCTTCAAATGTTTAATACCCTCCTGAACCTCCCTCCCCGAGATAGGCCGGTTGAGGAGCTGTAGCTGTTCAGCGGTAAGCCGCGGTAAGACACAGCCGCTTAAAAAAAGCCGACCCTCGTCCTCCCGGTCCCCTTCATTCGCATAAAGATGCCGGTAATATTCGGTGAAGACGGCCTCAATCGCCTTCTTGTCCCGCTTAATTGTCCCATCGGGATGCCGAAGGGCCCCAATATGTCTGTCGCCTACTTCCGGTCGCACCAGAGCCGACATCAACTTACCAGCCCGGTTACCATGCTAATAAAGCTTGAATCGGTAGTACAACAGAGATTTCTGGGCACGGTGGTGAAGGAGCGTTTCCAGTTCCAACTGGATATCACGCAACGTGCGTTGATTCGCTGCAGATTTGTATGCAGCTACCCTCCTCCGAGCCTTGGCCAGAGCCTTCTCCAAGGACAAAATCTGTTGGTTTAAGCGCTTACATCACAGGCCATGATAGCTAATGATTTCCCCTCGCATCACCGCCTTTCCAGCTTCCCAGAGAAGAGCGGGGGAGGTCTCCGGCGTGTCATTAAAGGCCACATAGTCCTCCCAGCACTTCCGAATGTGTGCCTCAAACTGAGCGTCCCACTAAGGTCCAAAGGATACCTCCAAAGCCGGTTACAAGTAGAACCAGGGTTGCGGAGCTCCAACACTACCATCACATGGTCAGAGAGAACAGGGGATCCAATTACTGAAGCTACTACCCTCCCAAACAGAGCCTCCGAGAGCAAAAAATAATCAATACGGGACCACGTCCCATGGGCCCGGGACATATGAGTATAATCTCGCTCCCCTGGGTGCAGAACCCGTCAAACATCCAACAAACGATATGCCTCACAGATCCCCGCCAAGTGCTTACGAGCCTTCTGACTCCCACCCCCCCCCCCCCTCTTCCAGAGCGGTCAAGAGCAGTATCCAGCACCTCATTAAGGTCCCCACCCATAACCACCTGATATCCCCCTGTATCCTCCAAAATATTAGCCAGAGCCCGGTAGAAGCCCACCTCAAACATTAGGCCCATACACCGAGCAGATAGCCACCTTCGAGCCATTGAGTACCCCCCATATACATACATAGCGGCCCTCCGGGTCCGTAACGACACGCTCCTCAACCTAGGTAACTGATTTGGTAAGTAAGATGGCCACGCCTCTCTTCCGCCCCAAAGCTGGGGCCCCATAGACATGTGAAATAGAGCCCCTGCATAGTTTTGCATGTTCCGCCTCCGATTGATGCGTTTCCTGAAGCAATATCACACTAATACGTTGACGTTGCAAATGTTGCAGCACCTTGTAGCGTTTAATCGGTGAGCCTAATCCACAAACATTCCAAGTCGCGAAACGAATGGCACTACCCAGTGTCCACACTCCAGTTGAGCCTCCAGGAAAGAATAACCCATCCATCCAATGGGCGGAAACCCCCCCCCAGCCTAGGGTCTCCCCCGCCATCCACATCCAAGCTGTCCAAATCTGCCCCAGCCACAGCCACAGCCACACCAACCAGCGTACATACAAGCCCAGCCAGCAAACACACCATCCCAACCACACATATAAACCTAACAGATAACTAATAACCCCATCACCCCTCTGAAGCAATCCCCTCTGTTTACCCCTCCCCCCATTCCCCCCCTACCCTTACCCTCCCCCCGTCAGCATGACCCCTTATACCCCCCTCACTCCCCATCTACCCTAACAGACTCTACCTGCCTACCAAAGGCCGGTGACTTCCTACGGCTATCGGGCCCACCCCTCTAAGGAGTCCCAAGCTCCCCCCCCCCCCAACCAGCCAGTAACCTCCCCGCTCCCAGGACATGCCCCGACTCTGATCACCAAGTCAGACTTCCAGATACACTACCCCCAAACCGCATGTGCCCGAGACCCACCTCACTCCACCTCATTCTAAGTCGCTTCTGCGAAGGGTGGGAGAGGAGGAGCAAAAACATATAAGCCAACCTCTACACCCCCCTACCCAGACCACCTCCCCCTTCTCTCCTGCGCTACAAAGATTAGGACTGCCAGCACCTCAAGGACACGTTAAGGCAACTCCCTTCACCTCTACGCCACCTCCCCCCCCCACCTCGTCGAGGCCAGGATAACAGAACAACAGCCAGGAGCGAGAGGAGGAGGCCCGGCGGAGGCAGAAGCCTCAGAGAAAGGCTGCCCCCAGTCAGCCCCCCACCCCGCCCCATAGACATCCGATGGAATTAGCCGACGTATAAGGATAAAAAGCTAAAAAGATAGAAATAAGCCCATAAATATATGCAAGGCCGGGTCCGGTCAGTAGTGTCTGAGCCACTAACATCAGAGGCATGTGGGTATGTATACAAAGATACACCCAAGAGCAGCAGCGGTACTCACAAAGTGGTGCCCAGGCCAGAATTGTCGAGGCAGCTTTCCAAGCAAACACCTCCCCCACTGTAAAAACGTACCTTCCCCCCCATTTAGCACAATAACATGCCCAGAGCAAAAGAACTTTCAGCTCCACCCTCAGACCCATGGGAGGGGCTCCGGCCAATCTCTGTAAATCCCCAGGGAATCCATGAAGGAAAAAAGTAAGAAAGAAAGGAAGAAAGGGAAAAATTAATAAAAAGTAAAATATAAATTTAAAGTAAGATTAAAGTGAAATTTAAAATTAAAACTAAAAGTAAAAGCGGAATTAAAATTGACGATGGAGCACTGAAAATTAAATTGTAAAGTTAAAATCTAAACTGAAAACACACGCCGCTGCCTCCCCCCCCCCCCCGCCCACTCCAGCCAGTCCCCCGCCCCCCCTCACTCGGATGAGCAAACAGGCCCTGGCTCTCCAAGCCTACCCCCCCCCCCCAAGAAAGAAAGAATGAAGGGGATATAGCCCCGTCAACCAAGATCAAGGACTAGAGGGGGAAGGAGAGAGAAAACATAAGCAGGGGGGGAAGAAGAGGGAAGAAAGGGGAAAGGGGAAGAAGAAAAGAAACATTTCCCCAAAGAGGCATCAGGTCAAAGCCCAACTCAACAACAGCCAAACAACAGCTAAATGTGGAGCGCAGTATCGCCAGGGTCATACACTCCCCGACCCCCCGCACCATGGTACACTAACTTATGCCCAAAGTACAAATTACTGTAAAGTACAAGTCGTCTAGAGTACATGGCCCTCGGGCACCCCTGCCAGGCCCAGCAGGATCAGGGCCTCGACCTCCAAACAGCTGCGCTCCAACAAAGTCACAATCGCAGAACTTGCATCCGCCTGCTCAGGTCACCATCACGGAAGGCTCCCCCAGCTGTGCCAACCATGTGCGCGCTTCTTCCGGGGTCCCCAGAAATTTCATTCGGCCTTGATGTTCCACCCGGAGCTTGGCAGGATACAATAGGGTGAAGCGTATAGCTCTGTTAGCCAGCTGAGCGCATATCATGGAGAAAGCTCGGCGCTGCTGGCTTACCAGCTGAGAATAGTCCTGGAACACCAAGAGCTGTGCTCCTCCATCTCCGCGTCGCCGTTGAGCCCTGGCCACCCGTAGTACCACCTCCTTCTGTCGATAGTCCAAGAAACGGGCGATCACCACACGTGGTCTCTGCGCCTCCTCACGCCGCGGGCCCAGGCGATGCACGCGCTCAAGATGAATTGGGAGTTCCAAATCCCCAGCCACCAGTTGCACCATCCAACTAGAAAGATATTTGGGGAGAGCAGAGTCCGTAACAGATTCAGGGACCCCGACGAACCGCAGGTTTTTCCTGCGGCCCCTGTTCGAGGTCTTCCAATTTGTCAGCCTGTGTTTTCGCCAATGCCTCGAGAACTTGTAGTCGGGCAGCCAGAGAGTGTTGGACATCCTCCACACCGGAGATTCGCTCTTCTGCCTGTTCCATTCGGCCGGTAAAATCTGCGATCTTTTGGGCCACCACGCTCAGCTGGCCTCCGAGGTCACAGAAGCGCTCGTCCAGCACTTTTACTACGGCAGCGCTCACCTCCGCCACCATATTACACTCTCCCTCAGATGAGGGGCTTTTAGGTGCCCCGTCGGCCATTTTAGAGTCAGGGCCCCGGACCCGCTCTTTCTTCGTGGTTTTTGTAGCCATCGGGCTGCACTCCGTGATCGCGGTCACCACTGCTGCAGTCTTGCCGCACTCTCCGAAAATACTATAGCCAGCCAGGGGTTTTCAGCTTGCCTGTAATAGTAGGAATTGCAAATTGGCGGGATGGGTACCCGGAGCTGATCTACTTGCGTCCGATCAGCTCAGCGCCATACCGGAAGTCCTCAATGCCCTCTTTAAACAGAGCGCAACCCCTCTATCAGTTTGATCAGCTCTATCATTACAATATAGTTTGTACCCAGGTATCACAGTCTCTCACTGGTTGTCCTCCTTCCACCATGTCTCTGAGATAGCAATCATATCTAACCTCTCATTTAGGGCTATATATTCTAACTCTCCCATCTTATTTTTTAGACTTACAGAATTTCCATACAAGCATTTTAGAAACTGTATTTTAATCATATTAATCTGGCTATTGGTAGGCAGGGGTAATTTGGAAACTTTAAGCTCTGTCTGCTCTGGGCACTCGGGCTACTTTTGTCTTTATTGGAACCTCTCTGCTGAAATGCCCTAACTTCATTTTTTTGGTAGTATCCTTCAAGGATACATTGTTCCGAACCATGCACTCTTGGGCGACTGTTGGCTCTCCCCTATTATCTAGTTTAAAAGCTGCTCTCTCTCCTTTTTAAAGGTTAATGCCAGCATCCTGGTTCCATCCCGGTTAAGGTGAAGCCCATCTCTTTGGAAGAGTCCATCCTTTCCCCACAATGTTCCCCAATTCCTAACAAATCCAAAACACTCAACCTTGCACCATCGTCTCATCCACACATTGAGACTCCAGATCTCTGCCTGCCTTTTGGGTCCTGTGCGTGGAACAAGAAGCATTTTGGAGAACGCTACCCTGGAAGTTCTGGATTTCAACTTCCTACCTAAAAGCCTAAATTTAGCCTCAACTTCCCTACCACATTTTCCTATGACATTGGTACCGACATGTACCAAGGCAGTAGACTCTTCCCCAGCACTATCTAAGACCTTGTCTAGGTGGCACGTGAGGTCCGATACCTTTGCATCAGGCAGGCATGTTACCAAGCAAACCTCACGTTCACCAACCACCCAGCTATCTACATGCCTAATGGTCAACTCTCCAACTATAATGGCTGTCCTAACCCTTCCCTCATGGGCACATGGCCCTGGAGAAACTCTCTCGGTGTGAGAGGGTTTTACATCACCTTGAGGACAGGTCCTAGCTATAGGATCACTTCATGCCACACCAGGGTGATGATCTCCCGTCACGTAACCTCTCTCCTCCAAGGCGGCAGGGATGCTGCCAGACTGGAGGTGGGACTTCAGAACTATATCCCTGTAGGTTTTGTCTATGTACCTCTCTGTCTTCCTTGTCTGCTATTCTTGCCTCCAGAGACTGGACTTGTTCTCTGAGAACAAAGAGCTCCTTGCACCTTGTGCACATTTAAGACCCCTCACCAACTGTGAGAAAATCATACATGTCACACTCAATGCAAAAGATTGGAAAGCCCCCAACTTGCTGCTGGACTGCTGTCCGCATCTTCATTTTAAGGTTGTGTTTAGATATTTAAGTTCTTTACTTACTAAGGGTTGCTGGGGATACTTATACTAATAAAACTATACCTAATATGTTTAATGTACTTTGTTCACCTGAAATTTAATTAATCTCAGATTCTTAATGTATGCTGATAAGAATAAACAGCTGCACCTGAGAGTGAATATGGCACCTCTTTTCCTTTAAGAGTTTTAAGCACTTATAAAGCTACAATCATCCCAGGGGTGGGTGGGTGTTGGGGAGGGAGGGAGGAAAAAGCACTTATTAAAAGCTGGATGCTACACAGTACCCTGGTCCTTTGCTTCTAAGGTAATCTGTGACCAATCTCCAGAGGGAGTCACACAGCCCTTGCTTGGATAGAGGCGTCTTGGGTTCTAAATCTAACCAGAAAGCTCTCCTCTGTGTTTTAAATTTAAACTGAAAACTCTTTGCTGCTACTAGGCCCTGACTGATTTAACAAATACACTGGGTTCATTAATCAACGTTAATCTAAAGAATTCCTGTTTTCCCCAAGATTTAGAAAAAATACCTGAAGTAATACTTACAATTGCAGATCTCGCTCCAGAAATAGCAGTCCCCTTTTGTAGTCCTTCAAGACTTCAGAGCTTAAGATTCCAAATTATCCCTGCTTACCAATAGCCAGAATAATATGAATAAAATACAGTCTCTAAAATGCTTGTATGCAAATGCTAGACGTCTAAAAAAAGATGGGAGAGTTAGAATATATAGCACTAAATGAGAGGTAAGATATGATTGGTATCTCAGGGACATGGTGGAAGGAGGACAACCAGTGGGACACTGATACCTGGGTACAAGCTAGATCGCAATGACAGAGCTGATCAAATTGGTGGAGGGGTTGCATTCTATGTTAGAAAGGGCATTGAGTCACAAAGGATTAAAGTTTTGCAGGAAACAAAATTTGCTGTAGAATCTCTATGGATTGAAATTCAATGTAAAAAGAGGAAAGCAATGGCAGTGGGGGTGTAGTATTGACCGCCTGGCCACAGCGGGGGTGTAGTATTGACCGCCTGGCCAGAATGAACAAATGGACGAAGAAATGCTCAAAGAAATCAGGGAAGCTAACAAAAGTTACAGCACAGTAATAATAATGGATGATTTCAATTACCCCAGTATTGACTGGGTCAGTGTCACGGCAGGACATGCTAGGGAGATAAAGTTTCTAGATGAAATAAATGACTGCTTCTTGGAGTAGCTGGTTCATGAACCGACCAGAGGGAAAGCCATTTTGGACCTAGTGGAACACCAGATCTGGTGCAAGAGATAAGAATGTTGGGGCCACTTGGCAATAGTGATCATAGCATGATCGCGTTTGATTTAATTAATGGAAGAGGGATGGTAAGGAAATCCACAGTACTACCTTTTAATTTTCCAAAGGGAGACTATAATAAAATGAGGAAAATAGTTAAGAAAAAACTAAAAGAAGCAGTTGCAAAGATTAAAGGCTTACATCAAGTTTGCATGTTGTTGAAAAATACTATCTTGGAAGCCCAGACCAGCTGTATTCCACGCTTTAAGAAAGTGGAAGGAAGTCCAAAAAACTGCCAGCAGGGTTTAAAGGTGAGGTCAGAGAGGCTGTTGCCAAAAAAGCATCTTTCAGGAAATGGAAAAAAGAGCCAAATGATGAAAACTGGAAACAGCTCAAGCACTAGCAAGTTAAATAAGGTAGGCAAAGAGAAAATTTGAGAAGAAGCTTGCTGTGGAAGCAAAAACGCGTAATAAAGACTTTTTCAAGTACATTCGTAGCAAAACACCTGTGAGAGAGTCAGACTATTAGATGATAGAGGGGTAAAGGTCCAGCCATAGCAGAGAGGCTGAATGAATTCTTTGCTTCGGTCTATACTGAGGATGATGTAGGGATGTTACCCATGACTGAACTGATATTTAAAGGTGATACCGTGGAAGAATTGAAAGAAATATCGATACACCGGGAAGATGTATTACAACTATTTGATGAACTGAAGAGTAGCAAATCACCTAGACCGGATGGTATACGTCCAAGGGTGTTGAAAGAACTGAAATATGAGACTGCAGACCTGCTAGCAGTAATCTCTGAACTATCATTAAAATCATCTGTAATACATTGTCCATCCTTCAATCTTCAGGTAACACCAATTTTTGAAAAGGGTTCCAGGGGTGATCCGGGAAATACAGACCAGTGAGCCTGACGTCAGTACTGGGAAAAATGGTAGAAACCATAATAAAGAACAAAATGACTGAATATGTAGGTAGTCATGGCTTAATGGAAGACAGTCAACATGACTTTAGACAAGGAAGATCTTGTCTTACTAATCTGTTATGCTTTTTGAAGGTGTGAATAAACTGATAGACAAAGGCAAGTCGGTTGATATAGTGTATCTGGACTTTCAGAAAGTCTTTGACAAGGTCTTTCATCACAGACTTTTGGCAAAACTAAAGAGTCATGGGATAGGAGGCAGTGTACTATTGCGGATAAACCTCTATCATATCTCCCCTCAGCCATTTCTTTTCCAGGTTTAAGAGCCCTACCCTTTTTAGCCTCTCTTCATAGGGGTATCATTCCATCCCCTTTACCATTTTTGTAGCTCTTCTCTGTACCTTTTCTAATAACACTATATCCTTTTTAAGATACGGCAACCAGAACTGCACACAATATTCAAAGTACGGTCGCACCATGGAACGATACAGAGGCATTATAATATCCTTGATTTTATTCTCCATTCCTTTCCTTATGATTCCTACGTTCTATTAGCTTTCTTGGCCACCACTGCACATTGGGCGGAGAGTTTCAACGTATTATCCACGATGACGCCTATATCTTTTTCCTGGGTGAAGGTTTCTAAGGTAGTACCTTGCATCGTGTAACCAAAGTTTGGGTTGTTCTTTCCTAGGTGCATAGCTTTGCACTTGTTCACTTTAAATTTCATCGGCCATTTGGATGCAGTGTCTTCCAATTTATCATCAAGGTCCTCTTGCAATTTTTCACAATCCTCTGTGGTTTTAGTAACTTTGAATAATTTTGTGCCATCTGCAAATTTAATCACCTCACTTGTTATTCCCATTTCCAGGTCATTTATGAATATGTTAAAAAGAAGTGGGCCCAGCACAAATCCCTGGGGTACTCCACTATTTACTTTTCTCCATTGAGAAATTTTACCATTTAACCGTACTCTCTTCTTTCTATCTTTTAACCAGTTTCTGATCCACAATATTACACTGCCTCCAATCCCATGACTTTTTAATTTTGCCAAGAGTCTCTCCTGAAGGACTCTGTCAAAGGTTTTCTGAAAATCCAGATACACTATATCAACCGGCTCACCTTTGTCTACCTGTTTATTCACACCTTCAAAAATCTTCTATAGCATGAAGATTTCTAGAAAGGTTGGAGGCGACAGGGCGAGGTTGAGGTGGTGGATCATGAAGAGTGAAGCTTAGCAAGTGATGATCCAGTAAGGGAAGAAGTGAGGTACAGAAATTTGAGGGTAAGCAATTAGAGAAGAATAGAAGGTCGAGACAGTGGCCGTGCTGGTGAGTGCGGCAGAAGAACAATGCTGGAGGTCGAATGAGGAGTAAGGGAAAGGAGCTTTAAACCCTAAAGGATCAGAGGGGTTATCAATATGAATGCTAAAATTACCGAGAATAAGAGAGGGAGAAGAGGAGGAATCCAGAAAGAAGGAAAGTCACGAGTCAAAGTCAGTGAGAAAGGTAGAGGTGGACTTGACAGAAGGTCGATAAACAACAGCTAACTGGGGAGGTAGTAGAATAAAAATGCAGATGGAGTGGACTTCAAAGGAGGGAAAGGAGTGAGACTGAGGCAGCAGGAGGGGTTGAAATTGGCAAGGAAGGAGAGAATAGAAGCCCCAAACCATCACCACAGCCAGTGGTGTCAGTCGCCATGACAGAGAGCAGCGACTGACACAATGTCTTCTGGGAGGAGCCAGGTCTCAGAGCAAGAAAATGGAGAGCATTATAGATAAAGAGATCATGAGTAAACCAAGTGATGGCCTCCTTTGGCGGAGTGGGATACTGGAGGATCTCTAGCTCCTCCGCTTGAGGCTCTTCCTCTGCCTCCAGAATGCAAGGCAAGGCCTTTCCCATGTCCCTCGCAAACTCCAGGAAGGAGAGGTCCTCAGGAAGGGATCGTCAATGCTCTGGAGGACAGGAGATATCCGAGGACATATCCTGGTGCCTCGCTGTTCTCCAGAGACTCATCCTCAGTCTCCCAGTTGGAGTTTGAGTCACTGAGGAATTTGAAGTACTGAAGGGATCGAGGGTTTCGTTGATGACAGGATGAGGTCCTCAATTCTTTGTATTCAAAACCGGAAGCACCAGTGGAGACGGGCTGCACCGACCAGGATCAGGAGTGGTCTCGGGATCCCAAGGGAACCGCAAAAGGTTTTGAGGATTGGCCACATCTCAACCGGCGAGGCCTCCACTATGGATGGGGCCGTCGCTTGCACTGAACCGGAGTTACCCGGTCCTCTGTGGGTGGGGAGTAGATGATGCATCATGAAGTCAGCCAGGCTGCGCTCAAGAGCTAGCATCCTCTCTGCCAGGAGGGTGGTGTCCACAGCCACCAGTGTCGGCACCGGTGCCAGCTCCTTCAGCCAGGACTCCACAAGTGTTACAGCCTCGGGAACCCCGTGCCAAACCTCTGAGGTCTCAGGAGGCAATTCCTCCCACCAGGGCAGCTTGGAATGTCGCTCTCAGCCTTCACCCTCTGAGTCGCATCAAGGGCTCTGACACCAATGACTAGGAGTTTTCCCTCAGGTATCGGAATTGGCCTTTGATGCCAACTCAGAGTCCAAGCCTTCCAGAGGCACTCATTGTCAAAAGAGAGCCGCCAGTCCGATGCCCCATGATCTCGAGGCTCGGAGGTCTGCCAGTCCCCTTTCGGAGCCAATGCCTCAGACGGGGCCTTCAAGGGCGTTGAAGTCAAGGGATAGTGTCAAGGCCTTGCAACCAAACAATATCAGTTGCTTTTCTTGGTTCTTGAGCCCTTTACGCACCATCCTTAAGCAAAGAGGGCAAGTAGAAGGCTCATGGTCGGCCCCAAGACATTGAAGGCACAAACTGTCAGTGATTGAGATGGTCCGACCACACTGAGTGCACTTTTTATCTTTATCTTTATTTAAAATTTGATAAACCGCTTTCCGTCGAAACATAAAGCGGTGTACAGTAAAAGGTTGGCAATGCAAAATAAGGAAAAGGAACGCTAGAGCAAGATAGGAGAGTAAAAGTATAAAAGCATAGACAGATATGACTCACCTCTAAATCATTACTGTTGTCGGTAACTCAATCCAGATTTACTGTTGTCAGTATCTAAATTCAGATTTACTGTTGTCAGTATCTAAATTCAGATTTACTGTTGCCAGTAACTCAATCCAGATCAACTGTTGTCAGTAACTCAATTCAGATATACTATTGTCAGTAATTCACTGCAGATTCATTACTGTTATCAACTCACTTTGGATTTACTGTGGTCAGTAACTCACTTTGGATTTACTGTGGTCAGTAACTCACTTCAGATGCACTGCTGTCACCAGTAACGCAATTCAGAATTGTCACTGTTGCCTGTATCTAACATCAGATCCATTACCATTGCCACAAGTCACCTATTGCAATACTGCCAATTTGTAACAGTTGATTGTCCTACTGCTCTAAGCCTCTCTATTTCTTCTACCCTAGCCAATAACTGTCCTGCCTACAATTGACAGTAACCTATTGCCAATATCTGTTCTTCCTACGGTTGCCAGTAACCTATTGCCTCTTAACTCTATCAGATTTTACCACTGCTGCCAGATACCCACGTCATTACAACCCTGTCTAACATACCACTGAGCCAAATACAGAAAATGCTACACTCTAACATAATGCTTATACGAATATCATACACCTGTATATTATTAGCGATAATAATAATTGACCTATCACTAAGTTTAAACAGCAAAAAATGGAAATTACACTTACCTGGTAATTGATGTTCCTTGAGGGAGTACAGTTCAGTCCTCCACCACTGGGTAGTGCACCTCCTCCTGCAACACGGAGACTGGACAAGTCAAACTTGTGACATCACCGGGTATATCCTGCTGGTCTTCTCCCATGATCCCCCAGTGACCTACTGTCAAAGCAGACTCAAAGGAGCAAACAAACAACCAGTTAAAGTACTAAATACAAAGCTATGCTCAAAACTTCAACTTTAAAATCACAGGGCCCCAAAAAGAAAGGCCGAAAACACCCTCCTCCGTGCCCCTGTCCCCCTGCGCACCAAACAGCGGAAGACAGAGAGCTAGAAGGAAGGAGAACTAAGGAAGAGTATAGGCAGAAAAGGTTGCTCTCTCGCGATTACCTGCCAATCAGAGCCCGTTGCCGACTCTAGGATCCGAAAGCATACTCGGAACTGTCGCCTCGCGTCTGAAACATCCATCCCCGGGCGGGAATGAGGACTGAACTGTACTCCCTCAAGGAACATCAATTACCAGGTAAGTGTAATTTCCATTTCCTTATCGGTCCTACAGTTCAGTCCTCCACCACTGGGATGTACCAGAGCAGTAATCATTGGGAGGGACCTATCCAGTCGGCTCGGCCCCTAAACGAACAGAGCAGGCACCGACCCCAGCCCGCTCCTCACGTCAACAGGCGGTAAGCCAACCAGGAAGACACGACCGAGAGCCCACTTGGATCCTCTTCACTGGTGAAAACAGCACAGAACTCTGCCCCAAGCAGCGCTAGTGCTTCAGAAAGACAAACTCGCCATCGCAAACACACTGAACGCCCTAGAAGCAGACCTACTGAGAAGGCTACCGGAGCTCCGCCTGAAAAATCCGCTTGAGCTCCCCCTTGGCTCTCGACCCCACCAGGGTGTCAAGTGTTAGCAACCGCTGCTCTCCCGCAGAACCCGCCTCCACGGAGGGACAGGCAGCGAAGAGACCTCCCAGAAAGCGACGGAACCTCACCTAAGGTCCAAGGAACACAGGTTACAAGCAAAGTGTTCTTGCGTAAGTCCCAAACCAACAACTAAACAGGCACAGCTGGATTCCACGAGGGAGAATGGAACCGAGGTCCATCCAGACAGAGGTGGGAAGCAAAAAGAGGGAAATGGAAAAAAACCACCAGCGTCAAACACCCTATTTGTCACACCTCTTAAGGGCTTTATTCTTTGCAACACAAAGTAGCTCTACAGCTATGTCCTGGACCAGTTGGAGTCTTTTTAATTGAGAATGTGGAATGCAGCTAAGCAATGAGTTGCAATAAACCAAGCGTGATCCACCAAGGGCATATAAGAGAGTGTCAAGTGCCCCAGAGTCCAGAATTGTTTCAGAAGATGTGGAGTCTTACATGGTGTGACAAAAAAGAAAGGAGACTCTGGTAGCCATGCCCACAACGCAATGCCAGTAGGCCAACCGCTTACATCACCTGGATATGCCCTCCGGAATTGGAGGAACCATGCAGAAGTAGCAATCGCCGACGTGATCCATGGGCCCTCTCCAGATCATTGGAACCGCAAAAGACTTTGATGGTCTTTTCCCATCCATCCACAGCCTGAGATCTGCTACACATGTATTGCAGCATATGTGTGGCGCCTAGCTTTTATCCTGATCTTTTATTCTGCAGCCAAAATATAAATTGTAGGCTTTCTGAACCGCCACAGTCATATGCCATTTTTGTGATGTAAAAGTCACATCACCACAACTAGAGCAGAAATTATCTGCATGATTAACACCAGGACGAGGAATCGCCAAATATGCTGTGAGTGACCTATCGGTATAAAATAAATATGTCTTTTTTTTTTTTTTTTTTTTTTTTTTTTACTGTCAAGCAAGGCAAATTTAAGTAGTGACTGCATCAACTGGTTTTGGACAGTTATTTCGATTGGTTGCAAGTAAAGATTATGCAAGCTCACGCAAATGTTGCAGAATACACTGGTAATGGTCCCCACTGACTAATGAAGAGCACATATCTTAGCAACCAGCCCCAGTCGGCCATTTTCACAATGACCTCTGAAAGGCATAGAACGGACCGGGCCACGGCCCCGTACCAATGCGTCGATGCTATCCAGTAGCCTCATATGTCCTCTGCTAAACATCGACCCGTCGCCGCAGACTGACAGGTCGCCATGAGGTCCAATATGGGCTGACCGCATCTGAGCGCACGCGGCGCACACACCGCCTGATGCAATCTCACTCCTCCGGCAAACACTCAGACCCCGCTAAGGATTTTCGCCACCACAGTGTCCCCACCGAAACGCAGGCCGCCAAGGCTTCAACCGCGCACGCTGTCCCTTCGCTCGGGCCACCCTGACCACCCGACCGACTCCACCCTGCCGATCGAAATAGGCCACCATCCCGGAGATCTCAGACAGCACCTACAGCGCTCGATCCGCTACCGTGTCTGTGAACGCCTGCCACGGCTGACGTACCGCGTACCGTTCCAGTCAGACGATGGAACACTGGGCGTGCTGCGTACACTAAAACGCCTTGTACATAAAGGATCCCCAAAATGTAGCCGAGTCTAACCACGCTCCGGCCAAGCTCCCGGAAGAAAGGGACAGAACCTTATAAAAAAGAAGTGGGGACAATTAGGAAGGCTTTCCTGTTTGATTTTTCTTTTTTTTTTTGTTTTGTTTTTCCTTTTTACAACTCCATAAGGGCCACAAGGCACACAACCGAACAGGGCATTGTCCAGAGAACGCAAGGCCCCTCCTCCAGGCTGACTCCACAGCCTAAACCGGCAGTCACCTTGGCTGATGCCGAGCAGCGCGGAAGCCAACTTGTAAGCCCAGCATATGAAGTATGCCTACTAGTACAGCATTCCACAATGGAGGGACATGTAACCGGACGGCTTTGAATATGAACCTACAGATATCCCGCGCTTGCTCCAAGACAAGCACTGTGCAGCCTACTGGTCTTCTCGGAGCACCGCCACGACCCGAAGACCTAAACCGGCCAGCAAAAGACGACGTACGCTGGGCCCGAAGGAACCTGGTTGAACGGATCCCAGCACTCCCTGTATCGTTAGGATCGGAGCATCCCCCCAAGGACTCAGCCCTGGCTGGAACCGGCTGAGCATAACTCCAGGCCCTGCGGCGAGCCCCCACGAAGAAGTGGGACGCAACGATGCCTTGAGGAAAGGGAAAGCCCAATGGGTGAAGCAAGTTGCTAGCCGACCAAGGGAGTAAACCCCACACGCGCACCTCAATGGAAGGTCGGAAGAACCGAGGATTCTGGTCCCACAGGTGCACCTGCTAGCCTTTAACAACATACACCTCTGCAGGTACAAAAAACTTAAATTGTGAGCACCTTCAGGGGTAAGGGGAATAGACGACAGCCTCCGACTGTTGACCACCTTGTCTTGAACAAACAGCAGCACCCCACCAAACAAATGATTGGGAATATATGACCTCAGAACCCCAAGACAGAGGTAAAACAGTAGAACGTGCAGTGGACGTGAATTTCCAGATCTGCCAGCCCCCCTGCCCACATTGAGAAGAGGCAGAGAAGAACTGCACCGGCGGATCTGGAGGGGTGCCTCCTGGACAGCCGGGCCACCGAAGGGAAAGCTGATGAATGAGGCCCAAACTCCTCAGGATGGCCCCGTCTTGCATTTGCAACCCCATGCAACACCATGACAACCCCGCTCATGATATCCCAAGCGATCTCTGTCATTGCTGCAACAATCACCTGAGCATGAGATCACAGAAGGAACACGGACATGCAGACGCACTCAAGGAGAGTGCACCTAAGAAGTATGAGCCTATCCAACATCCAGCACCACATGTCCAGGTGTCCCACTCCTGTCACCCAAAACACAGGACGCTTGAACCTAGGTGACCGTCATAGCAAAGACAGGGAGGCCTGACTGCCGCTATCAACCCTTCCAGGACCCTGGAACACTAAGCCCCTGACTGTACCATCCAGCAACACTTCTCACGATCCCCAGCAGGGGCCTTTCCCCAGATGGCCCAGATGGGCAGTGTTCCTGCCAAATGGGCAAGCTGCGCTCTGATAACATAGTGCAGAAAACCAAATCAAAGTGTCTTAACCTAGCTAATTTTTGTCTAATAGTGATCATTCATAATATCAGCCAGGCTCAATCATAACATTAGTATTAATGATCTCTAAAGATTGAAGAGTTACTAATGTAACACTAATTGTTTTTTTGGTTTTTTTTTAAAGAGCTTCAAAGGCGTTCTTGGAAACTACAGACCAATGAATCTGAGTTCAGTGCCAGTTAAATGATAGAACTTGTTCTGAAAAGCAGCACCAAGCTGTCTTTTCAAAGGGTTAATAAACATGTGAGTAAGCCAAATGATATGTATCTGGATGTTTTAGAAGGTACTTGACAAAGCCCCTTATGAACTTCTCCTGAGGAAGGAGATGATGTGCTATTATAGAATGGGAAATGGATCAAAAACAGGAACACAATAGGACTAAATGGCCAGTTCTCACAGGAGACCCGTAAATAGTGGAATGTCTCGGGATCTGCACTGGAACTGGCATCTGGTAACATCTACTGCACTGAAATGATCTGGAAAAGAGATCAGCAAACATGGCGATCAAATTTGCAGATGGCATAACGACATTTAGAGGCTGTCTGCACAATTTCCAAGCGTATAAACATGGAAATAGCATCCTTATGTAAATGACAATTTCAGAAAGGGCTCAATTTGTAGGTGGTTGTGCCGCCGATGACCCTGAATGGCCAAATCCTAGCACGGAAACCTGCTGCTGACAGACGTCGCTAACTGCCAGAATGCAGACAAAGGTAAAGGCACCCCCCAAGAAGTAAAACCCAAACCAATCACATTGCATTCAACTATAAAGCACAGTTACTTACCTGTAACAGGTGATCTCTGGGAACAGCAGGAATTAGTCATCACATATGGGTACGTCGGTACCGACGGAGCCCGCGCGGGAAAGCTCCCCAGCTTTTCAGATTAAAAGCTTTTGGGGCCTCCCACTGCACATGCGCGCTGCCTTCCCGCCTTCCTGACCAGCTCTCGTCAGTTCGAGTTTAAAGCTGAGACAATAGAGAGAGAGGACAGGAAGATAGATAGAGATACAACTCCTAGGGGAGGTGGGTGGGTTGTGATGACTAATTCCTGCTGTTCCCAGAGATCACCTGTTACAGGTAAGTAACTGTGCTATCTCCAGGAACAAGCAGGAATACGTCATCACATATGGGGACTCCCTAGCTAAGATGCCTGGGAGATCCCCCTCCAAGGGTAATCCATCTTCGCATGGATCTCAGGCATCCATCCAGGGAAGGTGGGCAGGAGTTGTTTAAGTATGGAACAGGTGTTTGAGGACAGCCTGACCAAACAAGGCATCCCGGCGGGAGTCCTTGTCCAAGCAGTAATGGGCTGTGAAGGTATGAACCGAGGCCCAAGTGGCTGCTCGACAGATCTGATCTATGGACACAGAGTGAAGATGAGCCATAGAAGTGGCCATGGCCCTCACATTGTGAGCTGTGACATGGCCCTCCATAGAAATGTTCTTACTCTGGTAAGCAAAAGAAATACACTGAGCGATCCAATTGGAAAGTGTACGCTTGGTGACTGGAAGTCCCAAATGAGAAGGATCAAAAGCCACGAAAAGTTGGGAAGACTTTCGATGTGGTTGAGTCCTGTTGAGGTAAAAGGCAAGAGCTCTTTTACAATCCAGAGTATGAAGGTTCCTCTCTGCACTGGATGCATGAGGAGCCGGGAAAAAGACAGGTAGATATACCTCTTGATTAAGATGAAAGGGCGAGACCACTTTGGGCATAAAGTGGGGATTCGTCCTAAGGACCACCTTATCATGATGAAACCTAGTATAAGGTGGATGAGCCACTAAAGCCTGCAGTTCACTGATGCGGCGAGCCGAAGTGACTGCAATAAGGAAAACAACCTTCCAGGAAAGAAATTTGAAGGAGGTAGAGTCCAAAGGCTCAAAAGGTGGCTTCATAAGCTGACCTAGAACTAGGTTCAAATCCCATGCTACCGGAGGAGGTCGGATGGGAGGTTTAGTTAGAGTCAGGCCTCTCATGAAACGTGAAACAAGAGGATGAGAGGAGACAGGTTGTCCATTTATAGGTTTTAAGGATGCTGCAATAGCACTCAAATGGACCCTTACTGAATTCGTCTTAAGGCCTGCATTTGAAAGATGCAGGAGATAGTCCAAGAGGGAATTCAAAGGAAGTGCTAGAGGGTCAAGACCCTGCTGAGCACACCAAATGGAAAAACGTTTCCATTTGAAAGCATAAGAACGCCTCGTGGAAGGTTTCCTAGAGGCATGAAGGATATCTGTCACAGGTTGAGAAAGATTAAAGTCTTGAAGACTTAGGCCTTCAGTAACCAAGCTCTGAGATGTAGGGATTTGGGGTTTGGGTGCCACAAAGTCCCCTCCTCCTGAGACAGAAGGTCTGGCGCAGCTCCCAGGTCCAGGGAGGATCCCTGGGAGAGATGCAGAAGTAGAGGGAACCACACCTGGCGTGGCCAGCGGGGAGCTATGAGGATCATAGTCCCGTGATCCCTCTGGAGCTTGAACAGAGTCTTGGATATTAGAGGAATGGGTGGAAAGGCATAGAGGAATTCCTGACCCCAATGCAGGAGGAAGGCATCGTGGGCCTGAGCTCCCTGACACTGAGTTCTGGAACAGAACCGGGGAAGTTTGGCATTCCACGGACTTGCAAAGAGGTCTATGTCCGGGGTCCCCCATTCCTGAAAGATTCTGCGTATCTGGTCCATATGTAGGGACCATTCGTGTGGAAGCAGAACTCGACTGAGTCTGTCTGCACGAGAGTTTTGAACTCCTGGAAGATACACTGCAAGAAGGTGAATTTGATGCTCTCTGGCGAAGGCCCATATTCTGAGAGCTTCGTTGCAAAGCGACAGAGAGCCTGTCCCTCCTTGTTTGTTTATATAGAACATGGCTACCTGATTGTCTGTCTGAACTAGGACAGTCAGGTTGACAAGGAGGGTATAGAAGACCTTGAGGGCAAGGTAAATTGCTCGCAGTTCCAGGAGGTTGATATGAAGGGTGGCCTCCTGTGGAGACCAAGTGCCCTGAGTGGAGAGGTTCTGAAGATGAGCTCCCCACCCTGTCTGGGAGGCATCTGTTGTGAGGGTTGCTTGGGACAACAAAGGTTGGAAGGGGGCCCCCAACAACAGATTCTTGGTGGATGTCCACCATTGGAGGGACCAAAATAGACGGCTGGAGGTGAGTATTTGGTCGGAGAGCGCTCCAGATGCTTGAGTCCACTGGATGGCCAAGGTCCATTGAGCTGCTCTCATATGCAGACGAGCGTAGGGCACCACATGTACCGTGGAGGCCATGTGGCCCAGAAGTCGCAGCATTTCCCGGGCTGTCAAATGACTGCTGGACTGAGCTGGGAAGGCCAAACTCAGCAGGCGTTGGGCCCTGACCTGAGGCAGGTAGGCCCTTGCAGTGATGGTGTCTAACTGGGCCCCTATGAACTCGAGAGACTGAGTAGGGATTAGTTGAGACTTGGGAAGGTTTACTACCAGTCCTAGATACTGCAGAAGACGCCTTGTGCGGTCCAGGGAAATTTGGGCCTGGGACTGAGACTGAGCTCGGATGAGCCAGTCGTCCAGGTATGGGAATATGAAAATTCCCAGGCCTCTTAGAAAGGCAGCTACGACTGCCATGCATTTGGTGAACACTCTTGGAGCAGAGGCTAGACCGAAGGGGAGTACTCTGTACTGGAAATGTTTTCCCTGAAACAGAAATCGAAGGTATTTTCTGTGGGATGGGTGGATGAGTATGTGTGTATACGCATCCTTTAGATCTAGAGAACAAAGCCAATCCTGACTCTGAAGGTATGGAAGGAGAATGCCCAGAGAAAGCATTTTGAATTTCTCCTTGAAAAGAAATTTGTTCAATTCTCTCAGATCCAGAATTGGTCTGAAGCCCTCTGTCTTCTTTGGTATTAGAAAATAAGGGGAGTAGAATCCCGTCCCCTGTTGAAGAAGAGGGACCTCCTCTATTGCCCCCTGGGCAAGGAGGGAGGAGACTTCCTGACCCAAGAGGGCCAGGAGAGATGGGGGAGAATTGAACTGCCTCACCATAGTATAAGGAGGAAGGTCGGAAAAATGGAGTTTGTAACCCTCTCTGATGATAGAGAGGGTCCATTGCTCTGATGTAATTTGCTCCCATCTGGGAGCAAAGTGAGCTAACCTTCCGGGTATGGTGAGGGGCTCTGGTTGTTCTAGAGCCAGAAAAGTTAAGTTCTCTAGGGGCAAGTCAAAACCCCTGAGGGGGTGGAGCCTGCTGAGGCGTAGCAGACGCCGCAGGCTTTGACCTTGCCTGTTTAGGTTGCTGACGTTTAGCAGCAAAACGAGGCTGAGAGGATTGTTGGCCAGTATTTGTAGAAAATCTGGACTTCTTGTAATAAGGCCTCTTAAAAGACTTCTTCTTGGCAGGAGTGGAGGTAGACTTAGAAAGTCTATCTAAGGTGGCATTTTCTGCATCCATTTGAGTGGCCTTAATTTGCCACTCCTCACCAAATAAGTTCTCACCTGTACAGGGCAGATTTCTTAAGCCATCGAGGACCCAAGGTTCTAGATCAGAAGCCTGGAGCCAAGCAAGACGTCGGGCTGCTATAGCAATGCCCGAAGCCCTACCAGCACCCTCAAAGGAATCAAAAGCTGCCCTGTTGGAGAACTTTGAAATATCCAAAAGGTGTTTCACCAAGGAAATGAACTGCTCCCTCTTATCCTCAGGGAGAAAGGGGGCAAAATGCCGAACTTTTAGAGCGATTTCACTGAGAAACATGCCCATGTAAAGACTATAGGAATTAATCCTGGCTATAAGCATAGTAGCCTGGAAAATTTTCCTGCCAAAAGAGTCTAGAGTCTTACATTCTCGCCCTGGAGGAGTAGAAGAGTGCCTTTTGGTACTCTTTATCTTCTTCATTGCAGACTTCACCACAATAGAATGGTGAGGCAACTGGGTTTTTTGGAAACCAGGAAAAGGGGGGACACGGTACATGGTGTCCAACCTGCGAGAAGAAGGAGACAATGTTAGAGGAGCCTCCCATAAGTCCATCAAGTGTTCTTGAAGGATTTCATGGATAGGCAGGGTGACTGCCTCTTTAGGAGACTTAGAGTATCCTAAAATATCCAGTTTCTTTGATCTGGGTTCCTTTTCAGAGGATGAAGCAATAGAAAGACCCTTAGCCATTTCTATGATGAAGTCCTGAAAGGACAAATCCTCTGGTGGAGACATTCTCCTGTTAGGAGAAGAAGGCTCCTCAGGAAGATCAAGGGAGAACTCATCAGAATCATCAGAGGAGTTAAAATCCTCTGAAGAAGCAGAGTATCCTCTATGTGCTTCCAACGCACGATACGCATACCGTTCGGTATCGACATCGGGCGTACCGGGTATGGGATCGGTACCGGGCAAAAGCCCGGATCCGGCATGCGGAACCGATCTGCGTTTGGAAGACGATGGCCTCGGTTCCGGTATGGAAGCCATTACCGGAACCGGACCCGGTACCGCTGGCTGCGGTACCGAGGGCGTAGCAGCATTAATAAAAGCCAGAATGGCCTGCTGCATGACTTGGACAGTATTGCCCATAGACGCCACTGCTGCCTGGATGTCGGTACCGGTATGGGCCGGTACCCCAGAGCAGTACAACAGGTGATCTGTCGAGGCCGCGCCATCGATGTCAACCTGTGACCCCATGATTGCTTTGGAGGCCGGAGCCTCCCGCCGGGGTTTTTTGGCCTGGGCAGAATCCTCGAACTCAGAATTGAGAGCCTCTCGATCTTTAGAAAGAGATTTGCTTTTAGAGGATTTGCCCACTGGAGTTTTGGTTACCTGAGATCCATCCGGAGAGGAAGACCTGGATGACTGTGATGCTTCTGAAGGAAACAGCACATGGAACTTGTTGGCCCGGTTCTGCAATCCACGTTTCGACATCTGGGAGCAGGATGGGCAGTCCGGTATGGAATGGTCAGGTCCTAAACATTTAAGACACCATTCATGGGTGTCTGTAAGAGGAATGACAGCACTGCACTTGGTACACTTTTTAAAACCAGGAACTGGCTTCTCCATGAGGAGAAATTGTGTAGGCCTGAAGGCCTAACAAAGTACCAAGCTGTGCTGAAGAAAAGAAAAATATTTTATTTATTTTTTGTTAAAAGAAAGAAAGAGAGACCGGCAGTACCGGTTTCAGAATGGGGAAGGCAGGTACGCGGTCTAAAGAAAACAATAAAATTAACAATTTCTTCAGCGGTGACAGGAACACGACCTGCTGGCTCCGCGGAAAAAAAAGAAACTGACGAGAGCTGCTCAGGAAGGCGGGAAGGCAGCGCGCATGTGCAGTGGGAGGCCCCAAAAGCTTTTAATCTGAAAAGCTGGGGAGCTTTCCCGCGCGGGCTCCGTCGGTACCGACGTACCCATATGTGATGACGTATTCCTGCTTGTTCCTGGAGATACTATCATGAAATTAAAAGGAAATTAAAATTAAAAGGAAATTAAAATTAGAATTAAAATTAAAATTAAAAGTAACAGCAAAAGGAAGTCCTTATCTGGGTGTAGCCGCGTGGAACAGCGTCGTCTGCTCAAACGCGGGGCTGCTCCGCTCTCCGCCACGAGGCCTCAGCCCTGCCGAAAAAATGGCGCCAATCCGAAGCAGGCCCGCTTGGCGCCAAACACCACAGAGGCGGCAAGAGCTCAGAGCCCCTCCATGCGGACTCGAGAGACTCCCTTGTGGCGTCGGGATGCAGCAGTTACCCCGCTGTAGCTGCGGGGTGAAGAGCTGTCCAGACACGCTGCTGCCTCGCGCCACCAGAAGTAGCAGACGCTGCGAGCCCCGGCCCACCGGCTAAAGAACCTCGAACGGCCTGAGGCTCCCGCCGCGATGGGAATCTGCCGCATGGACACTGCCAAAATGCAGGTGTTCCACAGAGCTCTCCCCCGTACAGTCCTGGGGGAGAGATCATCACCAGGCACAGAGACCGAAGAATCCCAAGCAGAGAGGCTAGCTGGCAGCGTGAACTTTGAAAAGGGACAGAACCCCCCTTTACACTAAGGCAGACTAGGTGAAAATAAATAAAGTAAAAGTAAATGAAATTAAATGAAAATGAATTCAATTTACAGGATTACACCTAAAGAAGGGCAAAAGAAATGCAAGGTAAATCAAATCCTGAACTGCTTCTCAAGTGAGCCCAGCACCTAGGCTCACTACGTCCTCATGCTGCATGGAGACTGGACACACTGGGGGATCATGGGAGAAGACCAGCAGGATATACCCGGTGATGTCACAAGTTTGACTTGTCCAGTCTCCATGTTGCAGGAGGAGGTGCACTACCCAGTGGTGGAGGACTGAACTGTAGGACCGATAAGGAATCACATGACAATACCTATAATACACAAACATACCCGAAATGACTGCCATATTGGACACACTCATGCAAACAACTACCCAAAAATTAACTATCATAGACTAATACACATACAACAAACAAACCCACAACAAACATGCAAAAAAATCTGCTCCAACAACCCATCCTCCCTATTATGCATCCTTATTAATGCACGATCAATGAAAAATAAACTCCCCATATTTAATAATCTGATAACAGACTTAAAACCAGACATTTTATGCGTCACAGAGACATGGCTCTCTGAAACAGATACAGTCTACCTAAATCAACTTGATAATGAAAACTATGACACATTTTACAAACACAGATCCAATAAAAAAGGCGGAGGAGTACTAATGATGACGAAAAAGATATTAAACGCCAAATCAATCCAATCAAATATCTCTAATAACAGACACATTATTGGTAAAAATCGGTCTCATGAAAATTTGCTTATAGACCCCCAGACCAAAAAGCAGATGGCCTGGATTCTCTTATTGAACTCCTTAGCTCATCTACTGAACAAAACCCCGCAATCATGCTAGGCGATTTTAACCTTCCGTCACTACCAACACCAGACTCTAAACTATTCCTAGACACCATAGCAGACATAGATTATCATCAAATAATTAACACAGCAACACATATCAAAGGAGGAACACTAGATCTGGTTCTTCTTCCTGATACACTCTTCAAGCTAGTCAATTCAAATTCCATTGAATGCACAGAGACGCCTTGGTCTGATCATTATATCATCAAAATAAATCTAACATATCCTACCGCTAGCGTCAAAAACTACATAAGAAGTGGCCCTACTTCAAAATTCAAAAAATTTAATGAAACAGAATTCCTTGATTCAACAATCCCCCTCTTCTTATCATCCACATCAGATTTGGATGATGCTGTTAACAACTGGAATGAAACCATCAACAATGCAGCTAAAAATAATCACCCAAATAAAGCACAGTTACTTACCTGTAACAGGTGATCTCTGGGAACAGCAGGAATTAGTCCTCACATATGGGTACGTCGGTACCGACGGAGCCTGCGCGGGAAAGCTCCCCAGCTTCCTAGAATGGAAGCTTTTGGGACCTCCCACTGCACATGCGCACTGCCTTCCCGCCTTCCTGAACAGCTCTCCTCAGTTTCGAGTTTATAGCTGAGTCAATAGAGAGAGGACAGGAAGATAGATAGATAAAAGATACAACTCCTAGGGGAGGTGGGTGGGTTGTGAGGACTAATTCCTGCTGTTCCCAGAGATCACCTGTTACAGGTAAGTAACTGTGCTATCTCCAGGAACAAGCAGGAATAAGTCCTCACATATGGGGACTCCCTAGCTTAGATGCGTGGGATCCCCTGTCAAGGTTCGCCATCTTCGTATGGATCTCAGGCATCCATCCTGGGAAGGTGGGCAGGAGTTGTCTAAGAATGGAACAGGTGTTTGAGGACAGCCTGGCCAAACAAGGCATCCCGGCGGGAGTCTTTGTCCAAACAGTAATGGGCTGTGAAGGTATGAACCGAGGCCCAGGTAGCGGCTCGACAGATCTGATCAATGGAAACAGAGTGCAGATGAGCCATAGAAGTTGCCATGGCTCTCACATTGTGAGCTGTGACATGGCCTTCCAGAGAAATGTTTTTACTCTGGTAAGCAAAGGAAATACACTGAGCAATCCAATTGGAAAGTGTACGCTTGGAGACTGGAAGTCCCAAATGTGAAGGATCAAAAGCCACGAAAAGTTGAGAAGACTTTCGATGTGGCTGAGTCCTATTAAGGTAAAAGGCTAGAGCTCTTTTACAATCCAGAGTATGAAGGTTCCTCTCTGCACTGGAGGCATGAGGAGCCGGAAAAAATACAGGTAGATATACCTCTTGATTAAGATGAAAAGGCGAGACCACTTTAGGCATAAAGTGGGGATTCGTCCTAAGGACCACCTTGTCATGATGAAATCTTGTATAAGGTGGATTAGCCACTAGAGCCTGCAGTTCGCTGATGCGACGAGCGGAAGTGACTGCAATTAGGAATAATACCTTCCAGGAAAGAAATTTCAAGGAGGTAGAAAATAACGGCTCAAAAGGTGGCTTCATAAGCTGACCAAGCACTAGATTCAAATCCCATGCGACCGGGGGGGGTCTGATGGGAGGTTTAGTGAGGGTCAGGCCTCTCATGAATCTTGCAACAAGAGGATGAGAGGAGATAGGTTGTCCATTTACAGGTTTCAGGGATGCTGAAATAGCACTTAAATGGACTCTTACAGAATTCGTCTTAAGGCCTGCATTGGAAAGATGCAGGAGATAGTCTAAGAGGGAATTCAAAGGAAGTGCCAGAGGGTCAAGGCCCTGCTGAGCACACCAAATGGAAAAACGTTTCCATTTGAAAGCATAAGACCGCCTCGTGGAAGGTTTCCTAGAGGCATGAAGGATATCTTTCACAGGTTGAGAAAGATTAAAGTCTTGAAGACTTAAGCCTTCAGTAACCAAGCTCGGAGATGTAGGGATTTGGGGTTTGGGTGCCACAAAGTCCCGTCCTCCTGAGACAGAAGGTCTGGTGCAGCTCCTAAGTCCAGGGAGGATCCCTGGGAGAGCTGTAGAAGCAGAGGGAACCACACTTGGCGTGGCCAGCGTGGAGCTATGAGGATCATAGAGCCGTGATCTCTCTGGAGTTTGAACAGAGTCTTGGGAATCAGTGGAATGGGTGGAAAGGCATATAGGAACGCCTGACCCCAATGGAGGAGAAAGGCGTCCGTGGCCTGAGCTTCCTGACATGGAGTCCTGGAACAGAACCGGGGAAGTTTGGCATTCCACGGACTTGCAAAGAGGTCTATGTCCGGGGTCCCCCATTCCTGAAAGATTCTGGTTATCTGGTCCACGTGTAGGGACCACTCGTGTGGCAGCAGAACTCGACTGAGCCTGTCTGCTCGAGAGTTTTGAACTCCTGGAAGGTACACTGCTAGCAGATGAATTTGGTGCTCTCTGGCGAAGGCCCATAATCTGAGAGCTTCGTTGCAAAGCGACAGAGAGCCCGTTCCTCCTTGTTTGTTTATGTAAAACATGGCCACCTGATTGTCTGTCTGAACCAGGACAGTCAGGTTGGCAAGGAGGGTATGGAAGACCTTGAGGGCAAGGTAAATTGCTCGCAGTTCCAGGAGGTTGATATGAAGGGTGGCCTCCTGTGGAGACCAAGTGCCCTGAGTGGAGAGAGTTAGCAGATGGGCTCCCCACCCCAATTGGGAGGCATCTGTTGTGAGGGTTGCTTGGGGTAGCAAGGGCTGAAAGGGAGCCCCCAACAACAGATTCTTGGTGGATATCCACCAATGGAGGGACCAAGACAGACGGTTTGAGGTTTGTATTTGGTCTGAGAGTGCTCCCGACGCCTGAGTCCACTGGGTGGCCAGGGTCCATTGAGCTGCTCTCATATGAAGACGAGCATAGGGCACCACATGTACTGTGGAGGCCATATGGCCCAGGAGGCGTAGCATTTCCCTGGCTGTCAAGTGAGTACTGGACTGGGCTTGGGAGGCCAAGCTCAGCAGACGCTGACCCCGAACCAGTGGAAGGTAGGCTCTTGCAGTGGTGGTGTCCAACCGGGGCCCCTATGAATTCTAGAGACTGAGTAGGGCTGAGTTGAGACTTGGGAAGGTTTACCACCAGTCCCAGATACTGCAGAAGGTTCCTTGTGCGGTCTAGGGAAATCTGGGCCTGCGACTGAGTTGGAGCTCGAATGAGCCAGTCGTCCAGATATGGGAATACGAAAATCCCCATGCTTCTGAGAAATGCGGCTACGACTGCCATGCATTTGGTAAAGATTCTTGGGGCAGAGGCGAGACCGAAGGGAAGTACTCTGTATTGGTAATGACTTCCCCTGAACAGAAAGCGAAGATATTTTCTGTGGGAGGGATGGATGAGTAGATGTGTATACGCATCCTGCAGGTCTAGAGAACAAAGCCAGTCCTGACTCTGAAGGTATGGAAGGAGAATGCCCAAAGAGAGCATTTTGAATTTCTCCTTGTACAGAAATTTGTTCAATTCTCTCAGATCTAGGATTGGTCTGAATCCCCCTGTCTTCTTTGGAATGAGAAAATAGGGGGAGTAGAAACCTGACCCCTGTTGATGAAGAGGAACCTCTTCTATGGCCCCTTGGGCAAGCAGAGAAGAGATCTCCTGATCCAACAGGGCTAGGAGAGGAGATGGAGAATTGAAGGGTCTCACCATGTGATGAGGAGGAAGGCTGGAGAAATGAAGTTTGTAACCCTCTCGGATGATAGAGAGGGTCCATTGCTCTGTTGTGATCTGTTCCCATCTGGGAGCAAAGTGAGCTAACCTTCCAGGTATGGTGAGAGGTTCTGGTTGGTCCAGAACCAGGAATGGCAAGTTCTCTAGGGGCAAGTCAAAACCCCTGAGGGGGTGGAGCCTGTTGAGCTGCAGTAGCTGCTGCAGGCTTTGCTCTTGCTTGTTTCGTTTGCTGACGTTTAGCCGCAAAACGAGGTTGAGAAGATTGCTGGCCAGTATTGGAAGCATATCTGGCCTTCTTATAATAAGGCCTCTTGAAAGACTTCTTCTTAGTGGGAGTAGAAGTGGACTTAGAAAGTCTCTCTAAGGTGGCATTTTCAGCGTCCATTTGAGTGGCCTTAACCTGCCACTCTGCACCGAATAAGTTCTCACCTGTACAGGGCAGATTCCGTAAGCCATCTAGAACCCAGGGTTCCAGATCAGAAGCCTGGAGCCAGGCCAGACGTCTGGCTGCGATAGCAATGCCAGAAGCTCTGCTGGCTCCTTCGAAGGAATCAAAGGCAGCTCTGTTGGAGAACTTAGAAACATCTAAAAGTTGTTTCACAACAGAAAGGAAGTCCTCCTGTTTATCCTCAGGGATAAGGGAGGCAAAATGCCGTACTTTCTTGGCAAGTTCCCCTAGGAACATGCCCATATAGAGGCTGTAGGAATTAATCCTGGCTATAAGCATACTAGCCTGGAAGATTTTCCTACCAAAAGAGTCTAGTGTCTTACATTCCCTTCCTGGAGGTGTAGAAGAGTACCTTTTAGTACTCTTGATCTTTTTCATTGCAGACTTTACCACAATGGAGTGGTGAGGCAATTGAGTTTTCTGAAAACCAGGAGAAGGAGGGACCCGATACATGGTGTCCAACCTACGGGAATAAGGAGACAGAGTTAAAGGGTTCTCCCAGAAATCCATCCATTGTTCCTGAAGGATTTCATGGATAGGCAGAGTAACTGCTTCTTTAGGAGACTTAGAGTATCCTAAAATATCCAATCTTTTTGACCTTGGTTCCCTTTCAGAGGAGGTAGTGATAGAAAGGCCTTTAGCCATTTCTAAAATAAAGTCCTGAAAGGACAAATCCTCTGGAGGAGACATTCTCCTTTTTGGAGAAGAAGGTTCCTCAGGAAGGTCAAGGGAGAGCTCTGCAGACTCATCAGAGGAGACAAAATCCTCAGAGGAATCGGTGTATTCTCTAGTTTCCTCCAACGCACGATACGCATACCGATCGGTATCGACATCGGGCGTACCGGGTATGGAAGCGGTATGGAGCGAAAGCCCATACGGTACCGATTTGCGTTTAGAAGAGGAAGGCCTGGGTTCCGGCATGGCGGACGATACCGGAACCGGGCCCGGAACCGCTGGAAGCGGTACCGATGGCGTTGCAGCTTTAATGAAAGCCATGACGGCCTGCTGCATGGATTGGACAGTATTGCCCATAGACGCCACGGCTGCCTGGATGTCGGTACCGGTATGGGCCGGTACCCCAGAGCAGTCCAACAGGTGATCTGTCGAGGCCGTGCCATCGATGTCAACCTGTAGCCCCTGTATTGGCGTTTTGGAAGGTAGGGCTTCCCGCCGGGGTTGTTTGGCTGGGGCAGGATCCTCAAAACTAAGAGCCTCTCGATGCTTTGAAGGAGATTTGCTCTTTGAGGACTTGCCCACAGAAGGTTTGGTTACCTGAGATCCATCCGGGGATGATGACCTGGATGACTGTGATGTTGGATTCTCTGAAGCAAACAGCACATGGAATTTGTTGGCCCAGTTCTGCAGCCCACGCTTAGACATTTGGGAGCAGGAAGGGCAGTCCGGAATGGAGTGGTCAGGCCCCAAACATTTAAGACACCATTCATGGGTGTCTGTGACTGATATTACAGCAGTACACTTGGTACACTTCTTAAATCCAGGGGCTGGCTTCTCCATGTGGAGAATTAAAGTAGGCCTGAAGGCCTAACTGAAGTGACCAAGTGCTGAAAAAATAATAAAAGAAAATAATTTTTTTAAGAAAGAAAAAGGAAGACCGGCGATACCGGTATCGGTATGGGAAGGCAGGTACGCGGTCTAAAGAAACAAAACAAAAAACTACAATTTCTTCAGCGGTGACAGGATACACGACCTGCTGGCTCCGCGGAAAAAGAGAAACTGAGGAGAGCTGTTCAGGAAGGCGGGAAGGCAGTGCGCATGTGCAGTGGGAGGTCCCAAAAGCTTCCATTCTAGGAAGCTGGGGAGCTTTCCCGCGCAGGCTCCGTCGGTACCGACGTACCCATATGTGAGGACTTATTCCTGCTTGTTCCTGGAGATAAAGACTATACACACCAAAACAAATAGTACACCATGGTTTAACAACACACTAAGGACAAATGAAAAGAGAACTAAGAAAACATGAAATGAAATGGCGGAAATCTAAGTTGTCTATACACAAAGAAATATACAATAACCATCTCACAAAATATAAGGAAACAATAGACAGCACAAAGAAAAACTATTACGCAGCAACCTTAGCAAAATCATATAATAGACCTAGAGAGCTATTTTCCATTGTCAGAAATCTAACCAATAACGCTCAAACCTCTAGCAACGAAATCACTGACATCTCAGTACAAACCCTAGCTAATCACTATCAAAACAAATCAAAAAAACCTACTATGTCCTTAGAAACTATTAACATTTCTTACCAGACTGTAGATGAATGGTCAGACTTTTACCCCATTTCAAAAGTGTCATTAAAAACTATCATCTCTGGACTAAATACCACAACTTCGTATTTAGATCCATGCCCAGTATCATGGATAAAAAACACACTGCCAACACTACTATCCTATATTCTTCCAATAGTCAACCTCTCACTAACCCAAGGATACCTTCCACCCTCGCTCAAACATGCGCAAATACGCCCAATCCTAAAGAATTGCAAATTAGATAAAACATCTCCAGTATCATACAGGCCCATCTCTAGCATACCATTTTTGGCCAAAATAATTGAAAAGGTAGTGCAATTACAGACACAGGAATATATAGACTCATCTTACCCACTTGACGAACAACAATATGGATTCCGGCCCCGCCACGGAGTCGAAACACTTCTAACAGTATTAATCGATACACTCCTAAAAGGAATTGACAATCATAAACAGGCATTCATCCTCCTTTTCATCGACATATCAGCAGCTTTTGATAGTGTGCATCACTCAATAATGCTCAACAACCTAAGCCAGATAGGCATAAACTCCACCGTACATAAATGGTTCACCTCATACTTAACAGAACGCAAAATGTAAGAATAGGTAATCAAACCTCCAATACATACAAACAAGAAATAGGTTTACCACAAGGTTCAGCATTATCAGCCCTACTTTTCAATATTTACATAAAAAAGGTCTGCAATATCTTTAAAAAATTTGGAGTACAATATCACCTCTATGCGGACGATATTATGATGTACATACCATTTACGATCCCTAACCTACCGATACAACTCCTATCAGACTGCTATAACGAAATTACAATTTGGCTAAAAACTCAAAACCTCCATATAAACCATGCTAAAACCGAAGTCCTAATCGTAACAAAAAACCAATCATTTATCCCTCCAACCCACATAACACTACAAAACCAAGAACTTAAAATAAAAAACGAAATAAGATATCTAGGTGTCATTTTAGATACACACCTTACAATGGAAACCCACATCAGAAATACTATAAAGAAAATCTACTTCAAACTTAAAATCCTCAAACAACTACGCCCCCTCGTATTTATCCAAGATTTTATTAATATAACACAGGCTACCATAACCCCCCACTTCGATTTCGCCAACCTAATACTTATGGGCATTTCAAAACAGAACATCAAAAGAATTCAACTAGTGCAAAATGCAACAGCTAGAATTATATTAAAAATAAACTCACTCCAACACATAACACCGATACTAGCATCCCTTCACTGGTTACCAATACAAAGCAGAATAATGTACAAAACAATAATAACTGCATTCAAAGCCTTAAACGACATGGCTCCGAAGACATTATGTAACCTAATATGCAAAGAACCACCTAAGCCTACTCACAGAAAAGGACAATTAAATAAACTAAAGATTCCAAAAAAATTCGTAAAAACTCACAAATTAACAATAGAGCCTTTTCACACATAGCTCCAACCATCTGGAATTCACTACCAGAGGACCTACGATCAGTGACAGAGATCACGGAATTCCGGAAAAAATTGAAAATGTATCTATTCACTAAACACTATAATACCATGGAAAACCCTCCACTCGACTTAAAGGCTAAAACCGGAACCTGCCCACATCAATTATATACTCCCTACTATAACGGACAACACACATAGCTCAAACGAAATGACGCTCCATTCTATTATGCCCTAACACCTCCACATGTATATAGTTGCATCTGTTATGTACTGCCATATGTTGTACAGACATTACATTTTGTTTAGATAAATTGTTACTCACACTGGTTTAGTTGAAATATTCTGCTTAGTTATTACTCTCTGCTTTGTTTAAGTTAAGATGTTCTATGTAAAACAAACTTCGCTTTGTTAACTGTTGTTAATTGTACACCGCAACTGATCGCTGGAAGATGCGGTATATAAATGAGTGTAAAATAAATAAAATAAAAAAATAGACACTGATTGGGTTTGACATCATTGGGAAGATGGCTCCCGCCAAGTCAAAGGACGCCAATGTCTTCATCAAAAAGAGGGGGCACGAGAAAAAGCCCATGTACCGAAAAAGAAAAGGAGACCTGAAAAAAAAAGTGCAGCGCTGAAGCACCAACAGTCATCAGGATTGACAAAGGCGAGAAGGACAATGCAAATCTAGATCTGGAGTGGAGGAGTGGCCTAGTGGTTGGGGAGTGGAGGAGTGGCCTAGTGGTTGGGGAGTGGAGGAGTGGCCTAGTGGTTGTGGAGTGGAGGAGTGGCCTAGTGGTTGGGGCAAGGTACTTCAGGCCGGAAGGTCGGGGGTTCAAATCCCACTAGAGGACAGCAACCTTGGGCCGGAAGGACTGGGGTTTCTAGTCCCACAGGTGCTCCTTGTGGTCTTGGGCAAGCCACTTAACCCTCCATAGCCCATGTTCCCTGTAAAATAGTTATCTCCAAGTTATAATGCCCTGTTCAATGTAATTTCAGTTTGTTCAATGTAAACCGCACTGATGCAGAATAGCGCGGTATATAAGAGAATGTAAATAAATAAATAGAATGGTACCGGAATGACAAAAAACAAACAGGTAAGAAAAATGAACTTATCTCCGGGATTCAGATGGATGTACGAAGGGCTCCATGGGAAAAAAAAAAAAAAAGAGGAGGTTAAGACTGCTCCTTCAGGCGTTAAGGCCGGCAAGCATGCATGGAGTACATTCCAAAAGCTTCTCATGTGGGCTCCGGTGATGTCACCCTTATGTGAGGGCTGACTTTCTGCTTGGTCCCGGAGCAAAAACATTTAACATTAGCCCATCCTTTTCAGACAGCTATTTCCCCTGGGCATCTCTTTATTCCTCACTGATCTTGCATTAAAATACATACATGGTCTAGGAAATGAAACATCTAACTCTGGTGCAGATTTTCTAATAGAGTCAAAAGCCTCACCCTCAAAAACTCAACAGTATTTTCCACCACCTATTATTTTTTGCACTATTTTTATAAGCGACCATTACCTGTCATTACCTCAATTGGCTTTTTTCCTCTATCTGAACTCTAAAAAGAGCTCTATAACCTGGTCTATATCCTGCTAAATATCTAAATGTCTACATTTAATAGCGCTTGTATATGAAATAAATGAAAAAAAGAATCCATAAAGCCAAAGTTTTCTTGTCACTCTAAATATTTAAAAATATATTTATTTCAAAATGGGGCATGTTTTACTAAGGGGTGTGATGATACTGCACTTTTGTGCCGCAAATTTAGCGTGGAGGGTCGAGCTTCTGTCCTCCTGCCATTAGCATTGTTAACATGCAATACTGCACTAACCTGCACATGGGCGACCTCAACACTACTCACTGAGGTGACATTAAGTGCAACATTCACAGATAGCATGTGTTCAAATGCCCATGCTAACTACAATGCCCCATCGACACCCATGTCCATCCCTAACCCAGCCAGTCCCTGCCCAATGCTCGCTACCCAGGTAGTCGTGAGATCTTTAGAATGGAGCCCTGCGCCATTAGTATGGCGTGCTCAGCACACTGCAAAACCCACATGTTAGCAGACACGCCCAAGTGTATTTGGTTTCCCCCTCTCTTTTTTGAGCAATATATACAATAGATTTTAATATATGAATGCTTTCTTTGACAATGGTCGATTATCTTGTTATCTTTTGGGTGATTTTGTAGCATAAGTCCGTTAACTGGAATTTGGATTTTTATTTTCATTTGAATATTTTAATGGACCAAATGACTTGTACATTAATTTCCGATATAGTTATGAACCTCTCATGTAAGTACAATTTTAGTTTATAAAACCATTTTAGTCCATGAACCCCAAGTCCTAGGGATTACAATACTCTTAGTTTTATTGGTGACCTGATATTATCTATTACGGAGCCTGGTTGAGTTTAGACGGGGATCTGCTGGGCATGTGAGCCATCAGAATCGGGGCATGGCCGGCATGTCCAGGCTGGTAGACCTGATTCTGATCCCATGGGCATTTCTAGCTCCCGCAGGATCAGAATTGGATGCTACTGCTGTATGCCCACATTGCGGGGCCACACAGGGGGTAGACGGACATAACAGAATTGGCCTCTTAGTAGTATCTCTGACGCAGGCATAATTGCCTGAACACAGTTTTGTAGCATTACTGAAGTTGACTGTATGTTCTGCCTTTCTCACAGCAAACATATGGCCCAATCAGAATTATCCATAAAAGTGGCGACGCTGAATACCCATGGGCCCTGGCAAACACTCCCTCTCCACAGATAGCAGCAACATTCAGCCTGCTAAACATACAGCTAAGTGGTTTTGTTCTAAATAAAATTGGGTAACTCAATGAACAGTGGGCTGAATATTGTGCTATCCAAAGAATTGAGCAGAGACACCCATACATCAGCCCAGCACTATCTAGGTGAGGTGATCTGCAAGAAATCTGTACAGTGCAGTTGAAAATCCATAGACAAGGGATTTATATGTTTAGCAGCTGGTTTTGTACAGTTTTTGGCTCCTGATTTCCAGGTCCCTTTGCTCTTGTGTTTCTCCTAGAATTGGAAAGGGATATCCTCTTTCCCTTTTTCCACCTGTTATTTTCCTATGTATGACACAAATATAGCGGCAACATCAGCTGGGGGAACAAGTGGAGAGAGAACATGCCTGTGTCAGGATAATTGCAAAGTGTTATAGATGGTCTCACCAGAGTATCAAACTATGTCAGACTCAATATAAATACTCGATTATAACTAACGTCAATATGTAAGTAAAAACTCCAGTAATATATCTTATCTTCACCCTTTATGTATAATCGCTGTTTCACAGGGAATATTAATCAAATGTAGTCTCAGACGGCACTGTCAACCACAATCTCTGTGGAAACATAGGAAGGCGTTGAGAGAACATTAAGTTGTGGTTTGGAGCAAGGAACAAGAAGAAATATCAACGGAGCTAAGATAAGCTTGAATTTTTAATATTTTGAGAGACACAAGGTAGAGGAATTCTGGTGATATTTGTGCACAATATTTTTGCTGTTCAGAAAAAAAGAAGAAAAAAAGAGGAAAGGCAATACCATAGTAGTCGTTGATGCAAATGAGGCACAATTTGTTCTCCACAGAGATTGTGGTTGAAAGTGCCGTCTGAGTCTGAGACTACATTTGATTAATATTCCCTGTGAAACAGCGATTATACATAAAGGGTGAAGATAAGATATATTACTGGAGTTTTTACTTACATATTGACGTTATTTATAATAGTGTGTCAGGATAAGGCAGCTTGGAAACATACTGGAGCCGGAGTGAGGAGGGAAACCATCTTCTGGTGAATTTCACCAGCTGACCCTTAGACTTGAAAAACAAGCAGTGCTGTTTCACTGTTCTTACAAACAGGAAACCCCTAGCTTGCTAGATTTGTTCTTTCCAGAGACCATTCTGTTGTCTAAACTAGTTCTACTGTGCTCCAAAACTCTATTATTAGAATTATTCACTTTGAACTTTCTAACTACTACCAAATGCTCCCTTGAGGATTCTGTTATCCCTGTACAGCCAGCCCAGGCATCTCTAGGGGCCCTTTTACACAAAGGCTGTGGAATGTGTCTGCACTTCTCGCCAAAAGACAGAAGGTACTTATTAACTGGAATCTGTTGATCATAGATTTTAGTTGGTATAAGTACAGATTCATACATTTAAAGCGACAGTGTATGAAAAGAATCATTTTTATCGGTGCAGATATGTGCTACCCTGTGGTATTAATGTACACTTATTTGCATGTCCATACTCTCACCTCTTACCTGCACAGGTGGATGGCCGCTATTGCTCTGACGGAACACTCCCTCATCACCTGCACTAATCTCATCATAGTCCTCAAGCATGCGCACACTCATGTCTGGCTTTAGGTTCTCCTGCACGTATTCCACATAGCTGTCGCGGCTTGAGAAGTCTGACGGCGTCAGAAAGCCCTTCAACTGCTTCTTCCGAGGGGCAGCAGCTGAAGTGTAAACTTCTGAACAAACTGGGATGCTTGGGCAGGCAGGCACTTTAGGCTGGAAAATGGATCTCAATAGCCGGGGCTGATCTTCACTGTGTGCATCTCCAAAAGCTACCTGTTGTGCACGGTCCCATCCCATGACTCGCACCAGCTCCAAGATAAGATTAGCCATGGCCATGCTAAACTCAAACTCTAGCTGAATACGACTTCTCTCATTGAAGTTTGTTGAGGCTGCAGTGCTGTCCTGAAGCCGAGACCCTTGCTCATTGCTGCTGTTGAGGTTGTCCATCAAGGAGGTTACACATAAATAACGTTTTACCAGAGAGAACAGCATCTTCCCTGGAATCTGTAATAAAATAAATCAAACAGCTCAGCCTTCATAATAGTCCAGAACCCACTCTCTGACCACAGTCCATGTGCTGCTCCCAGCCCTCCATCTATGTGTTTTGAACGAGTTACGCCAACCATGCTCAACCCAACATGAGACAAACTCACCAAGCTCACGATGTAGGTACTGCCATCAAACCACAGCATAACCCACATCCTGGTGCTAGGCCACTATCCCCTCCCAGTACCCTGTCCATATGCTTTCGTAAGGTCACAACTCCCATTTCAGCCTAATCTATATGCTGCCATTGGGCCATGGCATCTGCTCCCACCCTACAGCCTGTGCACTGCCGCTGAGCCACATCCATCCTCCCAGCTCATTGTCCATGTGCTACCACAGATGCCAGCATGCATATAGGTGCAGGGCAAAAATATACACTCCAACCCACTGCACAAACATTACTTTGAGGAGAATCTCTCAGTCTATAGCTGCCCAAATGATTCCAATCCCTGCCATGCCATGAACATTTACCTGAGGCAGATGTATTCCCTCGAAGGAAATGCAATGCTCCTCTGAGGACGTGGTCTCTGCAAACAGCTCCAGGAGGGTGTAGCGACTGTCAAAGTCCATATGTTGCTCAATGCCATCCTGCTGGCTGAGGGAGAGGAGAACATAGGCCCGACTCCCTGAAAGCCCAAGAAAAGCACATCAGTTAGCAGCCAGCACTGAATACTACTTAGATACTCTACATCACACTGAGAAGAGAAGGAAAGCTCTGCATATACCTGACCCCAGAGCAGCTACTCTCCCCATAAGCAGAGGCTCTGTACCTCTCCCCCCAAAGCACACACGCTCTTCTCACAGCAAGAGGGGTTCTCTCCCTGCACCCTCACCCCCCAACCCCAGAGAATGCCCTCTCCTCCTACAGAAGGGGGCTCTCTCTGCACCCCCTCCCCCAGAACATGCCCTTCCTTCTACAGGAGGAGTTCTCTCTGCACATACCTCCAGAACACGTCCTCTCATCCTACAAGAGGGGCTTTCTCTCTGCACCCCCTCCCAAAAGCATGCCCTCTCCTTCAAAAGGAAGATCGCTCTCTACACCACCCCCCTAGAGCATGCTCTCTCCCCCTACAGGAAAGGCCCCTTCTGCAACACCCCCCCCCCCCAAGGATGCCCTTCTCCTCTCACAGGAAAGACTCTCATTGCAGCATCGCTCCCCCACAGCATGCTCTCCTCCTACAGTCGAGGCCCTTTCTGCATCCTTCCCCCCACTTTCCACCCACATATGTACACTAGGAAGGGTTCTGAGAAAAGGTGAAGACTTATGTAAACTTGAACAGTAGTAATGAAAATGGGTCCAGGTTGGGCCATCTGCCAATTATACAAACATAAAATTTAACTTAAATTTCAGCATTTCTATTCCACATTTACAAAGAAAAGAGTTCAAGGTGAACTATTTATAAACAAAAATAATGGATTATAGTGAACATTCAGGGAGCTTTATCTAGTAACAGCAGTTCTCTAGCTAGAATAGGCAGATTAAGTGGATTACAAGAAATTGCAGAATGGGAAAGTTTTCAGATGTGTACATTCCAGTGAACCGTCGGCGCAATAGGTAGAAAAAATGTTTACCCAGAGTGCCCTTTGGATTACATTTCATCATGAAGGAGTAATTCAGATTGTTTTAGTTTGAGGATCAAAAAAGACTGTATGCATGATAATGGCCGTCATACAGTTGAGGTCAACATTATTGGCATTCTTGCAGTTCAATCCCTTAATGTCCAATATCTCTTTTAAAAAAAGTGGCCATTAAAAAAAGTGGCCAGAAAAATGGCTTTGGACTATATATGCATACATATTTGACACATAAAAAGCAGCAAATAAAATAAGACAAATTAAAAAAGGAAATAGTATAAAAACTGGGACATTGCCAGGACATGATTATTCCTATGAAAAAAGGCGCATACAGACCCCCCCATATAAACAATTCTAGTTTCCTTAATTGAAACGGACAGAGTCAATACACTGTGTTGAATTTTTTTGTCGGATCACCTGTCATGAGGATGAAAAATCACTCTTGAAACAGGCCCTCCATTTTAATCAATTTTCAAAAAAACAGCCACCCAGCCCAGGTGCATGAGGTTATATGTTCCCCCAAACATGATTATTGGCACCCTTATAAACAATTCAAATCAGAACATAAGAACATAAGATATGCCATACTGGGTCAGACAGAAACCATCAAGCACAGTATCCTGCTTCCAACAGTGGCCATTCAAGGTCTCAAGGTACCTGTCGGGTTCCCAAAGGTACACACATTCCAAGCTGTTTGTCCCAGAGGTAAGCAGTGGATTTCCCTTCGCCTCTTTAATAATGGCTTAGGGACATTTCCTCTAGGAACTTGCCCAAACCCGTTTTGAACCCAATTATACTAAAGAGAAATTAGACTTACCTGCTAATAGTTGCTCCTTAAGGATCTCCAGTCCAGTGCCGAATCTTTGGGTAGTGCACTTCCTTCAGCAGCTTGGAGACTGAACATGTCATCTTTTGATGACACCCATGTACCTATGTAGCTGGCACCGCCTACCAGCCCTGGTAACCTATTGACAAAGCAGACTCACAGGAACAACAAATAAATAGTTAAACAAGAAAAAGCAAAAAATACAGCCAAACAAAATACTTATCTCCCCCACACCAGGGAAGGAATCCCTTGTTTCTCTCAAGACAGGGAGGTTTATCTGGGGAGTTCCTGGGCAGCGCCCTTCTGCACAGAGCACAAAACTGGCAGCTCTTCCAGTCCATCCCCCACAACATTCACCCATGCGCATTCTTCAGCACCCCCTGAACCCTGCCATTACGCAGAACAGCAGCATCTAGGCGGAAGCACCGTAAACTTCTCAAAACACCCTCAGGGCAGGATCCGGGACCGGACTGGAGTTCCTCAAGGAACAACAATTAGCAGGTAAGTTTAATTTCTCTTTCCTTATCGTCCCCTCAAGTCCAGTCCCGCACCTCTGGGATGTAACATACCAGTCCACTTAGGGGCGCTCCTTGGGGCCGCTCCGACTGCGGAGGCCCGGACTTTAACTCTTTGTTGCATGTCTCCTTTATTTCAGCTCTCTCGGTTTTCGCTGCAAGCTGGTCCGGACTCACTGCGCTGTCACCTCTCCACACCCCCTGCACTCCCCTCCAGCTCCATCAGGTACCAAACTTCCTTTCCTCAAAGCTTCCTGCTGTTTCTCCTACCTTCCCTTCCATGGCTAGCATACCAGTCCACTGGGGTCATCGCCCCATTCCATTTCCCCGCTGGCGCTCTCGTTCCCCCTCTAATCTTCTCCTCTGTGCCCCCTCTCGCTCTACCCCCCCCATGTCCTCAGCTTCCTCCTGCTCCACTTCTCAACCCTCTGCCCTCTCCAGTGCCTCCCAGTCTGCCCTCAAGCTTGGCCTTCTTAACTGTCGCTCCCTCAGGACCAAGTCCCTCCTCGTCCAAGATCTGATTTCTCAGGCTTCCTTTGACCTGACGCTCCTCACCGAGACCTGGCTGAAGGAAGGGGAGGACGCCCTTCTGGCTCGCTGCCTCCCTCCTGGGTTTTCAGCTGCCTCCGTTTCCCGCACTGGGCGCTCAGGTGGCGGCGTGGCCGCCATCCTTGCCCCCTCTCTCTCTTTCACTCAGATTCTTTCTCCTTCATTGTCTTACCCCGAGGCCCTTCTTCTTCATCTGCATACCACACCCCCTACTCATGTTCTCCTCGTCTATGCACCCCCTGCTCTCCGCTCTGACCTCTGGGACTCCCTCCTTCACTCCCTCTCTGACCTCTCCCTGCTTTTTCCCCATCTCATCATTGCCGGTGACTTTAATCTCCACCTTGACTCTCCCTCATCCCCCAGAGAGCATGCATTCCTCTCCCTTTTGCATGACCTGGCCTTCCTACAGCATGTTTCTTTTCCCACCCACTCTGCTGGTCACACTCTTGATCTTCTTCTGTCTCCCTCCTCCTCCTCGCTCTCCCTTTCTAACCTGTCCTCCCGTGCACTCCCCTGGTCAGACCATCTTTGCATTTCAGCCTACTGTTCCCATTCGATCCCATCCCTCCCTTCTCCGTTCTTCCCTCCACCCCTCGCCTCTCCCGCTCCATCACCCCATCACTGGCCCAGCAATTCCCTCCAGCTTCAGATTTGCTCCCTGCTGATTTTGCCTCTTTATCTCCTAACTCACAGGCCTCTACCTGGTTCTCTTCCCTCTCAGCTGCTCTTGATCTCATTGCTCCCCTTCGCCCGCGCCCTCCTCCTCGTCGCCCCTCTCACCCCTGGTACCATCCTGGTCTACTCTTACTACGTTCCCAACTTCGCAGAGCCGAAAGGCAATGGCGTAGGTCCCCCTCTCCGGACACCTTATTCCGCTTAAAAGCCCAGCACTCCCACTATCGTTCCCAGATCCACCTTGCCAAGTCCTCTTTTTTCTCTAACGCCATTGCTAATGCCCCCAACCAGACCCGTCATCTTTACTCTACCCTCAATTTTCTTACCTCCCTACACCCCTCTACCCCCTCCGCACCTTCCCATCCCATCCCCGCCCCTTCTCTTCTCGCCTCTGCCTTTAGCAACAAAATTTCTACCCTACGTGCCTCACTGCCTTCTCATCCTCCGCCCATTCCCTCTCCCCCCCCATTTGCCTCCCCTCCCCCTGTTTCCCAACTGTCTCACACATGGTCCTCTTTTTCCCTGACTACCACCACTGAGCTTCATCACCTTATATCTGCGTCCAACAAAACCTTCTGTTCCCTTGACCCTGTCCCTTCCTCCTGGCTACTGACACCCTCGCAGTCCTTCCTCCCCCACATCCAAACCATCCTTGACAACAGTCTATCCACTGGAACTTTTCCCTCCCCCTGGAAGCACGCTCTCATCCGCCCCCTTCTTAAGAAACCCTCTCTTGACCCCAACAACTACCGCCCAGTTTCCAACCTCCCCTTTCTGTCTAAACTTCTAGAGAAGGTTGTCTTTGCCCAATTATCCCATCACCTTGACTCCACCAATTTCCTTCACCCCCGTCAATCCGGTTTCCGTCCTGGGCACAGTGTTGAGACTATCCTTCTTGCCTTTACCAATGCCCTGCATGTTGCCCACGACCGCGGTGAAATTTCGGTGGCGGTGGCCCTTGATCTTTCCGCTGCTTTCGACCTTGTAGATCATTCCCTTCTTCTCTCCCGGTTGCGTGATGCTGGCCTCTGCAGCACTGTTTTTCGGTGGTTCCACTCCTTCCTTTCCTCCCGTTCAGGTGCTGTTCTATCCTCTTCCCCCTCTCACCCCTCCTCTGATTCCTTTCCCATCCCCTGTGGGGTCCCCCAGGGTTCTGTGCTGGCTCCCCTGCTCTTCAATCTCTTCCTGACTCCTCTCACACTTCTGATCCAACAATCTGGTATCTCAGCCTTCTACTACGCTGACGACATCCTCCTTCTTTACCATACGTCCCCAGCCTGTCCTGATCTCACTCCCCTCAACTCCTGCCTTGCTGTTATCTCAGATTGGATGACCCATAACTGCTTGCATCTTAACCCCTCTAAAACCACAGCCATCTGGTTCCCCCACGGTCATCAGCTCCCATCAATTGCCCCATCATTCCCTACCACTCCCATCTCTCTGGTCTCCACCTTTAGGTACCTTGGGGTAATTTTTGACTCAGACCTTTCCTTCTCTGCCCATGTCTCTCACGTGTCCAAATCCTCCTTTTTTATCTTAGACAGATCCGTGCTGTTCGCCCCTTCCTCTCTCCCTCCGCTCTTGTCACTCTGCTCTTAGCCCTTGTCATCTCTCGGATCGATTTTGCCAACTCCATTCTCTCTGGCCTATCTAAGCTCCACCTCTCTCGTCTACAACGCATCCAAAACACCGCTGCCCGTCTCGTTTCTTCCGCCTCCCACAGGGACCATGTCACACCCCTTCTCCTTCGTCTCCACTGGCTTCCCGTCTCCTTCCGGATCCAATTCAAGCTTCTCACGCTCGTTCACAAGGTTCTTCACACCACCACGCCTCAGTACCTTGCTGACCTCATCCACTTTCACACCCCCCGGCACACTCCTCGTTCCTTTCACCTCAATCGCCTCACTCTTCCTCCCCCCTCACATGCTCACCTCCAATCCACCCGCTCCTCTGCCTTCTTCTTTGCAGGTCCGGCCCTCTGGAACTCCCTCCCCTCTACTCTCCGTCTGGAGCCCCACCATCCTACCTTCAAGCACGCCCTGAAAACTCACCTCTTCTCCCTTGCCTTCAACCTCTCTCCTCCCTAGCCTCCCCTTTCCCCTTTTGATCCTCCTTTCCTGTACTCGCTTTTCTACTTTTACCAAGTTGTAACTTTCTTTTCCTTTTCCGGCCTTGTGCCTACTGCAATGAAGAAATGTTTTTGTAAACCGCTCTGCTTACCCACGAAGGGCGGTCAATCAAGTCAATAAACCTAAACCTAATACCAGCCTGAAGTGCTGCAGATCCAAAACGGGCATCTCCTGCTGTCTGGATATCCAGGCAATAATGCATCTGGGCAGCAGCAGAATGGGATAGTGTTGACGGCGGAGGATCACATTTCTGTGACAACGGCAACACCACCAAACTTAACCTGCGCGGAGGAAAGGCCCGGCAATCTACTTCTGTATCGTGCCATGAAAACCCAATGGATAGTTACAACAAAACAAATTGTGCTATGGTGCTGGAAGATGAGACCCCCGGGTCGGAAGGCACTCAACTAGCTACTGGGGAAGAGCTGAAGACTTCTCAGAGTAAAGCCAGCATTTATGATGTGGTTGGATCAAAGACCTCGGGACGTCTGACTGCTGATGTAGCTGCGCATGAAATGAGAGTCAGAAGCTGTAAAGATGTCTTACACATTGGAACATGGAACGTACGAAGTATGAACCAAGGAAAGTTGGAAGTGGTCAAGAATGAAATGGAACGTGTACAACTTGATCTGTTGGGTGTCAGCGAGCTGAAATGGACTGGCATCGGGCACTTTGCATAAGATGATCACATGGTCTACTATGCTGGAAATGAAAGACAAAGAAGAAATGGTGTTGCATTTATAATAAAGAAGAAACTTGCAAGAACTGTAATGAAATACAATGCAGTCAGCGAACACTTAATCTCTATTCGTCTACGAGGATTGCCTATCAACACAACTATAATTTAAAAATATGCCCCAACAACAGCTGCAGAAGAGAATGAAATTGAAGAGTTCTATGAACAAGTACAAGCTGAAATTGACAGAACATGCAAACAGGATATCCTGATAGTCATGGGTGACTGGAACGCAAAAGTTGGCAACAAAGAAGAAGGCAAAGTAGTTGGAAAATATGGACTTGGCAACAGAAATGAAGCTGGAGAAAGAATTCTGCAAGACCAACAATCAGTCTATCTATTCATCTCAAACACCTTCTTCCAGCAACACAAGCAGCAACTGTACACATGGATTTCACCCAATGGATTGTATAAAAATCAAATTGACTACATCTGTGGAAGTCAACGATGGAAAAGCTCTATAACATCAACAAAGACAAAACCTGGAGCTGACTGTGGTACAGATCATCAAACTACTAGTATGCAAACTCAAGCTAAAGTTGAAAAAGAGCAAACCACTCATGAATGCAGCAAAATATGACCTTGAGAATATACCACTGGAATTTAAAGACTGCCTGCAAAATCGATTTGCTGCTTTAGATACAAATGACAGAGCTCCGGAAGAGTTATGGAATGACATCAAGAAGGTTGTGTTGGAAGAAAGCGAGAAGTCTCTACAAAAGGTGAAAAAGCAAAAACGGCCAAAATGGATGACGGAAGAAACTCTGAAAATTGCCCAGAAACGCAGAGAACCTAAAGCCAGAGGAGAAAGAAAGACAATCGCAGAACTCAACAGAGATTTCCAACATGCAGCAAGACAGGACAAGGAAAAGTACTACAATGACGCATGCAAGGAAATAGAAGCAGAAACTATTAGAGGAAGAACAAGATCGGCATTCCTAAAGCTACGAGAGTTAAAGAAAAAGTTCCAGCCTCGAATTGGAATGTTACAAGATGCTCAAGGTTCTATGTTGAATGATGATGAGAAGATCAAGAAAAGGTGAAAGGAATATACAGAGTTTTTATATGATAATGATCAAGTGGACCAACAGTCGTTTCAACCTGTACCTTATGATCGGGAACCATTGGTGATGAAAGAAGAAGTTAAAGCAGCATTGAAAGCCTTATCAAAGAACAAAGCACCAGGCATTGATGGCATTCCTATAGACGTATTGCAGCAATCTGATGCAGCTGTTACCATACTTACAAGGCTCTGCCAATAAATATGGAAGACAACATCATGGCCAACTGACTGGAAAAGATCTGTGTTTATACCAATACTAAAGAAAGGTGATCCAACTGACTGTGAAATTATCGAACAATCGCTCTGATCCCACATGCCAGCAAGATTCTACTGAAGATTATTCAAAAGAGACTACAACCATACCTGGAACAAGAACTACCTGAAGTGCAAGCAGGGTTCAGGAAAGGGCGAGGAACGAGACACATCATTGCGGATGTGAGACGGATCCTTGAAGAGACTAAAGAATACCAAAAGGATATCTATTTGTGCTTTATCGACTATAGCAAGGCTTTTGACTGTGTAAACCATGAGAAACTCTGGGCCACATTAAGAAGCATGGGTATACCAGAACACCTGATCGTTCTCTTGCGCAATTTGTACATTGATCAAGAAGCAACAGTTCAAACGGAACAAGGAGAAACAGAATGGTTTAAAATAAGCAAAGGTGTAAGACAAGGCTGCATACTTTCCCCCTACCTGTTTAATTTATATGCAGAACAAATCATCAGAGAAGCAGGATTGTATGAAGACAACAGAGGTGTGAAGATTGGTGGAAGACTCATCAACAACCTTCGCTATGCTGATACTACATTACTGGCTGAAAGTGAAGATGATCTGAAACATTTGCTTCTCACAAAGAACATAGTCTCAAAATGGGCCTGCACCTTAATGTAAAGAAGACAAAGATCATGACAACTGGCATAATCAACAGGTTCATCGTTGGAGAAAAAATTGAAACTGAACAACTTTAACCTACTTGGATCAACTATCAATAAAGAAGCAACAAGCAGTCAAGAAATCAAACGACGCATTGCTCTTGGCAGAATGGCTATGAAAGACCTAGATAAGATTCTCAAGAGCAGAGATGTCTCTCTCCATACAAAGATTCAACTTGTTCAAGCCATGGTATTTTCAACAACATCATATGGATGTGAAAGCTGGACAGTGAAAAAGACAGACAGGAAGAAAATTGATGCCTTTGAATTATGGTGCTGGCGGCAAATACTGTGTATACCATGGACTGCCCGAAGAACAAACCAGTCAGTACTAGAGGAGATCAATCCTAAGCTTTCTTTAGAAGCTCAGATGACAAGACTTTGACTTTCATACTTTGGACACATCATGCGAAGAGAGAGATCATTAGAGAAAGACATAATGCTTGGCAAGATAGGTCAACGCAAAAGAGGAAGACCAGCAATGAGATGGATCGATACAATAACAGCAGCTATGGGTACCAGTCTGTCAACAATGAGCCGCCTGACTGAAGACCGAACACAATTTAGGATAGCTATCCAGAGGGTCGCCATCAGTCGACTTACTCGACGGCACTTAACAACAACAATGCTTCGCAAAGGTATGAAGGGAAGACCAGGTTGCTGCCTTACCAGATCTCCGCCAGCAGCACAAAGCTGTCCTCTGCCCACGAAGCCATCTGGGCCCTCGTGGAATGCGCCCGCAATCCCGTCAGCACCAGTCTACCCTTCAGGATGTATGCCGACGCAATAGCCTCCCTAATCCATCTGGAAATAGAGGACTTGGCGCAGCCTCTCCTCTCTGCAGCTCCCCAAACAAGAAAAATAAGCGATCAGATATCCTGAAAGGTGCTGTTCATTTCAAATAACGCCGCAGGACTCTCTTGACATCCAAGAGACACAACTGCGAGCTTGAGTCGTCCGCTTTCGTGGACTTCAAGGTCGGTAGGGAAACCAACTGGTTCAAATGCAAGGCTAAGACCACTTTTGGCACAAAAGAAGGTACAGGCCAAAGGACCACCTTCTCCCAGGAAAATGAAAGGAAAGGCTATTAGCAAGATAAGGCTTGGAGCACCGAAATCCTGCACACCAAACAAATTTATTTTATTTATTTATTTATTTACATTCTCTTATATACCGCGCTATTCTGCATCAGTGCGGTTTACATTGAACAAACTGAAATTACATTGAACAGGGCATTATAACTTGGAGATAACTATTTTACAGGGAACATGGGCTATGGAGGGTTAAGTGGCTTGCCCAAGACCACAAGGAGCACCTGTGGGACTAGAAACCCCAGTCCTTCCGGCCCAAGGTTGCTGTCCTCTAGTGGGATTTGAACCCCCGACCTTCCGGCCTGAAGTACTTTGCCCCAACCACTAGGCCACTCCTCCACTCCAGAAACAGTCTTCAGGGTCACATCCTTCAGCAAGGCCCGACACAATGGCTCAAAGGGCTCCTCAGTGAGCGCTGAAAGCACCAAATTGAGGTCCCATGGCAGTACAACCAACCACCATGGAGGCCACAGATGACTCACCGCCCTCAGGAATCTCAGTATGTCTGGGTGCATGCTTAACGCTACCCATTGAACCTTATCTCTTTAACAGGAAATTGCTGCCATTTGCACTCTCAAGGAGCTAGCAGCTAAACCCTTGTCGAAACCGGTCTGTAAGAACACCAGTATGTCTGGAAAAGAAGCTGTGGATGGAAGGGACTGCCTATCTCCATACCACGCTTCAAAGATATGCCATACCCGGATGCAAGTTAGACAAGTAGACCTCTTCCAGACTTTCAGCAAGGTTGCTATTACTGGATCAGAATTATCCTTTCTTCTTTAGCCTTTGCCCTTTCAAGAGCCATGCTGTAAGTGAGAATCGATCCACTTGCAACATGCAAACCGGTCCTCGAGTCAAGAGATCCTCTCGAGCTGGAAGGCTCCACAGTCTGTCCACCAGAATCTGCACCAGATCAGCATACCACAAATGCCGTGGCCAAACCAGGGGCGATCAGAATAACGAACCCCTGGTGGGCTTCTATCTGCTGTATCACTTGACCAATGAGCACCCATGGGGGGTGGGGGGGACAGAGAAATTTCTCCGCGGGCCAACTTTGCACGAGGGCATCCAGATCCTCCGTCATCCTTTCTCTTCTCCTGCTGAAAAACCGGCTCGCCTTGGGCAACTGGAAGGTCAGCATTAGATCCAGAACCAGACAGCCCCATCGATGCACCACCTGCTCAAACACCTCCTGGTTGAGAGTCCACTCACCTGGGTCTACTCGCACCCGGCTTAGTCTGCCGTCACACTGTCCACTCCCATGACGTGCGCTGCCGACATGGCCTAGAGATGACTTTCCACCCAATCAAAATGCACTTCAACCTCTTCCTCTAGGACTACGCTGCCTGTGCCGTCCTGGCAGTTGATGTTGGCTACCGTGGTCATATTGTCCTAGAGTACCCAGAACGCTTTCCCCTACAACCAGGATCCGAAGCTCTGAAGCGCTTTGAGCACTGCACCCATCTCCAGTCTGCTGATGGACCAGAGGGCCTCCTGCGCGCTCCACCATCCCTGAGCAATGCGTCCTTCGCAATGGGCCCCCCAACCAGCTAGGCTGGCATCGGTCACAGCGGGACCCATGCTGAAGCCTCGAGGGGCATGCCCCCTCCAAACTCTCCGGGCATAACTACCACCTCAGCACTCTCTTCGTCTACCTTGGGCAAGAGGGATGCTGGGACAGAGATTGATTCTGGTGGGACCACCGATACATGAGAGCTCTTTGCAAAGGTTGCATGTGCACCCTTGCCCCAAGGACCTGCAAACAGTGCCAGGCCTACCACCATCATAATCTTGGTGAAGGTACACGGAGCCGTTGCCAGTCCAAACGGAGCTGACTCGGATGAAAGGAGGGTGATTAGCGGGGTGCCCCAGGGTTCGGTCCTGGGACCAGCATTACTCAATGTATTTGTCAGTGATATTGCTGAAGGACTGAATGGAAAAATTCTGTCTTTCTGCAGATGACACGAAAATTTTCAACAGAGTGGACTCCCCTGAGGGAGTGGATAACATGAGGAAAGATCTACAAAAGCTGGAAGAATGGTCTAATGCTTGGCAATTAAGATTTAATGCAAAGAAGTGCAGTGTCATGCACTTGGGAAGCAGAAATCTAAGGGAAATGTACACGATAGGGGGCGAGAGGTTGGTGTGCACTGACCAGAAGGACCTTGGTGTGATTATTTCTGAGGATATCAAGGTGGCAAAACAGTGTGACAAGGCAGTAACAAAAGCCAGGAGGATGCTGGGTTGCAAAGAGGAATTACCAGCAGAAAAGAGTAGTTACTCACCTGTAACAGGTGTTCTCCAGGAGCAGCAGGAATCAGTCCTCACATATGGGTGATGTCGGCGCTGACGGAGCCCTCGTGTGGAGCATTTCCCCAGCTTTCAAAGAAAGCCTTTAAGAACATAAGATATGCCATACTGGGTCAGACCAAGGTCCATCAAGCCCAGTATTCTGTTTCCAACAGTGGCCAATCTAGGTCAATTCCTTTGGGAATTGCAGCGCGCATGCGCAGTCCCCTTCCCGCCCAAGGGTGCCATCTTGCTCAGTCTGATGACATAGCTAAAAGACAGCAAAAAATTAGCAAAATAAATCATAAGACTGCAACTCCAAGGGGAGGAGGGAGGGTTGTGAGGATTGATTCCTGCTGCTCCTGGAGAACACCTGTTACAGGTGAGTAACTACTCTTTCTCCAGGACCAAGCAGGAAGTCAGTCCTCACATATGGGACTCCCCAGCTTAAGGCTACCGGAGACCTCAAGCGGAAAAATGAGCTCCCTCTAGCTCGTCAGTACGTAAGGAAGGAATCTTCTCTGAGAACGCCCCTGACCGGTAGCCCAACAGCAGGGCCGGAGGGTAGGAGTTGCCTAAACCCCAAAGAGATTATGGAGTACTGCCTGTCCGAAAGCACTGTCCCTGCAGGACTCCCTCTCACGGCAGTAATGGGCCGCAAAAGTCTGGCTTGAAGACCAAGTAGCGGCCCGGCAGATGTCTGCCAACGGAACAGAGCGGAGATGAGCCACTGACGCAGCCTTCGCCCTGACACGATGAGCCGTGACTCGACCCTCCAACGAGAGGCCAGCTGCCCCATAAGCCCAGGCGATACAGTCAGCGACCCATATGGACAAAGTACGCTTGAAGACAGGGAGCCCCAACTTATTGGGGTCAAAAGAAACGAAGAGCTGAACAGCCCTCCGGTGCTCCCGCGTACGGTCGAAAAAGAAGGATAACACCCTCCTACAGTCCAGGGTATGCAGGACCATCTCAGCCCGGTTGGCATGCGGCCTGGGAAAAAAGGTCGGAAGAACCACCTCCTGATTGAGGTGAGAAGGGGAGACAACCTTAGGAAGAAACTTCAGGTGAGTCCGTAAGACTACCCTATTCCTGTAGAACCTAGTGTAAGGGGGATCAGACACTAGTGCCTGAAGTACACTCACTCGCCTAGCAGAGGTAAGAGCTACCAGAAACAAGGTTTTCCAGGAGAGAAAACGGAGAGGGCAGGTAGCCATAGGTTCAAATGGCGGACACGTAATCCGCTGTAAGACCACATTCAGATCCCACTCAGGGGCTGGTGGACGCAAAGGAGGCTTAAGCAGGAGGCGGCCTCTGAGAAAACGAGCCACCAAAGGGTGGTTGGAAAGAGGCCTCCCGTCCACCGGCGAGTGGTGCGCTGAGAGAGCACTGAGGTGAACCCTGACAGAGTTGGACTTAAGGCCTAGATTGGAGAGGTAAAGCAAATATTGCAATACTACCGCTACCAAGCACGAGAAGGGATTCTCGCTGTGCTGAGCACACCGCTGTGCTGAGCACACCATGCGGAGAATCTATGCCACTTAAGAGCGTAGGATTTCCTGGTGGATTGCCGCCTAGAGGCAAAGACTACGTCTTCCACCTCTCTAGGCAGGAGTAGGGGAGCCAGGACTACCCTTTCAGCAGCCAGGCATCAGATGAAGGGACTGGAGGTTGGGGTGCAAGAGAGACCCCTGATCCTGAGACAGGAGATCGTGTTGAATCCCCAGAGGAAGAGGAGTGTCCACCGCCAGTTGCAGCAGGAGTGGGAACCACGACTGCCTCGGCCACCTGGGGGCTATCAGAATCATTGAGGCCCTGTCCTTGAGGACCTTGAACAGTGTTCGAGACACTAGTGGCGTGGGAGGAAACGCATATAGTAGGCCTTGGGACCACGGAATCAGAAAGGCATCCGCTGCTACTCTGAGAGGATGCGGTTATCTGGAACAGAATCTCGGGAGTTGCCGGTTCAGAGGGCTGGCAAAGAGATCCATGGTGGGGAGGCCCCACCTGAGAAAGATCTGCTGAACCACCAATGGATTAAATCTCCATTCGTGTGGTTGCAGGATCCTGCTCAGTCTGTCCGCCAGGTAATTTTCTTGACCGGGGAGGTAGAAAGCCTTGAGAAGGATTCCGTGATTGACGGCCCAAGAGCACAGCCGTTGTGCCTCCTGACAGGGAAGGAAGGAGCCTGTGCCTCCTTGTTTGTTCACGTAGAACATGGCAACTTGATTGTCCGTCTGGACCAGTACAGACTGGTGAGATGTGAGGTGGGAGAAGGCTCTCAGAGCTAGGCGTATTGCCCGTAGCTCCAGAAAGTTTATCTGCTGAGCAGCCTCCCAAGGAGTCCAGAGACCCTGAGTACATGCCCCTTGGCAATGTGCTCCCCAACCTAGAAGAGAAGCATCTGTCGTCAGCACTTGAGAATGCGGAGGGGATTGAAAATCCACTCTGAGTACCAGATTCGGAAGATGAAGCCACCATTGTCGAGAGGAGACGAGCAGGGTGGATATTCTCACCGAGTCTGCAAGGCTCCCTGTGGCCTGATGCCACTGAGTTCGAAGGCTCCACTGAGCAGGCTGCATGTGCAGGCGGGCATTGGGGGTAACATGAACCGTGGAAGCCATATGGCCGAGAAGTCTCAGGAATTGCCTGGCGGAGACCAGGGAATTGCTGTGAAACTGCCTGGCTACATCCATCAACCGGAGGGCCCTGTCCACTGGCAGAAAAGCCCTCACCTGAAGAATGTCTAGCCTTGCTCCTATGAATTCCAAATTCTGGGACGGGAGCAAAGTGGACTTTGCGAAGTTTATGACAAAGCCTAAGTGCTGAAGCAGAGCCACAGTGCGAAGGGTGGCTTGACTGGCCTCCTGGGAAGACTGGCCCCTTATGAGCCAGTCGTCCAGGTATGGAAACACAAAAAGACCTTGAAGCCTCAGGTAGGGCGCCACCACTGCCAGGCACTTGGTGAACACCCTGGAAGCGGAGGTTAGGCCAAAGGGAAGTACTCTGTACTGGTAGTGGTTTCCCCCCACAACAAATCTGAGATATTGTCTGTGGTCTGGATGAATAAGGATGTGAGTATAAGCATCCTTTAGATCTAAGGAGCATAGCCAATCTCTCTGCTGGAGGTAGGGCAGCAGGATTCCAAGGGTAAGCATCTTGAACTTTTCCCTCTCCAGGAACTTGTCGAGGTTGCGCAAGTCTAGGATGGGTCGGAGGCCTCCTGTTCTTTTTGATACCAGAAAGTACCTGGAATAAAAGCCGTGACCTCTCAGGTGGTGGAGCACCGGTTCCACAGCCTGGTCCTTTAGCAGACTTGCTAACTCCTGAAGGAGTAGGTCCCTGTGCAGAGGGAGTCTTAGAGGCTCCCCTGGAAAATAGGAGGGAGGTACCTGGTGAAAATGGAGAAGATAGCCCTTTTGGACTATTTGGAGCACCCAGGTATCTGATGTGACAGCTGACCACCTGTGGGCAAAGTGGGCCAGCCGGCCTCCTGTGCTGATTTGAGCCAGCTGAGTCAAAAACCCCCACCCTGCTGAGCAGGGGCCTTCTGCCTACGGGGCCCATGACCCTGCCCCTTGGCCTGCTGACCCTGTTGAGGAGCTGCAGAGGCCTGATAATGAGGGTATTGTTTATAGGCAGAGGATTTCCTCGGGTAAAAGGTCTTTTTATTTATTTATTATTTATTTATTTATTTATTTATTTAACAATTCTTATATACCGCACTATTAGACATCAGCGCGGTTTACATTGAACAGAAAACATCCGACAGTTTACATATGTCTGGTCATTACATTTAACAGGAAGTATAACTAGGAGAAATAGGGTAACTAAATACATTGGTGGTTTATCTGATAGGGATATCATGGTTAACTATATACATAGGTGGTACAACAGTACATGAAACTGCTTGTTATTTACATTGTGAAGTTGGCCTGTTGCGAGGGTCTGCCTGTTTGATCAATTCTGTTATTCGCCTGGGGGTTATGTTCTGAGCTGTCATTGAGATATTTAAGGAAGAGGAAATGTTTTAGTGCCTTTCTGAACTGACTCAAATTGGGTATTGCTCTGATTTGTGCTGGTAAGGTGTTCCATAAAGTTGGGGCGCAGAGTCGGAAGGCTCTGTTAGCTGTTGATCTGGTGCATTTTGTGGTTTCCTTTGGGATAACTAGCATGTTCAATTCTGCTGTTCTTCATGGCCTGTTTGGTGCAAGTGGTTGTATGAGGTTGGAGAGAGAGAGGAAGCGGTGAGCCCCTTAGCCGCTTTGAATGTTAGCAGTAAGGTCTTGAAACTGATCCTTGCTTGAATGGGGAGCCAGTGTAGCTGTTTTAGAAGGGGTGTCACGTGGTCTCTCCTGGATGCCCCGAGGAGTACCCGCGCTGCACTGTTCATGGCCAGCTGCAGGGGGTTCAGGGTGGACCGGGGGAGTCCTTGTAGTATGGAGTTTGAGACGTCGAAGTGGGGAAGTATAAGGGCTTGATAAATGGTACGGAAATCATCCGGTTCAATAAGCGTGAGTAGGTGTCTAAGGGATCTGATTTTAAAGTAGATTGCCTTGACTGTATTGGCTATGTGGTTCTTCAGGTCAAGGTTTTGGTCTAGGCATTACTTTTTTCCCCGAGCCTTTCTTCTGAGAAGGGGCAGAGGTTTTTCTGGACAGCCTAGTCCTGGTCAGAGTCTCGGTCTCGGGTTCTGCAGCCTTTTCAGCCATGGGCTTGCCAAAGAGGTTTTCACCTCGGCAGGGGACATCGACCAACTTGTCCTGCACCCATGGCTCGAGGTCGGATGATTGTAGCCAAGCCTGTCGGCGGGCACCGATGCCAGCCCCGGCTACTCGGGCCGAAGCCTCGAAGCCATCGTAGGCTGCTCGAGAGATAAACTTCGAGCACTCTGGAATACCAGTGGACAAGGCTTGGAACCGCTGCAAAGGTTCCTCGGAGAGACCAGCAGAGAACCCGGCAATCTCCTTTGCCAGGTCGCGGAGATACATGCCCATGTAGAGCTGGTAAGTCTGGACACGGCAAGCAAGCATAGAGCCCTGGAAGCACTTCTTACCGAGGGCATCCAGATTCCGGACCTCCGGCCGGGAGGCACCGAGAAGTGCATCTTCTGACTTTTCAGTCGATGCATGGCCGATTCCACAACCATGGAGTGGTGTGGTAATTGTGCCTTTTGGAACCCGAGGCTCTTGCGGACTCGATAAATGGAACCGACCCGCTTGCTTAACACCGGCGTCGAGGCCGGGGTCTCCCACATGCGGAAGAGCAGCCGCTCCAGCATCGGAGGAACTGGTACAGTAAAAGCCTCCTTTGGGGGAGAGTCGTACTGGAGGGCCTCGAGCTCCTCGGCTCGAGGCTCCTCCTCGGGATCCGCGGGGAAGGCCAAGGCCTTGGCCATATCCCGCACGAAGTCCGAGAACCGGGTATCCTCCGGTGGGGATCATCTCCGAGGTTCGGACTCCGGCGAGTCCGATGGGACACACCGAGTCCGATAAGTGTCGGGTGACTCTTCGTCCTCCGTCTCCCAGCCCGACTCCTCGGAAGAGAAATCGAGCGGCTCCAGTCGGGCAGGCACCGATGCCATCCGCCCCGACGCCGAAGGGGAGGCCGAGGGAGACCGTGGCCGAGGATCGACTCGAGCCCGCATGGACTCGAGGATCGGCTCGGCCTCCGGGGTCAACTTGGACGTTGAGGTCCCGGTGGTCGGGGCAGATGCACCGGTGAGACCGGCGATCAATGCCCGCTGCTGTTCCATGAAGGCAGCGAGGCTGCTTTCCAAGGTTTTCAACCTGAGTCCGAGCTCAGGAGACCCAGCAGCCCCCGACTCGGGCCCCGACGTCGGCTCCCCTGGAGGAGAGTCCACGAGGACTACAGCACTCACGTGTCCAGGAGACTCCATCTCGATACGCGGATGCTTGGCAGGCCTTTCCGACTCCGAAGACCCGGGACGGCTATCGGGGCTATGCGACCTGGCCCTCGAGGAACCAGGAGCGTCCACCGACGCCGCCCTCGCAGGTTTCTTCTTCCTGCGATGTTCCCGCGAAGGAGATCCCCGCTCAGAGGAACCCCGACGCTGCTCGGGGCCGGAGTCCCGAGACGTCGAGGCCTCTGACAAGGTACAGGCCCGTCCGGACGCGGAATCAGAGAAGATCCTATCCTTCTGGTGCTGCCGACTCCTCAACGCCTTCGAGGACATCTTGCCACTCGGACCACAGATCATTGGGTCATGATCGGGTCCGAGGCAGCGGAGGCAGCAGTCAAGTGTGTCGGTAAGAGACATAAGTTTCTTACACCGATCACACTTTTTAAACACGCTGGTAGCCATCGGGGGAAAAAGGGCCCCTGCGAGGTCAAAAGACCGGGCTGCCAGTGAAAAAAGAAAAATGGCACGAACGCTAGTCACAAAGGACAAAAACGGAAAAAGAGAGAGTGGACTCTATACTGGCATATTGGGCCAAGGTGGGAAAAGGATCCGGCGTCGAACCGAAGGTAGAAAAAGAAAAAAACAGGGATATCAACTTTTTCCTCGGGGAAAAATGAACTACGTCCGTCGGGCTCCGCAGAAAAAAGAAGACTGAGCAAGATGGCACCCTTGGGCGGGAAGGGGACCGCGCATGCGCGCTGCAATTCCCAAAGGCTTTCTTTGAAAGCTGGGGAAATGCTCCGCACGAGGGCTCCGTCGGCACCGACGTCACCCATATGTGAGGACTGACTTCCTGCTTGGTCCTGGAGAAGAAAGAGGTACTAATGCCACTGTTCAAGTCACTGGTGAAGACTCACTTCGAATACTGTGTTCAGTTTTGGAGACCATATCTCGTAAAGAATGTAAAAAGACTGGAAACGGTTCAGAGGAAGGCAACCAAAATGATTTGGAGCCTGCATCAGAAGCCTTATGGGAAGAGACTTGAAGACCTTAAAAATGCACTGTGATGCCCCCACTTGTCTAGGCGGTTGCCTATAGGCAGGGGTGTACCTCCTAATGTCCCTTTTAGTATAGGTTCCCAGAGCCGAGGCTTCTGGGGCATGTAGTTGTGTGAAATGATGAGTAGGCCGAGGGTTTGAAGGCAAAAACACAGGAAAATTTATTTTTCTCTTCCTTTGCAACCAAAACACATATTAACAAAATTAGGATACTTCTCCCACAAAAGAAAAAGAATTTCCAGATCAAGAACTTCACAGTGACAACAGTTGCAATTGCTTCTTCAGCTGTTACATAACGCAGCTTGATAGTTTCTTTACTTCTGGCTTAAACAACTGCTTTTACAAACTGTGCAATATTCAAATTAAAGCTTCTTTTACTTCTGGCTGCTGCCCAATCAGATAGTTCTTTCTTAAACATTCAAATCCCAGGGGTATAAATGATACCACCCAATGAAACATGGTGGCAGTTTATGTAAATATGTAAATATGTAATGTCTGAATCATTTCCATTTGACCTTTCCCCATGTGCTGTGCTTTCTCCTCCAAATCAATGTGTGTATACTTCAAAAATTTTGACATGATTGTACAAATCCATTTTGTTAATCAAACCGCTACTGATCGCTGGAAGTAGCGGTATACAAATGTATGCTAAATAAATAAAACAAATAAATCAAGCCTTTGAATATTTTCTAGCTGCTTTAAAACACCAGCAACTTCATTTCAAACACTTTCAGCACTCTAGGCACAAGACATCGCCAATGTAACACCAATTTTTAAAAAGGGTTCCAGGGGTGATCCGGGAAACTACAGACCGGTGAGCCTGACATCAGTACCGGGAAAAATGGTAGAAACCATCATAAAGAATAAAATTACTCAGTATGTAGATAGTCATGACCTAATGGGAGACAGCCAACATGGCTTTAGACAAGGAAGATCTTGTCTTACTAATCTGTTATGTTTTTTTGAAGGAGTGAATAAACAGGTGGACAAAGGTGAGTCGGTTGATATTGTGTATCTGGACTTTCAGAAAGCCTTTGACAAGGTCCCTCATGAGAGACTTTTGGCAAAACTAAAGAGTCATGGGATAGGAGGCAGTGTACTATTGTGGATCAGGAACTGGTTAAAAGATAGAAAGCAGAGGGTAGGGCTAAATGGCCAATTTTCCCAATGGAGAAAGGTGAATAGTGGTGTACCCCAGGGATCTGTGCTGGGTCCGCTGCTTTTTGACATATTCATAAATGACCTGGAAAGTGGAATAACGAGTGAGGTTATCAAATTTGCAGATGACACAAAACTACTTAAAGTTGTTAAAACCCAAGAGGATTGTGGAAAATTGCAAGAGGATCTTGATAAATTGGAAGACTGGGCATCAAAATGGCAGATGAAATTTAATGTGGACAAGTGCAAGGTTATGCACCTAGGGAAGAACAACCCAAACTATGGTTACACGATGCAAGGTTCCACATTAGGAACCACCACCCAGGAAAAAGATTTAGGCGTCATTGTGGATACCATGTTAAAACCCTCGGCCCAGTGTGCAGCGGCGGCCAAGAGAGCAAATAGAATGCTAGGTATGATAAGGAAAGGAATGGAAAATAAAACAAAGGATATTATAATGCCTCTATATCGTTCCATGGTGAGACCGCACCTTGAATATTGTGTGCAATTCTGGTCGCCGTATCTTAAAAAGGATATAGAGTTACTAGAAAAGGTTCAGAGAAGAGCCACCAAAATGGTAAAGGGGATGGAAGAATACTCCTATGAAGAAAGGCTAAAAAGGTTAGGGCTCTTTAACCTGGAAAAGAGACTGCTGAGGGGAGATATGATAGAAGTCTATAAATTAATGAGCGGAGTGGAACGGGTAAACGTAGATCAATTGTTTACCTTATCAGAATATAGAAAGACTAGGGGACATGCAATGAAGCTACAGGGTAAACTATTTAAGACTAATAAAAGAAAATATTTTTTCACTCAACGTGTAATCAAACTCTGGAATTTGTTACCGGAGGATGTAGTAAAGGCTGTTAGTGTAGCTGGGTTTAAAAAAGGTTTGGACAAGTTCCTGGAGGAAAGGTCCATAAGCCAATATTAAGAAGGGACCCAGGATATCAATGCTTGAACCAATACAAGCATTGTGGAACCTCTGTCCCTTGGGGAAACTGCTAGGTACATATGACCTAGATTGGCCACTGTTGGAAACAGAATACTGGGCTTGATGGACCTTGGTCTGACCCAGTATGGCATATCTTATGTTCTTATGACATACTGGTATAATAGCTTCTGGGTCTTTCCACATTTAAACCCTATAGCTTCTTCATTTTGTCTTTATACAAAAAGAGCAATCCATTTGAGATTCTGTAGAGGCATTATCAGAATCATAATTATCTATCTGTTGTCTCCTGACTAGAATCAGCTTGTGGGAACGTAGGCTTAATTTCTTCTAACAATTTTAAAACCTTTTCCCAGCGAGACCTCTCTCTATGTTCAGGGGTTTTGGATGGGCTATGGAGATCCTTATCTTTCAATAAACTGTTCAAGGCTTCTAATGGGCTCACCTTCTTTCTAGCAACAGTTCTTTTCACAGGCCTTTCCAGAAGTGAAACTCTCCCCACAGGCTCCTGCTGGGCTGTTCCCGTACCTTGCTTATAGTCTGCAGCTTCCTCAGGGCAAACGCTCCTGTAACCAGAGCCAGCTGTAATTCCTCTACAACACGGGCTTTCCTTCAGGGCTGTAGTTTCCTGTGTTTTAGCTACAATGGGAATCCCTTCTGAGGCTATCTTTGGAGCACCTCTCTCTCTCAGCTTCCCTGAAAGATTCCTTTCCTTCTGGTTCCCTCGTGATCTCCTTGCCTTCCGTTTCCCTGGTGGTCTCTCTTCTTCCTGTTCCCTGAGGCTTAAATGAGTGGGGCTGCCCTACAGCCTCGAACTCCTCCCCCAGGTGCTTCTCATTACCTCTTGGTTGCCTTGGAGCTTGGGCATGATCTGAGCTCAGCAGCCCCATGTGTGTTTTTTCCCACTTTGGCTGTACTTTGAAAGTAAGTCAGTGCTCTCTGGACTATCCCTTTGCTTGAAGGTAAAGCACAGTTACTTACCTGTAACAGGTGATCTCTGGGAACAGCAGGAATAAGTCTTCACATATGGGTACGTCGGTACCGACTGAGCCTGCGCGGGAACGCTCCCCAGCTTCCCAAAAAGGAAAGCTTTTGGGAGCATCCCACAGCGCCTGCGCGCTGCCTTCCCGCCTTTCCTAACCGCCTCTCCCCAGTTTGAGTTTAAAAGCTGAGACAAAGAGAGAGAGGAAAGGAAAAATAGATAGAGAGATACAACTCCTAGGGGAGGTGGGTGGGTTGTGAAGACTTATTCCTGCTCTTCCCAGAGATCACCTGTTACAGGTAACTGTGCTATCTCCAGGAACAAGCAGGAATGAGTCTTCACATATGGGGACTCCCTAGCTAGAGATGCCTGGGAGATACCCAAGGTTATGAGACCCTGTGAAGGGCTCTATCTCCTCCTATGGATCTCAGGCATCCATTCAGGGAAGGAGGGCAGGAGTTGATTAAGCATGGAACAGGTGTTTGAGAACAGCCTGACCAAACAAGGCATCCCGGCGGGAGTCCTTGTCCAAACAGTAATGGGCTGTGAAGGTATGAACCGAGGCCCAGGTGGCTGCTCGACAGATCTGGTCAATGGACACAGAATTTAGATGAGCCATAGAGGTGGCCATGGCCCTCACATTATGAGCTGTGACATGGCCTTCCAGAGAAAGGTTCTTACTCTGGTAGGCGAAAGAAATACACTGAGCAATCCAATTGGACAGTGTCCTCTTAGAGACTGGAAGTCCCAAATGAGAACGATCAAAGGCAACAAAGAGTTGAGAAGACTTTCTATGTTGCTGTGTCCTTTGTAAGTAAAAGGCAAGAGCTCTCTTACAATCCAGGGTATGAAGATTCCTCTCTGCACTTGATGCATGAGGACCTGGAAAAAAGACAGGTAAATACACCTGTTGATTAAGATGAAAAGGTGAAACCACTTTAGGCATAAAGTGTGGATTGGTCCTAAAGACTACCTTATCATGATGGAACCTTGTATAAGGTGGATTAGCCACTAAGGCCTGCAGTTCACTGATGCGGCGAGCTGAGGTGACTGCAATGAGGAAAATAACCTTCCAGGAAAGAAATTTCAAGGAGGTGGTGGCTAAGGGTTCAAAAGGTGGCTTCATAAGCTGACCAAGAACCAGATTTAAGTCCCATGCCACCGAAGGAGGCCTAATGGAAGGTTTAGTTAAAGTTAGGCCTCTCATGAATCTTGCAATAAGAGGATGAGAGGAAATAGGCTGTCCATTGATAGGCTTAGGCTGTCCATTGACAGGCTTAAGGGATGCTGCAATAGCACTCAAATGGACCCTTACTGAATTCGTCTTGAGGCCTGCATTGGAGAGATTTATTTATTTTATTTATTTACATTCTCTTATATACCGCACTATTCAGCATCAGCGCGGTTTACATGGAACAGAAACGCTCAGTACAGTTAACATGTATGAGTTTACAGATAACAGGGCAAGTAACTTAGATAACAGGGGTAAACTATTTACAAAAACTTGCTACATAAGCTTGTAAACTATTTACAAGATGCAGGAGATATTCCAATAGAGAATTCAAAGGTAGTGCTAGAGGGTCAAGACCCTTCTCAGCACACCAAATGGAAAACCTTTTCCATTTAAAAGCATAGGAACGTCTAAGTAGGTGGTTTTCTGGAAGCATGGAGGATACCCTTCACCTGCTGAGACAGATTCCAACCTTGAAGGTCTAGGCCTTTAGCAACCAAGCTCTGAGGTGAAGGGACTTGGGGTTTGGGTGCCACAAAGTCCCCTCCTCCTGAGACAGGAAGTCTGGAGCAGCTCCCAAGTCTAGGGAGGGAGCTTGAGAGAGATGCAGAAGTAGAGGGTACCACACTTGGCGTGGCCAGCGTGAAGCTATGAGGATCATGGATCCTTGATCCCTCTGGAGCTTGAACAGAGTCTTGGGAATTAAAGGAATGGGTGGAAAGGCATACAGGAAGTCTTGACCCCAGTGAAGGAGGAAGGCATCCTTGGCCTGAACTCCCTGACACGGACTTGCAAAGAGGTCTATGTCCGGGGTTCCCCACTCTTGAAAGATTCTGAGTACTTGGTCCATGTGCAGGGACCATTCGTGTGGAAGCAGAACTCGACTGAGTCTGTCTGCCCAAGAGTTTTGGATTCCTGGGAGGTATACGGCCAGGAGATGGTTTTGATGCTCTCTGGCGAAGGCCCATAATCTTAAAGCTTCGTTGCAAAGCGACAGAGAGCCAGTTCCTCCTTGCTTGTTTATGTAAAACATGGCTACCTGATTGTCCGTATGAATGAGGACTGTCTTGTAGCTAAGCAGGGTATGGAAGACCTTGAGAGCTAGAAAAACTGCTCGGAGCTCCAAGTGGTTGATATGTAGAGAGGTCTCCTGTGGAGACCAAGAGCCCTGAGTGGAGAGGTCTTGTAGATGAGCTCCCCAACCTGTTTGGGAGGCATCTGTTGTGAGGGTTGCCTGGGGCAACAACTGTTGGAAGGGGGACCCCAGCAACAGATTTTGGGTGGACATCCACCACTGGAGAGACCAAAAGAGGCGTTTGGAGGTTGCTATTTGGTCTGAGAGAGCTCCTGATGCTTGAGTCCACTGGGTGGACAAAGTCCATTGAGCTGCTCTCATGTGAAGGCAAGCATAGGGGACCACATGCACTGTGGATGCCATGTGGCCTAACAGTTGTAGCATCTCCCGGGCAGTTAAATGGCTCCTTGACTGAATCTGGGAGGCTAACTGCACTAGGCGTAGGCAACGTGCCTGAGGAAGATAGGCCCTTGCAGTGGTAGTATCCAGCCAGGCCCCTATGAACTCTAGGGACTGAGTAGGGGTGAGCTGGTACTTTGGGAGGTTTACCACAAGTCCCAGATACTGAAGAATGTGCCTTGTGCAGTCCAGGGAAGTCTGGGCCTCTGACTGAGATGGAGCTCGGATGAGCCAGTCGTCCAGGTATGGGAATACAAATATTCCCAGAGTGCGTAGAAATGCAGCTACTACTGCCATGCATTTGGTGAACACTCGTGGAGCAGAGGCCAGACCGAAAGGAAGCACCCTGTATTGGTAATGCTTTCCTTGGAAAAGAAAACGGAGGAACCTTCTGTGAGATGGATGGATGAGGACATGTGTGTACGCATCCTTGAGATCTAGAGAACAAAGCCAATCCTGACTCTGAAGGTATAGAAGGAGAGTGCCCAGAGAAAGCATCTTGAATTTCTCCTTGCATAGAAATTTGTTCAATTCTCTGAGATCTAATATGGATCTGTAGCCCCCTGTTTTCTTTGGGATCAGAAAGTAGGGGGAGTAAAACCCTGACCCTTGTTGAAGAAGAGGCACTTCTTCTATTGCCCCTTGGGCAAGAAGGGTAGCCACCTCCTGACCTAGGTCGAGGAGAGATGTTGGAGAATTGAAATGTCTCACCATGGTGTGAGGAGGAAGGTTTGAGAAATGAAGTTTGTAGCCCTCTCTTATGATGGAGAGGGTCCACTGCTCTGCTGTAATTTGCTCCCATCTGGGAGCAAAATGAGCTAACCTTCCTGGAATGGTGAGAGGCTCTGGTTGTTTCAGAGCCAGAAAGGCTAAGTTCTCTAGCATCAAGTCAAAAGCCCTGAGGAGGCTGGGCCTGCTGAGTTGCAGCAACCCCTGTAGGCTTAGGCCTGGCTTGTTTAGGTTGCTGGCGCTTAGCAGCAAAATGACCTGTAGATGATTGTTGGCCAGAAGCAGGATGGAATCTGCCTTTCTTGAAGAAAGACTTCTTGAAAGGTTTTTTCTTGGCAGGAATAGAGGTTGACTTTGAAAGTCTATCCAAAGCAGAATTTTCTGCATCCATTTGAGTGGCTTTTATTTGCCAATCTTTGCCAAACAGGTTTTCACCTATACAGGGAAGATTTCCCAAACCATCCTGAACCCAAGATTCTAGATCAGAAGCCTGGAGCCAAGCAATTCTGCGAGCAGCTATGGCAATGGCCGAAGCTCTGCTGGCACCTTCAAAGGAGTCAAAAGCTGCACGGTTGGAAAACTTTGAAATATCTTGAGTATGCTTAAGCCAAATAAGGAATTCTTCCCTTTTATCCTCTGGAAGAAAAGGGAGGAAAGTGTGCAGTTTATATGCAACTTCTTTCAGAAATATACCCATACAAAGACTATAGGAGTTGATTCTGGCAATGAGCATACTGGCTTGGAAGATTTTCCTACCAAAAGCATCCAAGGTCCTGCATTCTCTTCCTGGAGGAGCAGAAGAGTGTCTTTTTGCACTCTTTATCCTTTTCATAGCTGACTCCACCACAATAGAATGGTGAGGAAGCTGTGTTTTATGAAACCCAGGACAAGGAGGGACACGGTACATAGTGTCCAATCTACGAGAATGAGGAGAGATAGTGAGAGGAGTCTCCATAAGTCAATCATGTGATCATAAAGAATCTCATGAATTGGCAAGGTGACTTCCTCCTTAGGAGCCTTAGAATAACCTAAAATATCCAATTTTTTAGCTCTAGGCTCTGATTCAGAGGTTACTGAAATAGAAAGTCCTTTAGCCACTTCTCTTATGAAGTCTTGAAAGGACAAGTCCTCTGGAGGAGACATTCTTCTTTTTGGAGAAGAAGGCTCTTCAGGAAGGGCTATGGATACTTCAGCAGACTCCTCCGATGCATCAGAATCTTCAGAGGAATCAAAGTATCGACTGTCAGGGTGCTCTTCCAAAGCTCGATACGCGTATCAAGCAGTATCGACATCGGGCGTCATCGGTACCGGTGCGGTACCGATGGGCATCCCTGGAGAGGGAACCGCTGCAGTCGGCATCTTGGTCGATGTCAATGCAGTCGGTACCGGAGCCGATACCGACAACAGAGTTTGTTGTGGTATCAGCGGCGTCGCAGCTTGAATGAAGGCCGTGATAGCCTGCTGCATGGATAGAACATTCTGATCCATCGACGCCATGAATGCCTGGAATTCGGTACCGGAAGGTTGCGCCGGTACCCCAGAGCATTCTAACAGGTGATCGGTCAAGGCCGTGCCATCAATGTCAACCTGTAACCCCATAGATGGAGCTTTGGAAGCCGGAGCTTCCCGCCGGGGTTGTTTTGCCGGTGCGGAATCCTCGAGGGCAAGCCCGGAGGCATCTCGATGCTTGGAAGGAGATCTATCCTTCGAGGACCGGCTGGATTTATGTTTGGTTACCTGAGATCCATGGGAGGAAGTAGAGGCCCTGGAAGACGTCGATGCCACTGAAGCTGCATCAGAGGGAAACAGCACATGGAGCTTAGCTGCTCGGTTCTGTAAACCTCGTTTAGACATCAAGGAGCAGGACGGACAATCCAAAATGGAGTGGTCAGGACCCAAACATTTAAGACACCATTCATGGGTGTCGGTGACAGAAATAGTACCGCTGCACTTAGTGCATTTTTTAAACCCGGAGGCTGTTTTTTTCATAAGGAAAATTTCTCGTGAGGCCTAAGGCCCAAAGGAAAAACACACTAAGTGAGGGAAAAATATGTTCTTTTTTTTTTTTTTTTTTTTTTTGATAAGAAAAGAAAGACCGCGGTACCGGTCCGACGTCGGGGAAGGCAGACGCGCGACCAAAGAAATAAAATAAAACAAAGAACTTCTTCAGCGGTGACAGGAACACGACCTGCTGGCTCCGCAGAAAAGAAGAACTGGGGAGAGGCGTTTAGGAAAGGCGGGAAGGCAGCGCGCAGGCGCTGTGGGATGCTCCCAAAAGCTTTCCTTTTTGGGAAGCTGGGGAGCGTTCCCGCGCAGGCTCCGTCGGTACCGACGTACCCATATGTGAAGACTCATTCCTGCTTGTTCCTGGAGATATGCTTGTCTTATCTATTTCCATGGGCTCTAATACAGTTTCGCCACCACAGTACACTCTGGAGGAGAGAAGGGATAGGGGAGATATGATTCAGACCTTTAAATACTTAAAGAGTATTAATGAACAAAGCTCTTCCAAAGACGGGGAAGCTGGAAAACTAGAGGGCATAACATGAAGCTGAAAGGCGGTAAATTGAAAGGCAATGTCAGGAAATACTTTTTCACTGAAAGGGTGGTGGATGCTTGGAATGCCCTCCCGATGGAAGTGGTGAGAGCAAATACAGTGACAGAATTCAAGATGGCATGGGACAGACAAAGTGGCCCCCTTTATAGTAACAGGATAAAATCAAAATAAACTGAATTATCTAATTTCTCAACAAACAGGGATGTCCTACACGGAGCAGGGGGTTCACCCCTAAACAAAGACATGGGAGGGGTGACCTGCATCTACTCTTGCCATCTTGCTGGGCAGACTAGTTGGACCATACTGGTCTTTATCTGCCATCATTTACTATATTACTATGTAAGAAAAGCCAGAACCAGAAAAAGCACTACAATGCCAGACAAGAAAGTACACAACCATACTGGACAAAAGGGGAAAAGAACCTAAGTGGAGGAGGAGGAGGAAACACGGGAATCATAAATCCATAAATCATTAAGTATACTGGGGAAATCCATTGCTTACCCCAGGATAAGCAACATGGAATTTGTGTACCTTTTTTGGAACCTGACAGGTACTTGTGACCTGGATTGGCCACTGTTGGAAACAGGATACTGGGCTTGATAGACCTTAATCTGGATACAGTATGGCATATCTTATGGTTTAAGAATATAATTCGAGCAAAAGGATAAACATCAGATTAATAGGGGTCTTGCATCATCCTATAATGTACCTTTTAAAATAAATTTGGCTTTAGTATTTAATATGGTTTGCAGGGTTTTTTTTAATTTATACTTTATTAACACTAAATAATACAGCTCAACAAAACAAAATCACAGCAGGCATCCCCATGCCAAGCCTCATAGGTACATTTACTCACAAATGAAAAGTGCTACACACAAATCACAGTGAAAGGGAACAACTTCTATACTACTGTGTTCATTTTACATTTTCACCCATCCCTCTCCTCCACTGATAGAGCACTTTATTCCCATTCTCTATAATATTGGCAGACACCAAGATATGCGAGAGGTTCGCTGTAATCCTTAACTAGTCACCCAGACTTAAAGCCCTCCCAGTTTGCAATTCCCACTTACACATACAGGGTAATTTAGTAATTGTATTTCCCCCTCCAACCAGGCATAGACTCAGAACACAACCTTCCAAACACCTGCCATCCCAGTAGCAACAACTCAAACCCAGCTATCCACCAAGCTCTCTAGCACCTGCCTAGCCTGAAGGAAATGCTGCACTTGTAGACAGGGCCGGCCCGTCCATTGAGCAAGAATGTTTGCACAGGGTCCCGCGTTTCAGGGGGCCCCGCACAAACAACATTCTGCCCATCAGCCCAGGAAAACTTTAAAAGAAAAAAAAAAACTTGCTGCTGCTGCCGCCGCCCTGGCAGCGGCAGAATCAAGTGTCTTCCGCAGGGCCCCCGCCCACCCAACAGAGCCCTCCCTCGATCACACTCCTTGGCGTGGCTTTCCAGAGCCGCGAAGGGAGGGTTTCCCTCTCGTGGCTCTGTTAAGCCCGCTGGGGCTGGTGGGAACAGGCATTTCCTGTTTCCCATCAGCCCCGGCCGGCTTAACAGATTACTGGGCTTGATGGACCTTGGTCTGACCCAGTATGGCATTTCTTATGTTCCCACCCTTATGGATAACTGCAATCCCAGTGTATGAGAAAGACTTAGGAAGGACTCCATCCAGCAACACTGAATTGAAAACCTCCATCATATGAATCTCCACTTGGACTTGGAAGGTTTTAGTAAAGGAGGGGGGTCACACCATCCAGACCTGGTGCCTTCCCAGACCTCAAAACCTTGATTGTCTCCCTCACCTCCCCCAACTGAAATAGCTCCTTATTGTGCTGATTCTCTGACAGCTGAGGAAGTCTGCAGGTTCTCAAGTACTCCGCCTCTGAGCTTCCGATCCTGCCCCCTCAAAAGTATAGAGTTGTGAATAAAACTCAACAAAACATTCTCAGATTGAGTCCAATTCCCCTCTCTTTATGCTGGATTTGAGGTATACATCTCTTTTGCCTTTTTTTCAACTGGGAGGCCAAGAGCCTTCTCGCTATGTTGCCAAGTTCGAAAAAGCATTGTCTAGCCAATTCCAGATCCCACTGTACGCTAGTCATCAAGCAATTCCGTAGCTCCAAACGGAGCCTACCCACCTCCAATGCCACATACGCTCTTGGAGCTTGTCTATTTTCTGCATCCTTAGTCTCAATTTGATGCAGTAAGTGCAATACTGCCTCATCCCTCTCCCTCTTTAACCTGCTCACCTACATCAGCAACCAGCACCTAATCGTAGCTTTAAAGGCATTCCATTTGGAGGCACATCCCACTTGCCCATCCCCGTTTAATAAGTATTCCTGAATATCTCTCCTAACCGCATCCACCACCCTGCTATCCAGGGAGGACAGCCGGGGGAAAATGCAGAATCTCACTGCTGAGCCACAGAGCCAAAGACTTAAACCACCATCTTACAGGGTGATGTCACGTCCTCCTCCATCTATATGGTTTATAGTTTTAATGATTTTTTTTTTATTGTAGGCCATGAGGTTGCTAAATTTAACAGATGAGGATGCAGCATGCCAAAAAGAGATTATGCTTTTTATTCAAAATCAAGGATAAAGAGTGGGAATGAAATTATTACATGGTTGGACCATGTCCCCAGCCTAGGTTGATAGAGGGAGGAGAAAGCGATAAAGGCCCTAAAGTTTAAAGATTGAAGGCAGGCCTACTGAGAGACACAAAAGGTAAGGAAGCAGATCTCAGGGAATATTTAGCTCTGAAGGATACCAAGGACACATTATCTGGTAAACTATGGAACTGTTTAAAAGGGATCAAGCAGTGGAAATTTATATCATTGGCCTCTTACTAGAGGAAGAAGGACAAGTGAGGGAGGGAGATTAGAGAAAAGATCAAAAAGCCTAGAACACTCCATAAGAGGGCTGCAGGGAAAATGAAGATTCTGGCACAGCTAGAAGCTGAGTGACAGGCCCTGCGGGATTCAGAACTGAATAAAATGGAATTACAGTTAAGGACAGCAAAAATATTATTGAAGACAACCAAATCTCTAAAGCAGATCTTGACAAATTTTGTGGGGATTTAGGAGTCTGGTCAAAATCTTAAAAGCCTGTGCTTGGAACCTCCTCATGACACCCCCTCCCCCCAGTTCTCTCACACTGTCTCATGAGACTAGCGCCAGAATTCCTACAGCACACTTCATATTTAGATAACCATAATAGATGCAGATAGCAAATGTGTGTAATACAATGATGGTGTGCCTGCCTGTGCGTGGGATGTGGCAGTGGGTGTCTTTGTGGGCTAGGGTGCAGGGCTGCAGTGCATGTGTGTCATGTGCAGATGGGGTGCATGTGGACTGGGGTGTGTGTCTGACCTATGGAGGTGGGGTGCCGGTGTGTGTGATCTGAGAGGAAGAGAATGCACCTTTAGGCAAATAGGTATTGTGCCCTTTTGTCTCCATGTATTCATCCCTTTAACATCCAATACCTTGCACTCTTTCTTCCCTCACTCCAGCCCCTCCCCACTGTTTCCCTTTCCAGACTCTCTCTCCGAGCACTCCCCCATGCCCTTCATCCCCCTCCAATCTGCTTACCTTTTTCTTCTTGTATTAAGTTACTAGCCCTTTAAGTTCCTGCAGTTTCACTCCACCCCCTCCCATTTTTTTTTTTTTTTAAATTGCTGCCCCGATCAGCTCTCTGTCTGCCAGGCTGCAACCTCCTGTTCTGCAATTGTGACTGCACTCTTCACTTCTGCCCATGGGAAATGAGATCCATGGGTGTAGTCAGAAGGATTCTTGCGCCTTTGCTGGCGATTGTGAATTTTTTGGAGAGGAGGGAATAAATCCCAGGCACCAGGTGCAAATTTCTGGTCTCCAGGGCAACCTGGCACCAGGGATGTGTCGAGTCCTGTCATAAACCACTTATGTGGACAGCCCAATATAAGGAAATCAACATCAGCAGGACGCAATAATTACTAAGCCTCCAGCCTTTCAGCTACTAGGTACATCACAGGACAGGCGTGGACCATATTTCCTTTCCCAGAAGGGGAACACTGCAGAAACAGGCACACAACCAAGGAAAGTCAAGATGAGGGAGAAGGTCTGTTAAAGGGGTATAGACATGAGATCACCAGTCCTCAAGGGTCAACAGCCCAAAAGGTACATAACTGAGGTCAAAGGCAGGGCCCAGTCAAGGAACTTAAAAACCCAGGAATATGCTCTCACTCTGTATGTACAATTCAGCCATGAGAGTGGTTACAGCTTACAAATGTAAGGGCAGGCATTGCTTTTGCGTTTGTAGGGAATAAAGACTTTGCTTTTATTTGGAACTTTATTTTATTTATTTCAAAAGTATTTCTATCCTGCCTTCTCCTTCAATCAAGGCGGTCTCACAGCAAACAATCATAAGTGTGGTTAAGTGTGTTCATGCAGTGATACAGGTTGTGTGTTTGTGGTGGTGTATATCAGATTCTTGTTGAGCTATTTACATTATGCGCTATTATACATTCTTATGTACAAGGGTTAGGGGCGGGGGTTGGTCTTTTGTTCTTGCATGTTGAGTAGATCATGTGACGTGTCCATAGTGTTCAATGAATAGTGTTGTCTTAAGCTGCTTCCGAAAGTCTTTGAGGTCTGTTAGTCTTAAGTCGTCTAGGAGGGTGTTCCAAATTGCTGGTGCAGCCAGTGAAAGAGCTTGGGTTCAAACAGCCTTTATTTGTCTAAAGGGGCCTCACTGAAGGCCCAGAAACCCTGATCAAGAGGCTCATATCATCACAGGGAACCTGACAGGTACTTCTGACCTGGATTGGCCACTGTTGGAAACAGGATGCTGAGCTTGATGGACCCTTGGTCTGACCCAGTATGGCATTTCTTTTGTCCTTCTGTTCTAGGGTGTGCTGAAAAGAACTGTAGCTTTAATTGTGTTATTTTATGCACATCAAAATTAATTTTATGTAAACATAATTTTATGAATGTGAAGTAATTTAGCAAAACTGAACAAAACGGCATCTTTAGTTTTGACCTTTGTCCCTCCAGAGGCAAACATTTTGGACTACGACTTGCACTGTAAACCACCAGGGAGGATGGGGGAGGGTTGTCCTGCACAAACACAATGGATCCTTGGTTATACACATGCTCCAAGCAGTACAGAAAACTGCATCACCACCACCCGGGGCACCGAATTTCAACTGATATTTATGCATTATTAAAAGCTCATATTCAGAGCCACGTGATGATGCTGGCATTTCCTGCCCTATATGGAGCATGGGTAGATGCCTATAGGCCACACTAATACTAGTCCAACACGAGGGCGAGGGTAAAGGTTTTGTGCTGGCTTGTAAACTGTAATTTGCCCACCCCTGCTCCAGAGGTCCATTACTACCAGGCTAGAAACTAAGTAATCTGAGAATAAAGCTTGATAGGATTTAAAAAACACTCTCAGTGAGTCACGTGATGCAGTGAACAGAGGCGGCAGCAATTTCTTCGGCTCTGGGGCAACCCGTTGAAAAACAAAAGAAAATTCATTCCTAAACAAACAAAACAAACCAGATTGTTCCAGCTCAATCGGGGGATAATATATGCCAGCGGCGGAATAGCGGGGAATCCAGAAAGGTGCTTTTGATGACTACTAAAGCACCACGACGAGAAAAGCCCCGGCCTGGCTGCAATAAAATAGCAGATCTCAACCCACCTAGTCCGTCTGCCCCGCAAAATGAGCCCACGGCTAGAATAGTTGAAGAGGTCACAGCAGCAGTGGTGAAGGCACTGGATGAAAGATTCTTCACTATTACCGTGCAACTCTCTCAGGCAAGGGGTGGCAGACTTTGGCGGATGGTTGGAGGGTGTGAAGCACCGGATTTCAGAGGCAGAAGATAAGAGCAACACGATGGCGGCACAAGTGGAACACATCCAGGGCCTCATCCAGCAGCATGGCAAAAAGCTAGAGAATCTGGAAAACTGAGGTAGAAGAAAGAACTTACGCATTGTGAGAGTAGCAGAAATGGTAACAGAAAATGAGTTACGGGACTTCGTCGACTCCTGGTTTCCACTTCACCTCTCACTAGACAAACAGGTGGGGGACGATTACTCTGGAGCGAGCGTATAGGCTCGGGCAGCACCGAGAGGAGGAGAACCAGCCGTGTGTGGTGATAGTGCGCTTCTTAAGCTTTGCTCAGAAAAAGGCAGTACTTCGAGCTGCTACAATACGGCAGAATGCGGTCCCAAGGGTTCAGAACTACCTCATCTTCCAAGACTATTCTGCGACGGTAAGCAGAAGGTGCTGAGAATATGCTGCAGTCTGCAAAGGCCTGAGCAATAAGGGGCTTTGATTCTCCCTCCTATACCCGGCCAAGCTCCGTATTGATTACCACGGGACTCAAAAATACTTCTCCACCCCAGCGGAGGTGGCTGGGTTCCTGAACGCTCTGCCAAACTGACGCGAATGGAGTATAGGCTAGCTCTCTGGACTTAATCTAACACACTGGAAACTACACGGGTGAGTGGAGGAGATACAGAAAGGATGAGCGCAGTGGACACAGGGTTTAATTAACTTTTTACAGCTGGACAGACTTCTTATTGTGCTACCTACAGTCAGTGGAAGCGGCCTGTGGATAGCAGTGGAAGCACTATAAGGCTGCTACTTGAGATGCAAATAATCAGATCGAGTGGAGTAAGATGGACTACATGGTCATTTCGTTTAATTCTTCTTCTAGTTACCTTGAACACTTTTCTTTGCTGTATGGCATTGAAAATACTATAAGAACATAAGATATGCCATACTGGGTCAGACCAAGGTCCATCAAGCCCAGTATCCTGTTTCCAGCAGTGGCCAATCTAGGTCATACGTACCTAGCAGTTTCCCCAAAAGACACAGGTTTCACAATGCTTGTATTGGGTCACACATTGATATCCTGGGTCCCTTTTTAATAATGGTTTATGGACCTTTCCTCCAGGAACTTGTCCAAACCTTTTTTTAAACCCAGCTACACTAGCAGCCTTAACTACATCATTCGGTAACAAATTCCTGAGTTTGATTACACGTTGGGTGAAAAAATATTTTCTCTTATTAGTCTTAAAGAGTTTTACCCTGTAGCTTCATTGGATGTCCCCTAGTCTTTCTATATTCTGATAACGTAAACAATCGTAAACATAAACGCTTGTGCCGTTTCCAGGTATCGTCATTTGGCTCTTTTTTCAATTTCCTGAAAGATGCTTCTTTGGCAACAGCCGCCTCTCTGACCTCACCTTTAAACCATGCTGGCAGTTTTTTGGACTTCCTTCCACTTTTTCTTAAAGCGTGGAATACAGCTGGTCTGGGCTTCCAAGATAGCGTAGTTACTCACCTGTAACAGGTGTTCTCCAGGAGCAGCAGGAATCAGTCCTCACTTATGGGTGACGTCGGCGCAAAGAAAGCCTTTGGGAATTGCAGCGCGCATGCGCAGTCCTCTTCCCGCCCAAGGGTGCCATCTTAGCCAGTCAGATGACATAGCTAAAAAAGACAGCATAAAAATTTGCAAAAAAACTAAAGCAGACGATTGCAACTCCAAGGGGAGGAGGGAGGGTTGTGAGGACTGATTCCTGCTGCTCCTGGAGAACACCTGTTACAGGTGAGTAACTACGCTTTCTCCAGGACCAAGCAGGAAGTCAGTCCTCACTTATGGGACTCCCAAGCTTAAGGCTACCGGAGACCCTAAGCACAAAAAAGAGCTCCCTCTAGCTCAGCAGCACAGAAGGAAAGAATCTTCGCTGAACGATTACCCACCGGTAGCCCACATCCGGGATGGAGGGTAGGAGTTGCTCAGACCTCAAAGAGATTACGGAGGACTGCCTGTCCGAAAGCACTGTCCCTGCGGGACTCCCTCTCGAGACAGTAATGGACCGCAAAAGTCTGGCTCGAAGACCAAGTAGCGGCCCGGCAGATGTCTGCCAGCGGAACAGAGCGGAGGTAAGCCACTGACGTGGCCTTTGCCCGAACGCAATGAGCCGTGACTCGACCTTCCAAGGAGAGTCCGGCTGCCCCATAAGCCCAAGAGATACAGTCCGCAACCCAAATGGACAGAGTACGCTTGGAGACCGGGAGCCCCAATTTATTGGGGTCAAAAGACACAAAAAGCTGAGCAGCTTTACGGTGCTCCCGCGTACGGTCAAGGTAGAAGTTCAATGCCCTTCTACAGTCCAGGGTATGGAGGACCGTTTCAGCTCGGCTGGAGTGTGGTCTGGGAAAGAAGGTTGGAAGTACCACCTCCTGATTGATATGAAAAGGGGACACCACTTTTGGAAGAAATTTGGGGTGAGTCCGTAGGACTACCCTATTTTTGTAGAACCGAGTGTAAGGGGGATCAGACACGAGGGCCTGCAATTCACTTACGCGTCTAGCGGAAGTGAGGGCTATCAAGAACAATGTTTTCCAAGAAAGAAAACGGAGAGAACAGGTAGCCATAGGTTCAAAAGGCGGACAGGTGATCCGCTGTAAAACCACATTCAGGTCCCAGTCAGGCGCTGGCGGGCGCAGAGGTGGTTTAAGTAGAAGGAGACCCCGGAGAAACCTCGCTACGAGAGGGTCGTTGGAAAGAGGTCTGCCGTCCACCGGCACATGATGTGCTGAAAGAGCACTGAGGTGAACTTTGACGGAGTTGGACTTAAGTCCCAGATTAGAGAGGTATAGCAAGTACTGCAAGATCACCGACACCGGGCAGGAGAAGGGATCCTGAGACTGTTGGGTACACCAAACGGAAAAACGACGCCATTTAAGGGCGTAGCATTTTCGGGTAGAAGGTCGTCGTGAAGCTAAGACGACCTCCTCCACCTCTGCCGGCAGGAGAAGGGGAGCAAGGACTACCCTCTCAGCAGCCAGGCCATTAGGTTGAGAGACCTGAGGTTGGGGTGTAGCAGAGACCCCTGATCCTGAGTGAGGAGATCCGGTTGTAACCCCAGAGGGAATGGATCCTCTACCGCTAATTTCAGCAGGAGTGGAAACCACGGCTGTCTGGGCCAGCGAGGGGCCACCAGGATCATGAAGGCTTTGTCTCGGAGAACCTTGAAAAGAGTCCGGGAGACTAGCGGGATGGGAGGGAAAGCGTACAGAAGGCTCCCCGACCATGAGAGTAGAAAAGCGTCCGCCGCAACTCGAAGGGGGTGTGGCTGACGAGAGCAGAAGCGAGGAAGTTGCCGGTTGTGAGGACTGGCAAAGAGATCCATCGTGGGGAGGCCCCACTTTAGAAAGAGCTTCTGAACTACCAAGGGATCCAGGCGCCACTCGTGCGGCTGGAGGATCCTGCTGAGTTTGTCCGCCAGGCAATTTTCTTGGCCTGGGAGATAAACTGCCTTGAGGAGAATGCCGTGACTGACGGCCCAAGAGCAGAGCTTCCTTGCTTCCTGACAGAGAAGGAAGGAGCCCGTGCCCCCCTGCTTGTTCACGTAGAACATGGCAACTTGATTGTCCGTCTGGACAAGGACGGACTGGCGAGAGGTCAGGTGGGAGAAGGCCTTGAGAGCCAAGCGGATCGCTCTGAGCTCCAGGAAGTTGATCTGCTGAGCAGACTCCCACGTGGTCCAGAGGCCCTGAGTACGTGCCCCTTGGCAATGTGCTCCCCAGCCCAGGTGTTGTCAGCACCCGGGCCGGCTGAGGTGACTGGAAAGGCATTCCGCAGATCAGGTTCGGCTGCTGAAGCCACCACCGGAGAGACGAGATCAGCGGCTCGGAGACGCGCACTAGGTCTGCTAGGCCGCCTGTGGCTTGTCGCCACTGCTGGCGGAGACACCATTGAGCAGGCCGCATATTCAGGCGGGCATTGGGGGTCACATGGACGGTGGAAGCCATATGGCCGAGTAGTCTCAGGAAGCGCCTGGCGGAGACCAGGGGCTGGCTGCGAAAACGGTCGGCTAGGTCCATGAGCCGTTGAGCCCTGTCGAGCGGTAGGTATGCTCGTGCCTGAGGAGTGTGCAGCCTGGCGCCGATGAACTCGAGATCCTGTGAGGGGAGCAAAGTGGACTTTGCGAAGTTTATAACAAAGCCCAAGTACTGCAGAAGAGTCACCGTGCGGCGTGCGGCGTTGGTGACCTCCGGAGCGGACGCTGCTCTGATGAGCCAGTCGTCGAGGTACGGAAAGACATATAGGCCGTGAAGCCGGAGATGGGCCGCCACCACCGCGAGACATTTTGTGAAGACTCGCGGTGCGGAGGACAGGCCAAAGGGCAGTACTCTGTACTGGTAATGATTTCCTGCCACCACAAACCTTAGGTATTGGCGGTGGCTTGGATGGATGAGGATGTGCGTGTAGGCATCCTTTAGATCCAAGGAGCATAGCCAATCTCCCTGCTGGAGGTAGGGCAGAAGGATTCCAAGGGTAAGCATTTTGAACTTCTCTCGCACAAGGAACTTGTTGAGGTTGCGCAAGTCCAGGATGGGTCTGAGGCCTCCTGTTCTCTTTGGTATCAGAAAATACCTGGAATAAAAGCCTTGACCTTTTAGGTGGTGGGGCACCGGTTCCACCGCCTGTTCCTGTAGAAGACCTGCTAACTCCTGAAGGAGTAATTCCCTGTGCAGAGGGGGTCGAGGAGGTTCTCCCGGAAAATAGGAGGGAGGGACCTGGTGGAAGTGGAGAAGATAGCCTTCTCGCACGACTTGAAGCACCCAGGCATCTGAGGTGATGCTGGACCACCTGTGGGCGAAGTGAACCAGCCGGCCTCCGGTGCTGGGAGGAACCAGCGGGGGGGGAGAGGCTATGCTTAAGGAGTCAAAAACCCCCACCCTGCTGAGCAGGGGCTGGTGGTGCAGGCTTGGGGGCTTGCTGCCTACGGGACCCGTTACCCCGTCCCTTGGCCTGCTGGCCCTGTTGGGGAGCTGCAGGGGCCTGATAATGGGGGTATTGTTTGTAGGCAGCCACCTTCCTCGGGTAAAAGGACTTCTTTCCCGAGCCCTTCTTTTTCTGGGAAGGGGCGGAGGTCTTCCTAGAAAGCCTAGTCCTGGTGAGAGTCTCCGTCTCAATTTGTGCAGCCTTATCAGCCATGGGCTTGCCAAAGAGGTTTTCACCTCGGCAAGGGACATCGACCAACTTGTCCTGCACCCAGGGTTCAAGGTCAGACGACTGAAGCCAAGCCTGTCGGCGGGCACCGATGCCGGCTGCGGCCACTCGAGCCGATGCTTCAAAGCCATCATAGGCTGCTCGGGACATGAATTTTGAGCATTCCCGAATGCCAGTGGACAAGGCCAGGAACCTCCGCAAGGGTTCCTCGGACAAACCAGCGGAGAAGCCGGCTAGCTCTTTAGCCAGGTCTCGGAGATACATGCCCATGTATAGCTGGTAGGTCTGGACACGACATGCGAGCATAGAGCCCTGGAAACACTTCTTACCAACGCCATCCAGGTTACGGGCCTCCCTGCCATGAGGCACCGAGGAGTGCATCTTCTGGCTCTTAAGACGATGCATGGCCGATTCCACTACCATGGAATGGTGTGGTAGCTGTGCTTTTTGGAAGCCAGGGCTCTTGCGGACTCGATAGATAGAATCGACCCGCTTGCTCAGGACCGGCGAGGTGGCCGGACTCTCCCACATGCGGAAGAGTAGTCGTTCCAGCATGGGAGGAACCGGTACAGTAAAGTGTTCCCTGGCGGGAGAGTCATACTGGAGGGCGTCGAGCTCTTCGGCTCGAGGCTCCTCCTCGGGGTCCGCAGGGAAGGCCAAAGCCTTGGCCATATCCCTGACGAAGTCCGAGAACCGAGCATCCTCCGGGGGGGGGACTGCTTCCGAGGTTTGGACTCAGGTGAGTCCGAGGGGACACACCGAGTCCGAAAAGAATCAGGCGACTCTTCCTCTTCCGACTCCCAGACCGACTCCGACGAGGACTCGGTGGGGTCGGCCCGGGCAGGGCGCGGTGCCGGCCGCCCCGACGCCGAGGGAGTCGGCGTCGGCGACCTCGGTCCCGAACGGGAGGCCGAGGGTGACCTCGACCGAGGATCGACTCGAGTTCGCATCGACTCGAGGATCGGCTCGGTCTCCGGGGTCGACTTGGACGTCGACGTCCCGGCGGTCGGGGCAGCGACGCCAGCGAAGCCAGCGAGCAGTGCCCGCTGCTGGTCCATGAAGGCAGACAGTCTGCTCTCCAAGGCCGTCAACCTGAGTCCGAGCTCAGGTGACCCAGCAGCCCCCGACTCGGGCCCCGACGGCGTCGGGCCCGACGTCGGCTGTCGCGGAGGCGAGTCCAGGAGGACCACAGGACTTACCCGAGCACGCAGCTCCGACTCCAGGCGAGGTCGCTTCGGGAGGTGCTCCTTCTCCAAGGACCCGGGGCGGCTATCGGGGCTATGCGACCTGGCCCTCGCGGAGCCAGGAGCGTCCACCGACGCCGCCCTCGCGGGTTTCACCTTCCGTCGATGGTCCCCGGAGGGAGAACCCCTGTCGGAGGAACTCCGGCGACGGTCCGAGCTGGAACCTTTGGACGCGGAGGCCTCCGACGAGGTCCGGGTACGGCTGGGGTCAGCGAAGATCCTATCCCGCTGATGCCGCCGACTTCTCAACGCTTTGGAGGACATTTTGCCGCAGGGCCCACAGATCATTTCTTCATGATCCGGGCCCAGGCAGCGGAGGCAAAAGTCGTGTGTGTCAGTTAGTGACATATTTCGGTCACACTGACCACACCGCTTGAAACCACTGGCAGCCATCGGGGGAAAAAGGGCCCCGGCGAGGTCAAAGGACCGGGCTGCCAGGGAAAAATCGAAAACGAAAACTGACTAAGTCAGAAAAACCGAAAAGAAGAAGAGGACTCGTGACCGGCGTCGCGAGTCCGGGCGGGGAAAAAGACCGGCGTCGAACCGAAGGAAAAAGAATAAAATAATGAAGAAATATCGACTTTTTCGCGGGGACAAGACGGGGACGTCTGTAGGGCTCCGCGGAAAAAAGAAGACTGGCTAAGATGGCACCCTTGGGCGGGAAGAGGACCGCGCATGCGCGCTGCAATTCCCAAAGGCTTTCTTTGAAAGCTGGGGAAAATTGCTCCGCGAGGGCTCCGTCGGCGCCGACGTCACCCATAAGTGAGGACTGACTTCCTGCTTGGTCCTGGAGAAAGTATTTTTCAACAATACCCAAGCTTGATGTAAGTCTTTAACCTTTGCAACTGCTCCTTTTAGTTTTTTCTTAACTATTTTCCTCATTTTATCATAGTTTCCCTTTCAAAAGTTAAAAGGTAGTACTGTGGATTTCCTTACTATCCCTTCTCCACTAATTAAATCAAATGTGATCATTCTATGATCACTATTGCCAAGTGGCCCCAAAATCCTTATCTCTTGCACCAGATCTGGTGTTCCACCAAGGACTAGGTCCAATATGTCTTACCCTCTGGTCGGTTCATGAATCAGCTGCTCCAAGAAGCAGTCATTTATTTCATCTAGGAACTGTATCTCCCTAGCATGTTCTGCCGTGACACTGACCCAGTCAATAATGGGGTAACTGAAATCACCCATTATTATTACTGTGCTGCAACTTTTGTTAGCTTCCTTGATTTCTTTGAGCATTTCATCATCCATTTGTTCATTCTGGCCAGGCAGTCGATAGTACACCCCCCCCCCCCCCCACCACACACACACCCTCTTGCCATCGCCTTCCCCTTTTTACATGGAATTTCAATCCATAGAGATTCTACAGCAAATTTTGTTTCCTGCAAAACTTTAATCCTTCTGACTCATTGCCCTCTCTAACAGAGCGCAACCCCTCCACCAATTTGATCAGCTGTATCATTACGATATAGTTTGTACCCAGGTATCACAGTGTCCTACTGGTTATCCTCCTTCCACCATGTCTCTGATATTCCAATTATATCTAACCTCTCATTTAGTGCTATATATTCCAACTCTCCCATCTTATTATTTTAGACTTCTAGCATTTGCATACAAGCATTTTAGAGACTGTATTTTATTCATATTAATCTGGCTATTGGTAGGCATGGGTAATTTGGGATCTTTAAGCTCTGTCTGCTCCATACTCGAGGGCATTTGGGCTACTTTACTCTTTTTTGGAACCTCTCTGCTTTTGGTAGTATCCTTCAAGGATACATTCTTCCGAACCATGCGCTCTTGTGCAACTGTCGGCTCTCCCCTATTATCTAGTTTAAAAGCTGCTCTCCCCTATTATCTAGTTTAAAAGGTTAATGCCAGTAGCTTGGTTCCATCCCAGATAAAGTGAAGCCCATCCCTTCGGAAGAGCCCCTCCTTTCCCCAGTTCCTAACAAATCCAAACCCCTCAACCTTGCACCATCGTCTCATCCATGCATTGAGACTCCGGAGCTCTGCCTGCCTTTTGGGTCCTGCGCATGGAACGGGAAGCATTTCGGAGAACACTACCCTGGAAATTCTGGATTTCAACTTCCTACCTAAAAGCCTAAATTTAGCCTCCAGAACTTCTCTACCACATTTTCCTGTCTCATTGGTACTGACATGTACCAAAACAGAAGACTCCTCCCCAGCACTATCTAAGACCTTATCTAGGTGGCGCATGAGGTCCGCTACCTTTGCACCAGGCAGGCATGTTACCAGGCGATCCTCACGTCCACCAGCCACCCAGCTGTCTATATGCCTAATGATCGAATCACCAACTATAAGGCTGTCCTAACCCTTCCCTCATGGGCACATGGCACTGGAGAAACTTCCTCGGTGCGAGAGGGTTTTACATCACCTGGAGGACAGGTCCTAGTTACAGGAAAACTTCCTGCCACACCAGGGTGATGCTCTCCTGTCACGTGACCTCTCTCCTCCATGGCAACAGGACAATTTGCTCTTGGGTAAGAGGGCAGGGGATTACCCCTCAGTCCCCTCTTTTCCTCCTTTCTTCTTTTTTGCTCTCCGTTTTTCCCCTCCCTTCTTCCCCTTGCTTCCTTCCTTTTTCCCATTCCCCACTTCTCCCCTCCCCCTTCTGGTTCCATCGAGGTATCCCTTCTAAAGGAGTGGAGGAGTAACCTAGGGGTTGGGGCAAGGTACTTCAGGCCGGAAGGTCGGGGGTTCAAATCCCACTAAAGGACAGCAACCTTGGGCCGGAAGGACTGGGGTTTCTAGTCCCACAGGTGCTCCTTGTGGTCTTGGGCAAGCCACTTAACCCTCCATAGCCCATGTTCCCTGTAAAATAGTTATCTCCAAGTTATAATGCCCTGTTCAATGTAATTTCAGTTTGTTCAATGTAAACCGCACTGATGCAGAATAGCGCGGTATATAAGAGAATTAAATAAATAAATAAAATAAAAAATAATTAGGCTGTGTACCTGCCTAGAGCAGAGGGATGGGTAATGGATCCCAGGGTGGGCAGGCTGGGTCACAATGGGGGTGAAGGAAACTGCTGCATAAGAAGCTGTGGTAGATAGTATTCTTAAAAGTGAACTCTCTTGTTTAACTTTATGCTATGATAATGATCTGGTCTCATCAAGGGGGGGGGATAGGGGAACAGCAACATAGGTTGAGAATGAGAATAGGAAGCGTTACTAGGAACTTGTATTTAAAGGTGTGTGGGGAGAGTAGAGGAAGGCATGTTTGGGGAGGATTCGTGGGTGGGTGGGAGGACTGGGGGATGGGGATTGGTGGTGGGTTGAACTAATGCCCAAATGATCAAGGTATGCATGCCCGATGCTTTTCACATTACCAGTTAGGAATGTAATGGGCCACAAGTGGTGGGATTGGACGTGGGAGCTAGTGCACTTAGAAGGGAGTGGCAAATAAGACATAGATAAGGGCGGGCTCCAACGCATCATGGACTCTGAGCAGGCTCCAGCATGGAGAGTTGGTTAATGGAGGTGGGGGAGGGGGACGGAGGGAGGGGAGGGCATTTAGCAGAAGGACAAATAGGGTCAGACCAAGTTGGACGGGGAGGGGGAGGGCACCCCTATGGAACAATTGGATTGGAAATCAGGGTATGTTGGAAGATGAGGAGGAGAGCTTGGAGAAGACCCCTGTGTTGCGGAGAATGGATGGAGGAGGTGGGGTCAGCCCTAGGTGGGGAGGGGCCTGGTCCGCAACAACAGGCAAAGAGGTCTTGCACTGAAGGAACTAGATAAGGATTGGAACAATGGGTAAAGAGCTGAATTTGGCCTCATGGAATGTATGCGGAGTGGGGGTGCCTATAAAAAGATATAAGCTGCTACAGCAGCTGAAAGTCCACCATATCAATATTGCGTTTCTCCAGGAAACGCATCAATCAGATATTGAACATGCTAAATGGAAGTGGGACTGGGTGAGGCAAATATATAATATATGGTGCATTGGCACTAGGAAAGAGAGCAGGGGTTGTTATTTTAGTAGCTAAAGGGATGGACTTTGAAATGAAGAGAGTGCACTCAGACCCACTGGACAGGTATGCGCTAGTGGAGGGACAGCTCATGGGTACAAGGGTGGTCCTCGGATCTGTCTATGCCCCAAACACATATGAGGCCTCCTTTTACTGAGTCTTCGACAGCAGTTTAAGTGCAGTCCCAGTCGGAGATAGGTTATTGCTATTGGCAGGAGATTTTAACTATGCGTTAGAGTGCTCAATGGACAGATCACATGCTACTGGAGCACAGGACCAACCCCAAGCACATAGGACCCAAGGAATATGCGAATGGCATGATTTGCTGGATGTCTGGCGGATATTACATCTGAGTGAATGTGATTTTACACACTTATCACAGGCACATGGCACGTAGTCTCATATTGATTACTTTTTCATTTCGGCTGGACTATTTGAGCGGGTTAGAAGAGCAGACTTAGGACCGATTATTATATTTGATCATGCATTAACACTGGGAGTGAGGTGGGGAGGGCAGAGGGGGACATGAACATTCAGCATACAACAGAGCCCGTGCTGTTTTGGGAAGCTGGTAAAGCTGTCATGCGTAGCGAAATAACGGGATATGTTGTGGCCAGATGGAAACGGTTGAATAACAGATTATTACAACTGGAGCGCACACTCAGATAAGACAAAAGTTGATAATATACCTTCGGAAAGAGCACTGGAATGCAATATACGAGGTGCAGGCAGAGTTGACCTCACTTATCCACCAGGGAATGAAGAAATCTTTATTTTACTACCGATACCAATTATATAAGTTTGGTAACAAAGCGGATAAGCTCCTTTCATCGCTGATTAGGGCAAAAGATGGGCCACGTTATGTGGGAGTTATGCGTGACGTGGGAGGAAGTTTGCAACAATCCTCAGCCAGGGTGGAAAAAGTTTTGAGATACTTCTATTCCTCATTATATCAGGAGGCGGCCAATCTGGGACTTGAGGGAGAAGCGGTTCTTGGAGAAATGTGGGTTGCCTCAAATGACAGAAAAGCAAAGCGTTGAGTTAAATGGTCCCATGACGTAATTGGAGGTACAACGGGTCATTAAATAAGCATTCCTAACAGGGGCTCTACAGGTCAAACAACGATCTCTCTTTTGCTTTAACAGATACCTAAGCTCCACGAACAGAACAATGGCTGGGAAAAATCATATCACTAAAGCTCTTGCTCCCGTTACAGCTTCTGCCTCTGTCCAGACAGAGGTCCCAATGCCAGTTGAAGGACCGGTTCCATGTGCGGGGGTGCCTGCATGCTGAAGCTCTCAGGAAACAAGTGGAGGAACTCAGAGGCGGTGGCGAGGCTGAGGAGCATTCAAAGCAGTGAGAAGTACATTGATGAGATGCTTCTTGCAGCAACCAAGCTCTCCAGCAGAGGAGAAGATGGGTGCAAACAGAATGACAAAGGTTGGACACAAGTCACCAGGGCCCGCAGAATCACCAATCCAACTTCTCCAGCCCTTGAAATGAAGAACCATTATGCAGCCCTGGAAGTGGAGGGGAGGTGAAAGCATCCTTGGAAAGGGAAGAGCCAGAGCTCAAGTACCCCAAAGCTGGAGAATCAGTGACCAAAAGGAAGCGAAGGGTAGTGGAGGTTGGAGACACTCTTCTGAGGGGTACTGAGGCTCCATCAGCCGATCAGACTTGATATCCAGAGAGGTATGCCGTCTGCCTGGTGCCAAAATCCAAGATGTTACGGAGAATTTGCCGAGACTCAAGTCCACTGACTATTACCCAATGTTGCTAATCCATGTTGGAACAAATGATACTGGCAGGTATCCCTCGGAATATATCAAAAGTGACGTCATGGCTCTGGAACACAGGGTGAAGCAGTTAGGTGCACAGGTGGTGTTTTCTTCAATCCTCCCTGTTGAGGGTAAAGGCCAAGGCAGAGAGGCTCACATCCTGGAGATGAATGCATGGCTGCATGGATGGTGTCATCGAGAGCGTTTTGGTTTCCTAGACCATAGGATGCCGTTCCAAGGGTTGCAGAGCAGAAATGGCATCCATCTGTCCAAGAAAGGTCAACGCGTCTTCGGTAGTAGACTGGCTAATCTACTGAAGAGGGCTTTAAACTACATTCATTGGGGATGGGTGAAGAAAGCCCCCAGGGTAGGTGATAGCGTAGTTACTCACCTGTAACAGGTGTTCTCCAGGAGCAGCAGGAATCAGTCCTCACATATGGGTGACGTCGGCGCCGACGGAGCCCTCGCGGAGCAATTTTCCCCAGCTTTCAAAGAAAGCCTTTGGGAATTGCAGCGCGCATGCGCGGTCCCCTTCCCGCCCAAGGGTGCCATCTTAGCCAGTCAGATGACATAGCTAAAAGACAGCATAAAAATTTGCAAAAAAACTAAAGCAGATAATTGCAACTCCAAGGGGAGGAGGGAGGGTTGTGAGGACTGATTCCTGCTGCTCCTGGAGAACACCTGTTACAGGTGAGGAACTACGCTTTCTCCAGGACCAAGCAGGAAGTCAGTCCTCACATATGGGACTCCCAAGCTTAAGGCTACCGGAGACCCTAAGCACAAAAATGAGCTCCCTCTAGCTCAGCAGCACAGAAGGAAGGAATCTTCACTGAATTATTACCCACCGGTAGCCCCCATCCGGGATGGAGGGTAGGAGTTGCTCAAACCTCGAAGAGATTTCGGAGGCCTGCGGGACTCCCTCTCGAGGCAGTAATGGACCGCAAAAGTCTGGCTCGAAGACCAAGTAGCGGCCCGGCAGATGTCTGCCAATGGAACAGAGCGGAGGTAAGCCACTGACGTAGCCTTCGCCCGAACACAATGAGCCGTGACTCGACTTTCTAACGAGAGTCCGGCTGCCCCATAAGCCCAAGCGATACAGTCAGCAACCCAGATGGACAGAGTACGCTTGGAGACAGGGAGCCCCAATTTATTGGGGTCAAAAGACACAAAAAGCTGAGCAGCTTTACGGTGCTCCCGCGTACGGTCAAGGTAGAAGTTCAATGCCCTTCTACAGTCCAGGGTATGCAGGACCATTTCAGCTCGGCTGGAGTGTGGCCTGGGAAAGAAGGTCGGAAGTACCACCTCCTGATTGATGTGAAAAGGGGAGACCACTTTCGGAAGAAATTTAGGGTGAGTCCGTAGGACTACCCTATTTTTGTAGAACCGAGTGTAAGGGGGATCAGACACGAGGGCCTGCAATTCACTTACGCGTCTAGCGGAAGTGAGGGCTATCAGGAATAAGGTTTTCCAAGAAAGAAAACGGAGAGAACAGGTAGCCATAGGTTCAAAAGGCGGACAGGTGATCCGCTGCAAAACCACATTCAGATCCCAGTCAGGTGCTGGCGGGCGCAGAGGTGGTTTAAGTAGGAGACGACCTCGGAGAAACCTTGCCACGAGAGGGTCGCTGGAAAGAGGTCTGCAGTCCACCGGCACATGATGTGCTGAAAGAGCACTGAGGTGAACTTTGACGGAGTTGGACTTAAGTCCCAGATTAGAGAGGTAGAGCAAGTACTGCAAGATCACCGACACCGAGCAGGAGAAGGGATCCTGAGACTGCTGGGCACACCAAGCTGAAAAGCGACGCCATTTAAGGGCGTAGCATTTGCGGGTAGAAGGTCGCCGAGAAGCTAGGACGACCTCTTCTACCTCTGCCGGCAGTAGAAGGGGAGCAAGGACTACCCTTTCAGCAGCCAGGCCATCAGATGTAGAGATCTGAGGTTGGGGTGTAGTAGGGACCCCTGATCCTGTGTTAGGAGATCTGGTTGAAACCCCAGAGGGAACGGATCCTCCACCGCTAGTTGCAGCAGGAGTGGAAACCATGGCTGTCTGGGCCATCGAGGAGCTATCAGGATCATGGAAGCTTTGTCTCGGAGAACCTTGAAAAGAGTTCGAGAGACTAGCGGTATGGGAGGAAAGGCATAGAGAAGGCTTTTCGACCATGAGAGCAGAAAAGCATCCGCCGCTACTCGAAGGGGATGCGGCTGCCGAGAGCAGAAGCGAGGAAGTTGCCGGTTGAGAGGACTGGCAAAGAGATCCATCGTGGGGAGGCCCCACTTCAGAAAAAGTTTCTGAACTACCAAGGGATCCAGTCGCCACTCGTGCGGCTGGAGGATTCTGCTGAGTTTGTCCGCTAGGCAATTTTCTTGGCCTGGGAGATAAACTGCCTTGAGAAGAATGCCGTGGCTGACGGCCCAAGAGCAGAGCCTCTGTCCTTCTCGACAGAGAAGGAAGGAGCCCGTGCCCCCCTGTTTGTTCACGTAGAACATGGCAACTTGATTGTCCGTCTGGACAAGGACGGACCGGTGAGAAGTCAGGTGGGAGAAAGCCTTGAGAGCCAGACGGATCGCTCTGAGCTCCAGGAAGTTGATCTGCTGCGCAGACTCCGTGGTCCAGAGACCTTGAGTACATGCCCCTTGGCAATGCGCTCCCCATCCTAGGAGAGAAGCATCGGTCGTCAGCACTTGAGCCGGCGGAGGAGACTGAAAATGCATTCCGAGTATCAGGTTCGGCCGATGAAGCCACCACTGTAGAGAAGAGGCCAGTGGGCCGGAGACCCGCACTATGTCGGCTAGGCCGCCCGTGGCCTGTTGCCACTGCTTGCGAAGGCACCACTGAGCAGGCCGCATATTCAGGCGGGCATTGGGGGTCACGTGGACGGTGGAAGCCATATGGCCGAGTAGTCGCAGGAAGCGCCTGGCCGAGACCAGGGACTGGCTGCGAAAACGGCCGGCTAGGTCCATGAGCCGTTGAGCTCTGTCGAGAGGCAGGAAAGCTCACGCCTGAAGAGTGTGCAATCTTGCGCCGATGAACTCGAGATCTTGCGAGGGGAGCAAAGTGGACTTTGCGAAGTTTATGACAAAGCCCAAGTACTGTAGAAGACTCACAGTGCGGTGTGTGGCTTTTGTGACTTCTGGAGAGGACGATGCTCTGATGAGCCAGTCGTCTAGCTACGGAAAGACATAGAGGCCATGAAGCCGGAGATAAGCCGCCACCACCGCGAGACATTTTGTGAAGACTCGTGGTGCGGAGGATAGGCCAAAGGGCAGTACTCTGTACTGGTAATGATTTCCTGCCACCACAAACCTTAGGTATTGGCGGTGGCTTGGGTGGATGAGGATGTGCGTGTAGGCATCCTTTAGATCCAAGGAGCATAGCCAATCTCCCTGCTGGAGGTAGGGCAGAAGGATTCCAAGGGTAAGCATCTTGAACTTCTCCCTTACGAGGAACTTGTTGAGGTTGCGCAAGTCCAGGATGGGTCTGAGGCCTCCCGTTCTTTTTGGTATTAGAAAATACCTGGAATAGAAGCCTTGACCCCTCAGGTGGTGGGGCACCGGTTCCACAGCCTGTTCCTGAAGAAGACTTGCTAACTCCTGAAGGAGTAAGTCCCTGTGCAGAGGGAGTCGTGGAGGCTCTCCCGGGAAATAGGAGGGAGGGACCTGGTGGAAGTGGAGAAGATAGCCTTCTCTCACAACATGAAGCACCCAGGCATCTGATGTGATGTTGGACCACCTGTGGACAAAGTGAACCAGCCGGCCTCCTGTGCTGGGAGGAACCAGCTGAGGGGGAGAGGCTATGCTGATGAAGTCAAAAACCCCCACCCTGCTGAGCAGGGGCCGGTGGTGCAGGCTTGGGGGCTTGCTGCCTACGGGACCCGTTACCCCGTCCCTTGGCCTGCTGACCCTGTTGGGGAGCTGCGGAGGCCTGATATTGAGGGTAGTGTTTATAGGCAGCCGCCTTTCTCGGGTAAAAGGACTTCTTTCCCGAGCCCTTCTTCTGGGAAGGGGCAGAGATCTTCCTAGAGAGCCTAGTTCTGGTGAGAGTCTCCGTCTCGATTTGTGCAGCCTTCTCAGCCATGGGCTTGCCAAAGAGGTTCTCACCTCGGCAGGGGACATCGACCAACTTGTCCTGCACCCAGGGTTCAAGGTCAGACGACTGAAGCCAAGCCTGTCGGCGGGCACCGATGCCGGCTGCGGTCACTCGAGCCGATGCTTCAAAGCCATCATAGGCTGCTCGAGAAATGAATTTGGAGCATTCCCAAATACCAGTTGTCAAGGCTAGGAACCTCCGCAAAGGTTCCTCGGACAGCCCAGCGGAGAATCCGGCTATCTCTTTAGCCAGGTCTCTAAGGTACATGCCCATGTAGAGCTGGTAGGTCTGGACCCGACAAGCAAGCATAGAGCCCTGGAAACACTTCTTACAGAGGCCATCCAGGTTGCGGGCCTCCCTGCCAGGAGGCACCGAGGAGTGCATCTTCTGGCTCTTAAGCCTATGCATGGCCGATTCCACCACCAGGGAATGGTGCGGTAGCTGTGCTTTTTGGAAGCCAGGGCTCTTGCGGACTCGATAGATGGAATCGACCCGCTTGCTTAATACCGGCGACGATGCCGGACTCTCCCACATGCGGAAGAGTAGTCGTTCCAGCATGGGAGGAACCGGTACAGTAAAGTGCTCCCTGGCGGGAGAGTCGTACTGAAGGGCGTCGAGCTCTTCGGCTCGAGGCTCCTCCTCGGGATCCGCAGGGAAGGCCAAAGCCTTGGCCATATCCCTGACGAAGTCCGAGAACCGGGCATCCTCCGGGGGGGACTGTTTCCGAGGTTCGGACTCAGGGGAGTCCGAGGGGACACACCGAGTCCGAAAAGAATCAGGTGACTCTTCCTCTTCAGACTCCCAGGCCGACTCCGAGGAGGAATCGGTGGGGTCGGTTCGGGCGGGCGGAGGCGTCGGCCGCCCCGACGCCGAGGGAGTCGGCATCGACGACCTCGGTCCCGAACGGGAGGCCGAGGGTGACCTCGACCGAGGATCGACTCGAGCCCGCATGGACTCGAGGATCGGCTCGGTCTCCGGGGTCGACTTAGACGTCGACGTCCCGGCGGTCAGGGCAGAGGCGCCAGCGAGGCTAGCGATCAGTGCCTGCTGCTGGTCCATGAAGGCAGATAGTCTGCTCTCCAAGGCCGTCAACCTGAGTCCGACCTCAGGTGACCCAGCAGCCCCCGACTCGGGCCCCGACGGCGTCGGGCCCGACGTCGGACCCCTCGGAGGCGAGTCCAGGAGGACTACAGGACCCCGAGCAGGCAACTCCGATTCCAGACGAGGTCGCTTCGGGAGACGTTCCTTCTCCAAAGACCCGGGACGGCTATCGGGGCTATGCGACCTGGCCCTCGCGGAACCAGGAGCGTCCACCGACGCCGCCCTCGCGGGTTTCGCCTTCCGATGATGATCCCCGGAGGGAGAACCTCTGTCGGAGGAACTCCGGCGATGCTCAGAGCTGGAGCCTCTGGACGCCGAGGCCTCTGACGAGGTCCGGGTACGGGTGGGATCTGCGAAGATTCTTTCCCGCTGATGCCACCGACTCCGTAACACTTTGGAGGACATTTTGCTGCAGGCCCCACAGATCAGTTCCTCGTGATCTGGGCCAAGGCAGCGGAGGCAATTATCGTGTGTGTCAGTGAGTGACATATTTCTGTCACACTGAACACACCTTTTGAAACCTCGGGCAGCCATCGGGGGAAAAAGGGCCCCTGCAAGGTCAAAGGACCGGGCTGCCAGCGAAAAACCGAAAACGAAACTGACAAGAAAAATCAGAAAAACCGAAAAATAAGAGAAGGACTCGCAACGGCGTCGCGAGTCCGGGCAGGAAAGAGACCGGCGTCGAACCGAAGAAAAAAGAGAAATAAACGACGAAAAATCAACTTTTTCTGCGGGGACAAGAAGACCACGTCTGTAGGGCTCCGCGGAAAAAAGAAGACTGGCTAAGATGGCACCCTTAGGCGGGAAGGGGACCGCGCATGCGCGCTGCAATTCCCAAAGGCTTTCTTTGAAAGCTGGGGAAAATTGCTCTGCGAGGACTCCGTCGGCGCCGACGTCACCCATATGTGAGGACTGACTTCCTGCTTGGTCCTGGAGAAACATTAAATACCTTTATGGAAATGGGTAACAGGGGCAACATATGGAAAACAGAGTGTATAAATGCCCATAGCATGGGAAATATCCCTGATGTTGAAGCTTTGATGGGAGTGGCTGACTTGGATTTAGTGGCAGTTACAGAAACATGGCTCACAGAAAATCATGATTGGGATGCAACTATACCTGGCTATACTTTATTCAGAAAGGACAGGGTAGGAAGAAGGGGAGGAGGAGTGGCACTATATGTAAAAACTACTATTAAAACTTTGGAATTACAGAGCTTAAAAGGGAGAGAGGAGGCATTGTGGGTTAAACTAGAAAGAGGGAAAGAGAAATCTATTTGCAATGGTGTGATATACAGACCTCCCCCTCACAAGAGGAAGAGGTGGACAGAGAGTTAATTGAAGACATACGCAGCATTGCTAGGAAAGGGGAAGTGCTACTGATAGGAGATTTCAATATGCCAGATGTTGATTGGCACATTCCTGCTGCAGTATCATCTAGAAGTAAGGAGATCCTGGATTCTCTACAGGGAGAACTAGTCAGGCAATTGGTAACAGACCCCACAAGTGAAGGGGCCATACTGGACTTGGTGCTTACCAATGGTGAAAGTGTTCCTGATGTTGTAGTGGGAGATCATTTTGCATCCAGTGATCAGCAGATGGTGTGGATCAGTATAAGGACTAGGACTGTTAGAATCCATTCAAAGGTGAGGATCTTAGACTTTAGGAAGACTAACTTTGCCAAGATGGGCCAATACCTCAGGGAGTCGTTAGTGGGATGGGAACAGCTGGGGGATGTAGAAAAACAGTGGGCAAAACTGAAAGGGGATATTTTAAGGGCAACCAACCATTTTGTTAAAATGGTAAATAAAGGTAAAAGGAAAAGGAGACCGCTATGGCTTTTGAAAGAAGTAGCTGAAAAAGTGAAGAAAAAGAGGGAGGCCTTCATGAAATACAAGAGATCACAGAGAGAGGAAGACAGGCATCTATATTTGGAAAAACTTGGAGAAGCTAGCAAAGTAGTCAGGAAGACAAACATTCAAAAGGAGGAGGAAATAGCCAATGCAATAAAATGGGGGGATAAGACATTTTTCAGATATGTTAGTGAGAAGGGGGGCAAAAGTGGTATTGTCAAACTCAAGGGTGCAGGGGAGGAATATGTAGAAGCTGATAAGGATAAAGCAGAATTGCTTAACAAATATTTCTGTTCTGTGTTCACAGATGAAGAACCAGGAGCAGGACCTCAAAAACACCCACAAACGGGAACAGAAGCGAGGGACATTTTGAACAATTTTCAGAAGACTGTGTTCGTGAGAAAGTAGCTCAACTTAAAGTAGACAAAGCGATGGGACTGAATGGGATACACCCTAGAATACTGAGGGAACTTGGGGACGTTCTAGCAGCTCCACTGACTGACCTTTTCAATGCCTCATTGGAGTCGGGAGTGGTGCCAAAGGACTGGAGAGAGGCTCATGTGGTGCCTTTACATGAAAACGGAAGTAAAGATGTGGTTGAAAACTACAGGCCAGTTAGTTTAACTTCGGTGGCAAGTAAATTATTGGAAACGCTGCTGAAAGAAAATAGTGAGGCTTCTGGAGTCTAGCGGATTACAGGATCCGAGGCAGCATGAATTCACCAGAGGCAGGTCTTGTCAGACAAATCTGATTGATTTCTTTGACTGGGTGACCAGGGAGTTGGACCAAGGGAGAGCCCTAGATGTGGTGTATTTAGATTTCAGTAAAGCCTTTGATACTGTTCCTCACAAGTAACTTATAAACAAACTGAGCACCCTAGGGATGGACCCTAAAGTTACTGCTCGGGTTAGAAATTGGTTGGGTGGGAGGCGACAAAGAGTACAGGTAAATGGAGCTCACTCTGAGGAGAAGGATGTTACCAGTGGTGTGCCCCAGGGATCTGTCCTTGGTCCGATTCTTTTTAATATCTTTGTTAGTGATATAGCGGAAGGGCTGTCGGGTAAGGTTTGCCTCTTTGCGGATGATACCAAAATATGCAACAGAGTAGACACCCAGGAAGGTGTAGATAATGAGGAGGGATCTAGCTAAGCTTGAAGAATGGTCTAGAATTTTGCAGCTGGGATTTAATGTTAAAAAATGTAAGGTCATGCATTTGGGCTGCAGCAATCCAAGGGAGCAATATAGTATAGGGGGTGAAGTACTTTTGTCCACTAAAGAAGAGCGGGACCTAGGCGTGGTTGCGTCTGATGATCTTAAAGTAGCTAAACAGGTAGAAAAGGCGACGGCAAAAGCTAGAAAGATGCTTGGGTGCATACGGAGAGGAATTGCTAGCAGAAAAAAGGAGGTGATAATGTCTCTGTATAAGTCTTTGATGCGACCTCATTTGGAGTATAGTGTGCAATTCTGGAGACCGCACCTTCAAAAGGATGTGAACAGGATGGAGTCGGTGCAGAGGGTGGCTACTAAAATGATTAGTGGTCTTCATTATAAAGCATATGAGGACAGACTTAAGGATTTTAATATGTACACCTTAGAGGAAAGACGGCATAGAGGTGATATGATTGAGATATTTAAATACCTCTGTGGCATAAATGTTCAGAGAGAGAGCCTCTTTCAATTGAAGGCAAGTTCTGCTCCTAAAAAAATCCCAAGCTGGACACACAGGACCCAAACTCCTATTGTCGCATATCTAGTCTTCCTTTCTTGTCTAAAATAATTGAGAAGATAGTACAGCAACAAATACAAGACCATACTGATTGCCACGCACCATGTGTTCCACAACATGGTTTTTGACAACATCGTGGTGTCGAGACTTTACTCACATCCTTATTTGACAACTTGATCTTCTTTGTTGTTAAGTGCGGTCGAGTCGGAGTCGACTCATGGCAACCCTCTGGATAGCTATCCTAAACTGTGTTCGGTCTTGAGTCAGGCGGCTCATTGTTGACAGACTGGTACCCGTAGCTGCTGTTATTGTATCAATCCATCTCATTGCTGGCCTTCCTCTTTTGCGCTGACCTTTTATCTTGCCAAGCATGATGTCCTTCTCTAATGATCTCTCTCTTTGCATGATGTGTCCAAAGTATGAAAGTCAAAGTCTTGTCATCTGAGCTTCTAAAGAAAGCTTAGGTTTGATCTCCTCTAGTACCGACTGGTTTGTTCTGTGGGCAGTCCATGGTATACAAAGTATTCGCCGCCAGCACCATAATACAAAGGCATCAATTTTCTTCCTGTCTGTCTTTTTCACTGTCCAGCTTTCATATCCATATGTTATTGAAAATATCACGGCTTGAACAAGTCGAATCTTTGTATGGAGAGAGACATCTCTGCTCTTGAGGATCTTATCTAGGTCTTTCATAGCCATTCTGCCAAGAGCAATGCATCGTCTGATTTTTTGAATGCTTGTTGCTTCTTTATTGATAGTTGATACAAGTAGGTTACAGTTGTTCACAATTTCAATTTCTTCTCCTTCAACGATGAACCTGTTGATTATGCCAGTTGTCATGATCTTTGTCTTCTTTACATTAAGGTGCAGGCCCATTTTGAGACTATGTTCTTTGATTGTGAGAAGCAAATGTTTCAGATCATCTTCACTTTCAGCCAGTAATGTGGTATCATCAGCATAGCGAAGGTTGTTGATGAGTCTTCCACCAATCTTCACACCTCTGTTGTCTTCATACAATCCTGCTTCTCTGATGATTTGTTCTGCATATAAATTAAACAGGTAGGGGGAAAGTGTGCAGCCTTGTCTTACACCTTTGCTTATTTTAAACCATTCTGTTTCTCCTTGTTCCGTTCGAACTGCTGCTTCTTGATCAATGCACAGATTATGCAAGAGTACGATCAGGTGTTCTGGTATACCCATGCTTCTTAATGTGGCCCAGAGTTTCTCATGGTTTACACAGTCAAAAGCCTTGCTATAGTCGATAAAGCACAAATAGATATCCTTTTGGTATTCTTTAGTCTTTTCAAATACACCTTATCAGAATACACCTTATCAGAATATAGAAAGACTAGGGGACATGCAATGAAGCTACAGGGTAAACTATTTAAGACTAATAAAAGAAAATATTTTTTCACTCAACGTGTAATCAAACTCTGGAATTTGTTACCAGAGGATGTAGTAAAGGCTGTTAGTGTAGCTGTGTTTAAAAAAGGTTTGGACAAGTTCCTGGAGGAAAGGTCCATAAACCATTATTAAGAAGTGACCGAAGATATCAATGCTTGACCCAGTACAAGCATTGTGGAACTTGTGTCTCTTGGGGAACTGCTAGGTACATATGACCTAGATTGGCCACTGTTGGAAACAGAATACTGGGCTTGATGGACCTTGGTCTGACCCAGTATGGCATATCTTATGTTCTTAAGTTCAAAGATCCATCTCACATCTGCAATGATGTCTCTCGTTCCTCGCCCTTTCCTGAACCCTGCTTGCACTTCAGGTAGTTCTTGTTCCAGGTATGGTTGTAGTCTCTTTTGAATAATCTTCAGTAGAATCTTGCTGGCATGTGGGATCAGAGCGATTGTTCGATAATTTCCACAGTCAGTTGGATCACCTTTCTTTAGTATTGGTATAAACAGATCTTTTCCAGTCAGTTGGCCATGATGTTGTCTTCCATATTTCTTGGCAGAGCCTTGTAAGTACGGTAACAGCTGAATCAGATTGTTGTAATACTTCTATGGGAATGCTATCAATGCCTGGTGCTTTGTTCTTTGATAAGGCTTTCAATGCTGCTTTAACTTCTTCTTTCATCAACAATGGTTCCCGATCATAAGGTACAGGTTGAAACGGCTGTTGGTCCACTTGATCTTTATCATATAAAAACTCTGTATATTCCATCCACCTTTTCTTGATCTTCTCAGCATCATTCAACATAGAACCTTGAGCATCTTGTAACATTCCAATTCGAGGCTGGAACTTTTTCTTTAACTCTCGTAGCTTTAGGAAAGCTGATCTTGTTCTTCCTCTAATAGTTACTGCTATTTCCTTGCATGCATCGTTGTAGTACTTTTCCTTGTCCTGTCTTGCTGCACATTGGAAATCTCTGTTGAGTTCTGTTATTGTCTTTCTTTCTCCTCTGGCTTTAGCTTCTCTGCGTTTCTGGGCAATTTTCAGAGTTTCTTCCGTCATCCATTTTGGCCGTTTTTGCTTCTTCACCTTTTGTAGAGACTTCTCGCTTTCTTACAACACAACCTTCTTGATGTCATTCCATAACTCTTCTGGAGCTCTGTCATTTGTATCTAAAGCAGCAAATCGATTTTGCAGGCAGTCTTTAAATTCCAGTGGTATATTCTCAAGGTCATATTTTGCTGCATTCATGAGTGGTTTGCTCTTTTTCAACTTTAGCTTGAGTTTGCATACTAGTAGTTGATGATCTGTACCACAGTCAGCTCCAGGTTTTGTCTTTGTTGATGTTATAGAACTTTTCCATCGTTGACTTCCACAGATGTAGTCAATTTGATTTTTATACAATCCATTGGGTTTAGTCCATGTGTACAGTCGCCACTTGTGTTGATGGAAGAAGGTGTTTGAGATGAATAGATCGTTGGTCTTGCAGAATTCTATCAGTCTTTCTCCAGCTTCATTTATGTTGCCAAGTCCATATTTTCCAACTACTTTGCCTTCTTTGTTGCCAACATTTGTGTTCCAGTCACCCATGATTATCAGGATATCCTGTTTGCATGTTCTGTCAATTTCAGCTTGTACTTGTTCATAGAACTCTTCAATTTCATTCTCTTCTGCAGCTGTTGTTGGGGCATATACTTGAATTATAGTTGTGTTGATAGGCATTCCTCGTAGACGAACAGAGATTAAGCGTTCGCTGACTGTATTGTATTTCATTACAGTTCTTGCAAGTTTCTTCTTTATTATAAATGCAACACCATTTCTTCTTTGTCTTTCATTTCCAGCATAGTAGACCATGTGATCATCTGATGCAAAGTGCCCGATGTCAGTCCATTTCAGTTCGCTGACACCCAACAGATGAAGTTGTACACGTTCCATTTCATTCTTGACCACCTCCAACTTCCCTTGGTTCATGCTTCGTACGTTCCATGTTCCAATGCGTAAGACATCTTTACAGCTTCTGACTCATTTCATGCGCAGCTACATCAGCAGTCAGACGTCCCGAGGGCTTTGATCCAACCACATCATAAATGCTGGCTTTACTCTGAGAAGTCTTCAGCTCTTCCCCAGTAGCTAGTTGAGTGCCTTCCGACCTGGGGGTCTCATCTTCCAGCACTATAGCACAATTTGTTTTGTTGTAACTATCCATTGGGTTTTCATGGCAAGATACAGAAGTAGATTGCCGGGCCTTTCTTCCGCGCAGTTTAAGTTTGGTGTTGTTGCCGTTGTCACAGAAATGTGATCCTCCGCCGTCAACACTATCCCATTCTGCTGCTGCCCAGATGGGTGGTTTGTCTTGGTCTGGCACCTCAGCTGAGACCTGTCCATCTTGGGAGACCCTGCCAGTAGTTAAACTACCGATAGTTTAGCTCTCAGCATCACTGATGCACACAAGCCCTCACAGCACGACAAGCTGCAAACCAAGTGAGGGAAATTTGATCTTAGGCTTAAATAATCAGAAACAGGGCTTTATCTTGTTACTGATGGATATTGCTTCAGCCTTCGATACAGTCTGTCACAGCCATTTGATCAATCAACTTAAGCTTAAGGGCATTCAGAGCTCAGCTCTAGATTGGTATCGCTCATACTTAACAGATCGACAACAAGAAGTCTGTATGGGCAATCAATCATCGTTGACCACAACCTTCTCCTCGATACCCTGTCCTCACTTGGCTTTAAGGGCTCTGTTCTATCTTGGTTCTCCTCCTATCTCTCCCATCGCTCCTTCAGTGTGTGTTCTGGTGGCTCCTCAACCTCCCCCACTCTGCTCCCAGTTGGGGTACCCCAAGGTTCTGTCTTGGGTTCGCTCCTTTTCTCTCTCTATACCCAGTCCCTTGGCATGCTTATCTCTTCCCATGGCTTTCAGTACCATCTGTATGCAGATGACTCCCAAATCTATCTCTTGACGCCCAAACTATCTCTGGCAATCCAGACCCGGATCTCTGCCTGCCTTTCTAACATTGCTGCCTGAATGTCTCACCGCCGCTTGAAACTGAACATGGCCAAGACCGAACTTCTTATCTTTTCCCCTAAAACCTCCCCTCCTCTTCCCCTTTTCTCAGTCTCTGTGGACAACTCTGTACTCCTTCCTGTCTCCTCGGCCCACAATCTGGGGGTTATCTTTGACTCCTCTCAATCCTTCTCCACACACATCCATCTCGTAGCTAAGACCTGCCATTTCTTTCTCTACAATATTAACAAAATCCGCCCTTTCCTTTCTGAACACACTACTAAAATGCTTATCCACTCCCTAATCACCTCCCGTCTTGACTACTGTAACCTACTCCTTGCTGGTCTACCTTTGAATCATCTCTCTCCCCTACAATCTGTTCAATATTCCGCTGCACGACTAATCTTCCGCCAGCCTTGTCATGCCCATATTACTTCCTTTCTCAAGTCACTCCACTGGCTCCCTATCCGTTTCCGTATCCAGTTCAAACTTCTCCTGCTGACCTATAAATGCATTCACTCTGCAGCTCTTCAGTACCTTTCTTCCCTTATCTCTTCTTACAACCCCTCTCAGGAACTCCACTCTTTTAGCCAATTGCTTCTATTTATGCCCCCCTCTCGTACTGACAACTCCAGACTTTGCTCCTTTCACCTTGCTGCGCCTTACGCCTGGAACACATTACCTCTATCTGTATGCCAGGCACCCTCTCTGACCCTCTTAAAATCCAGGTTGAAAGCTCACCTCTTCGCTGCTGCCTTTGGATCTTGACTCACCTTATCTCCTTTCCCCCCCTATTTAGCCCTCCCTACACCACCTGTGTTTGTCTTGACTAGATTGTAAGCTCTAATGAGCATGACTGTCTCTTATTTGTCTGTACAGTGCTGCGTACGACTGGTAGCACTATAGAAATGATCAGTAGTAGTAGTAGTAGTAGGATATGTATCTGCAAACACAAGGGGAATCACAAGGCTCTTCCCTATTCGCCTTGCTATTTAACATATATTTACAACTAATTTGTACAATCATACAGTCCTTCGGCATTCTTTATCACATCTATGCAGATGTGCTTCTCTACACTCCTTTCTCAACAGAAAACCCACATTTCACCAGAATCATTGACTGTTTTAATGCTGTCTCCAACTGGCTAGCTGTACACAACCTGAAAGTGAATTATAAAAAGACAGAAGGCCTTTTTGTCACAAACGTCCTAACATTCATAACCCCAACAACTCTGCAGATTAAGAATGCTGAACTGAAGTCTACCCATGAGGTTAAATATCTGGGTGTCAAGCTTGACCAATCCCTAAACATGGAGCCCCATATAAGCAATATCACAAAATCCGTCTATCATAAAATACGTTCCTTCCATCATCTCAGACACTTACTGGAGCCTACTGACTTCCGCACTGTCTACCAAGCCCTGATCCACTCCGCTCTTTGACTACGCAAATATCATCCTGCAAGGGCTTCCTGGATACTCTATCCATCCTTTACAATTAGCATTGAATACGGTGGCACGAACCATCTAAGGAGCATCCAGATATGCACATGTAGCTCCTCTCCTAATCCAACTTCACTGGCTCCCAATAAGCAGTCGACTCAAGTACAACACTCTCCTGATAACATTCAAAATTCTCCACCACCTATCAGCACCCTCATTGGAAGATCTCCTACATCGGACTCCTGACAACAGAGCGAGAAGAACAAATATGGCGAACACTCTTACCATTCCATCCATAACCAGAAGCAGCTTCCAATTCGCCAGGAACTGAGCCTTTTCCCTCTTTGCCCCTCTACTATGGAACTCCCTACCTGCTCCTATTTGTCTCATATCAGATTTGGCCACCTTTCGCAAAGCAATCAAAACACACCTATTCCACCTTGCCTTCGACCACGTAACAAAGTTTATCCATCAATATCATACTCAAGATCCTGTCAGATTGTAAATAGTTCCCCCATTCTTTTTTATAAGCTACTATGCATGATCTATTGATCTATCAATGTAATAAGTTAATTGTTTTTATCTTGTTCACCTGTTCAATATAAACTGTTCCATGTATTATGTTAAATGTAATCTGTTCCATGTATGATGTTATTTTATAAACCGTGCTGATCTTGAATAGTGTGGTATAAAACCAAATAAATAATAATAATAATTAAAGGCCTGAAAATGGGACGGGCTCCAGGCCCAGATGGACTTTGCAGTGAATTTTATAAGGCACTCACAGGCAAAACAGAAATGCTGCTAGCGGATTACTATTCGGATTTGATAGCCCGGGGACGCTTTCCTTTCGAACCCAATATGGCACTGATACAGTTCTGCCTAAACCAGGTAGGGTCCCCTCTGCTGCCTGGATCTTATAGACCAATCTCGTTGTTGAACGTGGACATAAAGATCATGGCAAAGATACTAGTGGATAGGCTAGCAGTATACTTGCCCGCACTAATACATGAGAACCAAGTACGGTTTGTGCAAGGTCAAAGCATCACCATGGGGGTTAGAAGAGTACTTAGCTCTATGTATGTCAGTTGCCAAGAATCCCAGTTTTCCATGATATTCAGCTTTGATGCCGAAAAGGCATTTGATAGGGTGAACTGGGGGTTCATGTACCAAGTCCTGGAAAAAGCCAGCATTAGGGGTTTCTTTGCTGCGGCAGTTCGGTTGCTGTACTCCAACCTCTGTGTCATGGTGCTGGTAAATGGTCAACTGACAGAAGACTTCCCCCTCAGGAGGGGCACCCGGCAGGGGTGTCTCCTTTCACCTCTATTATTTGTTTGGACTCTAGAACTATTGCTGTGCCACATTTTCTCGGCCACGAATATTAAGGGGATCCATAAAGGGATGGAGGAATTCCGGGTGGCGGCTTTTGCCGATGATCTGCTGGTACACCTTGAGAAGCCAGAGCACAGCCTACCGGCACTGCTAACCCTTAGTCTACCATAGGTATGTATACCTGGATTTAAATTAAACCTTGACAAATCTGAAGCACTCCCACTAGAACTTTCTATCCCTCGACGATGTAGTGGTTCTTTCCCACTCAAATGGGCTGAAGGGCGCTTTAAATATTTAGGAATTTATCTCCCAGCCAAGTTTGCTGACCTTTACAGGGTCAATATCGCAAGCCTTCTGGAGAATCTCCGAAAGAGAGTCCAACGATGGCGAGACCTCCCCTTGTCACTGGGAGGCCGGTAGCACTTTACAAAATGGTCATTTTCCCCAAAGTGGCCATACACATTACAGACTTAACCATTAATATTGAAACAGAAGGGCTTGAAACAAATGGAAAGGCAAGTTAACTTTCTATTATGGCGGGGGCACAGACCACGGGTGAAACTGGCTGTACTGCAAAGACCGTGGTCACTTGGAGGAATGGGGTTTCCAGATATCTGAAGATACCTATCTGATACCTAATTTTGCTCAGTGTAAATATCTCATGTATATAGTTCACCCCTGTTATCCAAGTTTGTACTCCTGTTCGATGTAAAACCAAACAGCATGTTGTTGTGGTCGTTATGTTATAATGTAAACCGCGCTGATGCCGAATAGTGTGGTATATAAGAAATTGTAATAAATAATAAATAAATAAATACAATATGGCGTGTGCACTAAGGGGCTTGTTTACAAAGCCATGGTAGCGTTTTCCGATCGGTATCGGCGCAGCGGCCCCATTGAAAATAACAATCGGAAGCCGCTACCGCGGTTTTGTAAACAAGCCCCTAAGACACATGAGGGATTTGCTCTGGGATCTGGCAGACTACACTCCCCTGGAGTGGGACCGGACCATAGCAGCCCCGTATCACTTGCGCTACATACTGCATGCTGACAATTGATTCAATTTTTTCCCAATGCATGAGATTATAAGAACATAAGACATGCCATACTGGGTCAGACCGAGGTCCATCAAGCCCAGTATCCTCTTTCCAACAGTGGCCAATCTAGGTCATACGTACCTAGCAATATCCCCAAAAGACACAGGTTCCACAATGCTTGTACTGGGTCAAGCATTGATATCCTGGGTCCCTTTTTAATAGTGGTTTATGGACCTTTCATGGGGACATGGGGAGGGGTGGCCTGCACAGAGCGACAGGTGCACCTACTCTTGCCATCTTGCTGGGCAGACTAGATGGACCATGCTGGTCTTTATCTCCCGTCATTTACTATGTTACTATGTATGTTACTAGGCTGTTAGTAATGCTGTATTCATTGAATTGGCTAAGAAACGCCAGCTTATATCTTTATATCTTTACAACACCATCATACCGGTAAGACAAGAAATAAAATACCTGGGAGTAACGCTCGACAAGGACCTCAACCTCCAGTCCCACATTGCAAAAATAACAAAGAGCGCTTACATCAAAATGAGGACAGTCAGAAGGCTCAATCCCATCCTTGCCCATGAACACTTCCGAACAGTCTGTCAAGCCATCATCACTCCAACCCTAGACTATTGTAATCACATCTACCAAGGACTACCTAAAAAGACAATAAAACCACTACAGCTAGCACAAAACATAGCCGCACAACTCACGACAGATCACACAATTCACGATCACATCACCCCATACTGTACCACCTACACTGGCTCCCAATCAGCTCCAGAATCCAATTCAAAGTACTTCTACACATTTAAAATAATACACAACCTATCAGCAGACAGCCTACGCCCTCTCATAAAAACCGATGACAACAGGAGACCAAGAAGAAAAGGAACCTCAGACACCATCAGAACACCAAAGAATTTGCTAAAACAAGGCTGGCCACATCAAGGAGGGCACTCTCCCTGGCAGCACCCGCTATATGGAACTCTCTCCCAGACCATATAAGATCAACCAAGAACCTCAAGGACTTCAGAAAACTTCTTAAGACTGATCTATTTACAGTACATTTCAAGGACCTCACATAAATTTTCTACCTCAAGACATTACAGGATCACGATCCTACCCCCAAGACATTACAGAATCTCAATCCTAGCACACCTCTCAAACAGCCCCATTTTGTATATATGTATATAGCTCATTATGTAAATAGTTCACCGATATAATCTAACGCACTGCCCCACACACTACACTTCTCAGTTCTCACACTGCATGCTACAAACCACACTTTATTATTGATTTTGCTTGATGTGCCACACCGCCTTGATTTAACGATAAGGCGGTATACTAAATCCTTCTAAATAAATAAAATAAAATTAAATAAATAAATAATAGCTAGTCAACACTAGGAGTTGGAGCTATGAGGGGCGGAGGGTGGTGAGATAGAGGCCTGGTCTTGCTACATCCTTGGGGGGTGTAAGTATCCACAGCCCTAGGGTTTGAAAGATAATTTTCCTTTGACAGAGGCCATGGGAGGGGAGGGGGAATGAGATGCTGTGTGGGGGGGGGGGGGGCAGGGGAGGCGGAGGAGGAAGGGGGGGAAAAAAGAAAAATGCAGCATGTTATTTGAGATGCAAGAAGGATAAGAGTTCTAATCATGTGTGTAACAAATAGTTTTGTGGCTTGTAATATTGTTATGGTTTAATAAAGCATAGTTACTCACCTGTAACAGGTGATCTCCGGAAACAGCAGGAATTTAGTCCTCACATATGGGGTATCGTCGGTACCGACGGAGCCTGCGCAGGAACGCTCCCCAGCGTCCAATTAGAATGCTTTTGCGAGCATCCCACAGCGCCTGCGTGCTGCCTTCCCACCTTTCCCAACTGCCTCTCTCCAGTTGAGTTTTAGAGCTGAGACAAAGAGAGAGAGCGAGGGAACGGAAAGAGATAGAGAGATACAACTCCTAGGGGAGGTGGGTGGGTTGTGAGGACTAAAATTCCTGCTGTTCCCGGAGATCACCTGTTACAGGTGAGTAACTATGCTATCTCCAAGAACAAGCAGAAATGTAGTCATCACATATGGGGACTCCCTAGCTTTAGATGCCAGGGAGAGACCCCAGAAGTTGTGTGTCCCTGAGAAGGGCTCCACTTCCCCCCATGGATCTCTGGCATCCTACCAGGGATGGTGGGTAGGAGTTGATTAGGTATGGAACAGGTGTTTGAGAACAGCCTGACCAAACAAGGCATCCCGGCGGGAGTCCTTGTCCAAGCAGTAATGGGCTGTAAAGGTATGAACCGAGGCCCAAGTGGCTGCTCGACATATGTCGTCAATAGACACAGAGTTCAGATGAGCCATTGAGGCTGCCATGGCTCTCACATTGTGAGCTGTGACATGACCCTCCAGAGAAAGGTTCTTACTCTGATAGGCGAAAGAAATACACTGAGCAATCCAGTTAGATAGTGTTCTCTTGGAGACTGGAAGTCCCAAATGAGAAGGATCAAAAGCAACAAAGAGTTGAGAGGACTTTCTATGTTGCTGTGTTCTTTGTAAGTAAAAAGCTAGAGCTCTTTTACAGTCCAAGGTATGAAGATTCCTCTCTGCATTTGATGCATGAGGTCCTGGAAAAAAAGACAGGTAGGTAGACTTCTTGGTTGAGATGAAAAGGCGAGACCACCTTAGGCATAAAGTGTGGATGAGTCCTAAGGACTACCTTGTCATGATGGAACCTTGTATAAGGTGGATTAGCTGCTAGCGCTTGCAATTCCCTAATGCGGCGTGCTGATGTGATTGCAATGAGAAAGATAACCTTCCAAGAAAGAAATTTCAAGGAGGTGGTAGCTAAAGGTTCGAAAGGTGGCTTCATGAGCTGCCCAAGAACCAGGTTCAAGTCCCATGACACCGGAGGTGGTCTAATGGGAGGCTTAGTTAGAAGGAGGCCTCTCATAAATCTTGCTATAAGAGGATGAGAGGAAATAGGTTGTCCATTTAGAGGTCTAAGAGAAGCTGCAATAGCACTCAAATGGACTCTTACTGAATTTGTCTTAAGGCCTGCATTAGACAAATGGAGGAGATACTCCAGCAAAGATTCCAGAGGTATCGCAAGGGGGTTAAGACCCTTTTCTGAACACCAAATAGTAAACCTTTTCCACTTGAAAGCATAAGAGCGTCTAGTGGAAGGTTTTCTGGAAGCATAAAGAACATCTTTCACTTGCTGAGAAAGATGAAGATCTTGGAGATCTAGGCCTTCACCAACCAAGCCCTGAGATGCAGAGACTGGGGATTGGGATGCCATAACATTCCGTTCTCCTGAGATAGGAGATCTGGAGCAGACCCTAACTCCAGGGAGGGAGCTTGAGAGAGATGTAGAAGCAGAGGGTACCATACTTGCCGTGGCCAATGAGGTGCTATGAGAATCATGTGGCCTCTGTCTCTCTGAAGCTTGAAGAGGGTTTTGGGAATTAGGGGAATGGGTGGAAAGGCATACAGGAAGTCTTGACCCCAGTAAAGGAGGAAAGCATCCTTGGTCTGAGCCCCCTGAGCCGGAATCCTGGAACAGAACCGGGGAAGTTTGGCATTCCACGGACTTGCAAAGAGGTCTATGTCCGGGGTTCCCCAAAGTTGAAACATCCTGGTCACCTGGTCTGCATGCAGAGACCACTCGTGTGGAAGGAGAACTCGACCGAGTCTGTTCGCCCAAGAGTTTTGAATGCCTGGAAGATATACTGCCAGCAGATGAATCTGATGCTCTCTGGCGAGGGCCCATAGTCACAAAGCTTTGTTGCAAAGCGACAGAGAGCCCGTTCCCCCCTGCTTGTTCACATAGAACATGGCTACCAGATTGTCCGTATGAATGAGGACTGTCTTGTAGCTGAGCAGGGAGTGGAACACTCGCAGAGCCAGGAAAAATGCTCTGAGTTCCAAGAGATTGATATGCAGACAACTCTCTTGCAGAGACCAGGTGCCCTGGGTGGAGAAGTCTTGCAGATGAGCTTCCTAACCCTTTGGAGAAGCATCTGTTGTAAGAGTTGCTTGGGGTAAGGGTTGTTGAAAGGGGCACCCCAGCAACAGATTTTGAGTGGCCTCCACCATTGGAGGGACAAAATGAGGCGACTTGTGTTTGCTATTTTGTCTGACAGGCACCCTGATGCCTGGGTCCATTGGATAGATAAAGTCCACTGAGCTGCCCTCATGTGGAGGCGAGCATATGGAACCACGTGCACGGTGGATGCCATGTGGCCCAGCAATTGCAACATTTCTCGAGCAGTTAGATGAGGCTTTAGCACTGCACCAAGCGAAGGCAACGGGCCTGGGGAAGATAGGCCCTTGCCCTTGTGGTATCCAGAAGAGCTCCTATGAATTCTAAAGACTGAGTGGGAGTCAGACTGGATTTTGGGATGTTTATTACCAGCCCTAAATACTGAAGGATACGCATTGTGTAGGATAGAGAAGTCTTGGCCTCTGACTGTGTAGGAGCTTGAATGAGCCAGTCATCCAAGTAAGGGAAGACGAATATTCCCAGAGTGCGAAGAAATGCTGCTACCACAGCCATGCATTTCGTGAACACCCTTGGTGCTGAGGCCAGACCAAAAGGAAGCACCCTGTATTGGTAGTGCTTTCCTTGAAAAAGGAACCGAAGGAACCTTCTGTGGGTTGGATGGATGAGGACATGGGTGTACGCATCCTTGAGATCTAGAGAACAATGCCAATCCTGACTCTGAAGGTATGGAAGCAGAGCCCCGAGAGAAATCATCTTGAATTTCTCCTTGACAAGGAATTTGTTCAATTCTCTGAGATAGGTCTGTATCCCCCTGTTTTCTTTGGGATAAGAAAATAAGGGGAATAGAACCCTGTGCCCTGTTGATGAAGAGGCACTTCTTCTATTGCCCCTTGGGCAAGAAGGATGGCAACCTCCTGACCTAACAAGTTGATGAGAGAGGTCGGAGAATTGAACTGCTTCACTATTGTGTGAGGGGGCATGTTTGAAAAATGAAGTTTGTACCCCTCTTTTATGAGGGAGAGTGTCCAATGCTCTGCTGTTATTTGCTCCCATCTGGGGGCAAAATGACATAACCTTCCTGGAATGGTGGACAGTTCTGGTCCTTACAGAACCAGAAAGGCTAAGTTCTCTAGCTGAAAGTCAAAGGCCCTGAGGAGGCTGAGGCTGCTGGGCCGGTGGAGGCCTAGCAGCCTTTGCTTTCTTCTGTTTGGGTGGTTGCTGGCATTTGGTTGAAAACTGACCTGCAGAAGATGCCTGCTGAGCATAAGCAGGATAAAATCTTTTTAGAAAAAGATGTTTTCTTGAACAACTTCTTTCTAACAGGATCACCAGTGGACTTGGATAGTCTATCCAAGGTGGAATTTTCAGCGCCCATTTCATTGGCTTTTTCCTGCCAATCTTTACCAAACAGGTTCTTACCAGTACAAGGGATATTTCCCAATTTATCTTGTACCTAGAGCTCTAAATCAGATGCCTGGAGCCAAGCAATTCTACGTGCACCTATGGCAATAGCCGAGGTTCTGCTTATACATTCAAAGCAGTCAAAGGCTGCAAGGTTGGAGAATTTAGAGACATCTTGGGCATGTTTGACCCAAGTGAGAAAGTCCTGTCTTTTATCCTCAGAAATGAAAGGACTTAAAGTCTGTAAATTATCTGTGACCTCCTTTAGGAACATACCCATGTAGAGACTATAGGAACTGATTCTTGCAGCAAGCATGGAAGCTTGAAAGACTCTACGTCCAAAAGCATCCAGGGTTCTGCATTCACGTCCTGGAGGATTAGAGGCATGTCTTTTTGCACTTCTGATCCTTCTCATAGCTGACTCCACCACAATAGAGTGGTGAGAAAGCTGAGTCTTATGGAATCCAGGACAAGGAGGGATACGATACATAGTATCCAATCTACGAGAATGAGGAGAGGTGGTAAGAGGTGTTTCCCACATCCTCAACATGAGATCATATAGAATCTCATGAATGGGTAAGGTAGCTGCCTCTTTAGGAGTTTTGGGATATTGTAAAATTTCCAATTCCTTGGCCCTTGGCTCTGTTTCAGGGGCCACAGTAATAGACAGGCACCGAGCCACCTCCCTGATGAAGTCTTGGAAGGACATGTCCTCTGGAGGAGACATCCTACGTTTTGGGGAGGACGACTCCTCTGGAAGAAGCATCGCTGCATCGATAGAACTTTCAGAATCCTCAGATTCTTCTGAGGACTCGAAGTATCGTCTGTCCGGATGCTCCTGCAGAGCCCGATACCCGTACTGACCAAGGTCGGTACCAGGAATAACCGGTACCGGAGAATCGGTACTGGAGGGCATCGGAGGACAGGGTACCGGCATAGCAGACACCGATGCTATCGGTACTGATAGCGATACCGGTGCCAGTACTGGTGGAGTTGTCTGTCGCGGTACCAAGGGCATCGATGCCGCAAGGGAAGCCGCCAGACTGCATTCCATGGTCAGATTTCTCTTGTCCATAGACGCCGCCAATGCCTGGATGTCGGTACCGGTGGAGACCACCGGTACCCCAGAGCATGGCACCAGGAGATCTGTCGAGGCCGAGCCATCGAGAACATCCTGGAACCCCGATAATGCTTTGGAAGCCGAAGCCTCCCGCCGCGGTAATTTTGCCGGTGCAGAATCCTCGAGGGCAACGCCAGAGGCATCTCGATGCTTAGAAGGAGATCTACCCTTCGAGGACCGGTTGGATTTATGTTTAGTTACCTGAGATCCACGGGAGGAAGAAGCAACACTGGAAGACGTCGATGCCACCGAAGCCGCATCAGAGGGAAACAGGGTACTGAGCTTGGCAGCTCGGTTCTGCCGACCTCTTTTAGACATCATGGCACAGGACACACAATCCGTGATGGAGTGGTCAGAACCTAACCATTTTAAACACCATTCATGGGTGTCGGTGACGGTAATAGTACCACCACACTTGGTGCACTTTTTAAAACATGAGGCAGGTTTTCCATGTTAAGGAAAGTTTTTGGGCCTAAGGCCCAAAAAGACGGGTGCACCTGAAGAAAATGAAAAAACAGATTTTTTTTTTTTTTTTTTTAGAAATAGGAAAAGAAAGACTGGCGGTACCGGTAGAGCATCGAAGAAGGCAGACGCAATCACAAAAAGAAATAAAGAAAAAAGAAATTCTTCTGCGGTGACAGGAACACGACCTGTTGGCTCCGCGGAATAAGAACTGGAGAGAGGCAGTTGGGAAAGACAGGAAGGCAGCACGCAGGCGCTGTGGGATGTTCTAATTGGACGCTGGGGAGCGTCCCCGCGCAGGCTCCATCGGTACCGACGATACCCCATATGTGATGACTACATTCAACTGTATCTCCAGGAACAAGCAGGAAACAAACACTGAGCTAGTTCTGGCAAATACTAGGCTGTTGTCATTTATATGACCTCTGTGCATGTGGGTTGGTTCACCTATAGGTGATGGTTAAAAATACGGTAAAGTTGTTAATATCTAGGAGTCAAGGCAATATCTGTGGCAAGTTTAATTGTGTTCAATAATTATTTTCTGCTGTTTTATTGGAATAAAAAAGTGCTAAACTGCCTTTTATACCCCAGGAAGAATCGACTAAGCCTCCATTCCGCCTTACAAGGGGAAACTCGAGTACAAACATTAGCTGCACTTACAATGAAGAACGGACCTGCACTATTTACATACCCTGCATGCTAATGTACACGACATTAATATTTCACACACACTGGTGACTTTCCCACTCCAACTGGTCTTCACTTATGTCAGCATACATCAGCATGACATTATGCCTAGCATAGGTGTCATGGCTTTTCCCAGACCTTGGCCTGCAGCTCTGACCCCCTGGTGATGTCAGATAGGACGTCTCCAGACTTGATGGGCTTAGTATTCCTGATGAAATTAGTCTGCAGGACAACAGCCCCTCCTTGCTAATCAAGTGATAACAGACCTCAAACAGACCAAAGTATGACAAAGGGAGGTGCTGAAAAAAAAGAGAATTTCACTATAAATACAGAGGACAAACATCTCTCTCTCTCTCCCTATTCATCGGACACTTCTTACTATGGGGCTCTGACACACACTTTTCTTTACCCCCCCCCCCCTTATTCTCTCTCTCTCTCCCTATTCATCAGACACTTCTTACTATGGGGCTCTGACACACACTTCTTCCCCCCCCCCTCTCTCTCACACACACACATGCACCCCCAACACAGAGTCATTCGTATACACTTAACAGCTCTGTAACAACCTCATACCTCTGTTCTGTACCTATCTAATAAGCCTATTTCTATATGAAAACCTTTTTCCAAGCCACACCAGTTTGGTTGTCTTGTTGTGCTACAAACCCTACTGCCTCTGCGAAGTGGACCCAGGACCAACAGGAGAGTAACCGAATGTAGGGAGCGGCGAAAGGTTACAACTTATTTAACTGTATGTATATCCCACTTTTCACCGGGTCAAAGCGGTTTAACAACAAGGGGGGGGGGGCAGTAATCAATTCTTAGGGTGGAGGGGCTGTCACCGGGGAGGCCAACATTAATGATCTGAACAGACAGTAAGGACTTAGACAATGGACATAAGGTCTCTTAGTAGGTAGACCTGTGGGTATGTTAGAAGGTCTGGAGGGGTAGACAGTGATGGATGTTTGTTTCTGGTCCGAGGTATTCCTGGAACAGGATGGTTTTTAGTTGTTTCCTGAATGTTGAAGGGTCTCCGTTGTTTCTGATTTGACTTGGTAGGGAGTTCCAGAGGGATGGTGCGTATAGTTCGAAGGCTCTGTTGCAGGTCCGTTGATTGTATTTAGTTCATTCATGGGGGATGGTGAGGGTGTTGCTGGTGGGTTGTCTGGTTATTTTATTGTGGGTAGGTGGGGGCAGTAGAGTGTGGAGCTGGGAAATCTGTGTTTGATAGACTGCTTTGTAGATAAGTAGGTATAAACAAGTCCACACAAAAATTCAAATACCTTAAGCCCAGTGAATCAAACACCATAACAATATAAACCAGACCCTAAAAATTCCAAAAACCTAAAAGCCTTATATCTTATTTTTGTTTGTCGGAAATGCCAGCATGGTAAAGAGGGAAATTCCCTCAGACCGCCGTGGCTTTTCCTTTTTAATAATTCAAAAAACTTGTTAAAAATCAGTAACCACTTAGCTGACATTTATGTGGTAATGTCCATTTTAGCAGCAATGTTAATGGTAACATTGCTGCTAAAATGGACATTACCACATAAATGTCAGCTAAGTGGTTACTGATTTTTAACAAGTTTCTTGAATTATTAAAAACGATTAAAAAGGAAACGCCACGGCGGTCTGAGGGAATTTCCCTCTTTACAATGCTGGCATTTCCGACAAACAAAAATAAGATATAAGGCTTTTAGGTTTTTGGAATTTTTAGGGTCTGGTTTATATTATGGGATTGTGGATAAGAAGGGCAGATTTGTATTTGATTCTTGCTTCGAAAGGGAGTATGTGCAGTTCTCTCAGGACTGGGGTGATATGATCTTGTTCTTTTGCTTTTTGGATAATTCTTGCTGTGGTATTTAAGGCAGCTCGTAGTGGGTTGGTGTGGGTGGCAGGTAGTCCGTGATAGATTATATTGCAGTAGTCCAGGTGAGGGAGTGTCATAGCTTGCATGACTGTCCTGAAGCCCTGTGGATCGATGAGAGGCCTGAGGCGTTGTACTGTTTTTGCCTTGTGGAATATTATTCCAGTAGTCTTTTTGATTTGTTGCTTGAGTGTGAGTGCTTGGTCTATGATGATTCCCAAGTATTTTGTGTGTGGTTGAATTTGTATTTGTGTGGTTCCTAAGTTGAGGTGTGGTGGTGGTGTGAAGTTTGGGTCCTTGGTTACTATGAGGGCTTCTGTTTTTTTTTATGTTGATGGATAGGTTGTTCTTTTGTAGCCAGCTGGAGACTTCTATGAAGCAATCTGATAGGTGATTGTTTGTTGGGTTGGTGGTTGTGATAGGTACATAGAGAATTGTGTCGTCTGCGTAGATGTGGTAGTTGATGTTATGAACAAGTATGATTGAGCAGAGTGTTTGCAGGTAGATGTTGAAGAGCATGGTGGATAGTGTGGATCCTTGGGGTACTCCTTGGTGTTGTTGAAAGGGGGGGGTTGCTATAATTGTGCAGATCAGTTGTCTATTGGTCAGGTAGGAGTGGAACCACTGAAGTACGACGTTTTTGATGCCAATTTCTTGGAGTATATGTAGGAGGATGTTGTGGGAGATGGTGTCAAAGGCTGCGGATATGTCCAGGAAGAGCATAGAATATCCAGAGTGCTTGGTCTGTGTGCCCTTGATGAGGGTGTTCATTAGTGATGTCATGAGGGTCTCGACTCCGTGGAATAGACGGAAACCATGTTGTTGCGGGTCCAGTATGTTGTGGTTAAGGGGGTCCAAGTTGGGGGGGGGGTTGTTTGTTTTTTTAAAGAGTTGGGCGGATGATGGACGTTTTGAGGATGTCTGGTGTGTGTCCTTGCCTGAGGGATTCATTAACAATGTGGGTTAGGGATGTGCTTATGTCCTCTTTGGATTTCTTTATCCATTCTGCAGGGCAGGGATCTAGTGGAGAGGTGGTAGTGTTTAGGCAGGAGATGGTGAATTCTATTTTTTCTTTGGTGAATGTTTTAAATGTGCTCCAGTCTGTGTCTATGGTAGTAGGGTGGGTTATGCCAAGCCTTGACAAATTGTCCCCACCCTTATAAGGTTTACTGCAACTCCTTATTAACTGGTTTACCAATTTCTATGGGAAAAGAAAGCTCAATAAATCAGGCCCATGGGGGCTGCTGATGTCACTGTCCAGGATGGTCACGTGAGACAGAAGCTCTAGTCAGCCATAGATCTAGAAAGGTGAACATGGACGTCCCAGACATCTACAAAAACAGAGAACTTTGTGGAAGAGGGGCGGAGCCTAGAGGAATGTCAGCAAAAGTAAAAAAAGCAATCTTGAAAGGGTTTGTGTTCACAGCAGCGGCAGAGCAGACAGCATCCAGAGTACAGAGAGACTAGATGGCGACTGCTGGAGGCAAAGCCATGGAGCTTTCAGGCTCAAAGAAACACACGAAAGAGATAGCGGATGCGAGTAACGAGCAGGGCACAAACTCGGATCTTGAATCGACAAGCAACTTCCATGCTGAGGTGCAAGCCTGGTTCAAGGAACTCAAAAGTGAAATACTGCAGGTTAGAGCGGATGTATTACCAAGTGTGGATAGCCTGCAATCGGAGATGATGGAGCTGGGACAGCACATTGAGATAGAGGAGCGCTTCGAAAAGCAAGGGGAAATATCGAGGATCCTTGAAAATTAATTACTTAATTTGGTGCAGCAAAAAGTAGCTTTGGAGGATAAACTGAAAGACCAGCAAAACAGAAAGAGCAACATTCGATTTCGAGGGATCCCCGAGGGTGAGCCCTATATGGATTGCAGAGCAGTGGTTATAGAAATTTCCAAGGACCTTTTGAAAGGAAGAACAACAGAGCTGGAGGAGCCGGACTTTCGCATAGACCAGGAGCACAGAGTGGCTCGGCACCTGGGCAAAACAACAACAACATAAGATATGCCATACTAGGTCAGATCAAGGTCCATCAAGCCCAATATCCTGTTTCCAACAGTGGCCAATCTAGGTAATAAGTACCTAGACGTTTCCCCAAAGGACACAGGTTCCACAATGCTTGTATTGGGTCAAGCAGTGATAGCTTGGGTCCCTTTTAATAATGATTTATCGACCTTTCCTCCAGGAACTTTTCCAAACCTTTTTTAAATCCGGCTACACTAACAGCCTTTGCTACATTTTATTAATTTAAATTATTTCTATACCGCACTCTTTAAAATCAGCGCGGTTTACAGGTAAACATCAGTTTGTACAATGCGGCGGAACATGCAATGTACATTACAGAGAACAGGTATTATAACTTGGATTTCAATGGGGGTAACTATATACAATGGAGCTATTGTGTCACAGGAACAGCTGTGGAGTCATGACACGCTCTGAACTAAATACATTTTAGATAACTATTTATAGGTTTGTGCATTAGTACTTCTGGATGTGGTTGTGTCAGCATGACTTGAGCGTGCTGGTGGTGTCATTGTGGTGGGTGGAGGGTATGCTGGATTGTGATGTTTCGCTGGCCTGGGAGTAATGTAGGAGGAAAAGATTTATTTATTTATTTATTTATTTATTTAACAGTATTTCTAAACCGCCTTATCTTAATAATAAGGTGGTATCACAGCAAGCAATCAGGTAAAGTGTGTGTGTTGTACATGCAGTGAGGATAAAACTTAGTTGTGTGAGGGATGTGTTGGGTGCTTGATTTGTTTGAGCTATATACAGGGTGGGCTATTTACAGTGGTGCTAGAATCATATTTATATATATTCAGTTGTTTGGGAGGATTGGAGTGCTGTTATCCATTCTCTTAGGTTATGTGATGTGACCATAGTGCTCTATGAACAGCATGGTTTTCAGTTGTTTTCTGAAGTCTTTGAGGTCTGGAGTTGCCCTTAGATCGTCCGGTAGATTGTTCCATATTGTTGGGGCAGCCATGGAGAGAGCTCTGTCTGTTGTGTCCTTGCGTGTGTGCTTGTACTCATTTGGGGTGCTGACTCGGTTGCGTGTTTGACTTCTTCTGGGACGTGCGCTGGTTTCCGGTTGTATGAGCAGGTGGAGGCTGTTGGCTGATGTGTGTTCTTTTATCTTAAATAGGTTTATGATGGTGCTTTAGTGCCTTCCTGAATTGGCAAGGTTGGTAATAGCTTGGATGGTGGGTGGGAGGGCATTCCAGGGTGTAGGTGTGTAGAATACAGAGGCTCTGCTCTTTGCTGCCAGGGAGCTTTTTGTTATTGCGCTGGGGACTACAAGTGTGTTTGCAGCGAATGCCCTTCTGGACCTGTTTGGAGGGGTAGGGAGGATGAGGTCCGTGAGGGAGGTGGAGGATTGTTTGTTGATGGCCTTGAAAGTCAGTAGTAATACTTTGAAGCTGAGCCTGCTGTGGATCGGCAGCCAGTGGAGGTGTTTCAGGATTGGGGTTATGTGGTCTCTTCTGGAGGCTGCGTGCAGGATGCGGACGGTGGCGTTCATTGCTAGTAGCAGGGGGTTCAGAGTGTTCTTGGGGAGTCCATGCAGAATAGCGTTGGCGTAGTCGAAGTGGGGGGCTACCAATGCTTGAAAAATCATCCGGAAATCGTCTGGTTCCAGTAGGGGTCGAACAGTGGCGAATTGTTTGTATCTTGTGATAGATTGCCTTGATGGTGTTGCTTATGTCTGCTTTCATGCCAAGCTGCTGGTCTAGTGTGATACCCAAGTAGCGGATGGTGGGCTTGCTCAGGAGCTCAGCGTCTCTTACGCTAATTGATGTGGGAGGGGTGAAAGAATGATTCCTGGTGATGAAGAGGACCATCTGTTTTCTTAAAATTAATCCTGAGGCTCTGTGTATGGAGACAGGCTGACACCATCAAAGCATTTTGTTAATGTTGAGAAATCAGGATGGTTGATTGAGAATGGCGTGAAGAGTAGTACATCCTCAGGTAACAAATTCCAGAGTTTGATTACAAGTTGAGTGAAAAAATATTTTCTCTTATTAGTCTTAAATAGGTTACCCTGTAGCTTTCATTGCATATCCCCTAGTCTTTATATATTCTGATGACGTAAACAATTAGAAACATAGAAAACATGACGACAGAAAAAGACCACATGGCCTATCTAGTCTGTCCTTCCATATCAACAACTACAACAGTCCCCTTCTTACCTTTAGATATCCTCTGTGTTTGTCCAATGCTTTTTTGAATTCAGTTAATGTCCTCATCTCTACCACCGCCACTGGGAGACTATTCCACGGATCCACCACTCTTTCCGTAAAGAAATATTTCCGCATATCACTCCTGAACCTATCCCCCTTCACCCTCATCCCATGTCCCCTTGTAGCAGAACTTGCTTTCAATTGAAAGAGGCTCTCTCCCTGAACATTTATGCCACGGAGGTATTTAAACATCTCAATCATATCACCTCTATCCCGCCTTTCCTCTAAGGTGTACATATAAAGATCCCTACGTATGTCCTCATATGCTTTATAATGAAGCCACTAATCATCTTAGTAGCCACCCTCTGCACCAATTCCATCCTGTTCACATCCTTTTGAAGGTGCGGTCTCCAGAATTGCACACCATACTCCAAATGAGGTTGCACCAAAGACTTATACAGAGGCATTATCACCTCCTTTTTTCTGCTAGCCATTCCTCTCCGTATGCACCCAAGCATCCTTCTAGCTTTTGCCATCACCTTTTCTACCTGTTTATTTATTTTTATTTTATTTATTTAAAGTCTCTTTTATACCGTGCTATTTGAAATCAGTGCGGTTTACAATGAACATTAAACTACACATCTCAGCTTGGTGATTTGTGCTTACAATAAACAGGTATAATAACTTGGGTATACATTAAACAAGTTTCTTAACAGGGAAAAACATGATAAATATATACAAACCACTTTATGTAACTATATAAAGGGTTCTATAAACTGTACAAGCATCTCATGATGGGAGGAGGTTAAATGTGTGATAGCGAGTATTCAGTCAAGAATGTGAGATACAAGAGCTTGAGGTGCTGCATTGAGGTGTGAAAGTAGGAGGGTGTGAGGTGGCGACAGACATCATAGTGAAGGAGAAAAAGGTGATGTTTCAGTGCCTTCTTGAATTGGGAGAGATCACTGATGGTTCTGATAGTCGCCGGTAGGGCGTTCCAGCAGGATGGTGCAAAGAATGCAAAGGCTCTAGATCTGGTAACTTGGGAGCACTTAGTGCTTGCCTTAGGTAGAATGAGGGTATTTGAAGCATTTGATCTCCTTACCCGGTTAGGGGGTGTGATTGATACTAGGTCAGTAATGGCAGTAGCTGGGTATTTCTTGATGGCTTTATGTGTCATAGTTAGAATCTTGAAAGAGATCCTGGTGTGTATGGGGAGCCAATGCAACTATTTCAGTATTGGAGCAATGTGGGATCTTCTGGAGGCTCCATGAAGAATTCTTGCAGCTGAATTCATTGCAAGTTGTAAGGGGTTGGTTGTACTTTTTGGAAGGCCATGTAATATCGCATTGGCGTAGTCCAGGTGAGGCATTATTAGGGCCTGAAAAACAGTTCGAAAGTCTTCAGGTTCTAACAGCTGACGAAGATGGCGGAGGGTCCGGATTTTATGATATACCAATTTTGTTATGTTATTGATATGGGCCTTCATATTAAGCTGCTGATCAAGTGTAACTCCCAGGTATCTCACTGTAGTCTTGCATATGAGCTCTGCGTCACGAACTTTGATGGACAGGGGTGGAGTAAATGCCGGATTCCTGGTGACGAAGAGGGCTTCCGTCTTTTTGAAGTTTAACTTAAGCCTTTGTGCATTTATCCAGTCTGTGACTGCGTCAAAGCATTTGATTAGAGGGGAGAGGTCAAGATGTTCTGTCGAGATTGGCATGTACATCAAGACGTTGTCGGCATAGACCAGGCAGTTGATGTTAAATGAGTGGATAAGGTCACAGATGGGTTGCATGTAAATGTTAAATAGCAATGCAGAAAGGGAGGAGCCTTGTGGAACACCTTTCGTTTGGAGGAAGGGGAAGGATGTGGAAGGGCCAGAACGGACGTGTTGCCAACGGTCTGTGAGGTATGACGCGCACCATGATAGAGCTAAACCGTGGACTCCCTTCTCTCTGAGGCGTCGAAGGAGAACTTCGTGGTCTACTGTATCAAAGGCAGCGGCAATGTCCATAAAGATTAGAACAAAGCCTTGTCTGATGTTATCAAGACCTATAGATAGAGTGTTGAATAGGGTTGTCAGTAGCGTTTTGACACCATGCGCTTCACGAAATCCATGCTGGCAGGGATGCAGGGGTGCGTTGGTATCTATGTGATCCTGTAATTGATGTTGAGTAATCTTTTCAATGATTTTTGATAGGAGGGGTATGCTGGAGATAGGCCTGTAGAATTCCATCATTGAAGGGTCCAACTTACTGTTTTTTAGAAGAGGTCTGATGGCGGTCTGTTTCAGGCTTCGAGGGAATGTTCCAGTAGAGAAAGATACATCTATAAGCTTGGATAAGTATGGGCTGAGCTCAGCACACAGGGATTTTATCCAGGGAGCTGGACACGGATCAGAGGGTGCTGTGGTAGTGTTTATACTTGATATAGTGTCTTGAATGACTCTGTTGGTTGGGGTAGAGAAGGATGTGATGGTATGTTGGATCTCTCTTAAGGAATGATCAAGTTGGGGTTGGGGGGCGGAGAGGGGTGGACTAGCTGAGATGAGGGGCTTAGCAGGTTGAACAAGCTGGTTACTTTTGTTATGCAAGTAGTAGGCGTATTCCTGGGGATCTGGGTGGGTCGAGTTCCCTTGAGATGGTTCTTTTGTTAGGGATTTTACAATTTGGAAGAGCTCGTGGGGTTTGTTCAGGGAGCGTTGTAGTCTGTTTGCGTGATATTGTTTCATGCTTGATGCAACGGATACACGATGTTTTCCTAATTGTGATGTGAATGCTTCGTGGCTCTCAGTTGTTCTTGATCGTCTCCAGAGCCTCTCTAGTCGTCTGAGTTGAAGGAGCGATTTACGTAGCTCTAGGGAGTACCATGGAGCATTCTTTTTCTTATGTGGTGCTTTGTTTGTAGTAGGTACGTGGATAACGGCATCAAGGTTTGAGTTCCAAGAGGCGACCATGTCGTCGAGGCTTTGATCAGGTGGGTCAAGTAGGTTCTGTGTCCTCTCTAACAACTTTAGCTACTTTAAGATCATCAGACACAACCACGCCTAGGACCCGCTCTTCTTTAGTGGACAAAAGTACTTCACCCCCTATAATATATTGCTCCCTTGGATTGCTGCAGCCCAAATGCATGACCTTACATTTTTTAACATTAAATCCCAGCTGCCAAATTCTAGACCATTCTTCCTTAGCTAGATCCCACCTCATGTTATCTACACCACTGGTAACATACTTCTCCTCAGAGTGAGCTCCATTTACCTGTACTCTTTGTCGCCTCCCACCCAACCAATTTCTAACCCTAGCAGTAACTTTAGGGTCCATCCCTAGGGTGCACAGTTTGTTTATAAGTCGCCTGTGAGGAACAGTGTCAAAGGCTTTACTGAAATCCAAATACACCACATGTAGGGCTCTCCCTCGGTCCAACTCCCTGGTCACCCAGTCAAAGAAATCAATCAGATTTGTCTGACAAGACCTGCCTCTGGTGAATCCATGCTGCCTCAGATCCTGTAATCCATTGGACTACAGAAACCTCACTATTTTCTCTTTCAGCAGCGTTTCCAATAATTTACTCACCATCGAAGTTGAACTGACCGGCCTGTAGTTTTCAACCACATCCTTACTTCCGCTTTTGTGTAAAGGCACCACATGAGCCTCTCTCCAGTCCTTTGGCGCCACTCCCGACTCCAACGAGGCATTGAAAAGGTCAGTCAGTGGAACTGCTAGAACGTCCCCAAGTTCCCTCAGTATTCTAGGGTGTATCCCATCCGGTCCCATCGCTATGTCTACTTTAAGATGAGCTACTTTCTCACGAACACAGTCTTCTGAAAATTGTTCAAAATGTCCCTCGCTTCTGTTTCCGTTTGTGGGTGTTTTCTGAGGTCCTGCTCCTGGTTCTTCATCTGTGAACACAGAAAAGAAATATTTGTTAAGCAATTCCGCTTTATCCTCATCAGCTTCCACATATTCCTCCCCTTCACCCTTGAGTCTAACAATACCACTTCTGCTCTTCCTCTTCTAACATATCTGAAAAATGTCTTATCCCCCCCATTTTATTGCACTGGCTATTTCCTCCTCTTTTTGAATCTTTGCTTTCCTGACTACTTTGCTAGCTTCTCTAAGTTTTCCTCTCTCTGTGATCTCTTGTATTTCATGAAGGCCTCCCTCTTTTTCTTCACTTTTTCAGCTACTTCTTTCAAAAGCCATAGCGGTCTCCTTTTCCTTTTACCATTTTAACAAAAAGGTTGGTTGCCCTTAAAATATCCCCTTTCAGTTTTGCCCACTGTTTTTCTACATCCCCCAGCTGTTCCCATCCCACTAACGACTCCCTGAGGTATTGGCCCATCTTGGCAAAGTTAGTCTTCCTAAAATCTAAGACGCTCACCTTTGAATGGATTCTAAAAACCCTAGTCCTAATACTGAACCACACCATCTGGTGATCACTGGATGCAAAATGATCTTCCACTACATCATCAGAAACATTTTCACCATTTGTAAGTCCCAAGTCCAGTATGGCCCCTTCACGTGAACTATGTTTACCTGTTCCATTCCATTCATTAATTTACAGATCTCTATCATATCTCCCCACAGCTGTCTCTTTTCCAGGTTGAAGAGCCCTAACCTTTTTAGCCTCTCTTCATAGGGGTATCCATCCATCCCCTTTACTATTTTGGTGGTTCTTCTCTGTACCTTTTCTAATAACGCTATATCCTTTTTAAGATACGGCGACCAGAATTGCACACAATAATCAAGGTGCAGCCGCACCATGGAACGATTCAAAGGCATTATAATATCCTTTTTTTTTTATTTTCCATTTCTTTCCTTATGATACCTAGCATTCTATTTGCTCTCTTGGCCACCGCTGCACACTGGGCGGAGAGTTTTAACACTTTATCCACGACGATGGCCAAAGCTTTTTCCTGGCTGATGGTTCCTAATGTAAGAACATAAGATATGCCATACTGGGTCAGACCAAGGTCCATCAAGCCCAGTATCCTGTTTCCAACAGTGGCCAATCTAGGTCATATGTAGCTAGCAGTTTCCTCAAAGACACAGGTTCCGCAATGCTTGTACTGGGTCAAGCATTGATATCCTGGGTCCCTTCTTAATAATGGTTTATGGACCTTTCCTCCAGGAACTTGTCCAAACCTTTTTTAAACCCAGCTACACTAACAGCCTTTACTACATCCTCCGTTAAATTCCAGAGTTTGATTACACGTTGAGTGAAAAAATATTTTCTTTTATTAGTCTTAAATAGTTTACCCTGTAGCTTCATTGCATGTCCCCTAGGTCTTTCTATATTCTGATAACGTAAACAATCGATCTACGTTTACCCCTTCCACTCCGTTCATTAATTTATAGACTTCTATCATATCTCCCCTCAGCCATCTCTTTTCCAGGTTAAAGAGCCCTAAACGTTTTAGCCCTTCTTCATAGGAGTATCCTTCCATCCCCTTTACCATTTTGGTGGCTCTTCTCTGAACCTTTTCTAATAACGCTATACCGTTTTTTAAGATACGGTGACCAGAATTGCACACAATATTCAAGGTGCGGTCTCACCATGGAACGACATAGAGGCATTATAATATCTTTTGTTTTATTTTCCATTCCTTTCCTTATGATACTCAGCATTCTATTTGCTCTCTTGGCCGCCGCTGCACACTGAGCCGAGGGTTTTAACATGTTATCCACAATGACGCCTAAGTCTTTTTCCTGGGTGGTGGTTCCTTGCATCGTGTAACCATAGTTTGGGTTGTTCTTCCCTAGGTGCATAACTTTGCACTTGTCCACATTAAATTTCATCTGCCATTTTGATGCCCAGTCTTCCAATTTATCAAGATCCTCTAGCAATTTTCCACAATCCTCTTGGGTTTTAACAACTTTAAATAGTTTTGTGTCATCTGCAAATTTGATAACCTCACTCATTATTCCACTTTCCAGGTCATTTATTAATATGTCAAAAAGCAACGGACCCAGCACAGATCCCTGGGGTACACCACTACTCACCATTCACCACTGGGAAAATTGGCCATTTAGCCCAACCCTCTGCTTTCTATCTTTCAACCAGTTCTTGATCCACAGTAATACACTGCCTCCTATCCCATGACTCTTTAGTCTCTGATGAGGGGACCTTGCCAAAGGCTTTCTGAAAGTCCAGATATAGTATATCAAACGACTCACCTTTGTCTACCTGTTTATTCACACCTTCAAAAAAACATAATGGATAGTAAGACAAGATCTTCCTTATCTAAAGCAATGTTGGCTGTCTCCCATTAAGCCATGACTAACTACATCTTAAGTAATTTTGTTCTTTATGATGGTTTCTACCATTTTTCCCAGTACGGACGAAAGGCTCACCGGTCTATAGTTTCCCGGATCACCCCTGGAACCCTTTTTAAAAATTGGTGTTACATTAGCCATCCTCCAATCTTCAGGTATCACAGATGATTTTAATGATAGCTCACAGATTACTAAGCAGGTCTGCAATCTCATATTTCAGTTCTTTCAACACCCTAGGATGTATACCACCGGTCCAGGTGATTTGCTACTCTTCAGTTTAGAAACATAGAAACATGACAACAGAAAAAGATCACATGGCCTATCTAGTCTGTCCTTCCATAACAACTACAACAGTCCCCTTTTTTCCTTTAGAGATCCTGTTTGTCCCATGCTTTTTTGAATTCAGATAGTGTCCTCATCTCTACCACCTCCACTGGAAGACTATTCCATGGATCCACCACTCTTTCCGTGAAGAAATATTTACGCATATCACTTCTGAATCTATCCCCCTTCACCCTCATCCTATGTCCCCTGGTAGCAGAACTTGTTTTCAATCGAAAGAGGCTCTCCCCATGTGCATTTATGCCACGGAGGTATTTAAACGTCTCAATCATATCACCTCTATCCCACCTTTCCTCTAAGGTGCACATATTAAGATCCTTAAGTCTGTCCTCATATGCTTTATAATAAAAACCACTAACCATTTTGGTAGCCCCCCCCTGTACTGACTCCATCCTGTTTATATCCTTTTGAAGGTGCGGTCTCCAGAATTGCACACAATACTCCAAATGAGGTCGCAACAAAGACTTATATAGAGGCACTATCACCTTCTTTCTTCTGCTAGGCATTCCTCTCCGTATGCACCCAAGCATCCTTCTATCTTTTGTTGTCGCCTTTTCTACCTGTTTAGCTACTTTAAGATCATCAGACACAACCACGCCTAGGTCCCGCTCTTCTTTAGTGGACAAAAGTACTTCACCCCCTATACTATACTGCTCCCTTGGATTGCTGCAGCCCAAATGCATGACCTTGCATTTTTTAACATTAAAAACCAGCTGTCAAATTCTAAACCATTCTTCAAGCTTAGCTAGATCCCTTCTCATGTAATCTACACCTTCCTGGGTGTCTACTCTATTGAAGATTTTGGTATCGTCCGCAAAGAGGCAAACCATACCCGACAGCCCTTCCGCTATATCACTAACAAAGATGTTAAAAAGAATCGGACCAAGGACAGATCCCTGGGGCACACCACTGGTAACTTCCTTCTACTCAGAGCGACCTCCATTTACCTGTACTCTTTCTTGCCTCCCACTCAACCAATTTCTAACCCAAGCAGTAACTTTGGAGTTCATTCCTAGAGTGCTCAGCTTGTTTATAAGTCGCCTGTGAGGAACAGTGTCAAAGGCTTTACTGAAATCTAAAAACATCACATCTAGGGCTCTCCCTCGGTCAAACTCCCAGGTCACCCAGTCAAAGAAATCAATCAGATTTGTCTGACAAGACCTACCTCTGGTGAATCCATGCTGCCTCGGATCCTGTAATCCGCTGGACTCCAGAAATCTTACTATTTTCTCTTTCAGCAGCCTTTCCAATAATTTACTCACCACTGAAGTTAAACTAACCGGCCTATAGTTTTCAACCACATCCCTACTTCCGCATTTGTGTAAAGACACCACATGAGCCTCTCTCCAGTCCTTTGGCACCACTCCCGACTCCAATGAGGCATTGAAAAGGTCAGTCAGTGGAGCTGCTAGAATGTCCCCAAGCTCCCTCAGTATTCTAGGGTGTATCCCATCCAGTCCCATCGCTTTGTCTACTTTAAGTTTAGCTAATTTTCTCATGAACACAGTATTCTGAAAATTGTTCAAGATGCCCCTCGCTTCTGTTCCTGTTTTTGGGTGTTTTCTGAGGTCCTGTTCCTGGTTTTCATCTGTGAACACAGAACAGAAATATTTGTTAACCCATTTTGGACAGCTCGCATATTCTCTCTCTGTTCTGGATGATTTATTAGATTTGTTACACTCAAACAAGTATGAAATACCGGCAATAATAAAAAAAATATTAAAACTTTGCAGAAAATAGAAGTTTCACATAGTGTATGTTTTTCATACACTGGTCCAATATAGCATATTGTCCGTCTTCAGAAAAGATAGGATTCAGTTCCAATATTCATTGAAATAAACATACTGTATGATACTATTGAAACTGCAGTTTTCATTTAAAACACTTTATTATGATATAATATAGTTTGTCAACAGTCCATTCTGATGGCAGAATATGATACATGTGAAAACACTTCTGATGCAGTGCATCGATATTGCACCATTGAAACACCTAGAACAGAATGCTTGACAGCAATTAGTTTCAACAACATATTGGCCAAGCGTATGAAAACCATACGATATACGCACCAATAACTCTAACACTAATTAACTTACAGTTATCTAAACTTATTTTCTAAAGTCTACAAATACTTTTATTTGCAAAATAGTAGCTATTACAGCATTATAAGCTACTTACTATTTTTTGTGATTTTTTTTACGTTGAGCCACCAGTAATGTCAAAATCAGCAAACTTCGAATACCTATTAAACTAACTAGATCTCAGATAAAAAAAATCTGTATATATTTTTTTTTAATTTTATATTTATAAATTTTACAAATTATACCAAGCAAGAAAACGCTTGTACAGAAAAGATGCGCCTTGTGAAACATTACAGAAAGAAATACATACAGAAATCATAATATAAAAACCGATTTCATCCCACCCACCACAGTAACCCTTAACAAAAACATATATCATACAAAGCCTGCAATAAAATATCTAGGGGTCCTACTGGACAGCAACCTAAGGATGGATAAACACCTCCGAGCAACCAACCGAGCCATTTTCCACAAATTGAAAGTTCTACAACCACTTCGCAATATCCTTGAGAAATCTGACTTCAGAACTGTTGCGCAAGCCCTCATCATTCCTCACCTAGACTATTGCAACGCCATTCTGCAAGGCCTTCCCAAGGGCACCCTAAATATCTTGCAAATGGCTAAAAATGTTGCTGCAAGAGTCATCATGGAAAAAAACGTCTCTGAACACATCACGCCAGTACTAATGGAGCTGCATTGGCTCCCAGTTGCCGCCCGCATCATATTCAAACTTCTCATAACAACTTTTAAACTCATTCACAATATCTCACCATCCTACCTTGACAACCTAATCACTATCCAACCACACAACAGGAACAGAAGAACCATAAATCGCAACACTCTCTGTGTACCAATCAGCATAAGAGCTGTCAAAGCAGAAACAAGCAATAGAGCATTCTCATATGCAGCACCAATCCACTGGAACCAACTCCCTCACGAGCTACGATCAACGACTGATTTGCGAGACTTTAGGAAAAAAACTCAAAACCCACCTATTCCAGGTTCACTACCACCTGACTTAGATTGCGACACCCCTATGCTTGCTGAACCTAGATGGTTTCTGTCTGCCGCGAAGGCATTTAGTAAGCCGGTATTTAACCTTGTATATTTGTATATTTCTGCCCCCCACCCACATCCCTACAATTAAATGTATATTTAGATTTGTGAGTTCTCATCTAATGTATATTGAAACCAATTGATCTTCCGGTGATGTGTAAATCAATACTCAATCTAACTGTATATCTTAAAAATTCACTGTATTGCAATACATTATGATTCTGTAAAGTAAACCGCTACTGATCGTAGGAAGTAGCGGTATACAAATGTTTACTAAATAAAATAAATAAATAAACAAATTGCACCATTAGTCCACAAAGGGGGGATAACTATACAAAATCCACTGAGGGAAGGAGAACCCACAATGTCATAAGGAATAGGTTAAGCAAAACCTAAGGTGGCAACAAGAGAGCCTGTAACCACTCAATACATAAGAGCTGACCTAGGAAGGTGAAGATGTTACAGCACGAAAAGTGATAAAGGAAGACAATTGGAGTGGAGGAGTGGCCTAGTGGTTGGGGCAAGGTACTTCAGGCAGGAAGGTCGGGGGTTCAAATCCCACTAGAGGACAGCAACCTTGGGCCAGAAGGACTGGGGTTTCTAGTCCCACAGGTGCTCCTTGTGGTCTTGGGCAAGCCACTTAACTCTCCATAGCCCATGTTCCCTGTAAGAGTAGTTACTCACCTGTAACAGGTGTTCTCCAGGAGCAGTAGGAATCAGTCCTCACATATGGGTGACGTCGGCGCCGACTGAGCCCTCGTGGAGCAATTTCCCCAGCTTTCAAAGAAAGCCTTTGGGAATTGCAGGGCGCATCCGCGGTCCCCTTCCCGCCCAAGGGTGCTATCTTGCTCAGTCTGATGACATAGCTAAAAGACAGCAAAAAATTAGCAAAAACGAAATGATAGGACTGCAACTCCAAGGGGAGGAGGGAGGGTTGTGAGGACTGATTCCTGCTGCTCCTGGAGAACACCTGTTACAGGTGAGTAACTACTCTTTCTCCAGGACCAAGCAGGAAGTCAGTCCTCGCATATGGGACTCCCAAGCTTAAGGCTACCGGAGGCCTCAAGCGGAAAAATGAGCTCCCTCTAGCTCAGAAGCACAGAAGGAAGGAATCTTCTCTGAAAACGCCCCCAACCGGTAGCCCAACACCAGGGCCGGAGGGTAGGAGTTGCCTAAACCTCAAAGAGATTATGGAGGACTGCCTGTCCGAAAGCACTGTCCCTGCGGGACTCCCTCTCCAGGCAGTAATGGACCGCAAAAGTCTGGCTTGAAGACCAAGTAGCGGCCCGACAGATGTCTGCCAACGGAACAGAGCGGAGATGAGCCACTGACGCAGCCTTAGCCCTAACACGATGAGCCGTGACTCGACCCTCCAACGAGAGGCCGGATGCCCCATAAGTCCAGGCGATACAGTCAGCTACCCAAATGGACAAAGTACGCTTGGAGACAGGTAGCCCCAATTTATTGGGGTCAAAAGAAACGAAGAGCTGAACAGCGCTCCGATGCTCTCGCGTACGGTCAAGGTAGAAGGACAAGGCCCTCCTACAGTCCAGGGTATGCAGGACCATCTCAGCCCGGCTAGCGTGCGGCTTGGGAAAGAAGGTCGGAAGAACCACCTCCTGGTTGAGATGAAAAGGAGAAACCACCTTTGGAAGAAACTTAGGGTGAGTCCCTAAGACTACTCTATTCCTGTAGAACCTAGTGTAAGGAGGATCCGACACTAGGGCTTGCAGTTCACTAACGCGCCTAGCAGAGGTAAGGGCTACCAAGAACAAGGTTTTCCAAGAAAGAAAATGAAGAGGGCAGGTAGCCATAGGTTCAAAGGGCGGACAGGTAATCCGCTGCAAGACCACATTCAGATCCCATTCAGGGGCTGGTGGGCGCAAAGGAGGCTTAAGGAGAAGAAGGCCTCGGAGAAAACGAGCCACCAAAGGGTGGTGGGAAAGAGGCCTGCCATCCACCAGTGCGTGATGTGCAGAGAGAGCACTGAGGTGGACTCTGACAGAGTTGGACTTAAGGCCCAGATTGGAGAGGTAAAGCAAGTATTGCAAGACCACTGCTACCAAGCAGGAGAAGGGATTCTCAGACTGCTAAGCACACCAAATGGAGAACCGATGCCATTTAAGAGCGTAGGACTTCCGGGTGGAAGGCCTCCTCGAGGCTAAGACAACCTCTTCCACCTCCCGAGGCAGCTGGAGGGGAGCAAGGACTACCCTTTCAGCAGCCAGGCCATCAGATGAAGGGACCGGAGGTTGGGGTGTAGCAGAGACCCTTGATCCTGTGTCAGGAGATCGGGCTGAAACCCCAGAGGAAGAGGAGTGTCCACCGCCAGCTGCAGTAGAAGCGGGAACCAAGGTTGTCTCAGCCACCGGGGAGCCACTAGGATCAGCGAGGCTTTGTCTCTGAGAACTTTGAAGAGTGTTCGAGACACCAGCGGCATGGGAGGAAAGGCATACAAGAGGCCTGTGGACCATGGAATCAGAAAAGCATCCGCCGCTACTCTGAGAGGATGCGGTTGTCGAGAGCAGAATCTGGGAAGTTGCCGGTTCAGAGGACTGGCAAACAGATCCATGGTGGGGAGTCCCCACTTGAGAAAGATCCGCTGAACCACTAATGGATCCAATCTCCACTCGTGTGGTTGGAGGATCCTGCTTAGCTTGTCTGCCAGGTAATTTTCCTGACCTGGGAGATAGACCGCTTTGAGGAGTATGCCGTGGTGGACGGCCCAAGAGCACAGTCTTTGTGCCTCCTGACAGAGAAGGAAGGAGCCTGTGCCTCCTTGTTTGTTCACGTAGAACATTGCAACTTGATTGTCCGTCTGGACCAGTACAGATTGGTGAGAAGTGAGGTGGGAGAAGGCTCTCAGAGCTAGGCGGATGGCTCTGAGCTCCAGGAAGTTTATCTGCTGCGCAGACTCCCAAGGGGTCCAGAGGCCTTGAGTACATGTCCCTTGGCAATGTGCTCCCCAACCCAGGAGAGAAGCATCGGTTGTTAGTACCTGAGAAGGCGGAGGAGATTGAAAATCCACTCCCAGTAGCAGGTTCGGCAGATGAAGCCACCACCGCAGAGAAGAGACTAGCAGGTCGGAGACCTGTACTGAGTCCGTCAGGCTCCCCGTGGCCTGATGCCATTGAGTGCGAAGGCACCACTGAGCAGGTCGCATGGTCAGGCGGGCATTGGGGGTCACACAGACCGTAGAAGCCATATGGCCGAGCAGTCTCAGAAAGTGCCTGGCAGAGACCAGGGAATTGCTGTGAAAGTGGCTGGCGAGATCAATGAGCTTGTGTGCTCTGTCTAGAGGCAGGAAGGCCCGCGCCTGAAGTGTGCTTAACCTTGCACCGATGAATTTGAGATCTTGAGAGGGGAGCAAAGTGGACTTTGCGAAGTTTATGACAAAGCCCAAGTGCTGGAGCAGAGATACAGTGCGATGAGTGGCCTGAGTGGCCTCTTGGGAAGACTTGGCCCTGATGAGCCAGTCGTCCAGGTATGGAAACACAAAAAGGCCTTGAAGTCGTAGATAGGCCGCCACCACTGCTAGGCATTTGGTGAACACCCTGGGGGTGGAGGATAGGCCAAAGGGCAGTACTCTGTACTGGTAATGATTTCCTCCCACAACAAACCTGAGATATTGTCTGTGGTCTGTATGAATAAGGATGTGAGTATATGACGTGGAGGCAAGGAAGGAACTATTTATTTATTAACCACTCTTGTTTCACAAAGCCAGGCCCGACACAGGCCGTGTTTCGTTTATGCCTTCATCAGGGGCTTTGGCTATAACATATCAAAACACCATTAAAAACATTCATAAATCCTAAAACAAATTATAAACGTAAATATAATATCAACACAAATAAAGCACCTATGAGTTCATTAATACACTAATGAATAACTAAATTATCAAATAAATAAATATTAAATACTAAAGTACAGCAAAATGTCTGACGGCTAAAAACAAATATACATGTATAAAATAATCCATAATACATATAAATACACATGTATAAAATAATCCATAATATATATAAATATCAAACCATACATATATAAAAAATAAACTAAAATATAACTGCATGTACCGAAGGACATGAACTAATCATTTTTATAAATAACCATCATTTATGGTTCTCCACAATTCTAGTTTTAAGTATATTTCCTATGTTCATGTTTTTTGTTTTACCCAATGTTTTTTAATTATTGTTTGCTTATTGCACAAATAATGGATTTTAATGGGCATGGTCGTCGAGAATGGTCCCTCTTTTCTTTCCTTTTCTTTTCCTTTCCTTTTTTCCTCTAGTAATTATAATGAGGTAGAAGAATCAAATAGGTAAGAGTGATGGTAGTATTTTTCACAATATGGAGATGTAGGTTATGTGTTCTCAAATTGTTTTTTACTCAGATGGTTATTTATACCCACCCCCCCCAGCAGGTGGTGACTCTTACACTCCGCACAGGGGTCCATTCACTTCCTCTATTCAACTATACCACAACTACCATCCCACAGTCCAACTGTTCGCTCCTTTGTCCCCCCTCCCCCCTCCTCCCAACCTCCCTTCTTCCCCACTCTATGCCTTCCCTTCACCCTTCCGTTCTACCCCCCCCCCCACCTCTCTGCCATATCCCCATTGTTAGTGGTCCATGTACTCCAAATGTCATACATAATCAGTTCTCTATCTCAATGTACTGAGTATCCTGCTCCTCTCCCGCGCAGAGAGGGTCTGTATAAAGGGTCCCCATTCTATCAGGAATTGTTCCCCCAATTTGTCATTCCCTCGTATTCCAACCCTCTCTACCAACATTAAATCATATATTTCCTGTCTCCAATCGGCCAACCGGGGTCTGCTCCTCGACAACCATCTCTTAAGAATAAGATGTCGCACTACCAATATCACACGTTGCATCCACTGGGTATATTTTCTTAGTATCTTTCCTTCAGTATCCTTCAACCCCAACACTGCTGACTGAGGTTCCGCTCCTATATCCACCGCAAACAGCTCCCCTAGAAATACATACACTTCCATCCAAAACTGAGAGATTCGAGGACATCTCCACCACATATGTCCTAGAGTGGCCACCCCCTCCGCACATCTAGGACATCCTGCCGAGGTGGCTGCCCCTACTCTGTAAGCTCTATTAGGGGCAAAGTGACTCCTTATAATCTGATACTGCATATCCCTCCATTACTATAGCCATTCATTTGCGGTATCTGTGCCAATGCTTCGGTTATGTGCTCATTTGTAATCTGTACTTGCATCCATCTCCTTTTTAAAGGTTAATGCCAGCAGTGTGGTTCCATCACAGTTAAGGTGAAGCTCATAACTTTGGAAGAGCCCCTCCTTTCCCCAGAATGTTCCCCAGTTCCTAACAAATCCAAAACCATCATCCTTGCACCATTGTCTCATCCACGCATTGAGACTCCGGAGCTCTGCCTGCCTTTTGGGTCCTGCGTGTGGAACGGGAAGCATTTCAGAGAACGCTACCCTGGAAGTTCTGGATTTCAACTTCCTACCTAAAAGCCTAAATTTAGCCTCCACAACCTCCTTACCACATTTTCCTATGACATTGGTACCGACATGTACCAAGGCAGCAGACTCCTCCCCAGCACTATCTAAGACCTTATCTAAGTGGCGCGTGAGGTCCGCTATCTTTGCACCAGACAGGCATGTTAGCAGGCAACCCTCACGTCCACCAGCCACCCAGCTATCTACATGTCTAATGATCGAATCACCAACTATAACGGCTGTCCTAACCCTTTCCTCATGGGCACGTGGCCCTGTAGAAACTTCCTCTGTGCGAGAGGGTTTTACATCATCTGGAGGACAGGTCCTAGTTACAGGATCACATCCTGCCACACCAGGGTGATGCTCTCCTGTCAAATGACCTCTCTCCTCCATGGCAACAGGGATGCTGCCGGACTGGAAGTGGGACTTCAGGACTATATCCCTGTAGGTCTCATCTATGTACCTCTCTGTCTTTCTTATGTCCTCCAAGTCTGCTACTCTAGCCTCTAGAGATCGAACTCGTTCTCTGTGAGCAAACAGCTCCTTGCACCTAGTGCAACGTAAGACCCCTCACCAATTGGGAGAAAATCATACATGTGACACTCAATGCAAAAGACTGGAAAGTCCCCATTTCGCTGCCTGACTGCTGTCTGCATCTTATTTTTAAGGTTGTGTTTAGATATTTAAGTTCTCGACTTAACAACAACAACTTACTAAGGGTTGCTGGGGATACTTATACTAATAAAACTATACCTAATACATTTAATGTACTTTATTCACATGAAGCTTAATCTCCGGTCCTTAATGTATGCCTGATGAGGATAAACAGCTGCACTTTTCCTTTAAGAGATTTAACCACCTATAAAGCTACAATTATCCCAGGGTGGATGGGTGTCGGGAAGGGAGGGAAAAACGACTTATCAAAAGCTGGCTGCTACACAGTACCCTATCCTGTGCTTCCAAGGTAATCTGTGACCAATTTCCAGGAGGAGTCCCACAGCCCTTGCTTGGATAGAGGAAGTCTTGGGGTCTAAATTTAACCAGAAAGCTGTCTGCTGTGTTTTAATTTAAACTGAAAGCTCTTTGCTGCTACTAGGCCCTGACTGATTTAACAAATACACTGGGTTCACAGTTTAATCAACTTTAATCTAAAGAATTCCTTTTTCCCCAAGATTTAGAAAAATTACCAGAAGTAAATACTTACAATTGCAGATCTCTCTCCAAAAGTAGCAGTCCCATTTTGTAGTACTTCAAGGCTGAGAATCACAGAACTCTGGTTGAACTATTTATGCCTGTGCTTCTGATGTAAGCTGTGACCAATTTCCTGGGTGATTAACACAATCCTTGCTTGGATAGAAGGAGTCTTTCAAAATGTCCCTTTGATCTGCCACCTGGCTTTAACACCTATTTAAAAAATTTCAGAGGTCTCTTGCCCCCTCTTTAGAAGGCCTCTTTGTATAGGTCTCTAGAAATAATTTATTGCTCAAAGAATACTGATCCTGTTTTGCCTTTTATCTAAGTTATATTCTGATTTGATTTAAAATTAAAGCTCTTTGCTGCTACTAGGCCCTGACTGAGTTAACAAATACACTGGGTTCACAGATTAATCAGCTGTAATCTAAAGATTTTTCCCAAGATTTAGAAAAATTCCCATTAGTAAATACTTACAATTGCAGATCTCTCTCCAGAAGTAGCAGTCCCCTTTTGTAGTCCTTCAAGACTGAGAATCACAGAACTCTGGTTGAACTATTTATGCCTGTGCTTCTGAACCCATGATTTTAACATGAAAGACTGTGTTAAGCAAGGCCCAGATGAGCGGGGCTTTTAAGTGGGGGTCATGTTAAGTGGAAATGTATGCGGACTTGGTGCAAGTAACATTGCAAAAAAGATGTTCAATAAAAGATGTATTGATTAAGCTGCGTGAGGAGGATATAAGATATGACTGGATTTTTCCATTTGGACTGAGCTTCACATATAAAGGGCAACATCTCAGAGTACAGGCACGGGAGGAAGCAATCAAAATATTGACAACTGTGAGAATGACAGGACTGTGCACAGAGTGTAAAAGAGGGAAGGCGTCTAGGACAAAGCATCCAAAATGGCAGCGGTGGAGCATGGACAGCATAGACTACATCTCCAGTTGTGCAATGCGTGGTCTGAAGCCACAGGAGAGTTACGGGTCTGAAGGCCAGCAGAGCGAGAGCAGGATGCAGTAGCAGAAAGCACATGCAAGAAGAGTACACGTCCAGAATAAACTCTAATTTAATAAGATGTTTTGTATAGATTTGAGGGAACTCATGGGGTGTTTCCCAGACATTTTCTCTCCCATTTATCTCTAAAAGAGAGTAATGAGGGATATGGGGGGGGGGGGTGTAAGGGAGGTCAGTTTGGTTAAACAGATACGCGGGGGAACAATGGAAAGAGAGATGGGGGGGTAGGGAAGCATGAGTATCTGGCTGGGGATCACTGGGTTTACCCTTTTTGTATATATTTTATAGGTGTTCATAAGGGGGGAAACGTCAGCGGATAATTGCGATCAAGGGGGCAGAGGAAAAGGGAACGTGGGGGAAAATGATGAAACGAGGCATAGGGCTGGTCGGACCATCTTAGGATGATGATTGCAGCCCAGGCCATCCAAGAGAGAGAGCAAGGATGGCTAGAGAGAGGGGGGATAGCAGGGGAGGATGGGAGGGTGTTACAGTTTGGGGAGATAATACAAATTTAGCTATTAGGCGAGTCAAAAATAGTGACCTTAAATGTGAGGGGACTTAATTCACCCTTTAAGCACATCATTGGTGCTACTACAAGAGACACATTTGGTAGAAGCATCTGAAAACTTAATGAACTTTTTGTATGCAACATTGGGATATGAAGTACTACTACAGTATATGCAAGGCGGCAGAACAGCGCGACAAGGCGGCAGAACAGCGCGACAAGGCGGCAGAACAGCGCGACAAGGCGGCAGAACAGCGCGACAAGGCGGCAGAACAGCGCGACAAGGCGGCAGAACAGCGCGACAAGGCGGCAGAACAGCGCGACAAGGCGGCAGAACAGCGCGACAAGGCGGCAGAACAGCGCGACAAGGCGGCAGAACAGCGCGACAAGGCGGCAGAACAGCGCGACAAGGCGGCAGAACAGCGCGACAAGGCGGTGGCAAAGGCCAGGAGGATGTTGGGCTGCATACAAAGAGGAATCACCAGCAGAAAGGAAGAGGTACTAATGCCATTATACAAAAGTCACTGGTGAGGCCTCACTGGGAATACTGTGTTCAGTTTTGGAGACCATATCTCGCAAAGGATGTAAAAAGACTGGAAACGGTTCAGAGGAAGGCGACCAAAATGATTTGGAGCCTGCGTCAGAAGCCTTATGAGAAGAGGCTTGAAAACCTAAATATGTACACTTTGGAGGAGAGGAGGGACAGGGGAGATATGATTCAGACCTTTAAATACTTAAAGAGTATTAATGAACAAACAAACCTCTTCCAAAGATGGGAAAACTGTAAAACTAGAGGGCACAACATGAAGCTTCAAGGGAGTAAATTGAAAGGCAATGTCAGGAAATACTTTTTCACTGAAAGGGTGGTGGATGCTTGGAATGCCCTCCCGATGGAAGTGTTGGGGGTAAATACAGTGACAGAATTCAAAATGGCATGGGACAGACTAATGAGGGTGGATAACCTTAGGAAGCAAGTCCATTAAGTATGGCCCCAAGATATTGACATTATCAGGTGCATACTACCTACAGCTTTCAAAACTCTAGGAAAAGTAGAATGTATGAATAGAACCTTGAAATCTCAGTTGTCCAAGCTTTGCCAAGAGGTTTACCTGAAGTTGCCCCAGGTTCTTCCTATAGCCCTTCCTAGGATATACTTAGCCCCTGCTAAGTCTTTAGGAGTTCCCCCTTTTTGAAATTCTGAGAATCTGTAGCCTATTTATAGGGAATAAAAGGAGATGTGAGACAGATAGGATCTGAAATTATTAGGCATGAACTATTTGCCCTGTGTTTTATGGTTCGAACAGAAATGATAGAGAAACTAAGCAAACTGTTTTTTGGGTTTTTTTTTCCTTTGACCTACAAAGTAATTATTAGATCACGACTTGACACTGATTTAAATGATTCTTGCTAGCATGTCCCTGTGTGCCTGTGAAACTAAGTTGTTTCATTTCGTTTCCAGTGAGCGAAGGGGTGTGGCTTTCACACAGCTTGCTAGGGGGAAAAAAAAATGAGACAGCCGCTCCCGATTGAACAGTCTCTTGCTTGTTTAAAAATAAAGGACTCATTCAATCAAAGTGTGATAGGAGATGAATTTATAATTAGTTTTCTAGTTATTACTTTACAGCTGTGATAACTACAGTGACTCAGAAGTTCTTTTGTTTTTTAAGTATATCTGTCGTTTCAAAAACTAACTGACACGGACAAAAGAGAGCAAATAAAGTGTTTTTCCTTTGACCCTTAGAGGTTAAGAACCTTGGGGGACGGTGCAGCCTTCTGGGTTGGAAGTGTACCTTGGTATTATTGGATTGTTTGCGCTCTGCCGCTACAAGACACTGTGAATCCCCTTATAGCAACAAGATAAAATCAAAATAAATTTAACTATCTAATTTCTCAACAAACAGGGGTGCCCTACATGGAGCGGTGGGGTCACCCCTAAACAAAGGCATGAGGAGAGGTGACCTGCATGAAGTGGCAAGTGCACCTACTCTTGCCACCTTGCTAGGCAGACTAGATGGACCATACTGGTCTTTATCTACCGTCATTTACTACAGTATGCTACTACTATGTTACTATGCATCAAATACAGTGGAACAGAAGAAAGCAGGAGTGGCAGTATTGATAGATTCAAAATTAAATGTAGTGATTCAGACAGTAATCAGTGACAAAGCGGGAAGATATTTGCTTCTGAAGTTAAAAATGAGGGCAGAATGGTTCTGTATAGTGAATGTATATGTGCCCACAGGGGCACAGGGGACTTTTTGGAACCAACTGAATGAGGTGGTGGTAAAATTGGGGGATGGGATATTAATTTGTGGCAGGGACTTAAATTTAACATGGGAACCGAGCAGAGATGCAACAGGGAACAGGGAACACATACCCAGAAACAATCACAATCAACAAAACCTCCATACCCGTCAGAAAACAGGTAAAATACTTAGGAGTAATAATAGACCACACCCTCACCATGCTACCACACATAAAACAAATAGTAAAAACCATTTTCTATAAACTCAAAACTATTCAGCACCTAAGGCCACTCCTTGAAACACAAGACTTTAGATCCGTAGTAAGTACACTGATCACCCCACACTTCGACTATTGCAATAGTCTCCTAATAGGCCTCCCCCAAAAAAGCATATACCTTCTCCAAAGAGCACAAAACATCTGTGCAAAGGTAATCTCTAAAGCTCGCCTAACAGACCACGTAACCCCAATACTGCTGGAACTCCACTGGCTCCCTATAAACAGCCGAATCAAATATAAGATTATCCTAACAACCTATAAACTCATAAATGACATAACCCCTTCACACCTATCCACATTACTGCAATCTCCAACATCGACAAGGACCCTCAGACAGAACGCGGCCCACTCCCTCATCATACCAAAAGCCATCCGTAAAACTAAGAATTCCACTAGCTCCAGAGCATTCTCATTCACTGCCCCTACACTCTGGAACGACCTCCCTATTGAACTTCGCACCATAAGAGACCTCACCCAATTCAGAAAAGAATTAAAGACCTACCTGTTCACTGAACACTTCGAAATCCCCTATACCCCCAAAGCCAGCTCCACAACAAACATGGTCACACATACACAAACTCCCTTAATCCCCTAACCCAACAATGTAACCACAAGACTTTTCCCCCCCTCACACCTTGAAGACGAAAAAAGGAACTAAATTCCAGCACCTACACCAATTCCTGCCCCACACACCACACACACCACACACTGTAAATATTCATTTGTATAAAGTTTAATGTGTTTGCTTTAATACCTATAAATGTTATATTTACTGTTTAATGTAAATAGTTGATTTCTATTGTTCTATGTTCTATGTAAAATGTATACAAACTGTATACATGACTGTTAACTTGTTATATGTAAACCGCCCTTGATCTCTGGAAGGGGCGGTATAAAAGAAATAGTTAAATAAATAAATAAATAAATAAATAAATAAAACAGGGAGGGCAAGAGGGTGGATAGAGTTAAATATCAAAAGTTTGTGAAGCAGCATTGCTTGGTAGATGCTTGGCAATATAAACATCCAAGGAAGCGACAGTTTTCTTTCTAATCTCCAGTGCATGGATCATACTCGAGGATAGATGCCATTTGGGTAACAAAAGAGGTGGCTGGGAAAATATGGGGGGCGGAGATGGACCCCATTAACTGGTCAGATCATGCTCCGGTGGAAATAAGGTTGTCTATGAGAGAGGAGGAACGAGGACCCCAATTCTGGAGGTTGAACGAGTCATTGTTGGAGGATGAGAGGGTGAGAAAAGAAGTGGAACGAGAAATAGTAGAATACTTTTGGTTGAATGACAATGGCAAGGTGGGTTGGGAAGTGGTTTGGGATGGGTTTAAAGCAGTAGTGTGGGGAGTTTTGATAAAATGGGGTGCACGTCTGTGAAGCGAGGGGGAGGGAAGGGAATTGCAGCTTCGCCAATGCTTGTTGAGGCTGGAAGAGCTAGATGCACGAGAGGGGAAAGGGATCTATAAAGGTCACGTCTTGGCAGCAAGGGCGCAGGTGAATGCTTTGGAAGTTGAAGCCATTAGATATCAGATGCAACAGCTGCAGCAATAATTTTTTGAGGGAGGGAACAAGGTAGGGAGATACATGGCGCAGCGTCTGAAACAACGCAAACTATGCTTGCATATATTGAAGATTAAAGATCCAGGGGGTGCAGTGGTGCAAAAGGATGGGGAGATTAGAGCAGCATTTGTGACTTTTTAATCAGACTTGATATACAGCGACACCTACCCTACCTGCAGAGTCGGTTTCATTGCCAAGTTTAACTTCAGAAGAACAGCGCACATTAAACAGGGTGATTAAGGAGGAAGAGGTTTTTCAAGCTATTCATCAACTGAAGGTGGATAAGGCCTTGATGGGCTGACAGCAGGCTTTTAGAAAACGTTTGGGGAGGCACTAGCCAAGCATCTGGTATGGCTGTATAACCTACTGAGGGGAGGGGGAGCATTAGCGGAAACAATAGGCTGGGCAGGCATATCATTGATCCCCAAAGCAGGAAAGGACCCGCAAGTGTGTGCTTCATATAGGCCAATCTCCCTGCTGAACTTGGGACGCTAAGTTGTTGGCGAAAATCTTGGCTACACACTTGAGGAGAATGCCCTACCGGATTCCATAAGAGCACAGATCCAGGGATTCCTGACAGAGGGCATGGGACCCCGTGCTCCGTGCTCCCCTCTTTGTTCACATAGAACATGGCAACTTGGTTGTCCATCTGCACCAGGACAGACTTGTGGCGCAAGCACTGCAGAAACACCTTCAGGGCGAAATGGATCGCACGCAGTTCCAACAGATTGATTTGCTGAGTACTCTTGTCTGGGGACCAAACACCCTGGGTGCGATATCCCTGGCAATGGGCTCCCCAACCCAGCAGGGAGACATCTGTGGTGAGGACCCTCGAGTGGTGAGGGGCCTGGAAGGACATCCCCACCCCCAAGTGACGGGGCAAGAGCCACCAGGTTAGGGACTGCACCAGGCACCTGGTCACTCTGACTCTGCCCTGGAGATGTCCTGTGGCCTGGGACCATTGGTCCCTGAGGCACCATTGCACAGTTCGCATGTGGAGGCAGGCATCTGGAGTGACATGGACCGTGGAGGCCATGTGCCCGAGGCGCAGCAGATGCCTTGCTGGCACTGAGGGGATGATGCTGTATGACTTTGGCTAGCACTATGAGCCTGCCCGCCCTGTCTGCAGACAGGAAGGCCTTCGACTAAAGGATGCTGATCTTTACCCCAATGAATTCCAGCTCTTGTGCCAGGCAAAGGCAGGACTTGGGGTAGTTGATAACGAAACCCAAGTGTTGAAGGACCTGGGTGGTGCGTGTCGTGGCCTGCTGCACCTCGGGTGCTGTAGTGCCCCTGATGAGCCAGTCGTTGAGATAGGGGAAGACAAAAGATCCCCTGAAGCCCGAGAAAGGCGGTGACCACCACCAGGCACTTTGTGAATACCCTGGGGGCCGAGGCAAGGTCGAAGGGAAGCACCCTGTATTGGAAATGATTGTCCCCTACCACAAAGCATAGGTATTGCCTGTGGCTTGGGTGGATTAGGATGTGTGTATGGGCATCCTTTAAATCTTTTTTTTTTTAATTAACTTAAAACCATTTTCTTTAAGTATTTATTCAACCATTCATCATGATACAATAATAAACCACCAATATTTTATTATTCTTATCCCTCTTACTTCAATTACCCTACCTCCCCGCCCTTCTCCCTCCCCTCCTCTCCCTCCCGCTTTCCTCCCCTCCCCCTTCCTTTATGACATGCCATAACTCTCCCCAATCCACTTCAAATTTATCCACCATTTGCTGCCTTGCAGCAGTTAACTTTTCCATGAGGACTATATGCCTAAGTCTCCCCTCAAATTTCGCCATAGGAGTCTCCTTCTGCTTCCACGCTGCTGCCGGCTCACATCGAGCGGCGCTTAAACATGCCTTTACAATTCGCGCTCCCCACCCCCTCTGCAGCTGGCTATTACCCCACCAACATAATAAAAAGATACCCGGCTCCAATTCCACTTCCACCCCTATTTTCTGCTATATCCACTTTTGAATCCTACCCCAATATGCTTGTATCTTTGCACACCCCCACCAAATATGCCAAAATGATCCCACTTCCCCACACTCTCTCCAACAAGAGGGCACCACTCCAGGATACATCCTATGTAGCCTCTCCGGTGTGTAATACCATCGAAACAGAAATTTGTAACAGTTTTCCCTAATGCTACTAGACCAAGGCGCTCTTTTCACCTGGTCCCACACACCTTCCTCCACTCTTTGGTAGACATCGTCTCTCCTAACTCTGCCTCCCATTCTCCCATATACCTAAATTTCCCTCGCTGCCGTCCTCTTACCCCTTTATATAATGCCGATATCATCCCTTTTGAACCCTTTTTCTCATACCATAGTGCCTCTAATGCAGACAGTTCCCTATCCAACCCATCTTTCCCCAACACCCCCATCAGCTGCACTGGCTCCCTATGACTGTACGCACCAAGTACAAACACATAATAACACAGGTACACTACCAAAAAACTGCCTCCAGTTTTGCAACTGATTCCTATAGATTTTGGGGTGCTGAATCCAGGAAAAATAGCCAAAATGTTCCATCACGTCACGTTTTCTTGCAAAATTAGATTTCTTACCCATATAAGGAATGTTCACATAATTTCTTTTTAGCCGACTGCAGTTTATTTTCTTGGCCCAAAATAGAGGTTGTAATGATTAACTAACTAGAAACACTCCCTCATGATATTTTAGAGTGTTTTGTATTCATTTTATACATTAACAGGACAATTGGGAGGCGGGGGGCTAAATCCAGTACTCGCACTGGCGCATGTTCTTTCCTGTTCGCCTCGCCTCGTTCGCTCGCTCAAACACGGTGGTTGCGACATGAACGTTCCTGTCAAATTTCAGTTTCTTGCAAGTTCATTATTACCTTTTGTTTGCTCAGTCATAATCCAGCTTTATTCCGAAGTGGTTCACTACAGTTGTAGTTTGCAGTGCTGTGTATTTGTGATGGCTCACAGAGCCAGAGGTTGCGTCAACTCTCCGGACAGTTTTTGTTTTATTTGTGGGGAATATACCGTGAAAAAGCGGCAGAGGAACATTTCTGCATTTATTTAAAAAGTATATTTCGCCTATTTCGGTTTGAAGTTAGGCGATCAAGACAAACCGTGGGCTCCTCACAAAGTGTGCAAGACATGTGAGGAAGATCTACGCTTATGGATGAAAGGTAAAAAACAAGCATTTCGTTTCGGAATACCTATGATGTGGTGTGAACAAAGAGACCACAGCAGTGACTGCTATTTTTGCTCTTGCATTGTGAAGGGATACAACTTAAAAAATAAGAACGTAATAAGTTACCCCAACCTTCCCTCAGCAATTAGGCCTATGCCTCATAGCAACGAAGTACCTGTGCCTGAACCACCAAAATCTTTGGATCATATTTGTGTGGACGGTTCTGATCATGAGACTCATCAGATGGCTTTTCCCGATGAGTCCAGTACTTCCGAGTTTGAAACTGAACCAGATCCGAAACCTGAACTTTTCTCTCAAGCTGAATTGAATGATTTAGTCCGGGATTTAGAACTCCCAAAAGATGCTGCCCAACTGCTAGGTTCTCGGCTTAAACAGAAAAATCTATTGTCACCAGGAACAACCTTTTTATTGGTACCGCAACCGCGAGACACAATTTTTGAAGTATTTCAGCAAAGAGGAAGATTTGGTATTTTGCAACGATATATACGGAGTGATGGAAAAGTTTAAACTCAAGTATGATCCTGCTGAATGGCGGCTGTTCATGGATTCGTCAAAAGACAGCATAAAAGGTGTTCTTCTTCATAATGGCAACACATTCGCTTCAGTTCCTATTGCTCACTCTGTTATTCTCCAAGAAAAATACGAGAATTTGGCCCTGATTCTTCAGAAGATTCGTTATGATGAGCATAAGTGGATGATTTGTGGAGACTTTAAAATTCTATCCATGCTATTAGGGCAGCAATCTGCTTTCACCAAATATCCCTGCTTCCTTTGCTTGTGGGATAGCCGGGCCCGCGACCTACACTGGGGGAAAAAGACTGGCCAATTCGGGAGTATTTGAGACCCGGTGAGAAAAATGTTCTTCATGAGAGCTTGGTACCTCGTGATAAAATTCTATTACCACCTCTCCACATTAAGTTGGGTCTCAGTAAGCAATTCATCAAGTCCCTTCCAAAAGATGGTGAGTGCTTTTGGTACCTTTGCTCAAAGTTCCTCTGACTTTCTGAAGCAAAGCTAAAGGAAGGAGTGTTTGTTGGCCCTGATATAAGGAAACTCATTTCAGATGGAGCATTCGCTGAAACGATGTCTGAGAAGGAAAAAGAAGCCTGGGATTCCTTCAAGGATGTTGTTCTCAAATTCTTGGGGAACAGGCGGGATGAGAACTATAAGAATATTGTTGCCAGGATGCTCAATGCCTTCAAAGAACAAGGCTGTAACATGAGCCTGAAAGTCCATTTCTTGCACTCCCATGTGAACTACTTTCCCGAAAACCTGGGGGCGTACAGTGAAGAACAAGGTGAAAGGTTTCACCAGGACATCAAGGACGCAGAGAGAAGGTACCAAGGAAGATGGAACACCACTATGATGGCTGATTTCTGCTGGTTGCTGCTGCGGGAAACCCCAGATGAAAAATACGCCAAGCAGCGCACCAAGAGAAGCATTCGGGGGAAGAAGAAACGGGCCCACCAGGAGATTGATTGACCCAAGAATGACTTTAAAATCTAAACTGTGTTGACAAATATCGTGTTTTTACTAAACTTTGAAATAAAAATTTGCTAGTTATTACCACAGTGTCGGATATCATTTATTAGAATTTTATTTTCACACCATCGGGTGTTTGTCTTCATGTATTGCAATGGTGCGGTTTGCGTTTTCTATTCTTACATACATACCTGTACAACATTTTTTGCACATTTCTTTGCTTTGCTTTGTGTCCAACCTCGCTCTTATATGCTCAATGTTTATGCACATGTATGTGGCTGTTTTAAGTGCAGACAATTTTGCTACCATCACAGTGTGTTTTGTTGACATTACTCTATTCTTATGTGCTGCCTTGTTACAATTTTCTTTATTCTTATTTGAATAACTACTAAACAATTAATATAAAGAATTCATCCAAGAAACTTTTCTCTCGATCGCACTCAATCTGAAACGTTCACCTCAAACTGCTAACCCAATCTAGCAAAACATCTGTACGTGATGGAGCAAATTGGTTACCAGATTTGGATTCAGCGCACCAAAAAACGTAAAAATCAATCGAAACAGAGGCAGTTTAAAAAAAAAATTTTTTAGTGTACCTGTGTAATCTTTAAAACACTAAACAACCTCTCACCTACAACTCTTACAACCACTGATCAAGAAAACACCGCCTACCAGAACAAGGAGAGGAACAGATAACAGCATCCTAGAGACCCCGCTAAACTTCAGGAAAGCAAAATCAATCCACCTGCAACAGAGCCTTCTCCCTATTTGTACCCAAACTGTGGAATGATCTCCCCACATCAACACGTGAGATCAAAGACCTAACGGACTTTAGGACGGCAATAAAAACCCATCTATTCCTGGAATACTTTAGAACTACCCCGGAAGATGATGTTTAACAGTAACAGCAAATGGACCATGAAACACAGCTAGAGTTCTTGTACAAAGTTAGCAACTGACAATGGCATGTTTTATCCCAATGTAACCTTCCAAGTTGAATAACCCTGTTCAATGTAAAGCTTGTTGCTATAACTGTTCACTGTATACCGCTTTGAATGTAAATGATAAGGCGGTATAGAAGACCTGTTAAATAAATAAATAAATAAAATAAATAAGGAAGTGACCCACCTGTATGTATGCAAATCTATCCTTTCCCTCCAGGCCATAATCCCTCCACCCTCCTCAAATTCTTGAAGCTCTCCCGCCTCCACCATTTGGTAAAAACACTCAAGTCCTTTACTACGCCATTCATCAAAAATTCCCCCTTCCCATCCTGGTTTAAAGGCTTTCTATGGAGTCAAAGAAAACCAACTATTCCGTTCTTTAATGTTCTGTGCTCTCACTCCATCCCACACCTCCACAACTTGTCTCTTAGCCAGTGAGCCCAACCTCATTTCCTTCCATCCTTTCCGTGGTGCCCAAAGCCACACCTCCAACCTTCCTCCCTTAACCTGTATTTTTTCCAACGCCACCCAAGGTTTCACCCCTTTACTAAACCTCTAATCCATTACATGTCATACTTGAGCCGCTCTATAATAATCCTTAAAGTTGGGAACCCCCAATCCACCCTCTTCTTTTGACGCAAACATAACCCCCCTTGCAATCCTCAGGGGTTTCTTTTTCCAGATATATTGGAATACCTTCTTCTGCAATGCCCACAACGCTCCATCTGGCACTCCCACCGGCAGAGCCTGAAATAGATATAGCAATCAAGGTAAAATGTTCATTTTAACCCCTGCTATCCGACCTAGCCATGACACTTCATACCTCATCCACCCATCTAAGTCCTTTTTAATTTCCCCCAGAACCCTCGGATAGTTGACTTTATATACTTCCTCATATCTCGCTGGTATTTGGACCCCCAAATAACTCAAGGATTTATTAACCTATCTCAAAGGATATTCCATTTTCAATTGCTCCTCCACTGCCTTAGGTACAGTCACATTCAGCACTTCTGTCTTATCAATATTCATTTTAAAACCTGATACTTCCCCAAACCTATCTACCTCCCCTATTACTTCTGGGAGTGACAGTTGTGGATTCCTTATATATAATAGTATATCATCCGCATATAATGAAATTTTATGGCTAACCCCCCCCCCCCCCCTTTTTCCAGTCCCAGGATCTTATCATTCGCCCTTATCCTCTGCGCTAATGGTTCAACAACCATTGCAAATAACAAGGGCAACATCGGGCATCCCTGCCGAATCCCTCTCCCGGACCCAAAATCCCCTGAATAACTCCCATTAATTTTAACTCGTGCCCTAGGCCCAGCACATAACCCCCTTACCCATTTCTCAAAATTTGGTCCACATCCCATTTTCCTCATTACCCTCATTAAGAATTTCCAATGCACTCTATCAAATGCCTTCTCCACATCGATTGACATTAATAGGAATTCCTCTTTCCCCTGCCCCGCCTACCACGCCACCCCTACTGCCCTCTTTATCATCAGCTGCTTGCCTCCCCATGATGAACCCTGTCTGGTCTTTCTTTATTACTCCTGTTAACCACAGCGCCAACCTCCCCGCCAGGATCTTCGCTAATATTTTAACAACTACATTAAGTAATGAAATTGGGCGATAGGAGCTACAATTCATAAGGTCCTTCCCTGGCTTCGGTAAGATGGTAATCCCTGCTGTTAGCATTTTGTGTGTCAATTCACCCCCCTCCTCTAATATTCCGTTAAATACCCACTCCAATACTTCCCCAATCTCTTCTAAGAATATCTTGTAAAAGCTTCCTGTTAGCCCGTCTAATCCAGGTGCCTTCTCCCCCGCCATCCCTTTTACCGCCCGCTCCATTTCTTCTCCCATGATTTCCTCCTCCAAGTCCGCTTGGGCCTCCTCCAGGAGTTCTGGCAATTGTATCTCATCTAGGTACCTTTGAATTTGCTCCTCCCTATTCCCCTCCTCCCTCTTATATAATTCCTGATAAAAAACTGTGCAAATCTCTCTCTGATTCCCTTTTCTTCTCTACACATCGCCCCCCTTTCCCCCCCCCCCCTTATTTGGTATATCACTGATGAAACCTTCCTCTGCCTCAACCGTCTGGCCAACAATCTACCTGTTTTATTACCAAATTCGTAATACATCTGTTTTACCTGTCTCATTTCAAAGGCTACTTGGTCTATCTGTAGTGCTTGCAACTCCCCCCTCACCTTTCTCTACCTCCTTCCTATCCCTCTGCGCCCCCGTCCTCTGATACTCCAACTCTGCCACCTTAAGTATTCTACTCAACTCCTCTTCCTTCTGGTATCTAGCTTTTTTCAACTTCACCCCGACATAATAAACCTCTCACGAATATAGGCTTTCAATCCTTCCCATAAGGTTACATTTCTCATCTCCCCATTGTCATTAAAGGATAGATATTCCCTTATTGCCCCTCTTATATCCGCAATTACATCCTTACGTTTAAGCAAGCTCTCATTTAATCTCCAAAATTTGGCTCCCACTTGCCTCTTCCCCCTTATTTCCACTTCCACCGCCCCATGATCTGACCATGTTATCGGCTCGATGCCACCCTCTAACCACTAGCATCCATTCCTTATCTACTAGTATCATATCAATCCTACTCCAACTATTATGCGGCGCTGAAAAAAACGTATATTCGCTCCTCTTGGGGTACAATTCTCTCCAAACATCTACCAAATTATACTGTTGCATCAATTGGTTTAGCCCTCTCCTATTCCTCACCCCCCCCCCCCATCTGACCCCCCGGGTGCCGGTCCAAACCTGGTTTTACTACTACACTGAAATCCCCCCCCCCCCAATGAGGAGCTTCCCTTGTATTCCCCCTCCAACAACTTTCGTATTTCCCTCCAGAATGGAACCTGATTACCATTTGGCCCATAAACCAACAAAAGTAATATCCTCATTCCCCATTTTCCCCTTTATACCCACTATTCTCCCTTCTGAATCCCTAAAACTTTCCCTCACTTGAATCCCACTTCCCTCCCTCACCAATATAGCTACTCCCCCCCTTTGCTCCTTCCTTACTGAATGAGTAGAATTGATCCGGGAACCGCCCATTCTTCCTTCTCCCCACATTCTTCCTTCTCAAATGAGTTTTGTTGCACTAACACCACATCCCACTGATTCATCTGTACCTCCCAATACAACTGCCTACGTTTGTTAGGTGAATTCATAGAAACATAGAAATATGACAACAGAAAAAGACCACATGGCCTATCTAGTCTGTCCTTCCATATCAACAGTCCCCTTTTTTCCTTTAGAGATCCTGTGTTTGTCCCATGCTTTTTTGAATTCAGTTACTGTCCTCATCTCTACCACCTCCAGTCCCTTAACATTTACCGATCCTATCCGCACTATTTCCTTTTTTTCTCTTCCTCCCCTTCCTTCCCCCCCCTTGACATGTGTCACTCTCCCTCCTCCCTTTCGTTCCCCCTTCCCTTCCTCCTTCCCCTGCCCCCTTCCCCCTCCCATGTTACCCTTCTACCCTCCCCTGCCTTCCTTCTGTGTGTGTTATGTCCTATCCCATTACCCAAATTTATCAATTCAAGATACAAGCTCCCCAACTATTACCACCTCCCACCCCCTCCCAACCCTGTATCATCAACTCCCCTGAATTTATTTTATTTATTTTATTTACATTCTCTTATATACCGCGCTATTCTGCATCAGTGCGGTTTACATTGAACAAACTGAAATTACATTGAACAGGGCATTATAACTTAGAGACAACTATTTTACAGGGAACACGGGCTATGGAGGGTTAAGTGGCTTGCCCAAGACCACAAGGAGCACCTGTGGGACTAGAAACCCCAGTCCTTCTGGCCCAAGGTTGCTGTCCTCTAGTGGGATTTGAACCCCCGACCTTCCGGCTTGAAGTACCTTGCCCCAACCACTAGGCCACTCCTCCACTCCAGCAGCTACCCGGGCCACCAACTCGAACCCATCATAGGCCGCCCGAGACATGAACGTGGAGCATTCACCTTCCAGCGTTGGACAGGCTCTTGAAACGCTGCCAAGGCTCCTCGGAGAGACCAGCCGAGAACCCAGCGAGCTCAATCACCAGGTCTCTCAGGTACATGCCCATGTACAGCTGGTAGGCCTGGATCCAACAATTCAGCATTGCGCTCTGGTAACACTTCCTGCCGAGGGCATCCAAGGTGCGGGCCTCCCTACTGGGAGGCACCGAAAAGTGAGTTTTCTGACTCTTCAGTTGACGCATGGCTGACTCCACAACCATGGAGTTGTGCGGCAGTTGTGATTTTTAAAACCCAGAGCTCTGGCGGATTCGATACATCGAGTCAAGCCGCTTGCTGATCACTGGCGTTGACGCTGGCATCACCCACATGCGGACCGTAAGTCGTTCCAGGATAGGAGGAATGGGCACCGTGAAGGTCTCCCACAGGGGAGCCACGTACTGGATCATCTTGAGCTCGTCGGCTCAAGGATCCTCCTCGGACTCCGTCAGAAAAGCCAAGACCTTGGACATATACCGAACGAAGTCCAGAAACCCCTTATCCTCCAGTGGGGACTTTCTCAGAGGTTCAGATACCGGGGAATCGGATGGGACATCTCAATGACGAGTGTCCGGGGACTCCCCATCCTCGGTCTCCCATCGAGGGCCCCAGTGCCGTCTACCCCGATGCCGGCAGACTCATCGGTTATGACCTCGGTCCCGACGAGCGGGAGGCCGAGGATTGACTCGGGCCGCAAGCCCGCGAGGATCGGCTCGGCCTCCAGGGTCGACGTCAACGTTGAACACCCATTAGTCGGGGCAGAGGAACCAGACGTGTCGGACATCAGCACCCGCTGCTGCTTCAAGAAGGCAGTGACACTGCACTCCAAGGATGCCATCCGGGACACCAGTTCTGGAAGCTCCGCAGCACTCGGCTCAGGTACCAATGCACTCAGGTCCAAAGCCGTTTTCCCAAGAGTAATCTTGGCTGGGCGCTCCTTCTCAGACACCTCGAGCAGGTGCTCGGGGCTCCATGACCAGCCGCGAGCAGAACTCGGCCAATTGGAGCCGTCCAGAGACGCCACCTTTGAGGGTTTCTTCTTTCTTTTGTGTTCCCTCGAGTTAGACCCCCCTCTCCGAGGACCCCCGACGACGCTCGGGTTTGGAGTGCTCTTCCCGAGGCATGAAGGCCTCAGATGAAGTCCTGGCTCTCTGAGGCATGGGGGAATCAGGAAAAATTATCATGCTGCTGCTGGCGGCTCCTCAAGGCCTTCAAGGACATCTTCTTGCACAGGCCACAGACCTCCGGGTCGTGGTCTGGGCCAAGGCACCAGAGGCAGCAGTCATGCGTATCGGTGACGGACATGATCTTGCCGCAACAATCACACTTTTTAAACCCACTGGTAGTCATGGGGGAAAAAAGAATCCCAGCAAGGTTGAAGACCCTTCGGGCTGCCAGTGAGGAAAAAAGGCGCAAAGACGCCCAAGAGAAAAGAAAAATAGAAAAGGAACTGGCCCGATTCCGAGGTTGGAGCAAGAAAGGGTACCAGTACAAGACCGGAGACAGCCAAAATAGGCACAAAAATATCAACATTTTCTGGGACAGGGACAGACTATATCTGAAGGGCTCCACGAAAAAAAAGGAGACTGAGCAAGATGGCATCCTTGGGCAGGAAGAGGACCACACATTCGTAGTAGCAATTCCCAAAGGCTTTCTTTGAAAGCTGGGGATTTTCTCCACGCGGGTTCTGTCGGAGTCAATGTCACCCATATGCGAGGACTGACTTCCTGCTTGTTTCCAGAGAAAATGATTTGCCCTAGGCCACATGGAGTGCCAATGGGAATCTAACCCAGATCTCTTGGATAGTAGGCTGTTGCTCTAATCACAGGGCCAAACCAAGGCAGTAAACCTTCTCCTCCTCCCCCTCCCACCAACCCCAATGAGCATGTTGTCAGCAGTATATTGGTGACCTTTGATAGCTGCAATTGAGGCAACTCCTTTTTTGCTTCAAATATCACTCAGTGTCTCTCCCTCCCAATTCACCTTCCCAGTCTACGTTGTTTTCTTACCATTCCTGCTCTGATCCCGCTCTGTGCATATAGCTTGAGCCATGCAGTGGAGAAGTTATGCTATCTTGTTGCTTAATCCAGGCTGCAGATGCTCCAACGAATCAGATTCTCTGGGTGTCCATCACGTGTGCTGGCTAAACATTAAAGTGGGGTATGCCTGCAATTAAGACTTGAAGCGGTGAGACCAGTGTAACTTTCTCCACCGTGTGGCCCAAGCTACACACAGAGAGCCAATGGCGATGAAGAACACCACTGGTGCAGGAATCAGATTTCAGGGGCATGAAATCCCGGACTCCAGGGTACAATTTCTAGGGTTTTCAGGATCCCACAATGAATATGTACATGATATATTTTCATGCACCGCCTCCAATATATGTAGCTGTATTTCATACATACTCATTGTGCAGATCCTGAAAACCCAATTGAACTGGTTCAGTGTGTCCCAAGGACTGGGTTGAGAACCAGTGCTCCACTGCTTTCCTTCATCATCCCAGGTCACATGCACTGCAAGAGCTTTTAGCATTCACACACACTTTCAAGTGGGTGAAGGTTTCTTTGTGCGATTCTCCCTCCCCTAGAATGTGGTCTTATCTCAGATGTGATGTCAGTGCTCTCAATAACTCCTAGTAAGCTTATTGTGTGTATCATGTGATGACAATGATCTCAGCCTTCCCAGTAGCACTCTCACCAGTTTCATGAGAAACCAGAGCTTTAAGCACCCTTGGTGAGCTCTCACTTCTTTCACACCTTGCCAACATTCACAGCAGTCTTCCTTCCTGTGCTATGTGATAAGGACACCCTTGGCACTGGCCCACTTCTAATGAGCTCTTACCTGCGTCATGAGATGCTAGTGCTCTCAGCATTTTACCCGCACTCCTACGGATTTGCTTCTCTTCATTACAAAGCATTTTCATCAGCAAATCCAGAGCTCCTGTCTCTCTGAACACTCCTGCCAATGATCCAATGCTGGCATAGGCACTCAGCACATGGATGGTGTTCAGGATGGATGATTCAGGACCACTGCTCTGGGTCATCTGCTTAGAAGCACGCTGCACCAAGGTCCTGACATCACTTTTCAAGTCTTCCAGTGCTTCTTGGTCCAATGGCACATGAGAGGGGAAGGTGCTAGGAGTTGCCTCCTCCTTCACCCATTGCCCTTCCTGTTTCCGCTTCCCCAACAACGTTGGGCAGTTAGCATAAACCTCCTCAGCTGACATCCACATCAAGATATGCTCTGCTTTACTTTCTGTGGATGAAGTGGTCCCATTTGCCTCCACCTTCTCATCCAGGCTACAGATGCTCCAACGAATCAGATACTCCATGTGCCCCTCATGGGTGACGCGCTGACGAATCAGCTCCTCGGGATATGCTTGCAGTTGTGGTCCTAAGTGAACTAACAGATTCCCATTTCTCCTCTCACCTGCCATCATGGAGTCACCTACAGAATGAGAGAATAGAGGAGAGATAAAGCACTGTCTGGTACAAAACAGATAATCCAACTAGTTCAATGGTTTTCATTGCAAAGCCCAAAAGATAGCGCTATATCCCAATCATGGGTTGTTTATTATATTTTTTTTATTAGAGACAGTATCATAGCTTATAGTTTAGTTATAGTTTATTGGACTTGATATACCACTTTTGAAAACAAGGCGATTTACAATCAATAGCTTTGAAAAGCGGTATATCAAATGAAAGGTAAATGAAACACAGGGGGCGAGAGCAGAAAGGAACTCGATGATGATAGAAAAAGGGAGCAAGGGCAGAATGAAAGAGAACTGCATAACTAGTCATCCTCATGAGTCCAGCCCGATCCCAAAGACCTGCTTGGAAAGAAGAGTCTTGAACATAACTTTAAACTTTTTACAGCTAAGTTCAAGACCAATATGAGAGGGTAAGCAATTCCATGACAGGGCAATAAAAAAGAAGCCAGAGTTCCTAATACTTTCATATTTTGCTTTAGAAGGGAGAAGAATATACAACCTATTACATGTAGCGAACATTAGCAATGCACAGGGACATAGGGGATGGTGAGGGAAAAATAAATAAACTGGAGCTTTGTTATGTAAAGACTTGTAAGTCAAGGTGAGAATTTGTGATGCGCTCGATAAAGAACCGGGAACCAATGGTATTAGATCAGCAAAGGTGTGATATGTTTGAATTTTTTGTATAAGCTGGTACCCATAAGGTCAGTCTAAACTCTTTAATTGGTAAGCAGGGATGCATGAATAAATCACACTGCATTAATCCAAATGGGCTACAACCGTGCTAATAATGAGTGATGTTTGTGCTGCGGAACCCAAGAAGGGGCGAATGGCTCAGAATCAACAAAGCTCGATGAAGGAGGACTTAACGTAACTGATCTGTGAGAAAAAGGAAAGTTCAGAATCCATGCAAATGCCCAAGTATTTGAAGGAGGAATACGGTGTTACAGTAAGTGCACATAGAATCTAAGAATCTTATTAACCCATGTGAGCCAAAAGAAAAAGGAGGAAACTGCAGCGTAATAATGTTTCAGCCTTGATCTCAGGTCCTTGAGATCAGTAGCAGCAGTCTCTGCTTCTGCTCACAACAGAAGAAACCGGGACATGCTGGAACGAATGCCCAGAGCTCTCAAGCTGCAACACCTAACAGATTCTTGTCCCTTAAAGTACCTCATTGGGGAAGTCAAGATCCACTGGAACAATCATGTTGGCACCACCTTCTCCAACTAAACAGAAACTATATTCAGATCCTATTTTCATCAGCAACTAATTATCCCTTAACAGATTACTGGCAGTTCATTGGGAAGCAAACACAAAACATAGAGGCCTTGACAAATTCTCATTGAATTCAAGAGCCAGCTGCTGAGACCCCTTCTTAACAACGTTCCCAGTGAAGTTTGAGTTGGGGGGGAGGAATCCCCTCTGAGATCAGCCTCAGCTCTTTTAGAAATTGATTTACTAAGGCTCCTTCCCCATTCTATGACTATAGGCAAGAAAGTTTAGTAAAATCAGTCTCAAAGTGTTTCTACACTTCACTGGCAAAAGTCAGCAGTCTTCCTACGTCAAACATGGAAGCTAACAAAAGTTACAACATAGAAATATTGGGTGATGTCAATCACCCTGGTATCGACTGCAGGACATGCTATGGAAAAAAAGTTTCTAGATGAAATAAATGACTGCTTCATGGAGCAGCTGATTCATGAACCGACAAGAGATGAAGCTATTCTGGACCTAATCCTTATTGGAACACAGGATCTGGTGCAAGAGATAAGGATCTTTGGGACCACTTGGAAAATAATGATCATAGCATGATCATATTTGATTTAACAAATGGAAGGAGGAGACATCCAGTTAAAATGGTGGCATGAGAAGACACATGGTGGGACTCTCCTCCCTGATCCTGCACAACTAAAGAGAAAAATAGCATGGAAGCAGCAGCAGGAACACCGCAAAACGGGGAGAAACACGTAAAGCTGAGCCACTGAGGGGTGGGGAGCCCGGCATCCCTCAGCACCGCAGTTAAAAAGGAAAGAAAGCAGAGCGGTTGGAACCGGGACGGCTATGCGCCCTGCGACTGGCTATACCTTCCTCATCCCTGCACACCCTGGTAAACAGAGGGTGCTGCGTCCTGGGGCCTCCCGACTCAACAATCCTGCCTTCCCCAGGGAGACCCGGCAAACAAGTGATCTGTCCTCCCAAAGCTATTTCCAAACTTCTTGAACATGCAGTTCTCCACCATTATCTTGAATTTCTTTCCTCTTATACTCTGCTGGATCCACATCAATCTGACTTTTGTCCCTTACACTCTGAGATGGCACTTGCCAAAGTTTCCAGTGACTTGCTCCTGGCTAAGTCCAAGGGCCATTACTCAGTCCTCATCCTTTTTGCTGCTTTTGACACTGTTAACCACCACCTTCTCCTCAACCCATTGTCCTCACATGGTTTTACGGGCTCTGTGCTGTCCTGGTTCTCTTCTCTCTCCCATTGCTCCTTCAGTGTTTGTTCTGGTGGCTCCTCCTCTACTGCTATTCTACTCTCAGTTGGTGTACCCCAAGGATCTGTTCTGGGACCTCTCCTCTTCTCTCTCTGTACCCAGTCCTTTGGTGCTCTCATCTCCTCCCATGGATTTCAGTATCATTTTTATGCTAATGACTCTCAGATCTATCTTTCTCCTCCTAATATTTCTTCAACCGTCTAGGCCTGCATCTCTGCCTGCCTGTCTGACACTGTCACCTGGATGTCTCACTACCATTTGAAATTAAACATAGCCAAAACCAAAATTCTTATTTTTCTTCCTAAATCTTCCTCCCCCTTCCTCTATCTCTATAGATAACACTAATAGTTCCTGTTTCCTCAGCCCACAACCTCAGTCATCTTTGACTCCTCCCCTCCTCACATATCCAACAGATAAAGAAACAACAAGTTTAGCTATCTATAACATTAACGAAATTCGCCCTTTCCCTTCTGAACATACTACTAAAACACTTAACTCTCTAATTGCTTCCCATCTCGATTACTGCAACCTCATTATTGCTGGTCCCCCTTTGAGTCACCTCTCTCCTCTTCAATCTATTCAGAGCTATGCTGTGTGACTAATCTTTCGCCAGCCTCAATATACTCTTATAACCCCTCTTCTCGAATCACTTCATTGGCTTCACTTCCGTTCTCTTTCTGACCTATAATGCATTCATTCTACTGCTCATCCCTACCTTTCCCCTCTCCCTACACCCCTCTTCATGAACCCCACTCTTCCACTGGCATACTCCTCTCTATGCTCTTTTCCTCCACTGCCAACTCTAGACTTTGATCATTTCACCTTGCTTCTCCTTATGACTAGAACAAACTTCCCGACTCTGTGTGTCAGGCGTCTCTCTCCCCCTTTTCAAATCCATGCTAAAGGCTTATCTCTGTGGTGCTGCTTTTGGACTCTGATCCTTTGCTTTCCTTGAGTCTCCTTACCCTTCCCTATTGCACCCTTTCCTTGCATCTTCTTACCCTTCCCTACTGCACCCTTATTCTTATCTTTTCTCTTCTCTGTCTTAATTAGATTGCAAGCTCTGATGAGCAGGGACCGTCTTTATCTATGTCTGTACAGCACTGCGTATGCCTTGTAATACTACATAAATGATAAATAGTAGCAGTAGTAAAGCCTTTGATACTGTTCCGCACAGGCGACTTATTAATAAACTCAGCACTGTCGGGATGGACCCTAAAGTGACTGACTGGGAAAGAAATTGGTTGAGTGGGAGGTGACAAAATGTACAGGTAAATGGAGCTCACTCTGAGGATGTTAACAGTGGTATGCCGCAAGGATCTGTCCTTGGTTTGATTCTTTTTAACATGTGTTAGTGATATTGCGGAAGGGCTGTCAGGTAAGGTTTGCCTTAGTGGATGATAACAAAATCTGCAATAGAGTAGAATAGACACCCAGAAAGGAGTAGATAAGATGAGGAAGGATCTAGCTAAGCTTGAGGAATGGTCAAGAATATGGTAGCTGAGATTTAATGCTAAAAGATGCAAGGTCATGCACTTGGGCTGCAAAAATCCAAGGGAGTGGTACAACATAGGGGGCAAACTACTTCTGTCCATGAAAGAAAAGCGTACCTTGGTTGTGATTGTTTCTGATGATCTTTAAGCGGGTAAACAGGTAGAAAGGGCGATGGCAAAAGACAGAAGACTGCTTGGGTGCATAGGGAGAGGAATGGCCAGCAGAAAAAAAAAAAAAGGAGGCAATAGTGTCTCTGTATAGATCTCTGGTTCAACCTCATTTGGAGTATTGTGTGCAATTCTGGAGACTGCACCTTCAAAAGGATAAACAGGAGGAAGCCGGTGCAGAGGGTGGCTACAAAAATGGTTAGTGGTCTTAGTTATAAACCATATGGGGGACAGACAAAGATCTCAATGTGTATACGTTAAAAGAAAGGCGAGAAACAGGAGATAGTTACCCTTATTACCCAAGTTTATTGCCCTGTTATCTGTAACTCATACGTGTTTTCAAATGTACTGAGATTGTTTTGTTCCATGTAAACCGCGCTGATGCTGAATAGCGCGGTATATAAGAAACTTTAAATAAATAAATAAATATGAGAGAGGTTTAAATACCTCTGTGGCATAAATGTACAAGAGGAGAGCCTCTGAAATGAGGGGCATAGGATGAGGGTGAAAGAGGATAAAATCAGGAGTAATATGCGGAAATATTTCTTTACGGAAAGAGTGGCAGATGCATGGAATAGTCTCCCAGTGAAAGTAGCAGAGGTGAGGACAGCATCTGAATTCAAGAAAGCATGGGACAAACACAGAAGATCTCTAAAAGAAAAATAGAGACTGTAGTATTTGACATAGAAGGGCAGACTAGATAGGCCATATGATCTTTTTCTGCTGATATGTTTCTAAACGAGTTGGACTTCCAGGGCTTGCCCATGGTGACAGTGGTACCAAGGGAGCAAAGGTCCATGTCTGCGCTGAATCCATCAGATGAGCGGTGGAAGAGGCAAGGTGAAATTAGGCCTTACCTGCTAATTTTCTTTCCTGGAGTCCCTTCCAGTCCACTCTCTATGGACTACTCTCCACACAACAGCATGTATCTGCCAGGGAGCGACCAGACAGAACCACATTACACCCATCCTCAAAACAACTCCACTAGCTACCACTCCCCAGTCAGATAAAATACAAAACCCTCCTAACTCACAAAGCCATCCACACCCTGCTTCAAAACTCCAACCTAACAGATCAAGATGAGCCTTAAACACCTTTTTCACCCCATATACCAGAACTAAATTCAGTCAACAAGCCTCTGCTCGAGCCTTCCAACTCTACACGTCTTCAATTTGAAACACACTGCCAGAACCACTAACATAACTGACCTCAGCACCTTCAGGAAATACCTAGACTCACCTCGTCTCAGAGCCCTTCACCCCACCACTGTATATAGTTATCCACCCCCATGTAACGGAACCCTGAAATTGTAAACTTTGTACATAGTTGACCGACACTATTTATCCAATGCATGCTGTATATAGTAACCTGTTCCAATTGTTAATATCTTTGTTTCATGTAAGCTCCTTTGACTTGATGAAAGGCAGTATATAAATCCAGCTAAATAAATGCTCATCCACCAGCAGGTGGAAACAGAAAACAGAAGCTCGAAGCCTGCTATAAGTAGCCTGTGCCATCTGATCAAAGACAGTATGAACCGCACACAGAGAAAATGGAGCCCCAGAACCCCTATTCTCCGCTAGCCATGCCCTCTGCAAGAGAAAGAGAAGACAAACATGGAGCGATGGGTTCGCCCCTAAACAAAGACACGGGGAGGGGTGCACCTACTCCTGGTGGGTGCACCCCTAAGCAAAGGTATGGGAAGGGGTGCACCTACTCCTGCCATCTTGCTGGGCAGACTAGATGGACCATACTGGTCTTTATCTGCCGTCATTTACTATGTTACTATAAACATCTCAAATTTCTGATTGCTCTCAAACTGGGGCCTATAAACCTTCATCTGTAATTAATTTTCTTCCTCCCCATGGGTGAACATGGCATAACATAAGAACATAAGATATGCCATACTGAGTCAGACCAAGGTCCATCAAGCCCAGTATTCTGTTTCCAACAGTGGCCAATCTAGGTCATATGTACCTAGCAGTTTCCCCAAGGGACAAAGGTTTCACAATGCTTGTATTGGTTCAAGCATTGATATCCTGGGTCCCTTCTTAATAATGGTTTATGGACCTTTCCTCCAGGAACTTGTCCAAACCTTTTTTAAACCCAGCTACACTAACAGCCTTTACTACATCCTCCGGTAACAAATTCCAGAGTTTGATTACACGTTGAGTGAAAAAATATTTTCTTTTATTAGTCTTAAATAGTTTACCCTGTAGCTTCATTGCATGTCCCCTAGTCTTTCTATATTCTGATAAGGTAAACAATCAATCTACGTTTACCCGTTCCACTCCGTTCATTAATTTATAGACTTCTATCATATCTCCCCTCAGCCGTCTCTTTTCCAGGTTAAAGAGCCCTAACCTTTTTAGCCTTTCTTCGTAGGAGTATCCTTCCATCCCCTTTACCATTTTGGTGGCTCTTCTCTGAACCTTTTCTAAAATCGCTATATCCTTTTTAAGATACGTCTTGGTTTGGACATCAAGACGATAATGACGCACAAAAGAATGCAGAGACAACCAAGTCACTGCCTTGTAGATAGCCACTAGAGACACCAGCATGAACTCTGCCCAGGAAGCCACCTGCACTCTGGTGGAATGAGCATGCAATCCGAGAGGCAGAGGCTTGCGCTTAAGCAGATAGGCCGAAAATATCAGAATATAGAAAGACTAGGGGACATGCAATGAAGCTACAGGGTAAACTATTTAAGACTAATAAAAGAAAATATTTTTTCACTCAACGTGTAATCAAATTCTGGAATTTGTTACCGGAGGATGTAGTAAAGGCTGTTAGTGTAGCTGGGTTTAAAAAAGGTTTGAACAAGTTCCTGGAGGAAAGGTCCATAAACCATTATTAAGAAGGAACCCAGGATATCAATGCTTGAACCAATACAAGCATTGTGAAACCTTTGTCCCTTGGGGAAACTGCTAGGTACATATGACCTAGATTGGCCACTGTTGGAAACAGAATACTGGGCTTGATGGACCTTGGTCTGACCCAGTATGGCATATCTTATGTTCTTATGTTCTTATCGACTCCTTCAACCATCGTGCTATCGATGTCTTTGACGCTGCTTCGCCCTTGCGTGGACCGCCAAAAATAATAAAAAGATGATATGATCTGCGAAGAGACTGTTCTGTGAAGATAACTACAGAGCACTTGACAGATGTTCAGGTGGCACAAGCACCCACCCTCAAAACCCTCTCTATCCTGAAAGCACTGGAAGCAACACCATCTGATTAAAATGAAAAGATACCACCTTCGGCAAAAAAGAGGGCACTGGGTGCAACACAACCTTTTCCTTCAACATGAGGAAAGGAGCCCTACATGACAAAAGGAGTGGGAAGGTGAGCTCCTCCCCACTCCCCATCAGCACAGCCAATCAGCCCGGCTTGTCCACCTTTAAAAAGAGGTGCGATCAGGCGCCCAGCCTCTCCACTTTCCAGACTGCATATCCACCAGAGCCCAAGTCATCTGAAGGTACCGGCACAACCGCCTCCAGTCGCAACCGATGTTCGAGAGTTTCCTCCATGTCTTGAGCCTTGCTGAATGCCCAGCATGGCGACACCATGAAGGCAACCGGAAGAGGCCTGGCAAACCTGTGAATGTAACCATCCCAGACCACCTCCAGAACCCAGGCATCCAAAATAATCTGGGCCCAAGCAGTAAAGAACTTCTGCAGATGATTGCCTACAGGCTGAATATCCACCAGGGCCCTCAAACCTTCAATGGGAAATCTTGGTGGCACCAGGAGCAGAGGCCCCTCCTCTACCCCCTCAGGAGCCATCTCGAAAGAAAGTCCTGCTGCAGGAAGCAGGATCTTTGCGGGTTGACCACCTGAGCAGGACAAAACTTGCAAGAGTCCAGACCACAGCCCCTCAAGGGAGCCCCCCTGCCGGCTTTGAGCTTATCTTCCAGCAGCTTGGGTACCCTCAGAGTCTCCCAAGTTCTGGACCAGCTTCTCAAAGTCCACATCAAACAATAATTTCCCGGCAAATGAAAGTTTACTAAGCCACATCTCGAAAGACACGGCAGCCAACCAATTATGCAACCAGAGCAGCAACCGTGCCGAGACAATGGCAGCCATACTCTTAGCTAACACCCAAAGCAAAGCATATAGCAGATCCACCAGGAAAGATGACCCAGATTCCAACCTAGCTGCCTCCGCCCAGCTAGCAGAGTCCACAACCAACTCTTCTGGAATCCTCTGAGACCACTGGAGGCAGGCCCTAGCCATATAGACCCCATAGACAGCCCCCTGCAGTGTCAAAGCCAAAACCTCAAAGGCTTGCTTCAGCAGAGCCTCCATACAACAGTCCTAAGGATCCTTCAAGGCAGCACCCCCCTCCACTGGGATGGTGGTCTTGTGAGTAACTGCCATCGCAAGTGCATCCACATGGGGAAAGCGCAACTTCTCTTTCTTCTCCTGGGGTATCTGGTACAGCCTCGCCATACTCCGACCAACATGCAAGCCTATGTCCAGAGAGCTCCGCTATCACAGTCTTCAAGGCCCTGTGTGTGGGGGCTTACAGATGTCCTCCATCAGCAGATCTTCTACAGGTTTTGAGGGCTGCAGCCTAGAGTCCTCTGTGATATGCAACACAGTCAGGGACATTTTGAGAACCTGCCAGGTACTAGTGACCTGGATTAGCCACTGCTGGAAATAGAATACTGGGCTTTATGGACCTTAATCTGACCCAGTATGGCATTTCTTATGTTCTTAACAAATAGGGGTGATATATCAACAAACAGGGGTAACTTACACAGAGCAGTGGGTACACTCCTAAAGAAAAGCACGGACAGGTAGGTGCACCTACTCCTGCCACCTTGCTGGGCAGACTAGATGGACTATACTGGTCTTTATCTGCTGTCTTATACTATGTTACTATACTAATAAGAACAGGAAGCTCTTCCCAGTGAAAAATCCACACTGCTGTCAAATCCTCACCCAGCTCCTCTTGAGGCTGCTCCTCCAAGAGGCCCGCCGTCCCTTTCAACGGGCCCAGGGAGTCCAACCACCAAACTCCAAGTCCTCCTCAAGCTGCTCCCAGTAAGGGCACTTGGCCACTGCAGAAGACCCCTGTCCCCTGACTAAGAGAACCTTGGGGGAGGCTGAGGAACCTTCATTTAGGCCCTGATTTAAAACAAACACCTGGTGAAGCAGGAGAATAAATTCAGGGGAAAAGAGAGAGCCTCCTCCCCCCAAACAACTCACTGATCTTCCTGGCAACAAATCTAACACCGGCTGAAGTGCCAGAGACTCAGGGCTCTCTAACCTTGCAGGACTCGTGGCTTCCAAAATGGCAGCAGTTCCCACTAAAACCATGGGGCCACCATCTCCAGAGGTACCAGCATGCTCCTGGGCCACTGCCCTTCACGTCTCTTGTGCCCCAGAGTCCACAGGCAGTGGCCGCATGCTCTCTAAGGCAGCTGCGGCACAGCCCAACATTGGAGAGCTGTGCCCTGAAGCTGCTGCATACCGTACATCGGCCACAATCCATGTCTTGTGGCCCCACTGACCTCACTGCTTCTCCCCCATGCCTTGCAATACACAACTGGGGCCGGATCCCCAGACTTACCCAGAGGCTGCTCCCCCTCCCCCGAAGACCGCACGCTGCTCCCACGGCCAGTCTTTAGCATTGCCTCTGTTCCTGCCTGTAATTTTATTTTAAAGCCTTAAAGGCACAGGCAACTGCTCCACCTCTGGCCCCCTACCAAAGGCTGAGGAGGAGGAAAAGAGGGTGCCTGGTGGAGAGTGGAAGGACCCAGCTCGCAAAAACTTCAGCTATCTGGTTCACCTTTGGTTCTTCCCCACCCAACCTCTCCCCAACGTTTTCCTCTGCACCTATACCCACTGTTTCTTCTATGCGGTACTGGGGTGTAACTCTGGATTCCTCCCTGTCTTTTAAAGAACATATTTCTTCTGTGGTTAAGCGCTCTTTCTTTACTTTAAGACAACTTCGTACTGTACGCCCCTTCCTTACCCCTTCCCTCTTTGGCCACCCTGCTTATCTCCCTTGTTATGTCGCGTCTTGACTATTGTAATGTCTGTCTTGCTGGGCTTCCCCAATCACAAATTTGTCGTCTTCAACGGGTCCAAAACACTGCTGTTCGTATTCTTTCTCACGCTTCTCGTTTTGATCACGTCACTCCCTTGTTAATACACTATCACTGGCTTCCTGTTCCTTTTCGTGTCCAATTTAAAGTTCTTATCTTTGTTCACAGGGTGATCCACTCAGGTGTCCCCTTGTATCTTGCTGATCAAGTTCGTCTTCATACTCCTCACCGCTCCCTACGTTCCATCCACGCTAATCGTATGTTTCTTCCCCCTCCCTCTCAAGCACACTTAGAACTAACTCGATCTTCTGCTCTCTTCTTTCTCGGTCCAAGGCTTTGGAATTCACTCCCCCACTCCCTACGTTTAGAGACCTCCTATCAATCCTTTAAAGCCAAGTTGAAAACTCACAGTTTCTGTTCTGCTTTTAACCTCCCTCCTCCAGTTCCGTCCTCTTCTTCGTCACAGGACTAATCATGTCAAATCCTTAAACCCTCCTTCCTGCACCTTGTGTGTTGTCAATGTCTTCCCCTTCCCTTCATGTCTGCCTCAACCTTCCCCTTCCAGCCCCACCCTCTTCTCCTACTTAGTTAACTTATGTTAGTTCCTAATTCCTCTTTCCTGAGCCTCTCTGTTTTGTCTATGTGCTCCCTTCCTTCCCTTCATGTCTGCCTTCTGTATCCCGACTGCTATCTGTTTCTATCCCTGTTCTTTGATTTTATGGCGTTCTTTTCTGTTTCTTTTTCCGCAGCCTTCCTTTTAAATGCTTTTATGTATTGTAAACCGCCCAGATGCTATTTTGTATTGGGCGGTATATAAAGTTTTAATAAACAAACATAAACATAAACACTGATTTCTGCAATCAAAACCGACAACCCAGCTCTAAATCCAGACTGCACAGGCTACGCTCGCCACCTGCCGGAGAGTGAGAAATACTGACTGGTCAGGTGGCACAGGTGACTTATAGCAGGCTTTTGAGTTTGTGTTTTCTGTCTCCACCTGCTGGAGAATGAGTATAACCCCACTCGTCTGGTCTAGACTGGACTGGAGGGCTGAACTAGAAGCGTTTTAAGAGATTTTCCAATAGAGTAAAATGCAGTGTGCTTCTTTGAGTCAATGCAGACTCCTGGCGACCCAGAAGCTCCTGGGTTTTCTTGGCAGTGTAATCAGAAATAGATTGCCAAGCCTCACTCTTCCAAGGCAATGGAGAGTTAAACGACTTGACAAGGCCACAAGGAGTGCTAGTGGGACTTGAACCCTGGTCTCCTGGCTACCAAGCCAGCACGTTAACCACTAGGATACTCCTCCACTTATTTCCAATACAGTAGCAGCATATAAAAATAGAAATTACACTTACCTGGTAATTGTTGTTCCTTGAGGAACTCCAGTTCAGTCCTCCACCTCTGGGTTGTGCACCTCCTCCTGCAGCATGGAGACTGGACAAGTCAAACTCGTGACATCACTAGATATATCCTGCTGGTCTTCTCCCATCAGCCCCCAGTGAACTACTGACAAAGCAGAC